>OX388162.1:10168066-11559732 GCA_947579745.1 Apocheima hispidaria | reverse complement strand
CTCATACACTCTAATTTTTGTTTCGATTGTAACGATTGGATACAAATATAATATATTATCGTCACAGAAAAAAAGGGAATGACCTACGTTCAGACGAGAATATTTGAAAAACTTATACGATACTTAAATTAATTAAATATAAAATTGAGCATAAACTACTATGGACAATTTTAAAAAAGCAGTCGACTTGAAAACCTCATCCTTTTTTGGAAGTCGGTTAAATAATCCGACTTCGTCAGGTTCACTTACTTAAATTTGCTTCGAGTTCCTGTATCCATCTGTGGTCTTCTTCGTCAGTTCCACTTCACCAAATGATACTTGTGAATGCAAATGCTTGACATGTTGATGAAAATACCAACATCGCTATACGTATGACTATAATATTTGAGGAGTTCCTTCAAATCCCCATGAATTCCATTTTCAGAATTGGACATTGATAAAAATAGGACCAATCTAGAAGTATTTCCTTTCAAATACAAAAAGTATTTTCCAAATCGGTTTATAAGTGACGTAATTCTGAGGTAACAAACATTTTAAAAAAACAGGCGAAAATTGAGAAACTTTTTTTTTTGGAAGTTGGTTAAAAACGAGCCGGTCACACGAGAATATTTTAAAAACCTACACGAATTCGATTATCTGAATACAATCATAAAAAAGTAATCAAAATAAGTAATTGTATAAGCTGTTTATTTTAATTATAGTAAATTGCTGACAGTGAAAATTGTCTGGTAAATACGGACAATTTTTGGTTGATTTATGCGACAGAATAATAGCCGCCGCCATTATCTGACCGCGTGTTAGACATTCATTAAACAGATGTCACTCTGAATGTGCACCAAAATTAATTAAAACGATACAGTTTTTTTGACCGACCGATGCGAGGGTCTCAGAGTTTACTGGGACAAATCGGTATTTGTATGTTTGTATGTTTGTATGTTTGTGTGTATATTTGTCCGATGATAACTTGCGAAACATTGACCCGATCTTCATGAAATTTTGTAGGCAAGTAGTTCATTTCAATATAATTTTTAAGTTCGAATATGAGTTGAATCAGTCTAGGGTTGTGAAGATATAGGGGTCGCGAGGTTCGGCGCGAACTACTTTTTTTTTAAATAAGAGAAATAAAATTGGCCCCTTATTCATTATACGCGATATAGCAGTAGAAAACACTAGAGATTCGTTAAAGATAAACTATAAATCCTGTCTGTACTAAATCCTCTGCAGGTGTATCATCATCATCATTATCATCAGAATAAATAAATAAATAAATAAATAATAAATATTACTATGAAAACTGACGTGGTTTTGATACATTTTGTTTTAATAAAACGGGAATACTCACGTTAAATTGAGGAACCGAAATGTGATCGAAACTATAGTCGGAATAACCGACTCAATTTAACGTGAGTATTCCCGTTTTATTAAAACAAAATAATAAATATCTGGGACATTTTTGCACACACGGTCATCTGACCCCAAACTAAGCAAAGCTATATTACAATATGGCTGCCAGAGACTGATATACGTACATAGATATTTTAAAATACATACTTATATAGATATTAACACCCAGACATAGAACAAACACAAATATTCATCACATGAATGTTTGTCCTAGATGGGAATCGAACCCACGCCCCCAAACACAGAAGGTAGGTTCACTACCAAGTGAGCCACCGGGGCAGTCGAAAAAGAAGAAGAACCTTAATTGGTTCACTGCAGATCTTCTTGCTTATTTTTTCTTCCCCAATCCTCCCTGTTAAGTGCAGGTGTTTACTAAGAAAAAAATACCTATTCATCATATTACACCCAATTCCTAAAAAACCCTATAATATTATATTATTAAACGCGATGTCTCGCTTGTCATACGTGAGGAATTTCCTGGATGTGATTGGTACACGGAAAACCCATTTTAGGCTCGATATGGCCGTCAGAGGTATACATAGATCTGTCGGCACTCGGGCGTTTCGTTTGCTTTCATTATGGATAGAAAAATGGGTAGCTTCGGTCTGGGAAGACGTGTTTGGTAATGGTCAGAGAAAGTAGAGAGAGTTCTCTTTACTTCATCTTTCTCTTTTTTTCTTTTCAAATCACATAACGTACTCCAATAGTTCATATTACTAGATTACAAGACCTTCCGTATTGCGATGATTGTTAAACTCAGCCGTGGACGCTGCGCGGCCGTGACTCGTATCGCCCCTCGATAAGGTCGCATTACATGCGCATGACTTGCGCTAAAAAGCGCGGCGGGCAAGGCAAGAAGCGTAACAAGCGGCAAGACGAGTAGCGTTGCCTACTTTCCTAGCCACTTGTCGAGTATGGGTGTCTATACATGGCCTGACTTGACATCGTGTGAAAGGGACAGCTAGATTTGAATTTCACGGGAGCAAAAGAAACAAACTATTAAGGTTATAGCTTCTTCCTTTCGCTCCCCCAGAAACTTATATATAGCCATCTCTTTCAAACGATGTCAGGTCTGGCCATGTAGCGAGGCCTAATGTGACCATTCACAAGTAGTGCTGAAATATACAAAGGTATGGTGTTGTATTTTGCACGCTCTCTTTACAATAAATTTCAGAGATGGTCGTTCACATTGAGTATAATTATTAGAGTCAAAAGTTATTTAACTTAATTGAATATTAAAAACGAGCAACAGATGTTTTTCATAATTTCACACAGAACTTTTAATTAGCTGTGAAAATGAATGTGCTGTAAAACTGCTCTTTTAGTTGCGTCACAGAGTCTAATATCACTTTTCAGTTTAGCGAAATAGCAAAGGGAATTACTTGGTAGATATTTTATCATGTCATGTTATAAAGCACGCTACAAACCAACACATGTCCAAACCAAAATCACGTCTGTCCAACGCCTGTCTCATTAATTTTTCACGCACTTTGAATTTGACGGCGAAAAATATCTGCCTTACATATTCTGCGCTATTACCCATTCTATCTGTCATACGGAAAACGTACATTTTTTCTCGCACCTTATGTTTTCCCGAAATACTTTGGGCTCCAGTGATTGATGCTGGCTTGATGCTGGCTTGATGTGTCGCCGACTAATGCCATTTACGAAGATGGATCGGATCCTTCGGGAGACCGAGCGTATTCCGTGTTCTATCTTATTTAAATGCGGTAGAATTTGTTTATTGGTTTTGATGAATAGGTGTTTAATGATTCATGAAACATCTAGATCGCGGTGGGACGAGGAGGTTTGATTATGAAAATGTTGGTGGAAGTTCTAAGGAGTTGTTTTTTTTTTTTAACGCGTTTAAAACCTAATGCTTGTCTTGATAGTAGCTGGAGATCAGCTAGTACCTACAAGTAAAAATAATAATTTTATCGAAACTAGTTACGTTCAAGTTAACGATTGCTCTAGCTCAGTGGGAGAACGCTCGCCTCACATTCTTGAGGTAGCAGCGGCTTCGAATCCAAGCGGGGGCCCGTACCAATGAGTTCTTTGGAACTTGTACGGATATATACCACTGGCTTTATGTCGAATGAAAACGTCGTGAGGAAGCCTGCATATTTCCGGAGAAGAAATTCGATGGAGTATGTGAATCCGCCAACCCGCACTGGACCAGCGTGGTTGATATGGCCGAATCGCCCTTCGAGGGTAGGCTGATATCCCGACAGTGGGATGTTTAAAGGCTGATACAGAACAGGAACAAAATTGCTCTATCGAATCAAGTTAGGAAAGTATCGTTTTGTAGACGGCCGAAGGGCGATGTCCTAAATTATCCCGTAAGATTATCAAATACATGTCTTGGAGTTAAGTTACAAACCATCGTAAAAAAATGCTGGATGAAGCCCGCGTCTTCGTACGCGGTAAGTTTCGCCTTTTGGCCTCGAAGATTTAGGGCTCAGGAACGAAACTCGACCATCGGCGTCGCAAATAACCTACAAATGAAATTTACGAACTTCCATTCAAACGTTCTTATCTTATTAATACATTTAGGGGTTGATTTTTTTAATTACCTGCTTTGTACTATTATTTTTGTAAATATAAATATGTTTGAGGAACTTGTGTACAAAATTTCATGCTTTTAGACCTATTATAAATTCTGCGTTCTATGTAAACCTGCATATTTCCGGAGAAGAAATTCGATGGCGTATGTGAATCCGCCAACCCGCACTGGGCCAGCGTGGTGGATATGGCCTAATCACCCTTTGTGGGTAGGCTGATATCCCAGCAGTGGGATGTTTAAAGGCTGATACAGGAAAGAAAATATTATTTGGCCAGAGTTAATCGACCCCTTCATAATTCTCAAATATAGTTAATTTATCTTTTCGACCTTTTTCATAAAAGTCAAACCGACTTACAAAGAAGTTACGTTACGTTTAAAAGTTACGAACTTTTTTTCCCATCTGGCCCGGGACCAGGGCCGGGCCACCGGGCCAGATGAGACTAATCCCAACTTACGTCCTGTATCTAAACGCGGAGAAGTAGTATCTACAGTTCACTTGCCGCTTTTATCTAGATTACCTGCGGCCGGGCTCGCAATTACTTCTAATTTAATACTGAATTATTAAACGAGTTTGGTGTTAAAAATGTATAGTATAGGGTAGAATTATTGTGGATAAACATGGCGTAACAAGGCGTACGTTGGTCTTAATCTGGAACTAAAACGCTATCCACGTTAAGTAGTTATGTAGGTAATTCGTTCGAAAAACAAATATAGTTTGGCTATGGCCCGTGAGTATTATTTCATTTGTATGTTTCAGCCTTTGTGTGTCTTTCGATTTGGGTTCGGTATATTACGGTATATTCGGGTAAATTTTTTTTTTTTTTTTTTTTTTTTTTTATAGAAATAAATTGATCTCGATTACGAGATTCCAATCTTGACTGTCTCTCGTCTCGATTGCCTCCGACCACTAGATGTATCTCGCACTCTAGCTATCGTGAATATCTCGAAAAATAGCGTTGAGAATAAGAAATATCGAATTTCAAAATTTTTTTCGTGACGAGTCTCAGCTCTTGAGACTGGCCTCACGTCAGTGATACACGCGGGAGAGAGATCCAACTTTTAATTCCTATCTGCCTTATAAGCAAAGGGGCAGAAAGGAAATAATTAGTTCGATCCCCTCGTCGGTAACATGGGCACAAATCCAACGCCCTATCCATAAAAAAAAAAAAAACTATTTATTACTATGAGTATTACAAAAAAATTATCTTATAATTAAAGATTGTGTACTAGGCAATCTTTTTGAATTTCTTTAAATTCGTGTTTGTGTCCTTGAGGGAACAAAGACGGGGACAGACCGGAATAATTTCTAATAATGTAGGAATTAACCTTGGAGAAATAAAAACTTTTAAACAGGGTTATAAGTAAATGGTATGCTAAGCCGAAAGGGGCACATAGAACACACAGGACCCTGAAATCGAGAAAAAAAAAAAGCTGTTCCATACATTTTGTCGAGTGTCATTGACAATTTTCTATGGAACAGCTATTTTTTTTTCTCAGTTTCAGGATTCGTGCCATATAAATGTTGTTCGAAACGATGAGTACTATGAGCGATTGTATATCGCGGGGCCCGCGATATACATTCGCATACCTGCCACCATTCGGGACGCGCCCTCCACCGCGTGCTTCAAAACCAAGCTGAGAGCTTGGTTACAAGATAACCTGTTCTACGACATTAGAAATTATTTAAAGTCAAACGACTCTTAATTTAATTTCTTTTATTATTATTATTATTAAAATTATATTGACAATTATTAATGGAATTAACTTAATTTATATTATTATTATTAAACTTGTGTTGTCAATTATTAATGTAATGTAATGTGACGTGTAACTGGGTGTTATCAATAAATGATTTGATTTGATTTGATTATAAGCCCTTTTCGGCTTAGCATACCTTTTCCTTGTAACCCTGAATAACTCAAAGCGCACATTTCCGTAACCTGCAGCGTAAGACGAGCAGCTCTTCAACGTCGTATCTCGTTCGTTTAAGTACATTATCATCGCTGAGGAAAATGGTGCGAAACCGCCATTACCTCGAGTGCCATCGCGGCGGAAGGACGTCTTGTGGGCTCAATTATTATTATTATACGCTAGCTGCACGCCACCGCGGTTTTACCCACGATTTACTTTCTTTTCTGATCTTTGACGCAGTAAATAGAACCTAATGATATATAGATGAGTAGTTATTGGAAACAGTGTAACTATGATACATATTCATCATCGTATTCATGGTTTAGGACATACCCGGGTCCAATCCGAGTATGTCCTAAACTAAAACTGTGACCAGCCCCCTTATTATAGATATTCCTAATCGTTATAGTGAGCGCGCATAGTGCGAGTTAGTTGTTACGAGCGGGATGGCATGCTATCGCAATCAGAATCACGAACGTTCATAATTAGGGGGCTAAACCATCGGAAGCCGGCAGCAGTACCTTTTTAGTAAACGGTGAACATTCTGCGATCTCCAAGCCGCCTGCCAATTGTGGGGATTATGGAAATACAGGAAGGGACTTTATGGGGGAGAGGCTTGGTCCATTCTCAGAGTTGATAAGTAGAGACAGTCATTTATTTGTTAGAATAACAAAACAAAGTACACAAACAAAAAAAAAACATGTTTATAATACCTATAATAATTTGTTTAATTTGGAACTGGCTAATGAGATACAGGTAATTGACCGAGCGAAGCGAAGGTCTCAGAGTTTACTGGGACGAATCGGCATTTGTATGTATGTTTGTATGTTTGTATATTTGTATGTTTGTGTGTATATTTGTCCGATGATAACTTGCGAACCGTTGATCCGATCACCATCCACCATTTTTACACATTAACACTCGAAATAAGACAAATTTTGGAAAATAATACAATGACGCGACATGACTTCTTCACGTTCCCGCCAAAACCCCCAAATCATTTATTTTGTAGTATTCGACGACTCGGTTATTATTTGCGACAGACAACCATAAAACAAAAGCGAATCGGCTATCTCAGTTTTACTGACGTTAACTCGGTGAGTTGAATCGAAAACCCGATATTTTATTGCAAGCTTGTATTTCACGGAAACTGTTAGTTTTGGACCGAGTTTCCACTGAAACTGCAGCATATTTTTAAATTTCATCGTATTTGATGTTAGTTCGCTGCATGTTACCTTTACAAGAGAATGTCTGACATGTTTAATCGCTAGAGGCTATTTTGGACAATAGAATTTTATTGGCGCATGTGAATTATTTTATTGCTATGTTTCAAACTTTTTTATCTGTCGCAATTGAAGCTTTAAAATGGACGGCAGCAATTTTTTTGTTTGTGATGTTGACAGCGAGATTAGTACCTAAATGCGTCAAACGGCCTTTGACATTATTGGTATCAAAGCTGCTATGGCAGCATGGGCTAGTAGGCGCATTTTCAATATTTTTGAAGAAAAAATCACTCTGTGGCCAGTTGAAAAAAATATAACTAAACAGGCATTTAATTTTAGATTACTATGCGCTACTTTACCATAAGATGATTATGTCGACAAAGCTTAGTATGACCAAAAAAATTAAAACAAAAATAACATCGCAAAACTGTTTAAAAGCAATTCTCATGTTGATATTTTCTATTTTGACGGTAATTTTGATTAAATCACTACATTTTTTTCCAAACACATGAAAATAAAAGAAAGAATTATTCTTTATTAACTAAAAATATTCGGAATGTTCGAACAATGTGGAATGCGGCCAGTCGTAAAAAAAACTGTGAATAAATGCCCGTGAGGACAAAATTAAATAGTATAAATAATATAGTAGAAACCTTTATGAAAATCCATTGCTAATTCGCCGAGCAGGCAGAAAAAGTATATGAAAATCCATTGAAATAGAGTATTTTTTTTTTAATTTTCGGGGTTGTGTCATGACATGTGGTCTGTAATAATGCCCAAAGACAAAAAGTTTTTATCACCAAGTCCGAAAAATGATACTGGTCACTTGTTAAAAAAAAAACTTATGTAATGATGAACGCACGCGCGCGGCTTGCTGCTTTTATCTGATTTTTCAATTTGTTTTGTTATTTCATTTCCTCGTAAATGTAGCACAATTAGCAACGGAAGAAAACGCGATTCCTAACTCGTGTGTATTATAGCAACCTCGTTGGTAATTGGTCACTTTTCCCTTCAGTGAATTGTGTTGTGCTATTGTGTTTCTGCAGAAACATGATTGAATTTTGGAGTTTTGAAGAAATGAAATAACGTGAAGAATTCATGACGCGTCATTTTATTATTTTCTAAAACTTGTGTTATTTCGAGTGTTAATGTGTAAAAACGGTGAATTTTTACCCGTTAAGTGTTCGTGAACATGCACGAGTGTTGGTGAATGGTAGAATGTCGTGAAACGTGAATTTTCGTGTTGTTTCCAAAACTCCATAGAAGGCAGCTCTAGTAAAGTTTTCACCACTTTACTGGGGCATGACTTTGGCTTTGCTCGCCTCTGACCGTGACTATGACTTGTTTGATAATATCTAACAAAAGTTGAGAATATATAAATGTAAATGTGTAATCGTTTTTATGTCAATAAATAATTTGAATTTGAAATTGAATATAATGTATACTTGACACTGGCAAATGCATAAGACGTGCGACGCCAAAATCCTCTTAGGAGAGAAAAAATATTGAATTTTGCAAAGTGACGTGTTGTTATTTCCCTTAATGTTCGGAATGTTAGCTTTTAAATTTAAAAAAAAATTGACTTTTATGTAATGACTTAATTCTATTTATAATTATAGTACCTCGCTCTTTATTATTGCATGTTGTCTTCACCTGTAAGTATTGTGACATTTAGTTCTAATTTATTTGCTTACATTTTTGACATTGTGGTGTGCACAGTGTAGGTGAACCTAAATAAATAAATATAATGTAACCTACATTATGATGGTCAAAATAGTAATGTATATCAGATTTATACTTCTTTCTGAGTTTTTCGTCCTCTCTTTTCTAGTTATTTACCAGCAATATAGATAGATACCGGTCTATACACTGAACTGAAATGTCTATTTCCGTAAGAGGCAAGAAGATCCGATGTCATGAACTTGGCTCGATGTCAACTTGTGCCAGTCCCCGGGGACTTGATATTGAAACTAGATCATTGTAAATATTTAAAAATAATAGAATTGTATGTAAGTGTACACTTGGGTTACTTATTCTTGTATTCAGTTTTTCTGTAATTTTTTTAATGTTTTTTCTAGTTATTGGAATATAAGAAGAAAATAAAGAATGCCATGCGGGACCGCGCATAGTGCGACTAAGTTGGTATGAGCGAGATGGCATGCTCTCGCAATCAGAATCATGAACGTTTCAAAGTAAGAGGATAAGCAGGCTGATCTTTATCTAAAAGCAGCGGAAGAACTTAAGGTCGCTCCAGATTTGGTCCGCGGACCGCGCGGGAAAGTCGTGACGGGGCGCGAAGTGTATAGCCGTATCGCATATTCTAAGCGGGTTCGCGCTTTGTTCCCCGTTTTTTGACGTTTTTTGTCTCTCGTCAAAGGGATCACGAAGAGCGATTGCGCCACAAACGCGTATACACTCCACACTCGCGGTTTGTTCACGCCATTGTGCAACATGGTACCGGCCCGAACCTCCGGATCGGCCAGAGGCCTGTATGGCTCAATGGTTCACGCACGATCCACGGACCAAGTCTGGAGCGGCCTTCAAACTCAATTTAAAATAAAAAAAAACATAAACTTAATTGTATTTGTTTATATTTCTCTTAATTTATCATAACGCTCCATTGATTCCTGTATCACGGTATTAAAATAACTTATACTCAAATGAGCGCGAGGATCTTCTTTACCTCTTTCTTGGCTCGAACTCAACTAGGCCCCTGGGGGATGCAATCGAGAAGGCACTGTCGAAAATGCTTTTAATAGTGCAATTCAAAACAGTCTGAAGAAAAATCGATAGATTGGCGAGCACAAAATTAACAGGCATAAAGAAACGGGAATGGAAATACCATGGACACACAAATGTAAAAAGAAAAATAAAATAACCGACTGCAAAATGTAGTCTATGTCACTTCTGACCTAAAGAGGAATCTAACCTCACACATCAAAGTTGGTCAATCCGTTTAGGCTACAGGTGTTAGAATACGAATCATACATACATACTTATAAACACCCCTAAAGATTACACTCCTTCTTGAGTAGTCGGGTACTAGCCCCTGTATTTTTTCAATGCTGTTTCTGTCCAAGCACAGTTGCCTGAAAAGGCCGCCAAGTAGAAGACTAGTCTGATACAAATTTCTTTTCTGAACATAACGATGAAAATTATCATTACAACTAACCTATGTATAGGTATACAGTCGTTCTATCCCTCGGGACCGGTAACGAGTTGACCGTCGGCCAAGCCACAGCTCGAAGGCGACCGACTTGGGAACGGTTACCTACATAGTTACGTAATAAGGTGCTCAAATATATTTGCACTGGACAGTGGGCTACCTGAAATGTATATTTGAACTAACTATTACTATTTGAATGTCGACCCGGTGTAATGAGATTTTGCGTCCAGTTCGTAATTGGTATACCCAGTTAATTTTAAATGGTATTTGGTAGTAGGTAGGTATTATAAATTATTAATAACCAGAGCACTCGCGCTTACTAAAAAGCTTCTTATAGCGGCGGCGTCATGTTCCATCAAATATTGTTGAGGAGAGCGATGACTGGAACATGTAGCCAGCCAGTTTTTGTAGTAGTAGGGCTCTCTCGCAAAGTCCGCCTGGAGAAGTACCACACCTTTGCCAGTAACTCAACTGCCAAGCAGTAGTGTGCAAGCATTACTGTGTTCCGGATTGAAGGGCAATGTTTCCAGCGTAATTACTGGGCATACAGAGATTTAACATTTAACATTTCGGGGTGACGAGCGCAGTGCATTGCCGAGCATGGTTTTGAACTGTAGAAGTTCAAAATTCTGGGTGGCACTGAACTGTTATGGGCAAGCGTGACACTTAACATCAGGTGAGCGACTTGCTCGTCTTGTCACCGAGTAACATAAAAAAAAGAAAAAAAACATGTGTCAACTCGTGAACGGTTGCTGCTTGCGGGAGCTGAACTTCTCGGAGTATATACGCAAATCTAGTAAGAAGTAACACTTAGCTCTGTAATGGCCGGCCCTCCCTTCGTCGAACACCGGGACCCTAATAGACTCATCCTCTTTCAGGATTGCTACATCTCTCCGCTTGGGCGCACCGTGCTGTGCTCCACATCGCTGTCAGTGTGGCGTTGCTGTCGACCAGCTCGGTCACCACGGACTTTCTTGCGCAAGGAGCGCAGGCAGGATTCCCCGCCACGCCAGCCTCAACGATATCATCCGCCGGGCTTTTACCACCGCCAACTGCGCTGCCGTTCTCGAACCCAACGGTCTCGTGCGTGGCGATGGTAAGAGACCGGACGGAATGACTTTAATTCCGTGGAAGATGGGGCGGCCCTTAGTTTGGGATGCCACTTGTGTTGATACGCTTGCGCCGTCACATCTTCCCGGAACACAAAATAAGGCTGGCGCAGCGGCTGAATCCGCAGAAGACCTCAAGAGGCGTAAATATAATACATTGGACAGTTGTTATATGTTTGAGCCTTTTGGGGTCGAAACCTTAGGGCCGTGGGGACCGAGTGCTAAGAAAATATTTAAAGATCTCTCTTCTCGTCTGGTCGAAGCAACACGTGACCAAAATGCTGGCCTCTATTTCGCCCAAAGGCTGAGTATTGCAATACAACGTGGTAATGGGGCCAGCATTTTGGGAACAATTCCCACTGATAGCGTTCTTTTAGATTAGTTTATTTTGTTTATTATTACTATGTACTTTTAAGTCCTATTTTCATATTATTATAATATATATGTTATATTTTATTGTAAATATGTATATAATTTATTATAAATATATTAATGATTAGCTCTGTAATAGTATATATCAATTTTCTATGATATACTCCTTTTGTAGAATGCAAGCAAAAATATCAATATCTCAAAAAAAAAAGTTCAAAAGAGACAAAAGAGACAATATTCGTATAGGTAATTTAGTATCGACAGCAAAGTTCCTTTCTATGAACTGCGGATACTAGAAATAAGAAAACGTAGCAGAAATCTTAAAACTACGTCATGTCACAGACTTCAACGTAGTACATAGTACTCGTAAGACCGCGTAAGCCCTACTTGACCCAGCCAAGTGCGGCTGCAAACCTTATTACCTTGTTTAATCCTCTTATGAAGACTGCCTCCTGCCCCCGCCACATTCTAAGTTGTGAATATTTAGTACACTAGTTTCATCATGTGATTTTACTTGATCTTTTTAATTTTTTTTTATATTCAAAGTACAAGCTATTTCACGCAATAAAAAAAAACAAATTTACATCTAAAGGCTTGCCACTTTTTTCTTGACTTCGTAAAGATAGGAAGATGGAACATTTCAAAAGGTATGTACCAGCTCCAAGGAGCTTACAAGTATACTAAGCACCATTGTGAATTCAGTCGAAGGCGACCCGCGCTAGCGAGCAGGCGCCTCGCGTTGTGCCGTTCCCGAGAGCTTCCAGTACTTCACATATGTATCTAATAGACACGCTGCAATGTGACGCAGCTATTAGAGATTTCTCTGATAGATCCAATCTGCAAGTACCAAACATAAAGTGGCGCATTGTTCATATCACTATATCTAGCTAGACATCTCGACTCTATTACTTTTTCCCTCAAACATTGGCTATTCCAAACACTTCAGTTTTCCGACATTTTCCCACTGACCATGCTTTGACGATGATTGATGGTAATTGCTATAGACTACAGTGGTATACAACCTTTTCAAAAAATAAACTTAATAGCAAATCTGAGGCTAAAAACATTTTAGTTGGGTTTCCACTCTCATTATAGAAAAGTTTTTATTCGAAATAGGCACATTTAGAGGCCAAAAAATGAAAATTAAGCACCAATTTTAACAGTAGCTGTCCACCCTGAATTATTATTTTCCTTTAGGCACCTCGGAGTTTTTGCAACCTCTCCCTTCAGAGAAAACTTAGGTCTTGTATTTTTAGAGTACATTTTGTACATAATCTACATTTATAATTACCAATGGCGTCGTGACCTCGCCCCAGGAGGCAACCTTTCCAAATTACGCATATTAAATATGCAAAACATTCCTTTGTTCCGAAACTTTCTTTCTGAGTTTTGCTTCAGATTACCTGCGTAATTACGAAAAATTTGTGATTAGCTAATTATGGGATAATAAAATGTTATCATGTTTTGTAAGTTTCTCTGTCGTAATAATTTCATAAAAAAAAAAAAAAAATATATGAATGGGTTGTCAAAATCCTCAAGCTTGGCAGTCGGTTAATTCCCCATGGCACAGCCAAAAAGACACAGCGTTATGTATCATGAGGCAATCATTATTCCCAGTGACGCACCTGACTATTGATATAATAGTATATATAGTGATGTAATAGGTAGAGAAAAAACACTTTTTTATTTTTTATTAATTACTTGTGTTAACACTAATTACATACATAATTACACGTATATTATTTTCCGCTTATTCCCTACGGGAAGTATAATTTTGTTTTAGGCATTTCGCGGTGCGTTTTTGGTTTGTAAAATACATGCATTTCATACATAATTATATTCTGTTACCTATTTTCATTTAATGTATGTTATTTTAATTATTAATTATAATAAAAAGCTGATTATGTTATTATTGGGCGTTTTGTAATTCCCAATTACCGACAAGAGATCGTGAATCACAGAATACTGAATAAAAAGTAAACAGAACATCAATAGAGTTGGGTCACGGGGAATAGTGATTCCCACTATTCCCCGTATCCCTGGCGGTGTCTTTTTGGCGGTGCCATAGGGAATAAATGTGGCAGGCGGCTTGGAGTTCGCAAATCACTCACCGTTTCTAAGAGGACGCTGCTGCCCACTCTCCGGCGGTACTAATCGCAGTTTTAGGATATGCGCGGATACTAGTTACCTATTATAATTTTATTATCTACTTGTATAACACGTTAGAACTCCACATGACATCAGGCAGAAGAAAAGCTATGAAGTCTCAATTCTAGTACCTAGATACCTAAATAGTACAGTACCTTCAAAACTTGTCAATTTACTTAAACAGTTTGAGAACTGACCGACAGTTTAAGGTTCGATTATCTCGTCTCCACAATTGCACAATCGCGATTCGAACTTATACAATAACTCGGCGGCCTTATCGCCGGGCACAAAGTTCCCAATTTACAAGCCAAATTGGGCCAGTTTCCCTACTCTTACTTAGTTATTCCGGAAGTAACTTATTGCTAAAACAGTATAGCAACTTATTTGCAAGGAACTTAAAGCGCCATTACACTATGTGATTTAGTGTTGCGATTTAGCACACTAACTCAAGAAGCTTGCTTATTCGTGTCTCGCTTATACTTGCTGTCACGTGTAATAGCAGTTAGACCAATTCAGAACAAGTAAATCGCAGTACTAAATTGCTACTATCATCAATTGGTTGGAAATTTTAGTTCTTTCCATTTTTTTTTATTTTTTTTTATCTTTGCCTCAAAAATGTTCCATTATTGAGAACTTCCTACTTGTCCAAACAAAAAGCGCCAACTGTTTCCCATCCCTAAACGTTATCCGACTTTGATGAATTTTAATAATCATATTATCTGACACAGTGAAAACCTATTGTTTAACAATAGGTTTTCACTGTTCAACAATAGGTTTGTTTTTTTATAATTATCTTTTAATAATACCTAAGGTCTCTAAGGTACCTAAGGTGACGAATTTTTTGTTTTGAAATTATGACGAAGAAAAGTATTTTTATTAAAATACCAAAAACATTTTTTCTAAAAACAAAACCGTAGTATATCAGCGTAGTTTATTATTTATTCAAGCCACTGGCGCCAAAAACAAAAGATTTTGATAAGATTAAGGGTTTGATAACAGTTTTCCCCCGAAACACTGTTTTTGCATTTTATACGGAGAACAAAGCGATAGCAATACATTTTTTCAAATACCTACTTCACGAAAGTCTCGCAGCAGGAAGACCTTAAGTTTTTTCTCTTTCCATGTTTGGCAAAGCTTAGACCTTTATTTTGCTGTTGATGTTACAGCACCCTAATGTGAAAAAAGAACTTTGGACGTTAACATTAATGGCATTGCACTACGATGCACGTTACGGAACTTTGCCTACAAGATAAAACTTTGTAAACCAAACAAGAGTTAAAAAAAGTAAACAATTATTTATTTGAGAACTTGCATTTATAGCGCATAATGTGGTAGCAATAGTTTTGTTTCATAACAGTCCTAGAGTTTATTTCACTGTTTCCATTAATATCTGATCATTAATGTTATTTTTGGAGGCCATGATAGAATTCTCCCATTTGTAGCACAATCACAATTTGCTACGTAAGACGCGTGTCTTAAGTTACAAAGCTAAAGTACTGACATAGATTTTTTTTTCTCTACGATATTGTATGAACGAGATATCCAGGTGGATCCAACAGGGTTGGACAGCATGACGTCATCCTCAAATCCTTTGAGGTTACACAGTGCCTGAAAACTCGCCTATGACTACAACCCTGACATATGGTGCCGAGATGTGGATTCTTGGACATGTTGAGGCTGTGCTCAAAATACAAGTAGCACTATGAGCCATGGAGCGTGTCATGCTCGGAATCAAATTACAAGACCGAGAGAGAAATGTTGAAATCAGGCATCGCACTAAGTCTCGTGAACCGTGACATTGGGACGCCAAGAACGAAACTCAAATGAAGTACGGCAGGACACTTTTCCAGGCAAAGTGATGGCAAGTGAACAAAAACGTTGATGGATTGGTGGCCGCGTACCGGTAAACGAGGCATTGGTCGTCCTCCAGCTCGTTGGGACTTGTGAATGTCGCCGTTCATACCTGAAAATATTAGCACAGGACCGGGATAAGTGGCGTACAAGAAGAGAGTCCTATGCTCAGCAGTGGGCGGGCGGTCAGGGGCTGAAAATGATGATGATGTGAAATGGGGATCTATTTTAGTGCAAGTACATACGCTATCCCGGGAGTTCGCTAAACATAGGCCTCATGTCACGTACTTTCTTTGAGACCTACAAAGATTTTTACGTCGTGGTCTTACTTTTTGGATATGCAATAAGAGGGAGAATTAACAAGATAATCTAGAGCGCGAGAAAACAGGGCTTTGTCCTGGTTCAACCCACGTCCCACAATCTATAACTTTCCGTCCAGAATTCCACGTAACCAAAACTGACCCGACCGCCTACATAAAATTTGATAAATAACCTCGACCGCTTTAAAACGAATTTAAATATTATTTTTACACTTCATGAATTATTTATCATCGCAGTGAATAAAATGTAACCATTATAAATGTCCCAAGGTTCGTTTTAACAGGAAGTCCTGATACGGTTCAAAGAGTGCATATACCTTTTTGGATGGCGCCGTTCCGCGGATTTTCAGGTTTTTTTTTTGGTACCTATGTTTTTTTATTTCTATGGCTTAAAAATACTGGTAGTTATTAATAGTTGTATTGGAGATGAAAATCTTCCGGTTTGTGGTCGCCACTCCAACTCCACCACTAAACCTATTTCCCATTCGGTTATCGGTTGCTCAAGCGATGTGGTCTGCCCATTGCCACTTCAGCTTGCAAGCTTGCAGCTGAAAGCTATGTAGGTGACTTTGGCTCTTCGGCGAATATATTCGTTCCAAATTTATCGAGCAAAGTATCTCCGAGCATAGCTCTCTCCAAAAGGTGAAATGTGTCTCTTCTAAAACTAAAACCAGGGATGCTTATCCGTAACCGTAACCGAATCCGATATTAAAGTTTCGTATAATTTCGGATAGGGGCGGAGTCTAAACTAAGCACAAAAGAGGATTTTTTTTTATTACTTCTCTCTTCTGTGAAACTAAGCCATTATGAAGCAGTTATAATAATGTATTTTTATTTATTACTTTAATGTATTTCCAATGAGAACTGAGTATTTGACGTTATCAGGTGTTGTGCTAACCCAGGGACCGATTAACAGTCTCGAATTGAATTAAATAAGATACGCTATGACAGGTTTTGCCGCGTTTTGACACACTAGCCGCGCGCGTCCCTTGAATGTTCGTTTATTATTCTATTGCTTATTCATTACTAATCATTGCTGGATTACATTACTAATGTCCGTAAAGTAAACTATCCGAAACTAACGGATATTCCGAAATAATTTCATATCCGTAACCGTATCCGTATTATCTGAAATTTATGTATAACATCCCTGGTTAAGACTACTTAGATTTTAGCCCCGTCTGATAGCTGATATAGAATATCAAATAGAAGGTGTACCTGCACCTAGGTGTCCGTAATTAGGCGAGTTTCGGGCCGACACGGACAATTACGTCGAAGGAATGTGACCAAAACTACACTAGTTACAAGGGTACGCTCTTCCAGTTTCTGCTTATACCTGGACGTTCAGAGATTTTGGGATAAGGTAAATAAATTTTGTTTTACCTGTATAGAGCCTATATAGGTTTTACCTATATATAGGACTGAGATCTTTGTATAGATATTAAGTAGTAAGTAATAGTTTTTTGTAGTGGTAGGACTCTTTTGCAGAGTTCGCCGGGAAGCACTAAAACATTGCCAGTTATCAACCCCAATGCAGTAGTTTGGAACGATTTCGGTGTTCCGGATTGAAGGGTAATGCTTCAAGTCAAATTACTGATTATAAGAATAAGAAGAAACTGTCTATAATAACCAGTCTGATTTTTGTTGTATCTCTCCGATGAAATAAAAATCAAATCCACTACAATAAAAACAAGAGATGAATTGTTTGCCTGTAACTTTACAAAGAGTATTTGAATAAAACGATGTAACATTAGATGAAAATAATAATAATAATAAAGACACTTCACAAGGAATCACAAAAAAATAAATAAATCAAACAATTTTTTTTTATGTCGTTATCACTAATTTTAAATAAAATAAAATGTTGACTATATGCGCGCGATAGTGCACGTATTACGTAAACGCGTCCTTAATCACACTAATATTATCAATGCGAAAGTTTGTGTAAGTGTGTTTCTGCTCGGTCAAGTATGTAACGGATAATCGGATTTGAATTAAATTTAGTATGCAGGTAGCTTACATCCTGGATTAACACATAGCCTACTTTTTATCCCGGAAAAATATTCGGATTCTGTAGAACAACGGGTGAAGCCGCGGGCCGCAGCTAGTTTAAAATAAATTTCTTTTATATTTTACAACAATCCAAAATTGGTGCCACTTGAGAAGGGGTTTCCATCATACCCACACTTGGCAGGGGGCTTAGGGATTGCAGAACGCTGACCGTTTACTAAAAGGAAGCTGGTGCCCGTGCTCCGGTAGTTCTGGTCGCAGTTTTAGGGCATACTTAAATAATAATAATAATGTAAAAAATACATGTCAAAAAAAGTAGTCAAATTGATGAAAATATATATTAAATGTCAAACATAAAAAATATATATGAAAAAGTAACAGATGTCAGGCTAAATAAAATGTCAGAATAAAATTTAATTACAAGCATTACAAGCTTGCTTGTGAAAAACGTCTACCATTTAAAAATATTATTTACACATCTTAGTATGCGCCCTATTCTTACGATCAAAAACAAAGTCGTTAGTCATAATGTTTCCTAGAAGTTGTCTTAAAACATAACTATCAGATACCTTTTCAATAAATAAACGTAACAAACATAGCAACCGCAAATGGTACACTGAATCCAGTCGGTTAGGTTTCCACAATTCACTACACATTTTGCAAAGCGTGATTTAATTCCCGAACATGATCAATTCCTTTGTAAAATACCGGATCTAATATATACACAGAGGACAATAATTATTTACAGAAAGGAATTTACAATCAACTGCTGTTAATGAGCTTAGCTTATAAGAAATGCGGTGACTGTATCATTCTAGTTTAGACCCTATCGTTCCGTTCTTACGGTATATTAGCATAGATTGACGAAAGTTTACGGCAGACGGGTAGGATCAAAATCGCTTTATTTTTGCTTTTATTGAATACTATCTTACGACTTTGGTTTTAATTTTAAATTCGTCCGTGTTTTATGCCATTTCAAGCTGATTTGTTATTCATGCTTTTCTCAAACTTAGTCCTATGTTATAGAAACGGGCAAGAATAGTCAACGTTGGAAAGTTGTACAGTCGTGGTAGCCCAGTGGGAGCATGCTCACCTCATATTCGTTGGGCCGCCGGTTCGAACCTGAGCGGGTCCGTACCAATGAGTTCTTTCAAACTTACGTATACAAATTTACAACATCATCAGGAAATCTGTTAAGAAAAAATAAATGGAGCTTTAAATGACAATAACATAAGCGGTTTCAATTTAAAAGCTATGCGGGGTCCGGGTGAAGCTTAAAAATAAACAAGAAATCATGGAAAAAAAAAATACTAGGTTAAATAATTCCAAACTATAAATATATTGTTTTGGGAAAGTCGTTAAAAAAAAATGATGACTATGATATATATAAGCAGCTTGCCAATAGGTTTTGCATTATTTCAAAAGCAAGATGTGTATGCTACTGTTGCATGCAAACATCGAGCTGGCTTGTTTGAATACTATGACTAACACTTCACTGTCTATGAGAAGTAGACGACACTACTATGACTCCACTGTGACCAGATACCCTTTGATACACAATCTAAACCTGAGACCACAACAGATCAACTATTGTCCATAATTGAACAATCAACCGTAACTTAATAGTAAGGCTAGAGTCACACTGCAGGGCTCTAATTCACAAACGACACGAGAACGACGCCAAGCACCTATACCGTGGTCCAGAAATCACACTTACAGCTCCCATTCCAGACTAGGGGATCGATTTTTGAATCGCTCGTATGATATGCGATAACAAAAGCCGCATTTTTGAAATAATCATAAATCACTAAATCCATATGCCATGTGGCTTGGACCATTCGAATTTGCTTTCTATCAATAAAAAATCTTTAATTTCGCACTATATTTTCGTGCAAAATCATACGAGTGATTCAAAAGTAGAGCCGCAGGTGTGTTTACCGTCTTAGACCACACTCTCACCTAGCATCTAAAACATCAGTTGTGGGCGAACGCCGAGCCTGGCGACCATTTATAAGGTATGTGTCCTAGATGATCAGATAAAAGTGTTCCGGACGACACGACGCAGCACATTTTACATAGTTATAAATAAAATTTTCCCCGAAATAATTAGATAAGTTAGGTCTTAATTTTGTATAATTCGTATTTAATGTGTGATTATTTGTTTGACGCGTGATTTATTTGATTATTGTTTTGTTTTGTAAATAAATATATTCGCGTGCGTGTTTTCTTAACCCAAATACCGGCTCCAAATAGGTAGGAAACATAGGGCGAGAGAGTTCTAAAAAATAAATAGATAAATAATAGAACATTCCCGATTTCCTCGCTCCGTCTTTATCCCACCGCCTCCGTCCCGCTCGCACAGCCGACCGCTGCGGTTGGACGAACCGACTCGCGGCGCCGCGGCCAGCGCGCCGCGAGTTGCGAGTGGGGCTACGGGATTAAAAACGGAGCAGGATCGCGCAAAAAACACATTCGGGATCCAGACGCAGACGAAGAAAGAACACTCAAGAACTCTCTCAAGAACTCTCTCAAGCCCTGAAGAATCAAGATAGGACGCCTAATTGCAACTAATTGAAGGAGCGGTATTCGGAATCAAGAAAGCAAGCACCTCGAAGTTCCGAACAACACATCACCGTCGTTTCACTGGCAATCCCAGCACACCGTACTACGGACGGAGTGAATCCACACCTAGGCCGGCTGTTTCTTTGACGTCACACACATACAGTCCACTCTTGCCGGCTTAGGACATTGTGGTAGCCCCGTCCCGTACATTGGTCCTTCGTTCGCCGGATTACCCAGTGAAACATGGTGATGACACGTTCGGTAGGGAGGGGTGCTGCGCCGCATCGGGGCACTGCCGACTCCGATGCTGGGACCGCGTCTGCAACCGCTCCTTCTGCTACGTCCACACCGGGTCCCGGATCGTCTGTACAGCAAGCGTCGGTCACCTCAGCGGGCGCCGTGACGAATGCTTCAAGGGCCGCACCCACTGCCGTGGTGCCGCCCCCCGCCTCTGCTTCGTCCCTCGCCGAGGCCCGCCGCTACACCGGAGCCGCAGCCACTGCCGTGCTGCCGCCACCGGGATCATCGCGCTCCACCGAGCCACACCGTGGGGCCGCGTCCACTGACGCGACGCTGCCCCGCACCGCCACGCGTCATGCCGACGCACCCGCCGTGCATCGTGATGATGCACCACCGCCCCGGGCACGAGCCTGGGTGGTACACCTGTCGCCGCCGCGTTCACCGTCAAACTCGGTGACCACCGTCAGGGCGCCGCCGCCGCCTGCCGCTGCTGCCGCCCCTGCCCCAGTCGCCGAGCGAACGCGGACATTAAGAAGTATGTCTGCCAGGACCAGAAGCAGCCGAGCCGAGCACCGTCTTCGCCTAGCGCAAGCCATGGAGGAGCATGCGCGCCGGGCCCTCGACTTGGCTGCAGCACGCATCAAGGTCCTGGAGGCGGAAGAAGAAGACAACGACGATGCGCGCACTGCCGTGTCGGACACGGACCAGTCGCAGCGCATCACCACGTGGCTCAGCGAGCATCATGAACACATCGCGGTCACAACACACCAGGAGGAAGGCGTCGGGGTAGCGCCGCAGCCAGCTGCGCTACTGACACCGCCGCCGCCGAGCTTCGGGGTAGCGCCGCAGCCAGCCGCACTACCAGCACCGAGCATCGGGGAAGCGCCGCAGCCAGCCGCGCTAATGCCACCTCCGCCGCCACAGACTGCGAACCAGATGCCGCAACACCAGCCGAGCTACTACTACGGGCAGCCGCCGCCGCGTCACGCTATCTACGTGCCGCCGCCGCCGCAGCCAGCCCAGACGCATCACGGGGATGCACAGCCGACCTCGTCGGGCGCCGTCGCACTGCCGCCGACCGCGCCAAGGTCGGACATCGCCGAGCTAGCCGCCGCCATCACCCTGGCCTCCCGACAAGGCCGATCATCACTTCCGCACAAGTACTTCGTGGACCTGCCAATCTTCGTGGGCTCGCACCAGGAGTGGCTGCCGTTCCGGGCCGCCTACAACGAGTCTGCGGGCAACTTCTCGGACGTCGAGAACACTGCGAGACTTCGCCGGGCGCTCAAGGGGAGGGCGCGTGAGGCAGTCGAGAATCTCCTGCTCCACTACACCGACCCCACCGAGATCATGCGCACGCTGGAAGCTCGCTTCGGACGACCAGAAGCCATCGCGTCCACGGAGCTCGACAAACTGAGAAAGCTCGCCAAGCCCGCCGACACTCCGAGGGACATCTGCGTGTTCGCCAACAAAGTCTCCAACGTCATCGCCGCTCTCCGGGCACTCGACCGAGTGCACTACCTGTACAACCCGGACATCACGAGCGCTACATCGGAGAAGCTGCCTCCGAGCATCCGTCATCGCTGGTTCGAATACTCCGCCGCCCAGCCAGCTGGAGAACCCGACCTGCTCAAGCTCTCCAACTTCCTGCAACGAGAGGCGGACATCTGCGCACCGTACGCGCAGCCGGAGCCCGCATCGACGACGCAGGACGGCGGCCGAGGAAAACCACAACAGCGAGTACACACGACACAGCCACAACAGGGAACACGCACATGCCCCGTGTGCGACGCGGCGGGACACGACGCCGCCAACTGTGAGAAGTTCAAGGGCCGAGACACCGACGGGAGGTGGGATGCGGCGAAAAAGGCACGACTCTGCTTCAAGTGCCTGCGACTGAAGACGAAGAAACATTTCTGCAAGGGGAAGAAGTGTGAAATAGACGACTGCGGCTACTTTCATCACAAGCTCCTGCATCATCATCGCAAATCGAGGGAGGAACATAGGAAGACTGAGCCTCCAGCATCACCTGCGGAGACCATCACCACCGCGCGGGCCGGATCGGCGTACCTGAAGATAGCGCCAGTGACTGTTTCCGGACCGGCGGGAGAAGTCTCAACGTGGGCGCTTCTGGACGACGGCTCTACAGTCACCCTCGTGGACAACGAACTAGCGAACAAAGTCGGCGCAACCGGACCTGTCGACCCGCTCCGCATCAGCACCGTCGGAACTCAGAAGATCGACTCGTCGCGCTCGCGCCGCGTCAAGCTCACACTCTCCGGCGGCGGGCTCGAGCCACAAGACGTACAGCTGCGCACGATCGACCGACTGACCCTGGCCCCGCAGCGCGTCGACAGAAAGGATCTGGAAGAATGCGAACACCTGAGAGGGGTGAGTCACTTTTTATCGACACATGGTGGCTCACCTAAAATTCTTATTGGGCAGGATAATTGGAACCTGCTACTAGCGAGCAAGACACGTACGGGGCGCCGTGACCAGCCGGTCGCATCACTCACTCCGCTCGGCTGGGTGATACACGGCGCATCGAGAAGAGGACAAAATGTACACTACGTGTCTCACATCGCCGAAGAGGACAACATGAACGAACAACTGCGCGAGTACTTTTCCATTGAAAGTCTCGCGATCACACCGAAGATGCCGCAAAATGACCCCGAGCGACGTGCCGTGGAAATGCTACAGCAATCTACGCGACAACTCGAGAGCGGCCATTATGAAACTGCGCTGCTGTGGAAGGAAGACGAGAAGAAAATGCCAGAAAACAGAGAAGCGGCCCTGCGACGTCTTGCATCAACCGAAAAGAAAATTAGCAAGGATCCGGTCTTGGCGGATAAGTACCGACAACAGATGAAGGACTTAATCCAGAAAGGATACGCCGAGCCCGCTCCGCCGATGAAGACTCCAGGACGCACATGGTACCTCCCACACTTCGCAGTCTTCAACGCCATGAAGCCAGAAAAACTCCGCATCGTACACGACGCCGCTGCGAAAACACAGGGAAAAAGCCTCAACGACTTCCTGCTCACCGGGCCCGACCTGCGGCAGTCCCTCCCGGGAGTGCTCATGCGCTTTCGTCAACATCCCGTCGCCGTCTCAGCCGACATCAGAGAGATGTTTATGCAGGTAAAAATAAGACCGGAGGACCGCGACGCCCTCCGATACCTCTGGAGGGACAAGCCGGAGGACCAACCGAAGGATTTCCGGATGACATCGTTAATCTTCGGGGCAACATCTTCACCGGCTACAGCGATCTTCGTCAAAAACATCAACGCGGCAAAACACGGCGAGGCACTCCCGGAGGCGAGCGACGCAATCGTGAGGTCGCACTACATGGACGACTACCTCGCGAGCTACTCGTCAGCAGCGGAAGCGTCAAAAATAGCGAAACATGTAAGAGACATCCACGCGGAGGCAAAATTCGAGTTAACAAAATGGACATCGAATTCCGAAGAAGTACTTCAGGACCTCACTAAGGAGGGAACGTCGGACACCGTGACTATAACGGGAGGAGGAAATGAGAGAGTACTCGGGCTAGTATGGCGGCCCGACGCCGACGTCCTCACCTTCAACCTGGACCTGGCAAGAGTACCGCAAGAGGTACTTAGGAGGGACACTCCGACAAAGAGGGAAGCGTTAAAAATAGTCATGTCCCTCTACGACCCCCTCGGCTTCGCATCACCGGTCACAGTTCAAGCAAAGAAGATTCTACAGGAACTTTGGCGCCGAGGGACACCGTGGGACGCCGCCATCGACGCGGACCTCTCCGAGCAATGGCGGACCTGGATGGAGCACATGAGGAGCCTGCGGGACGTCACCATTCCCCGATGTCATCTGGGCTACACGCGAGCAACATCGGTACAACTCCACACCTTCGTCGACGCGAGCGAGTCGGCCTACGCAGCGGCACTCTACTGGAGGATCGTCGAGCCCGACGGTCACGTGCGCGTCTCGCTCATCATCGCGAAGGCGCGGGTCGCGCCGGTGAAAATCACGTCCATCCCGCGCCTCGAACTCCAAGCCGCCGTCATGGGAAGCCGCATGGCCGCCACCGTGGTGGAGGAACATGACAAGAAGCCCGACGCCCGCTTCTTCTGGACTGACAGCCGGACGGCGCTCGCCTGGCTAAGAACCGGATCGCGATCGTACCGACCGTTCGTCGCGCATCGCATCGCCGCCATTGAAGAAAACAGCAAACTCACCGAGTGGCGTTGGGTTCCCACTAAGCTCAACGTCGCCGACGACGCTACAAGGGACGTACCGCGGGATTTCTCGTCGGAGCACCGATGGTTCGCCGGGCCGGACTTCCTCAGACAACCGGAGGAGGACTGGCCCGCTGACCCGACGCCGCCAGCCGGGGAGCCGACGGGAGAGGAGAAATGCACCGCGACGCGCCAAAATAGGACAACGCCACTACGGGAAGCCCTGCCGGACGAGGCAAAATTTAGTAAGTGGGAGCGATATCTGCGAACAACGGCAAGGGTCCTACAGTTCATTGACCTCTGCCGACAACGACGAGAGAGGGCGCACTACAAGAGGACGCGCCGAAATAAGGAAAAAGACACCGCGTGGACTCCCGTGAAGAAACACGAAGTTCCACGGCACACCGCAAGGACGGCAACGGCGCCACCATCGCACTTTCGAGATATCCCGGCCGACACACTTCGGAAAGCCGAGAAATTAATCTGGCAGAAGAGCCAGACCGAAGCGTTCGGTGAAGAATTAGAAGATATCAAGCGCGGGAGGACCGTCACCAGGAACAGCCGTCTGCACAAGTTGGCACTCGTCATCGAAGACGGATTGTTGCGGCTGAAGAGCAGGATTAGCGCGGTGAAAGGAGTCGACGTCACCCGCCTATCGCCGCCGGTACTAGACGGAAACCGGCATGAGGTGAAGCTCCTAATTGACGACATCCACCGAAGACTGCATCACGCCGGAGTAGAAGCAACAATCAACGAGTGCCGCCAGTATTATTGGATCCTGAGAATACGACCAGTCACCAAGATGACGCTGCATCGCTGCATCCCGTGCCGCCTCAGGAAGGACACCCCGCCTCAGCCTTCGACAGGAAACCTGCCATCGTGCCGCCTGGCTCATCATCAAAGGGCCTTCACCTTCACCGGCCTCGATTATTTTGGCCCGGTAACCACAGTCACCGGACGCGCCACCAACAAACGATGGGTGGCCATCTTCTGCTGCATGAGCTGCCGCGCCGTCCACCTGGAACCATCATGGACCCTCTCGGCGGACTCCGCGGTGATGGCCCTCCGGCGCATGATCGCGCGCCGAGGGACGCCGCTCGAGATATGGTCCGACAATGGGACCAACCTGCGCGGCGCCGACAAAGAAATAAGAAGAGCCATAGACCGCGCAACTGAGGAGGAAGCATCCAAGAAAATGATACGGTGGAGGTACCTGCCACCAGGGGCCCCATTCATGGGAGGCGCCTGGGAACGCCTAGTACGGACGGTAAAGACAGCACTCGCCGCGACGGAGCAGCCCCGCCACCTGACGGATGAGGGGCTCATCACTCTTCTCGCCGAGGCAGAATACACGGTAAACAGCAGACCGCTCACACATGTCTCCGTGAGCGCCGACGACCCCGAGGCGCTAACTCCTAACCATTTCTTACTCGGGGGATCAGCGAGGGTGCCCACACTGGGCACATTCACCAGCGGCGACCTACTCAACCGCACCAGCTGGCGCGCCTCACAACGTCTCGCCGACATTTTCTGGACGCGGTGGCTGAAGGAGTATCTTCCGGAGCTGCAAAACCGGCGGGAGCCCCACGGACGCGGACCCGCCGTGAAGACAGGCGACATCGTGATCATCGCCGATAGCAACCTGCCCCGGAACACCTGGCCCCGCGGAAGAGTCGTCGCAACATATCCAGGACAAGATGACGTCGTGCGCGCCGTCGACGTGCAGACCAAAGGGGGCGTGCTTCGAAGACCAGTAAAGAAGCTTATCGTGATCCCGACGGAAGACGTCCGTCACGACCTGATCTGCAGCGACCCGGCGGACGCTGCACGGCGGGAGAATGTTCCGGACGACACGACGCAGCACATTTTACATAGTTATAAATAAAATTTTCCCCGAAATAATTAGATAAGTTAGGTCTTAATTTTGTATAATTCGTATTTAATGTGTGATTATTTGTTTGACGCGTGATTTATTTGATTATTGTTTTGTTTTGTAAATAAATATATTCGCGTGCGTGTTTTCTTAACCCAAATACCGGCTCCAAATAGGTAGGAAACATAGGGCGAGAGAGTTCTAAAAAATAAATAGATAAATAATAGAACATTCCCGATTTCCTCGCTCCGTCTTTATCCCACCGCCTCCGTCCCGCTCGCACAGCCGACCGCTGCGGTTGGACGAACCGACTCGCGGCGCCGCGGCCAGCGCGCCGCGAGTTGCGAGTGGGGCTACGGGATTAAAAACGGAGCAGGATCGCGCAAAAAACACAAACCAAGCAAGAGGGATCCTCGGATCGCCAACTACTTGCTGGTTCGTAATGACAGGACCACCGCCCAACTGGGCGGTACCCTGATCTATTACAAACGGTCTCTTCACTGCATTCCTATAGACACTCCCCCACTTATAAATCTGGAAGCGTCCTGCTGCCGTATAGCGATGACCGGTCATCCTCCCATCACCCTAGTGTCTTGCTACCACTCTGGTAACAAGCCTCTCCTCAGGAGCGACCTCGAAGCCCTCCTCTCACTCAGTAGCGCCGTCATTCTGGCAGGCGATTTCAATAGCAAGCATGTCCTCTGGGGCTGCAACAAGTCCAATTCGAGGGGAAACCTCCTCAACTCACTCGCCGACGAACTTCTGTTTGACGTAATCCCCCCGAGCACCCCGACCCACTTCCCCGAAAACCTAAGGCTCAGACCTGACATACTCGACATAGCACTACTAAAGGGCGTAACCCTCCAGTTATGCTCGTTAGAAGTGCTACACGAACTCGGCTCCGACCACCGACCTGTACTGATGCGCCTTGGCCCGGACCCGTCGGGCACTCCTCCCCCGACCAAAACTGTGGTGGATTGGAAGCATTTAGGTGAAAGCCTAAAAGCGATCAACTCACCCGACTTAGACCGTATTCCAGACAATATCTCGACCCTTGACGACATCTCCTGCTCGATTGATGCTCTCACTAGCCACCTCCACACCGCCATAGGTGAATCCTCCAGGAGGGTCCCAGCTGAGGATAGCCGACGCTGGGCCCTACCGGAGGACGCGAGGGAGCTACTGAGAACGAAAAACGCCGCCACTAGGGCCTACGACTCGTATCCATCCGAAGTTAACAGAACCACTCTGCGGTACTATGAGCGTGCCGTAAAAACCCGCATCAGTGAACTCCGAAATCAGAGGTGGGAAACAACGCTCTCGGAGATCGAACCAACTCACCAGGCATACTGGAAGTTGGTTAGATCCCTGAAATCTAAGACCATATCAGCTATGCCCCCCCTCACCCGACCCGACCTCCCCCCCGCATTCGACGACGACGAAAAGGCCGAATGCCTGGCCGACAGCCTCCAGGACCAATGCACCCCCGCCCTACACTTAGTCGACCCCGCCCACCTCGATGCGGTGGACAGCGAAGTCGAACTCAGATGCTCCCTTCCCCCCTCAGATCCTATTGAGCCAGCCACGGCTTCCGAAGTTGAGTCGATTATCAAGGGCCTCCACCCTAGAAAAGCCCCCGGCCCCGATGGCATCACCAACAAAGTGCTCAAGCACTTTTCCCCTCCCCTAATTCACCTCCTAGTTAGCATCTTCAATGCGGCCATGGAAAAGTGCATATTCCCCGATGCCTGGAAATCCGCCGATGTCATCGGCATCCACAAGCCCGGCAAAAAGGCCTCTGAGCCCTCCAGCTACCGTCCCATAAGTCTCCTCAGTACCCTGGGGAAAATCTACGAGCGCATCCTTCTGAAGCGGCTCCGATCCTACATCAGCGACAATAACGTCCTTCCCGACGAACAGTTTGGCTTCAGAGCCAAACACTGTTGCCCCCGTCAAGTGCTCCGCATCACGGAGCACATCCTCGAAGGTTTCAATAAGCTACCCTCCTTTGGCCAAAACAAGGCGTACTCCCAAGCGACAGTCGCGGTTTTCCTCGATGTCGCTAAAGCATTCGACAAAGTCTGGCACAACGGACTTATCTACAAGCTCTTCAAGCAAGGGGTCCCTGACCGCCTCGCTCTCATAATACAAGACTTCCTCCAAAATCGCAAATTCCGCTATCGCGTAGAGGGTGAACACTCCACCCCCCGGAATATCAACTCCGGCGTCCCTCAGGGCTCAGTGCTGGCCCCTATACTCTTCACGCATTTTACGTCCGACATCCCCCGAACTCCCAACGTAGAGCTCGCTCTCTTCGCGGATGACACCGCTATCTATTCAACAGGCTGGAAGAAAACCGGCCTCCAACGTAATGTCCAAAAAGCCCTCAACAGTCTCGGAGACTGGTTTAACAAATGGGCCATCACAGTCAATCCCGACAAAAGTGCAGCCATGTACTTTCATCCTTCGAAAACAGCTCCCCCCCCGACTCCACTCAAACTCCATGGTAAACCTATCCCATGGACTACGTCAACCAAATACCTTGGGGTGACCCTCGATCGTCGACTCACTTTCTCCAAACATATTCAGATAGTCCGCAACCGAGCGAACTTCTTCCTTGCCCGACTCTCCCCTCTCCTCTGTGAGCGAAGTAAGATGTCGCTTAGAAATAAGCTGACAATCTACAAAACCTGCATCCGCCCCGTCATGACGTACGCCTCAATCGCGTTCGGCCATGCCTCTCACACAGACCTTAATAAGCTCCAGGTTATACAAAACCGATTCTTACGCAGAGCAGTCGGCGCTAGCTGGTATATGCGAAACGTCGATCTGCACTGCGACACCGTACTCCCGTCCATCAAACAGTACATAAAGTACCTCTCCCGCCGCCACTTTGACGCGGCCCCCCATCATAACAACCCTCTTGTAGCCCAAACATCCAACTACTCGACAGACATGACATACCCAACTCCCCTCCGTAGACGCCCAAAAAACATCTTGGGTGACCCGGATGATCCCATCGCCGTCGTTACCTCGGCGGCGTTGGGATCGGCCGATCCGACAGCTCCCATAAATAGGAAGTTTGCAGTATTTGGTATAGGCGCCGGTTACCAAAGGCACATACATCGACCTCGCCGGCGTGGTCGAATAGTCCCTGGATCTGTCAGAAGATCGGTTAGATTCTCTCCAAATAATCAAACAGATATTAACCAAAACTCTAGGGCCCCAGGGCACACCCCCTCTGGGGTGCCAGGGCAAGTCTGACTCCCACTCCCCGGTGACGGCCCAAGCCGAGGTTCGTACCGCAGCGGTACCCTTGTGCTAGTCACCCCCGCGCCAAACATTAGTTTTTAGGGCTCAACGCCATATGCGTTCGCCAAAGTCCGATATGTTGTAGCGGCCTAAATGGCCATCAACACAGTCAATTTAAAAAAAAAAAAAAAAAAAAAGCAAAAAACACATTCGGGATCCAGACGCAGACGAAGAAAGAACACTCAAGAACTCTCTCAAGAACTCTCTCAAGCCCTGAAGAATCAAGATAGGACGCCTAATTGCAACTAATTGAAGGAGCGGTATTCGGAATCAAGAAAGCAAGCACCTCGAAGTTCCGAACAACACATCACCGTCGTTTCACTGGCAATCCCAGCACACCGTACTACGGACGGAGTGAATCCACACCTAGGCCGGCTGTTTCTTTGACGTCACACACATACAGTCCACTCTTGCCGGCTTAGGACATTGTGGTAGCCCCGTCCCGTACAAAAAGCATGTGATCAAAGCATCTATCTGCAATGTGGTCCTGGCGTTAGTTAGTAAGGCAAATGATAATAAAGCGGTATACATGAATGGTACTATTGAGATTGTTCGGTTGGCTGATTTCAGTAATTTGTGAAGCTATCAAGCGTTTGTCCATATCCTTTTATGTGGCAGTTTGTAAATTGATTTATTCACTAAATTGGTGGATCATATTCATTTAAGGGGTACATACATAATGACTACGACTCATATGACTATAACCCCCCAATACTGAAACGTTTGTTAACTTTGACGACAGATTAAATCTATTGCTGTCTTTGTCATTTTCTTAGTGCTCTTAGTGCTAGATAAAGGTAGCATTAGAATTAATCTGTCGTCAAAGTTAACAAACGTTTCAGTATTCGGGGGTAAGACCTAAAACCTTTAATGACGTTCTGTACCTACCTATAGCACAATAATTACAATAATTATTTTTAAAATACTTACCCCCGAATACTTAACGTTTGTTAACTTTGACGACAGATTAAGTCTATTGCTGTCTCTCTCATTTGCTTAGTGCCAGACAAAGGCAGTATTAGAATTAATCTGTTGTCAAAGTTAACAAGCGTTTCAGTATTCGGGGGTTATACTTACTGTTCTGGTATTCTGAATTTGTTTATAATACAACTGTCCCTTTACAGCAAAGCTTTATTTTTGTCTGTGACGAGACATATTGTGAACGGTGTTGACTATTGTGACACAATAATGATTGTACCTAATTTTGATATTGTGTTTCTGTACATCAATAAAAATTTATGTTCTGTTCTGTTCTGTTATTTTGTATGTCCATGTGTTTTAATAGTTGTTCGCTAGCGTGTTCGTAATCCTCACGCTTGCCAATAACAGTGCCATCCAGAATTAAGATATTAAACATTTTTGACCGACTTCCAAAAATAGGTGGAGGTTCTCAAGTCGACTGTTATTTTTTTTTGTTTGCTACCTCAGAACTCCGTTATTAATGAACGCATTTGGAAAAAAAAACCCCAATTTTATCAAAATTCAGTTATTATAATGGGATCCATGATGAATTGAGGGAACTCCTCAAATATTATAGGCATACGTATAGCGATTTTAGTATTTTGATCAACATGTCAAGCATTTGCATTCAGAAAGTATCATTTGGTAAAGCGGAACTGATAAGGAAGGCCACAGATGACCACCAGGACTCATCAATTATAAGTATTTCACGGGTGGCGCCAAGATAATCCCGATTATGATAGTTAAGCGACTATGAAGAAGCCAATTTAAATTATGGTTAAAATTATTATCATATTGAGTTATTTCACTGCAAAAATCGCACTTCAACGCGGAATACAGTAATGCTCGCACACTACTGCTTGACGGTTGAATAACTAGCAAAGACGTGGTACCTTCCAAGGCGGCCACTGCAACAGAGTCTTACCACTACACTATCACATTATAATTGGATTATATATTGCTTTCATTGCTCAACTGCGTCCAGCGCTACTTTTACAGTGCTGCTAATTACAGTACTCCCTATTGCTACAGTGCTAGCTCTTGCTTACAAAACTGTTTCATTTCCTAGCCACGCAAATAAGGGTGCCCGGAACGCAAACATCTACTACAAAGAGCAAAACTTAAATTAAAGCCTGTCGTTCAGTGATCTTTGGCTAGAGATGAATTTAGTTTGAACACTGAGCAACTCAGTACTGGCCCGAACGGCCCAGAAGGAGTCGCCCAGTAAAGACATTCCCAGTCCCAGTCTGTCCATAAGGACAATCTCGTTATATAACACTGGTTGTGACTGGACAATTTGACAGACTGAATCAATCTCTGGCAGACAGAGCTCCGACAATAATGCTGAACTGTTCAGTTTTCTGTTGTAAAAGGAGGTCTAGCACATCGAATTTACAAGAAGATGGTATAAGATGGCCAGTGTTACTTTATTACTTTATGGGTTTGAACGACCATTTGTGTGACATGATGAAAAGGTTATTAATGGCTAGACTGAAAAATAAATAATGTCCGATGATGATGATGTTAATCCGATGTTAGTTCTGCTGCTTTTATTTTATTATTAAGATTTTTAGGTGGAATAATGATATTTTATGGCAGATATTTATAACAATAATAATAAAAAACTCCAACAACGAATTTGCGCACTAATTACTTTTTGATTTATTAAATTTACCTAATCTATAAATGGTTTTTTTTTATACCATTTGCTAGAAGTCACCTAATTTTAGTTGATAAAGTATATATAGGATTGATCCTTGGTATCAACATCATCAACCACCTACTGCTCAATATAGGTATCCTGTTCAGCCTGCCATCTTTTTCGGTCCTATGGCCGTCTCGGCCAAAGCTTTCTTGCTGCCAGCCGTTGTCCTAGGTGAGCTGCGACAAGCAGCGACGCGACCAATGCGATTTATTACGACATGCGACGTGCGACGTGGGTCCTGTCTATCTAATTATCAGTTCATTTCTATTGTAATTATGTGCAAGTACACTATGTCCTCGTTGCAGATATTATCTTGCCTGGTAACCTGGTACATCTAAAAATACACTCAAACAGTTTTTATCACCAGCATATAATTATGTATTTTTCGTCCATTATTTAACAGCAATGCATACAGAAGCAAATAGAAATTTTAATCTGCTTATAATGGACACAAACTCAGGCCGGGACAGGTGGTGCCTGTCACGACGACCTGTATTTAAACCCCCCTCTAAATAAAAGCTGCGAAAGCACAAACATTTCCCTGTTCTTTTGAGGAAGTATTCAGGGCGAGGAGGATGGGGACTGTTAGTTAAAAGCGGCTAAAGAACTCGAACTTTTAGTAAAGTTCATTAAAATTGCATTGAAGTTTTTGTAGTGGTGTATCTCTTTTAAAGAGTGTTCCTGGGGAAGTAACACACTGTTAACTGGACAATTCACTCGTGAACCAAAAGATATTTCCCAAATTGGTTGTCTCTAGTTTTTAATGTCCACTGGCACCATATACGAAATGAAGACTCAAGCGAGTCAAAAAGCGAGTCCCACTGGTGAGAGTTGTAGCTACACCGTTTGGAACAGCAAACGTCATCTCTTGGGACTCCTTGCGAATTTTGATGATATCACCGGCAAGCAGACAGGTAATTACTTATTTACCGACGCAGCCTCAGAACGCGGTTTATTTAAACTAATAAGACATTGGACAAGATAATGGCGTTTCACCATTGCTAGTTATGTAACCGCCGAGCATTAGTATGCACACATTATTGTGTACCCGATTGAATGGCAATGTTTCCAGCCAAATTACTGGGCAAAAAGTGATTTAGCATCTAATATTTCTGGTTGGCAAGCACAGCGCATGTTTTTAAACTCTTAAAATCAAAGTTCTGGGTGGCTATCACACTAATATTATAAATGCGAAAGTTTGTGTCTAAGTGAGTAAGTATGTAAGTGTGTTTGTTCCCGTTCAACTCTGTGACGGCTGAACGGATTTGAATGAAACATGCCATGGAGGTTGCTAATACCCTGGATAAATACATAGGCTATTTTTCCCGGAATAAAAATACCGTTCCTGAGGGATAACAAACATCACCCGATGATCACCCGTTTTTACCCGTTGTTTTTTTTTTTTCCTCCCTTGACGGTTTTGGCGCCACACGTTTCCTGCATTTATTTCTTATTTGATAAGGAGTTACTGTATATCTCAAAGACGGACTACTTTTTTACGTCCACGCGAACGAAGTCGCGGGTAAAAGCTAGTGAATCATAAGACTTTTTTTTTAAATAGGTATGTGCAAAGCACTAACATAACTTGTTCATGTTGCTAACGAACGAACAATTTCAAACGATATTAGAAAAAATGAATATATTACATGACTTGCATGACTATATATATAGGCGTTGTTCAGAACTTCGAACTTTCTAAATCCAAACAATTCGTTATAATATTATGTTATTTAAAAACTCCGTGATCTCGAATTATGCGTGAATAAACATGCCCTCTGTATATTATTCCTCCCCATTAGACAAATTAAAATTTGAATTTTGAACTGCGGCGTTACTTCTGCGTATTCATGATTAATAGCCGTTGAAAGTTCTCACAATTTGCTTATCCGAAAACTTTTTTATGTACACTCGACATTTCGTGGAGTTCGGCGCTCATTTTGGGGAAGATACTACGGTCATTTTTAATAAGATACTATGTGATGTATACATAATAAATTACAGCTAGTAGTTCGCGCCGAACTGAGACCTCGCGACCCCTATATCTTCACAACCGCTGGACCGATTCAGCTCATATTTGAACTTAAAACTTGTATTGAAATGAACTATTTGCCTACAAATTTCAGGGAGATCGGAACAACGGGTCGCAAGTTATCATCGGACAAATATACACACAAACATACAAACATACATAGAAATGCCGATTTGTCCCAGTAAACTCTTAGACCTACGCTTTGAAAAAAAATGTGCTGTTCCATAGAAAAATGTAAATGACATTCCACAAAATGTATGAAACAGCAGTTATTTTTTTCTCATTTTCAGTGTTGGTCCCATAGTAAAAGTTGTTCATAATGATGAGTACTATAAGCCCTTTTCGGGCGGTCACTAGCCGATGGACCACCCTGTTTATGTTTATTCGTTTGCATCTTACTAGAAAATACCGTTGGCTCTTAGCACATTCGTTTGCTCAGCGCTCGTTATCAAAGCTCTCATCAAGTGATCAAGGTTGAAGCGCTTTCGTTTTGTGTTTGTGTTCAGAAGTTGAAACAGTTTCTCATTTGTATTATTCGTACATTAGCAATACCGGGATTGTAGTTATGAAGTCCGTTGCTAATGAGCCGAACTTAATTTTGACTTAATACCTATTAATTTTTTTAACGAAACGGAACATTTATTATTGTAATTCTTACAATTAAAGCACAGCCTATGCCGCTCAAATAGCATTAAAATTTTCACTGGAGTTTTTTATTTATTTATATAAACGTGGCTAATGCTTGTAACGTATTGGTTATATATATAAATAAATCAATACTTGAACGAATGAATGAACGAACGAATGCGTGTATAAATGAATGAATATATGAGTAAAGAAATAAATAAAAATAATCATTTATAATTAACGTAGGTACTCAGATTTTTTTTTAGAGAATTCATTCCCCAAAAGGATTAAGAGATGAAAGTTTGTTTGTTTTTACTTTGTATTTGCGAGTCCGAAGCCCGACTCTCCATCCCAAGCTAAAACTACGTACAAAGCCGGCGGCGTCAGCATAACTTAGATATTATAATTTAATACCTGCCATACCCAAACGCTGCCCATCTGATTTGGTATCTTCGGGAGACCTCTTTGTCGAAGTTGGACTTACCTAACTGGACAGTCTGTCCAAGGTAGTTATGGACGGTGGTATGTTATGGTGGGCAACAGGTGGATGCAAGTGGCCCGTTGTCGGTCGGTGTGGCGGTCTAAGGGAGCCTATGTTCATCAGTGGACGTCTTATGGCTGATGATGATGATGATGATATCCAATTGTTCAAAACCATACTAATGGGATGTTTACCACTATTTTTATTTTTGTTGAGTTTCGTATATTTTAGCCACAGAATTCTCCTTTTGATTTTAGCATAGTTGCATGCGCCATGTTCACGGGTAGACTGAAGATGCGGGTGTTTATTTAGTTTTTTGTTCTCGTGCGTGACGTCACACGCCGGTCCCAACGGAAGACCAGCTCTGGATGGGTACAACCAGCATCTTGCTGAATTGGGGCTGGCTTGTGGCAATAAACTCAGTGTACATTTTGTTTATTTTTCACTTTTTAATTTATTTTTCTATGTTTTTTGCTACAAATAAACTATTGTCTACTAGAAAATGAGACCTTAAAACAATTATGGTTCTTGTTCCTCAACACAATCAAACCCTTAACGGTTAACAAATATGGAGTGAAAGTTTGTAGATAAAAGCTACTCAACCTGCTAACTCAAACATCTAACTAATTCACCGCCACTCACTACAAAACCGATCCTGGACCAATTACCACTGAACAAACTAGCGTAAATTGTTTCATCCGGCCCCGCCCGAGTACCCTTTCACTCGAAATGAGTGGCGTGAGGGAATGGAACGTGCGAGGTATTCTAATGTATACCCTTCAAAAGATGAATAAAAAAACTGTCGGAAAAACATGGAACGTTTGAAAACCAATTCCCGGCTAGTAACTAGATTGAAAGCGTGGAAGAACGAATTCAATACTTTGTAAGTGGCGATAGACAACAAAATTCTTCTAAAAATGTACTCGGATACTGTATTCTTTACTTATACGTTCGTTAAAGTATGCTTCCTAAGTTTTTATCAAAAACTCTGATAAAATACTTTTCGATGCTGTGCGGGCATTTTATTTTAATAAAACGTGTATGCTCACATTAAACTGAATTGGCTATTCTTACTATAGTTTCAATCCCAACCGGTGGTCTTTTTCAAGGAATACTTGACGTGACGTGACGTGCGTGCGACCTCGTCTCGCCTTGCACACAGACTAACGAATACTAGGTACTAGGTACTAGTAGTACTAGGTACTAGGTTCAATTTAATATTAATTTATTGTTTTATAGGAGTTAACCTCTATTAATTGAACCTTATTTATCCTGACCGACTTGTAGCTTTGCTACCAATAAATATTTCATTTCATTTCATTTCATAGATAGATAACTATATTAAAAACTACACAAAGCATACGAAAACGGATACAGTAATCGCCTGCGATTATAATTGTCGTCTCTTCCAGGTTACCATGCATATATAATTATATATAGGTAGAAAACAATAAATAACAGCAAAAGGAACAAATAAAGACTCGCAAACCCGCTCTAAATTTAATTTAAGCACGCACAGCGAAACAAACTATCCACGAACTTTTTGAGTAAGTACTTTTTAGGGTGTCGTCGTACTAAAAGGAACCCATCTGTCTGTCTCTCTAAATCTTTTACAGCCTTATAGCTTCCAAAGTTATAAACTTATATGCATGAAATTTTGCACAACGATTGTCTAAGTATAGCCCAATAATTTCAATTTTTTTTTTTTTAATAATGGTAGCTCCCATACATGTAAAAAGGGGGTAAAAAAAATTCGCTGAACCCCATCATGTGGGGATTCGTTGAATAGGTCTTTTAAAAGTTACAATTTACAAAGAATAAAATAAATCTAATTTTATTTTTATGGGGTGGCTTATGGCTTACATGTAAAATTGGAAAAAAAAACGCCTTCCTCCACTTGTGAGATATCATTGAATAGGTCTTTTAAAACAAAGTGAAAGTTTCCTACACCATTTTTTTTATCAGATGTACCGCTTGCGAAATATGGGCCGTCAAAGTTGCTTACAATGTGTCCCCCCCCCTGCCATTTCTAAACTATGCGTCTCAGAAACTTGTTATCTTCCATGTTGATAGATAGTAAAAACTTTCTTCTTCTTCTTTATTTCGGACAACATGTGATATATTTTTTTTGAGATATGCGGTAAAAACAGATAAATACTTCAGGACGCGCCTACGGAACCCTACTAAGTATGTCCCGACATTATCTTATTTAGTTTGACTACACAGGCGACTTTTTTATTATCGATTAGGATAATTTTTCAACATGTAAGTGGCCAGAATCATAATATTCAAGCGCAGTTCTCATTGAAATGAGTCGGAGATCTCGATGAAACGTGACACGTATTCTAAACCCTTTCAAAAAGAAGTGAAAGGGCGCGTAATTGAAAAATCGTTTCGGATGTTGAAGAACGTTCGGTGCATACGAATCTTGGGCCCTATTCGGAGATATGACAAATTGATGTCGATTTCGAGATACTGTGGTGGCATTGTCTATAAGCAATTGTTTTTTATTCCACGCCAAGATTCAATATTTTTTTTGCCTCCCTTTATTTCTAAATTCTCACGAACTACATCTGCAAGTCATAAATTCTCTTGAGTTTATTTAAGCGAACATATAAATCGTTATTTTTTGCTAGACTTTAGAGGAATGTTAAGTTATGAAAGATTGTATGCACAATCTTAATGAGTAACCGTGGAACCCGTCAAGTGAACTCAGGGCTTTTAAGAAAGTCATAAAACCAATGATGTATGTGACACGCTGTATTTTTGTAACTAAGTGTCCTATTATTTTTTGCATGTCAGAGGAAGGGTCGAGAGAAAGCTATGAAGCTTACTTACTTAATTTTTGTCTTCGAGAGTGGAAGGACGCGTTTCTTAGACGCATTAAAATCAGTGTTTGATTGTATTGTAAAAATCACAGATAATTTAGATAAACATATTATTGTTTATCATACTAAATTATATTGTTAAATCTATCTAGAGTCAGTTCATTCTGCCGTACGACGCTTGGTAACGTAGTTCCAATTTATATTAATAAATTTGACGATTATACTTTCATTGTGTCGTTATGGAACATATCCATGCCTTTGAGGTCTGGAAGTATGTGATCACTTGTATCCATGCTATGTTGAGGACGATATCTGATGCGTGTTCGCCATTACTTTATGTATGTAATTAGCGACATACGTTCTATAAGTATTTATAGAAACAATGGCAAACTCGTGTAAACTCATGTACGAGTTTACATACCGTCTCACATTAAAACCCCAGGTGGGTAGAGACAAGTAACTCTTATTAATTCGACACAATATAAGATATAATATGTATGTTTCCGTATGTGTGTTAAAGACGTGAAACAAGGACGAAATGTCCTAGATGCTATTTCACAGTCGCCAGTGATACTAGAACAAGGATCGCTTCCTTACACTTTTATGGGATATTATCTCATGTGATTTATAATGTGTATTTTGTTGAATGTTTCCCCTTAATGTATCTATACATATAACGTGCTTTATTTTGAGCAGATAATTCTAATATTATTGTACAAATAATATGAAACATAAAAGCTTCCACAGCAGCTCGCAGCTTGCTTGTAAAGCTTACATTCTTGTACCACACGGGCTATTTTACTTAAATCTATTTTATATCGTATGAAGTAAAATTACTCCAATACTCATGCATTATGAGTAAGTACCGACTCTAAGAGGAATGGTCAACTGTCAAGCCCAAGTAATAAATAACTGCTCTAAATTAACGCACGGCCTATGTGAATATTCTCTATGTAATAAGACTGTGTTTATCAACCTAGTAAGTGTTGTAGTCGTAATGTGAACTTACATTCGAAATACTACTTTTACCCTGACCGCGTTAAATAAAACAGATTAGCTGGGCTAGTCAATAATAATAACAATATTACAATCCAATGATAGTTACTATATGTAAAGCATCGCCGTGGTTGACCTTACTCTATTCTACACACGCTTATTAAAATCATTGTTTATGTGCATTGACTAAATGCCTAACTGTAAAATAAAGTTCCTTTAATGAAACTGAACTTTAATACAACTAAGTAAAACTCGGGGTATTAGTGACAAAATGTAATTGGATTAAATCCAGATTAAATAAATAATTTATATTTATGGGCAATAGCGGCTAACTGTAGTTAATTGATTCATTTTGGTCCTGTCAGTTTTCGTTTGTGTGCTTGCTTTCTGACCAGGAAATGCCAATAGCAGACAAGCGCACTACATGTCATAATATCGTCATTGTGACATGTATAAATCTAGAATAATAAATAACAAACGCTTTGCTAATTTCCAGAAATAAATAATCATATCGCCCAAACACCTCTTTATTTTCACAATTCCCAACTTCACCTAAACCTATTAGGTAAGACAATAACATGGTATTGATTTCTCAATAATGACAGAGTTCATTCTAATCGACGTTCAATGAATAAGTACTCCAGCATTACATTGTGTAATGCGTGCCGAAACATGTCAATATTGGAAGAATCATATACCCATGTGCTGAATATTTCTTAATGCCTGAACTAAGGAGTTACCTTTACAGATGCCTTAGTAAGATTTGAACCCAAGCTACGAAACTCCATCTAAATTAGAACACGTATGGACATAGTTAATCAGATTATTCGGAGTTAGGCTTCTGGGATCAATCTTTCTATAGAACTTACAGCTTTACACAGAGTAGATAAACTGATAGCTACACGACACGATGTGAGTATTTGAACGAGATATCTACGGGTTTTTCTGCAGATCGGTGGGTATTTTATAAGTATCACTTTAATTATTATTTAAATGTGTACCTAGAGAGATCACCGATTTGCCTGATGAGCGAGTGCATACAAGATGGACTTGATTGTAAATGGGAAGTAGATACACCCGGTATATAGAAGAGGCGTTATATACCCAAAGTCGGATAACAGCTTGAATTGTAGTTTATCAATGTCACTCATTATAACTCAATTCACTCATCTCCACTTACAACAAGCTTATGTGGAATACGTATGTATGTATATACATAATGGTTGTACCTTGGTAGCGGTGATCTAAATCAAACGCGGCTTCGATGCTTGCGTAGTTTAATGTGTGATTATATACTGTGGATACAGCTCAATTTTATATATACACATAGGTGTATATGTATATAAAAATATATAAATGCAATGCTTATGACTAAGGCTAATAGAGACGTAACTTCGATGCTACGTATGGCCCCAGTCCGTGCTATTGATTGGTGAATTGCATTATTAACAAGCTTATAAGCTTGACTTGTTCATTCTAGTTAAACAGCTAGTGACCTTCATAATAACTAAGCTTCTCGTGGGGACTAGTAATTATTATACTCATTAGTACTCATTATTAGAATCTCATTGAAATGCTAGACAACAGAGTAATGTGCTGTGTTGAGGAAGATGTTGTTGCCATGACTGGTTAAAGGAGCGTATACTAGATTCCAATTAGACAATTATGTCTAACAATGTACCTCGTGTACATAAGGTCGAGAAACGACCTAACAGCTATCTCCCGTGCCTGATGAGAATGTGTGGTCCTGGCTTGCCCAAAAACACGTCCTCCCCGGGTGAGTGCACTGCACACCCTCCGAACTCTTAGCCAACAGTCTGTGGCCACAGATATTTGAAAATCAAAACCCTAGGTTGTTGATAGTAAAGAGGCCAAGTGCCCACGTCAGGCGTTCGCACGCCAAGGCAAGAGATTCGCGAAAGGTGTACTCGGTACACGCCTATTTATAGGTACTAGGCCTTGCGAGCAGAGTGGACCAGTTCGATTCAGTTATCTTTGTGTAATCATGACAGACCAGTCACTTGTACCTACTATGTACTGAATCTCAGATCCATTTCAATTTTAAATGTTTAACAAAAAAAAAACCAATTAGAATACTCCACACGCTATTCCAATTCTAATAAGGCAAGCTCTGGAGGTATGTTTACACAATTGTATGAGCCGTGGAGAACTGTCTTTAAACATATTTTACACAATCTATGCATTATGCTTATATTTGGCTCGCCATCTTAACCACATCTGAAATAACACAACACAAACTCTAATTAACTCAATATAAAATAGACGATCACTTTAGAAACAGATTCTGGGAAGGTGCGTCAATTCACAGTAGGTCATTGACGCATCATCGGCACGAGAATAAAATATCATTTCCCATCACAATACCAGTCTCGACTGTCTCTCGTCTCAATTGGGTCCGACCAATCGACGTATCTCGCACTCGCCATCGTGAATATCTCGAAATACAGCGTAGAATATAACTCTAGCATTAATATAGTTATTTCTTAAACATCCCGTCAAATAGCTACAGATATACATATATATAATAGTTATCACTGAAAGACAACTTGATCTGATTGAAATAATTTGAGGGATGATTATGATGATGATATATTATGCAACACCTAATATCATATCTTGTATTGGATTTAGATCTACCTACTTATCTGCCTGTGTCCTTGACCATATCCAGCTCCTGGGTGAAGGCCGCTCTCAAGGATTTTCTTTTCAAGGTGACTTCAATTTCCTTCTATACGCCGTCGCTCCATAATGTCGTAGAGCGCCCTACTATACAAAAACTATACATATTATATACTTATATACATATACTCCACAAGGCTTCACATCCAAGTTTGTCCATAAGCAAAACAATCAAATCACGTAGATCGGCCAACACAAACAATTTGTCCACCGTGGGTGCTTGTTAGATGATCTACGAGCTATCGTGGTAAGAGGAATCTCCCGTCGAGACTCAGCCATAGTATAGTGTGGACTCAGTACTTGAATTTGAAACACGTGAAGAATTGAATTTTCATTGAAATTACTGCCCATAAAGAAATTTAACATCTTATATCTCAGAGCGACGAGCGCCGTTACACTGCCAGGCATTTTTTTCATATCGCGTCACAAAGAGACTGCGGAGTCCCTGTGCTGAATCAGTAGTCAGTACATATATGTCCGAGATGTTGCATCTCACGTGGGTGCAGCCAGGAAGCCTCGAATCATGCCAACATCTCCGGGGCTCACGCTACATAAGTGATCTTTTAGACTAGCGTAAGATTTTTAGCTGTTGAAGTTAAAATTAGGGGTGGCAATACTGTTAAGGACAAGCGTCTAGTGACTTGCTCGTCTCGTCTCTAAGTAGGATTAAAAAAAAAACGTAAAAGTTTCATTTATAAGACACACGTGATCAAGCAGAATAGCAAAACGTGACGAGACAAGCAAGTGGGTCTCTTAATAAGGAGTCACGCCTGGTAACTGTTTTTAAGCTTAAGTGACAGATGAAATTTAAAATACAAAATCTTGCGAGCGCTGTATTAGACACTGTGCTGTACTGCATCGGTATCCTGAGAATCACTGTGTAAAATGACGTCACGGTCTGTGATTTTGGAAAAAAGTTATTTATCCAGACAATGATGCAAAAATCACTCTTGTAACCCTTTTTGTTGCGGAGTTATCACTAGATATTTGCTAAGACTCTTTTATCAACCCCCTCCCAGCGAGAGTGGCGCGGCCGTACCTGCTGTTCACTACAGTAGGTGCTGTTGTGCTATTTTCGTAAATATTCCAATATAATTATAACTAGGTTTCCTAGTATTTGTGACATGAAACAAATACTAGGAAACCTAGATATTAATATACCTACTGCTTAGTTACTCACTTAATCCACCTACTCGTACATAGTAGCTACATAAGACAATGTTTACAATAAGAGTTACACTCTGTCTATAAACTGCTATGCAGTTTGGCAGAATCAGGAAAAATGCTATGTATGTTTAACTATTGAGAAATAAATAAATAAAAAATAAAAAATAATAATGATTTAGGGGCACGATGACTTAAGTGCAGGCAATGTATACGCACAGTGGTATGTTTTAAGAATATATAATAGATAAATAACACTTGACGATATAATTTTTTATTGATTTATTTATAATTATTGATATTTTAATTTTTATTTGTATTTCGAATTTTCTGTTATTATTTCTTTTCTGTTGTCTTTAATTATGGGTTTTTTGCCTGAAAAATAAACATTTATTATTATTATATTATTATAACCATTGTGACACCAAAAAAAAATCGGCGACAACAAAACTGTTTCGTCGCTATCTCTGGCGGGACCTTAGTGTGGAAGTCTTTTAACACCGTTTTCACTTTAAAACCCTGGCTACTGTTTACTTCTAGTCTACTGTCACGTCCCCTGGTTCGGGTTATATCAGTGTTTAACTTTCGCTAATTGTTTGCCTCTGGGCCGATTCCAATCACCAACTTACCGAGACCTATCCACCTCCAAGCTGTACATCCAAGGTTCAACTTAAACGGTAGACAATTTGAACGGACATAAGCTCTTGTAAATTGGTTTTTGTAAACCACAAGGTCTTAAAGGTTTTTTTTAAACAAGCCTTTTCTAGGATTCAACGCACAGACCAAACCGCCTATGACAGAGACGTGAAATTTGAACCCAAAACTCCTCAAATCACCAAGACCAAAAACAAGAACGGATTATGCGAAATTCCACCCCTAGTGGACCCCCAAAGTGTGTATGGAAATAAAATATTTTTTTATACTAATCGAATGAAATTCGGTTTGTGTAATAAGCATAAGAAATAAAGAAAGGTATGTATCAGGATTTTTCAAAAATCAACCCCTAAAGATGTGAAATGGGGTATTTTATTTACTGGGGCCTAGGCTGATCGAAGCCGTGCGGGCAAGCTATTTATTAATATTAATAAAAAGCTAATAATAATATAATAATAATAATAGCTAATAGCTATTAATAAATAGTAATAATTAATATTTATTAATATTAATATTTATTAATATGCGATGGGATTGTCGGGAGGTTCCTCACTCTGCAGCCCTAACCACCTGCAGCTTAGTTGCTAGGTTTATGTTAATGTATTTATACAGGGTTATAAGGAAAGGGTATGCTAAGCCGAAAGGGGCTCATGATTGTGAACAACTTTTACTACGGGACTCACACTGAAATCGAGAAAAAATATCAGCTGTTCCATACATTTTGTCGAGTGTCATTGACAATTTTCTATGGAACAGCTGTTTTTTTTCTTTATTTCAGGGTCCCATAGTAAAAGTTGTTCAAAATGATGAGCACTATGAGCCAATTTCGGCATACTCTTTCCTTATAACCCTGTATTTTAAAAACATTTTTTATTTATTTAGTAAAACAACAAAGTTTATTGGACAAAATAATAATAATTATTCGCTATATAAATATAAAGAATAAAATATTGTCAGTGATTACTTTCCTTGGTCTCTAAGTATTCGGTAATCGGTGTTAAAGTATTCAGGTTTTTTTAATTGTCATGAGTTGTCAAACATATGAAAATGTACCAAAGTAATAATTACGAAAATTGCGTCTTTATCGGTTTTTCCTAGCCTTTTTTCATAGTCCATGCTTTTCATGTATCGATTTACTAAAAGCAAACGAGCGAAAGCTAAACGAAAGCATTTAAAAATATTATCATCTCCCTTCCTCATCTACAAATAGCTAAGAATCTTACTCAAATCGTAACTTTCTTTAATTATTCCAACACAGACTGCAATTAAGTAAATTCGCTACAAAGCATTTAAAAGGAATTTTAAATGCGCATTGTTAAAACTGTTAAGAGGCGTTTCTATAATAGTCAATAGAAAGGGTACAACGACTGCTTATTTGTTAGATATCTGACATAAAGCGACAACTTACAGTCAACACATTGGCACACGCAGTACCTATGAAATGTTCTACCAATGAAAGGTACATCAGTAAGACGCGGCCTTGTTTTAGTAGTGGTAGGACTCGGTGCAATGTCCGCCTGGGGAAGTACCACACTTTTGCCAGTTAGTCAACTGCCAAGCAATAGTGTGCAAACTGTACTGTGTTCCGGATTGAAGGGGAATGTTTTCCAGCGTATTACTAAGTATAAAGAGATTTCACGCCTAATAATTATCTTCGTGACGAGCGCAGCGCAGTACCACAGCTATAATTCAAAATTCTGGGTGGCGTTGAACTGTTATGGGCAAGTGTGACACTTACCATCGGTCGAGCGACGTCTTCGTTTCTTAACTCAGTTAAAAAAAACCTTTTACCGACCGGTTAGGCCGATTTGGCTTCAGAATCCCGCAACCTCGCGTCTTTTTTTTTGTTTTGCGAGGGGGAATTTTTCACAAGATACCCGACTGCTTTGGGGTGCAGCCGTGTGGGATTATACCCACTAAAACCTCTCTGTCTTGGTGCTTGACCGAGGGCTCCGGGATCTCCAAGGGAACGCACCGGAGCCTTCAGCACCACGCTTCAGCTCATCCCGAGACAGCTAGCAGCTGTCGTGAGACGCCTAAGCCTTCAACAACGTCCGCCACTCGAAGCTGCTAGCTCTTATTTTTTTGTATTGCGAACATTGAGCTATTATGTACTAGATGTGACAACACAATCGCAATATTGCAATGTACTGTTTAATTGTGGTCACTTTCCTGAACTTCAATAATTCATTCACCCTCTTTGTGACACGCGTTGTAAGCAAATAAGTATTTTTTTCCTAGCGAGTGTCTGACTGAAGGTTGGCAAAGGGACCACAATAATGGGGACATAGTATTCTGCGCTAACGTATCTACTTAGTACATATGGTCAATACAGCTCTATAAAGTATCGAGTCATCGTACTGGAGGTACAGAATAGATAGATTGTAGTAGTATCGTACTGGATGTGCAATTAAAGTAACTGCGTGATCAATACCTCGTACTTAGCTGCCCATTAATTAACACTAAACTTCAGTGTTTAGTTCCCACTTTACAAAATACTCAGTTCGCTTAGCCAGGAAAATGTTGTTAAGCACTTCTTTTTTCTTCTTCTTTTTTTTTTATTTCACTGACATTTTAAAGTCAAGAATTAGCTCACTCGAGATGGTCGCTTGCCCATAAAATTTCAGTGCTACCCAAAATTATGATCTAATCGTGCGTGGCAATGCACTGTGTCCTGAGATATAAGAACTTAAATCTCTATGTGCCTAGTAATTCCGCTGGAAACATTGTCTTTCAATGAAGACCAAAGTATATTTTCCACGCCGTGAAATCGCGGGGCGCAGCTTATGAGTGTTTGTTTTACCTTCTATCAAAGAAAATCTACACGAGAAGAATAACCATATTGAACAAAAAATGTACCTACCCCCAAAAATCTGCTAAAACTAGCTGGCGCTTACGTATTTATTCAGTTAATGTCCAAACCGCTATAAAAACCGATAAACATAATATATATTGAGTATAGAAACTTAGTATTAGTATATGTCTGCTATGGTTAATTTCAAATTAGACTGCAATATACGAAGTAAAAAATAGGTTTCCTAAAATAATGTTTTCAACGCCATCTCTTGAGAACATAGCGAGTTTGGCAAACAAAATATAAAATTAAAAAATTTACCGACATAATGAATGCAAAAATATTCATAACAAGTCGCGTTTTTTCTCAGGCGAATGAGTTAGCTTGAGTTTCTATTTCAAATCAAATTGTGACGATTATGTCGTAGATTAAAGTACTACCGACATCACACGTCCTTATCAGTACTAAAATCGAATTACACATTTTTCTAAGGATATTAGCACTCTTAGTATAATTTCTCTATGCTTCTACAGATTTTTTGTATTTTGTTTAGATAATTTTGTGCTATATGGCTTTTATAAACAAAAAAACATTTGCTTACAAATTCAAGGTTAAAACTGCTATTAATTGTGATATTAGAATTTTACAAAAACAAAAACTGTACTTGTCGTCCATACAAAATGTAGATTTTGTAGTATTTTATATTCACGACATAAAAAGCTTTAGAAAATAACAATAACAGCTTTAGGAGAACAGAGAAATTAGACGAACAAAGAAATCCAAAGAAAACCTCATGCTTCGTCAACCTAAATAAATAAATTCCATTGACAAATAACCGACAATATGCTCCTAAATATTTACGCTCACGAGCGTTTTCATCGAAGAGGGGTGAGTCCCTCACCGCTACCTAAGCCACGCTTAGAATCGCTGGAAATAGTTTTCTCCGGAAAAAATACTTTTCACTGATTCTTGTTGCTGGTTTTCAGTTTTCAGTTTTTGCGGATCTGTTTACACTAGTATTATTTGCCACGAGCAGATTCCTCGTGCTTTATAGTATAGTATTGCGCTATTTTCTTTATCGGGCATAATTTTAAATAACATTGTGTTCTTTTACTAGGAGAGGCCATCGGCTCCTAAAATACAGTTAACTAGTTTAGGAGCCTTTGGAGTCATATACTTTCTGTACTAGTTTAAATTATGCAAAAATAAATGATTTATTATTATTATTATTATTCCATTTATTTATTGTATGTCTTAAATTTAGGTTTTTTATAAAATTAATATAACAAAATAAAAAATGCTATAAAAAACCTAAATCTAGAGTCCCGCCGACAGCGAGGCAGGGCCCAAGCTATCGGCGGTTAGGGCTGCAGAGTGAGGAACCTCCTGACAATGCGCGCCGTGTCAAGGATGGCCGCCTTCTGTATCTGGCCCTTCACCCAACCGTCTAGCGAGAGCCTCTTGAGATGTTGGTCGAGGCTCTTCGCTATAAGGCCGTTCGCCGAAACGACTATCGGGACAATGATCGTCGAGTCAACATCCCACATGGCGGTAACCTCGTGAGCCAAGTCAAGGTACTTGCTGAGTTTGTCCTTCTCGGCTTTCACGAGGTTCTCGTCATGAGGGATGGTGATATCGACGAGCACTGCCCGGCGTTGGGACCGGTCGACTATCACGATATCAGGCTTATTGGCGACAATAGTCCTGTCCGTGACAATAGAGCGGTCCCAATAGAGCAATGCATGACCATTCTCGAGCACTGGCGCTGGTGCGTACTTATAGTACGGCACCTCAGATTCGACAAGGCCGTATCGAAGGGCAAGTTGCTGATGGATGATCCTGGCCACCTGGTTGTGCCTGTGTAAGTACTCGCCGTTAGCAAGATGCGAACAACCGGAGATTATATGCCTGAGTGACTCTCCGGGACGGTGGCATGCCCGACAAATGTCGACCGTACCGTCCTTCAGGATATATTTCCGATAGTTGTTCGTCTTGATAACTTCGTCCGCAATTGCACAGGCAAAACCTTCGGTTTCCCCAAAGAGGTCACCGAAGCGTAACCAGTTCACCGACGCGAGCAAGTCCACATCAGGCCCTGTTAAGGCCCGATAGAACCTCCCGTGCAGCTCCTTGCCCTTCCATACGTCCCTGCGATCCTCAGTGCTTAGCACCGATGGTTTGCGCCAGTTCTCGTTCGCCGAGGAGAGCGGCGTGAGGCCCCTGTCAACTGCCGCAACATCGCAATGCATCCCACACCCGTTGTTGCGGAAAAAATCCCTGAGACTGCACACCTCACGGTTGTGGAGGTTCTTGGCATTTAAAATGCCTCGACCTCCCCACTTCCGCGGAATGTACAGTCTCATAACAGACGAGCGTGGGTGTAACATGCGATGTGTTGTGAGCAGTTGACGGACCCTCCTATCCAGGGCGTCCAGCTCAGTCTGAGTCCACCTCAGTATGCCAAAGGAGTATATCAGTAGAGGCATCACCCAGCCGTTGAAGGCACGCACCTTGTTGCCGCCAGACAAAAGACTGCTCAGTACTTTTGTCAGTCGACAAAAGAAGCGTTCCTTCACCGACTTTTTGACGTCTTCTACCGATATACCCAACGACTCTGACATACCGAGGTACTTGTAGGTCTCGGCCTCGGAGAGGGATCTGAGAGTCATCGACTCAGAAAGTTGTTATTATTATTATTATTATTATTGTAGCTTTATTTCACTTGTTCCTCTATTAAGTAGAACCCTGTGGACATACAAAGCTCCTCATACTAATCATTACGCTTCTCATCCCTTTTGCGTCTTTGGCCTTGGCAGCATTGTGTTCATTATTGACGATAGACAGTTATTTATTTGTCACAAAACAAAACCAAAAAAAAAAAAACAAGTTAAAAGTAAATACATAAAAAATAAACAATTTTTGTTTTATTTTTGTCACAAAAATAAAACAAGTGTTAGTAAGCCCTAGACAAACATTTGGGGAGTCCCAAATGTTTGTCTAGGTCTCTGTACATGTAGCTACAAGTATGTATTAATTAAGTTGTTCTTTCGATTGATAACTTGTAATTAATTTTTCGACTAATTCCTAGCTTTCGATCGAGTTGACATTTTACAGATAAGTAAATATGTATGGTTTCGATGACAATTATTGATTATAGTTATATGCCTGTCTCAGACTTGCAGGCCGAATCCCGAATGTTCGCGCAACGAGGCGATATCCGCCAATCAGAGACGCATAGACCCGTCTCTGATTGGCGGATATCGACTCGTTTCGCGATAATTCTGGGTGACAGATGCTAGTCTGGAAGAGACATTACAGTGTGTCAAGAAATCGGTGTCTGAGACCCGTGTATAGTGTTTTCGGTTCGCACAATCGATTCCCGGATATACATTACATTACTGTATACATTATATACAGTTATTTTTACACAATGAGTGAGTTATATCGATCTTTCAAATTAGAAATTTTATTAATGAAGCCCAAGTTATAATTATTTTTACATCATATTATATATACTGCTTTAGACTCGTGGTTGCTTACTTCAATATTATTAGTACTCACAGGATACCTATAATATGTCGTATAATATATATATAATTACCACGATTTTTACTTTTGTTGTGTTCCCGATATTTTGGCACAGTTGCATGCACCATGTTCACTTATAGATTCCCGTGATCACACGTCACCCTGCTCTCTGGAAAGTAAAACTCATTTCATTGCATTTCTCATTTCATTTTATACCACCAAAAAAAAAACATGCCGGATTGCATCTCATCACTAAATATAATCGTAAGTCAACAACATAATAATTCATATCTCTATACATATTATATCGCAAGTAAACGCACATAACGTAAATGAACCCCACAGGGCACAGGTGGAGTACCCAGGGGCATTAATATTTTGCAGAGTCGGATGCAGCGAAATATCGATTGTTCTATAACTAACCGGAAATCTGGGTTACGTACAACCAACGCAGGAATTATGTAAGACTAGCTTGCCTGCACGGCTTCGCTCGTCTATACTACAGTAATGCCTGCCTGGACCAGTCTGGTGCAAGCGCCTATTAAAATAAGAGTCTTGAACATGTATGAAACGTGTACTAGAAATAATGGCGGATATCCGCTGTCTTGCTCTATCGATGGTTTGACTCTATCGCACTATCTCTATCGGTATTCAGTTTCATACAATCGCCTTTTTTCATTTTTCTATGGAAATCCCGTCTCTTAAGCGTAGTGAACGTAGTAATGATATTCTCTTTGGTCTGGACTAAACTTTGAAGGCTTCTAAGTTCATATAGAACTCTCTACGACGTACCTAACAGTAAAAATTGCGTTCCACCAAACTTGAGAGGTTGCCTAAATGCGTAATAAATTTCGTAACATTAAGACACCGATTTTGCATGTCATAAGAGTAAGCAAGCGCTTAACAAGTGTCACTGTCAAACAAAACTGTCTGTCATAAGGTACCAAGTAAGGTACCATAGAAATCTTTCATTCATTCTAGCATTCTTTCATTCAAACGTCAGTTGTAGGAGTCACTCAACGTAAACTGGAGTTTTGGCGGGAACGTGAAGAATTCATGTCGCGTCATTTTATTATTTTCCAAAACTTGTGTTATTTCGAGTGTTAATGTGTAAAAACGGTGAATTTCTACCCGTTAAGTGTTCGTGTACATGCACGAGTGTTGGTGAATGGTATAATGTCGTAAAACGTGAATTTTCGTGTTGTTTCCAAAACTCCATAGAAGGCTCTAGTAAAAATTTCACCACTTTACTGGGGCATGACTTGGACTTGACCGTGACTTGCTTTGCTCGACTTTGACCGTGACTATGACTTATTTGATAATATCTAACAAAACTTGAGAATGTATATGTATACTTGACACTGGCAAATGCATAAGACGTGCGACGCCAAAATCCTCTTAGGAGGAAAGAGAAGGTACCATAGAAATCTTTCATTCATTCTAGCATTCTTTCATTCAAACGTCATTTGTAGGAGTCACTCAACGTAAACTGGTTGGTGCAGAGGAAATTGATGCCTAAGTCCGACTTAGTTTAGGTGATGCTCAGTTAAGTTTTATCTTTGTTCACTTTAGTGCAGACGTGCCCGTAAAGGGTATACTAAGCCGAAAAGGGCTCATAGTACTCATCATTATGAACAACTTATACTATGGGACCAACCCTGAAATCAAGAAAAAATATCTACTGTTCCATCTACAAAATGTATGGAACAGCTGATTTTTTTTCTCGATTTCAGGATTGGTCCCATAGTATAAGTTGTTCACAATCATGAGTATTATGAGCCCCTTTCGGCCTAGCATAGCGTCCTTATAACCTTCTATTACTAATTATATTATTAATTATATCTATTATTAATAATATTACGACCTTGGAATGATCTGAGAATTATGTTTTTGACATTCGTAGTAGGGATTTCGTAAACTTTGTTATTACTTATTTAAAATTTAATGAATTGGGTAATAAGCCGGTAATACGCTTACATAGTCCATAAAATGTTTATTTTTATTACCCGACTGCTCAAGAAGAAGGGTAATGTTAATGAGTTGTATATAAATTTATGTTGATAGACAATTCTTTAGTGTTCTCATCAGAAATTATATATATAGGACAAAAATCGGACAAGTGCGAGTCTGACTCGCGCTCCGAGAGCTCCGTACAACTTTTTACGTAAAATAATGTATCTATCAAAGCACCGAACATTGCTCTAACGAAATATTAAATCGACTAGAAGATAAACTTAACTTTGCAATTTCTTTTTTTTTTTAATTATGCCCTCCTATAACATGTTTGTCGTCAAACCTAAAACCCAATGTAAAAAAAAAGTCTAAATCAACAACTCGCAGCACAAATCAAGCATTACATCTAAAATAAAATAAAATACATCTTAAATCATCTTATTTTCAAAAACTTAACAGAGCGCCTGGTTGATGCGACGCATGACCAAAATGCTGGCATTTATTTGGCTCAACGCATAAACATTGCCGTTCAGCGTGGTAATGCCGCCAGCATGCTGGGTACGCTGCCAACTGGTAGTGTAAAACTGGTAGTACATTTGGATTATCTATAGAGCTTTAATGGTCTCTGGATAATTCAACTGTTATTTTTATGTGGTAGGTTAAGTAGTTTAGGTAGTTGTAGTTTGTATGTATTTTGCTCAGTTAATAAAGGCACATGCCCGATAAAAAAAAAGAAATAAAAAAGCATTACATAATAATATGTAAAATCTAAGATGTAAATATAACGCATTCCGTTAACGAAAACGAAGTATGTACTTTGGGTTTGTAGATCAAAACATTTATGTCAATGGAGATATATTCCAATGTGTCTTCAACGCAAAATGATCTCAGATGGTTTCTGAAATTGAACATAAATCCCCGAACATATTTGTCCAAAGTTTCGTACCAACAACCCTTTACAAAATCTCCAAAAGGCATAAAAACTATAACTGGCCGCATATCGCGACAAATGACACACTGCGGGCGGAGGCACGGCAAAGCGGGAAAGTTGCCGGGTTGTGATTGTTAAAACTTTGTCAAATGTGAGTTTACCGCAGTTGGCATATACCAAACGTTATTTTTGGTGTTAGGCTTAGGGTATTCGCTCACTGTGTCTTTATCGTGTTTATTTACTTACTCGTTCCCATAGTTCAATCAAACATTTTTTAATATAAAAATTACTGAGAGGAAAAAATACTTTGACATATTCTTAGCCCTTGCTAATATTTATAGATTTTTTAAAAAATTATTTCTTCTTTCTAAAAATCGAAAATGTAATCAGGGGATAATCAGGAAAGCGGGCAATTAAATACGTACTTATAACGCATATGTAAGTATGTGAGAATGTTTGTGTGTTCCCATTAATAGGACATCAAGAGTAAATTAACGACACCTCACTTGTCAAAAAAGATCAAGCCGTTCAGGAAACAGGACAGAATATAGAAACACACAAACACACAATATGATAATTAAAAACTTATATACATATATGTAAGTTTTAAGTTTGAAGAAACACTTTTTCTTGGGCAGACAGGTATGAAGGATCCTTATTTTAATAACAATTATCTTTCTAGGATCACACACGAGCCATAAAATGAACGACGCACCTGAATTTGACCGCCCCATCGGCAACCACACTTTCCACATCGGGCGAGAAGCGGTACTTGGATGCTCTGTGATCAACTTGGGAAAGCATAAGGTAAGATTTTAGCTAGCTTAGTACAGTTTCAAAAAATAAATAATTCCTCCCGATGTACCTGAGAAGTAGACCAATTTTAGTATTGGGGGAAACGCGCGCTAAAATCTTGCATTTTAATTGGTCGATCGATTTCGCGGCAAAATCGCGGCTACCCGTGCGCCATCTTGTACAAATCGTGCAAACAAGATAGAACTAAGAACGCATAGCAAGCAATACCCTGCCATTCGCGCTTACAAATACAGTTCAATATAGATTAGTTACAGGTTCGGCTTCTAACACTGCCGATCAGAATGATTAGTTGTGTAAAACTGTGCTACCTCGGTCGTCTCTCAAGAACCTTTATTCCCCATTGGTTATCAGATCTGGGATATTACCTGCCCATTGCCAGTTCAGCTTGCAAACTCTGAAAGCTATGTTGGCGACTTTGGTTCTTGGGCGTATATTCTCATTCCGGATTTTATCGCGCAAAAAACTCTCTCCAAAAGGCCACCAGTAAATAACAAATCAAATCAAATGTCATTTATTTCGATCATTAGGATCATAGAAAGAATGAAGAAGGACACGAAATGGATTTATTATTCTAATAATTCACACAATTTTACCATTTGTTCGTTATTTAGTACATGGACCATACAGCACTTATTCTTGTACTGACAGAACCTAACGAAGTCGCCGTACCTGGACCGACGATATTCTGAAAGTCACGGGCAATTGGCAGATTATCGTTCAGCGTGGCGCTGTCAGTAGAAGAGGCCTTTGTTCAGTAGTGACGTCTTCTGGCTGGTGATGATGATGATGATGAGGACTGGTGATGTCCCGAAGCTTTTATTAGGTTATTTGTAAGTAAGGATATGCGTAATTTTAGAGTCATCATCATCATCATCAGCCATAAGACGTCCACTGCAGAACATAGGCCTCCCCCTTAGACCGCCACACTGACCGACAACGGGCCACTTGCATCCACCGGTTGCCCGCGACTTTCACAATGTCGTCGGTCAACCTAGTGGGAGGCCTATCTACGCCTAATTTTTACCTAATTTTAGAGTAAATTAATAAAATTAAAACTTGCGTAAGGCTTCATACTAACTTTTTCACTCACGATAATGTCTATCGGTCGAGACATGAAAATAACAAGAAAATTCGCGAGCGATACCAGATCACCTCCATTAGAAGCTTATAATAAATTACAAAAAAAAATACAATTAAAAAATTCTTCCCACTAGTTACTTATTATTAAAAAAAACTTATAATAAAATCATAATGTTTTTCAAATATGTATCTTTATTTTAGATGCAAACGGCGATCTAATCTGGCAGAATTGGTTTTTAACAAAACAGAAAACTCAAAACTGCAGAGGTAACATGTTCAGCTTGAAAATGTCCCGACTTCTGTTTGGAGAAAAAAAAGTAGAAAAACGAAAAAAAAGGAGTTTAAAACCTTTAATTCAAATACAAAATTACGTAAGAATTTTGCCTCACGTGAAAACCCGACAAAATGCGAATGTTTTACAAGATTACGTAATTCGAACTGCGCCATAAACAACGGTAATTACTTGAGCGAATTAATGCACACTACCTCGACGAGCCAATTACTGTTTACTGGAGAACGGTTTTATCCGACTACCCAATAAAGTGGATAATGTTTTTGTGTTCTATGTAAGTATGTAAGTCCTTTACTAAAGCTCGCGCGAAGATCGCGAATCTCGATCTATATAAATTACCGTAAGTGTGATTCGGTTTTTATTACATGTAAATGTATAAGTATAACATTTATGTTTGTGTATTACCTTTCGTAGCCTAACCCCCGAATACTGAAACGTTTGTTAACTTTGACGACAGATTAAGTCTATTACCGTCTTTGTCATTTGCTTAGTACCAGACAAAGGCAGTATTAGAATTAATCTGTTGTCAAAAGTAACAAACGTTTCAGTATTCGGGGGTTAATGGCTTGACCTTTTTTTTTTTTAAAAGTAAGGTGTCGGTAGTTTCCTCTTTACGCCCGGATGTCATAGGCTACATTTTGAAGTCGGGTTTTTTGATATAATGCTTGTTTAATCTTTAAACTTCTTCACGATGCGTAAAATTTTAATGTTTTCGTTGGCCATTTTTTTTACATATTTACGTAAAATTGAGTGATGTAGTTAGCAAACCTCCGCTGCGTAACCGTAAGATCTTTGGAAATTTGTTACGTACGTTGTAGTTTGTCATTTGAAATTATGCTGTTTGCTACACGATATAGGGCTCACATTTAAACTAGTAGCGATTTTGCTATTATGGTTTCACGGCGGAGGTGTGCTACCACCCTGAAGGTGGAGAAACAAAGCGTAAATATGCTCTATTATCCTCTGTTTTTCCACCTTCATTTATTTTATTCAGTGTCATTATCTGTACGATACAAGTGTATAATAATTATCACACTAATATTATAAATGCGAAAGTTTGGGTGTAAGTGTGTTTGTACCCGTTCAAATCTGTAACGGTTGAACGGATTTGAATTAAAATTTGGTATGGTGGTAGCTTATTCCCTGGACTTTTTATCGTGATTTTTTTACCGATCCTGTAGAATAGCGGGTGAAACCGCGGGGAGCAGCTAGTGTATAATAATTATGATATATTATATGTATGAGAGTTCGAGTGATTTTAAAAAACAACCAACTACCCACATCGATTCAAGAGATCATCCGTCTATAAGTTAGGTAAGACGGACAGACGGCCGGAAGGTGTAGCCTTAGTAATAGCATTAATAAAAAGGCCGAAAAACAATTTGCTGATCCGATTTTGATAAGTATAAATAATATTTTTCTATGGAACAGCTAATGTTTCTAGCGAAATTACATGTTTGGTCCTGTAGTAAAAATTAATCAGAAAAGACATAGGGTAGCTCCCTTCCGGGTCGGTCACGAGTACCAGAACACGCTGTATATATATATCTTCCTAATAAATAAATAATGTAAATTAATAATACCCACTCCTGAATACAGAAAAACTTTCTAAACACACAAGAACCCGTGTAACTGGAGAGTAACCCCTCTCGAAAACAACAAAAGTTACGTAGGTACTTATTTATTTAACAAATTAAAAGCCTATTTCCTGTTTACCATCTAATTTCCGGAAAATGTTCTTTTAATCAAAAATAAGGTTTGCCCATTTGTATTTATTTGTGAGGGCAACACAATTTGTAATTAGAGGGCGAAAGAAGCGCTAATCACTGACTGCAGCTGTATTAAGGCGGAATTAGACGGTTCATCCAAAGTGACCTTTAGTGAATGATGAACAGTAAATACATTCTTTTATTAAACGCAGTATATGCAAAATGAATGTAAATTCAAGTATTTTTCAATTTTTCCATTCATTTTCTCACAATGTCGCGGAGACGGTGATGACCGATGAAAAACCGATGCTGAAAAAAGCGTGAAACTTCTTACTTAGACAGTTCATTTTAGATACAGTACTCTTAGGATAGTAGTGATATTTTTTGTATTTTACTTTTGTGTTATTGTAAATTGTACTATTTCTTCTACTTTTATGTTATAATTATAATTGTAATATTTTTCTTATTAAATATCAGGTTATATGTTAAAATTGTAAATACTTCTCTTTTTAAATTGTCATTCAATTTGAAATATGTATACAGTTAAAGACGAACAAAGGCAGGTGCTACTTTACTTTCAAATTGAGAAAAATAATTTCAAAATTGTATTATTTTTTTTATAAATTCTCAGGTTATATGTTAAAATTTCATGAGTACTACTTTTCTTTTCAAAATGTTAATTTAAATAAATATAAGGATAAGAACAAACAACTGTTCCTTATTCCTATTGTACTGGACGCGACGTTGCAACGGAAAGACAGTACAGATTGGTTATTTTAGACACTGTCACTTCTTTCGATGAAGCACCGCAAGTACAGCAAATAAAAGAAAAAATGAACCGTCTAATTCCACCTTTAGGTTTTTGCTACTCGTACTACGTAAAAAAAAACCGTACATATTTTACATGGTGGAACGATATTGAGGCTAATTCAAGACGTCAAAGACCTTCGTACACCGAATCGATTTAAAGGTACTCAATTTAGGTCAAGAGGATTTTTTTTAAGTGGATCGTAGGGTAGAGGAACTAAATATTGAGCAAAAGTACATTGAATAGAGTTTTTTTTCGTGGTTCGAAATATTATATAGTTATAAAAATTATGTGACCCTATGTGTATAGATTTAAATGCTCTGCTTCGATGATATCAATTTTTTGTAACTGTGTGATGAGACGAAGTTCTAAGAGCTAGCATCAATCATCATCATCAGCCAGAAGACGTCTACTGCTGAACATAGGCCTCCCCCTTAGAGCGCCACCTTCGTCAACGTCTTGCTTTGCCCACAGCCACAGAATATATAATAATACTATGCAACAGCATCAAGTTTTTTAATCTCAACCCCTCCTTACTCTGTTATTCGTGATCTCGTTAAAAATAATCGTGAGTTTTCGACCGGAGTCGTAATCCACTTGGATTTTTAATACCTTTGGGGTTGTTCTCCATTCTGGTTTACGTTTCTCGCCTTTGCGGTGATTTAGGATACCATAGAATATGGATGAACATTTAGTATTTTGTTAGAGTGGCGTAGGATCAGTATAGAAATAAATAAAAATAAATAAATATTGAAGTGCTATATTTCTGTGATCTTACACTATATTTCACTAGTTGCGAGAGTCAAGAGACACTGGTATTGGTGGCCAGTCCAAATAGGTATCAACAGGGTTAGGGGTATACTAAGCCCACAGATGAATAGTGACTAAGCCGAAAGCGGCTCATAGTTCTCATGATTGTGAACAACTTTTAGTATGGGGCCAGCTCTGAAATCGAGAAAATTAAATCCGGCTGTTCCATACATTTTGTCGAGGGTCATTGAAATTTTTCTATGGAACAGCCGATTTTTTTCCCTCGATTGGTCCTATAGTAAAAGTTGTTCATAGCGATGAGTACTATGAGCCCTTTTCGGTTTTGCAGATCCTTTCCTTATAACCATGTATTGTAGTTTTCAATTAACATAAAAGCCTTAAAATTCATAGTTGTGTGTAATCTTTGTTCTGTTTTTTTTTTCAATATAATTCTGAGTTGTGGAAATACTGTCACTTGTCTTATAGTAATCGCCATGTTCACCCATAATAGAGCTTAGAGCTACCCAGAATTTTGAACTTCGACAATACAAAACCCTGCGTAGTAAGCACTGCATTCATCACCCTTAGATATTAGATGCTGAATCTCTTTTTGCCCAGTTTTACACTGGATCTTTCAATCTGGAACTCTAGTCGAAACCCTTTTCTTTAGTGCGCCATTATTTCCAATCCTGTGCCGATTTCATTTACGACTTGTCTTAGAACTTAGAAGGAAATGGTCCGTCTGGGATTTTTGTTCGATTTCATCTGGCCTGTCAAGGACTTCCGTGAAGATGGCAACATCAACCTTCCGCCTGGCCACGCGTCTGTCTTCTGGACTTCACGCTTCTCTATGCCACTGTTTCGTAATCACTTCATTGCACTTGGTCTTCTAAGCAGTATTTCGTACATATCATCATAAATCATTGGTACATTAAATTGAGTCGGTTATTCCTACTATAGTTACACTAGTATTTCGCGCCGAACAGATATCTCGCGACTTCACAACCCCTGGACAGATTCAGCTCATACTCGAAATTAAAAATTATATTGAAGTATTTGCCTACAAAATTTAATGAAGGTCGGACTAATGGTTCTAAAGACAAGTTATAGTCGGAAAAATATACACACAAACATATACACAACTGCCGATTTGCTGCCATAGACTCTGAGACCTTGGCTTCGCTCGGTTAAAGATACATTGTCAAAAGATTAAAAAAAAACTGTTTATTACATTCTAATGTTATGATTTCATATTGTGTCATAAGCAATCTTTTTAAATTCTTTAAATTAGCAAAAATTATCTGTCACTGTGTTACTTACTTATTATATTGAAAATGTCCGGGCAAGCAAGAATTACGCGTGAATTTAGTATAAAAAAAACTTGGGTCGCTGTAAAACTTGGTTTTGTTAGTGGAAGGCTCTTCTGCAGAGTCCGCTTGGGGAAGTACCACACCTTTGCCAGTTATTCAACCGCCAAGCAGTAGTGCGCAAACATTACTGTGTTCCGGATTGAAGGGCAATGTTTCCAGCGTAATTACTGGGCACAGAGATTTAACATCTAATATCTCAGGGTGTCGAGCGCAGTTCATCGCCGCGCATGGATTTGAAATATTGAGGTTCAAAATTCTGGGTGGCACTAAACTGTTATGAGCAGATGAGCGACTTGCTCGTCTCGTCACGAAATTACGTTTTTTTTATTAAAACTGAAGTAAATAAAGTACGAATATTTTTATCACTAAAAAGCTAAAGTTTCCTGATTACTAAGGTGTAAATCAGTATGGCGTCAACACGTAACGTAATAACAACTTAATTACATTTCGCGAATAAATTATCAACTTTTCAAAGCTCTTCATCACTTCCGCAGTCATGTGATTAATTAAAAATACTTAAAACGACGAAACGTTTAAAGTTTTATCTACGCAACTGAAAAATATTCGCATTCGCATTCGCAATATCGCATTCGCGTTTTTATTTGGTAGCACTTTAGTTACATAGATTACATTAGTTAACTCGCGTATGTCCTAAAATTCTGACCAGAATCACCGGATGACGGGCGGCAGCGGCTTCTTAGGAAACATTGAGCATTCTGCGATCCCCAAGACGCCTGCCAAGCGTGGGCATTATGGCATCCTAAACGGGGCCTTTGTTCAGCAGTAGACGTCTACTGACTGATGGTGATGATGATGTTTTCGTAAGCCCCTAACTTATTTGTAAAAGCTCGCATAAGCTATCTCGTTCGCTCATTTTCATCATTTATATCAAGATAAAAAATCACTAGCCAGGAGTTTAATTTCATTTAAAATAACTTTTTAAGAGCTTGTTCTTGACTGCCCTAGTGGCTCAGTCGGTATCACTACCGACTGAGCCACTAGGGCAGTCAAGGGTCAAGGGGTAGGTTCACACCTACCTTCTGTGTTTGGGGGCGTGGGATCGATTCCCATCTAGGACAAACATTCATGTGATGAAAATTTGTGTTTGTTCTATGTCTGGGTGTTAATAACTATATAAGTATGTATTTAAAAATATCTATGTCCATACATCAGTCGCTGGCAGCCATATTACAAGCTTTGCTTAGTTTGGGGTCAGATGACCTTGTGTGCAAAAATGTCCCAGATATTTATTTATTTTTATTTTTATGTCCGGACATGCTTAGTAGGGTTCCGTAGGTACGTAGAACGTTTGAATTATTTATTCAACGAATGTTCAACGTTCAACGACACGCCACATGATGGGGCATAGCGAATTTTTTTTTTCATCCCCTCTTTATATATGGAAGCTACCCTTATTATACAAAAAAAAAGGATATTTATTTTTTGTAACTGGAGGTCTTTACTTAGACTATAGTTGTGCAAAATTTCATGCATAAACGCTAAAAATTTGGAAGCTAAACGGCTATACAGGATTCAGACAGACAGACAGACGGACGGACTTGATATTTGAAAATTGAATCAAATTTCAAATTTGTGATTTGACTTGAGTCTTAAGTTTTGAGATTTGATATTTAAGTTTCGATAACTCAAAATGATAATTAAACTCAAATTTCAAATTTTAAAACAGGAAACTCAAATCTCAAATTTGATTCAAAGTTCAAGATTAATTTTATCTATGCCTGTTGGACGCGGGAGGCATTCACATGTGTGGGTTCGTATACAGACGTAAGCTTGCGAATGTTCTTAGGTGGTGTTAGCATTCTGAATAATATTGCTAAGAATGACGAAATTCAAATATTTAAAAAAAACGCAGCAGCCAATAATGAAATTCAGTACAACATTGACCTGCACAGAGTGTAATAATGATGGGGTTTGCATGATCCATAATTGGCAATTTTCGAGTAGGTCGTGTATAAAAATAGGTAAATGCTATTAAAATTAAATTAAATTACATTTATTGAGACAAAAACGACACAATCAATTACATTTATCTCACAATGAAAAGCAAAATAATAATAATAAATTCATAATAAAAAATAAAATTAAAACAGCACAAGAAATAAAACAAAAAAGTCAGGTTTTAAAACTAAGTTTATACAATTTATTATATGTCAAAATCATTATCGGCTATATGCACCACCACATATGGTTTCCACGGGATGCTTTCCTTCACATGTAGATCCAAATCATTGTAGGGATGTGAACCCACGTCTTGTGGCTTGCGTTCCAAATGTGCTTACCACTGAGCTATCATCGTTTCGAATTCCACAATACAGAAACAGAAACTCTGAAATTATGCTCAGCGCAAAATTAATCTTGGTATAACATCATTATCACCTACATTTCCTGCTAATGTACGCTTTCATTACGAGAGGAGAACACGAGAGTTTCATCCTACAGTTAATGTTTGCCATGGAACCGTGTGTTAAGGGGACAAATATAACAAGCCCTCGGTCCTTGGGGCCTTTTGTGGTATAATATATCAATATTTTGTAGATTTTTGGGCTATTAATATGAAATAAGAAGTCTTGTATGTAATGTTAGGTGGTTTTTACGGGGATAGAAACGCTACATACTTCGTGTGCAAACGTAGAGATAGATTATAGATATAATTTCTTCGAAACCAGGAAATCAATCAAAATTGCTTACTCAGTTATCCTAGAAATTTTGATCAACCAGATGACGTCCACTCCTGAACAAAGGCCTCCCTGTGAGAGTGCCATACTGTATGACAATTTTACATTTTTTTCCCGTGACTTTCACAATGTCGTCGGTCCTACGCTGCTTTTTTCAGCTTGTTCTCCCCACTCGAGAACCTTTTTTCCCATCCTTTGTCGGTTCTTCGAGCGAAGTTCACCATCAGTTCTGAATCAGCCTTTAAACATCCCACTGCTGGAATATCAGCCTATCCTCTAAGGGTGATTAGGCCATATCCACTACGCTGGCCTATTGCAGGTTGGCGGATTCATATAGGCCACCGATTTTTTTCTCCGGAAATATTTAGGTATCCTCACGATGTTTTCCTTCACCGAAAAGCAAGTTCCAAGGAACTCATTGTTTCGGAAGCCCGGATTCGAAATTACGACACCATGAATGCGAGGTGAGCATGCTCACACTGAGCTACCCACGTGCCTACTGCCAATTCAACTTTCAAACCCTGAAATCTATATCAGTGATTTTAGTTCTTCGGCGAATATTTTCATACCGGATTTTATTGTGCAAAGAAATTCCAAGCATAGCTCTCCCCATTGCCGGAATGTGTGTCTCCAAATGCCACCAAATAAAGATTGTTCTCAGTTCCAAAAATTCGTTCATTTTATTCCAAATTTAATTGACCTATAGAAAATGACGAGAAAGTTTGGGACTAGGAAGCACCTATTATGAGATAGTAACTCTGATCACTCTAGAAGGTTGGCACAAGGTTGGCTTTACTTTTAAAATCGTTTGCAAACTCATGATCATTCAAAACTTCCGATCCGTTTCCATCCACAACATTGTTTACGACCGACTGCGTCTTATCAGACACTCGGCCTATCATTGTTCATAGCTTTTGTTCGTCATCATTAATTTTAACCTTTCAGCATCAAGATGATGTTATTAATTGCTACTGAGAATAACCCTTTTATTATTTATTAGTATAAATTAATATCTACGTTGTTGAGAAACAAATTTTCGGTTGAAATTGCTACTTTGTTTGTTGGAAATTAATGGATACTCAAAATTAATTTTTGTTGAGTGATAGCAGTGTATAACCAGTAAAACGGTTGACCAGTCATTGTATCATTTTTCAACAACCGCTGAGGTCTCATTTTCAGTGTGTCACCTTTTTCGGTCCTGTGCCAGTCTCGCCCAAGCTTTCCCGGTGTAGTCTGCCCAGGGGCTCTATTTTTGAATCGCTCGTATGATTTCGTACGAAAATATCGTGCGAAATTAAAGACTTTCTATTGGTAGAAAACAAATTGGAATGGTTCAAACTACTTGTTAGGTTAGCGAGTGATATTTTTATTTCTAAAATGCGACTTGACTTTGGGATTTTGTTCGAAAGTCACTCATTTACAAGGCTAGACAAGCCGAGGTTACGCGCATGTCATGCTTATAGCATTCCTTGATAAAGGTCACCGAATGTGATCGAAACTATACTCAGAATTATTATATTATATATTATATTAGCCTTTATTTCCCTTATATACGAAACAATTTTTTTATTTTTTCAAATTAATGTTTTTATATTTACTTAGTTACATTATTTATACTTGTCTAGGGCACCCAAACTTGGGTGAAGGCCTCCTCCATGCCTTGCCATCCTTGGCGGTCTTGCGCTAGACGGGTCCAGGTTGAACCTGCAACCTCAACGACGTCGTCGCACCATCTTCTCCGAGGTCGTCCCCTTTTCCGTATCTTGTCTCTTGGATGCCAGTGAACGATGCGTTCGCTCCATCTGCAGTCTGATGCTCGGGCGAGATGGCCAGCCCACTTCCATTTGAGCCGACATAGCATCTTCACTGCGTCCAATATCTTGGTCTTCTTTCTAATGTCCACATTCTTGACCTTATCTTGAAGTTTAAGGCCCAGCATCGAACGCTCTGCTGATCTTTGAAACGTGGATAATTTCTTTACCAGCTTTTTCGTTAGTGCCCATGTTTGACAACCATAGAGCAAAGATGGCAGTATGGTATTATCCATCAGGCGTTTTTTAAGATGAATGGGTAACTTACTCAGAATACCCGACTTAATTTAACGTGAGTATTCCCGTTTCATTAAAACAAAATGTGTCAAAACGACTTCAGTTTTCACAGTAAAATGATGTACCTATTTAAGAAGATGATAGATTGATTGGCAGATCGATAAACTCTTTGTTATTCACACCAGACTGTACATAATTATATTACGATAAAAGGCTTAATAAGTAGTGTAGCAACTGGTGGCCTTATCACTTATCTAAGAAGCTATAGTTATTATCCATTATTCGCAAATCACTTTATGGTCTTAGAAATGTTAACCTCGGGATTCTGAAACGTTTGTTAACTTTGACAACCGATTATTTCTAATGCTGCCTTTGTATGGCACTAAGCAAATGATAATGATAGCAATAGACTTAATCGGTTGTCAAATTTAAACGTTTCAGAATCCCGAGGCAAGTATGTCAATTGTGCCATAATTCTGTATACTTAAGTGTTATTCAATGTATTGGATGGAAAATTACATACAATTTACACGTTATGAACCAAGGTAATTTACAAATTGATAGTCCTTCAGAAAGACCCATACTGTTTTCACTGTCACCAGAGCTGCCTTTTACCTTGTTGTAAATAATACGTTTTGATTTAATTAATATTCAATAAACGATAACTACTCGTAAATGAAGTTTTGAGTAAAATCTAAAAGGTAGTAATGAAAATAACTTTTAGATTTTAGGAACACGTAAATTGATAAATTTTAGTTTAGTATCAAACATTTCAATTATTGGTTAAACAGTTTTCAACTTTATACTGTTTCTGTTCTATTGATACAAGCTCAATGAAGACAAGCGCTTTTTTGAGCGTTGTAGAAAAATAGGAACTCTTATGATTCACCATGTTGGTCCGCCCGTCTGTCCGTCAGTCATTGTCCTGTTATTCAGAGACGTAAATACTAAACGTACATATGGAAAACTTACAATATTATTGTAAGTTTTATTAGTTAGCATAAATCGGACGTTTTGTGATGTGGACGTATTGAGAAACTGACAGTTAGGGATGTGGGTATATTGTTAGCATACTCTTTGGGTAGTAGTATTTATGTACCTAAATGGTAAAGATCATTGTAACTGCCACTGGGTTTCTTTTTTTCGTGTATTTCTTCGGGGATGAAATGTGAAATGTTAAAGCAAACTCTTTTTAGCTTTTTTTTTGCTTTTGCAAAATTGCCAATTTTGATAATTTTATATGTCGGTTAACATTAAAACTAAAAAAATAAGTAAAAATCTAAACTGAAATTACTTCTAAAATTATAACTTACTGCTTTATTTTAATTGTTTACGAAACTTAACCGACCAAGTTAATATTTATGAGTCAAACAAAGTTCTCCGAAAAAACGGTATATTTTTTGCAAAAATTTAAAAAAATACTCGGCATATAATGAAGATCATTATTTATTACCTACGGAACCTTACTTTCAGCATAAACACGACACGCACATGAAAGATTTTTCTAATGAACATTTTAAGTCGCAGAATTTTGTCAGTTCGAGTCTTTATTTGTTTACTCTAAATTATACCGCTACAGCCGACGATATATTAAACAGAAAGGACACAAGCATCCAACATCCCATAAAGCACACTCCATCACACCCTACCGCACCGCAGCTGCAATATAAACAGTAGGTCAATTATTACTGAGTTACTCATCTAAAAACACGACGTGCAATACAATATTTCCCGCTCTTTGTTCGGACTGGGTTTGCATTTGTCCGCATCACGAATTATGCTAGCAGTCACGATGATAAATATGATGCGGTACAAAGGGCGTTAGTAGGAATTGTGTAGTGTGCGAAGCCTGCTTGATAAAATTCATTTTAAAGTTCTTGCAAATGAATAGATGGAGCTTACCCCCGAATACTGAAACGTTTGTTAACTTTGACGACAGATTAAGTCTGTTGCTGCCTCTGTCATTTGCATAGTGCCAGACAAAGGCAGCATTAGAATTAATCTCTTGTCAAAGATAAGAAGCGTTTCAGTATTCGGGGGTCAATCTTAAAATTACCTTGCTGCGTTAAACTGCGAATCGGTATCAAAGGCGTAGCGCATGAAACGCTACGCGACGCCAGCTCTGTGTCAAGCCTGATTTTTTCTACGCTGCTTTTACGCTGACTTTCTACTTTTGTATGTATAGTATATATGTAAAGAAGCTGCGTAGCTTCATATTATTTAAGAGTATAATGTTCGTTATACTATTGTGAGATGCCGTGGTAGCTCAGTGGGACTCGTTCGTCTTACCATCGTGGGCCCACGACCCCACGACGAGTACCAATGAGTTCTTTGCAACTTACGTACGGATATTTACCACTAGCTTTTCGGTAATTAAAACATCATGAGGAAACCTGCGTATTATGTCGGGAGGAGAAATTGCACTGGGCCAGCGTAGTGGATATGGCCCAATCACCTTTCGAGGGTAGACCAGTATCCCAGCAATAGGATGTTTAAAGGCTGATGCAGATAATGTTCTTAGCACTATATTAAGTCACGACCGGATTGCCTCCACCTCGACTTGAGCCGTTTAGTATTCTTTCTACTAAACTCTAACTGAAACGCCTTGCCTTGAGACAAACTTGGTCTGTGGTCCACTCACTGTCTCTGCGGCATGGTCAATTTGTCGCCGCGATTAGAACTTGCCACCTTTGCAAAAAAATAACATTTATCTTTATCTCATATTATGCTCTTAAGCCGTTTCGCCCAGCTATAAGCTGTGCTGACGCCTTAGAATTGCTGAGCAGTTCTAGCTACGAGAACCTACGTTCGGTTGATGTCAAGCTGACGTCGAGTCAAAGGTGATCCGGCCGAAAGTTGATACATGTGCGGCGACCTTAAGACTGCAGTTACGAGTAGACCGTGATACACATTAGTTGATCTACTGTTTATACATCGTCCGCGGCATCGTTATAGCCTAAATTAATGGCGCTTGTCAAATGGGTCTCGAGCGGTGTTGTGATACAATATTGTAAAGTGATGGAGGTGCGTTATGAAGTGATAGCGTGACGTTCAATGTAAACACTCAGTGAAGAAGAGCGATTTTAATGGTTCTTTGTGAGTAGTTAATTGCGTGATAATAAATTAAACTAAGTTTAGATTTTTTCTAAGTTCTCGAAAAGTTTTATTAGTTTTATTAAGCCCGAGGCTTTCACAATGTCGTCGGTGCAGCTATTGGGCCACGCTACGTCGGTCACAAGAAAGTTAACTTTAGCACGCACAGCGAAGCGTTAACCTGCAATAAATAGCTGCAGATTCGCAACACGTTATAGAAGGAGAGAGCGATTGCTCTGACATTTTCGCACTCGTTAGGTTAGATGTAAAAGTGGCCCCGCCTGCGGGTTTCAAGACCACGTGTATCGCGCTCGCAGTGAGTTAGGTCTGACTAAAGCTTAGTAATAGATATTATTAGCACATAAATCAGGATTATTTACAAATGCAACATTCTAATACAAAATTATTTTATTCGGCATTATAGGCCATATATATAGGCTCCCGAACTCGTATTGGACTGTGCGACGGATGCCAGTGGTTTCTCCTGATTTTGAATTATGCCAAAACAAACTAAGTATCCAATGGAAACGGATAGTGACTGGTAGATAATGTCGGATAGTGACCTGAGCTTTGTTTTTTATGTTTGATTAATTTTAAATTATAATAAATTTGGTTGTAATTTTAGCTCTTTTATTTTAGTTTAGATTGTATTTAGAATAGTGATTAAAATGAAGTGTTTGTGTTTCTTTATGTCATCTAAAAGTTTTATATTATCTATATATATAAATGAACCCCTATTTTTCCTGGTCACGCTATAACTTGGGAACGGCTGGACTTATTTTGTTTTTTTTTTGTTGTGTTCGTAATTATGAGGAAAAGGTTTGTATGAAGAAATTAGCGAGGCCGAGCTTTGCGGGCATCAGCTAGTTTACAATAAAATGACGTGTACAAGTCGGAACAATAAAAATACAAATATGTAACGAATTTAGAATTTCGATTATTATACCAGTATTTAGAGCCAGCAGAAGAGAAAAATAATAACAATTAATAATATAACTAGTAGTTCGCGCCGAACTGAGACCTCGCGACCCCTATATCTTAACAACCCCTGGACCGATTCAGCTCATATTCGAAATTAAAAATTTTATTGAAATTAACTACTTGCCTACTAAATTTCATGAAGATCGGATCAACGCTTCGCAAGTTATCATTGGACACACAAACATACATACAAATGCCGATTTGTCCCAGTAAACTTTGAGACCTTCGCTTCGCTCGGTCAATTATACTATTGCTAATATATGTAATTGCGTGTTACAAGTGTTTGTAAACCTAAGAGATAACTAGGACCAATAAAACACGAACACTTTCAATCTTCACATTTGAAAGCAAAGGTTTTTGTTAACAATGTTTACCAAGTCTCTCATCTTTTACCGCACCATTATAAGTACATTTATTTGGTACATTTATGACGCCATTGTTGAACCAGCCGAATGATGGAAGCTTCCATCGCTTGCTTTTGTTAGGAACGCTTGAGAACAGACATCATTAATTTGATAGGTGAGTGGCTGAGTGCGGTCTTATTTCTTGGGATGAGTGGGTGGAGATATTCAATAAACAATATTAAGTACTGTATAAATTTTGATGATTCCTTAAATAAATGTTTATTTGAAAACGGGCGTGTGCGAGGCGTGGACGGGACGGGATTGCGGCGTGCGAATGTACTGAAATGCTGCTCAGCCTCAGATTCAGCATTCAGAACGATCGTAACGCTCTACGCTGCAGTCAAAAAACATTATGATACACAGAAATGATAGGTGCTGGTTCGATTCGTAAAAGTATATTGACGTAGCAAAAATAAAAGAAACAATATTTAAATATAAAAACGTAGTAAAAAATAGGTAAAAAATATAATTAAAAAGTAAAATAAAATAATAATAAAAAATTAATAATACGTAACATTAAAATAAAAGTAGTAATTTTAAGTTTAAAAAAAAAAAAAAAAACTATGTAAAATCATTTTAAAGAGAAGGCGGCCAGTCTCATGAAGGAGTTCGTCACAAACATATGTTCAACAAACAAAAATGCTTCATTGCTAGGCCCGAGCAGGCCTTGAGTAACCTTGAGACAGACAATAGGAACGCTTAGCCTCAGTCCCCTCAACGCCATAGATGATTCTTTTAAAATTATGTTAATTTTCTGCAAATCATTTCCTATTTAGGTGTACCGTTTGCAAAACAATCGGTTGTCTGTTGTCAATAAAATTAGGATAATATAACGAAAAACACCATTTGTATGTTGGTTGTTCATTTTTTTACGTAGGACCTTGTTATCCTTTTGATTACGGACCCCTGTGAAAAGGTGGTCCGGCAGCTTAGTCCGATTTGGGGAACGCAGAACGCTCACCACTTACTAAGAGACCGCTGCTGCCCACCTTGCGTTGGTTTAGGATGTACCCAAGTCCAGCGTATTTGTAGGTAATTAGAAACACTTTTAATTACGTATGACAAGAATTGAAATTCTCATGTAAAAAATCTCCTAAGAAAATATTTAGGTTCCTAAGTACTCTTCAAAAATAGCCCTACTATTAAAACAAAAAATAAATGTACAGTTTCATTTATTTAACGTAATTAATCTCCTTTATCGCCCCATAACCGCTAAGTAAATCTATTTAATGAAACGTAAATATTACCTAATAAAACATTTTGCTGTTTATAGCCTAATATATATCTTTATGGGGTGATAACCCTTAATATGGGAAAGGAAATATGATTATCATCTCAGACAAACAGCTGGTTATTAAGGCCATCATTTTAGGATGTGGCTGCACTAACATGAGTACAGTTTATGAGGGTGACAATTTTTGTGTGAGATCGCTTCCAAACTATGGGCCACGTTTATTAGGTTAGCTAAAATAGTGTGTGTAACGCTCTAATCACACTAATATTATAAATGCGAAATTTGTGTGCAAGTGTGTAAATGTGTAAGTATGTTAGTATGTAAGTGTGTAAGTATGTAAGTGTGTTTGTTCCCGTTAACTCTGTAACGGCTTCGGAACTGGATGAAATTTGGAGGTAGCTTATTCCCCGGTATAATAGGCATACTTTTTATCCTGAAAAATTTAACCGTTCCTGTAGAATAGCGGGTGAAACTGCGGCTAGTAAAATATAAATCAAAGCATATAATATGCCTTACTGCTCAGAAAATAACTAAAAGCAGCAAAAGCAGTCAGATATTGCAAAAGCCGAGTTCAAGCCGAATTTCCACCAAGCCGCTGCTAGTCTCGTCACAGTTTCGGATTCGGCTAGTCTCTGGAAGCGAATAATTGAGTTAAAAGTCTTTGAGGTTTTGGATTTGGGCAGGACCAGGATGGAGCGTAGACTTCACCAGATAAAATGACCTCCCAATGATATTGAATGTGCCTCTGACAATGCGATGATCGCTATCGGTTTTCATCTTGATCGATCGATTTAGCAATTCAATCGGAACGAGGATATTAGCCGAAGAACCAGTCACCAACATAGCTTTCAGTGTTTTCAAGCTGAAATGACAATAGGCAGGCCATATCGCTCGAAGAACCGATAAACGATGCGAAGAAAGGTTCTTGTGTGGCGACCACAAACCGGAAGACGCAGCGTAGTAGGCCTCTCACTAAGTGGACCGACAACATTGTGAAAGTCGCGGACATATATTGGCTGATATGATGATGATGTCATGTAATGTATGCTATGTTTTCAAGGTTTTTGCACACTTACTGTAACTTAACAACGTTATTTTTAACTGACTTCCAAAAAAAAGGAAGAGGTTCTCAAGTCGACTGAATTATATATTTTGAACATAAAATAAATATGGCGTCGCATGGCGCTATGCAGGATAGTGTGGTCACACCTTTAGCGTTAATTTTATACGTTTGCATAGGGCCTTCTTTATTAAAACCCGATATAATTAAAAACATTAATGTCAAGTAACGGAAGTAATTTTAGGCGTTTCTTAGTTTGCATAATCTTTAAAGAGGGCTCAGGAGACTTTGCTGGGCTTAATTTCTATGGAAAACAAAGGCACCGATAAAGATTTTGAAGGTTATTAAAACCAGATTTAATTTCCATGATCCTGGTCGCTCTCGTTTCTCAAGATACAGTGCACCCTTAGTGTATGTTGTTTAATGAGCAGTTTTCCATTAGGAAGTCAGTTTAGTTCATTCATCGTCAAGAGATGGCGCTCGCGTAACTTTTGGTATTTACTTTTTAAACTTAATCTTGGCAGCGGAGAACATCGTTAAGCCAACGTAAAATTAATTACCGGTTTAATTTTATTTCATTAAATTGTGATTAACTACTTGCCAAATTTCACGAAGATCAGATCAACGGTACGCAAGTTATCGTCGGATAAATATACACACAAACATACATACAAATGCCAATTTGTTCCCGTAGACTCTGAGACCTGGCTTCGCTCGGTCAATTAAAGCATCTGATTTAGAGGTTTAGGGATATCTCCTTGGGTTAGAGAAAACGGGCACTAGTCCACTTCACTTGTGCGCTCACTTAGCTCGCAGAATAGACAGTACCTAAGTAGTTACCTTGCTGTCCCTAATAAAGTTTCTACTCTGTATTATACATGTCTTGTCTGTGTATTCAGTCATCTCTACCATCTATTCTGCGACAGCAAATACTTCGCTACAGTGTTTGAATATGTTTTGCTAGCGTCATAGATCAAAACAGGGGCGACAGCCTCATCCACGACAATAACATCACCCCATAACTAAATTCCGCTTTGCCTCCTAAATCCAGTTACCCCCGAGCAAGCCCGAATACGATTCCGTCGCAATTTTCGGGTATTACATAACATTACCCTAGAAGATTACTATTCGCTGGGGCCATTGTAACTTTTGGCTCACAATAAAACAGTACGTGACCAAGGGCTTAAATGCCGTTGTTTAGCGAGCACCAAATCAATTTGGAGGTGGTGCGTGATTCAAATTCTTTTTGGCTCCGTGTTGAACTTACCCCAGAATTTATGAAGGTTAGCGGTGGATGTATTTGAAATTAGATCTCGTAAAATGTTGGCTATTTGTTTGGGATGTTATTGTTATCGGTGTTTGATAGGTGTTTTTTTTTTGTAAGCTTCGACTGTTACTCCTGTGACAAAGGTCGGAGATACTGTTCAGAAAAATACTGTTGTATAACGTCTTATGATTTTATACACCATTGCTCTGTGATGGATGACAAGTAAAGTTTTCATCTCAATTAGTTTCAGACTAACGATAATATTTAATTCCACAGTTGGAAAAAATAGTGATGAAGACATAACATGGTCGTAGGGTTTGTTTTTAGTGGCATGTTTTATTATTAGCTGGTAACCCTCAAGTTGGAAATCTGTCGCCAAACATGTAACGACGAGTTTTGGCGGGAACGTGAAGAATTCATGTCGCGTCATTTTATTATTTTCCAAAACTTGTGTTATTTCGAGTGTCAATGTGTAAAAACGGTGAATTTTTACCCGTTCAGTGTTTGTGAACATGCACGAGTATTGGTGAATGGTATAATGTCGTTAAACGTCAATTTTCGTGTTGTTTCCAAAACTCCATAGAGGGCTCTAGTAAAGTTTTCACCACTTTACTGGGGCATGACTTGGACTTGACCGTGACTTGCTTTGCTCGCCTTTGACCGTGACTATAACTTGTTTGAAAATATCTAACAAAACATGAGAATATATATGTATTCTTGACACCATTGTCATGCATAAGATTTTCGATGCCAAAATCACCTTAAGAAAAAAAAAAACATGTAACGATGTGTTCCGATAGCCTCACTTCGGAACCAATTCCTATTCCAGATTTTATATGCTGATCATCCTTGGCCACACATAAGATGAGTAGTTGACGAACACCCTAGCCTGTCAAGTATAAAAACATTGCTCAACTAACCCCCGAATACTGAAACGTTCGTTAACTTTGACAACAGATTAATTCTAATACTGCCTTTGTCTGACACTAAGCAAATGACAAAGGCAACAATAGACTTAATCTGTCGTCAAAGTTAACAAACGTTTCAGTATTCGGGGGTTAATTGCACAATTCGTCTACGTACAATTTGATGCACAATATATCCATCTTTAAAATCGAAACAAATAAATTTACATCACACTAATATTATAAATGAGAATGTTTGTAAGTGTAAATATGTAAATAGGTAAGTATGTTAGTGTGTTTGTAGCCGTTCAACTCTGTAACCGCTGAACATATTTAAATGAAATCTGGTATGGATGTAGCTTATTCCCTGAAATAACACAGGCTTTTATCCTGAAAAAAATAACCGTTCCTATAGAATAGTGGGTGAAACCGCGGTGCGCAGATAGTACATAAAAAACCTTTCATTATGAAATGAAGAAGATAAGAATACAGCATTAATGCCTAATAGGACGAGGAAAAAATCTGTAACCATGATAAAGATAATGTCTTTGTAATGTTAATAAATGATTTCATAATAGAGTCGTATTTCGAGAGCAAACGAGCGCAATAATGATGTTATGCCAGGATTCATTTTTCACTAAACAAAGGAGCACCACGCCGCTGATTACTGAGAGAATGTTTGTTCTTGCCCCTTTGTGGGGTAACCATAACTTGGGTTACGAAATGGGAATATTTTATAAATATGTATTAGTATGTTTTCTTGAGTTCTTTCTTACTCGATCAAAACAAAACTACTTGAAAAACAGAATAAAATTAGGCGTAAAAAAAAAAAAAGTTTTGTCCTCAGTTTTTAAGTTTTAGATAATGCCCCTATTCCCATCCACAGTTGTCCTGTTTTAATTTTGTGGATAATAATGTTCCATATTAAAATCTTATTATTTTCTAAGCTGCCTCCTTATTATTCAAATTCAAAAACAATTTTATGTTGCGAGCGGGACCGCGCGTAGTGCGAGTAAGTTGGCACGAGTGAGATGGCATGCTATCACAATCAGAATCGCGAACGAGTGAAGCTTAGTATGTTTTTAATATAAACTGATTGACTGCTGACCTTTTGGAGAACCTCAGAGTCACACAGCGGGCAATGGGGAGAGCTATGCTTGGACTTTCTTTGCGCGACTAAGCTTTAGACGGATAGCGAAAAAATCGCTATCAGGTCCTGAAAAGCTAAAAATATTACCCACTACAATTATCTCAACTACACACATTACGTAATTGTCACTGTACAAACGAAAAAGATGTTTATTTTGTACCCCGAGGGTCTCCGGAGACGGAAATGTTTTACGGGTCTCGAGATAAGTAGTGGTTGCTATATTTTTTGTGAAATTGTGTCACACACATTCACACAACGCTTTGTACGTTATGCTTGAAGTCGACGCAAATGAAACCTAAAAAGGAGGACTTAGTACAGATTTTTAAATGTTCTTTCTGTTGTACCTATCCCTGCAGAGTACCAAATAATTAGTACGAAGTATCAGGAGATCAGAAACAACGAAGAGTTAAAGCGTAAGCATGTTGTGATAACAAGGTACCAGACCAGTATAATTTTTCACAGTTCATAAACCTTACCTTCTCAGTATTTCTGGTCTCCTGGTACTTTATACGGTAGACACATAAAAGTAGATACGAAGATCAGTTCTTAACCGTCACACCAGTGAGAGCAGTGTGAAGGCTAGTCAGTCGTGGTCATTCATGAGAGTGAACGTGAGAAAAGATTACGCAACGGTGTTAAGGGTAAGGAAAGCGAATTCCTATCCTTAATACTAATGTGAAGGTTAGGAAACTTTCTTCCTAACCGTCACAACAGTGTGGCAGAGCAGTGTGAAGGTTAGTCGGTCACGGAATGCGCGGAACAGCTTTTTTGGTTTTGTCACATTTTCCCCTAATTAAAAGTACTGAAAACTCCACAATATTGAGGACACATCCCTCAAGGAACCGGTAACCGTTGGGAAAAAAGGTCTTTGAGTGGCTACCATTAAAAGCAAGACTCGGTGTAGATAAGGATATTGTAAAAGTCGCTGGCAACCGATGGATGCAAATGACTGATTTTCGTTCAGTGTGGCGCACTAAGGGTTCAGCAGTAGACCTCTTCTGGCTGATGATGATGGTGCCGATGAAAAACATTTGATAAAATTCTTATTTTATTATTCTACTAGCTGCGCCCCGCGGTTTCATCCGCTATTCTACAGAAACCGCATATTTTTCCGGGAAAGAAAGTAGAAACGAGAAACTATGTATTAATCCAGGGTGCAATGATGGAGGTATCAAAATTCATTCAAATCCGTTCAACCGTTACAGAGTTGAACGGGAACAAACACACATACATTATTACCTACTTACATACATACTCACAAACTTTCCCATTTACAATATTAGTGTGATAGCACAAAGTTTAAATAATTGAAAAGCCATACCAAATCTATAGACGACAAAAAGCTTGCCTTGCTTGCGTGTAAATTGGCTCACTTTCCCTCGTACATTCAAAGACTTCACCTTATTTCGAATTTAAAATACAAATTTTACAACAACTAATTGCAGAACAGATAATTTCGAAAACAAAACCCTACAATTGCATTTTGGGGTCGACATGCAAGCGCTTAAACAGCACCAGTTTGTTGCATTAGTATGCTACATTTTAGTTTTGTCAATAGGCTGGGAGGTGATGAAGGATATTATTACTTCTATAAATAAGAAGAATTTATTAAGGGCAGTCTAGAACAAACTTTTTCACGCTCAGTCACTTATTGAAAAATATAATATCATAGTCATATTTAATCGAATTTATCTGTGTCTGTTTCCTGATGCAAAGGATAGCAACCAGCGTGGTAACGCAGTCAGCGTTAGGCACCTTTGCACCGGGTTTTTTGCAGTTAGGGATGGGTTATTAGATTTTAGGAGTGACATTGATATTATAAATTAATATTTTTTCTACTAATTTTAAACTGTTGACGTTAATTTAATTTATTTAATGTATTTATTGACATTGTTACCAAAGTATTAGCAAATAAAAATAATTGGATTAGTTGTGGAAGAAAATATATAATATTATAATACGATTACAAATATTTTAAATCTGTCTGTCCGTTTGTTATATATTAACGATTAAAAAGGAAAAAAGAAAAATGTTGAAAATATATACAAAGTGAGCGCGATGAAGTAGGTACAGTAATCTAGTTCATATCTGAAAAAAGAGGAATCTGTAACACCACTAGTAAAACCGTAAAGCTCGTAAATATTTAATTGATTTCTCAATAAAATTTTACATTTTTAAATGTGAAATTTCAATGCCATTAAAATATTGGCGAATTTTCTAGTAGCTCAATTCTCCAGCAGCACCCAGCCTATGTCGTTAATCCTTGCTGTTTAAAATGCAAAGAGCTTGCGGCCTCCAGTCTAGAGTAAAGCAAATTAAATAACAGACGCTCTCTTGTGACTATGTGATGTAAATTTTGCACTGTTGCAAACCATGATGAGCAAACACCAGTGGAATGAAATGTATAAGATCTGAGGAAACAAGCAAGCAGCAAAGGAAGGGAGGAAACTACCACATCAATGTTGACTGTTCGAAGCAGTTTTATTAACAAAGCTTTGGTATTTCAAAGATTTCCTCCTTAGATCATTTAAAAAAAAGAAACAAGTGTTGTAACTTTAAATAGGCATCCCATGTATTTTTAGGTATTACATTTTTTTTTCTTTGACTTTTAAATTAGCTACTACTACTATATCAGTCTTTAAACATCCCACTGCTGGGATATCAGCCTACCCTCGAAGGGTGATTAGGCCATGTCCACCACTCTGCCCAAAGCGGGTTGGCGGATTCACATACGCCATCGAATTTCTTATCCGGAAATATGCAGATTTCCTCACGATGTTTTCCTTCACCGTAAAGCCAGTGGTATATCCGTACGGAAGTTCCAAAGAACTCATTGGTACGGGGCCCGCCCGAGTTCGAACCCGCTACCTCACAATTGTGAGGCGAGCGTTCTCCCACTGAGCTACCACGACCTTTTATTAGCTAAGTAAATTAATTTAGTAAATTTGAAAATTCTATTAGTAATCTGAGAATAGTGCTGTTTGCTGTGAGCTGTATTATTATTAAATTTATTTATCCTACATTTAAGTGTTAAATTTTATAATATGGCTATTTGCTGTTTCTTAGTAAATAAAATAAACAAATAAACTAGTTGATACACGCGAATTCCTTCGCGTGGACATAAAAAAAAATATCCTATGTCCGTCTTTATAATATATAGTAACTCCTTATCAAATTTTGTTAAGATCTATTTAGCCATTTAGCCGTGATAACGCGACAAACATCCAGACAGAGAGACAAAGTTACTTCCTATAGTTCGCTAGATGGCGTTGATCCATTTCTGTGCATTTTTTGACGTTTTGTATGGACTGACAGTTGTTTCCTCGAGACGAACGTATGATTAATTTTTATACACCAAAGCTTTATTAGTCCTGATACGGACTGCGGCTATATGTATAATTAGGATAATATTATGGTGAGTTTTACCTTAAGCACGTGAATTGTGCCGTAGCCGGCAACAAAAAAAAAAAAAAAACAGAAGACAAACTTACAATTCAAAGGAATTGTGCTTCGGGTGCAACGTTTCGCTCATCGCGCGAAATTCAAATTTTGTTGCGTTTTTTGTCAATTACAGCTTAATTACTCATCGTAGGTCCATGAAAACTAATTTTGCGATAATAAATAGATTGTTTCAAGACATTACACCAACCAAAAATTCAATTTGAAAGCTAGTGCAGGTACATTTTTCGCTAAACCAAAAACCAAGATGAAAATCAGCTTATTGTGATTTTTAGCTAAACCAATGTTATCTAGGTGATCATTTTACCCCTAATTTCTTAGAAGAACTTATATATTGGCACAAAATTGGTTTCAATAAATCCACGATGAGTAATTAAGCTGTAATTGACAAAAAACGCAATAAAATTTGAATTTCGCGCGATGAGCGAAACGTTGCACCTTCAGGACCTCAAACTCGGGTATTTATGATGTATATTGAGGTCTGAAAACAATGGAACTGTTGCCGGAAGTACGACCAACCTAGTGTTATCACACGAATACTCGGTTCTCAAGACTCGGTTTTGTCATCAAACGAGTTCAAGTTTTTAGTTTTTTTTAAATAGCCTAAAACTACCACTAAATAGAAAAATCACAGTAGGTCGTTAAAAAGATATTTTTATCTATTTTTAACAGGTGGGCTGGCTTAAAGCTGAAGACCAGACAGTTCTGTCACTCCACGAGCGAGTGGTGCTCAGTCCTAGGTACTCCGTTACTCTTGACGAGCCTGGCACCTGGCAGCTCAGGATCAAGCCGCTGCGAGCTGAAGACAGGGGCTGCTACATGTGCCAGATCAACACTCAGCCGAGTATGAAGTGGCAGATAGGATGCTTTGATGTATATGGTAAGCCTTTTACCGTTTTTTTTTTGTATGGACAAGATGGCGGTATACTCTATTAGGCCCTAACACACTCATTATATAACAACGGGCTCAATTTTAATTTTACATTTTTTTTTTTCTGAAACACTAAACACTTTATGATAAAAAAACAAAGGAAAAAACAATCTTTCGATTCATGTCATTAACTTTAAAATCTTCAAGATAAAACAAACAATTTTTTCTTCAGTCGTATATTTTCAGAAAATCTAACTTGAAAGGTAACTTAATTACAAAAACCAAAATTATCAACCTCGAGTTTCCGAGCCTACGAGAAATACGATAGAATAAAGCAAAGGGACCCCTTGTCGCCATGAAAAACACTCAAGTTTTAATTAAAAACGTTTTAGTATTTATTATGGTCGAAAGTCGCGCAAATTAAACGGGAAACCTTCGCGCAATATTGAAAAGGCGACATTTTCTTTACTAAATTAGAGCGCAACAAACCGAACAACTTTCGAAATAAGAATTCTCGATTTGACGGAACTTTCCGACGATTCCTTTAAACGTATAATAGGTGAAAGGAAAAAAGAAGTCTCTAAGCTTATTAAGGACAGAGGACCGATCCGAAGCTCAAAACATTTCAAAGTACTTACGTAGAAGTTAGAACAAAACTCAATATCAATGAAACGTCTCGAATGAACGCTGGGAAAGTATTTTCTTCGGAAAAATAAATCACCTTAGGGAAGTTAGCGTCCTTTCCTCGCGCGTCGAGGTGGGTGCCAACTTTTATCGCTCGCGCTCAAAATTAGTTCGGGTTATACTTTTTTTCAATTTTGAAGTTTTGAAGTATGGATTTCAATATTGAATTTTTACTATGTCTCTGGGGAGGGTAGTTCGAAACTTTATGACGGGGAATTTAATACGCAACGTTGATGGGATAAAGGGGATTTTATTGTGGAAAGTTTTAATCATGCCGTGGGCTTTGTGAGTTGGTTTTGTGGATTACGCGTTTGTTTTTAACTCTTGTCTGATGTAATAAAGCAGAAATTTGTTGGTAATCGGTGGATTAACGAACGTTGTCTATATAAATAGAGCGTTGTTTGACCATCGACGAGGTACACAAATAGAAAGAGATAACTTTATAATCATAATATAATAATCAAAATAAGTAAATAAATAATCATAATAATATATAATAAGTATAATAATCAAAAATGCGTACAGATAATTTGTCTGCTTTCCTTCATCATGCTTTTGTTCTATGACTACAAAAAATTAAGCAATACAAAAAAAAAAAACAGGGACACTGTGTTCCTTCTCATAAGCCATGTAATGTTTTTATTATTTAAAGGCCTAATTTAAATACTTTTATTTTAGAAGAAAAAAAGATCAAAATATACAAGCCGAGGAACTTGACCTGGTTAGGTATGATGTAAGAAAATCAGAAATATTTACTGCCCATAAACAACATTAAAATATTACGTGTATTAAATACGTAAAACTTATGAATTATTGAAACAATTTAATAATATTACGAGTGATAGGTATTTACTATGCTTGCTCCTTTTGTTATAAATATATAAAAATGAGGATTCCGAGAATTTCATCGACACATATTTACTTAGTTTTGTAGAACGGGTTAAATGCATAGCAACGCGTTTAATTTCTGTATAATCACAGAATTCTCCTTATAACTTTGTGTATAATATATGTCACAATCTAGACGTATCCGGGGCGCCAGCGCCCTCTGCCAACGCTCGATGGAGTTACTGGACCAGCCGCCGACGGGTTGTCAACTTGTAAAGTGGCAATGAGAGACACTGGAGTTTTGGCGGGAACGTGAAGAATTCATGGCGCGTCATTTTATTATTTTCCAAAAGTTGGGTTAATGTGTAAAAACGGTGAATTTTTAGCCGTTAAGTGTTCGTGAACATGCACGAGTGTTGGTGAATATAATGTCGTGAAACGTGAATTTTCGTGTTGTTTCCAAAACTCCATAGAACGCTCTAGTAAAGCTTTCACCACTTTACTGGGGCATGACTTGAACTTGACCATGACTTGCTTTGCTCGCCTTTGACTGTGACTATGACTTGTTTGATAATATCTAACAAAACTTGAAAATATATATGTATACTTGACATTGGCAAATGCATAAGACGTGCGACGCCAAAATCCTCTTAGGAGGAAAGAGAAAAATAAATAATTAGAGGCACCTTTCCATTGGGGGTCGGCTTGCGAGGTCAAGACTCGAGACTGAACCATCGCGCTTTCCACTATACATACCTAGCGATACTGGTTATTCCCTTGTTATCGGCTCACCCCCGAATACTGAAACGCTTATTTACTTGGACAAGAGATTAATTCTAATGCTGCCTTTGTTTGGCACTATGCAAATGACAAAGGCAGCAACAGGCTTAATCTGTCGTCAAAGTTACCATTATAATCTGATTGAGTGTACACCAGTTTCTTTTGCTCTATTCTTAAAGCAAGTACCGTCCTATACAGTGACGGGATTCGTACAAAAGCGATAGTTTTCTTCCTACCGTATCCCAACTGTTATAAACTCCAGTTTTTCTAATAAAACTATAAAAGAAAGCTAGAGCCATGTGTAAATAACTGTTCGTAAGTGTAAGTGGCCTATCCGTGCCGAGTTAAGTAGCAATGAAAGCCAGTCACGGTACGACTTCACTGTCTGTTTGTAGGTATGTAAATACGGGACGGTATTACCATGGCAACTCAACAGAGTAGAAAAAAATTAGAAATACTTTACTTTGCTATAAATAGATACCGTTTCTTCCGTAATTAACTGATTAAAATGTAAATTTGAAAGAAATTCTCAATATTAAAACTAACAAAAACTTCTTAAATCAGCTTAGAATTTATGTTTTACGATTAGTGATATTTCGCGCCTGCCTTACTTTACGTGATATTATTCTGTGGGATGAGACCGAATGCGGTTCAATATAAAGAAATAAATTTGAAAAACAGTTTACTGAGTTTTGGCGGGAACGTGAAGAAGTCATGTCGCGTCATTCTATTATTTTCCAAAACTTGTGTTACATCGAGTGTTAATGTATAAAAATGGTGGATTTTTATCCATTAAGTGTTCGTGAATGTACGCGAGTGTTGGTGAATAGTATAATGTTGTGAAACGAGACCCTTCGTGTTGTTTACAAAACTCCATAGAAGCGTCTAGTAATGTCTCCACCACTTTACTGGGGCATGACGTGGACTTGACCGTGACTTAATTTGCTTGACTCAAACTATGACTGAGTCCTATTTTAACTGAAATATTTGACATCACTTGAAATATTACAATACTTGACACTGCCTAAATACACAACGTGTGGAGCCGAAACATAAGAGAAAAATAAAAAACTGTTTACAATAATATCTCATTTAAAACTTTTTAAAGGTACACTAAACAGTGTGTGTGTACTAAACGGTGTAGGTTTCTACACTATACATGGTTCTTGGTAAACTAACAACCTCTCGCAGGGAGCTTCCTTACATTCTACTAATAAACTTTATTTCCTTAACTTTTAATTATAAATTCTATTTATACAGGGTTATAAGTAACGGGTATGCTAAGCCGAAAGCGGCTCATAGTACTAATCATTATCAACAACTTTTACTGTGGGACCAACCATGAAATCGAGAAAAAAAAACAGAAGAAAATCCATAGAAAAATGTCAATGACACTCGACAATGTGGATGGAACAGCTTTCGCGTTTTCGTTTACTGACTCAGCAGTTGAATACATTTACTGACTCAACAGTTGTATACGTTTACTGACTCAGCAGTTGCATACGTTTACTGACTGAACAGTTGCATCCGTTTACTGACTGAACAGTCGCATACATTTACTGACTCAGCAGTTGCATACGTTTACTGACTCAACAGTTGTATACGTTTTCTGACTCAGCAGTTGCATACGTTTACTAACTGAACAGTTGCATACGTTTACTGACTGAACAGTCGCATACATTTACTGAATCAGCAGTTGCATACGTTTACTGACTGAATAGTTGCATACGTTTACTGACTGAACAGTCGCATACATTTACTGACTCAGCAGTTGCATACGTTTACTGACTCAGCAGTTGCATACTTTTACTGACTGAACAGTTGCATACGTTTACTGACTGAACAGTTGCAATCTTGGAAACTGTTTCCCTGTTTAACTCTACTCAGTGATCCAAACGTTAGCATAATACGGAATTCGTATAATACAGGGCGGTTCGATACACTTAAAGAATCGTAAAGTAAGACTCAGAGTGCCGATTGAGTTGCTGACGTCACACTGTAAATTTGATTAACAACCGAACGACTAGCTAAGCTTTGTGCCTTTACTTCCGATGTACTGGTCTATATCTTCTTAAAATCAAGTTATTATTGAAATAATCCTGTATGTTATTGAAATAAGCAAAGTTTTCTAAGCATAATAATTTTGTTGACCAGTCACAGGCATTTTTTTTTGCGCGGGTGAAATCTTCACAAGATTTCCGACTGCTTTGGGGTGGGTTAACTTTATTTGGAACAAATAACTTAATGACTCGTACAAATAGAACGATGCTTTCTGCAGTGTCAAAGATGATGATGATTCTAAACAATATATTAATAAAAAGAGATTAAAGAAACAGGTGAGATCAAATCTAGCAAGCATACAAGATTTTATTTGTCCGCAGTCCCACCAGACATAATAAACGAACAGACGTCCGCCGACGTGTCTGCGACGGAACTGGACAACGTGACTTTGGTCTGCACGGCTTCTGGTCACCCTCCACCGAAAGTCACGTGGAGGCGAGAAGACCACGAGCCCATACTGCTGAAGAGAATTGGAACCAGGGATTTTTATAAAGGTAGAATATGAAATGCTCAGATGGTGGTAGTGTTTCCGTTGTGCCCATTGATAGGGACGAGGCAAAAGTATATTTTTCATCCGGTTATCCCTCATTGCCCGGTGTCATTAATGGGAACAGCGGGATAAGAGAGACGTCAGTGTTCTTTAATGTTTTTTGACAGGAATTAACCAAGCTACAAACTGTTTTATTTATTTACTACTACGTTTCGAGATAAGTAGATTGTGGAACTACTGGTAGTAATACTGGTAGTACCGCGGGCAACAAACGATAAAATCGAGGTTTCGAGTTTCGAAACGTTGCGAAAGTTGAAAAGTTACGTCATTTATAAATTTAAAAAAAATGTAAATGTCAAAAAAAAGTAAATGTTAAATCTTATTGGTTGTAACAAAGCGTTGTAAGCGTGGGATGAAAAATAGTAATGATGATGACGAATAAAGGCAGCATAAGGTTATCCATCCTTAGGATATCTACTACTTCTGGCGATAAGTAGTTGATCCATTATCAATAATTTAAATTGTCTGCGGTTTTGAAGATATTATAGTGTGACGTTTTATATATTGAAAATACGCAATACAATATTATATTTCATTAATTGTCTTTGTAACATTGAAACCAATAACATGAATCACTTATAGCAGCCCGCCTCAATTCTTTGATCATTTTTAGACAGCTCTGATATCATTAGGTATTCTGCAAAAAGGCAGAAACAAGTGCGCGTTTGGCTTTATTGATAAAGGCTTTATTGATATAATATATTATATAATACTGAAGTATTATAAAATATTTTTAGGAAAAGATAAATATTTTTCGCAGTTTTTTTTCACCTTGTAACGGAGAAAATAAGGAACCGGGATACCAAAAATCTCCGACTCAAGGGCTTTTGCTTTGGGTTGTGTGTTTCAAATCTTTAATTTTCGTAACAATCATAATAAATCGTTTACAGGAGAATACGTAAATACGCCTAATAACAATCTTAAATTAACAAAATATTTCTGGATTCCTGAAATTCGGAAGATGAGAAAACTGTTTATCAGCAGTTAAGAACGAAGTAGTGAATTCTAAATAAGGTGTTATAGTAACAAAATTATTGAGCATAAAGAGATTTAACATCTAATATCTAACGGTGACGAGCGCAGTGCATTACCGCGCATGGTTTTAAACGGTTGATCTTGATAATTCTGGGTTGTACTGAACCGCAATGGGAAAGCTTAACGACGCTTAACACCAGGCGAGCGACTTGTTCGTCTTTTCAATCAGAACCAAATAAATAAAAACGGATAATGACACTGCAACCATAAAAGAAATTGTTACCGTTTTTATTTAACCACATTCATTGACGGAACCCTAAACTATTCCGTAAACACTCGATCCCATCCCGACCTCTTTATGTAAATGACGTAACAATTGCCACTTCACCTTCTCGCTTGACTGACGCCGGCGGTATTTCACTCAGGGATAACTTCTACATTTGCCTATTGATTCCTAAATATATCGGAATAAATGTGATAGCGACACAAAGGGTTTTTGGGCTTACACCCACTTGGTTTTTGCGCTACCCGAGTGGGTTTTTCCTGATAATTATAATCTGGGTGTCTTCAAGTCGCGAGTGAATCGGTTTCTTCTAGGCAAGCGTGCTCCGTCGTAGGCTGCATCCTCGTTTAACATCAGACGTGATGGCAGTCAAACGCAAGCCTATAAACAATGAAAAAAAAAAAAAAAACACCAGGGTACTCTTCAAAAAGCCTTTCCAGAATCTTCAGTTTTTCTGAACAGGGTTGGTATAATGATTTTAATTTGGTGGTTATTATGAATACAACCACCGGATGACGTGCAGTAGTGTACTCTTATAAGTCACCTGCAAAACGTGGGGATTATGGTAACATCCCCAAATAGGGGGAGGATTTTGATCAGCATTAGACGTCTTTTGGATGATAATGAAGATGATGATGAACAGAAAAGGAGCAAGTATTTTTTTATTTGGCTTTATATCCCAGGTACAGTTCCTGGGGATTTTTTGACGCGGGTGTAGATAGATAGATTCACTCTTTATTGGTCACACAAAATTTTACATCATTTAAAAATTAGTGTAACAATCGGCGGCCTTGACGCTGAAAGCGATCTCTTCCAACCACGTAGTATGGGCGCGTCTAGTTGATAATCAATATTTACAGCTGAACAATAAATTGGTGGTTTGTAAGACACCTAATGGAATTTGTATACCATATTTTTCCAAGTGGAAAGCTACGCGGGCAGTTCCTTGCTGCTTTGGAAGGTGGACCGAAGACAAATGGGCGCGTTCCTGTGCATCGCTTCGAATGATGTACCCCCTGCTGTCAGCAAGAGAATTACACTCAGCGTCAATTGTGAGTACAGTACACATTTTATTGGATTTTGCTTAATTTGTATATGTATATCCTAACACTGCTACAGTATCAATGAAAGTCTTAGTAAACGGTGAGTGTTCTGCGATCCCCAATGATGATTATGCAATAAGGGACTGTTCAGCAGTGGATCATACGTATCATGCCGTATGCCGTATCATACCACACGCATCTTCATCATTGCTGGCTGATGATGATGCGTATGGCTTCTTGGGCCTCTACTTTTTAACCAAACAGTTGTTAAGCACAAAAAGCTTCCATATCTCACTTTTGTGCGCAACTTCTAGCACAACAGCGGCAGGGACGAGCCCTCGGTTTGGGTTTTAATTTACCAATGTCAATGCATGCAAATATTATTCTACTAACTTATAGTCTTCATTTTCCAAGCAAACAGATATGATCTCTCTAGGCAGAAGATAATAATTAACGCGACGTTTTGAGATAGACAAGGGGGTGGGGAGGACAACAACGATGTGGCAGTCTCTGGAATCACTATTTGACATTTTGTGAGGCAGGAATCAAACAAACGTGAAGCTTCCATCTTCGCCGCCAAACAAATAGAAGATTATTCCTCTTACCTACCTTCGTATGTCTAAGGATGTGGTGTAAAGTATAGAACTACAGCGACTGAGAATTTTAGTAAGATGAACATCTCGTTTAAGTTCAGGCATCCTATTTTAAGGCATTTGAGGCAGTTATATTGTCTTCTTGTCTCTTCTTGTCCTCGCTATTGTCTTAGCAGTGAGAAGGTTGGATTTAACACCGTAACAGTGTTAATTTTATATTAACCAAAAACCTTTCGCAGGCTATGACATAGATAGAAAAGTACAACATACAAAATACATAGAAACTTTTGTGGCATGACTTTTCAATTCCATAAAGCAACTTGAGCGGTAAAATATATTTAACTATTTATTGGTGCAAAAAATACAACCTCTTGACAGATTGTGCTCGTAATCGAAATTCTTGTTTAGAATTAAGTATCGAATGTTCTGCCAAATATTAAAAAATTGGCCGGTAAATGGCGCTGCAGAAAACTTCCCCCTTTTTGAAAAAAGTTTTCTCTCCTCCAATCACAAATCTCCAACGATAAAAAAAAATTACGCAGCGTAGGTAGGCCGACGACATTGCACAATATCGGTCGGTGTGGCGCTCTAAGGGGGAGGCCTATGGATCCCCTGCCTGTAGTAAGAGCCTACTGAAAGGGCACCTCTGGGCTCGGGGGTGGTTAGAGGTGGGGCTCTAACCACCATCTACCAAAGCGAGCCTGGGGAGGACAACAGCGTCGTGTGGCGGACGCTGTTGTAGGCTTAAACGTCTCACGACAGGTACCAGTTGTCCCGGGAGGAGCAGAAGCGTGGTGCTGAGGGCGCCGGTGCGTTCCCTTGGAGATCCCGGAGCCCTCGGTCAAGCACCAAGGCAGGCCACCGGGGGGGTTTTAGTAGGTATAATCCCACATAACCCGGCTGCACCCCAAAGCAGACGGGTATCTTGGTGAAGATTTCCCCCTCGCAAAAAAAAAAAAAGAAAAAAAGGGGGAGGCCTATGTTCAATTGTTCAGCAGTGGACGTCTTATGGCTGATGATGATGATGATGATGAAAAAAATATACCTGTAAAATTGTAGTATACCAAGTTTCATCAAGATTAGTTAAAATAAGTTTTTGTGGAAAAAAATATTTTTCAGCCTAGCTTTTATAAAATCCGTTATTGGTACTGTACGCTGATCAAAATAAGTTCAAAATTCGTCAATCTACTATTAGTTACTGAGGAGTTCCGTTGTCCAGCTACCGCATCCATCATCAGATCAGCTCGCTGTCATAATATTGTATTGTCATTGGAACTTGACAGGCATGCAAAATTTCAACTCAATTGAACAAGGGCAGATCCCCTTGTCTAAAATTCAGTTGCAAGATTTGACCATAACATATATACATACATATAAATATTGCAAGTTAAATAAAATCTTGTAAAATGTACCGAACGTGGACCTGTACCGAATACCAGCAGACAGATTATACCAAATTTTGCCAGTTGAAACCGAGACTTCGTTCGCTTCGCTCACTCGGTCATTTATTCTACTCTTTTCTTCGTCAGTCTTGGAACTAAAGAGATTATCTTCGTATGATGTAAGGGAGCTGTCTGTCAAAGGTTTTTGTTGAATTAAAAACAAACTTTTTTGTTATTACTAATTAATTTCTGAGCTGTAGGTTGTGGGATCGATTCCCATCCAAGACAAACATTTATGTGTTGAACATGAATGTTTGTTCTTTGTCTGGGTGTTTCTATGTATCCTATGTAAGTATTTACAAAAAAATATGTATTCTATCAGTTATGTGGTTCCCATAGTACAAGCTTGCTTAGTATGGGACTAGATGGTGCTGTTTGTGAAAAACGTCCACCACGTAATTTATTTATTTATTTACTAGCTGATGACCGCGAAGATTGGCCTTCGGCCTCGCTAAACTCTTCATAAAAACCTTGTCCTCATAATTACGAACACAACAAAAAATAAATCATCAAAATCAGTCCAGACTTTCTCAAGTTCATTTTTATATATATAGATTTATTTATTTAACCTTATTTACACACCAGGTGTCATATAAATTAGGAGGAAAGTATTTTCAAAAAAAATCACAGGCCCTTGCAATTTTTACTCGAAAATTCATATAACTTCTCGAACCCCGCTGCCATCTCACCGGTTAAGCCTACCCCAATTCAGTGATAAAACCGAATTGATCCCCCTCTTGTTAGCCGCCCTTGCGTATAATTGACTTCTTCCCTGTCATTGGCTGTCCTTCTCCGACTTACGGGGACGAGCACGTGTGTGTGTGAGTGGCAGATGGCAATGACTGTTTGTCTGGCCAAGGATAAGCTGTTTCTTGATAAGGTATTTCTTCGAATGGTTGTTGTAGGATATAATTGCTGTATGGTTTCTTCACTTATTTTGTAGTGACGATAGCAAGATTTATACACAAAATGTCGAAAAAAAAAATGTGAGGAAAACGAGAATACTCGCGTTAAAATTTGAATGAATGAATCTCTTTGAATTATCAAATTTTATCAAGATCCGTTCTGCGTGTAGCCGTAAAAACGCGAAAAACATTATAGTTCCCTAGATGACGCTGATCCATTGTTGTGCATTTTTTAACGTTTTGTATGGATTGTTGTAGTGTAGGGAGTTTTGAATCGCACAAGCGAACTGTTTTCCTCGAGACGAACGTATTCGTTTTTATACCTCCGAAGCTTTATTGGTCCTGATACGACTGTGGCTATATTCCTATGAATTATAAAATATGTTAGGATTTTGCTATAATATTCAAGTTGTGCCAAGTTTATATGGATAAAAAAAAGAGATCACAGCATGTATTGGTAAGTCATCATCATCATCATCATCAGCCACAAGAGCCTCCCCCTTAGACCACCACACCGACCGACAACGGGCCACTTGTATCCACCGGTTGCCCGCCACTTTCACAATGTCGTCGGTCCACCTTGTGGTAGGCCTACCTACGCTGCGTCTTCCGGTTCGTGATCGCCACTCAAGAACTTTTCTTCCCCACCGGTTATCGGTTCCTCGAGTGATGTGGCCTGCCCATTGCCACTTCAGCTTGCACACTCTGAAAGCCTTATCAGTGATTTTGGTTCTTCAAATATCCTCATTGGTATTGGTAAGTGGCTCTCAGCATCATCAACTAAAGAACGTGTCACATCAAAAATTTACCTTCTAATGCCAACATACAATGAAGCTTCAGTGGATAACCTCCCTCTTTATGATTATAGTCCTCCTGAAATGTGTCTTTAGGGGATTTTTTATCGCATATGTGAGCGAGCTCCACCCTCTCAGTCCCTGTATAAATTTAAGTAGGATGTTAATTTTAATGTTGAGGTAAAACATTAATGCGTCGTCCTCAATGATAATGGCACGTACTGCATGCTGCGTATGATGTGGTCTCAGCTCTGAAATAGATTTTAAAGAAAGTCCACTTTACTCAGTACTATATAATATAGTAATCTATTAATGCTCGTCTGCACTAAAGTCAACAAAGATAAACCTTAGCTAAGCACTTTGGCATGTCAAACGAAAGGACATTTATCTTACGCATTCAGGCAAGCTCATAAGTTTGTTGCACCGCATTTTTCATTGCTAAGTACGTCATAGAGAGTTAATTAACTTAGGAGCTGTCAACGTTTAGTGCAGATGGGCATAAGAACTAGTAAGTCGAATTTTATAAACTTTAACAACATTCTTGCAGTATCCTCTTAATAAACGGTGAGCGTTCTGCGATCCTCAAGCTGCCTGCCCAGCGTGTGGATTATGGCAACCAGCCTCCCCCTAATATGGGGGAGGCTGTATGGATATATGGACACTTCGTCCAGCATTGGACGACTAAGAGCTGATAGAAAGGATTAAATTCTACACAAATACATGTCTAGGAAAAAAATTGTTGGATGAAAATGAAATATAATTAACAATTATAATAGTAGGTAAACAATTTATACACTACACCTCAAATTCTATGCATAACGTTATATTTTTTCTTATACACAAAATTTCCCAAATAAGCTATCAGAGTTCGAATAAGCAGGTTCTAGAAAATCTTATTCCTTGATCCGAAAATATCTAATCTATAAAGAAAGCCACAGATATTTCAAAGATTTCAACAGCACTGTAAGTTTTATTATAATTAGCAAATCTTGACGGAAACATTCTTTATTCTTATCCATATATTTAATGCTCTTATCCGTTCTTATCATATCTTAGATACGGAAAGTGTCTGACACTCATCACTAAATGAACCGTTTTATTTGTAATGTAATGACATAAAGTGTTGTCTCTTTATGTCAATCGTGACAAACAGATGGCGTGGCAATCTTTAAACTATATCCGTCAAGTCAAGAAACTTTAAGTAATATCTGTCAAAGTTTTCAGTCAGATACTTCTGAATGTTCTGATCATATATTTACTACTATTATTATTATTATTATTATTATTTACTTTTTACTGCCATGGTAGCTCAGTGGGAGAACGCTCGCCTCACATTCGTGAGGTAGCGGGTTCGTACCCGGGCGGGCCCGTACCAATGAGTTATTTGGAACTTACGTACGGCTTTAGCACTGGCTTTACGGTGAAGGAAAACATCGTGAGGAAACCAGCATATCTCCGGAGAAGAAATTCGATGGCGTATGTTAATCCGCCAACCCGCACTGGGCCAGCGTGGTGGATATGGCCTAATCACCCTTCGAGGGTAGGCTGATATCCCAGCAGTGGGATGTTCAAAGGCTGATATAGTAATACATTTTTAATTTGTGTTGTAAGTATCTTTCGGACAGACTTTACTTCAAGCAATAAACCAAGAACTTCTTTCATTCACATTTCTCAATTCCTCAGTCAGTTCTCAGCTCATAATCCGAATTGTCAGCTTTATCCAGTGAGAGAAAATTTCTCGTCTCATTGGCCTCTTATCCTCAATCCGGACGCGGATCACTGCCAGTGGGATAAGATTGGGATGAACTCCAGTGCTAGGTTACTGGGGATCACAAATGCATTATCACGACATTTCTTTCCTTTGGGAATTTGTGACCTTCTTAGTTCTACTGTTAGAATTTAAAAGCAGGGCTAACAATTTTTTTGTAAGATTTGACTGTGTTGGTATGGCAAAAATCGTTATGCCAATTTTTTAACGCCAAATTTTGTACTGAGTTACTTCATAAACAAAACACACATTAGTCAAGTGATTAACATAATTTCCGATTATTCTTTTTGTCATTTGTCTATGTCAGATTTCGTAGATATAAATCAGCGCTAAATTAGTAAAACAATTTTGAATTTTTTTTACTGTGTTCATCTGTTTTTATTAGACACTAGTTTACCCGCAACTTCGTTCGCGTGGATTAATTTTTAAAAAAAGTAGTCGTCTCCGTCTCTTACCCGCTATATCTATGCAAAAATTCAAGTCAGGCAGAGAGACCAAGTGACAGAGAGACATATAGACAGATAGAGAGACAGATAGACAGAGAGACAGAGCTACACTCGCATTTGTAATATATTAGCTAGGATATAAATATTTGCTTTGATGTTTGGGATTTTGTTTTTTTTTTTTTATCTTGGGTATTTTAGTCAGTATATAGGATCCTTCTGATTATAGTTTCAGTTATGTTCAACGAATTCGCATATTATGTTTATAACAAATTTTTAATTAATTAAAAAGAAACAAAAAAAATATTTCACTATAAGTTAACGCACACTTTTGTAATTTGTACATAGACTTCAACACATCAACACGGGGGAAAAGGTGACTTTCCGGGAACTGAATAAATTTAAATGTAAAATATTTATTTACTATAGAAATAGAATAACAGGCTCAACCAAACTACTATAATATAATAATATAATGTTATTCATATAATCTGTCTGTCATATAATTTGATGTTCTATGTATTCGCAAAAAAAAGTTTAAAAAAAAACTTGTTTGATTACCAAGTTTTATAAATCTTATCGTAACGAAAGAAAAGAAAAAGATGTTTTTTTTTTTATTTAGTAAAGGGAAAAACTCTTTCTCCGTGCCGGCCGCAGTGCTGAAGATTTCTGACTATTCTAACTGTAAAGAAAATTTGAAGTCTTTCCTAATCGGTTTGATTTTCTTGTCCAGTCTCACCAACCGTGACTGTGCCGAGCCAACTCCTCGGCGCCCCGCTGGGCACTGACGTGGTGCTGGAGTGCACTGTGGAGGCGTACCCTAACACCATCAACTATTGGCTGAAGAACCGAGGGGAAATGCTATTAGATGGGTAAGAAACTAAATTTTATGCTGTGGTTAAGAATAAGAATTATATATAAAAATAAGAATATATTTATTGCCAAAAACAAAACAAAAAAATAATAAAAATGGACACGGCAGCATAAGCAATAACTAGATTGGCAATAGGGGTACGCTCAGCGCTATGCTGCGTGCTCACGAAAGGTCACGCAGGGCTGAGTTTCAGCGTACACCTATGCGCAAAAGATGAAAGGTGAGCATTAGGCGACTGCGGGTATTACTATCTTAACTTAAGTATGATATAAGTGTTAATATTAGAGTACTTAAAGGTTTGTGAATGTAGTTTGTGTATTTGTGTTCGCGTGTTGTTAAGGTCTGATAAAATATATGTATATATAAAGTGCGGAAAATAGGCAGGTTGGTTTGCCTGGTGGTAAGCCTACGGACACATGCAACATTACTGGTGTTGTCGATTCGTTGCCTTTCTTGTATCTTTTTGAAAATACTTATTTGGGTCAAGATCATTCTATAACTCACAAATGCACAGGAGAAAGGATCGATAAAATATAGGTATATTTTTTTTTTTTTCGTTCCTAACGTTATTGTTATTATATGCGTTTTACAAATATAGATAGGATCGATAAAATATAGGTATATTTTATCGATCCTATCTATATTTGTAAAACGCACTTTATGGTTATCTTACTAAAATTTGTCCAACTTTAAATCAGTTACGTTAAGGCGATAAAAATATTCCTTAGCGAATTTTCTAACCTTTTCGTCCTGTTCTCGGATAAATTCGTGCTCAATAGACGTTCGGAGAAATTTACCCGGAGAAAGTTCGAGAAATTGGTTGTTGGGTAAATAAAACATTCTGTTTTTTTTACTTTGGTAAATGAGTTATAATTTCGCCTATCATTTCGATCACATCCGGTGATCTTTTTCAAGGAGTGTTACAAGAGTGACACGCGCACATCTTCGTCATGGCTTGAAAAACTGGCCAAGGTTGGTAAAAAGCCACGTCAGTTTTCATAGTTACGTTAAAAAAATAGAATAATATAACAAATATTAATATACCTAATAACATTATTGGAACTTGTTGTCTTGCTCACTAGTCATTTGGGTAGATAGTCTAGTTAATATTTTCCATTGTTAACAGGTAACAATAGAAATTAGCTCATATATCCATTCAGATGGGTAATATTCCCGTTCAAACTTATGTGTATGATAAAAAGCATTACCCAAGTCATAAATACTCAGCTTAAGAATCATCGATTCCCGCTTGACCCCATTGTTGTAGTTATTCTTGAATAGAGGAATAATAGGCATTATCTGTTAATCCGATCTAATGGGAATCGATAAAGGGGATTGCTAGAAATGGAAATGTATTCATAACTAGTTATAAATACGCTAGTAAACTGTGCAGTGTAATACTTTTTCTCATGAACGCGTGGAGAATAAATCAAGCTTCTAAGTCGTCATAAAAATATCCATTTCACTGCTGTGCATTGGAAACGCTTTGTTTCAGACCCAAATATACGATCTCGGAAGAGAAAACATCATACAGGGTGCTGATGAAGCTCACCATCAGACGCTTCTCTAGAAGTGACATTGGCACCTACAACTGCGTCAGCACCAACTCACTCGGTAAGAGTGAAGGCACTCTCCGACTTTATGGTAAGGAACTTTTAGAATTAATGAGGTTTCCCCATTTTTAGCAATTGTGATAATTTTTTAACGTTTTTAGTAAAAAAGACACGCAGCTATTTAAAAAAAAGATTTTTTGAAGAAACTTACTTAATTATACTTTAGCTATTCTTAGCGATGCTTGTGATATTTAACCGACTTCCAAAAAAAGGAGGAGGTTCTCAAGTCGACTGTTTTTTAACGTTTGTTCGCTCATAACTCCGTCATATAAATAAAATAAATATAAAAAACGATTTGAAAAAATATTTCTTTATTTGAAAGGATAAACTTCCAAAATGGTCCCATTTTTATCATAATTCAGTTCTGATAATGGGATCCAAGAGTAATTGAGGGAACTCAAATATTATAGGCATACATATACCGATTTTGGTTTTCGGGGTCGAACCCACGGCCCCAATATGAGACTAGCATGCTCCCACTGAGCTATGACGACTTTTTTTGTAGGTTTAGTAGGAAAACAACACACAACACAAATTTACGCATTAAATCAGAGGTGACTTTGGTTATTCGAAGAATATCCTCGTTCCGGATTTTATCGCGCAAAGAAACTCCGAGCATAGCTCTCTCCATTGCACGCTGTGCGACTCTGAGTTTCTCCAAAAGGCCAGTAGCCAAAGACCACGTTTCAGTCCCATATGTCATCACTAGCAGCACACGTTGGTTGAAGACCTTTGTCTTCAGGCACGGCGGGATTTTGGACGAGAAGATTGGGATTATGGACGTGAAATTGTGGTATATTCCAGTTCTTAAATACTTATTTACTACTAACATGCCCGTATTCATTAAGCATTAATGTGTTAATTGTAGAAATGGAGCGCTAGCAGTCGTTTAAGATTAAAACGCAAAATACCATACCTTATTTACCAGCGTTTCTTTGCTTATGAGCTCAACTAATCGTCTTTAGTTTTCTAGATGTACATAATGTTCTTTATCCAAGTTATCCAAGCGTAGAATGGTCTTAATTAACCCTCTTTTGGATTACCATTTTCCTTCCTATGAAAGTATGAAAGTAATTATGTTCTTTTTTCTCTTTTTGGCTTCACATTTAATGGATTTTGCCAGTGCTGTTATTATTATTATGAGCATGACCCACATGAAAGGCTCATAATAATAACATGTCCTATACATTTTATCGAGTGCCATTGATATTTATCTATGGAACAGCTGTTTTTTTTTTTCGATTGCAGGGTTGGCCTCATAGTAAAACTTGTTCATAATCATGAGTACTATGAGCTCCTTTCGGCTTAGCATACCCTTTCGTTATAACCCTGTATAGCTTAATGATCGGAGACGGACATAGACTACTTTTTTTTTTTTCGTAGGTCCACGCGAACGAAGTCGGGGGTAACAGCTAGTATGTATAGTATACTGTTAGCTTTGCTTGGACGTAGTCGAATTTTAAATTTTCGACCAGCTTGTTTAATAATGTCGTAATGACATTAATTATTTTCCTTTTACAGAAATAAAGCTGTACCCCAGCTCGCAGTCGGCGGCAGAAGTGAACGTAGGCGGTAAGTCTCAAGGGATAATTGTGGTTTTTATCGTGCATAATAATGAGCTATCATGTATCAGGCTAACAATATCAGGTAATAAACAGCACCGACAAAGGAAATTGAAACACATTTACCATCCAGAGTGCTGTGGGTTCGAAGTAAATTCTAACCTTGAGGCCCAGAATCCAGGGGCGCTAGTCTCGACTTTTCGCTACAGCACTTTGCGACCGACTTCGGTCGCTATGATGCAAAAATTCGACAACGAAAACGAATTGTTTGAATTTCGAACTCAAAACATAGCGTTGAATTTTGAACGCAAAATTTGCTATGTTTGCGTTTTTTCGTTAACAATTCGTGTTTATTGTCTAAATTTTGCGTCGTAGCGACCGAATTCGGTCGCAAAGTGCTGTAGCAAAAAGTCGAGACTAACGCCCCAGGGAAGCGGAGATCTGCGAAGCGGACACAAGATGTTTAACAGCTAGGGTGTCTTCACCGAAGCTGTGCGGAGATACGTACTGGCTAGACGGGAGCGGAGATGCGTAATAGCCCAGTCAATTTAGCGTTTGAACCGGAAGTAATTAATAACAACGATTTTTTTTTTCGGTACAGAATTGAAAAACCAACTTATCATATTAATATACAATAATTAAACAAATTGCGTATCCGGAACAGACTCAAATTTTACCTTTTGCAATATCATCTCTATTTGCGGTTTGTTAGAGTCCATTTCATATGACGATTGTAAGCAAGGCAGTCCCCGGCGACGATAATGTATTATGACTCAAACATAAATGCTTTTTTAATTTCCGTTTCTTCAGATTGTTTAATTTAAGGTGCATCGTTTCACTCATCGCGCGAAATTTAAATTTTCTTGCGTTTTTTGTCAATTACAGCTTAATTACTAATCGTGGATTTATTGAAACCAATTTTGCGCCAATAAATAAGTTGTTTTAAGAAATTACGGGTAAAATGATCACCTAGATAACATTGGTTTAGCTACAAATTTCAATAAGCTGATTTTCATCTTGGTTTTTGGTTTAGTGGGAAATGTACTTATAGTAACTTTCAGCTTGAATTTTTGGTTGGTGTAATTTCTTGAAACAATCTATTTATTATCGCAAAATTAGTTTTCATGAACCTACGATGAGTAATTAAGCTGTAATTGACATAAAACGCAAGAAATTTTGAATTTCGCGCGCCGAGCGAAACGTTGCACCTTAATGTAATATTGATGCTTCGTCAGCAAATTACACCAATCACAATTTAATATAGTTATTCATAATTATGACTACAATGATATATGTTGGAATGTATCCGTCATCTAACCGAACACCTGTATATGAGAAAATTATTTTACAGGTCTTACGGATGGAACTGTGAAGCAACGGCCAGTTCAAGCCAACTCAACTATAATGAATTTAGAAAAATGTTTAGTCATTTTAATTGTAGTGATTATTGTATGTTTAGGTTAAAAAAAACGTAAGTTATATAGAACCAAAATTTTTTTTTTTATGTTTTAAAAATATTTCATTATGTAACTTGCTTAGCTAATTTTGCTACAATATAATTGGTGTAAAATGTGTTATGTTAAATCATAAATTATACAATTAAAATAATTAATCTCAGAAATGTTTAATTGACTTTAAATCAGTTTCGATAACTGAATAGGTAAGTAAAAAAGCTAATCTATGCATAAAAATTTGTGAAATAAGTTTACATGGCTTATTAACGAAGCAATATTAAGTAAGACTGAGAAGAACACCTTTGGGCTCCTATTTTTACATTCTGTACAAAACTCTAAAAATCTACAGATCCCAACGCCACATATCACTCCTAGATTTCGCATTCAGGACTATCTTAGCGCACCACCCATCGGTTAAAACACACCTATGAAAATTTGGTTCATTGCTAGTCGTGAGTAGGCGTAACCTTGAGATAGCCAATGAGAATGCTTGAAGTCCCCGCAACCCGCGCATTACTTCAATTCTTTTTTTAAATCCTTTTACTATTTACACAGGGTTTTAATTAAAGGACCCCCTAATAGTTAAACAATGATAGCAATTTAGATTGATTGGTTTCTCTCTTTGAAAGCTTCACGATACGTCGTACAATCCTTTGGCATCCTGTGAGGTTCGGCCATCATGCTATTACAACAGCTCCAGCAGCATGTTCCTACAGCTCTCTATTAAATTTTTATAGGAATAACGATGTGGTAACAAGGTGTTTATAATCTGTGCCAAATGCAAACTGAAGAGTAGAAGCGAGGCGCGGCATACAAGCAGCCATGGAAAATTCAACTCTTACCAACAAATCGTAAGTTCAAAACTGTCCCATCGTGCCAACATGCCCAACGTGGGCTTTGAACCTTAGGCAATCAGCCTACGAAACCAAATATTTGATTGCTCTATCGCTGGGAAAAAACTCCTTTTATTAAACATCTAACTTACATAAAATTTGAAATTAATTTACACAGACTGACTTTTATTATATTGAACAGGGTTAAATATTGACGAGCGCTTATTAAACACAATAAAGTATTTGAGCCTCCACCACAAGCGCTCCACTCTGAGAGATTAAACAAATGGACAGATGGACAAATACGAAACTATGTAAAAAAAACAAAACGCCTTCTGACCATTTTTTACCAGGGACTAGCTGACGCTCGCTACTTCGTATGCGATGAAGCTTGGCCTTCCACCTAACTAAACTCTTCACACAACCCTTGTCCTGACAATTACGAAGACAAGAAAAAAGATATCATCAAAATCGGTCCAGCCGTTCTCAAGTTATAGCGTGACATCTGAACATATTATATACGTAAAATGGTGCAGCCTAAAAAATGCGTGGAATTTAACACGTAATTGAGCACGTACATACATATTCATGCTTTGCCACACAATCCTCGGGATTCTGAAACGTTTGTTAACTTTGACAACAGATTAAGTCTATTGCTGCCTTTGTCATTTGCTTGGTGCCAGACAAAGGCAGCATCAGGTTTGAGAAGTAAATCTCCAAGTCCCCATAACGTCGATATTCTTTTGTTAATTTCTTTTCGAACCTCGATTATTTTATGACGTTTTAGCTGTGACTTTTATCCTTCTTAAGTTTCTCATCTGTTTTTAGTCTGTGTAATAATGGAGCTCAACGCGAGGCTTAAATTTGCTTAAGTCCCACTGGAACCAAATAGTCTGGAAATCTCGTAAACAGGAAATATGATTCAATTTATGTCAGATTTTCAGAGAGTGAAATAGATCTGATAAAATAAGTAAGAACAGCTGTTGTGATTATAAAATAGTTCTCTAGCTGCTGTACAGAATTGCTTGAAACTGTTTCTATCAGCCCAGTCTTAGTAGTTTGGTTATCATCCGGACCTGTCCTGTCATTTTCAGTTGTCTACTGCGTGACTAAGCAGAATACAAATTTAAAAGTTATTCATGGTCATCATCAGCCATAAGACGTCCACTGCTGAACATACGCCTCCCCCTTAGAGCGCCACACCGACCGACAACGTGCCACTTGCATCCGCTGGTTGCCCGCGACTTTCACAATGCCGTCGGTCCACCTAGTGGGAGGTCTGCCTACGCTTCGTCTTCCGGTTCGTGGTCGCCGCTAAATAAACCCACCTTGGCTATTTCAGTGATCTGTTTTCACCACCTTGAAAAGTAGCGGCACTGTCACTAAGTCATTATTTCATCATCATCATCACCAGCCAGAACGTCCACTGCTAATAAAAGATTCCCTTAAGAAGGCGGTGGAGGGAGAGGTGTTTCCATCAACCTCACGCTTGGCAGGACATACTAAGAGTTTACTAAGAGGACACAACTGTCTAGTGGATCTTGTCTCAGTTTTAGAAAATTCTCACTATTTAGATTTAATTCATTGTAAAAACTTTTTTCAGCAAAGAAAGGGAATAGAAACTTTAATTTAGGCAGTTTACACAAAAAATCTAATAAATTACACAACAAAAACTTCATTGCAACAATCTCCAGTCTCAGTTAAACAGAGCAACAAAGTATTTTTCATTACGGAAGAGCTCTTAATCCTTTAACCGTGTATTGTGGCCCTAAGGAGCAATATAAACAGTAAGGAAGCTTACACCTGCGATTCAGTTAGTTAAATGCTGTTGAAGTATTTTTTTGTACACATCACGAAACTTCTTTACATAGATCTATTAAGGTGCGACGTTTCGCTCAGCGCGCGAAATTCAAATTTTCTTGCGTTTTTTGTCAATTACAGCTTAATTACTAATCGTAGGTTCATGAAAACTAAATTTGCGATAATAAATAGATTGTTTCACCCGGAACTGTATGATCCCTCATACAGTTCCGGGTCATATGCAAATTCGGGTGCCCAAAAACTAAATGTAAATTTGAATTGGGATTAAAGGAAAAAAATATTTTTTAACACCGAAAATTATACTCGTAGAGTATAAATATATATATATTATATATATATATATAATGTATATATAAATGTATAATGTAGAGTAAAATTAAATTAATTTTTACATATAGTTACATATTCTCAGGCAAGTTTTAATGAAATGGTTCGATAATATAGCCCCAAGATGGGTCTGTTCATTCTTCTGTGTATAATATACTGTCATAGCATCATAATTTTAGAACGAAAATAATCCTTCGTCAAACTTCATTGGCTGTCAGTTAAATTTTCAACCAGCATACATATACAGACATATGTAAATTTTCTGGATCCAGTTTTATTTATTATTTTTACCTTTTTTTTTTATAAAACTTGGTCTCTGACAAAAGAAAGCTTTTTGCTCTCGGGGTATGGCGTAGAATCTTGGTAGTCGAACTCGCAGAACGTATTACAAATATATAACGTATAGCTTTCTGCGCTGCAAAACCCAGATCGCTGAAGCAAGTCAAAAAGGCCGCAGAACTGATGTGGAACTGCGGGCTTATCCTCTAACTTTGAAACGTTCGTGATTCTGATTGCGAGAGCATGCCATCTCGCTCGTACCAACTTAGTCGCACTATGTGCGGTCCCGCTCGCGCAACTCTCGCTATCGCTTTCAGAGTTACGGGATAAGCCCACTGGGATGGATATTTCTGCCGAATATCAAACGATCAGTGGGCAAAGCTCACATAGTGGGTTCCAGACGTAAGGCCACCAGGCAAGCCGAGATAGAGATGGTGGGATGAACTGGTCTCCTGGACCGAAAAAGAGAGGAAGGAAGACAGGGAGAGGTCTTTGCTCAGCTGTGGGACAGAAAGGTTGATATAATAAGAAATACTTTTAAAATCTAAGCAGTGTCCACGCTGTTACTATCTTGAGACTGCGTCTAAAGTTACAGGCGTTGTAAAACTGGACGTTACACGCCACTAAGTTCTTTATCTTTGGAGATAATTTTTAGTGCCTCTTCCAGTCTTGCTTTACTGCCTTGTAAAGCCTAACTCTTTGCTGTAAAAATGTGCTGCAATATCTCTATAGATTATGTTCTTTATTACTATAGCAAAAATTATATCCGCAGTCACAAAAAGTAGGTCACATATTTTTGCAAAATGCACAAAAAAACAAAAAGACAGTATTGAATACTTGGGGTCTTCGTGCACTATACGACTGCCACGATAATGTAGCAAAGCAAGTTATGTCACCGACTTTAAGTCTCTTCTTGCATACCACGTATTTTTTAGTAAGTAGTATTACAAAAATATTTGGTTTCATAAAATAAGATCCAAGCGCATTAGATATTGATAAGATCGGTCGGATATCTGGTCTGGTCAGTGTGTCCTATAAAAATAATAATCGTATATGTGATAAGTCACGTGAAACCTACGAAATAGTCTAGGCCTTATCTAGCCTTACCTAGTCTTACTAGTAAAGTAATAGTTAGCCAAAGAATAAAATAATGTCTAATTTGTTGGCAGGCTATTTTCGTTCTTGTACTTGGCAAATGACTTAATTAACCAAACAAAATCATGCAAACTAAAACAAACTACCAAAAATATTTACTACTACGCAAAACGAACGAAACGAACGAGTTGGCTTACATAGAGACCATTACAAATCTATAGATAATCTAAACTCTCCAGCCCACTAGGTGCCAGTCAGCAGCCAAAACAGCATTCTGGCGGTATTAACACGCTGAATGGCAATACTATGTGCATTGCGCCATTGCTATAGTTATATGTTATTGCTCACCTTTTAATATAATTAATGTCACTGTTGTTGCAAATTTTTTTTTTTTCTTTCTTTCAATATAAAGGCCAGTACTTTGACAACGCGATGATACAGTGATCCATGGTCCAGTCGTGGTCGTGAGCATGCACACAAGAACCCTAAGCTTAGAATATTTCTCTAAACAAACACAAACGACAAATAAAAACAGAAACATGAAGAATATCGCTGAAATATACAATACAATGTCCGCGTCAGAGTAACTTAACACGAAAGAAAGTTTATTTTATCTGGCCCAAACTGGACCCTTACAAAACAAATTTCATGAATAAATTTCTTCTTTTGTAAACAAATCGAGCCTGCTATATTAAATTAAGGCTCTCTCGTGACCGGGAGGGCAATAAAAAGGCTGGTTTTAGAAGGTATACATGTTTCCACGAACCCACTGTTTGGTTTGAATTGAACTTTATTATGCACTTTGGTAAATGTTAAACGGGGCTTAAGAAACAAACAAAACACTAGGTTTATGGATATTATCAAGCATTCTTATTAAGTCAGCTAATTATTTGCCAGTCATTCAACCGCCAAGCAGTAATGGGCAAATATTATCGGTACTGTGTACTGGATTGAAGCGCAATACTTACAGAAAAATAACGTTTTTTTTTTTTTTTTTTTTTTGTGCGATAATTATCTACAGCTGACGATTTTGACGAGTGCGGTGTCGTTGGAATGTCGTGACATAGGCTACATTTTGCAGTTGATTTTTGTTATATTATATTACTTGTACTACATTAAATATATTTATTTGCTTAATTTCCTAACCGAAGACTCCCGAAACATAAGTTGCTACTACCTTATTTTTTTTTATTTTTTTTTTATTTCCTAACCGTAGACTGCCGAAACATAGTTGCTACTACCTTAAATATATTTAATTTCCTAACCAAAGACTACCAAAACATAAGTTGCTACCACCTTAAATATATTTATATGTTTAATTTCCTAACCGTAGACTCCCGAAACATAAGTTGCTACCACCTTCAATATATTTATATGTTTAATTTCCTAACCGTAGACTCCCGAAACATAAGTTGCTACCACCTTCAATATATTTATATGTTTAATTTCCTAACCGTAGCCTCCCGAAACATAAGTTCCTACCACCTTAAATATATTTATTTGTTTAATTTCCTAACCGTAGACTCCCGAAACATAAGTTGCTACCACCTTAAATATATTTATATGTTTAATTTCCTAACCGTAGCCTCCCGAAACATAAGTTGCTACTACCTTAAATATATTTATATGTTTAATTTCCTAACCGTAGACTCCCGAAACATAAGTTGCTACTACCTTAAATATATTTATATGTTTAATTTCCTAACCGTAGACTCCCGAAACATAAGTTGCCCGAGTTGAAAAACAAGTTAGCAACATGTTAGAGTAGTTATTTCGGTTAACTTCTGAGCAACTTTCCAACTGGCCCGATATTAGGTAATCTCAACTGCTTACCTATTTATGTCCTAAATGTTTCCACGTTGAAATTACTGATTAGCGAAATCAGTTTACCATCACTAGATCTAAATAACCAACTACAGTTTTGTTTTAATAAAACGGGAATACTCACGTTAAATTGAGTCGGTTATTCCGACTCATTCCCGTTGACGTCAGGTCGCCACGCACTGTCGTATGTTGAAAACCATCCAAAAGAGGCAACCCTCTACAAACATGATTACTGCAGGGCTAGCATGCGCACCGCGACAAAATCTTCTCTACTCTTCATGTCGTGAAAAATTAAACAAACGTATACATAACCGTAGCCGTGTCCTGTACTTGCATAACAAAAAAAAATTGTCGCGGTGCGCATGTCCTGCAGGAATCGTGGGGTTTTTAGTCGGTAGGGGCGTCGCTTCTCATGCGACGACGAGTCTGACATAACCCGTCCACCCACCCCGTGGATGGGTATGCGTAAAAGCATTTTCCCTAAGTACAATTTGGATGGGTTGGTTCAACATACGACAGTGCGTAGCCAATGCCAAAAATTTGAAGCAGAGGTCGCTGTTGTGGTTTTTATTATGTTGCAAATCTCATCGCATGCGGGTCTGGTAAGCGCGTTAGACTTCCACGATGCTGGCGTGGGTTGAAATCCCGAAGACGAGCTTGAACTACCGGTAAAGAAAAACCGTGCGAACGAAGATGCGAAGAGTAAGAGAGTGAAAGAGAAAGCTGTAATGAAATCTGTTTTAAAAGACAGATCTTCCGGTGCCATTTTAAGGGCGCCAAAGTCGTATCTTGAGTAAAATATCATTGTATCAACATCATTATTCAATCTTGCGAACAAATTACTATTTAATTTTTTGATGTTCGTGACCATTTTTGTTAGTTTGAAATTAAAACCATTTAAAATAACAAGAAGAATTCTTGAACGAAAAGATGAAAAGCTCTACATTTCGTCCCGTCACAGTCGTAAATTAAGGAGGCTTTTGTGTAACATTTATTCTATTTTTGAACGAAAAATACGTGGTGAAAAACGGAATTTCCCTCTGTAAGACCCGTTTTGTACTTTGTTGGCTGCCTAAGCTGCTTGTTGATTTTTTTTGATCGTTTGCATGTATTAAATTGTTTTCTCAAATATGGTATTTACGCCTGTTATTTGAAGAACATTCTTCGAGCAACATTGACTTATTTATTTAGGTTCACCTACACTGTGCACACCAATACAATGTCAAAAACGTACACAAATAAAATAGAACTAAATTTTACAATACTTACAGGTGAAGAGAGCATGCAATAATAAAGAGCGAGGTACTACAATTATAAATACTTCTTCGGTTTGTTTAGCACCATGGACTACATGAACACTCTTCGCCTGAAGAGTGTAATCAGCCATTATGTCTGGCGTTTGTGCCCTTTGAAAAAGCTTTCAATTCCATCAAGGATTCTATTCTAGAAATTCGCTATGGATTCAAAATAGCGCCCTTGCCTCAAAATATTATTTGCTCCCTTGTCATACGATCTACTAATGTGTCCTTTTTTTTTACTTTTTCTCGCACATTAGGCATATTAATAACACTAATGTTCACAACTAAATTATAAAAAAATGTGTCCACAACATTAAAAAAAATGCGTCAATATTTAATCTTTTTTTTTCTTTAGTTTTATCACTTACAATACGTGTATTTACTTAGTTCTAATTATAATATTTTATTTTGTGTCATTATTAAGTAAATGTGTACATTTAAATTATGTTTCTTTTATTTTGTGTATTATGTTATTTAATTAGTTACTTTTTATTAGCATGAACTATTTATTGATTTATTTAGATTTATGGTACAATGAGCTAAAAATAATAATAATAATAAAATATATACGGTAAGTTGATAATGTGTATAGATAATTATTTAGCGAGTCTGAAATTAAATGATTTGATTTCAATCGAAATCCGAAATCAAAGCTGATAAAAGAAGGAGCTGATTTCCGAACATTATCTGAGATTAAGGTTCAGAGTTTTGGCCGGAAAGACCGTCTATAGAAGGATTGTAGCGTTAATATGGCGCATATTGGAGCTGCAAGTGCCAGATTCCGCTGGATTGATTACCACGCCGACCAATATCTCTTTCTGGTGCCAATTCCCGCTTTGGGTCGCTGAACCAGAGAAGTACTTACCACATTACATTACGAGTATCAGCTAGAAGACGTCCACTGCTGAATATAGGCCTGCCCCTTAGATCTCCACACCGACCGACAACGTGCGACTTGCATCCACCGGTTGCCCGCGACTTTCACAATGTCGTAGGTCCACCTAGAGGAAGTCCAGCCTACGCTTCGTCTTTCCGTTCATGTTCGCCACTCAATAATCTTCGCCATCGGTTAACGGTTCTTCCAGTGATGTGGCCTGCCCATTGCCACTTCAGCTTGAAAACTCTGCAAGCTATATCGGTGATTTCTTCGGAGATTATCCTCGTTTAAGAGGACTTATAGACAGCCAAAAAAAGGTGCTGGATAAACGTACAAAAAAGAAACGAAGCCGCGGAAGTACACTTTTTTTAGTGTACACAGCAATCAGTATCAGAAATCAGTATAACTATGTATTGTATAATAAGAGTAATTTATTACATGGGAACTTCGTGAGCAAATTTATTGTTGAAACCTACTATAAATTTTCGCGCACATCCCGTGGACTCTGCAAGTTGTGAACAATGCTTAGGGATGAGGACATGAAGTTAAGGACAAAGGTCGGTTTTACGCACCAAAAACCGGAAATGTCAATAAATATACGTATTTATTGCCAGACACAAAATTAATCGATCGAATTATAAATGGACACGTTTTAAAAAAAGCGTTCCTACTTCTTTTTTATTTAAGTAATTTTTACGAAAGTTTTTTGTTTGAGAGGATTTAGGGACCATAGCTAAAACACTGTATTTTATTATCCTTTACATTTTGGGATCTGTTATTTAGTAAATAAGCTTTACAAATTATTTACTAAATATCTGTAATGACAATAAATACAATTTTAAAGTACTTTCTGAGATCTCGCAAGTCGGAGGATTGAGGGCCCAGACTCAAAGGTCTGTAACTTTTTACCTATAATTTACAAATTCCAAAATTATTTTTTACAGTCGTTTTAAGACTTTATAAAGCCTTGGATAGATATATTTCGCGAATTCCAGTTTGGGCTCTCAATCCTCACACACGTGAAACACGTAAAACGTAAAACATACACGTGTATGTTTTAGTCTTCCATTTCTATGAATTATCTTGAATGAGATTGATATTAGCGATAACGCCACCATTTTTTACACTTGTTTTTAGGTCTTTGTATCTTTTGTTATTTAATTTTTGGTATGAACTACAGAAAAGTAAAAAAAAAAAACTTCTGTGGTGTGAACAATAAAAAGATTATCTATCTGTTCATTGACAACTGGACAACTTCATTGGTAACTGAAAAAACACATACAGTCAAATAGATTAATTTTCCGGAATTTTAGTGAATTCGGAACTACGAAAACGACGAATGATTCTCCTCCCTAATTGTTGTAATAACGCCATAGACTGGAGTTTGCGCCGGCCTTCACGAAGCTTCGTATGAAATATGTTACGATTATGTTACGTTGCTGCTCTGTACATATTAGTGTGTCAAATTGGGTATACACGGCTTCACAGTTAAGAATAGAGTATACCGCCGTCTCGTCCATACAAAAAGCGTAGTCTGATACACACCCCTAAACGTTAGGTAACTGATTTCGATAACTTTTTTATATGTTATCTACATCGTGAAAAACTATGCTTGTGTGTTCATGTTTTTTTTTTTTTAATTTTGCGTATTTTTGTGGTTATAAGCAAAAAACGAAAAAGAAAAGTGGTTATTGCTTAAATAACAAACACTTCTTGAAAAAAAAAAAAAAAGTTGCAGCGTAACCTATATATTATCAAAGCCATTGACATCAAAAACAAAAGATTTTGTTAAGATTTAGAGGGTGATAGCAGACTACCCCCGAAAGCCTAATTTCATGAAAAATTCATTATTCTATTGGTATGGAGGTAGCTTATACCCTGGATTAACACATAGGCTTCTTTTTATCCCGGAAAAATATTCAGTTTCTGAAGAATAGCGGGCGAAACCGCGGGGCGCAGCTAGTAGTAATATATGTGCTTCGTCTTACAAAATAACTAATATACATAGTAAGTAAAAGTTTTTTCTCTATAGGTAAGAAATAAAAATAGTACTTAGAAAAATACTTTTTTTTTTTTTTTTTTATTATTATGTTCATATGGTAATATCGTATTTTATAAGTACCTACTACTACTTAATACTTTTGACTACTGTTATATTTTTTGGCTATTGTCTATTGTTCCGGATAGAAGGGCAATGTTTCCAGCGAAATTACTGGGCATACAAAGACTTAAAATCGAATATCTCAGGGTGACGAGCGCAATGCAGTGCCGCGCAGAGATCGGAACTGTTGAAGATCAAAATTTTGGGTGAAATTGAACTGTTATGGTCAAGCGTGACGCTTAACATCAGGCGAGCGACTTGCTTGTCTCGTCAGCCAATATAACATTTAAATACAATACAATACTCTCTTACAAGGCTAAACTCGAACTACGCACTATAGCGCTCACTTGTAAATCCCACTCGCGGTCACCCTGATCGGTTACGAATACCTTCAAGCTTCGTTATAAACGCTTTTCTGCTTATAATAAAGAGGTAGTAACTTTAAATCACAGTAAGTTTAGAGGAAAGCGGGGCAATTTCACCATATTTCTGAAGACGCCATTTATCCCGACGGGCAATATCCGACGAACGCGACGCTATTTCGTAAAATACCTCTTGTATTTCCTAAAGGATGTTCATGTATTTTATTTTTCTAGTTTACTTGTAAATATTTTATCATAGATCTTAGTTCTAAGTATCATGTCTACTTTGAGAATGAGAATACGAAGCATTTGTAAAGTCAAAGTCAAAGTGAAAGTCGGTGAATCTTTATTCCTTAGACGAAGCATCATACAAGATCCATGCTTTATTCCATAGGAATTTACATTCGCTTGTATCTGTATCTATGGGCAGGTTCCAGACCTTAGTGTCTTAAACTTTTACAGACGAAACTGGACATTTCAAACGGTTTTTTTTTTTAATTTCCAGCCTTTCATTAGCTGACTGTCAATATTCCACTGTTAAGCGCGCGGTTTCTACCGCTACCAATTAGGTCTAAAAAGATAATTTTGTGTTTTTATTTATTTAGTCTATGTATATATTTTGTGTACTGTGTGAATCACAGGGCAATGTGGTCGTTGAGCGACAAAGCTCTTCAAATAAATTTAAAAAACGATTGAGGCCAGCAAGCCAGGTTTTCTTGTCTTGTGTGATAATTTGAAGTTTAGAATGAAAAATGTTATTGGCTAAGTAGCGAGCCTGGCTTGCCACTACTGTTTTAACGTCTAGCTACACTACAGCTCCATCTTCATTAGCCAGATGACAAGACGTCCAATGCTGCTGCATTCTTTTTCGGCGGTGCTGAACTAAAAACTTCCTAGGTCTTCGTTCTTCTACTGTTTTTTTTTTGGTTGTTTTTTTCTGCCATGTGGTTTTTTTGTTGGGTTTTTGGCTATTACAAACAGTTGGAAATTGAAAAATAAATAAATAATAATATTAATTTTTGATTTTTCCAAAATAAAACTCAAGATACCACTCAACAATACAACAATAGGAACAAAAAAAAAACGAAAACATATTAAAAGAATTCGCGCTTTTAAGCAAGTAGTAAACATTAATTTGTTCCTTCAATACCGAATATGGTTGCCTGGAAGAGATCGCTTTCGGCGATAAGGCCGCCAGTTGTTACACTAGTTTTTAAGTCTGTTATGAAGTTATGTTAAATTTTGTGTGAACAATTAATCTTAATACTTTCTCTTATCTTATTAGTTTAGTTAATCTTTAGTTTAGAGTTAATCTATTTAACACCAACACAAAAAAAAAAAAAAATGCCTCGTAAATTTTCCTTTCCTTACTAACGAGGGAACGTTACTAAAGGCCAATTTAATAGGTGATACGTAGCAAATCTTATTGGAAACAGTTTAACAATACCTTACGATATCGACAGTTTAGGAAAAAGCTTCCATGATATTCACCCACAGTAATGGCACAGCGTAAAGATACTGTTAGTTTCTTTTTTCATCTTTTCTCTTTCGAGAATTTTGGTGTCACACATCTTGTGCAGTGTCAGTGTCACGTTATATTTCAAGTTTTTAATATGCACGGTCAAAAGTCCGTGCCTTGAATTCGATTTCTAGTTGTAAAAAGAAATTAAAATAACTTGTTAAGAGCATGTTGGGCCATGCTTAGTAGGGTTCCGTAGGTGCGTAGGACGTTTGAAGTTTTTATCCGTTATTACAGCATAACTCAAAAAGTAGTTATCACTTGTTGCCTAAAATAATGTTAAAAGAAAGTTTTTACTAAGAACAACTTTACTAAGATTTACTATCAACATGGAAGATTACAAATTTCTGAGATGCATAGTTTAGAAATGGCGGGAGGGGGGGGGGGGGGACACATTGCAAGCACCTTTGTCGGCCCATATTTCGCAAGCAGTACGTTTGATAAAAAAAATGGTATACGAAACCTTAACAATGATACCCCACATGAGGGGTACAGGCGAAAAATTTTTTATATTCCCACTTTACATGTATATGTATTAATATAAAATTATGTTTTTTTAATTCTGTCAAAATTGTCACCTTACAAAGACCTATTCAACATATAACATGATGGGGTGTAGCGGATTTTTTTTTTACCCCCCCCCCTTTACATGTATGGGAGCTTATTAAATAAACATTTTTTTTTTAAATTTTTGAAACTGTATGTCCTTACTTGGACTATCGTTGTGCGAAATTTCATGCATGCAAGTTTATAACTTTGGAATTTATAAGGCTGTAAAGAATTCAGACAGACAGACAGACAGACGGACATGACGAACTTATAAGGGTTCCTTGTAGTACTACGAAACCCTAAAAACCTAAGACCTAAAAGTTAATTTTGTTAAAATCTACAACCGCTCTTACAAAAACAAGCGTCCAAAATCGCATCGCGATTTGTTACGAAAATACCTGTTCCTGCGAAAGAAAAGCTTAAAATTCCTTTTCCCTTTTCGCTTGACAAAACTCACCCCAGTTTCTTATCACGCGAAAGTTGCCTCTTCGTAATTGTTTCCAATCGTATCCTATTTTTCCCTCCCTTTCCGAGTTTCCTTTGTTTGGTAGGAAAAATAGCGGAATCATTAGAAGGGGCTTTATAGGTGAGAAAGTCATAAGGTTATCTAAGCGAATTTTGTGATAGGTCATTTTTGTTTACGGCCAAATTTGATAAATATGCAACGTTAAAATTTGTGATGTTATGAATCTTATGCTGCATCAAACTTTTAACTCCCATTGCTGGGATATCGGTCTACCCCCAACGGGTGTTTAGGCCTTATCCACCACACTGGCAAAATGCGGTTCGGCGGATTCACATAAGGTGCGATTCGCTCAGCATGCCAAATTCAATTTTTCTTGCGTTTTTTTGTCAATTACTGCTTAATTACTCAACGTGGATTTATTGAAACCAATTTTGCGACAATACATACATTGTGTCAAGAAATTATGGTTATAATGATCAGCTAGATAATATTGGTTTAGCTACGAATCTCAATAACCTGATTTTCATCTTGGTTTTTGGTTTAGTGAGAAGTGTACTTCTATTAGCTTTCACCTTGATTTTTCGGTTGGTGTAATTTCTTGATACAACCTATTTATTGGCGCAAAATTAGTTTTTATGAACCCATGATGTGTAATTAAGCTGTAATTGACAAAAAAACGCAAGAAATTTGAATTTGGCGCACTGAGCGAAACGTTGCACCATAAGTACTCAGTGGATTTTTTCTCCGGATAGTTTTTTCTCTCTGTCTAGGTTTTTGACGGCTGAACGAATGGATCGACCTGATTTTTTCCATAGATATAGCTTAAAGGTAGGAGACGGACATAGGCAACTTTTTTGTAGGTACTCGCGAACGAAGTCGCGGGTAACAGCTAGTATTAGATATATCCGTTCCAAAGAACTCATTGTTACGCCCGGCTGCGTAACCGCGACCCACGAATATAAGCCAATATAAGCGAATATAAGGCGAGCCGGTATATGGGTACTAACATAGTAAAATCAGCTACACGGACAACATAGTGCTGCTAAATCTGATTGAGGTTCGGGAAGATGTTACAGGTGACAACCCGCAAACATACTCGTAGGTAGGTGATAACAGAAGCACCACAAGTATACCACCAGGTCATATACTTCTTATAATGATAAATTAAATATAAACATACAATAGTTTAATTGCAATTAGTATTATATTATCTATTATATTGTCTATTATATTGTTTATAATATTATTTATTGTATTGTATTAGTATTATCTTAATTATTTAAGACATTACAATTATAACATTATAGTACATTTTAATATCTATGCCTGTGTATGTCTATGGTTGGTTTTCAATTTCATTATAATGGCATCAGGCAGCAGCCCTTGCTGTCCGCGCTGTAAAGCTTGTTCCAGCTTGTCCATCAAGGGCTGTAATGCTGAACGCGCTATGATGGCCTGAACCTGCGCTCCGCTGCGCTTTCGGCCATCATCATCGCTGCCAGCAATAAAGTCATTACAGACCGCGACAGTAATGTACTATTACTAACACGTAAGCGTATACAAGCATTCGAGCGAGATTGTTTCTGACATGTGGGTACTAAACTACATAAAATAAAACATTTAAAATTGTTTCTATCTTTTTGGCCTTTGTTCAGCAATAGACGTCTTCTGGCTGATGATGAAACAACAAACAAAACCTTATATAAGGTTAGGTATTAATAATCTTAAATTTACATAACATAATATACGAAAAATGCGAAAAATATGCAGCAACACATGGTCTCATATATAACGTGACAAAAACAGAAATGATGGTATTTCGAGCGGGGAAAGGTCCGGAGAGGATACCAAACGTATACTTGAGGGGTTCGCCAGTGAAGGTCGTGGGGCATTTCAAGTACTTAGGGCATATTTTGACAGAGGATCTGAGTGACGATATGGATATGGAACGGGAACGAAGGAGCCTGTCCATCAGGTGCAACATGCTCGCGCGCCGTTTCTCCAGCTGTAGTTCAGAAGTTAAGATAACGCTATTTAAAGCGTACTGCCTTTGCTTATACACGTGTCAGCTGTGGACAAATTATAAGCAAAAGACGTATCATACCATAAGGGTGCAATACAATGATGCTTTTCGCATTCTTATGAGGAAAGCACGCTACTGTAGCGCGTCGGGCATGTTCGCGGATGCACGGGTTCCGGATTTCTATGCCGTCCTCAGATCCAGAGTGGCTTCCTTCTGGGCTGGGTTGAGAAGTTCGAAAAACGAAATACTGAAAGGTCTGAATGAGTACCTGACGAGTCCGATTTTTAAATCGTGGAGGGAAGTGCACCGGAGTGCGAATCGGAAGTAGCGCCTCTGTGATTTTTATTTTTTATTGTTCTCTGTATTCTGTGTTATGGGTGTCAAGCCTGAATTAAAAAAGTTATTATTATTATTATTATACTGGAAATGATGATTCATAATTAGTTCACAAGATGAGAACATAACACAATATTCAGGATAAATTCAGCTTATCCTTTAGTGAGTATGTAACGAAACGTAAACAGGAAAAATGTAAAACTGCTGCTTCGTTCATAAAGTTAGGTAAAATAAACTTTTTAGATTACTTTTCGAATATATAAAAAATATTAAATAATATAATTTACTTTAAATTATTTGATTAAAATAATGTAAAACACCTTTTTTTTGGCACACCAAATATTATTATACTATCAAAAATAGTTAACTGTACAAATATTTTAAATTATAAACACGAATCGTTTGCGTGTTTAAAAAAAAAATGGCAGTCTGTTGCTCAATTCGGATACAAAACAGGTCATTTGACTATTAAAATGGCGATAAAAAATGTAATTTATTTTATTCTTGAATCTTTGGATGGGTCTAATAAACGTGCAAGCATATTTTGTGACCTGTAAAAGGCTTTTGATTGTTTGATATGACGTATTGAAATTAAAATTCTATGGCTTTCAAGGACCTGAAATATAAATGAATCTTCTTCAGTACCGGGTAAAGTGTCAATAGGAGTACCACAAGGTTCTATATTAGGCCCTCTATTGTTCTTAGTTTATATCAATGATCTTGTAAGTGATATGCCAGAATAGATGAATACAGGTCTTTTTGCAGATGATACCAATGTTGGGATTAGAGACACAAATTTACAAAATATACAAGTAAAAATAAGTTACGCCACGGACTTGCCTAAATAATGGTTAAATTATAGTAGTATAATTCTTAATATTGAGATGCAGTATCAATCGCAGCCAGGGATTGATAACTTGTCTTGTAAAGAAAATGTATTTTTAGGCTATTCATTAGAAACAACAATTAACCACACTGATAAAATATGTAAAAAAATTACCAGCGCAAATTGTGCCTTACTAAAACTTGAGCCTTTACTAGGTAAAAATACTCTTACATCCGTATATTATACATACATATATTCTGTTATAAAATATGCAGTTACAATTTGGGGTAATGTTGTAAATATTACAAAAAATTTAAGATGTCAAAAGAGAGCGATTAGAAATATGAAGGGTTTAAAGAAACGTAGTTCCGCTAAAAAAAAACACTAAGAAAATAATGACAGTGATATCTCTCTAATCTATCGCTTGAAATACATGAGGCTAATGTACCAAAAAATAAAGATATCATCATCATCATCATCATCTCAGCCACAGGACGTCCACTGCTGGACATAGGCCTCCCCCTTAGATTTCCACGAAGAGCGGATGGAAGCGGCTCGCATCCAGCGCGTTCCTGCGGTCTTTATCAGGTCGTCCGTCCACCTTGTGGGTGGACGTCCTACGCTGCGCTTGCCGGTACGTGGTCTCCATTCGAGAACCTTACAGCCCCATCGGCCATCAGTTCTGCGTGCTATGTGCCCTGCCCACTGCCACTTCAACTTGCTAATCCTCTGGGCTATGTCAGTGACTTTCGTTCGTCTACGGATCTCCTCATTTCTGATTCGATCTCGCAGAGAAACCCCGAGCATAGCCCTCTCCATAGCTCGTTGTGCTACTTTGAGCTTACTAATAAGGCCCACAGTAAGAGACCACGTTTCAGAGCCATAAGTCATCACTGGTAACACACACTGATCGAAGACTTTCGACTTTAGGCACTGTGGTATTTTGGACGAGAAAACGTTGCGCAGTTTTCCGAACGCTGCCCAGCCGAGTTGGATTCGACGATTGACCTCTTTCTCGAAGTTGGACCTACCTAGTTGGACTGCTTGTCCTAGGTAGATGTACTTGTCAACAACTTCAAGAACCGAGTTCCCAACTGATATCGGGGTGGGCACAACATGGGCATTAGACATTAATTTCGTCTTCTCCATGTTCATTCTAAGTCCCACCCGTTGGGATACTCGATTAAGGTCTTCAAGCATCGTACTGAGATCTTCCATCGATTTTGCCATGACCACAATATCGTCGGCAAACCGAAGGTGAGTGAGGTATTCGCCATTAATGTTGATGCCGAATCCTTGCCATTCCAGGAGCTTGAAGGCGTCTTCCACTGCGGCAGTAAACAGTTTCGGAGATATGACGTCTCCCTGTCTTACGCCTCTTTTCAATGGAATCGCCTTCGAAGTCTGCTCCTGTACTTGGACTGACATAGTGGCGTTATTATACAAGCACTTCAACACTTCGATATACCGATAGTCAATATGGCATCGCTGGAGAGACTCTAGCACCGCCCATGTCTCGATCGAATCAAAGGCTTTCTCATAGTCCACAAACGCCAGACATAGTGGCAAGTTATACTCTTCGGTCTTCTGTATAACTTGGCGTAGCGTGTGGATGTGGTCTATGGTACTGAAGCCTTTTCGGAAACCGGCTTGTTCGGAAGGCTGGAAGTCATCAAACCTGCGGCTGAGACGGTTCGTAATGACCCTCGAAAACAGCTTGTAAACATGGCTCAGAAGCGAGATGGGTCTGTAATTCTTTAATAAGGTGTTGTCACCTTTCTTAAAGAACAGCACCACCACGCCTCTATTCCATGCTTCTGGCGTTACACCCTCGAACAAGACGGAATTGAAGAGCTTCTGAAGGACTTTAAGTACCGGTGTTCCACCCGCTTTCAGAAGCTCGGAAGTGATTCCGTCATCGCCCGGCGCCTTGTTGTTCTTAAGCTGTTTCAGGGCCATTCTAATCTCGTACAGGCTGATGTCCGGGATATCTTCCGTATAGTGTCGGATCAGCTTGGCTCTTGGGTCTTTGGCCGCGCTGCTAACAGGCTCTGCGACGGAAGCGTATAACTGTCCATAGAACCTTTCGACCTCCTCTATTACCTCTGCTTTGGTCGACGCTATACTGCCATCTTCTCTCTTGAGCTTCGTCAGCTGGCTTTGCCCAATAGACATGTCTCTTGCGAACACTTTGGAGCCCTTGTTCCGCTCTATCGTCTCTTTAATACGACTTGTATTAAAGATACGCACGTCGTGCCGCAAGGATTTTGAAATTTGTCTATTGAGCTGCCTGTATGACTTAGCATCACAAGAAGACTGCAGTCGCATCGAGCGTCGTTCAGCCATGAGGTTGAGGGTATGGTCGGACAGTTTTTGAGGTCTATTAGTACGGCGGGGTCTGAAGAACTTAGAACCCACCGCATGGACAGTTTCTACGAGCCTGCTATTAATCTCGTCCACAGAAGCAAATTTCTCCAGGCAATCGAAGCGATTAGAGAGCTCGAGTTGAAAGCTCTCGGGGTTTTGTATATGGGCGCGAGTGGGTCGGAGCGTGGACTTCATCAAGCGGGACCTTTCAAGTTTGACGTTAATATTCAATGTGCCTCTTACCAGTCGGTGATCACTACCGGTTTTCACCCTGTGGATCACGGAGACATCATTGAATATACGTTTCTTGTTGGTCATGATGAAGTCTATCTCGTTTCTCGTGGAACCATCTGGGCTCATCCAGGTCCATTTCCTGTGAGGCGGCTTCTGAAAGAAAGAGTTCATCATAAAGAGTCCCTCTTTCTCCAGGAAGTCGGCCAGCCTCTGACCCCTGGGGTTCCGTTGCCCATATCCAAATTGCCCCACTCTCAACTCGTCATCGCTTTTCTTGCCTAGCTTTGCGTTGAAGTCCCCCATAACAACAACGAAGTGGGTCTCGGAGGTGTGTATGGCCCTACTTACGTCCTCATACATACTCTCCACTTCATCATCTGGGTGCGACGAGGTCGGTGCGTACACCTGAATGACCTTCAGCAAATATCTTTCGGATATTCTGAGTATCAGGTATACGACCCTGCTCGAAACACTCCCGATGGTAATAATGTTGTTAGTGAGGGCCTTGTGGACAAGAAAGCCGACACCACCTTGGGACTGTTGGTCGCCCTCTCGGTGATAGAGTAGGTTACCTGATCTTAGGGTTATCGTGTCCTCGCCCTCTCTACGGACTTCAGATAACCCCACAATATCCCAATGTAACCTACCCATTTCCTCTTCCAGCTCAACAATCTTCTCGTCTGTCCTCAGTGTGCGAATGTTGTGTGTTACCAGGGCCAGTCGTCGTTGGGGGTGGTAGCCGGGCGTCTGCCGGAGATTCTTAGCACCCCCTGCTCCGCCGTTACCGTGGCCGCTACCGTAGCCAGGACTAGCGGAGCTGCCGGGGACTGGGGGCCTGGTTATATTCGTGTCTGTCATTGGGGGGGTAAATGCCGATACTCGCCACGCTTGGCAGGCGGGTTGGCGAGCGCAGTTTTTTATTGGCAGAAGACGCTGCGACCCATCTTCTGATGAACGGGATGGGAAAAGGATTGGGTAGGAAAAGAACTTGGAAGCGGAAAAGTGGAGGTTGGGAAAGGAAGTACTAGGTGTAGGATACTACCATCTCGGAAGGAGCAGGAGGAGACGGCAGTAGCTCGGGGGGCCGGGGTCGCTTACCCGTAGCTCTAACGTACTTGTCGGAAAGACAAATAGTTCGAACACCCCTGACAGATATGATAAGATATGCATCAGTGAAATGATGAAAGATATGCAATCTACGAAACAAGGAAAAGCTGTACAAGCCATGGATTAGGTTAGTAGAGAAACAAGGCCGTCACGCCAAAATATTAATGTACAATAAATTACCCAATTCTATAACCGAACCAAATCATAGCAAATTTAAACAGATTCTTAAGCAATTATTTGAAATAATCAAATTTAAACAAGTTTTCAAATTAAGTTATGCCAATGAAATTCTCGGCTTCCTCATTTTTTGTGTAATGCACAAACGAAGTAAAGCATAATAAGACCAACCTGTCATAATATTATTTAATTGTTAAAATTATTAAACTAAATTATTGATTAGATTGATAATTTAACTATAAACATGGCTTAATTTGTAAAAGTGACTTGCCTGTAATATTCAATGTTATTTAAGGGCATATATTTTATGATTTCTGATTTCTTATACAATGTCATCTTACCAAGACAGCTTGACTGTTCCTCAAAATCAACAACACTGATCGAATCAAATGTATGCCTCTGAACTGCAACTGTGGCAGCGGCGCCTATGCCGATCACCTGGCAACAAGACTGTTAAGCTCAGATGTTGCTCAGATGATCGATGATATTAGATTAGAGATTTTCGAGAATTAGTTTAATACTCGCTACTCCATCAAAATAACATTCCTAGCAAAACCCCTACAAAACAGTAAATAACTGCTACGGAACAATTATTGACCGAGCGAACGAAGTGAGTGAAGTCTTTGTGACAACAACTGACAAAATTTGCTTTTAGCTATCGGTTTGACTCTTAGTACTCGCGTACAGGTCTTATTTTTTAACTAGTCCTGACGAAACTTGGTACACAACACAGAATTCTCCTTATTTGGTAAAAAATATATATAATTTCATAGATTTTTTCGGCGTCGGCGTTTATGGTATTTTTGGTTTTTGGTTGGAGATCCCCAAAAATAAAGGAGGGAAGTTTTCTGCGGCGCCATTAGCGGCCGATTTTAATAATATTTCTTAGAAAAATTTGGTACTCAATTCTAGACAAGAATTTCGAATATGAAGAAAATCGGTAAAGAGGTTGTCAAGATATAAAAAGGTCGCGAGCTATACATATACACAAATATCGATGATGCAAAAAGTTTGTGCTCGTGCGGTCTATTGTTCGCAGCTTTAGGCTTTAGCTTTCGTTAGGTTTTATGTAATGACTAATGTTTTTATGCAGTCAACGATAACATTACCACAACATTTGCAATTCCTCCGTAATAATACAAGATTCAGATTTCAATTGGGTATGACACAGCTCAGTCTTTCGACGTCTGCTTTGAGTTTCTCTTTTGTGAGTTTCAGTTTAAATTTACTAAGTCAAAAATTCAAAATGCGTGTTTTGGTGATAGCTTGCTTAATTGTATTTTCATATACGAGTTCTGTGAATGGATATGATATCAATGGATATGAATTACCAGAGCCCTCATTTGAGGTATATTCTTCTGGATTTGAAGTATGGATTCCAGGTAAATAGTTTAAGTAAATTTTTGTTTATTATTTTTTACTTTGGGGAAGAGCGAAATTATTTAGGGTTATTTTTTGAGATTTTTTTCACACATTTAAAAACCTATGAAAAAATTAAAATACTGTTGTAAAACCAACAACATATTTATAATTTATTCATGAGATCAACATAACAACTCTTATTGCATTATAAGAACCAAAATCTATTTATATTTTGTCAGAACGGTTCTCAAAGTAAACACGCTAGGATGGCCGGCTGAAGGGATAGAAGAGTGAGGGAGTGAGTGCAGAGGGAACAAGAAGGAAGCGCGGCACGGGTCGTTCGCGGTACTATCGCGTCCCAATACTCCGCCGCCTACGCCATAGTATAAACAAAAGTACAAGTGCAGAAGATTTTGCCCGAGATGATAATTAAATAATTGTACTCTCGCATCGTCACTACATCGTTAATATCATTACAAACAGTGAAACTTACCCACGATAGGTAAACGCTTTAATTGCCTACTAGTACGCAACTGCGTACTTACAGGCAGAGGTAGTAAGCGGGAGTTACTGATTAGATTTTGCATATTTCAGTATAGTTTGATTAATTTCTCGGCTTCTCGACTTCTCCAGATGATATTTCTCGTGTCGCCTTTGAATGGATTTCTCTACTTTTCTCGCTTCGAGAATAATCCAGCGAATTGAAATGAATATATTATGTCCCTTATATTATATATTATGGTATGTATATATGTATATATAGGCCATAGGATTTTCGCTGGGTTATTAACATATATTCTATATATATATAGAGTTCAAACTTGATATTTAATTAACACCAGTGCACGGTGTCCGCACAATCACGCCCGGCAGCCACAAGAAATGTTTCGCGAAGTCTGTCTGAATTCTAAATATCGCAATCCATTGGTTTTTTCTAACGCATCTCTTCTCCTCTCGTCTCTGCTTTAGTGGTGTCTGGGTCTTAGATATACCCGACACAGAGAATCCTGGCGGGAAACTGAGTTTAATGCGTTAAAGCGTTTAAGTCCAGTGAAACCTTTCCTTTCAAAAACATGTAATATGTGTTTATGTATGAGGTAATTTACATTTCAGATGATGATTTTTCATTTGTTGCCTTCCATGGAAAGATAAATGAAAAGATGGAAGGTCATGAACCAGGCACAATCAACAAAGATGCCAAAAGAGCAGTAGAGTGGATTGTTGAGGAACTACCGATAAAACTCAATATTGGAGATACAATCTATTACTGGATTTACGTAGTTAAAGATGGACTAGAATACTATAAGAATGGAGAGTGGACATTAACAGGTTTGTAAAGTACTTAAAATACTAGTTGTTCGCGCTTACAATCGAGCTACTAAAAAAAGGAAGATTAACTTTTCGGGAACAACAGTTTGAACCCCGGTATTTAACTATGTGTGCGTGACAACACAAAGATAACTCTATCTTTACTGTGGAAACACGCGTTAAAGTGAATGTAATGTTGCTAGAGTAAGAAAAAAATGTTCACTGTTTCTTAAGCTACTGTTTTAGCTTTTGTTAGCGTTATTAGTTAATAGCTAGCATATAATTTTAATTGATGGAGTGATGTATTTATTTAGTAGAACAATAGTTAAAGATTTTTCTTAATTACGACAACGAAAAATTAATCTTTCTTTTAGACTTATACAATTGCTATAAAAGGATAAGGTTCTCAAGTTAACAGACTTACCAAAAATAAAGGAAGAGGTTCTCAGGTCGACTGTTTTTGTTTTCTCTTATACTTGCCATCGACCCGAAATTTCGTTACCCCTTTCGAAGCTAATAAAAAGTTTAAAATTGTATCGCGGAAACTTCAATAAGTTCAGAATAACGGTTCGCAAGTTATCGTGGGAAAAATATACATAAAATATATATACTTATATACTCACAAACACCAATTTCGACCTTTTTTAGAAGACCTTCGCTTCACTCAGTCAACTATTGGAACATTAAACCTATTCTCCTACATCATCTACCTACATTGTAGTGCAATCAATAAATTCTTATTACCTTGTTCATAACTAAACCAGACAGTAATAAAGCCGCCAGTCAGAAACAAGTAGTTATTTTTTTTAAATTTCCTGCCCCTTTGAAAACTCACCAAGTATTAAAAAAAACAAAAGAGTGCTGCGATTTAAAGATGGATAAGTTAATATTTTTTTTCTGTTTCAGCTCCCCGTTCATCGTCTTCAGAAGATCCTAACATGTCGACGCGCACAGGAATTGCGTCAATGTCAGTTATAGATAGCAACTTTTTTAGGAACGTGGACGCTATTGAATCTCTAAGCAGTTCAACGTCAAGCAATCGAGCTAACAATAGCTTAAAAGATAAATTGTTATCATCGTTGATAGTTTGTTTGATAATTTGGAACAATGCCCAATTTTAATTATACATTATTTTTGACGTATAAACTTGTGTTTACCAATAAAGAACTTTGAACTTTAATTTAAAAAAGATCTCACAGTGGTTTCTAATGAGCAATGGCAGGACAGCGCATAGCTCACGCCCTGCCGGCAAGATCGCCGCTAATCACGTGGCCGGCCAGTAGCTCCACGAATGACGTACTCAATCTGCCCCTGCGTAATGTAAACATCAATGCCTGTTCCTGCGAACAGGCACTCCGCCGTAGAACAAACAATTATTGTTTGCCATCAAAATATAATATCTTTAATTTCAAGAAAACGCAAATACTTAACGTGCTTTTTGTTTGAATAAAACAGCGCGTTAAATTGAGTCGGTTCTTTCGACTATACTTTTTGATTGTTTGAAATGACGTATTAAAATTAAAATTCCATGGCTTTCGAGGACCTGAAGTATAAATTAATCTTCTTCAGTACCGGGTAAACGGTCAATGGGAGTACAACAAGGTTGAATTTTAGGCCCTCTAATGTTTAGTTTATGTCAATGATCTTGTAAGTGCTATGCCAGAATGGATGAATATAGGTTTTATTTGCAGATGATACCCATGTTGGAATTAGAGATACAAATTTACAAAAATTACGAGTAAAAATAAATTACGACACGGAGTTGCTTAAATAATGATTTGATCGTGATGGTGTAATTCTTGACTCTAATAAAAGTATTGTAATGCAGTATCAATTGCAGATAGTGATTTTTGGCAACTCGAACAGTAAAGAAAATGTGTTTTAGGCTATTCAATGGACAACACAATTAACCACACTGCTCACATCGATAAAATATATAAGAAAATGGCCAGCGCAAATAAATACCTACCTGTCATAATATTATTAAATTTAAACCACCAATTGAAATTAATGATTAATTTAAATTTAATAATATTATGATTTTGCATAATTTACCTCTAAACAGTTTAATTTGTAAAAGTGATTTGCCTGTAATAATCAATGTTATTTATGGCCAATAAATATTTATGATTTCTGATTTCTACAATGTCGTCTTACAAAGACAGCTTTACTGTTCTTTGATATCATCAACACAACCTAATCTGTGCCTCTGAAGCAAATGTGGCAGAGGCACCTATGCCAATCACCTGAACAAGGCTACTAAGCCTTGCTCAGGTGATTATAGGAGATTAGATTAGAGAGTTTGGAGGATAAAAATTTCTACTCGCCACTCTTAAAATAATCTCATATTCCTAGCAGGACCACTACAAAACAGAAATAACTGCTATGGAACAATAATTATTGACCGGGTGAACGAAATGAGTGAAGTCTTTGCGACCACAACTGGCAAAATTTGCTTTTATCTGTTCGTGTGGCTGTTGGTACTCGCGTACAGGTCTTATTTTTAACTAGTCTTGACGAAACTTGGTAAACAATATATAAAATTTCATAGATTTTTTCGGCGTCGGCGTTTATGGTATTTTTGGTTTTTGGTTGGAGGTCCCCAAAAATAAAGGAGGGAAGTTTTCTGCGGCGCCATTAGCGGCCGAGTTTGATAATATTTCTTGGAAAAATTTGGTACTCAATTCTAGACACGAATTTCGAATATGAACAAAATCGGTAAAGCGGTTGTCAAGATATAAGGTCGCGAGGTATACATACAGAAAAATTTCGATGATGCAATAAAGTTTGCGCTCGATCGGTCTATTGTTCGCAGCAATATTATGATGTATAATTAGGTTTTATGTAATGACTAATGTTTTTATACAGTCAACGGTAAAAATAGAACAATTTTTGCAATTCCTCCGTGATAATATAACTTTCAGTTTTCAATTGCGTATGACACAGCTCAGACTTTATACATCTGCTTTGAGTTTCACTTTTGTGAGTGTTCAGTTTAAATTTACTAAGTAAAAAATTCGAAATGCGGGATTTGGTGATAGCTTGCTTAATTACATTGTTATATACGAGTTCTGTGAATGGATATGAATTACCAGAGCCCTCATTTGAGGTATTTTATTATGGATTTCACGTATCGATTCCAGGTAAAATAGTTTAAGTCCTTTTTGTTTGTTATTTTTTACTTTGGGGAAGGAGCGAAATTTTGTAGTTATTTTTTTAGAATTTTTTCACACATTTAAAAAGCTATGAAAAAATGAAAATACTGTTGTACAACCAACAACATGTGTATAATTTATTCAGAGGATCAACATAACAACTCTTATTATATCATAGCTTCTGTCCGGGGCTTCGCCCGCGTTTTTCTGGGAAACAATAATCTATTGAGTTACTATGGAAGTATATTTTACCGGGATAAAAGTAGATTATGTGTTAATCCATGCCACAAGCTACCCCAAAACCAAGTTTCATCAAAATATGACAGCCGTTAAAAAGCTAAGAAGAAACAAACATTCAATCACCAAAATTATAAATATTTCGATACCAACGGGAGCTGATTTTGAAACAAACTGTGATACCCGTATCTTTTTATTTTTCTTGTTGAGTATCCATATCAAGTTTGGTATCAAAAAAAAGGTAAAAGGTAAAAAGTTTCATACAAACTTTAACACCTCATTTCACCTCTTTAAGGGTTGATTTTCGAAAAATCCTTTCTTAGTGTGTGTTTACACTTGTTAATAAACATATCCTCCAAATTTCAAGTCTCTAAGTCCAGCGGTTTAGGCTGTACGTTGTCTATAGATCAGTCAGTCAGTCAGCCAGGACAAAGCCTTTTATAGGTATAGATAAGAACCAAAATCTATTTACATTTTGTTAGAACGGTTCACAAAGTAAACAAGCTGGGATGGCCAGCTGAAAGGATAGAAGAGAGAGAGAGATAGTGCAGAGGCCACAAGCAGGAAACGCGGTACAGGCCGCTCGCGGTATAGGCCGCTCGCGATACTCACTATCGCGACCCACTACTCCGCCCCCTACGCCAAAGAATAAACAAAAGTACAAGTTCAGAAGATTTTGTCCGAGATGACAATTAAATAATTATACTCTCGCATAGTCACTTCAAACTATCCGCGATAGGTAAATGCCACAGAATTCTCTTTTTATGTCTTTGGTAAATGCCTACATCGCCTACAAGTACGCAACTGCGTACCTAGAGGCGGAGGTAGTAAACGGGCGTTACTGATCAGATTTTGCATATTTTAGTATAGTTTGATTAATTTCTCGGCTTCTCGAGATGATTTTTCTCGTATCTCCTTTGAGTGGATTTTTCTACTTTTTGATAACATTTCATTTTCATTAACAACCAGTACGCGGTGTCCGGGCGATCACCGCGCGGCAGCCACAAGAAAGTTTTCACGTAGTCTCTCTGAGCCCTAAACGCAGTCCTATTGGTTTTTTCTAACGGATCTTCTATCCCTTCGTCTCCGCTTTAGTGCAGTCTGGGCCTTAGACATACTCGATAAGTCTAGTTAAGTTTAAGTCCAGTTAAACATTTCCTTTCAAAAACATGTAATATGTATGATTTTTATTTATTTTTATTTTATTTCCAAAAAATGTATGTATGTATGAGGTAATTTACATTTCAGATGATGATTTTTTATTTTTTGCCTTCCATGGAAAGATAAATGAAAAGATGGAAGGTCATGAACCAGGCACAATCAACAAAGAAGTCAAAAGAACAGATAAAGGAGAGTGGATTGTTGAGGACCTATCGATAAAACTAAATATTGGAGATACAATCTATTACTGGATTTACGTAGTTAAAGATGGACTAGGATACTATAAGAATGGAGAGTGGACAGTAACAGGTTTGTTAAGTACTTAAAATACTAGTTGTTCGCGCTGACCATCGATCTACTAAAAAGAGGCAGATACACTTTACGGGAACAACTGTGTGAATCTCTGTCTACACTGTTTAAACACGCGTTATAGTGAGTGTAATGTTGCTAGAGTAAAAAAAAAAACTTCCACTGTTTCTTAAGCTATTGTTTTAGCTTTTGTTAGCGTTGTTCGTTATATATTGAATAGGTAGGTATATTCTAACATATAAATGTGATTGATGGAGTGATGTATTTATTTAATAGAAGAATAGTTAAAGATTTTCTTAATTACGACAACGAACAATTAATTTATTTTTTAGACCAATATAACTGCTATGGAATTCGTGTCCAACCCGAAACGTTGCTATAAGAGCCATGTTCATACTAAACAATTTTTACTAAGGGACCAAACCTGTGAAAAAATAATTCTTCTATACATTGCATCCAGTTTGAATGATACATATACCTAAACCATACACGCTAATTAGCCAACTAACAACTTTACCCTTACTTATAGTTAAAATAATTTTAATGAAGCTGCCACACTAGCCGATTCTCGTTTGGGTTTTGTGTTTATAATGGAAAAGCAGTACACAGAAAAATTAAATTAAAGTATTTTTCAAAATAATTGTTATATGGTATGCTGCGTACTTACTAGATGCGGTATCTGCTTTGTATAGCGGATACATTGTATTAAAATTAATGAATTCTTATTCTATTGTTCATAAACCAGGAACTAATATAGCCAATTTACAAACAAATTTACAAGCAGTAACATAGATATATTATTTTCAATTTTCTTGCCTGTTTGAAAACTAAGTATAAAAAAAATCGAATGAGTGCTGCGATTTAAAGATGGATGAGTAAATTATTTTTTTTTTCTGTTTCAGCTTTCCGTTCATCGCCTTTAGCAGTTCCGTCAATGTCTGAGTCAATGTCGGTTATACGCAGCAACTTTCTTAGGAACGTGGAGGCTATTAAATATTTGAGCAGTTCAACGTCAAGCAATCGAGCTAACAATAGCTTAAAAGATAAATTTTTATCATCGTTGATAGTTTGTTTGATAATTTTGAACAATGCCCAATTTTAATTTAAAAAGTTCGCGCCCTGCCGGCGGCCTACTGCTAATCGCCCGTGCGTGGTGTAAACATCAATGAATGCAGGAACAGGCGAATGCAGACCTCTCGCACTCCGCCGTAGAACAACAATTAATCTGCCATCAAAATATAATATCTGAAAACGCAAATACTTGACGTACTTTTTGTTTGAATAAAACGGGCATACTCACGTTAAATTGAGTCGGTTATTCCGACTATAGTTTCAATCACATTCGGTGACATTTATGAAAGAATGCTATAAGCGTGACACGCATCTCTTGCCTGGCACTGCGGGCCGCAGCGCGACGCGGTTGACGTACTGGTACAGCAGGAGTTACAGTGCGAAATACTCGGAATTACAGAACACTGGTGTAGCAGCGATAACCTTAAATGCGTTAATATTTAATAAACGGTTACTCGCTGATGCTTACTTATTTTAAACAACATACCGCTCGCGGTGGTTCTTGTATAATATACATTCGTAATGGGCGGTGTGAAAACTATCGAATGTGTTGACTTTGTAACATCGACCGAGCTATATTGTGAAGTGTCCGCGATTGAGCTCTAAGATTATAATATTATAGTGTTATGGTGTCTTGTCTATGGGACTGACTTAGTTATTTCCAATAGTTTTCTTGCTCATTTCGAACCCATTCTTGAGCGAGCCTATGAAAACAATAAAGAATGTATAATTATAGGCGATACAAACTTTAACCGATTGCACAAAAGCTGTGGTGTCCAGAAAGCACCCTTTGTTTGGTTATTAGGCACTTTAGGGTTTTTTTTAAATAGGCGAGAGAAAATCTCCACGTGCCCCGTTTACGCTTAAACTACTACAACGAAAAGCACTCATTTTGAAATTACGGCTTTTTATATAAGAGCCAATATATTTTTTTATCCCAATCTTAAAAGGCCTAATTAGAAAATTAAAGCTTTTCAGTGTAGTAAGATACGATTACTAATACAAAAGGCCGTAGTATCTAAATTATGGCTCTTCAAACTAAGAAACCTCAAAATTTCGCGCAGTTACGACTAAAAGTCTTATTATATTTGGATATAGACTAGTTAGAACTTTATGGGTAAGAACATAAGATAGATATTAAATTATTGTTTAGTTTAATACTAATTGTATTTTACGATGTCCAGTAAAGTTATATTGTACTGTATAGCATTTTCTGAGCTGATTCCGAATCTGTATTTAACTAATTTTTGACAAAATGGAACTGTGTATGAAGGCAGTGGTACGTGACATATGGTCACGTACCATATGGTATATAATTAATATATATATAATAAATATATACTGTTCTTGAAACGTGGTCAAGGAAGTTGGGGCGATTTAATAAAAAAATATTATTTTTTGTAATGGGTTGAGCTGGTACGCGTTTGGGATGAGACACACTGGGAAGAAGACGGAATAACCCCATTAATAATGTTTCTGATTTGTCAGATATTAAATTTGTCATAGATAAAATGTTTGTGGAGTTTACAATTATTATTATTTACATTTTCCTCATGTTTTTGCTCAGTTTAAACAGGAAATTATACAAACCTGCATAAAGTAACCCTGAACGGAAAGGACTCGCCTGAAATGGAATTTATAACAACAAAAAATAAATATAATCCTTATGTACTGAGAAACTTATGAACTTAGAGACTCGATTCACGTGACAAGCTAGTCACGCGCTTGATGGTATGCTTCGAGTTTGCTCATAGCGATTCAATGCCACCTTCGACCAAAGTAAAATGAATGGACGGGCCCGAACCACAGATCTTCCTTAATAATAACGAGTCAAAACATTTGGATCCCATGTTTAGACGAATCTACTTTTCGCACTTGTCACAGACTAAGAGCGACTGGACCAAGGTGAGCGCCGGTGCTCCCTTAAAAGTCTTCAAAATTTACTTGGGCCCGTCCATTAATTTTATTTTGGTCGAAGAATGCCACCCAGAAGTTGGAAGTTAAATCTCTTTATTCCCAGAAATTACGCTGGAAACATTGCTTTTCAATCCGGAACACAGTTATGTTTCCACGCTAATGTTTGGCGGTTAAATAACTGCCATAGGTGTGGTACATCCCAAGCGGGTTCTGCAAGTCCTACCTGTACCTAACGGGGTTTTTATTACATAGATACAAATCCAACATAACAATATTATTATGTTTGTTTGAGCTTACAAAAACACAAAATGTTTCCTTTTGAGATTATCTAACAGTTACAAACTATATTAAACTTCTGAAGGGGACGACCAACTGATAGAAAGGAAAGGACGGGCATGGTTTTAGTCGGTTTGTCTTGGGCGATCTTACACTGTCATGTAATAGATAGATAGATAGATAACTCTTTATTGTTCACACCAGAAATTACATGCATAATACAAAAATCTACTTAAAACTAGTGTAACAATTGGCGGCCTTTTCGCTTAAAGCGATCTCTTCCAGGCAACCTTAGCATGGAGAGGATTTACAAAGAAGAGGTAAGGGGTGTAATAATACTTACATGACGGAATTATAGTGAATAAGTTAAGCTGCATCGTTTCGCTCAGCGCGGCAAATTCAAACGTTCTTGCATTTTTTGTTAATTACAACTTAATTACTCACCTTAAGTTCGTGAAAATTAATTTTGTGACAATAAATAGGTTGAATCAAGAAATTACACCAACCCAAAAATCAAGGTAGTAGATAGTATAAGTACACTTCTCACTAAACCAAAAACCAAGACAAAAATCAGCTTATTGAGATTTGTAGTTAAACCAATATCTAGGTGATCATTTTATCCGTACTTTGATACGACCTATTTATTGTCGCAAAATTCGTTTTCATGAACCCACGTTGAGTAATTAAGCTGTAATTGTCAAAAAATGCAAGAAAATTTGAATTTGCCGCGCTGTGCGAAACGTTGCACCTTAACTGCTAAACATAGGCCGCCTCCTTAGAAGAGGGGTTGTCATAAACGCTTGGCAGATGGCTTGGGGATCGCAGAACTCTTAGGGTTAGTAATTTTGCTGGAAAAATTGCTCTATAAGCCGGCCTATATTGGCCGGTTCTCGCGGCCTCGTTACCACTTTATCACATTTTCTAATAGGTCTAAATATAACAGATAAGAAATAAAAAAAATGTCTTACCAATGATTTTATTATACCATAGCCAATATTTTATAACAATTTTCATGTTATTATTTTATAATTTGACTAAAGAAGAAGCAGAAAAAAAAAGTTTCTTCCTTCTCCTTCGCCAAAAGAAAAAGATAAAACATAAAAATTGTTGTAAAACCATGGCAATGGTATTCTAAAGTCAATGACAAGACATTTTTTTTTTAAATTCATCTCTGTTATTTTTATTAAAAAAATGTTGTTATAGTGCGAACGAGACAGCGAGAGCTAGGGTACCCCCTTAACCAGGAACAACATAGTACTGCTGGCTGATAATTGGCTAAGATGTGGTATTTCCCAGGAGGAGTCTGCAAAGGACACACACAAAAACAAAACACATTTTGTTTTCTATCACGAAAAAACTTGGTTTAAAGACGTACGGTGTGACACTAATCCAAATCGAGACCTACCAAACCCTTCCGAAGTCCGAAAACTAGCGAAAACGCTCGGAACTTGTAAAAACGTGTAAGTAGTGTTAGTGAATAGAATAAAACGAATCGTCTGGAACGAACCAAGAAAAGGTTGGGCAGAATGCTCTAATTCTATCAATTCAAAGCCCCAATCGTCTCTCAATGGCTGTTTTGACACGTCCTGAAGAGTCCGAGTGCTTTTATGGGATGTCACTTTTTTTTTGTAACAAAATAAGTGTGGCAGGAAAATGACGTTTCTACAACATATTTTTTCTTTTTTCCCGACTTCTAAAGACTTCCAAATAGGACGAGGTTCTCAATTCGACTGTTTATTTTTTATAATATTCAAATTATCAAACACAGTCACAGATAACAGTTGTGTCTACAAGACACGGTTGTGATAGCGGACATATTAAATTTGAGAGCCATTCTCAAAATTTGGCGTGCTACTATTGTCTAAGAAACTAGTTGTGCTATACTTAGAATGACGTTTCTACAATATCCTTTTTCTTTTTAACCGACTTCCAAATAGGACGAGGTTATCAATTCGACTGGTTATTTTTTATAATATTCAAAATAACAGACACAGTTACAGTTTACAGTTGTATAACAGGATAAGTAAACTAACAAGACACAGTTGTGATACAGAGGACATATTAAATCTGAGAGCCATTCTCAAAATTTTGCGTGCTACTATAGTCTAAGAAATCAGTTGAGCTGGTGGCCAGCAAAGTGCTGCTCCACAATCACAACTTTGGGTGATCCCATAATCAGAACAAGATTTTGATAAAAATGGGACCAATCTGAAAGTATCTCCTTTCAAATAAAAAAAGATTTTTATAAATGACGGAGTTCTGAGGTAGCCAACAAAAAAAATAAGAAAAAGTTTTTAAAGCTTTAAAAGTTAGCAAAGGGTTTTAGTCAAATTACCTAAAAAAAAGTGTATCTAATAAATCAATCACATTTTTTTGATATACAAGTATAAATAAACTTAGGCACGAAACGTATAAATTATGGAAGTTGACAAATATCCCTAAACAAATTTATCTAATGTGATGTAAAATAATAATAATAAAGCCCATTTATTTCCATCTCTTAAATAACATTCAAATCATTTTTTTATCTAATTAGTATTAAAATTAAAATTTTAAGTTATTATTACATATTCAATTATTATTCTAATCTTATCTATATATATAATAAATTATATAATATTACATTTCGTCTTCACTTTCTTGAGTTGGAACCCCTCTTTGCGTGAAGGCCTCCTGCAGCTTATTCCATGTGTCTCTATCTTTAGCTAGAAATGTGAATCGAAGAACTAAATATTTCCTTTAAATAGATGTAATTACAGAAAAGTAAATCAAACAGTATAGTAAGTTATTTGTTCCCTCGAGTTCACAAGATTTATATGGTAACTCAGCGTGAGTTCACTTTCTTTGTGTCACACTGTATTTCTGGCGTGATGTGCATGTGTGAGGTGAAAGCGGTCGCGACTTGTAGTTTTTAAGTTCCGTACCAAAATACTCTCCTAATTCACTCACTTACTTTGGCAATCGTGTAAAAAAAACCTTTAGGGCCTTTGTCCACCGCAGCTATCACCGGGACGTCAAAGAGAGCGAGATGACGGAACCGAAGTAGCGATACATTTATTTACTATGACAACGATGACGCACGGCCGTCACCCAAGCGCCGTCATCCTGGCCGCCATAGTTTCCAGTAGTTCGGCGCTACCGCTAGAACTTGACCCGAGATTGTTGAAAATTGACCGTAGTCGCGAACATTCTGTAGTAGTTAAAACACGTCTGATTATGCCACAACATGTCGTGAAAGTTGCGGCAGCATAATCAGAAGTTTTTTACTACAATTTTAATTAACAAATACAAATAACAAATAATTTATTGGTGACACCATTGTTACATGTCAGTTATTTTTCTATTTTCAATAAAATTATAATAACTTGTATATAATATATTTATAATAACAATGAAATAATAAAAATTAAATATCGTAAAATAAATTAATTTCCTTAAATTAAATCAAATCAAATTAAAAGTTGCCAGACTTTTAATTTGATTTGATTTAGTTTAACAATAATTAAACAAAACTCCTATCCGGAATAAATTCAAATTTTATATTTTGTAATATCATCTCTGTTTGTGCTTTATTAGAACCTATTTCAGATGACGAACGTAAACACGGCAGTGAGTTGTCGGTGACGAAGCATATATTTTTCTATGTTCCGTAACTCCAAACTGTTTAGTTTAATTTAATATTGATTCTACGTCAGCAAATTACACCAAAGACAATTTTATTTTTATGTTACGAATTATGTCCGGGTCCTTCATACTAAGTCTCTAACCACAATAATAATGTAGCAGTTTCTTAACATTATCATTTTTCATTTTGCAAAATTATGAAACAAGGATGGCATAGAAAATAGTTACCATTACGATAGAATAGAATAGTAATATAATAGAGTATTAAGCATAAAGCTTAATTCACCAAATTTGTCTAACCTATATCTGTTACCCGCGACTTCGTTCGCGTACCAATAAAAAAAAAGAGTAGCTTATTTCCGTCTCCGACCCCTTTGCAAAAAATCAGTCGATCCGTTCAGCTGTTTAGCCGTGATAACACGACAAACACGCAGACAGACAGAGAGACAGAGTTACATTCGCATTTACAATATTAGTTAGGATTAATATTATTTGTATTTACAGCTCATAACTTCTACCTTGTCCCAAACAGCGAGTCTGGGAACAGTTTAAATTGCTTTTTCAGACACAGCACGTCTATTCCTTGTGCTGCAAACTACTAACAATAGTTCCTTCACGATAATGGTCTTAGATCAAGTTGCTGTGCAGTGCTCGAGATTTTATTATGGGGTGTTACATACTGTAGGAAAAGAGGATGTTCTCTTCAGGATTAATAATAGAAATAAGTTTTGAAACGATAATTTAAATAAAATAAATAACTTGTTAAAGACATTTTAGGCCATGCTTAGCAGGGTTCCGTTGGCGCGTAAGAGGTTTGAAGTATTTATCAGTTTTCTTTTCGCTTATCTCAAAAAGTAATTATCACATGTTGCCCGAAATAATTTTAAGATAAAGTTTTTACTAAGATCTATCAATATGGAAGATAAGAAGTTTCTTAGATGCATAGTTTAGAAATGGCAGGGGGGGATACATTGGAAGCCACTTTACTATGCTACACCGAGTAAAAAATGGTACAGGAAACTTAACTTCATTTTAAAAAGATCTATTCAATGATACCTTTTTTCATCCTCTCTTTACTATAAAATTATGATATTTTTATTCTTGCATAATTGTTAACTTTAAAAGACCTGTTCAATGACACACGATATGACGGGGCACAGCAAAAAATATATTCACCCCCTCTTTACGTTTATCTTTACGAGCTACACTTATTAAACAAACACAGTTTTTTTAAAAATAACCTAAAATAACTTAAAATTTCGGTGTGAAACATTTCATGAATAACTAATAAGTTACAAGGCTGTAAAGGATTCAGACAGACATACATACAGACAGACATGACGAGCTTATAAGGGTTTCTTGTAGGACTACGGAACCCTAAAAAATTATCAACAAAATGCTAGGTTCTGTTTCAGAACTAAAACACAAAAAGACGAATAAAATAGAAACAGTGCAAAACGAAACTTTATAACACTCAGAGAAAACGATGTACCAGAAAAAACACACAAAGCTTTTAAAACTCTTGCACTTGATACTTTAAAGTTTAGGAATAGAATCAATCTCGCTCATGGTCGCTTTTATCGCCTGAATCTCGAGGATCTTTTGTACTGTCGCTTTTGGTCATAGATTAAAATATGGGGTCCAGATTTGAACTGTTTCTTTTCTTTGAATTCTTATCGTCGAACGATACATACAAACAATTCCCGATTTGTTACCGTAGACCCTCGCTTCGCTTAGTCAATTATTTATTTCAGTGTCTTAACTAGCAAACCTCGCTTACTTTTTTTTCTTTGAATACTTATCGTCGAACAATACATACAAACATACAATTGCCGATTTGCTACCGTAGGCCCTCGCTTCGCTTAGTCAATTATTTATTTCAGTGTCTTGACTAGCAAACCCAGCTTCCCTATGAGTATTTTTTTAAATGAACCACTTATTTTGATTACGAAAAAGAATAGGGCGTGAGTTTGTACGATCAAATATTATTCAATACTGTACTTAATATATTCCTGTTATAGTCGTGATATTGATACCTACATTTGATACAGTGTTCGTGAGTTACGTGATGTTTATTTTCTTTTCTGTTTAAAAAGCTCTTGGATTGCTGAAAATGCTATGACGAATAAGCTACAGGGCCCGTACAGTGAGGTGCTTATTGCGATGATTGTTAGGCTTAGCCGAGAACGCTGCATGACCATACACCTTATCGCCCGGCGATACGGTTCGTGGTCGCGCAGTGTCGTCGGCTGAACCTAACAATCATCGCAATAAGCACCTCACGGTACGGGCCCTGGACATTTACCTTCCTCACTTCTTCACTCCCTATGCGATCTAACTTACATCCTCTCAATGTCTGGGATCTATCCATCATCATCAGGCTTTTGGTTACTATCGTGCGATATCGTCTTTCGTGCTCTTTACGACCTTTCCCAATTGTTAAAGACCTGACCTTCTACGACGTTGATGTGGTGCCGATCTGGTATCTTCGCTGTCTTCTGCATTTTCATGCATACAGACTCATTCTTTTGTGATTTAAGATATTTATTTTCTCAAAGAAAATACAGGTTAATCTTAGTTAGTTAATTAATTGCTTAAAAAAATTAACAAATATTGAGACGGAACGGAACAGTGCGAGTTACACAGGTAGGTACAGATAGGTACAGTGTCAATCACTATGTAATATAAGACATCCATAAAAGTATAAATACGTACGACAAGTAATAATTAAATAAGTAATTTATTTTACTACGATAGAAACGATGTAGGCATTTGTGCTATTATAGTTTTACGAGACAATGGTCCAGTTAGACAAGTAAGTACACAAATACTTGTGAGATGCAGTTTTAAGTGGGTACAATACAAGTAGGCAGCTTGTTATTTCCATACTCATACTCTTTTATTTATAGCCATAGGCTACACGTCACTGGATTTAATTACATTTATGAGTGCACATATAATATTAAAAAAAAAAAAAAAAACATATAAGTCAATAAAATAATAAATATTAAATTTAAGTCATAACAATAATAGTCAATGTCAAATTTATAATAATAATTAAAAGAAAATAATAACGAATTCTACAGAAAATAATAACAATACAATTATCTCGTGACCAACTTGTATCATAATTATTTCCATATGCAATATAAATCTTACTCTCCTCTAGGTAGGAACTCGTCCACTCTGTAGAACGTCTCTGTCTACAGTTACTTGTTTGTTTACAGATATTAAAATTAATTCCGGTCCCTTAGTATTTTTGTCCAAGTCCGAGATACGAGATATAGATACAGATACAGTATAAAACTGTATTATTTTCTCCCGCTTCGAGTTCGAGATCGTGTCACCGTGTCCCGCTTTATTTTTAATGCAGTTTGTACGGTAGTGAATATGGGATAGCGAAGTGAGCTAAAAGATAACAAATATTACGTTTTATACGCGGAAGTGTTAAAATTCTATGAAATTATGCGGTAAGAGGATTGTCCTGCCGCGAGGTTTTGGCGCATTCGATATTTGTAATTGTATCGCTGTCGCTCTGTTTCTCATGCGTGCGATAGAGAGAGTTAGTAAATTTTCCTAAGTTTTTAATGAAAATAGTGTTTCGGGGGTAGTCTGTTATCACCCCCTAAATCTCATCAAAATCTTTTGTTTTTGGTGTCAATGGCTTGGATTAACTATCTATCAAGTATGTTTTGTTTTTCAAAAAAATATAATATAAATATATTAAAAATAAATCTTTGTCGTATTTTCGACGCAAATTGTTAAAAAGAACCTAAAAAAAAAAAAAAACAAGTACAAGCAAAAAAAAAATCGAAATCGGATAACATTTAGGGGTGGGTATAGTGTACGCTTTGTGTATGGACAATACGGCGGTTACTCTATTCTTAAGGGATGTTTTGTCGTTCTCTATCTATCTCACTCGCACATTTGAATATTTACCCGACTTTGGGCAGTCGGGTAAATATTCAAATGTGCGGAGGATAATGTTTTTGGGGTGTGTGTTAGTATGTTTGTGTGTTAATATATTAATTCCTGAAGCCTAAGCGGCTTGACCGATTTTGACGAGAGAGGTGTCGCTAGATTCATCTTCGAACCTCAACCCAAGTGACATAGGCTACATTTTGCAGTCAGGTATTTTCTTTATTTTTTATTAGCGTTACTTGTTTGAACATCAATTTCCAAAAATGGTATAATATTTTATCCATCTTTTTACCCGATTGCCCAAGCAGCAGGGTAATTAATGCTTTTGGGATATACGTAGATAAGTATATATTTATGAAAGTATGTAAGTATGTATGTTTGTGTGTTCGTATAAATTACCTCCTGTGTAGCCTCTAAGCTCCCGCAGTTTCAGTTAGGTAAGTCCAACTTCGACAAATAGGTAGCCCGAAGAATCCAACTCCTGCCTGATAAATTGCCTGATAACTTATCGTCGAAAATCCCGCAATGCCTGAAGACAGACTTTGGTCAAGGGTCTTTGACCAATGTGTGTTGCTGGCTAGTGTTGACACATGCAACTGAAATGTGGTCCTTAACTGCTGGCCTTTTGGAAGAACTCAGAGTCAGAGTTTTTTTTTTTCTGTACCTACATAATTGTAGAACCAATCTCTCATATTTATACAATAATTAAACATAATGCGTATCCGGAACCGACTCAAATCTTACATTTTGCAATATCGCCTCTATTTGCGCCATGTTAAAGCCTATTTCAGATGATTATCGTGAGCACGGCAGGGAGTCGTCGGCGATGATAATGTATTATGACTCAAGCATCAATGTTTTTTCTATGTTCCGTACCTCCAGGCTGTATAATTTAATTTTATGTTGATTCTACGTCAATTAATTATACTAAGCACAATTTTATATTTATGTTATGAATTTTATCCGGGACCTCCATACTAAGTCCCGTAACTTGATTGGGGTAAGAGCTATGCTCGGAGTTTCTTTGCGCGATAAAATCAGGAATAAGGATATTTTTCGCCCAAGGTCACCGATACAGCTTTCAGGGTTTGCAAGCTGAAGTGGTATAATATCAGATATATTGTCGAGAACATTTCGTTTTAATTGACCGAGCGAAACGAAGGTCTCAGAGTTTACTGGGACAAATTGGCATTTGTATGTATGTTTGTATGTTTGTGTGTATATTTGTCCGTTAATGAACCGTTGATCCGATGTTCATGAAATTTTGTAGGCAAGTAGTTCATTTCAATACAATTTTTAAGTTCGAATATGAGCTGAATCGGTCCAGGGGTTGTGAAGATATAGGGGTCGCGAGGTCTCAGTTTGGCGCGAACTACTAGTTGTTTTAGTTTCACGGAACAGATAAAAATGACATACATTATAATTTTAATTAGCATATAAATTCACTTCCATATGCACTCATTTTGTAATTGGGACGGATAAATGAAGAGTTAGAAAAAAAAAGTGAAGATCAAGGTAAAAAGGCAATAAATTCATAATCTTGGTTTATAATGGTGGTTCACATTAACCTCAACCTCAACCTAACCAACCTCAACAATGTTTACCTAAAAACCAACCCAAGTTGTTCTATAGTTTTAACGTAGCTAAAAGCTTTTAACAGCTCTTTTTTTTATAAGACACGGGCTTTTGCAAGGATATTTGTGTAAAAATCGCGTCGAATACGATCAGCTTTGTACTGAACAATTTAGCTATTAAAAAAACCAGTTTTTAAATATTCGACTCCCAAAGTGACAATTTTCAATTATTGTGTTTTCTTTAATACCAGTCGTTACGTTAATCGTAACGTTAACTATGTGGTCAACACTAACCAGCCCAGAGGTCCTTACTACTCTTACTACTACTTCTCTTACTACTACTACTACTCTTACTACTAATACTAGGCTCTTACTACAGGCATGGATACCGATGCGGTATTCTAGTCATCAGGGCAACGAGCGAAACCCTTCGTTGACAGTACGGGGTAGCTGTCCAATAAAGGAGTGATAAAGAAACAGGCATACTTTTAATTTGAATATCGTCTTTTCAATGTTCATTTTAAGAGCCACCTGTTGAGTCTACTAAGAGTTGAGAGTTGAGAGATAATTATTTGAATACAAAAAAAAATAAAAAAATTGATGTTTTGTAAACTGCGAATATTTGCATTAAAATATAACGTTTATTTGTTTTTTTTTATGCTGTCGATAATTTATCTGATATTTTTTAGGCTTATTAAAAAGGAAAAAAGGAACCCTATAGGATCATTCCTTGTCCGTCTGTCGATTATGAAGGGAGTTTTAGATGTAAATTTGTATGTATTAATTACAGATTTGTACGTAATATTTTCTTTGATTTTGCGAAGCCGGTCGGCTTCAGTACCAAGCTCCAAACATGTTCGATTACGAAGTAGCCGGCATCAGCTAGATGTAGATCGTCAGTGATCTAGGTTTTGGAGTGCAATATATTATTTCTGATGCGGTCGGTTAGTTTGACTTCCAAGATACTGCGCTCCATGGCCCGGTGACATACCCCGAGAGAAATCTTCTGTAACCTTATTAATCAGTCACCGTTTCAGAAAACGGCCTAGAATGCATTGTTAATGAAAATCCAACTCAAATGCAAACCCACCTAACCGCAACACCTACCAAAAGCCAAGCTTGTCACTGCGTTCGTATTTTCGCTGGTCATTAAATAGCGTTCCAAAGTTTTCTAATTAGGCGCAAGGCATTAATCTTGCCGACGTTTTGCGAGTCCTTGTGACTGGCACAAGTTGCCAAATTATGGGAATAACTAGGGTTTCAGCTAAGACTCCACTAGGATTTGCGCGTTATTTTACTATGAAAAGAAATGAAGTTGAAATACAGAAAAGATGCGACATGTAGCGCAAAGCATTTTTGCGATTTACTTTTGGTTATTCAAAGAATCTTTAAAGTATCTTCATCATCATTACCCAGAAGTCATCCACGGTTGAACTAGTTACCTCCATAGAACGTCATCGTGGACGATAATCTGCCATTAACGTCCATCGGTCGCTCGGGACTTTCACAGTGTCGTCGGTCTACCTAATAGGAGACTTACCTACGCTGTATACGTCTTCCACTTCGTGGTCGCGAAGATAAGATTACGCGCGTGTCACGCTTAGCATTTCTTGATAAAGGTCACCAAATGTGATCGAAACTATAGTCGACACCGACACTAATTTAACTCATTCCGCTACGGGCTACTAGACACGCACTTACTAGCGTGATTATAGTGCATTCCTACCTTTACGGTTGTTGGTTTTCTCATGGTTTCCTAAAGCTGCCGGAATGCTCGTTTGCATAGCTGGCTAATGATAGTTTTGGCTGTCCGCTACGTGAACAGCCTTGGTTAGTGCGCGTTGTATTTAAATGCTCTAACGGTGATTTAGTAAAAAAAGATTAGTACGATTTGTGAAATGTAAATGAACAATTTTAAATGTAATTATGATTGAATGACAATATACAATTATGTTTCACAGCTTCATTCTTTGCGATTTATTGTTTACGTGTTGTAGTTGCGCCCTAGCCTCCACCTCGCACGGATTTTTTAGAGGTAATTTTTTTTTTTTTTTTTTTTTTTTTTTTTTTATGGCAGCCCTTCTGGCTGTCATCTGTCATTCTAACCCCACTACTACTTTTCCTGAACGGTCCGTTGTGGTTTCAAATCATTCTGCGTTTCCGTGCTCAAGCCTTCGCACGTCTCCTGAACTATAAAAGTAACGTCCGTATTTCAATAATGGGAAGAAAAAGGAAACAAGAAAAGAATGAAGAAGAAATTCGTCGAAAAATTAAAAAGCTCGAAGATCAGCTAGTGCAGGTGACTTCCAAAACTGTGAACCCGCCATTGGAAGAAGAAAATTTGAACAGTAAGTTACTTAAACCTAACGGTTTATTTTAAAAGATCAATGTGTGATGCGTACTGCTATACTTGGGCTGTTACTGTCACAAAGTTTCATCAGTATATATATATTTTATATCGATATTTTTTATATTCGATATTTTAGTGATGCGAGGATACCGCACGTGGGTTACCTCTGTCATGCGTTAAAGTGATGCGTACTGCTATACTTGGGCTGTTACTGTCACGATTATTTGACATGTTCTAAAAAGAACTATGTTCTCGCAGACTTGCCGCTGGAGCCGCTGGAACCGTTGGACACTCACTACTTGGAGTCCATATACTGCGAGTCTCCGATGCCGGTCACGTTGGATTACGAGGAAGCTTCACTGTATCCAGGATCGTCTTACCTACCTTTATCGCATCCGCCGTCGCCGCAACCTGCTTCTACACAAGCCGCTTCGCACCACGTTACACCGCAGCCTGCTTTATCGCCGACACCCGCGCCGCCACAGGCTGGCACATCGGCAGATGGTAACAAAATAACCGCAAACGAGATAGAACTGGATGAAGATATCCTTCAGTTGCTTGGTGATGCTCCTAAGGCAGAGACTCCCCTCGGCCCGTCTATACACAAAGACGTTGCACGCAGATGGCAAGATATTCTTGCCAAGGGTTTGGCTAAGGACGTAAAAAAGGACCTATTGAAAGAGTATTTAGTCCCCAGCAACTGCGATCTTTTGGTACCTGCTGCTCTCAACCCGGAAGTAAAGGCGGCTTTACCCGACGCGTTAGTTAAACGAGACGCTTCGCTAACATTCAAGCAAAAACAACTTGCAGTTGCATTGTCTGCCTTAGCTACAGTAACGGAGCTGGTTTTAACCAATGAAACGTCAAAACAAAAAATTTTGAAACCACTTAGTGACGCTTGTCGCATTCTTTGCGACAATCACTATTCAGACACGAGAACTCGTAGAAGCTTCGTTATATCGTCGATCAATACAAAGCTAAGAGATACTCTCATAGAATCCAGTAGAGACAAGTTTCTATTTGGAGAGAACGTTTCAGAGAAACTAAAAGCTGCAAAAACCATTCAACAGTCTGGAGATGCCCTAAAAAATTCTCAAAAGCCAAAATTCCAGCAGCGTCCAAATGTAGCGTCCACTAGTGGAATAAATAATAAAGGCCGTTTAAACTACGTCCCTCAGCACCGCAAGACGGACAACAAACCGAACGAGGGTCGGCAAGCGCCCAGTTACGCGCATCGCCAGTCTACGAGCAACAATGCCCGGCAACCCAACGACCGTCCACTCCCGGCGAGGACATCAGCGCCGCAACGGAGATAATCGACCCAGAGGTACGATATGCAGGGAGGATTCAGTATTTTCTTAACGAGTGGGCCGATATTACTGATGATGAAATAATTCTGTCATGGGTTCAAGGCTACACTATTCCATTCAAATCTACACCTCATCGCGCTAATAAACCTAGAGTATACCCTAGGTCCGAACAAGAACGAAATAATTTCCAAAAATGTATAAAACATCTGTTGGATATCAATGCGATATCCCACTGTAATCACGAACCAGGGGAATTTTTGTCGTCTGTGTTTTTAGTGCCAAAACCGAACGGTGACAATAGATTTATCTTAAATCTAAAATGTCTTAATAAGTTTATAGAAACGAAACATTTTAAGATGGAAGATTATCGCATGGCGTCAAAATTGATAACGAAAAATTGCTTCATGGGGTCAATAGACTTTAAAGATGCATATTTTTTTCTTCCAGTACAAAATTTGCATAAAAAATACCTTCGATTTGAATTTGACGATGTTCTTTACGAATTCAACTGTCTGCCGTTTGGTTTAAGCACAGCACCGTTCGTTTTTACAAAACTGTTGAAGCCTGTAATGGAACATCTTAGAAAAACTCATCATTTGATATCAGTGGTATATCTCGATGATGTATTTTGTATTGGTAGAACATATTCCGAATGTAAACATAACCTTACTTTAACCAAAACATTATTTGAAAAATTGGGATTTTTAATAAATTGTGAAAAAAGCTGCCTTATACCAAAAAGTCAATGCAAGTTCTTAGGCTTTATTTTTGACTCAAAAAACATGGTTCTAAAATTACCTGATATAAAAATATCTAAAATTAAGGAAAAAATATATAGTATGCTAAACACACAAAAGTGTAAACTGCGAGACTTTGCTCGATTTGTAGGATTATTAGTTTCGGCTTGCCCTGCTATCCAATATTCATGGCTATATACCAAATATTTTGAACAATTTAAATACTCATGTCTACTTCATAATTCTAGCTATGAACAAATAGTAAGAATTCCAGAAAATTTAAGAGATGATATAGTTTGGTGGTTAAATAATATCGATCACGGGCATAAACCTCTGGGTATTGATGAATTTAAAGTAGTTATTTACTCTGATGCATCTTCTACGGGTTACGGTGCTTACTGTGATGGACGTGAATGTTATGGATATTGGAAGGAAGGTGAAAAATTATTGCATATTAACGAGTTGGAACTAAAAGCAGCTTTTCTCGCACTGAAATGTTTCGCAAAAAACCTATTCAATCTAAAGATACTACTACGAATCGATAATATGACTGCCATTTCGTGTATAAACAGAATGGGTAGCATCCAATATGAACATTTAAACATAATTTCCAGAGAACTCTGGCAATGGTGTGAAATGCGTAATCTAACCGTTTTTGCGTCTTACATAAATACAAAAGATAATTGTGAAGCTGATGAATTATCAAGAAAAAGGTTTATAGATACAGAATGGGAATTAAATCCTGAAGCTTACAACAAAATAACACTTAACTTTGGATCACCCGAAATTGATCTCTTTGCAAGCAGATGTAACGCAAAGTGCCCTATTTATGTAACTTGGAAAAATGATCCAGACGCGTGGGCCGTCGATGCGTTTACTATATCATGGAAAAACAAGTTATTTTACGCATTTCCGCCATTTTCTCTAATAGCAAAGGTCTTGCAAAAAATTATTCAAGAAAAAGTAGATGGCATAGTCGTTGTACCATATTGGCCTACACAAGCTTGGTTTCCCATGTTCCAAAAGTTGATAAGTTCAAAGCCCTTATATTTTGGACCCAATATAAACTTGCTAATTTCTCCTTTCAGGGTGAACCACAATCTACACCAAACATTAAAATTAGTTGCCGCGAAGCTTTCAGGAAAACTTTACTGAACAAATGCCTGTCTCCTAGTACAGTAGAAATAATGCTATCATCATTAACCGATTCGACTTATAAGCAATACGATGGTTGTATAATAGCATGGGGAAAATATTGTAATGTTCACAGTTATGATTATACCTCGGCTTCAGTCCCGATAGTGTTACATTTTCTTACTGATTTGTTTAACAAGGGTGCAAAATATGGTACAATTAATTCTTGCAGGTCTGCCTTGGCTTTGTTACTAGGTAACCTAGATGATGATAGGGTAAGACGCTTTATGAAGGGAGTTTTCAAATTGAGACCTACCACTCCAAAGTATAGTTTCACATGGGACCCAGCTATAGTCTTAGACTATTTAGCACAAAAATGGCCAAATATAGAGATCAATTTGGAAACTCTGTCAAAAAAGACTGCAACTCTGTTGGCTTTGGTAACTGCACACCGTATTCAAACTTTTGGACTTATACAATTGGAAGATATAAAAATGCAGTCACAAAAAGAGATATTAATAAGGATTCCACAATTAATTAAAACATCTAAACCGAATTCTGTTCAGCCAGTTTTGAGGTTACCTTATTTTGACGATCGCCCCGAAGTATGCCCAGCAAGGTGCTTGGAAGCTTATATTAATAGAACAAAGACACTCCGAAACACCAATTCTTTATTTATTAGTTACAAAAAACCACACTCAAAAATATCATCTCAAACACTCGGTAAATGGATAAAAGACATTCTTCTTAAAAGCGGGGTTGATACTTCAATTTATAGTGCCCACAGTACCCGTCATGCAGCCACATCCACAGCCAACAGACTTGGAGTTAATATTGACCTGATTCGTAAAACTGCAGGATGGACAGATTCCTCCTCAGTATTCGCAAAGTTCTATAACAGACAAATAATTAGCAATCCGAATGATTTTGCGACAACAGTTTTGTCCTCCAGTAGTAATCTGTAACAAAAATATATGATTAATAATCTGTAACAAAAATATATGATTAATGTATGATACCGTTAACCAATACGTATATGTAAATAATGAACATTGATTTTGCTCACTCAAGTGTTTTTTCATTTCACATTTTATGTATACACTCTAAACATCTACAACACGTAAACAATAAATCGCAAAGAATGAAGCTGTGAAACATAATTAAAAATCAAACGAACTTACCAAGTGAAGTTCGATGATAATTATGTGAACAGCTTCATTCGACGCGATTTATACATACCCTCCCTATAATTCAAACAAGAAATGTTATCGAACATTTTGAGACCCTACCCTATAAAATAAAATGTGAATAGAATAGCTCTAAACAAAAATGATTTGAAACCACAACGGACCGTTCAGGAAAAGTAGTAGTGGGGTTAGAATGACAGATGACAGCCAGAAGGGCTGCCATAAAAAAAAAAAAAAAAAAAAAAAAAAAAAAAAAAAAAAAAAAAAAATTACCTCTAAAAAATCCGTGCGAGGTGGAGGCTAGGGCGCAACTACAACACGTAAACAATAAATCGCGTCGAATGAAGCTGTTCACATAATTATCATCGAACTTCACTTGGTAAGTTCGTTTGATTTTTAATTTTAAAACTAAATTTATTATCGAATCTGTATTAACTGCATGATAATTATACACACTAAAAGGTTTAAACAATGTGTATTTAAAATGAAGGTTTGAAATGTACTCTCCGAGGATTAATGTGAGACAATATAACAAAGGACACTTAAAATGACATGTTATAAAGTCAAAACACATAGTCGGAGGATTTTATAAAGGTGATCGTGAATTATTTAAACACCGACTACATATTTTGATTTAATAACATCTCCTTTAGTACATTTTTTACCATGGACTCTTTGAGATTATGACAATAACATGTTTTTTTTTTTGTAATATTATTATTATTATTATTTGTTAATTTTTATAATGGAATAGACTTTCTTATCTAATACTATTTTTATTTTTAGTATTATAATTACTATTGACATTTATTTTAAGCCTACAAATGTTTTCTTTTTTTTTTTTTTACAATATTGCTCCACGGACTCCGGGGTCCGTGCCATTTATCAAGTATTACAAATATTTTATCAACTAAAACAGAATATAAATACTAAAGACTTTACAAAAAGAATATACCAACGAATATGCTAATAAAGAGCTAAGTGCTATTATAGATTTGCGTATATGCGTATTTGCGATTTGCGTAGCCTACAAATGTTTGTAGTGCTGATAATTTTTGTTGTGCTTTTGTGACATTTTTTGTTGTGTTTTTTTTTATTTCACCTAGTGATGACTATCCATAAGAGTATTTTTAATACCTATTTCGAAATAAAGATGAATTGAATCGAGTAAATTTCATATTGACAATTTGATTTGAGAAAAACGTGATTATTCCCGTTTTATTAAAACTTAACTTATCTTGCCTATTAGTGTGAGTGTTACTTATTTTTTTAGTGGCATTAGTGTTTCGGTGCAAAACTGTAATCACCTCCTAAATCTTATCAAAACGTTTGTTTTTGGTGACAATAGCTTGGATAAATAATAATATAGGCTGACTTGAACCATAAAAAAAAGGATTAAAAAAACTACTTTCTTCGTCATAATTTGAACGCAGAAAATTCGTCACTTGATGTGCCTATAACTACGAAGGTATAGCAATTATTTAAAAAAATCACATCTACAAGCATAGTTTTTCACTGTGTAGCTATAATATGAAAATTAATAAAAAAACATCGAAATCGCGTAACATTATGGGGTGGGAAACAGTGGCCGCTTTTTGTATAGGCAAGTAGGCAATATTATACTCTAATCTTAGGAATAGGGTATGCCGCCGTTTCGTCCATACAAAAATCCGTAGGTTGATACCCAATCCTCAACTTTATCGGATTTCGATGATTCTTTTATATGTTTTTTACAACGAGGAAAACTATGCTTGTATGTTTGATTATTTTTTGAATTTCGCAATATCTTCGTTGTAATTACTTACGATTAAAAGTAGTTGTTGTTAGAATAACTTTTTTTTTTTTGAAAAACCATAGCGTAGTGTTAAACTTTAGTTTATCCAAACGTTTGATACCAAAAACAAAAGATTTGTTAAGATTTAAGGTGTGGTAACAGACTACCCTCGAAACGCTAATTCATCAAAAAGTTAGGAAAATTCACTAAATTTCTCTGTCGCACGCACGAGAAACAGAGCGACAGCTATACAATTTCAAATATTGAATTCGCCAATACCTCGTACCTCGCGGAAGTACTAGGTAATATATAAGTTTCAAAGTACCTTAATACTTAATTATGTCATTACGGCCTTTCACCACGACAAGACAAAAAGCAACCGATTTCTACCACAAGATAATAAATACTTACTAAATGCTCACAAACTACGTCAAGCAAGTACATCATGCCGAAACTCCGTATTGATCGGCGAACTCCTAAGTCAATCACCAAGTTTGATTTTGGTAAGTTCTCGAGTTAGCAAGAAATAGTCTCGCGAGTTGTTTAACTTTGGGAAAACGTTAATTTGCCTTGAATTGGCTAGCTTTAGAGTTATAATTGGGTAATTAATGTATTTCGCAATATTGAAAGCTGTTGAATATTAATTAACTATGTCAAGTTGCGATAAGGACGTTCTCTAAAGTTATTGGTTACGACTGATTTTTTATTGGAATATAAAACATCACAATATAATCTTATTGAAGAAAAAAAAAGGATAATAATATGATAACAAAATAATTGGGGGAAAAAGAAATCAAAAAGCAACCTTGCTTTTTAAAAAGCAATTCGAGAGAGCAAGGCTTAGCGAAAATACACTCAAAAGTTGTATTAATAAGTGATAGAATTGCAATGTAATTCGTAATCGTCCACTATTAGCGTACTAGCGGCGTCGGTATCTCTTGCCTGTAGTAAGAGCCTACTAAAATAAACCACCTAGCCCATCTTTGTGCTCTGGAATGGTTAGAGAAGGGCTTTCCCTCCACCTAAACGAGAGCGAGGAGGACGACAATATCGAGTTGCCGACAGCGTGTCGCTGTCCCGGGAGCAGCTAAAACGCAGTGCTCCGAAGTGTTCACTTGGAGATCCCTTAAACCTCTACCAAGCATAAAGGCAGGCTGAGGCTGAGGCGGCTTTATTAGTGGGTATAATCCTAAATAGCTTGGCTGCACCTCAAAGCAACCGGGTATCTTAAACACATTTCAACCTCATCAACAAAATATTTTTTTTCTAGACAAGCTTTTATAAAATCCGTTGTTGGTACTGTATGCTGATCAAAATGAGTCCAAACTCCATCAATCTAGTGTTCGTTACTAAGGAGTTCCGTTGTCCAGCTTCCGTATCCATCATCAGATCAGCTTGCTGTCATAATATTGTATTGTCATCGGAACTGAATAGGCATGCAACATTGCAACTCAATTGAATGGTCCAAAATTCAGTTGCAAGATTTTACCTTAACATACATACATACAAACATTTCAAGGTAAATAAAAGCTTCTAAAAATGATACAGGCTATGCTAAGCTACTAGATACAAAATCCGCTTTTTTGAGATCCTGATAGATAGATAGATAGATATTTTTTTTTATTGTTTGACATTTAATCTGTGGACATATTATTTTTTTATTATAAATTATCTTGACATATATTGATTTGATTTTATATAATTTAAATATATTTGACATTTGTTTTTGAATGTTTTTAAATTTAATTCTCATTATCGTAATTCGTGTTCGGTGTAAATATATAAATATAATTGATGTAAATAAATAAATAAATAGATATATAGATAAACTCTTAATTAGCTAGGACAGAAAACAAAAAAATAACTAGTGTAACAAATGGCGAACTTTTCGCTGAAAGCCTCTATATCTATATGAACTGCACAGCAATCAGTTTCAATTCCTTTTGTCCATATCATAAAACAGTGGAACAGTCCGGACTGAATGACCGAACTATTCTCCCACTCAGACTTCCACTCAAACCCACTCATCTCAAGCACCTCTCCGTAAGATATTAAAATAAATCAGACGAAATAAAGATATCCAAAAGTTTGCTTTGCCCATAAAAATCCACAAACAGTAACACTTTCTGTAAATAAGAGGGCGCTTATAAATTACCCACCTCAGTATAAGCGAATGGTGGTATTATACAAAACGTAGCGAAGCAGTTGAGAGCAGAACTCACTGAGGATTTCCACTTACAGGGTCCGACAAGACACGGTTTCTGGACATACTCGTATTTTTTTAAATTATTTAATTTAATAATAATATAATATGGATCCCCAATATTTAGAAACATAGGTACTAAGCTGGGTGCATCCCTAACTACAGGAGCTTATCCCCATCTACAATCTATCTATACCTATAAAAGGCTTTGTGCTGACTGACTGACCTATAGACAACGTACAGCCTAAACCACTGGACGTAGACTTGAAATTTGGAGCATATATTTATTGAGGGGTGTAAACGCACACTAAGAAAGGATTTTTCGAAAATCAACCCCTAAGGGGATGAAATGAGGTGTTATTGTATGAAACTTTTTTTTCTCTGGTTCGATTGATACCAAACTTGATATGGATACTCTACAAGAAAATTAAAAAGATACGTGTATCACAGTTTTTTTCAAAATCAGTTCCCGTTGGTATTAAAAAAGTTATTTAAAATTTTGGCGATAGAATGTTTGTTTCTCCTTAACTTTGTAACGGCTATACATATTTTGATGAAACTTGGTTTTGGGGTAGTTTGTGGCATGAATTAACACATAAGCTACTTTATCCCGGTAAAATATATATTTTCTCTTTGATAATTATAATTATTAACCTCCATAGTAACTCAATGGATTATTGTTTCCTAGAAAAACTCGGGCGAAGCCGCAGGCAGAAGGTAGTAATTAAATAAAATGCTTATCCGTAACAGACGCAAATTTTACATGTTGCAATAGCTTATATATTTGCGCTATGCTAGAGTCGATCGTAAGCAAGGCAGTGGGTCCTCGGCGACGATAATGTATTATGGCTCAAGCATAAATGTTTTTTTTTTATGTTCCGTACGTCTAACCTGTTTAATTTAATTTAATATTGATTCTACGTCAGCAATTTATACGAATCACAATTTAATATTTATGCTATGAATTATGTCCGGGTTCTCCATACTAAGTCCCGTAACTGGAGTGGGCTGAAAATCGCACCCCGTGCGTAATACTTGAGTTGGAGCATTTATATTCTTGGAAGTATGCTCGAGTTTCTTTAGGAACTGGGTGTTATGTCCAACTATAACGTTGTTTTACTTAACTGGTAGAACTCTGGCGATATTGGTTTTTGTAAATTATGCACCAAGTTTAGGTGCTGAAATAAAAATATTAGAAGCATAAACTGTTTAGAAGATTGGTTCTTGGTATGACAGGATTTATTTTGCGCAAAAGTATCGACACTTAGGGCCTTTTACATTTTTCAAGTGTGTGATAGTAAATGCTTTGCATGTGTGAGTTGCAGTATCACCAAGAATTTTGAAGTAATCTTGCGCTAAGCTTGGGTGTCTTTAGATGGGGTTAGTGCTCTATAATATCAGTGGTCTCCCTTTTTTGTTTTATGGCATTGACTGCGACTTCCAACAATAAGAAGGTAATGTTTTTAGCACAGAATTCTCCTTATTATGTCTTTGGTTTTTCGGTATATGATTATAAGGTGGTATGTATCTTTGTTATCTCCTGTAGTCTAAATGGATTGACAGATTTTGAAGTTAGAGTTGTCGGTAGATCTATCATCTATATCAGTCGGATTTTTGTTTCTATTTTAATAATAACTGACAGAGAGACAGAGAGACAGAGAGACAGGGAGACAGGGAGACAGACAGATAGACAGATAGACAGATAGACAGATAGACAGAAAGACATATAGACAGAGTTACATTTGTTTAAGATTATATACTGGAATTGGATTCACATGTTCACTATTCCAACCTATTAATTCCCGTCGTTTGTAATATCGTCGAGAACCTACAAAAAAAATTACAAAATCCTTGAAAGAGAAAGCAATTTTAAAATTTTCGAAAATCTTTCTCGTTCTAGAAACACATTCCGTGTCCTGTCCAGACGTTTCTATTACTCTTTCATTACGTGCTTGCTAGACAGATTTATTACGAAACAGAAACGAAAAGACAAACTGAAAGAACTTTTGAGTTGTAGCTAGTAGCGCGATATTCACAGACTACAGACTGTTTTAAAAATGTATTTATCCTGCAGGTATACCTACCGATACATACAGATATACCTGTATCATAATACTACTGCAGGTATACCTGTATCGTCGATTCTGTTGTATAATTTTCTTAACTACGTAAACTAACTTTGATGGTTCTAAATTTGCTGCCATCGTTTTTTCTCAAATTGAAATGAACTGAAGCTCCTCAGACAATTTTTGTCCTGTTAGACTAGTTTAGTTCAGAGAGTGCTATTGAAAAGAATGGACACCATTATCTTCTCAAAGAAAATTAGTAATTATTATTTTTCAGTAACTGTCAAATCAAGCTAATAAAAAGTATTCGGGTGTTATTCTTATTTCTTACAGAAAGTCGATTAGATATTTCTCGATATTTAGAATTTCGTACTTAAAAAGGAAAACGAAGATATATGCGGAGAGATTGGTATTATAATAAGACTAGAAGCCCGCACCCGTTTTGCTGGGGTATATAAAAAAAAATAAAAAAATATAATACACACACATAAACCCTTCTATTTGCGTCAGGTTAATATAAAAAAAAAATATTTTAAAGAAAGCGAAAAAGCTACCCGACAGCGAAATAATTTTTCAAATCGGTCCGGTAGTTTCAGAGCCTATTCAATGCAAACAAACTATCAAATCTTTCCTCTTTATAATATTGGTATAGATAGATTTTGAATGTGGATCTATGTGTAAAAAAATCATTGATTTGATTTAATCACACTAATATTTTAAAAGCGAAAGTTTTGTCACTTTCAATGCATAATAAAAAAAAAAAAAACATACTAGCATAGTTTTCCAAGTTGTAGATAACATTTAAAAAAACCTCCTGCCTTCCTGTTTTAAAATTGCCCTTATACGGGTGTTTCGTTAAACGATTGTCATATTGTATGATATCATTTTACTCATCAATATAATTTATAATAATGGACCAACCAAGAATTCTCGAAAAAAATACTTATCAGCAGATAAGTATTTTTTTTTTGCGTTTTATTATTTTTATTTCTATGGCAGCAGCCACAGTAAAAAATCATTCAACGAAACGCATGGAATAGTGATATGTACCTAGATAGGTGGGTAAATGAGACGCACGCACTTGTAAGATAGCTTGTTTATTACTGGCCCGCGCACCGTGCCAGTTAGTTGTTAAACCGCGAAACTATGGAGGGGCGCGTATACATCATTCCTCCACACTTAATTTGAGGTACCTGGTGACAAACACAAAACCAGCTATTTTAAAAAATAACATTTTAACACAATATGTTTTACACAAATCCCTTTCCACATACAAATTTATAAATACTGTTTATAATCAATTTTTTGTTTATCACGCCTAGGGCGCGAAGGCGTGAGAGAGGGCGTCGTTAAGTTCGCGGGGTGAGCACGCGCCGCGCCCGCGACGACCGGAGCAGCGTCAGCTCCGGCGCTCGCCGCCCTCGATTCAACGTTTTCAACGGTCCCTCGCTCACCCTCTTCAGTCTCACAATCCCGCCACTCTTCCAAATCACATTCAGAGTCTGGTGGCATTGGAGCTTCATCAGTTCCGTGTTCCCCGGTTCGTTCGGCAACAGGCGCTTGCGCACTGGTGGCCGCCGGCGGCATTGCCTGTTCCGGTGGAGAGATAGTATCCGCGTGCACACTTGGACTAGGATGGAACTGATGACGCTCATTACATACATTTTTGGCCCTTATAATATTCTTTTCGTTACATCCTGTGTATCTAATGATTTGATCGACGTGTCTAATACAGCTAACGTCCAAATCTATTATAAAAACCTTATACATTTCATTGCCTATCTTTTCTTTTATCTTTCCTAATCGCCAAATTTCCTTTCGTGCGCTGTACCATCGGACCCAAACCGTATCATCTAGCTCAAAATTCCGTCTACTAGGAACTTCCGGTAATTGTTTAAACTTCTCTTTAGTTGGTAATATTAGATCAAGGCGCGTTCGTAACTGCCTTCCAAACATTAATTTCGCCGGAGTCTCACCGGTGGTACAATGCACGGTATTCCTGTAGGTGAATAGGTAGCCTAACAGCTGTTCATGCATCAGTTGTGGCGCTGCGTTCTCATTAATGATGCATTTTAACATTTTTTTACAAGTTCGTACAGAATTTTCTGCTTGGCCGTTGCTGGGAGGGTGATAGATCGCTATAGTCATATATTTAATACCGTTAGCTGCGCAAAACGCTTTAAATTCAACTGAATTTATTTTAACATCATTATCCGATACCAGCAATTCTGGTACACCAAATGTTGCAAAAATTCCCTTTAGCTTCGTAATTAACGCGCTCGTTGTAGTACCATTATGCATGTGAAGGCACTCCAACCACTTGCTAAATGCATCGACCACCACCAAGTATACCCTCTGCCCCACGGTCATGTAGTCAATGTGCAGGCGCTGCCAGGGACGAGCGGGGGCGGGCCAGGGCGCAGGTGGGTCGCGCGGCGGCGCAGCACGCACCGAAGTGCAAGTCTCGCACGACCCTATCCTAGTTTCAATATCTTCATCGACCCGAGGCCACCAAAAGCGAGATCGGCAATTACTCTTGCTTTTAATAATGCCTAAATGAGTGTGGTGTAGTTCGTTCAGCATTTTTTTCCTCAGCACAGACGGAATAACAATTCTATGCCCTCTAAATAAACAGCCGTTTTCGAATTGTAAATCAGACCTGCATTGAAAGTATGGCAATATAGACTTACAAGTTAATTTACGAGGCCACCCGTGTTGCATATATCTAACGACCGTCTGTAATATCGCATCGCTCGCTGTCGTATGCACTATGTCCTTGACCGTTATCGCCGGCGATGACGCATCTAGAAACTTAAGTGCGTAATAGGTATCGGCTTCACTATCGGTTCTTTCTATTGCTATCTTGTCAGTTAACGGAGCGCGCGAAAAGAAATCTGCCACTAAATTATTTTCGCTAGATATATATTGCACGGTGTAATTATATGCTGATAATATTATAGCATATCTTTGTAGTCTCAATGCTGTCGTCACGGGTACGCCCGTTTTGCTATTAAAAATCGACAGTAGGGGCTTGTGGTCCGTTTTTAAAATGAAATGATCATCGCGTCCGTATAAATACTGATGGAATCTTTTAACTCCAAAAATAATAGCGGTCGCTTCTTTCTGTATCTGGCTGTAATTTTTCTCGCTGGCCAAGAGCGAGCGTGACGCATATGCGAGCGGACGCTCCGTGCCGTCCGCGTCCAGCTGAGAAAGAACAGCCCCGACTCCCCCCGGTCCAGCATCTACCGCCAAACAAAGACGTGCTCCTGGATCGAAATGAGCTAATACCCGCTCCGACGCCAGCTCGCGGCGTACGCGCGCCACGCTACGTCGTTGTCGTTCGCCCCACTCCCAGGCCGCGTCTTTTCGTAAGAGTTCATGTAAAGGAGTGAGTATGGCAGATGCGTTTGGAATAAAATTCCGATAATAATTTAAAACGCCTAAAAATCGCTTAACTTCTGTGACGTTTTTCGGTTCTGGAGCGTTTAGAATAGCCGTGACTTTATCAGGACTAGTCTTGAGACCCTCTTTACTGATGACGTAACCTAAATATGTGACACTTTCTTTAAAGAATTCGCTTTTTTCCTTTTGTAGGCGCAAACCCGCGTTACTGAGCCTACTTAAACCTCATGTAGGTTTTTTAAATGAGTTGTTCTATCACGTCCAGTAATACATATATCATCAAGCCAAATACTGACACCGTCGATTCCCGATAGCAATGTTTCCATAAATTTTTGGAAAATTGCAGGCGCATTTGCCAAACCGTACACCAATCTAGTATATTTAAAACAAACCTTTGTGGGTATTAATAGTAGTGAGCTCCTGAGAATTTTCCTCGAGCACAAATTGATTATATGCATTTTTTAAATCTATCTTGCTGTACCGCTCACCACCTCCGATTTTGGCAAATACCTCCTCAATTCGAGGCAAGGGGTATTTATCAATTATAAGATCCCTATTCAATGTAACGGAAAAATCACCCGCAATCTTAACTTGACCGTTATCTTTAATCACGGGTACAATAGGTGTGGCATACTGTGAGTAGTTCACTGGAATCAATATACCTAACCCTACTAAACGGTTCAACTCCTCTTCAACCTTATCGCGTAGGGCAAAGGGCACTGTTCGTGGCTTAAAAAATTTTGGATCGACCTTTTCTTTTAGTTTTAAGTGAACCTTGAATTTATTGAATTCACCCAACTCATCATGCCACAAGTCCGGGAACTTTTGCAACAGATCGCTTACCTCAGTTGCTGTGTCACTATTCAAAGTATAAATATTCGTATTTGCATCTGTTGTTATAATAAAATTGAAGGCGGACATAAAATCTCTGCCAAGCAAGGCCGGTCCTCCATTTTGTAGGACAAATATTCTAATTAATTTAATAATGCTATTAAATTTCGCCTCAATTTGGAAATAGCCCATTGGCGTGATTTTATGTCCGTTATACAAACACATTTTAATAGAACTGTTCTGTAACTGATAGTTAGAAAATTTATCTTTGTACAATTTGTCTGAAATTACGCAGCTGCCTGAGCCTGAATCGAGTTCCATTGACATTTCATGGCCTCCTAATATGAGATCAATATTGATTGGCTTATCCGTCACATACCTTAAATTAAAATTCTGACATTCCTCGCAAGATGTGTCCAAGGTTTGGTCGGCCGCCTTGTGATCCTGCTCTGTCTCAACGTGATGAAATCCCGCCGTATTTTTCGCACATACACGCTTTAAATGGCCCTTTCGGCCACACTTCTTGCACTTATATTCTTTAAACTTGCAACTATCACTTTGGTGATTTTTCATTCCACAAACGCAACAACGCGATGAGTCCGCCGAGCCTGCGCCGGCGCCGACACGTGCCGGGCCTCCGCTGCTGCCGCCACCACCGCCTCGACCAGATTGGAACTTCGCCCGGTACACCGGTTCCTCCTTGATTGCTACAGCCTCGCTGGTGGACATCATCGTCTTCGCCTGTTTAGCACACGCCGCCCGCTCTGCCAATTCAATGGCCCGTGACAATGTGAGTGTGGGCGGGTCCTGCTCAAACAGCTTATCGCGTTCGGGGCCTGAGCCCAGGCCGAGGACGAAGCGATCCAGCAGGTTCGTTTCCAAGGCGGTGCCGAAGCCGCAATAGCATGCTAGGCCTCTCAATCGCGCCGCCCAGTCTCCTAAAGGTTCGCCTGGACTACGATTTGCTCCATAAAATTTCGCCTTTTCCACAAAAGAAACTCTTTTGGGCTTGAAATGGCCGTCGAGTAATAAAATGAGCTCCGAATAACTCAACGATTCCAATTCATTCGGAAATGCTAAGTTTCGCGTAAAGCGATACGTCTCGTCATTGAGGTGTGTCAAGAGTAATCCGCTTTGGTTTCCCACGTCCACGCGGTTTATTTTCACAAACTGGATCAGTCTAGCTTTAAAAATTGCCCATTCACTGTTCTTGTGATCGAAAATGGCCAAATTCCCCAAATAAGCCACAGCCATGATCAGTTACTTGTTTTTCTCTTCCTTCGAGGACAATCCACATCCGTCGTTCGCCAATGATATGTACCTAGATAGGTGGGTAAATGAGACGCACGCACTTGTAAGATAGCTTGTTTATTACTGGCCCGCGCACCGTGCCAGTTAGTTGTTAAACCGCGAAACTATGGAGGGGCGCGTATACATCAAATAGCCGATTTTGTTTTGGCGATTTCTTAGTTGGTCCCATAATAAAAGTTGATCATAATAGTAAATACAATGATATATAAAATAATAATGTCCATTGCTTAAAGAAGCAACCCGTATATTATCGCTCATCGCTTACATACTCCAGCTTTTATAGAAGAAAATCCGCCGTCTTGTCCAAACGCGTAGTAAAAAAACGCGTAGTCTGATACCCACCCCTAAACGTTATCCGATTTCGATGTTTTCTTTATATGTTATATACACCGTAGTAAACTATGCTTAAATGTTACTTATTTTTGTAATTTCTCAATATCTTTAACATTCAATAATATATCTTGACATTGTTTTATATTGTATTTGTGACTGACATTGATGATAATTTTTAATTAACTATTACTTTGAATTGTTTATATTTTTAATTTTTAATCTCTGATGACTGTGTATTTTTAATTCTATTTTTGATTTGATTAGCTAATGTAATTGGTTTCACCGTGTTAGTTATATAAATAAAATACGTTCAATGTATTATTTTACTAAATATATTTTATTTGTTTTAGCTTAATTTTAATTAATAAACAATACAAATAAATAAATATATCTTAAATTGTTATAGATCTATTAGATATTAAGTGACAATTATTTGCGTCGAAAATACGACGAACAAAAGTAGTTGTTGTTAGAATAACATAAACATTTTTAGAAAAAATATAACAGCGGCATAGGTTATGGCTTATCCAAGCCATTGATACTAAAACAAAACATTTTGTTAAGATTTAAGGGGTCTTAACAGACTACGCCTAAATCCCTAATTTCATCAAAAAGTTACGAAAATACATTAACTTTCTCTATTGCACTCACAAGAAACAGAGCGACAGCTATATTCAATTTCAAATATCGAATGCGCCAAAACCTCGCGGAAGGACTTCTTTGCCACATACTTGCCCAACTTCCCACAGATTACGCGAAAGTTTCTAATATCGTTATAACGATAGATCGGTCAATGACCCTATGAGATTGATGGATCTCTTATAGACGGCAGCGAAAGGGCAAATGTGGTGATGCCTCTTGGAATAACGGTTGATGATTAAGCGTTTATGTGTAGGGATGAGGGGAACGGAGACTTGAGAGCATTGTTTCAACAAATTATTTCGCATAACGCATTTAAAAGTCGGTACTACAAAGTTAAACAAACATCAAAGCCCATTTTCCTCATACGCTATCTCGTTCGCACAACTTAAACATTTTGACGGTAAAAAAATGCGTGGGTATTAAAAAAAATAACAGCAATTATTTTAAGAATACAGCGAATGTTTAAAGGCAATTTTCATGTCAATATCTATTTTGACAAAGGAGAAAAACTTTCGACTCTTTACTTCCCCTTCATTTATCATTGGCAATGTTTTTTCATCTTATATTTTGGTTCCACACACATTTATAGTATTTAGTAAGTGAAGTTTTGTAAATCTTCCAGTAAAGCATAGTCTTTCACAATCAAAACAAGTCTCAGTCATAGTCCAAATCAACAATATCAGTCACTTCCAGTCTAAGTCACGCTTCAGTAAAATGGTTCAAAAAAAAACTAAAAAGATAGAAAAAATTAACCAAAAAACAAAAAAAGAAAGCAAATAACTAAAAGTTCAAAAGGTTCGAAAAAAAACATAATTCAAAAGGGCACAAAAATTAACGAATCACCACCTCGCGGGTTGTAAAGTACTACGGAACTCGCGTTTGATTTGTAATCTAATAATATTAAGTTATTTACGGGCGAGCAGCAATAAGTTCTTGTTTCCGATGAAATGTGGCCGCGGGACCTGATAGTGAGTGGTACAAGTGAAGGAAATAAAGCGATAATAGGTAACCCCCGAATACTGAAACGCTTGTTAACTTTGACGACAAATTAAGTTTATTGCTGTCCTTGTCATTTGCTTAGTGCCAGATAAAGGCAGTGTTAGAATTAGTCTGTTGTCAGTTAACAAACGTTTCAGTATTCGGGGGTAAGTTACACAGACAGTTACTATAAAAACCAACGTGGTTATGACACTTTGTTTTAATATAACGGGAATACTCACGTTACATTGAGTCGGTTATACACACCTTCGTTATACAAAAAAATGAATATCATAAATACAAACTACCTATGCTCAATTGACTTACGTAGTCCGTGACGTAAGATTTCGCACGAAAATATCATGCGCATATTTTTTTTTTTAAATGTAATTTGGTGACGAGGCGAGCAATTCGATCACCTGATGTTAAGCTTCACGCTTGCTCATAACAGCTCAGTGCCACCCAGAATTTTGAACCTCAACAGTTCAAAACCATGCGTGGCAATGAACTGCGCTCGACACCCTGAGATATTAGATGTTAAATCTCTGTGCCCAGTAATTACGCTGGAAACATTGGCCCTTCAATCCGGAACACAGTAATGTTTGCACACTACTGCTTGACGGTTGAATAACTGGAAAAAGTGTGGTGCTTCTTCAGTCTGACTCTGCAAAAGAGCCCTACCACTACCATTAAATGAAAGATTTGATCACCAATGAAAGGTTTTCTATTAATAGAAGCCCATTCAAATGGTTCAAGCCACTTGCTGCGTTATATTTGCGATTTCGTTCAAAAGTCAGTCATTTTGCATGATATTATCGTGCGAAATATCATACGACCGATTCAAAAATCGAGCCCCCGATCCTATCGTTAACATTTTTTTACAAATAAGATCGCTCTTCGCCCACAATTACACCACCAAAGTTGCAAGGGGAAATTTATTCATAGAATTCAATTTACTCCAGGTGTGGTCTGACCCTTAACGGGGAATAAACGTGCCCTATTAAGGCGACTTTTGCTTATCTTTTTTTTTTTTGATAAGAATGTAGACCCTTGGAAGTTACGATACACCGGATGGGACCGGCAAGTGACGAAAGGAAGTTACGTCAAGAGTTTCCTTTGGGTTACCCTTTTGTTTTTACCGCTTTGTCAGTATGTTGGATATGAGGTCGATGTGATCTCATAAAATAAAGTGATGTTTTATGAGGTCGTGGCCTCTTTCTGATGAAAAATCTACTTACTTACAAAATTCTCTTAGATCTAAAAAATACATACAAAGTGTAACTATCTAAGCTATATACTTAGTGTACTATATAAAACGATTATGGATTATCCAGAGACCGTTGAAGGTCTAAAGATAATCCAAGTCCTCGCTGAATGACAGTCATAGTAATTATAATACGTCATACTACAGGTGGCGCTGTATGTAAGGAGATATTTACACATTTAGACTGGTTTTCTGACGCACGGTGACCTTCATACGAGCCGATAGCCGATTTGCAGGGCAGCGCAGATTCGTAAGGAACTAGCAAAATCGGACCAGCTCACGCATATCACGGAGCCGACTGTGTACAACAAGTTACCAAGCTGCAAACCCCGCCGCTCCTAATCTCGCTTGTTTCAAGTCTAGCTTGAAGCGCTGGCTTTTTGATCAGACGTTTTATAGTGTAAAGGATTTCCTGAACTGTAATGTAGATTACAGTCCAGTCAATTACGTTACAATGAATGTATTTCAATATTATGTATTATTATTTTGTTAATATTGTATTTTATTGTTCAATATAACTTATTTTTTATTATATATTAATAATTGCTTTTTTTGGACATTATTTTTTACCACCAGCCTATAATTTTTCGTTACGTTTAAATTACGTTTTTAATTGGCATGTAAATAATAGTTACGCAATAAATAAATATGAATGATTATGTATTTTAGCCCACTTTTCGACGAGGTAACCTAGGTTAGGTTACCTCGTCATGTACGAAAAAAAAAACAGATTGGATAAAAAACGGTTATTTTTAGACAACGTTAATGTTTGAAGCAATTTTAATGCTAACGTAACAAAACAACATTCTCAAGAAAAAAAAAAAAATTTAATTGCTGTAAACTATTGGCAATGGTATTAATAAGATAACTACTGTTTATTTTATTTTCATTTCTACTAAGTAATTTTATATCTCCTAATAAAATGGTATTCACTAGCCTTGTGGCCGAGTTGGTGTATTTCCGCCTTAGGTTGTGGGACGTGTTGTAAACATCTGTGTGATGAACATGAATATGGATGTTTGTTTTTTATCTGGGTGTTTCTTTGTGTTCTATTTACGTATTTATAACAACAAACAAAAGTATTTATATGTTCTATCTTTTATCTGGTTCCCATAGTACAAGCTTCCTTATCTTGGGGCTAAATGGCGTTGTGTATATTAAATATTTATAAACGTAGAAAATGTTAGAAATAGACAGAGTGGCAGCCTACACTGCTCAATTCAAGAAGGTCACGTCATTTTATGCAGAGCTCAAAACGCGATGTTCGAAGCTAGTAATGTTATATTATGATCCTACCACCAAACGGCCACCAAAGGGTATCCTCTGAAATGTCTCGTTGAGCAATACAGCGTGAAAGGAACGAACGTTTTCATTATCGTATTCATTGATCTGGAATGTCATGACTCATGCATCATCTGATGCCGCCAATAAGTAAGCTCAACCTTTCGCTCGTGGCATTTCGTTTCTGCAACCGTCTTTACGTTATAGGCAGTCCATCAGCACGCAAGCTTGGCAAAATAACAAGCGTTTAACAAATTTCATTATCGTCATCAGCCAGAAGACGTCCACTGCTAAACATAGGCCTCCTCCTTAGAGCGTCACACCGACCGACAACGTGTCACTTGCATCCACCGGTTGCCCGCAACTTTCACATTGTTGTCTATCCACCTAGTGGGAGGCCTGCCTACGTTGCGTCTTTCGGCGTTGCGTTTTATTTTATTCATATCTTATTATTCATTTTTCATTTCATATAAGGCTCAGAGATTCGATTTTTAATGGAATTATTGGCAAACAAGTTACAAGCCTCCTGATGGCAAGTGGTCTAACCATCAGTACGTCCACTACTGAACGAAGCCTCATCCTTATTTGGGGGGTGGTAGCCATAATCCTAGCACTTGGTAGGCGGCTTGGAGGTCAGAATATTCACTATTTACTAAGAAGACGCTGCAGCCCATCTTCTGGTAGTTCTGGTCTTTTGTTCTGGTTGCAGTTTAAGGGCATACTCGGATTACGCCCCCGGGTACGGCCTATGGACATTGGACGCGTCCAACACCCCGGTGCATTGTCAGTGCGTTGCGTTTCTTTAAGGACTCTATTCACCCTTCGTTTGAAGCAGCCTAGATGATACTTTGTAGGAAAAACCGAAGGTGGTAAGCCAATTCACAGGTTACAGGTATGTACGAGAAACAAGCGATTAAATCAAATGTACTAGACTCCCGGATCTATAATACTTGTATATACATGGTTGGTTAAAGGCAGTGAAATTAAAATCAATGTAAATATATCACACACAATGTCGAGGTTTCTTACCATATATTTTTATTACAAAATTATTGTCAACGTTGTTATATAAACAGCCGGATATGAAAGTTACGTCAGCACAGGACAAACAAACAATATACCGATATTGGGAATCAAACAAAACAGAAACAGAACTTGAAACAAAGTAAACACAAGTATACTACTCGGAACAAGCGACAACAAAAAGCAAACGTTTAAAAAATATAACTTGGAATAAAACCCAACAACAAACATAAACGTTTCAGATATACAACTCGGAACAAACGTCAACAAACAGCAAACGTCTCAAAAACATAACTTGGAATAAAACCCAACAACAAACAGCAAATTTTTCAGATATACAACTCGGAACAAACAACAACAAACAACAAACGTCTCAAAAACATAACTTGGAACAAAACCCAACAACAAACAGCAAACGTTTAAATAACAGAAAACAAGTTGGAAAAAGGAAAAAAATAAAAATGCAACTTGGAACAAACAAGAACGAACAGCAATCGACTCAGAATTATACTGACTATATTTTTTATTTATTTTTTTATTTATAAATACGCGCAAGTAGGTCGGCGCAGACTTCACGTCCTCTTATCACCTAAAATATGCTTAGGTACTGCGCACTGCGACAGCGACGACGAAACTTGCGACGAAGTTCGTCAAAAGTGCGCGACGTACTTTCGTCAATACATGCGATCCAAATATGCGCAAAAATATGCCTTCCTAGTGATGAAACCACTTGTAGGTTCTATGGGTGGTCACCGGCCGATATATGTCGAGAAAAACACTCTTGAGGCTTCAGTATTATAATTGCACAAGTTGAACACAGATTTAGTAACTTTTGACTGTATTTTTGGGGAAATTATAGGCGCGGTGCGCGACAGCACACCCGCTCGGTTTCCCAGCGGATTTTACACCAATGGCCGCGCCAAGTGCGCGACCTACCCTCCGTTACATTTTATCTACCTACAAATAGAAACTAAGAGCGCGTCGCTAACATTCCCCACCCTAGTGCTGGAACAGCACTAAACATCGACGGAAATACGAGCGACGCGGGCTGCCGATCGCCTCCAGACGCCAGTGCTAGTCTTCACCTCGACCAGTCGTACTCTACTGTCTTTACCTGGGTACGTGCGCTGAATAACACCCCTCGGCCAGGTGTTCCGCGGACTGTCTGGATCGGCAATTAAAACTAGGTCACCTACCTGCAGGGGTTTCACCTCCTTGTTCCACTTGCGTCTCGGAAGCAAGTCGGGCAGAACCTCTTTGACCCATCTGCGCCAATACATGTCAGCTAATCTTTGGGCTTTACGCCATTGTTTTCGCAGGTACATGTCGGAGTCGTCAAACGATCCAATTTGGGGCAAGTTAGCCGAGCTGCCTAAAATAAAATGATTCGGAGTCAATGTTTCGGAACTTTCAGGATCGACTGAAACGTGCGTCAGTGGACGGCTGTTTACCATATTTTCGACCTCCGTCATAAACGTACTGAGCACTTCGTCCCGCGGCGCGCGTTCTTTCAAGACAACTCTCAGAGCTGTTTTTACGCTGCGAATCAGGCGTTCCCACGCTCCGGCCCAGTGTGGACTAAAAGGAGGCACGAAAAACCATTTCATGGCGTTATTGGCTCCGAGAGCCTTCAAAGCATTCATATCGAGCTCTTGCATGGCTACCTGCAACTCTTTGTCGGCTCCACGCATGTTAGTTCCGTTGTCGCTGTAAAGGTGGCAGGGCCAGCCTCGTCGAGCTGCCATGCGACGCAATGCCATTATAAGAGAGTCCGTCGTAAGTGCATGAACTATGTCTATGTGAATGCATCTCACGGTAAGACACGTGAAGAGGACCCCCCACCTCTTTTGCCTCGTCCTTCCGACCGTTACTTCCATCGGACCGAATAAATCCAGACCACAGAAGCTGAATGGCCGCTGATGGTGAGCAACTCGAGCGTAAGGTAGGTCGCCCATTCTGGGCACTTCCGGCTGACATTTTCTTATACGACAAAACATACAGCTCAAAACCACCTGTTTTACCGTCGGTCTCATTCTAATAACCCAATATTTCTGTTTCAGATTATTCACCACCATTTCCTGGTTGCCGTGCGCAGCTTTGATGTGTAAGTATCTGATAAGAAGTCGCGTTATTGAATGTTTCCCATCCAAAATAATAGGTCTTTTTACTTCCAGGTCAACGTCCATTGCAGCATCGATGCGGCCTCCGAGTTTCAGAAGACCGTCCGCATCGACATAAGGTGACAAGGTAAGTAACTTACTTTCTTTTGATATTAATTTTCGTTTTTTTATTGCAGATATCTCGTCAGGAAAGGAGTCGCCCTGCGCCCTTTTCAGCAGCAGAGTTTCAGCACGAGCCATCGCGTCGCAGTCTACTTCGCAGGTGAGTCCTTTACATCTGTCAATAAATGTGAGCATGACGGCCGTGGCGCGCAGCAAGCGGAGCCAGCAGGAGAAACGTTGTGGATCCGGAACAGGTAAACTAGCTGCGGAGTCTTGTACCAAGGTCACGCTCTCTGCACTCTCCTCGTTCTCGCGACGGTTCACGACGTCTAGGGGCCACGAAGATTCACCTTCGTATAAAAACTTGGGACCAGTGAACCACTCACCTTCAAACAGCACTCGGTCAAATTCTTCCCGAGTTCCCAAGTCGGCCATATTTAATTTCGTAGGCACATATTTCCATTCGGTCACGCGCGTAAGTTCATCGATTTCTCCCAATCGATTAGCTTCAAACGTTTTATACGAGCGCGTGTTATTCCGTATCCACTGCAAAACCGTAGTGGAATCGCTCCAGAAGTATCTCTGTTCGGGTACCATTCTGTGTTCGTTGATAATAGTATCGGCTAGTCGCGCGGCCAGTACGGCCGCCTGCAGCTCGGCGCGGGGAACGGTCAGAGGTTTCACGGGTACGACGCGGCATTTACTAGCTATAAATGCGACGTGTACTTTACCGTTCTCCATCCAGCGCCAGTACGCCACGGTGCACATCGCCTTAAGGTGCAACGTTTCGCTCATCGAGCGAAATTCAAATTTTCTTGCATTTTTTGTCAATTACAGCTTAATTACTCATCGTGGATTTATTGAAACTAATTTTGCGACAATAAATAAGTTGTTTTAAGAAACTACGGGTAAAATGATCACCTAGATAACATTGGTCTAGCTACAAATTTCAATAAGCTGATTTTCATCTTGGTTTTTGTTTTAGTGAGAGATATACTTATACTAGCTTTCAACTTGAATTTTTAGTTGGTGTAATTTCTTGATACGACTTATTTATTGTCGCAAAAATAGTTTTCATGAACCTACAATGACTAATTACGCTGTAATTGACAAAAAACGCAAGAAAATTTGAATTTCGCGCGCTGAGCGAAACGTTGCACCTTAACAGAAGCATCGCTGAACGTATGCAATTGCAAGTTATTGTAATTATTCGTTGTACTAGTTACGCTTGGAGTACAGCGTACCGTCGTAGCGCATGTAGGCGGCCGCCCGGTCTCGTAGCCGCTCGCTGTAGCACAGGTCCCGCGCGCTGTAGCGCCCGCTACGCCGACCGGTCCTCGCTCCGTCTCGCTCCCGCGCGCATTATCAGTAACACTATGATAACACCTAGGAATGCGTACATGATTTAAATCTTGCAACAAATCTATCCATTTGCACCATTTATCGTAGACGCAATCAGGTATGACGTCATTCCAACCTACATTTAGGCGCCATGTGTCCTGTAACATGATTTTACCCTGGATAGTAAATGGTGACAAAAAACCAAGAACATCAAAAATTGACATTACCACTTGCAGCATGATCCTCTTGGTAGGCCTCTCTTTGCCCCGAATAATATTTTCGGGTATTCGTTTCAGGGACAAGTCGAAGCCGAGCCGATCCTCGCCCGGGTACCAGATGAGTCCTAGGGTTCGCTCACCTTGGAATTCTTGTTCGACCTTGAACTTGACCGCGGCACTACCTAAGGTTTCCTTCGGCATGCTATCTAAAACAGCGACGCTGTTACTCGTCCAGTTACGTATTTCAAATCCACCGCTCTTGTGAATATCTGAAATATTTTTTACGATTTCTATCGCGGTCGCTTCATCAGGTAGACTATCTATATAGTCGTCAACGTAATGCGACTTATATATCGCATTAACTGCGGCCGGCATCGATGACTCATATCGCCGAGCATTCAAGTTTTTTACAAACTGCGCCACGAACGGAGAACAGCTAGCTCCAAATATTAGCGAACTCATAACATAAGTACTTACTGACTTAGCGGGGCTGCTCCGCCAGAGGAACCTAAAGGCATGCCGATCCTCGGGACGGATTTTAACCCTTAAAAACATGTCCTTGATGTCACCTGTTACTGCAATAACATTTTCCCTAAAGCGCAGCATAATACCAAATAGCGGTGACAGCAAGTCCGGCCCCGTGAGTAAATAATCATTGAGACTCTTACCGTTCACTTCGTCCGCAGCATCGAAAACCAATCGTAATTTCTTTTTGTTCGGGTTGTCCACTCCGAAATGTGGTAGATACCACGTCCTAGACGCGGGGTGGACATCTGTTATTTTTTCAGCATAATCATTTACTAATAAATGTTCAATACGTTCCTTGTACCTACTAGCAAAATCCTTGTCCCGATTCATCTTCCTTTCTATCCCTTTTAGTCTCTTTTCAGCACTAGGATAGGCATCGGGCATAGTGCCGGTGTCGCTCCTCCACGGCAGGCCGACTCGCCAGCGCCCCTCCACGAGCTCGGCGGTCTCCTCCAGCTGAGCGACTGCGCACACGTCGTAGGTATTTTGACGAGGCTTACCTGATACTCCTATAGAATCGAGAGCGAACGAGCGCCGTACCTCCTCGTGCAACTCCTGCAGCAAACGAGCCTCGAGGCGGTAGCAGTGGTGGCGGCGGGCGCGGTCGGCGCGCCGCTCGTGTCCACGAGCAAGGTCGCGTGATCCGGCCGCGGCACCGTGCAGACGGGATGCGCGCGCGCATTCCGCGCAGCTCGCAACATACCATGCACACACCAGCCTAGGGGAGTTAACGTAGCGGACGGCTCATTATTATTACCTAATTTAACTTCCAGCGGTAACAATAAATGAAAGTTATCTTGACCTATAAGTATCTCAGGTTTTACATCGTGCGTACATAACATATGTTTTATGCCGTATAAGTTTTCGTAATTATTACAATTCACAATAGAAAAATGTTGAACCGACAGATCCAATTTATCAACACAACGTAATCTAATATTATGCACCTTATTGTCCATACCAGAAATGTCCACATTAGCGCTAACCGATTTACAAATTAATTCCTTATCAGCCCAGGCGCCGCGTACGCGCATTGTCTCGGGACGGCCGCTTATACCCGCGCGTTTCGCTAAGCCCGCACTTAATAGCGATACCGTCGACCCGTCGTCGAGTAAAGCATTCGTGTTAATTAAGCCGTTATGGGTATGTATACGAATAGGGACCACTTTTAGCAACACTGTAGATTCACTCGCGTTTATGTACGTAACCGTTTGTTTAGTGTTTCCAGGTTCGCAGGCACGCTCCGGAGGCGTACTCAGCTTCGGGAGTATAGCCGGCGTCGGCGTCGGCGTCGGTGCGTTTGGCGGCGGCGCATCGTCCTTCGTTTGGTTTACGTCGACGTGCAGCAGCCGGTGGTGCGACTGGCCGCAGCTATCCTTATCGCAGGGCGGCGCGGTACATGCGTCGCGTGAATGACGCGACAGTAGGCATTTATAACAGATCCCGTTACGCTTAGCATATTGCCATCTAGTCTTACGTAATGCCTTCTTGAACTGTTTACAATCGGTAAGCTTGTGCTTGGAGGTGCGGCAAAATTGACATTTATCATCATCATCGCTTTGCAATAAAAGAGTATGTGTGCGATTGGAATTTTCATTGTTTCTATATTTATTCTGATCAGTGCGGGGGCTCGTAAAATATATATTTGACGTAGTCGATATCTTTACAGCCTCCTCGTTTAGGAAATCGGATAAAATTACTATTCTTGATTTCTGCTTATCAGTTATGAGCGGGTAACTGTAGTCGGACCATTTAGATAATAATATTGGCGGGAATTTGGACAATATTATTGACACAATGCTCATACCTTGCAAGTACTCCTCGTGTCCGACCGCTCGCACTGCTTCCATTAAGTTTTGCACTTTCACAGAAAACTGCACAACATCTTTATGATAATCCTGGGACATCGGATGCAACTTCTTGATATCCTGTACGATCCTGGATATAATATACTCAGGGTTGCCAAACCGTAGCTCCAAGGTTGACATAACTTTGCACGGTGAACTCGCAGTAATAAATAAAGCTGACACCGCATCCTTGGCCGCGCCGCGGAGACACTTCCTCAGTCTCCATAGGTTTTCCTTGGGGCTAAATTGGCAAACTTCAGTGGACTCGTTGTACGCCTGCTTAAACTGTAGCCATTCCAGTGGATCTCCAGAGAATTCGGGTAAATCCTTCGGCGTACACAAACGAGTTAAAAGGTTTTTGTTACTCGGTGCACTCGTAGAAGCTAGATCCTTCAGCGCGTTCGCTAGCATCTGAACAGTCTCGGTGACGCCGGGTTGTTCCATCGGTGGCGCCGGAGGCTGCGACATCGGCAGATGTGGCGCTGTAGGTGACGGCGGCTGCAGCGAAGAATAAGTTCCATGTGGTGCTGCAGGTGCCGTTGGAGCAACGGTATTTGTCGTCGTGGCCATTGCCGGTTGCAGCCCGCCCGTAGAAATACCATAATCGGGGGCTGACTGCACTTCGTGACGACTCCGCTCGAGCCATTGCTCCACTTCTTGTTTAGTGCATGTTTCTTCGTGTGGTGGACTGTATCTTGAACTATTTTCTCGTAGGTCGGCTAAGTCCGCTTCCAGTTGTCGATCAACAAGCTCCATTTGTATCTGTGCTTTCTTTTTAGTTGCTTCTAGTATGAGTTGCGCGCGTCGTGTTTTGTTAGTGGATGACGTCGCAGTGTGAGGGTGACCTTTGGACTTATTGTTCACACTGATTTCGCTCTTAATACTCGAAGCTGCCGGCGTCTTATATTCCTTTTGCGCACTAGATGTATCTTGCAATACTTTCTCAGCCATCTTATCGAGATTGCGTTTTTCTCGATCACGCCCAGTGGTACTAGTGTTTGAGCCGACCATCTTGGATTGCGCTGGTGTACGAAACATTATCTGGCACGAATGACCAACTTGTAGGTTCTATGGGTGGTCACCGGCCGATATATGTCGAGAAAAACACTCTTGAGGCTTCAGTATTATAATTGCACAAGTTGACACAGATTTACTAGCTTTTGAATGTATTTTTGGGGAAATTATAGGCGCGGTGCGCGACAGCACACCCGCTCGGTTTCCCAGCGGATTTTACACCAATGGCCGCGCCAAGTGCGCGACCTACCCTCCGTTACATTTTATCTACCTACAAATAGAAACTAAGAGCGCGTCGCTAACACCACTGAAATAAGTTTTAGTCAGTATGTTACTTTTTTTTTTTGTTGCTGTTTGTTTATTGTTATCTTTACAATAAAAAAAAAATATTATTACTCTTTCATCTTCCATTCATGCCATAAGAAAAAGTTTTTCTTTAAATTATTCTTTGTTTGTGGTATTATTGTTTTAAGTTAGTTTTAAGCTTAGAATATGGTCCATGGGTGGGCGAATTGGGGTAACCTGTAATGCCCACCCAATGGAAAAGAAAAGATAAATAAATAAATATTTGCTATCTGTGTTTTGTGACAAATGTACTATACAAACTTTTAATTACGTATAGTTCGATTGTTTTGACTTGATATTTTTAACGAAGTTGTGTGTTTTGGGTCCGTCCATTCATTTTACTTTGGCCAAATTTAACGCTATAATCTATTTTATTATAATGTATTGTTTTTTTAGATACACTATTAGTAGTGCAGTATCGAGTGTATGCTAGTAATCATTGTATAAACTACAAATATTTAGCAAACGTCTTTCTCAAATAACATAAAATCTAATCGTGTCGTTTCACTTCTGTGATTTTTTAGCCTGTGTCGATATCACAAGTAGTGAATGTAACAGGATATTCTCGAAGGTTCTCGAAAAATATTCCTGTTACTTTGGCTGATTTGAATTTCTATACGTTTTTGTTCTGATTTCGTCCAAAACACAGATATCTGGAGTGTCGCGCCTGCACGTGATATATGAAATACTGTCGTAAAATTCCACCTTCTGCGAAAATATTTTTGAGAGAATATCGGGAAAATGCGCTATGCATTCGGTCTCATCACTTCCTACAATAGATTTGTTTTCATATATAGCTTTAGAATAGAGAATACCGCCGTCTTGTCCATACAAAAAGTAGTCTGATACCCACCCCTAAATGTTTTTTTTTAATATTTTTATGTTATCTACACCGTGAAAAACAATGCATGTTTTTTTTTTCGCTATACCTTCGTTGTTAAAGAAACTTAATGCGACATTTTTTTTTGCGTCGAAGAAAAGTAGTTGTCATTAGAATGCTATAAACATTTTTTGAAAAAACATTACATAGCGGCATTGATTAGCCACTGAGACCAAAAACAGGATTTTGATAAAATTTGGGGGTGATAACAGACTACCCGCGAAACGCTAATTTTATCAAAAAGATAAATACACCAACTCTCTCTATCGCACGCACGAGAAACAGAGCGACAGCTATACAATTTCAAATATCGAATGCGCTTAAAACTCGCGGAAGGACTGTCCTCTTAACATAATACTTCCATTAAAAGTTACCTTTTACCCGACTACCTATGAAAGAGGTCAAGTTAGGCTACAGGAGGTAATATAGCACCGTACGAATAAACATAATTACATACGCCCCAAAAACATTACTCTCCCTCTTTGGCAGTCGTGTAATAATAAATACATATGCCTTCTCAAAGTGTTTTCTTCTCTTGACAGAAAGTTTTTATTGCGCCATTTTATTTATTTATTTATTTATTTATGTAATACGTACCATTTTATCTGTATAAGAATCGAGGAATTAAATAAAAATATCATTGATATTGACATTTTTATTAATAATTACAATACATTATTTATTATAATAATAAATAAAGTTTAAAGAATACAAGTAATTATAATTACAAAATTACATGTCAGGTTCAATAATATAAATCACATTAAAAATTAAAAATAATATTAAATTATAAATGTTCCAGATTAATTGTATACATTTTTTCATTTAATAAAATTACAATCTATTCTATGTTTGGAATGATCTCCTCTATAAGGTACTGTGTCAATTAATAAAAGCTTAAGTATTTTCTTGAATATACCCAATGACTTGGCGTCGCATATGGGTTTGGGCAAGGCGTTAAAAATCTGGGCACCGAAAACCCGCGTGCACTTTTTTGATTTCGCTAGACGGTGCCTTGGTGTTACTAGCTTTGTTATGTCTCTCGGAGATATTTCCAGAAGATTTTGATTGCATTTCTTTCAGAAGATATTTAGATCAAAAGCCAAATTTCAGAGAAAAACAACTCACTAAGCACTTAAGAATTCGAAGAGCAGGACACTAACAGCGAATTATTCATTCGACCGTCCCAAAATCAGCGCTTTTAACGAGTTGGATTGCTTTTTAAAACACTTTTTAGGGTTCCTTGCTCAAAATATGATAACGTTACCTGAGTACTAAGGTTGCCTTTCTGTCTGTTATACTTTTAAGGGGCTGTAATTTAAACCTTAAAAGGTAGCCAGTTGTAAGTTTTATACATTACATTACATAGGCCTCCCCCTTAGACCGCCACACCGACCGACAATGTGCCACTTGCATCCACCGGTCGCCCGCGACTTCCACAATGTCGTCGGTCCACCTAGTGTAACTTTCATAAATATGACTTAATTAAAGCAGTTATCCAAATAAAAAAAGTAGTAAGAAATTATATGTGTTTCTATACAAAATTTAAAAAAAATACGTGTCATTTTCATTTTTTTTTTCTCTGTGGTAAAAATGGTAATACAAGTGTCAAACTTGGTATAAATTAGAGTGATAACTAATCTAAAATAAAACCAAAAATTAAAACCAAATTGTGATCGGAAACGAAATAATAAATCTTTTTTTTTTTCGATAAACATAATGCAAATTAATAGAAAAACCAAATACCAACTGCAAAATATAGACTGAAACTCTGGGTAATTTAGGAACACACAAATGTAATTCTAACTATTATTATAATTTAATTTGACTGCCCCGGTGGCTAAGTTGGTAATGAACCTACGTTCTGTGCTTGGGGGTGTGGGTTCGATTCCCATGTGCGTGGCTGGTGCTACGCGACGTTGCTTACTTTTACACCTTCTAATACCTTTTACACTTGCATAATAACCCTCATACACGCCCTTGCAGCAAAAACACTTCTCAAACCAAGAATACACACCAGAAGAGAACTAGCTCTCACAAACTCAGGGTATCCTACCGTGGGAGCTAGTGCCCCAAAAGAAATATTATTATTATTATTTTTTCTCCTTTTCTAGCTTAGTTCTAAGCTAGTTCAGTTTCAGTCTTAGTTTTAGTTCATAGTTTAGTTCATCACTATGTTAATCTAATGAAGTGTACACTATTGAAGAAACAAATAAAATTATTATTATTATTATTATCTAGGACAAACATTTATGTGATGAATATTTGTGTTTGTTCTATGTCTGGGTGTTATTATCTATATAAGTATGTATTTAAAAAATATCTATGTACGTATATCAGTCTCTGGCAGCCATATTACAAGCTTTGCTTAGTTTGGGGTCAGATGACCGTGTGTGCAATAATGTCCCAGATATTTATTTATTAATAAAAAAAAAAAAATAATTAGAGGAATATTGTCGCAGTCGTATCAAGACCAATAAAGCTTCGAGGTATAAAAATGAATACGTTCGTCTCGAGGAAGAAACTTTGCTTGATTTAGATTATATTGATTGATTAGATTAGATTAGATTTGCTTGATCGATTTAGAACTCCCTAAATGATTACTGTCAGTCTATACAAAACGTCAAAAAAATGCACAAAAATGGCCAACTAGCGGTAAAACCACTACCGCTTGTTTCTGGTAACATCGCACTCGAGCCTCGAGAAACAGGCCTAGTGCTTAGTTTGGGGCTCACCGTTGAACCTGTCTAATTAAGTAGCCCTGATTTTATATTTAATTTTACTTGCTCTTTCAACATTGAACTTCTTATGCAATACGTTATTTGATTTGAGTATACATGCCCAAAAATATATTACGTTCATACGGAACCCTCGGTGCGCCAGTCTCGCACCCGCCTCAGCCTACCCGATTTTTTATACGAAACAAAATACTTTTTGTACCAATAATAAAGTTTCCCGTTTCTCGCTTATCGCCGTTTAAACTACAGTTAGAGTGAGTCCCAGATATCTTCCAAATTGAAAAATAACTGAGCGTCCTCGCGATAAATTTCTGCGAGAAAGTTTCACTTTAATCGCCAAGACGGAATTTCGGTCATTCCAAGTGCTGTTTATTGAAGTTGGGTTATAATAAATAAGTTACTTTGTTTCAAATTGTAGAATTATAAAGTAATTTTTGGTTTCCATTTTACGGAATTGGAGATTTATTTCCTAGAGAGTGATGGCAAATACTAATACAATCCTATTAAATATTTAAATTGTAAATCTTTTAAATACTGTCATAAAACAAAATATTATCGACACACCATAAAATGAAATAATCGAGTGTAAGCGGTCATAGCTAGTCATAGCTATGGCTCTAGCTAATATCTTTAAATTTAGAATTTGGCCAAGTATATTGAGAAAGTAGCCGAAATTAATCAGTTCAGTTATTTAAAAACGTTCGCCCATTAGTATTGTTGATGCCGGATACTGGCCGCTTGTAATCCCAACCCTAAAAAAACTTGTCTTTCAGTAAGCGGATCCGTTGATATTGAGTATTCTCGTTAAATATTGACATCTCGTTTCGTTGATCCGATTTTAATAATGATAAAATGTTTGCCTGCGGAGATATCAACGTCACAATGGTTGCTGGGTCAAATATTATTTGCCATTGCTAGGTACAATCGAAAAATAATAAAATAGGTCTGCACAAAGAAAATAAAGTAAAAACTAATGTGTGTGTGTGTGTGTTGGGTATATTTGTGTGTCATCTCTGTCTACCCAAGTCGTGTAAAATACAAGATGAACTATTTTTTCTATCGAAAATCTTATATTATATATTAGTAAATATTTATTGATACCTTCCATTTTGCTTCTTAGTATGGAAAAGCTAGCAAATATAATATGAACAAGAAAACATTATATTCAGAATATAGCAGATAGGTTGTCTAGAAGAAATCGCTTTAGGCGATAAGGCCGCCCATTATAATACTTTAAAAAAAAAAAGTTATTTTTTTTAAGTTTAATTGTCTTTTTGGTGTATAATAAAGTTATATTGTATTATATAGAGACGATATAGCAAAATGTAAAAATTGAGTCTGTTCCGGATTGGCATTTTGTTTAATTATTGTATATGAATTGCTTAATTTCTAAATTGATCGTTCCATGATTTGGCAACATGATTAAACACCTTACGTTTATATACGAGTAATTCTTATTTTATATTAAAATCTATAAAACTTTACAAACATAATATATTTTTTCTCATGAAACAACACAAAAGTGTGCAATAAATAAATCTCACTTTATATCAGTTTAAATAGGATCCAATAAAACCACGCGGAATCTAAGCGCAGGTATCTGTTTTACTGCGCGTAAAACTTTTACACCTTTTCAAAAGGGGGGAATGCCCCCTCTTGAACGGGGAATGTGATAAATGGGGTACAGTGATACTATACTATATAACAGCAGTATGGACTAACAAGATAGGAACAAACAAGTACTATAGTCGGATTTTTTTATCAGAGGGAGTAAAATGACTTTACCTGTGCTGCCACTTTTTCATGAAACAAAAATAGGGATGTGGTAAAAATGTTTAGTTCATTTACTCATATCAGTTCAGTAAACTATTTCGCTAATTAATATTCTAAAGTCTTCATTGAAGTCCAATTCCTGCCCTAATAGTAAAAAAAACTTTTTTTTTTTTGTTTGTTTGCATTGAATAGGCTTCGAAACTACTGAACTGATTTGATAAATTCTTTCGCTGTTGGGAAGCTTTTTAGCTTTCTTTATAATTTTCTTTTTTTTTGTAACTTGACGAAAATAGAAGGGTTTTCGTGTGTGTATTATAATTTTTTTTTTTTTGTTAAATACCCGTCCGAAGCCGGGGCGGGCTGCTATTTATTAGTATTACCAGGAAAAATTATCAAAATGCAGGTACAGTAAAATATTAAATTAAACTACTTTAAATTAAATCGGCTAATATAAACTATCTTAATCATAAATACGAAAACTAATGCCAACGTCTTAGTAAAGAGAAAGTGGCTAAAATGTTGGAAGCATTGCTACTCTGAACGCTATATAATGCTAAGTTTTTGCCCGAAATAAGTGTCCGCATTATGGTCATTCGTCACCTCCACCAAACGATTGTTCAGGATATTTTATTTTGTAGAGTCCTTACTGTTTATAGAACTGAGTAAAACGTAAAATTCGTAATTTACGACCGCAGATACAGGAAATATTGTGCGATGGCCAGTTTGGATTTGCATACTGATATTGGTAAAAAAACAGTTCATGTTACACGATAGGTGCCTGGCCATAACTCTTAATTAGACTTCCTGGTATATAAGTTTGACAGATTTTAGGTTAGTGAGAGTCTGGCTAGAACCCACCCAAATGCACGTAAGACTTTAATAAACTTGAGCTTTCAGAGGAAAAAATTGCTTCGTTCACATTGAGCAATGATACTACGTACGATATATTATTTATGAACGAACCAAAGTCACCGACATAGGTTTTACAATCTGAAGTGATAATGAGCAGGCCACTTTGCTCGAAGAACTGCTAACCGATGGGGATGAAATGTTCTCAAGATCCCACGATCCGGACGACGTAGCGTAGGACAAAGTGACACACCCCTATATCGAATTTTCCATTAAATTCTGGTCACTTAAATTTACTCTGCGGCTCGTTAAAGCGCTACACAGAACGACAATTTGCCATTTGCATCTATCTACCGGTTGCCGGCGACTTTCATTTTTAATCAGACGGAGTAAGCTGATAGATCTAAATATAAATTTTCAAAATAATTTTGCCAGCTTTCAAATCGTAGTGATGATATAGTTCAGGTTTTATCGTTCAAAAGAACGGAATCATAAATTATATTAATATTAAACTAGTAGTTCTCGGCGAACTGAGACCTCGTGACCTCTATATCTTCACAACCACTGGACCGATTCAGCTCATATTCGAACTTAAAAATTGTATTGAAATGAACTACTTACCTACAAAATTTTTTGAAGATCGGATCAACAGTTCACAAGTTATCATAGGACAAATATACACACAAACATACAAACATACATACAAATGCCGATTTGTCCCAGTAAACTCCTTCGCATCGCTCTATCAATTAATTAATAGTCATAAATTGTACATGAATTTGTATTAACGAATAAGCATTCACTGTTATCATTCATTTATTACTTTTTTATTATTCTTATTAAAACTAAGGTAAAATTTAGAATGTGAATTATTGAAATAGTTTACTGAACTGATGTCAATCTGTGCAATGAACTAAATATTTTTACAACATCGCTTTTTATATCATGAAAAAGTGGCAGCACTCGTAATGTAATTTTACTTCGTCTGATTAAAAGTTCGTCTTTAGTGGGAGGTCTACCAACTTCGCCTAACTACATGGTAAGTACCTAGCTATTTCATACCAAAAACGCGAAGTCAAAGATTACTAAGTACGTACGAAGTGCGCAAAACGTGACAAAGCTTCACCGAACATGACTCAAGTTAGTGTTCTAATCTTAGACACGTAGAAGCAATACTTTTGGCAGTTCATAGAAATAGTAGTCGTATAAGAACGGCCAAGTTGGCTTAAGTCGCATGTAATGAAATAAGTTTGAGTGGCGGTAGACGACGTTACAGGGACCGATATCGCAGGAGAATTTACCAGCTATCTACCAGTACAGATAAAAGAGATAGAAGATGATTTCAAATTTGCTAAAGCCCTAAAAGTTGTATTATTCGCGAAATCCTACTATAGCCTAGACGAATTTTTGAAAGATAGGTAAGACAATTATGGAATAGATTGACCCGCTCCGCACGATATTGCCATACCCAATCAGGGTCATTATGGTTACTTATTTAAAATATGCTAATTAAGATCTGCATGTAGTTTACATAATGTTTGCAATAAATGTATTATAATGTAAGTAATATAGTATAGTATATATAGTATTGTAATGTATTATAGTGTGTGTGTTGCCAGGGATGACATATGGAACCGAAACGTGGTCCTTGACTACTGGCCTTTTGGAGAAGCTCAGAGTCACACAGCGGGCAATGGAGAAAGCTATGCTCGGAGTTTCTTTGCGCGATAAAATCCGAAACGAGGATATTCGCCGAAGAACCAAAGTCACCGATTTAGCTCTCAGAGTTTGAAAGCTGCAGTGGCAATGGGCAGGCCACATCACTCGAAGAACCGATAACCGATGGGGAAGAAAGGTTCCTGAGTGGCGACCACGAACCCGAAGACGAAGCGTAGGCAGGCCTCCGACTAGGTGGACTGACGACATTGTGAAAGTCGCGGGCAACCGGTGGATGCAAGTGGCACATTGTCGGTCGGTGTGGCAGTCTAAGGGGGAGGCCTATGTTCAGCAGTGGACATCTTCTGGCTGATAATGTAATGTAAGTATTGAGCATTTTCTTAGATTCGTTCCCTTGAGTGATGCAAGCGCGTTTGTTACTGCAGTCGATTATTTCAGTTATTTATGAGTGGTATAAGAGAGGTAACCACGAACCGAAAGACGCAGATTATGTAAGCGCGACTTTTACAATGTCTTATACAAATCGCGGGCGGTCACTGGGTGCAAATGGCCGAATGTCGTTCAGTGTGGTACTTTAAAGGTTCAAGCACATTGCGCCGGGACCAGCATGGCGGAACAGACCGCATCGCGTCGCAAAATGCTTGCTTAGTAAATTAGTGAAGGGGCCGGGTTGCAGCGCATTTATGGATTTTCAGTACAGTATGCCGCCGGAGGTTTTGACTGCACGTCATGGATAGGTCTGACCAAGAGCTTATTTTATTTGCCTATTACTTGAAGATGAAAACAAAAAGCACGAAAAAAGTAAAAACCCCGCGGACTCGTGCGCTGAATTCCGCTTGCCTACGGCATGTGCTAGCAGGCCGCATCGCACTCGGCGAGATCCGCCGCGCATTTATCCGATCCGCTACGCCCCGGCATAGTGTGCGATAGTTCATATAAAATTTATGAATGCGATCTAAACGGATTTTTGCGATGCGACCCAAACCGCTGCGGCCCTGCGTAATGTGGTCGAACCTTTACACTACAGTGCACGTACACATAAATACTTCTTGAGCGCACGCGCAGGCTACATGCATAGCCAATCAAAAAGTTTTTTTATTCCATAATAATCCTACACTTCAGCGATCTTTATAATTATGATCATTATGGACCTAAACCACTGAAACAGTACAGTCTTGTAGTGGTAGGGCTCTCTTGCAGAGTCCGCCTGGGGAAGTACCACACCTTTGCCAGTTATTCAACCGCCAAGCAGTAGTGTGCAAGCATTACTGTGTTCCGGATTGAAGGGCAATGTTACCAGCGTAATTACTGGGCATACAGAGATTAAACATCTAACATCTCAGGGTGACGAGCGCAATGCATTGCCGCGCATTGTTTTGAACTGTTGAAGTTCAAAATTCTGGGTGGCACTGAACTGTTATGGGCAAGCGTGACGCTTAACATCAGGTGAGCGACTTGCTCGTCTCGTCACCAAGTAACATTTAGTCTGACTTCGTCTCAACTATTGCCAAGTTTTTATTTATTTATATGAAACTGAAAAAGAGCGACGCTCGCGTGATTATAAGCGTCACGCTTGCCTGTAAAAGTTGAATGCCACGCAAAATTTTGAACTATACCAGCTCAAAACACTGCATGACACTCGTCAATCTGAGATATAAGATATTAGCTGCGCCCCGCGGTTTCACCCGCTATTCTACAGAAACGGAATAATTTCCCGGGATAAAAAGTAGCCTATGCATTATTCCAGGGTATAAGCTACCTCCATACCAAATGTCATTCAAATCCGTTCAGCCGTTACAGAGTTGAACGGGAACAAACACACACATATTTAAATACCTATCTACTTACATACTTACACACAAACTTTCGCGTTTATAATATTATCTCTTTAAGCCAGTAATTACGGTGCAAACATTATATCCTTCAATCGGGAACACAGGAATGTAAGCTCCCACACCGACTCTCTCTCCAGAGGCATCGTAATATCTTGGGAGATTTTTAATACTTTAATATCCTTCCTTGAAAGTTTGCACCTACTTAGTCACCGGTGCTTTTGTGTGAAGTATTATAACTTTGAAAGTAGCACACATAAACGTTTTTATACCTATATATTATGTTTGTGTGTTTTAATAATACCTATTTTGTCTGTTTTAATAAGTTCTAGTGTGATAATTAATGATCAAACGAACTTACCTGTACGTGAAGTTCGATCATAATTATATGATCAGCTTAATTCGAAGTGTTATCAGTTTTAAAGTTTCTTATCAGGATGTAACCACGCTAAAACTGCTTTATTTATATACCTCAACGTTTCGGTCTTGTAAACATATATAGGTATTCGTTGGTAATAAGTGCATTAGTGTCGATTTTGATAAGTGAGGTGTTGTTGGATATCTCTTAATACGTCCGGAGTAACTTAAACTAAATTACGCAGACGTGTAATTTATTTATAATTTAACCAACTTCAAAAAAGGAGCAGGTTCTCAGTTCGATTGTACGTTTTTCTTTTGATTATGTTTTTTTTATATATTTTACAATATTGCTTCACGGACTCCGAAGTCCGTGCCATTTATCAAATTTTACATTATGTGATTTTGATGTGGAGACCATGTCTGAAGTTATTTCGATTTTATCGAAATTGATTCAGCGCTTTTTATGAAAAAAAAAAATGCATTTTATGTGTGTTCCCCGATTACTCGAAACAGCTGGACTGATTTGAATTTTTAAATATTTTTTTTAAAGAGGGTGATCTTCCCAGGTGAACCCATTGTGATCAGGTCATGGTGATGGATCTTCGAGAAACCGAGGGCAACTCTCAAAAATTAGGGCGATTAAAGTCAAACCAAAGCTATTGAAGTCGGTTGCAAATTTTTGGATAAATATAATTATAATGAAGGTGAAATCATTTAATAATAAAAAAATTATATACATATTTACAATAAAATATAACCTACCTACTTACCTACTCAAAACAAATTATAAACAAAAATAAATAAATACAAAAAACCTAATCTACAAGCCCCTTGTTGGAGGGGAGAGTGGCCAGAATGCTGGCAGCATTGCCACGCTGGATGGCAATGCTGAGTTTTTGCCCAAAATAGGCGCCAGCATTCCGGTCACTCGTCACCATCATTATAATAATAATTGTTGTTTCATAAATTTTCAGGAATCTGCCAAATTTTTTTTTTGTTATTTTTTTTGCGCGCGGGTAATCTTCTCAACCGACTGCTTTGAGTCAGGAATCTGCGGGAAGTTTTTGCTAAGTAAAAAAATTACACTATATAACGTTTGTACCGGTGAATGTCTACTAACATTTTGTTTTAATAAAACGGGAATACTCATGTTAAATTGAGTCGGTTATTCCGACTATCCTACTCTACCCGCCCCCGCCCCCGCAGAGCAGCCGATGACGTAAAGCTTAGCATTCCTTGATAAAGGTCACCGAATGTGATCGAAACTATAGTCGGAATAACCGACTCAATTTAACGTGAGTATTCCCGTTTTATTAAAACAAAATGTGTCAATACCACGTCAGCTTTCATAGTCTTCTAACATGCTGCTCATGTATCTGGTGCCATTCGCGTCTCACGTTCGGGTAATCTATTTCGTTCCTTAGTTCTATGATTCTGCGTCGGTTTAAGCTATGTATAAGTCAGGCGCCGATCCGTGCCTGTCTTCAATCATTGCGGGATCCCGTCTTGACATCCCATTTCCGATTTGGCCTTTGCCGTAGATGCTACTGATTTTGGAAATCAAACTGTTTCCCTGTTATTAACTTAAGCTATAGGTTGAGTCTTAATTTTTACTACAATCAAATCCTAGACTACAGTCAGTGCAAGAACGGTTTTTAAGGTGTAACGTTTCGCTCGTCGCGCGAAATTCAAATTTTCTTACGTTTTTGTCAATTACAGCTTAATTACTCATCGTGGATTTAATGAAACCAATTTTGCGCCAATAAATAAGTTAAAAAACCAACCAATAAAACGATCACCTCGATAACATTGGTCTAGCTACAAATCTCAATAAGCTGATTTTCATCTTAATTTTTGGTTTAGTGACAAATATACTTTCAACTTGAATTTTTGGTTGGTGCAATTTTTTGAAACAATTTATTTATTATCGCAAAATTAGTTTCCATGAACGTACGACGAGTAATTAGGCTGTAATTGACAAAAAAACACAAGAAAATTTGAAATTCGCGGGCTGAGCGAAACATTGGACCATAACGGGCGACAAATTTGACATTACGCCGTCGATAAAATCAGTGTCGACTGTAATGACTGTAATCAAAATTGTTTATTGACCGAGCGAAGCGAAGGTCTCAGAGTTTACTGGGGCAAATCGGCATTTGTATGTATGTTTGTATGTTTGTGTGTATATTTGTCCGAGGATAACTTGCGAACCGTTGATCCGATCTTCATGATTTTTTGTAGGCAAGTAGTTAATTTCAATACAATTTTTAAGTTCGAATATGAGCTGAATCGGTCGAGGGGTTGTGAATATATAGGGGTCGTGAGGTCTCAGTTCGGCGCGAACTACTAGTTCTAAACGCCAGACCGTCGATTACTATCATACTTGCGGCTAGTGTGATAGTGAGTCCTAATCAGTACTTTTATAATGTCGTCGGTCCACCTAGTGAGAAGCCTGCCTACGCTGCGTCTTCCAGTTCGTGATCGCCACTCAAGAAGCTTTCTTCCCCAACGGTTAACGGTTCTTCGAGTGATATGACATGCCTATTACCACTTCAAGACCGTTGGATACAATTGGCACGTTGTTGGTCGGTGTGGCGCTTTAAGGGGGAGGTCTATGTTCAGCAGTGGACGTCTGGCTGGTGATGGTGATGATGAGAAAATTTTAAAGCTTTTGTTAATGCTGCTTTAGTTCACATATTGTATAACAGTTAAGCTCCATAAAAATAATAAACGATTGCAAGCCCATTGTTCAATTAAAATATAATTTCATTAAAACGATAAAGAATGGAATTCAGCCAGAAAAATAATGAAACAGCCAAATTAAAACGGTAACGGAGTCATCAAAATTTATCTCCATTATTTGATAAACAAAACTCTAAGTAAAAATTCTCTTAATAGCTGTTGAAATGTACGTGGCAACAACTTTATATCCATTTCGTCCTTTGCCCTTTAAGGTGGGCTTGAGGGCGGATTCAGGTATTTTGATAGGGGGTAGTAATTGAATTAAGAAGATTATTCCAAAAGTGATTGTTAAGAAGAATTGCAGAATATAAAGAGCTAGATTTCTAGTACAGCGTGGTGGCCGTCCCAAAGAAAGATGATTTTGATAGTTGGTTGCTTGATTGTTTGTTAATATTTTTTGATGAACTGATGCTAAGAAACTGTATGGTTAATAATAATTATGTTAAACATGCTTTTAAAGGCTGGCTCTGAAGTTGTACTGGCAAAACCCATAGTGTGCTTGACAAATCTACGAATGTTTCTATCGTGGCAATGTAAATGTGGGGCATTCGTTAGTGATTGCATTGTTGATTGTTGCATTGCCCCCTCGCGCTGTCTTGTTAGGTCCCTGTTTAAGTCCTTCTTACCTTTTCCCAACTCCAATAACGCCATGTAATAGCCCATAAATCATCAGAATTACCTGAACATTGCAATACTTTTTGCGCCGTGCCATACGAGCTATGGATTTAAACAAAATATGCGTAATAAACTTGCAAATTTATTGTTTATTATTTTATTCGTAGATCGTTTGCATGGGTGTGATTTTTTTATAAATGAGAGTTAGGTATAATAAATTTAGTAAAATCTATCCGATTTTAAAAACGGGATATCGAATTTGGTTGTAATTCTATTGTTTTTTAATCGTTATCCATTTCAAAAACAAATCGTCCCTTAGCATTGGCTTATTCCACTTTGTCCAGTGTTTGTTGTTATCAGAAATATTTATTGGCCATAAATAACATTAAATATTATTACAAGCAAGTCACTTTTAATTACAAATTAAACTATGTTTACAGTTAATTTAGACAAACTTATTGACCGAGCGAAGCGAAGGTCTCAGAGTTTACTGGGACGAATCGGCTTTTGTATGTTTGTGTGCATATTTGTCCAACGATAACTTGCGAACCGTTAATCCGATCTTCATGAAATTTTGTAGGCAAGTAGTTCATTTCAATACAATTTTTAAGTTCGAATATGAGCTGAATCGGCTCATGGGTTGTATGATATAAGGATCGCGAGGTCTCAGTTCGCCGCGAACTACTAGTCAATAATTCAAACAATTTGATAATATTGTGATAGGTGGGTATGTCGCTTACTCCGTTTTTTCATTACACAAAAATGAGGATTGCGTGAATTTCATCATGAATTTCATCAATGAACGGATTATTTTCAAAGAATTGCTTAAGAATCTGTATAAATTTGCTATGGTTTAGTTCGTTAATAGAATTAGGTAATGGAATTAGGTTATTTTTGTTCACCTGGACCAACAAATAAATTGAATAAAGCCGTCTCTTTTGACCACCAAGGAGCCAGGTAACAAAGTGAAAATAATTTACTGCACTGCTGAACATAGGCCTCCCCCTTAGAGCGCCACACCGACCGACAACGGGCCACTTGCATCCACCGGTTGCCCGCGACTTTCACAATGTCGTCGGTCCACCTAGTGGGAGGCCCACCTACGAACACCCTTGGAATAAGAACACCCGAGGTGGAAGTGGCGACTCTTGTTGACCGAGCGAAGCGAAGGTCTCTGAGCCTACGGGAGCAAATCTTCTGTTGTAATTATGTTTGTATTTAAATATATATATTTTTTTCAATAATAACTCCACGGACTCCGAGGTCCATGCCCTTTGTCAACTTTTACATTTTTTTGTTAACTATTACTGACGTAATATAAGACTAACAACATAACAAGAGGAAAATCTACTATACTTATTACTATGTTGCGTGTATACACCGAGCAGTCCAGCTCCCGCAAGCAGCACCCGTTCACGAGTTGACGCATGTGCCAGCCATCGCTCTCCTCAACCATATTTGAGGGAAGAGGGCGACCCGACACACGACGCCGCCCCAAGATGTTTGTATATTTGTCCGACGATAACTTAAGAACCATTAATCCGATCTTCATAAAATTTTGTAGGCAAATAGTTCATTTCAATACAATTTTTAAGTTCTGAATCGGTTGAGGGGTTTTAAAGTTATAGGTGTCACGAGGTCTCAGTTCGGCGCGAACTACTAGATTTAAATTCTATTGTCTTAAAATCAATTAGAATTAGGCTGGTTGTATTCAAACATGAACCTATTCCCGTTCAAATTGAGATTGTCCCTCTTTTATGGAAGTCGGTCAAAAAATTAACTTTAATATATTTTTAATTCGTCTCTTTTTGTAATTATTTTCGAGTTTAACTCACTGGACATGGGCCTCTCTTTTGGCATTGCAGCCTGTTTTTTTGTTTAGAAAAAAATGTTTGTTTTAATTTTAAAGCTTTGTAATATTGTTTATAACAATGAAAATCTGTCCAGATAAATAATTTGTTTTGAAGCAAAAAAAAATACAACATTTCTTTAACAAATAAAATATCCGATTATGTTTCGCTTTTGGCATCTCTGTAGTGATAAGTGGAGGGTTGTATTTACTTGGGTATTCCAACACAAGCTAGACTTTGTTTTGGGTCTAGACTGCAGGCTGAGAGTCACAAAGCTGGTGTCAAAACCAAGTTTAGGTCACATGACATACAGAGGATGGATGAAAGGATAGAGGATTTTATCAGAGAGTAGCTAAGATAATATTCACTTTTGTCAAGGTTACTGATTTATTTATTTATTTTTTATATATATTAATTAAAACGGTACAAAACACCAATTACATATAGAAAGAAATAAAGAAAAGAAGACAGGAAGAAGAAAGGAGAAGAAAAAGAAGCCGGTAATTTTTATTTATTTACTTTTTGTGATACTGTGTGACTACGTAACGATTTCCCAAAATATATTAGTTCAATGCCATCCAAAACTTTGTACTTCAACAGTATAAAACGATACGCGAAAATGCACTGCGCTTCTCACCTCTAAGACGTTAAAAATATTTTTATGAACAGTAATTGTGCTGAAATTAGCAAACAGCAAACATTGCGTTTGCACTCTACTTGTCACAACTTGGCGGTTGAATAACTGGAAAGGGAGTGGAACTTCCAAAGGTGGACTCTGCAAAAGAATCGTACTACTCAAAAAAATAATCATGACGAAAACACCAAGTCTCCAATAGCATAACATCTGACGAAACGGGAGTGGAACAGTTGTGCCAGCGACCCAAGGCCGTGCTCCGTTACTTTAAGGAGCTGGGCTGGTTTGGGTAGACTGGCAGCGGGGTAAATGCACAAAACACCCTTAGCGGGACGTCAGTGCAGGTCTTATCACCCCAATTAGAATTAAAACCATTGATTATACGTAGTAATAATCAATAGTTTTTTTTTTTTTTTTATTGGAGCACTTTGTATGTCAACTTTGTTTACTTTAAGAGTAGCGATTTACAAACGATATTGTTTATATTATAAAGAATAGAATAGGCCTATAATTAGCTGTTTTATAAAATGTATTTCTGTTCATTAAATTGTATTATTGTGCTGTTGGTCTTAAATAAACAAAGGATCGCAGTCGCACGGTAGCGGGTTCTATGTTACCGCTAATTCGCACCCGCTGACATTTTAATACACTTCTTGCCGCCAACTCTGCTTTGATATAATGTTTGACAAGTGGAAAACCATTGCAACCATGGATTGCAACAGTTTTTTTGACATATTGTGAGAATTTAATAGATCAGTGCAGGTGCAAAGAAGCTGACATATCTGTAGACTTTGATGATTTATGACTTTTTTTTATATTAAAATTAATTAATTTAAATTGTTGACATTTTATTGCAGTATTTAATTTAAGATTTGACATTGTGATTTAAATTGTTGCCGTTTTATGAAGTCATTTATTTTTAGTTTTTATATTGATATTGTTTTTTTTTTTTTTTATAATTTGTGAGGTAAATGTAAGTGACTGGTTTCGTTATTATCTCAATAAATAAATAAAATTAAATAAATAAATAATAGCGCAATGAGGAGAACATAATTATTTCCAAGGCAAGTAACGTTGTGGTCGAAGTTAGCAAAACATTATACCACATGTCCGGGGATAATTTACACAGCATTAAAATTAAACACGTTCCCGAAACACCCTCATAACTCACACATGTAGAATTAGCGCACAACTCAAATAATATTCAGAAAATTACACAAAGTTTAATTTTAATTAAATCGCGAACCCAGCCAAGGTAAGAAATGTAACAAAGGTTTTATTCCCTTTGGCTAATTGTTAAGTAGATTGGCATTCATAATTACGAAGCTTTGTTTAATTTTGGCCGGCGTAGCAAAATGTTCGGTGTAACGTGGGTCCATCCGGTATTTTTGTTTGGATTGGATTAGGTGCTTATTGGACCCTTGAAATGAAACGTGGTCCTTAACTGCTGGGCTTTCGGAAATACTCGGAGTCGCACAGCGGGCAATAGAGAGAGCTATGCTCGGAGTTTCTGTATAAAATCCGGAATGAGGATATTTGCTGAAAAACCAAAGTCACCGACATAAATGTCAAGGCTTGCAAGCTGAAGTGGCAATGAGCACACATCGCTCCAAGAAACGACAACCGATGGGGACGAAAGGTTCTTGATTGGCGACCACAAACCGGAAGACGAAGCGTAGGCAGGTCTCCCACTAGGTGGGCCGACGACATTGTGAATGTCGTGGGCAACCGGTTGATGCAAGTGGCACGTTGAACATAGGTTCAGCAGTGGACGTCTTATGGCTGATGATGACGATGATTATTTACTGCCCATTGCCACTTCAGCTTGCAAACTCTGAAAGATATATCGGTGACTTTGGTTCTTCGGCGAATATCCTCGTAAATAATGCTTTACACTTATAGCTCTCCGGGGATATTATAACATTACATTTACAATTTGTGAGATTCAAAATCAAAATTGATAATTCTCTTTACAACGCAGGCACAACACAACCATTAAGGCAGTCACCTTGTCTCGACATAGAACGAGGTAGCTACATCTGGCCGCAAGCTGTCCAAAGTTGGATCAGTGCCCAGGATCATGTTTACTGCACTTTATGGGCAAGCTGCCGCAAGACTGTTTTCATTGGACATGACCGCAAGAGCGTCAGATATTCGATAACAACTATCTTGAGGTGTTTAGATTCAATTAAGTTTAATCGATTGAGGGAAGTGAAAGTCCACGATTGTACAGGACAAATTCAGCAGTATTATGTCTTTGATTAAATAAGGCGTTACTTTGCGGAAGTTCTTTTTCAAACTGAATCTATGAGTAATGGATCTTCCAGACTTTTCAAATAACTATTAATAGTTATATTGGTGGTGGAAGTTTTTTACACACAGCGCCATCTACCCCCAAAATAAGTAAGCGTGTACTATGGGAACCGGATAGCTGTTAAAACACATAAATACATTTTTTTTGTAAATACATAAATAGAATACATAGAAACACCCAGTCAAGGAACAAACATCCATGTTCACTACACAAATATTTATCCTGGGTGGGGATCGAACCCACAACCTTACCTATAGCTCAAACCTATAATATACTAATATGTTAGCTCATAACCTTCACGCGGGCCTCTGTTTTTATTCAGAGGTTTCCTAATAATTGCATCCACGTAATATTTGAGACTGCACCACGCATGTTCCTTCCCCATGGCACTGCCGAAAACCGTCTTAGACTGGTTTGTCATAAGGGATCACTACAACAAGAGATTATGGATCACAGAATACTCAATAAAAAGTAAACAGAATTACTCTCACTCTCGCACACATCACTAGGGTTGGGTCACGAGGCATAGTGATTCTCCATGACACACCTGGCGGTGTCTTTTTGGTGGTGCCGGGGGAATGACTACGGAGAGGGGTTGTCAATTTGATGTACCCCACGTGTTTTCAATTACACGAATTAACAATTACGGAGACATTTCAGTATATCGTTAAAAAACGTGCTCCCGCTTGGAGCAGTGAGTGAATTGCCTGAGAACCCTAATCTAATTTGTTTTCGCTTGGGACAAAACAAGACGAATCTTGAAAGTCATGGAACTACAGTGGAAGCTGCCTGCTAGTGGTTGTGATGAATTAAAAATGATATTGTTTAAATTAATCCGGGATTATCCACCCCGCTGTTTTCATCATCATCATTGGCCAGAAGACATCCACTGCTGCGCAAAGGCCTCCCCGCCACTAGTTGTCCACCCCGCTGTTTTATTAAATCAAAAATCTATTATTGCCATACTACTCCGATGTTCTGGAAAATGTTCAACTAAGGTATACTTACCAACCCCTCGTAAAATAAAATCTCCTTCGTGAGTAGTTATTTCAGCAATGGCAGAGAGCTCGGCGATATGTCTGCGAGTCACCACCGTGACGGCGCTCCCGACACTCCGTGAGACACGGAACTTGCTTCCCTAATGTATGGATTGTTTTGGCACGAGAACACACTTTGAGGTGCAATTTAGCACGATGTATGTTTTTAAGAAGCTAAACTGATAAAAAAGGTTTTACTATTAGTTATGTTTACCAAAAACCTAATTGACCGAGTGCGCGAAACGAATTAAAGTCTCTCTTTAACTTGCAAAATATGTTTTCTTCTGTTCGTATGCTCTCGCCTACAGGTTGTATTTTTAACCGACTTCTAAAAAAATAGGAGGTTCTCTAGTCGATTGTTTTTTTACCTCAGAACTCCAACATTGTTTTTTTTTTTAAATTTGAAAGTAGACTTACAGATTTGTCCCATTTTTATCAAGATTCAGTTCTGATGACGGGATCCATAAAGAATTGAGGGTACTCTTCAAATATTATAAGCACACATACAGCGATTTTGGTATTTTCATCAACAAGTCAAGCATTGAATCATTCGGTGAAGTAGAACTGATGAAGAAGACCACAGATAGCCATCGGAACTCCTCAGTAATACTTATTTCACGGGTAACGCCAAGATGATCTCGATTATGATGGTGAAGCGACCATGACGAAGCAAATTAAAATAATATGGTTCTGATGAAGTTGTTTTTTATTTATTTACCTAATAATTATTTTTTTAATATTTGTTATTCCGCGCGCCTCATTAATTATGTAGATAAGAGATCTTTTGATATTATTATATTTTATTGGTTATTAGTGTCTAGTACGTAGGTCGTATAAGCTAGATTTTTATTTTAAATAAATTGGTGGCGCGGATGCGATGCGGTATTTATATGCGTGGTGCAAAGAGGTGAGCACTGACCTTGCCTTCGCCAATAAGTCCCTTCGGTTCAGCACTGCAGCTCAGCTGCAGGTAGAATGGCGGCGTTTCCAGGCCCGCGGATCACAATCCACAAGCGGTTCGCGAATAGCACGATGGAGAGGTAATGAAAGGCCCACCCCTTTCATTACCTGTAAGGGTTGATGTGAAATGATCGTCATTTAAAGTTTTAACCGATTAGTCAGCGCTGATGTGGTTATTTTTCGCGTGGCGCGGCGGTAGCAGTGGCAGCCGCCATTGACTGGTCATCCTTCGGCGGGGCTCGTGTTTCTTCGACGAGCGCGCCAATGGCGAGTGCGTCCGTTGGGCTGTTTTACCGACAAAGGGTCGGTCATGCAGCGCCATTCTTCCTCTTTTATGTGTATGATAAAGTGAACTGCGTAAGCATAAATAAATATATAGAAAATAAGAAACGAAAATACACCTCTAATTTTAAATGTGTATAGTCTAGTACAGCGAAAGCTCTCTAGCCGATCAAAAGCACCGGGTTTAATCTGTAATTCTACGTTAGCAATATTTTTGATGATAATGATATATTTACATGTAATTCGACCCCACGACCCCTCCTCATTTATTACATCTCCCATCGCTCAAAAGTGGCCAAATTATGAACGATAAAGCTTCCTAGCACGATTTAAATTTTATCCGATAAACAGTGTTACTGTAATTATGTACGTTAATATGCAAATATATTCAAATATTAATCTGGCACCGCATATCGTCGCTTCGGCTGCAAAATGCGTATCAAATAATCCATACGTAGTTCATGTTTTAAGCACAGAAACGAGGTCTGGGTTTGATTGTGACTAGTGCCGGCTGGATTTGGAAATTATTGAATAATACAAGTTATTCGCGGACACTTTTAATTCCCATCCTTTTTTTAAAATGACGTTTTGTTCGTCAATAAGGTGCAAAGTAGGTCTTTTCCGATAGGGTTTTACTAACGTTTCTTGCGTTTTTTGTCAATTACAGCTTAATGACTCATCGTAGATTCATGAAAACTAATTTTGCGACAATAAATAGATCGTTTCAAGAAATTACACTAATCAAAAATTCAAGTTGAAAGCTAGTATAAGTACACAGAATTCTCCTTATTTATGTCTTTGTATAAGTACATTTGTTACTGAATCAAAAACCAAGATGAAAATCAGCTTATTGAGATTTGTACCAAACTACTAAACAATAACAGTAATTTCTTAAAACAACTTATTTATCGGCGTAAAATTCGTTTCAATAAATCCACGATGAGTAATTAAGCTGTAATTGATATAAAACGCAAGAAAATTTGAATTTCGCGCGATGAGCGATGTACCATAAAGCAACACAGGCCTTCGGCTTTATGGCTGGTACCGAGTTGCTCAATGGTGCAAATAATATAGTTTTCAAATTCGAATATATACATAATAATTTCTTATAATATTCCTCGACGTCCTCAACCAAAGAGATTTATATAAATTATTTATTAGATTAAATGCAAAATAAGTTCGCATCTAAGGTTGGCGCCACTGTAGTTTTACATTAAATTTGACGCATTATTTAACACTAGCTGCGCCCCGCAGTTTCACCCGCTATTCTACAGAAATCGAATATTATTCCGAGATAAAAAATAGCCTATGTATTAATCCCGGTAATAAGCTGCCTCCATACCAAATTTCATCGAAATCCATTCAGCCGTTACAGAGTTGAACGGGAACAAATACATTTACATATTTACCTAGTTACACACAAACTTTCGCATACGTAAACGTTTGTTAACTTTGACGACAGATTAAGTCTATTGCTGTCTTTGTCATTTGCTTAGTGCCAGACAAAGGCAGTATAAGAATTAATCTATTCTCAAAGCTAACAAACGTTTCAGTATTTGGGGTTAGAGTATTTATTTTTTCAACGTCTCAGCGTACTAGTAGTTCGTGCCGAAATGAGACGTAGCGATCCCTATATCTTCACAACCCCTGGACCGATTCAGCTCATATTCAAACTTAAAAATTGTATTAAAATGTACTACTTGCCTACAAAATTTCATGAATATCGGATCAACGGTTCGCAAGTTATCATCGGACAAATATACACACAAACATACAAACATACATATAAATGCCGATTTGTCCCAGTAAACTCTGAGACCTTCGCTTCGCTTGGTCAAATAAGCGCCTTGACGTATCCCGAAGCACAAATAACTAAACTGCGTTGTAATTACTACAGACACAAATCATACGTCAAGTGTATCCGAACTCCAAACCAGAGATAAAACGCGGCTGTACGTCATACCGCATTACGGAGCCGTATCAAAGGAAATAATTAATGTTTTACCCGTAAATTATCCAAGTAATTTATCATAGCTTCTAGTTTTGATGGTAGTGTTTCGGTATAATTATAGGTATCACATTAATATTATAAATGCGAAAGTTTGTGTGTAGGCGTATAAGTATGTAAGTAAGTTGTTTGTTCGCGTTTTTTTTGTAGTGGTAGGACTCTCTTGCAGAGACCGCCTGGGGAAGTACCACACCTTTGCCAGTTATTCAACCGCCAAGCAGTAGTGTGCAAGCATTACTGTGTTCCGGATTGAAGGGCAATGTTACCAGCGTAATTACTGGGCATACAGAGATTAAACATCTGACATCTCAGGGTGACGAGCACAGTGCATTGCCGCGCATTGTTTTGAACTGTTGAAGTTCAAAATTCTGGTGGCACTGAAGTATTATGGGCAAGCGTGACGCTTAACATCAGGTGAGCGACTTGCTCGTCTCGTTACAAAGTATTATAAAAAAAAATAAAAAAAAAAAAAGTAAAATCTGAACGGATTTGGATGAAATTTGGTATACAAATACAAATATCTTTATTTACCTTAAAAATAAGAATACAATTGAATGTTTACTAGCCTGTATCGCGGGAGACTGGTACCGATTACAAAATACTATGAACGAGAACTTAGTATATATATAGATAAGAATATTGAGTATATTTTTTTGTATTTTATATATTACATTTCTAAAAAAACACATTTATATTGCATTCCCAAATACTTCTAATTGCACGACACATCTATCGTGCCTCATTAGCCGTTTACCACATTATAAACTAACTTTGGTAGGTAAGTATGTACATCGTAACACTCTAAGGGGTTCCTAACTTCGCTCATTAAAAACTTCAATGTAAAGTTCCCTATTTTAAGGATTTCACACTTAGCTGTTGGTATGGCAGAAGAATCCTAACAGTTGAAATAAAACTCTAAATTAATGTATAGTTGAAATGGGTGGTGGAGTTTTTAGGATCGAATAAAAAAAATATTGTAAGTTTTGAGTTCTTCCTGGTACCAGAACCAGCAGAGGACGGGCAGCACCGTCCGTCTTAGCTTTCTACGATCCCCAAGCCATCTACCAAGCGAAGGGATTGTCGGCTGTTTCTAACAATCATCGCGCTAACCCCCGAATACTGAGACGTTTGTTAACTTTGACGACAGATTAAGTCTATTGCTGCCTTTGTCATTTGCTTAGTGCCAGACAAAGGCAGTATTAGAATTAATCTATTGTCAAAGTTAACGAACGTTTCAGTATTCTGGGGTAAGGATATCACGACGGGCCAAAGCAAAATAAGCACTAAACTCATTAACTAATTTAATTCGGGAGTACTCGTACAGAGTACGCAGTAAAAATCACCAGACTGTGACATATAAAATTACCGAATGGCACGCCTCGGGATCGTCACACGCGGGATCACAGTAGCAAATCTGTGACGAATGACGTCATATCTCTAATACGTACCTACTTCATCGACGGAGGCTGCATAAAAATCTAAGCAGTACACTATATCACGCACAAAGCACATGCTCTTGCACAATATTGAATACTAGTTGTGACCCTCGACTTCGTTCGCGTGGACTTAATAAGTATCCTATGTCCGTCTTTGTGATATATATAGTAACTCTGTAAGTAATAGTAAAACTAATAGTACTATACTACATACCACCATTATATATATATTGTATTATACACAATTACATTACATTTATATTATATTATATACATTGTGCGTACTTATAATTTTTTATCAAGATCTGGTCGTACATGCTCGTTCAGTCTTTTTTTTACCAGGCATTTGCGCCAGACTGATAATTTGATGGTATGCATGGTATACTGTTCAGCTGGAGGTGATGGTGGCGGTATCGGCGCGCGGTGGTTTTTATCATAAATCTTATTCCAGAACGTTCCTCACTTACCAATTTTTCCTTAAGATGAACTTCCATTGCATGGTCTCGACTTCCACCGTTGCGGTTCACTGTGTTTCTTTGAAAGAGATCACCGGATGTCATCGTAACAATAGTTGGAAATATCGGACTCAATTTTATTTATTCTTTTAATAATTATTTATTATTATTATTTTTGTAGTGGTAGAGTTATCTTGCAGAGTCCGTCTGGGAAAGTACCACGCCTTTGCCAGTTATTCAACCGCCAAGCAATAGTGTGCAAGCATTACTGGATTGAAGGGCAATGTCTTACAAACATGAAGTGGATTCTAACAGTACTTGAAAAAGTTCACGTCGTTGAAACTAGGATAATAACACTCCTTGAAAAAGATCACGTGATCGTAACTATCAGTTCTAAGAATCGACTCAATCCAAATTGAATATTCCCACAGAAAAGAGAAAGATAAGTAAAAAAAAACTCTTCCGTGGAATATTCCCGTGTTACTAAAAGTTGTTTTGGACCCGACTTCCATAATTTTAGTTCACTTTGTCTTACGTGAAGTGGATTATAACAGTCCTTGAAAAAGATCACGTGGCCGAAACTAGGATAATAAATACTTCTTGAAAAAGATCACGTGATCGGTTCTAAAAGTACGAATAATCGACTTAATTCAATGTGAATATTCCCGTGCTACTAAAATTCGTTTGGACTCGACCTCCACCACTGCAGTTCACTGTGTCTAACTTGAAGTGGATTAAGAGGTGCTTTGGAGCGCCTGATGTATGTGTGAGTATCCTGGTTGATTCATAAGGTCGCGTTTGCCCCGTTTTGCTATTATTACTGGGGCTTTTTGTCAAATAAGTTGCCACTGCTAAAAGTAGCTATACATTACCTCACCCGACATCGTGTAAAAGAGTTGGCTATATATGAGTTTCTAGGGAGCGAAAGGGAGAAGCTATAACTTTAGTAGTTGGTTTCTTTTGCTCCCATGAAATTCATGTCTAGCTGTCCCTTTCGCACGATGTCAGGTCGGGTAATGTAGCGAGGCCTTTAAGGCCTATACATGGCCTGACTTGACATCGTGCGACTAGACTTGAATTTCATGGGAGTAAAAGAAACAAACTATTAAGGTTATAGCTTCTTCCTCCGCCCCCCAATTCGTGGTGTATGCCAATGCACCACATGCGGGACAACTGTGCAACAGTTATCGCTCCTATCTCAAATAAGAATAAGAATATTTGAGCAACATCTTCTCTTCACATCGCTTAAATTGCTTTTGTTAAATTGTATTCTAATTGGAGCACATTAACTCAATAATCAATAAAAAATAAATCAATAAATAAATGAAAAATAAAAATAAAAATTGCAAATTCATTTTTTAACAACTCCTCGGTAATTTTATTTTATTTAAAAAAAATGATGGGCGAGCAAATGAGAACGAAAATTAGTTTTCTATAAGTTTCTTAATTAACCCTACAGTATTCCGTTGGTGGACAGAGGTCTTCCCCATTTTCATACATTTATAATTGACCGAGCGAAGCGAAGGTTTCAGAGTTTACTGGGACAAATTGGTATTTGTATATATGTTTGTATGTATATTTGTTCGACGATAACTTGCGAACTGTTGATCCGATCTTCATGAAATTTTGTAGACAAGTAGTTCATTTCAATACATTTTTAAGTTCGAATATGAGCTGAATCGGTCCAGGGGTTGTGAAGATATAGGGGTTGCGAGGTCTCAGTTCGGCTCGAACTACTAGTATTATGACGAGTTATACTTACTAGCGATAAACGGAAGGCTTTCATCGAGTAATCATCCAATACGAGATCCTTGCAGCTTTATGAGTTAACCTATCATCTACGACGGAGCCATTTCTCCAATGTCAGCCGTCGTTAAGCTAACGTTTGTTTCCTTTGATCACTTCCGCCTAAAAACTCGGCGAGATCGTTTGATCTTTCATCGACGACAAACCATCTATAAGGTTGTTAGGTATACGTGTACCTATAGTTAGTGGTGGCTGCGCCCACCTGTCATTCACATAATAAAATAGTGCGTTCCCAGCTACCGTAGTTGTCACTAGCCTGATCCCATCCTCGTCGCCAATTGTTAGGTATGTGGACGGGAGCAGGCTAGTGACAAATACGGTAGCTGGGAACGCACTATTTTATTATGTGAATGACAGGTGGGCGCAGCCACCACTAACTATAGGTACACGTATATTACAAAGGTAAATAGGGGAATGAGAAAGAAGGCCATCATTGAGTCGAGAAAGAAGAGTATAATAGACTTGAACAATGTTTTAAAATAAAGAAAACGGCTGCAGGTATGTTCATGACAAACGAAATAAAATCCACTCCTTTGGGAGTGGATTGAACGTGCTAAAGACAGGAAAACCTGGCTGAAACTGGAGGAGGCTTGTACCCAAATATTCCTATCGAAGAAAATGTCATGTCAATGAAATAAACCATGAAATGAAAAACATTATGTTTAAGTACTTTAATAGACACACATGTAACACTTAGGCGATGGGCTATAAAAAACGCTTATTATACAATACAATATAACTTTATTAAACATCGAAAATACAATTAAAATTAAAATTAAACAATAATTATATATCCGGCAGTATAATGGGCGGCCTTATCGCCTAAAGCGATTTCTTCCAGGCAACCTTAGCATGGACAGAAATATTATATTATAATTATAATTATTGAATTATATTATATTATTATAATAGGTGGACCGACGACATTGTGAAAGTCGCGGGCAATCGGTGGATGCAATTGGCCCGTTGTCGGTCGGTGTGGCGCTCTAAGGGAGCTCTCTTAGAGCGCCACACCGACCGATGTTCGGCAGTGATGATGATGATATATTATTATTATATACAACTTATTTTCTTGGAAGGGTTTGCTGTAGAGACTTGTTTGGTTTGACTTGTGATGGACGAACTTGAAAAATTCGACCAAAAGGGAAGCCGGAATTTAATCATCGTTGTGGCTAAAAACCCATGTTCATGAACTTTCACGAACCAATAACCGACCACGTTTGAGAAACATCACACTAATATTATAAATGCGAAGGTTTGTGTGTAAGTATGTAAGTGTGTTTGTTCCCGTGTTGTTCTGAAGGGATTTGAGTGAAATTTGGTATGGAGGTAGCTTACACTCTGGGTTAACACAGGATATCCCGGAATAATATTCAGTTTCTGTAGAATAGCGGGTGAAACCGCGGGGTGCAGCTAGTGTAAGTCATACTCGGTATAGTATTTTCCTCGACGGTCAGTGGATGCGATCAAATCCGGCCCGGATATTGCTCCCGCCGTGCTCTACGGAATGTACATCGAAGTTCCTTCTAATATTTATCTGTATTAATATTTTAATAGGAATTTTGAGAGCTAGCTCTGGTTCCAGGCAGGGTGTATCCATAACCACACCGTCACTTTACATCGCGTGTCACAATCCTAGCATAGCAAAAGAAATATTTACAAATATTTAAAATAAAACAGCATTCCATAATTATTTATTTATTTATATAAATAAGAAAAAACAAGCCTTATCATTTTTTTAAAGTGCCAGAAGTATACAGTCCGGTATAATCAGCTATTCACGTTTGAGGTGAGGATCAAACCTCACATATCCACTTTTGACAATGGTTTTTTTTTAAAATCTTAATGGACTTCCTTTATCATTAGGATCATTTGGATCTTATATCACCTCCTCGTTTGATTCGCAAGCCCATAGAGAATATGCCCAATTCATGTATTCAGCCGATGGTTCTATTCAAAGCACGAAGCTTCAATACCGATCACGATTCAATCTCAATAATCGTAAAGGCAAATTTTAGTGATCGTTATCGTAAAACATAAACACGGAGTTTATGGGAAATATAGGAATAATAATATGGCTTAGAACGGGCTGGGATGATACATTTTTGGATGATGTCCGAATGCTCTATAGATAGATAGATAGATAGATTAACTCTTTATTTTACATAATAATAATACACAAAATTTTACATAATTGACCGAGCGAAGCGAAGGTCTCAGGGTTTACTGGGACAAATCGGCATTTGTATGTATGTTTGTATGTGTATATATTTGTCCGATGATAACTTGCGAACTGTTGATCCGATCTTCATGAAATTTTGTAGGCAAGTAGTTCATTTCAATATCATTTTTAAGTTTGAATATGAGCTTAATCGGTCCAGGGGTTGTGAAGATATAGGGATCGTGAGGTCTCAGTTCGTCGCGAACTACTAGTTTATAAACAGGCTTAAAAAGTAGTGTAATAACTGGCGGCCTTATCGCTGAAAGCGATCTCTTCCAGGCAACCATAGGATGGAGAGGAATCATTGAAGAGGTACAAGACGGGGTGTGCAAATGATGTAGATTATGTGATACTATAGCAGGTGCGAGTAGTAGTCGCGGGCATCATTACATACATTATTATATTATTGACCGAGCGAAGCGAAGGTCTCAGAGTTTACTGGGACAAATCGGCATTTGTATGTATGTTTGTATGTGTGTATATTTGTCCGATGATAACTTGCGAACCGTTGATCAGATCTTCATGAAATTTTGTAGGCAAGTAGTTCATTAGTTATTAAAAAAAAGCCCAGCCGGAAAAGGCTCCCAGTACTCATTGTTATGAACAACTTTTACTAAAGGGTAAGCCCTGAAATAGCGAAAAAAAAATTTTTAATTCATAGAAAAATATCAATGTAATTTGACAAATTGTATGGAACAGCTGATTTTTTATCGCGATTTCAGGGTTCGTCCCATAGTAAAAGCTGTTCACAATGATGAGATGAGCCCCTTTCGGCTTAGCAGACCCTTTCCTTATAACCCTGTATTAAACGTATTATACCTACATAAACACTTACAAGCAATCCAACAATATGGGTAATATTTTCCTATTCCTATTTTCCTTTCCTAGGCAGTCGGGTAAAAAATATAAGTACTGTTTTAATAGCAGTACGTTGCAGATGTCGTTTTTTCAAACTCAAATAGTTCATTTGCAGCGTATTCAAAACGTCCCAGTTTTATTTAGTTTTTGAAGTCAAAACAGTCGCAGTAATCAAGTTTTGTACGCTTCGGGGTTTTTATAAATAATTTGAAAAATTATGTTAAAATTTTAATGTTTTTTTAGCAAACGAGAAGCTCGCTAACCTAATGGTAAAAGCAGCATGCTTACCCATAACAGTTCAGTTTCACACAGAATCTAAATATTTATTTTATTTTATACAATATGGATCCCCAACAGAAGGTACACATTACATTCACATTATGAAACATAGGCATCAAGCTGGGTGCACCCCCAGCACAGATGAACCAGATACCTCGTCACGCGGGTTTTGGTCCGATCAAAAGTCGCCACAGTTTGAGGAAAGCACGGGGTGCGCGGAGCGTGACAAATAATTCCCATTGGCTATCATCAAGGTTACGCCCACCACCGTACCGAGTTAGTACGTTCCGTAGTGATGGGGTAAGCAGTAGGCTGTGGCAGTAGGGCAACATTATTAATCGGTACTTACCTATGTCGCGAACACTTGGGTCGACTGCCGCTCTGCCATAGTAATCGCACTCACTCGAATCTCAACTCACTAACATAACATTACTACACAACACCATTAAAGTACTAATTCTTCCTCAGTGTCGTGCACTCGCGGATTTCCTGAATCAGTGTGTATTGTCACCGTACGGATGTGTAAATCCAATTCAAGATGAGATTGAAAACCGAGAATCATATTTCCTACACGCTGCAAAATAAAATTATCTACTATTAGTTTCTATTGACGCAACATTTTTGTAAAATTCCTAGTATTTAACTGCAACGGTAACGATCGGAAGCATCAAGCAAGCGCGTGCGACAAAAAAAATCATAAACTCGCATCCCTTCGGGAGCCCCGCGGATCACAGACTAGATAATAATTACAACGCAGCGCGACAAACGCGCGCTGCCGAAAGGCCATGCATCTTTTGATGGACCGCGCCGCGGCTTTCTGTCGAAAGACCATTTTACCCTTTCGGCAAAATGTTACCAGGGCTGGATTTAGGTACGTTGAAAACGATAGCACAAAAATTATAAAAGGATATTATTTAAAAAAAATATAATACTTACGCTTCATTATTTTTAACGTATTTCCAAAAAAACGGAAAGGTTCTCAAGTAGAATGTTTTTTTTTTAATTTTATTTTTGTTACTTCAACTCATAACTTCGTCATTTATGAACCGATTTGGAATTTTATTTTTTGAATTGAAAGAGATACTTCCAGATTTGATTTTCATCAAAATCCAGTTCTATTAATGGGATTCATTTGGAATTGAGGAAATTCCTCAAATATGATAGGCACACATATAGCGATTTTGGTATTTTCATCAACAAGTCCAGCATTGTAACAGAAAGTAGGTATAATTTAGTGAAGTGGAACTGATGAAAAATCAGAAAAATAATCAAAGGATGAAGAAGGCTACAGACGGCCACGGGAATTGATGAAATGCAATAATGCGTATTTACGCATTTTAGTCAAATACGCATCATTGAGGATTAAAAAAAATATTTTTAAATCGGTTCATAAACGACGGAGTTCCGAGTAACAAAAAAAAAAAACTACTACTTGAGAACCTCCTTCTTTTTTTGGAAATAGGTTAAAAATAATAAAGCATACTATATTTTTTTTGTAAATACTATCCTTTTAAAAATTTTGTGCTATCGTTTTCAACGTACCTAAATCCAGCCCTGCTTCTGATTTTTTTCTCTAGTCTCACCACAGTCTCACGCACATGCTAGATGCTGCCGGTCGATTCTATCGTGATTTCGTTGCTTGTCGAGTTTAGTCCAAGCAGAAGGTCCCGAGTGCACAGTTTAATTAGTTAGTTAGAATTCATCAGTGTTCGAATCCCTTTACGGTATGAAAACCGTAAAGGTATGGTGAAAATCGAAAATGCAAGTCTGCGTTTTGTTTAATGAGTCACAACACTACTTTATACGTGCGTTCGCCAGAAAGGGACAACTGCATGGGATATCCGCAATGAGGAAAAGGGATAAGTGACGACGTGTCCATTATACGGTGAGCTCTGCTGTCTTGTAAAACTGAATTATTTTACTTACCGATGAAAAGTTATTCCGTCTTTTTTGTAGTTTGAGTGCGCGGATGACTTTCCACACAATTTCACTGCACAGATAGTCATTTTTGTTTACTGTTGGTTGTCAGGAAAATAAAACAACCGTCTTATTTTGTAAGCCGCACGCACACACGCACAGCTCTGGCACTTGGTCGGAACTGAGGTTCAATGTTTGGGGCGGCGTCTTATATAAGTCTTATAAAACTTATGTGTTGCGCGCTAGGCTTGTCCTAGACTAGGTATCTAGTTCTATTCATCTGTGACCCCCAGTTACAGGAGACCACGTCGTGTTCATGGAGGTTCGAATAGACTAAACTAAATTGAGAATATTTTTTTGCTGCTTATAGAGTACAAAATAGTTTAAATAGGCTATTACTTCAGGTTTACATTGGAAGTGGAATTATGCTTAAACAGTTCAGAACCATGCGCGGCAATGCACAGCGTTGGTCTCCTTGATATATTATAATGTATGTTATTAAATCTCTCTATGGCCAGTAATGTTCATTATCTACTTTTACTATACATAATCATAAATAATAAATATGTAAAATTTTGTGCTCAAAATATAATTATGTTACCTACATTTACGTAATATTTGCTTCACTTTGCCTTTTTCTAGCTATTCGTAGCATTTCGTAGCACTTCGTAGCCGTTTCGTTAGCTCGCCTTTTTTCGTAGCTCCGCGTAGCGTTCTATCGCTCTTTATAACTTGTTTTGCACTATGTTGCCTTTCGTAGCCCTTTTAAGGCTCTTTTGTGGTAGTAGTTGACGTTGACGACGATTATGGCTTAGTTGGTAGCCGTCTATTTTATAAGCAGAAGGTCTCGAGTTCGATTCCGGGCGAGCAGATGTTTGAATGATAAGTTTAATAAGTATTTTCTCTAGGTCTGTCTTTGTATGTGTGTTGCATTGCATCCTGGACAGGAAACTTCGGAACTTGGGAAGCAACGAGTGTATTAAAAAAAAGATTAATGATAAAATCGTATTATCCTAACCTTTAAGTTTTCTACGTCAATTATTGAGCCAATTGGATTATATCTGCAATGAACCATGATCGCAGTAACTGGTAATGCAAGCTAACGTGAAGCCAGAGACAAAGAAATAAACATGCAACTCCATGAGACATAGGCGGAGAGCTAGATGGTCGAATTACGTAAGTTTTTACATATAGTGGATGAACTAAATAGCAAGCTGCTTTTAATTATTTAAAATTTAAATGCTGTAAATTTGAGTAACACCATAAGAGACACTGTATGTGTGTTTTGGCTGAACGCAGCGCGTGTATTCGTTCATTTGTGCGCACGTTATGGAAAAGTGCGTACGTTTTGGAAAAAAAATGTGTTTAATATGGGTCAATATAAAATTTAGTTGCATTAAGCAATTTCCAACTTATTTGACTCAATCTAATAGCACTTGGTCCAATACGCATTTCGTCCAACTCGCAATTGGTAAACACGCATTTCGCAAATACGCAGATAGTCCAAATACATGTGAGAAAATAAACAACTGCTTAATAGAATGATCGAGTTGTCATTTTTTTTTTTCATTAGACTACTGCGTTTCTTCCTTATTTTACCTGATGGAAATAATGGTCCTAACTTTGTTTTTTCTCTTATATTTTGGCTCCACACTTTGTGTATTTGTGTCAAGTAATGTAATATATCAAGTTGAGTCATATATTTCACAAATAAAATTGGTCTTAGTCATAGTCTAAGTCAAGCAAAGTTAGTCAGGTCATGATCCAGTAGAGTGGTGGAAACTTAACTAGAGGTTGGAGGTATGGAGTTTTGGAAACAACACGATTCACAACATTATACTATTCAACACGTGTGCACGGTAATAAAAATCCACCCATTTTAAACATTAACACTCGAAGTAACACAAAGTAATGCAATGACGCAACAAGACTTCATAACGTTCCCGCCAAAACTCGACCTAGCGTTTTAACCTAAGCAACATGCCAGGAAAGGAATAAGGAAGGGGTTTTTAAAAAAATACGGGACTCTTAAACTTCAAGTCTACGTCAGCCCCATCGCAACTATACGAACTAAGTGTTACAAACTATGGCATAGTTACCAGTTTTTTTTTTTGTTGTTCCATCTGTACTTCCCCCAACACAAGTCGGGGACATTGTCAAGCTGAAAATGTTGCTTACGCAGTTTTCTATTTTATTACAATCAATTTGGCCAGATTGATCGCCGTTTGGTAATCAAATGGTATATATAATATGAATAGCGGGCAGTAGTTTTTTTTCTTTTCTTCTTTCTTCCGTATACCTAAAAAAAATATAAAAAAATTGTTACCAGCTAGGAGCTGAGTGGAGTTATTATGATTCGGGGCCTGGAGAAAAGAATTTGCCAGTCTGTAAATCATTCTACTCCCTTTTTAGTGAGGATATATTAAGGTATTAATTACCTCACATTGGACTCTCACTTTAAGTATGTGAATTAGGAATACTGTATTTCATACAACCCACTCCCGAACTACACGTCACCGTCTACATGCAACCTGCCTGCTCGGCTTTACTTTAAAATGTACAAAACAAACTCTATCTCATTACATTACACATTACACACTAAGGGGAATGGAACGAATAAGGGGCATTCGGGTTAGTTTTTTTTCGCCCGTTTCCAGCGAAATTACTGGACACATAGAGATCTAATATCTCAGGGTAACGAGGGCATTACCGCGAAGGGTTTTGAATTGTTAAAGTTCCAAATATTGGGTTGTACTGAACAGTTTTGGGCAAATGTGACGCTAAGCTTCAGGTGAGCGACTTGCTCGTCTATTCAGTGCCATAAAATAAAAAACACGAACGCAGTGAATAATGTTCTAGAACGGTTTAAACATTCATTCTGCTCGCGACAAGAAATTGTCGCTGTCATGATATTATTATAAATCTTGAAGACGAGCTTCCTCTGGGAACTGCGATATCTCACAATTTTTACACTAGAACATTTCCGAGAGGAACAAAACCCTCTTGCGGTAAAAGTTGTGACAGTTTGGAGAAAAGTGTGATTTTTCGTAGGGATTTCATTTCAGCATTTTCTTAGGGTTTGGATGTAGAACTGTACCTGGAGGATAATGTTTATGCTATAGGAGGTAATAAAGGACCACAGAAACGTAATATTTAACTTACATACTTGCACCCCAAAAACATTACCCTCCTTGGAGAGTCGGGTAAAAAGTAAAAGACAGTGACCAGAAAATAAAGTTGGTATGATTCAGAAGTAAAAAGGTTTGCTTAGTTTTATGACAATTGCCTGGAATTTTACTCTAAAAGGAGATCGCACACTAGGTAGATAATCTTACACTAGTATGTGAGAGACTATTAGGTTAATATTACCTACTTCTTTGCTGGAACTAAAGTGGGTTATTATTTAAGTCGACACTTGGCTGTAACATCTTGTAGTGTGGTACAAGTTATAATGTTAATATTTGCGTAAGATGTACTTGCATAACCTATGACGATTAACACATATAAATATTGCACAACGAGTTTTGTTCCGACTAAAATACACTAACGGGGGAGAAAAGTGGGGGGTACGGGGACTGAGACAAAGTGCCCATTGGCTATCTCAATGTTATGCTTACATAGCAATGAAACAATGGGAGGGATTTTTAAAGGTGTATTTTGACCAGACCAGTTATTTCTGTAAAAAAATTTTTTACGTCGTATACTGCAATCTATTTTAAACTAAACATATAGTGGACATATAATAATACAATTTGTTTTAAATTAACAACGATTTTCTTCGGCTTTTACAGCGGTTTGGATATCAGCTGACTAAATACGTAAGTACCGTCTAGTTTTAAGCAGATTTTTCGGATGTACACTTTATTGTACGCGATTGTTATTCTTCTCCTGTAGATTTTCTTTGCTCATAGATAATCGGTTACTTTTCCCTTCGCTGTACAACTTTAGCATAGTAAATGAAAGTTTTATTTATTTATTTATTTCATTACAACTATTTTTACAGGATAGCACCTAATACAATAGTGTAGTTATGTCAACATTTTAAATATATAAGAAATTAGTCCAGAATATTAAATACATGCAACGTCAACTAAATTGTACAATTATTATTATTATATTAAATGAAATAAAAAAAAAAATAAAAAAAAAAAAAAAAAAAAATTATTATACTTATTATATATAAGTTATACAAATACAATAGTTATCTGTTTAACAAGAGAGTAACGCTTGTTTTAACAGGGTACTACAGATCTCCAGAAAAATAAGATATTTTAAGAAAGAAGAAAGAAAATAATTTTATTTTGCAACAACATTAACAACAGTTGAGCAATATCAAATAAGTATAGCAATGTCATGTGGCCCAAAAATGGCCTCAACTCAGCATAGTGCTGTTAAGGAAACAGCGCTGATCTTCCGCGGTTGAAGCCGTTCCGTGAAGTCACGAAAGGCTCAAAAACAGTATAATAATAATAATAATAAATATCTGGGCCATTATTGTACACACGGTCATCTGACCCCAAACTAAGCAAAACTTGTAATATGGCTGCCAGAGACTGATATACGTACATAGATATTTTTAAATACATACTTATATAGATATTAACACCCGAACATAGAACAAACACAAATATTCATCACATAAATGTTTGTCCTAGATGGGAATCGAAACCACGCCCCCAAGCACAGAACGTAGGCTCACTACCAACTGAGCCACCAGGGCAGTATATAAACACATTTAAGCCTATGCTTTGGACCAAATCAAACTGGAGACAAATCCCTTCAAAAAGCAACCATGTGATAAAATGCACTTTCCGTGCAATATTAAGGCTGGCTTATTAAAGACCAGCTTCCCTGATTCTCGCTATGCCATTCGCACTTTTCCCAATTTTATTAATATAAAAAAAGAGGTTTTTTTTATCATGTCATACCTCTAGAATAATGATGTTATGTTTTATAATAATTTTAATGTTATAGACGCCATGATAAAAATGAATAAAACTCGAAAATAGCTTGAATATTTTTTTCCATTCTCCTTCACCATAATAAAAAATATAGCATGAAAACTGCTGCCAAGAACATTGGCAATAATATTTTAAAGATATTCAATAATATTTTTTTTTAATTTCCTCTTCGTATTATTATATTTAAAAAGTTGATAAAGTACGAATGAGATAGTACAAATCAGAAGAGCTGACCCTTATAATAAATAACGTAAAATTAGTTTTGGTTGCCATGTTTAGTTTCACAAAACGATTTAGAAAACTTATTTGAAACATAATTATTTTACTTGGTTAAAATTTTTCAGTCCTTAACAAAATGTTGAACTTTAGAGGACCCAGCGCGGCAATGCATAGCGCTTATCAGCCTCCAAATGTAGGTGCTAACCGCTGAATACTGAAACGTTTGTTAACTTTGACGACAGATTAAGTCTATTCCTGTCTTTGTCATTTGCAAATTTTTTTTTTTTTTTTTTTATGTTATCGTTGACAAGATAAGCAAGTCGCTCACCTGATGTCAAGCGTCACGCTTGCTTTACGTTACCATCCTTATTGGGCAGCCGGGTAAAAAACCGTAGTCTAATCGAAAACACAGTATTTTAATTATCGTGGCCTGAAAGGTCCTTAACATACCATTTTCAATAGGAAAAGCACCATCTGTCATTCTACAGCGAAAGATTGATGAGGAAGACACGAGCTCGATCTATTTTTAGACTGTGACAGCGGTAACGGTTTCAGGAAAAATATTGGCATTTTTTCTTGAAAACTGATGTATTTTAAAAAGAGCTTATACATCTTTAGTTTAATATACCCACATCCGTAATTGTCAGTCTCCCAAAACGTCCGCTTCCCAAAACGCCAGTTTCCCAAAATGTCCTTTTGTTACTCACGTTTTACCTACCTATTATATTATATATAATAGGTAGGTAAAACGTGAGTAAAACCTATTATATAGTTATACAGTGTACTTATAGTGGTAGGGCTCTCTTGCAGAGTCCGCCTGGGGAAGTACCACACCTTATCCCGTAATTCAACCGCCAAGCAGTAGTGTGCAAGCATTACTGTGTTCCGGATTGAAGGGTAATGTTTCCAGCGTAATTACTGGGCATACAGAGATTTAACATCTAACATCTCAGGGTGACAAGCACAGCGCATTGCCGCGCATAGTTTTGAATTGTTGAAGTTCAAAATTCTGGGTGGCACTGAACTGTTATGGGCAAGCGTGACGCTTAACATCAGGTGAGCGACTTCCTCGTCTCGTCACCGAGTAATATAAAAAATAAAAATAATAAAATACGTATATGTCTGTATAAATACGTACACACTGTCTTTGGAAGACTTTGCAAGTGGTGCGCATGGTGCGAAACGCACTTGCGTGATTTCTTATAAAATTTTGGCTAAAAACTTATGTACAGTATTAAAACAAAATAATATCAAATAAGACAACTATAACGGTGATAGCTCACTTTTTGTGGTTAGCGCGATCGGTTTGCACGCTGCAGGGAGTATGTTCAAATCCCACCAATGATCTTGAACTAACGGTGAAGATAAACATCGTGATGAAACCATGTGTCGCCATCCAATGGTGGGTTCCGGGAGCCTAACTCGGAGCCCATCTCTACAGCACCGTCACTTAATCAGGTTAGTTTGTCAAATTCCTAGCTTGTCAAAAATAAAATAATATTATTTACAAAAATATATGGTTTTTATTAAAAAAGTCCCACGGCTAACAGCGGAACTAATCCAATCCCTTTCACGCGACCTTTCCGTCGCGCGAAGACAGCGCCGCATCTGAGAGACTTGTTTCACGAAAAGCACACTAAAAACAATGCCTGGGGTACACTCATAGAATAGACCACGTTCCTAGAAAATTTACCAATATGTTTTGGTAAATTTTCTAATAAAATCTGGAGAAAAAATAAGGTCACTCACATCTTTACGAATCACACAGAAACTAATGAACGCACGGATTGAATGATGGAGCAACATCGCCTGATTTATGACCCTAGGAGTTTTGCCTTGTAATAATAGGAATTGTAGTGGGCGTTTACTGATAGCACAGGTAGAAATCCTCATTAGTGTAGTAAAAATAATTAATTGAGCTGTTTCCCTTTTTGACATTCTGCCTCATTTAATTCAGTTACATTAATTCAGTTATTTTAATAAAATTTAAAATTCAATTATATTCATTTAAAATACCTAGATGGCGTGACAATCGTTAAAGTTGTCGGGGTCTTTAGGCAATATCTGTCAAAGTTAAAGGATTTTGTTTAAAGATCACAAAATCTATTTGTATGAAAGAAACGGACATGAATTGTCATATAGGAAAACGGCTTATTATTTTGTTTCACTGATTTCAATTTTAATAGTAACTAGTTCTAATCCTAACTAATATTATAAATGCGAAAATAACTCTTTCTCTCTGTCTCTTTTATTTTTAATTTGATAGAGCTAGTTTAGAGGCAGTTAAAATCTTTGACACTCGGGCTAGTTACCTACAAGAAATATCACGAGGTTCAACACGATTTTTAATGCTTTCTCGATAAAAATACTTACTTTCAGTTGGCAGCGTACCTGCCCAGCATGCTAGCGGCATTACCACGCTGAATGGCTATGCTTATGCGATGAGCTAAATAAACGCCAGCATTGGTAGTGGGTTTGAACATTTGGATTATAGACCTATATCTATAGACCTGAAATGGTCTCTGGATAATCCAACTATTATTTTTATGTAGTAGGCTAAGTAGTTTAGGTAGTTGTAGTTTGTATGTATTTTGCTTAGTTAATAAATATGCTTTCTTACTTTTTAAATTCAGCACTTTCATAGATGTAATGCTGTAAAACGCACCTGCAATATTTCATTCATTGCCCGGGGGACAGAGTCCGAATCGATGCCGTTCGCTTGATTTACGTTAATGACGTAGCGTTCGATACTGTCTCCATTCGTTCTGGAGTGAAATGCTACTTCAATCGGATTCGTGCTGGGGGAAACGGTTCTCTATTCGTGTTTGCACTCGAACGAGGGTGAAAAGGTACGGTAGTGAAATCTTAGTATTTGAGTGTCTTACGAGCAGGAAATCGGTTTTTGTTCTCTGTCATTTGCACATCATCATCATCAACCAGAAGACGTCCATTGCCGAAAATAGGCTTCCCCCTTAAAGCGCCACATCGACCGACCTTTTTAGCAGCATTCACTGTGTGAGCGAGAGACCACGTATTATGTAAGTTTATTCTAGAATACAGATTCAGGGTAAGTGTTTTTGTTTGTCCTTATTTAACGTCGAAGCAGAGCAAAGTGTTGAAGTGATTTTTGCACTGAGTTTTAGCATAGAGTAAAATCCCGTGTAAAGTACCTGTCCTGTGTTCGTGGACTAGCCCACAAATTGGGAAATAATTATGTATAAAAAATAAAGCTACCAAAGCTGTGTCATCGGGTTCATGGTTGCCAATAGAACCACCGGTTTCCTTCCCACCGGTTAACGGTTCGAGCGAAGTGGCTTGCCCATTGTAAATTTAGCTTGCAAACTCTGAAACTCTGAATTTGGTCCTTCGTCGAATAACCTCGTTCCGAATTTATCGCGCAAAGAAACTCCGAGGAAAGTTCTCTCCATTGCCCGCTGTGAGACTCTCAGTTTCTCCAAGAGAACCACGTTTCAGTTCCATACAATCAGTTCCGTTCTTTTGTTGGTTGTACGTTGCACGTAATCAAACTAACCACACCGTCACATCAGCAAACAAATGGCGTTACATCGCGAACCAAAAACGCAACAACTGAATATTTTATCAAATAAATTGCAGTTGTTTCCTTTTTCGTTACCAGCGCTGCACGCCAAAATGGATAACAGGAATTGTCCCATGTTGAATGTAATTTTTACTAGCTTCAAACTGTTTTATTTCACTTGTTATTTTTTATATTTTTTTTTGCTTTATGTACAAATCCGCTTATCTAACTTTTAGAAGTGTTTAAATCTGTATTCATGTAGGAGGTAGTCCTGAAAGAGCTCGTACCTTCTGATGTTATTAATTCAAACATCTGTATTTTAATATATATTATTCTATTCTGGTTCTTATAGAAAAAGAAAATTTAAGTTAAAAGTTTTTAGAAAATATTGTTTTTTTTATATATATTACGATAAAACTCTCTGCCACATTTAGCAAAACTGGAAATCGGACACCTTCTTCCGCGGAATTGCAAGATGTTGATTGTCCTGCCCCGAAAGCCTTCACACCAGTATGGAGCCTTTCAAAGAGGATGCCTTATTTACGACATTTCTTTGGATTTAACCCACAGAAGAGGAAAATTTTTTACCTTCTCTCTCTTCTGTGATTTAACCACAAGGCATCCTTCTTAACATGCTTCGTGCCTAGTTAGGAAGACCTTTCGGGCAAGGCTCACAATTATTTCGTCACGTCTATACTAAATAATCAGGTGAAATAAATGATTATAAAAATATTCACTATACAAGAGAATATAATGGATAATTACTAGTGGACAGTAAAATTGAATGGCTCGGACAGAATTCCCCCCTCGTCGCCTTTTAATGCGGTCACGTTTGCGAAATTGCGAAGGTATTTGAATATTTCGTGCGACAATATAAAATTCCACTGCAATCTTGAATATGCGATATTAAGTTCTTAGCTAGAATATACTTAGTCCTAACTATTTTTAGCAAACTTATAAAATGTGTTAACTATCGTGCATTTTTACGTTGCAATAGAGACTACATTCTGCATATTAGTTTAGTTGTATACTCTTTTGTTCCGGGCTTGAACATTTGGATTATTTTTAGACACTAAATGCTCTCTGGGTCATCTAACGTTAATCGTTCGTTTTATGTAGTAGGATAAGTAGTTTAAATTTACTTCATCATCATCATCGGCAACTCAATCAGCCCACTGCAGACCATAAACCCTAATTCGTCAATCTTTCGTTTTGTGCAAATCTCGTCCAGAGCTGTCGCATTTTTTTAAATATCGTCACGCCATCGCTTACTAAATAGAGCTTACCCACAAAAACTCAGATAGCTCTGCTAATGTCTGAGAAAAGACTTAAAGAAAAGAGTTAAAAACTAAACTGGTTGAATAATAATAAAAATACAAAATACACATTATATCATACGTTTATTTGTTGTAAACAGTCTTATAATCGAGAGATCAGTTTACAGCTCATTATGTAAACAGCACTTGAATTTGGCGGAGGTTCTAAGCGAAATTTCGGTTACACGATCTAATACAAATTACTTCGTCTAGCGTTTTAAATGCAAACGCTGTCAAAGTTTAATCGGATTGAATTGATAAAGTACGACCTAATGCCACACGAATATCGTCCTTAAGAGCCTGAAAATGAGGAACGTATATATTCATAAACAGGGCCTTAACCGTAAGGTCTTAATTGGAATGTTTGTTAAGTTCAGCCGCTAACGCTGTGCGACCGCGAATCGTATCGTAGCGCTTCGCGGTACGTGGTGTTGGTGAATACATATGTACCTTATTTTGAGGAACTTAGGGACGATATTCATGTGAAGTTGGATCGTACGGTACGGGCCCTGGACTTTTAAGTAGGCAAGGAACAATCGAGTAGGATTGTTCTTCATCAATCCTCCACGTAAGAGGTCGTTCCAAAGCTATCTCATTCGCACATTATATGTAAGTTTTTTGTAGAAAGAGTGAATTTCCAAAAACTGTGTTTATAATACCAGAAATTTGTTGGGTTTTTTTTTTATTTTTAATTAGAAGGGAGAGATCAAAAAAAAAAAAATTTCTTGTTTATCTTTCCCGCCCCCTCCGTCAAATGAAATAACAACAAAAGTTACTTTAAAACCTTTTTAGGTTTTCAATCTTTCTGTAAGCCGACACAATGTTATATTACTGTATCATCCTTTAAACATCCCACTGCTGGGATATCAGCCTACCCTAGAAGGGTGATTAGACCATATCCACCACGCTGGCCCAGTGCGGGATGGCGGATTCACATAAGCCATCGAATTTCGTCTCTGGAAATATGCAGGCTTCCCCACGATCGATCACCGAAAAGCTAGTGGTATATCCGTACCAAAGAACCAAACAAATAACTTATTGGTACGGATCCGCCCGGGTTCGAACCCGCAACCCCACGAATATGAGGCGAGTGTACCCACTGAGCTACCGTGGCTTTACTTTTTGGAAATTCAAACTTATTGGATTTTTTATCTTAATATGAAAACATGCGCAAGCGAGACAACTATGGAAATGACTATTAACTAAGGGCCTTAATTGACAGCAATTATGATTCTTGCGCTGGGTAACCCGTCGCGTTGCATTGGTTGGTATATTAGATAAGCAAAAGGCTTACAGGCGATTTATCGCTTTTGTAATGGGATCTGCTTCCATTGCCTTAGCCGGCAAGGGGGGTACGATGCCTACTCGTATCTGTTACCGGAAAGGTTTCAGGTTATTTTTTTCAAATCTGAACCTACTATTATCCGACTCGTTTCTGTCATCTCAAGGGCTTTTGAGCTTTTATATTTTACAAAAAAAAAAAAAAAACCGTTATTTGAGTCGGTTATACACTAGAATGGGTTTTTGTTGTCCAAATCTGAACCTACTGTTATCCGACTCGTTTCTGTCATCTCAAGGGCTTTTGAGCTTTTATATTTAACAAAAAACCGAAATTTACCGTTATTTTAGTCGGTTATACACTAGAATGGGTTTTTATTGTCCAAATCTGAACCTACTGTTATCCGACTCGTTTCTGTCATCTGAAGGGCTTTTGAGCTTTTATATTTAACAAAAAACCGAAATTTACCGTTATTTTAGTCGGTTATACACTAGAATGGGTTTTTATTGTCCAAATCTGAACCTACTGTTATCCGACTCGTTTCTGTCATCTGAAGGGCTTTTGAGCTTTTATATTTTACAAAAAAAACAAAATTTACCGTTATCCGAGTCGGTTATACACTAGAATGGGTTTTTGTTGTCCAAATCTGAACCTACTGTTATCCGACTCGTTTCTGTCATCTGAAGGGCTTTTGAGCTTTTATATTTACAAAAAACCGAAACTTACCGTTATCTGAGTCGGTTATACACTAGAATGGGTTTTTGTTGTCATAATACTAAATAATAGCAAAATCTCCAGTTATCCGACTCGGGAATTACATATTAGTACTTCGCCCGTCCACCTCCGGCCGTTCCAGTTGCCGGCTCCGTTCCGGAGGCACTTCCTTTACAATTAATACTAAACTCCAGACTTGCAGTCAGTATTTTTAATCTGTGGACATTAAAATGATTTTTCTGTGCTGTGAATAAGGTGCATCGTTTCACTCATCGCGCGAAATTCAAATTTTCTTGCGTTTTTTGTCAATTAGCTTAATACTCATCGTGGATTTATTGAAACCAATTTTGCGCCAATAAATAAGTTGTTTTAAGAAATTACGGGTAAAATGATTACCTAGATAACATTGGTTTAGCTACAAATTTCAATAAGCTGATTTTCATCTTGGTTTTTGGTTTAGTGGGAAATGTACTTATACTAGCTTTCAACATGAATTTTTCGTTGGTGTAATTTCTTGAAACAATATATTTATTATCGCAAAATTAGTTTCCATGAACCTACGCTGTAATGATAAGCTGTAATTGACATAAAACGCAAGAAAATTCGAATTTCGCGCGCTGAGTGAAACGTTGCACCTTTGCTATGCTGTAGTTTGTATAATGTACAAGATAATTTTCAACGCACATTTTTGTCCTACTCTAACGTGGTGGGACGAAAGCAACGCGCTACCCAGCGAAAACGAGGCCTTATTTTATTATTATCGTTGTCTCGTATATTTTTATCTTTTTACAACGTTATTATTACTTAATTATTATTTACATGAATTGAAACAATGTAATTGAATTACGTTTCCGTCTTTACTAAAGCGATTATTAGCTTTTCGCCTGAAGTTATGTTCAGTACTAATTAATGCTAGTTTTCACATTCATGAGCGAGGAGACATCAAACAACTATACTGATGCTAGCCAGCCAATTTTGATCTCTGTTTACAGTACATTATGATACAAGTATGCTATGTTGGTCATCACATTCGAGGCAGTATTCTTCGCTCGAGCCGTAGGCGAGCGCGATAAGGGAGCCGAGAGTACCAAAAGATCACCGAGAGTGTGACACCGTGTTCATCCAATAATAGTTATTGTTTTTTGTTAAATAAGTAATTGACCAATTTTATGTTGGAGGAGGCTAAAATAGGCTTTAATTGGACCTTTTTTTAAAGGACACAGATTTCATTGACCGTATTTGTTACAGGGACTCTGGAACTGCCGAAGCCAATTTCACGTTCTTGACTGACATATGCTATGTTTTCTTTACTAGGCTGCAGGTCAGTAACGTTTTTCTTCGGTTTAAAAAAATCTATACGAAATCCCAACGCCCACTGAAGAGTCGTTGCGAAGCGCGGTGTTTACAGCGTTAGTGGAAACGTCAACCCTACTCGGTTAACCTAAGGTTCAAAATTAACGCTGCACCTTTGTCAAGCTCTAGTAAAAATAAGATACAAGTTAGAATCTACGGTAACTATTCGTAAAAAAAGTAGACTTGAATTCTTGTCTTGGACGCCGCCGCCTCGACTCTTCAATAGGTAAAAATATAATAAAGATAAATGAAAAACTTTTTTATTACCTAAAACGAGTAACTTCAGACGAAAAGCTACCTTAACAGTTTCATATTTACAGTAATAAATACAACGACTACGAAACAATGAGTAAACATGTAATATAACAAACAACTAATAGATACAGAACTGTCCTTTTCATGTGGCTTACGTTTGAAGAGTTCCCTTTCGCCGCTTCTGTGAGACCTGAGAGGAAAATTAATTTTAATTTTTATATTTAGGTAGGTACATTAGTTTCTATTTTTAAAATAAATTTTGAAAATACTTTTTTTTCACTCATAAATTTTACGTTGAAATATAAAAAAATACAAACATAAAATAGTTGTTACATGCGTCAACTCGTGAACTCGGGCGCTGCTTGCGGGAGCTGGGCTGCTCGGAGTATATACGCAAACCTATCGCATGTATCCTATCGCCATCGAACGCAACTAACGCATCTTCCGGTACATGTAATAATTGCAAATTCAATAAAACTCTGTGTTTAGAGCGATTGAATTAGAAACCACAGAGTGCGGGTGCAGCCTAATGTGAGAACCAGTTGCCATTCCAGGCTAAGCGTGTTAACCACCTTGAACGAAACCTGTTAACATCGGGTTTAATGTGGTCAAACGCCTTGTAACATTGTCAAAAAAAAAACAATCTTCGTCATTATCATCATCCTCATTCCTTTATCCCATTCGATGGGGCCCGCGCAGTACGTATCCTCGCACCATTTCACTCTGTCATCCGTCATCACGACATGTTCACAACGAAAGCAAAAATATTTGCTAATACACCAAAAACGCTCGCATATTATTATGCAATAATCAATAATAATAACCAGCTGCAATGAAACAACCGATTTCTCTTGAATATAATCAGAGAAAAGGCTGCGTAACGTTCGTTTACAAAGAAAAAATTTAAAGAACATTACATTATATCATAAAGAACACTGAATATTCGTACCTCCAGCGACACTAATTTGATTGTTGAAGTCCTCAGAGTAAGAGTTGAGTTTAATTTCTGCAACAAAATATGTTTGAATTAATTCTCACCTTATCCTATTATAACTAATATATTCAGAGGAATACAACCGCAGTCGTATCAGGACCAATAAAGGTTCCAGGTATAAAAAATAATATATTCGTCTTGAGGAAAAAACTTCGCTTGCGCGATTCAGAACTCCTAGCATTACAGCTGGCAGTTCATACAGAACGTAAAAAAATGCAAGGTTCAACGTCAGCTAGCGTAAAGTCGTTTGTTTTTCGTATTATGAAGGCTAAACGGCTGAACGGATCTTGATAAAATTTGATATGGAGTTACTGTATATCACAAAGACGGCTATACGAAAAACGCTAAACTATGAAGGCTAAACGGCTGAACGGATCTTGATAAAATTTGATATGGAGTTACTGTATATCACAAAGACGGACATCGTTGTTTTTTATGTCCACGCGAACGAATTCCCGGGTAACAACTAGTGAAATATATACCTTCTATATTCAATTTTTGATAACCGATTACTTAAGCAACATTAATTTACATAGGATTCTCTGAAACACAAATAATTATGTAGCACACTACCTGACTAATCATCTAATTTTCCGAAATAAAAAGTTTATACCCGACTACTCAGAAGGAGAATGATTTTCGGGTGTTTGTAAGTATGTTTCTTTGTCTGTTTATATCGCTACGGCTTGACCAATCTTGGATTGCGAAAATTCGTTAGAATTATCTTTAAAGCCGGAATTAATTATTAATTTAATTAATTATTAATTTAATTAATTAAATTAATTTAATTTACATTTTGCCGTGGTTTTTATTTTCTTTTATATTTTTAAGTTTTACTAAATTATGAGCAAAACTCTAATCTTGGTACTATGAAGTTGTAACAACTAGTTATATATATACTACTATATACTACTTATATTTGTTTGTCTGTATACACATCACATTGTTACCTTTTCTCATTGTATAAATTTAAGTTATTTCTATGTAGTAGGCTTAGTAGTTTAGGTATAGTTGTAATTTGTGTGTATTTTACTTAGTTAATAAAGGCACTTTCCCGTTAGAAAAATAAAATTTAAAAAAACTATGAAACTTTTTTTAAAATATTAGGATGTAATAAAAAGTTTAAATATGTATATACGCAAATCTATAATAGCTCTTAGCTCTTTACTAGTATATTCGTTGGTATATTCCTTTTGTGAAGTCTTTAGTTTTTATATTCCGTTTTAGTTGATAAAATAATTGTAAAATTAGATCAAAAATTAAATTGAAAAAAAATATATATATATATATATATACATTTTTTTTTATTTATTTTTTATTAGATTTCCATGTATTATATAAAGTATACATTTTCTTACCATAAAGCCGTAGAGTGCCCTCGCTCTTGCCAAGCGAGTTGGTGCTAACACAGTTGTAGGTACCGATGTCGCTCTTGGAGAACTGTCGGATGGTCAGCCACATCGACACCTTGTACGATGTCTTCTCTTCTCTTATTGTATATTTGGGACTGCAACAAGAAAATATAGGTATGCCTACATTTAGCAATGCTTCATACAGACGTGTCACAGCTGTCACTTGCACTATTTACTAGGGTTTGTACATGGAGTTTTTTTTTAAAGTTGTATTAGTTGACTTTATATAGATTTATTATATTATATATTATACATTAATTAAATATTAAATATAATAATTTGACACAAAACTATACTTTTTGAAAATTCACAATTAAGTATTGATTCAATAATGTGAAAATGCGCGAGCGAGACTACTGAAGAAGTTTTATAGGTACAAGTATACTTGGTTAAAGTTTGTTACTCGTAATTGTAATAGGTAAGTACTACTTTTGAATGAACAAAATCGTTTAATAAATTCAATCTTAGTAAAATTCCTAATTTTTATTATTAGCTTTCCATATTCTAGAATAAACGTTTTTGTTTCCGGCGTTTGTTTTTTTTTGTAGGGGACGAAAAGACACCGATTTTAATCAAAATAAAACAAAAATGCATTATTTTTAACCGACTGCCTAAGAACGAGGTTATGTTTTTGTTAGTATATTTGTGTGTTCCTATAATTATGACGTGCTGTAGCTTAAGCGGCTGGACCAATTTTGAAAAGAGAGGTGTCGTTCTTTGCTATTAATGCAATTGAACGATTAAGCTGACGTAGCTTGAATCTGCATAAGCCTTTAAATATCCCACTGCTGGGAATTTTGGCCTACCCTCGAATGGTGATTAGGCCATATACTCCTCGCTGGCCCAATGTGGATTCACATATACCATCGAATTTCTTCTCCGGAAATATGCATGGTTTCTCACGATGTTTTTCTTTAGCGAAAAACCAATGGTATATCCATAAGTATGTTTCAGACCACCTATTGGTACGAGGCCGCCCGGGTTCGAACCCGCAACCCTACGAATGTGAGGCGAGTGTGCTCTGAGCTACCACGACTTCAATATTACGAACTTAATAATCATAATAATCTCATTATTTTACAATCACTTCAGCAACAAAACAGTATCCCGCAAACAAAACTCACAAAATTAGTTACTTTGGTATCCGAGAAAGTAGATAGGGTTGGGTAAACAAGTAAACATCCTTCAGAAAGCGATACAAGACAAAGGACGGCGCAAAACTTACCTACTTGTTTACGTTTTATAACTAGCGAGTGAGACCAATATCTTTATGGCAAATCATTGTCTTATTGTCTTGATCCAACACGTTGTTATGGATCTTTGTTGTATTGGAGAAATGGAATGAAATTTATTTGATACCATCATTATATACAGTACTTGAGTAAGATGCTTTTTTTATGGTACTGAATAACGAGACGAGCAAGTGCTCAGCGTCACGCTTGCTCATAACAGTTAAGTGCCATCCAACTTTTTGAACACCTGAAACATTCCGCGGCAATACATTGCGCTCGTCACCCTGAGATATTAGATGGTGCTCAGTAATTTCGCTGGAAACATTGCCCGCCTTGCTTCAATGCTCGCATAGGGTAGAGTGGTGTAAGTTGGCGCAGCCGATAAGATTGCGCGTAGATCATAACACGAAACCCAGTGTGAAGTACGCAGCTTACTTCAGTTCTGTTTTTCTGAGTTCTGACAGCGGTATGTGCTCCCAAAAATAAATTGAGATACAAGTTAAAACATAGAGACCAGGTGAGTTCAAAGTTTTTATTCACTTCTGATCTTATTTTTTGCCACCTTGAAATTGTCACTCATAAAAAACCCGAGAGAAGTACTGAGTTTTGCTATTCGTTTTAGATGTATCTGTCATTCGTGTTTCGGTATCTGACAACGTAGTTCAATCATTTTCTAAGACATGTCAGTAATGACCCGATGATTACGTCGGGGCCCAAGTGTGTAAAATTGCGCATAGTGAGGGTGTATAAGGTTGCGCGTGCAGTCTTACGGTAAATTATATTTTTTATTTTAAATACTACTTTTTATCGGGTTAAATAGTGCTAATAATTGTTACTGCATACACTAGTGTCCAGATGAGTCCATCGCTGGGAGATGTAATTCGAATCCTGAAATTCGCATTAAAGAGAAACTGCCCGGAAGCATAAAAAAAACAGAAGTTATTAGCAGATCACCATTTAAGGCTTAGCTGAAAAAAGAAAATGAGCTTAGAAAGAAGCAAAAAAAACAATCACCAAAAATAACTAAGAAGGAACATAAAAAAACTAAAGAATTGTAACACGAAGAAAATATGGAGGTATGGAAGGTGTTCTGAAGTCTTCAGAGAACCCGTACAAGAAGACTGGATTGAGTGTCATGCGCGTTTGGAGTGGTTGCACGAGAAATACCTGAAAAATAGTTACCTGGGTTTTGGAGCATTTAAATGTGGATTGTGCATATAATTAGCCTTAAGAAACATTGCGCAATCTTATAGATCTCTATGCGCAATTTTACACACTTGGGCGTGTAAAGTTGCGCAATTTTTCATTTCTGATTTTTTGTTCATTATAAAAAGACGTTATATATTTGCTCAATAAACAGTAGACGGATTTGTTACTAGATAAGCACAGATTTAAAATAAATAAAGCAAATTGTGATTATATTGTATTTTTTATTTTTATGACTATGAGTGTCAAAGGTGGTACTTCGAACATCCCCAGGACTCTGACCATCGCCTCCAGAGTTACATGATAAGGCTGACCCGGCAACGGCAATGGCCCGGCACTGGTACCAATATCAGAGGACGCTTAATGAGGCGTTTTACAAAAAAAAAAAAAAAAACTAAAATACTAGATGGCGTAATAGTCCTATCGTTTTACCTGTCATTGTCATTTCTGTTGAAATATTTTATGTTTATTTTTTAAATCGTAAATGTTGGCTCCACACGTTGTGTATTTAGCCAGTGTCAACTATTGTAATATTTCAAATGAAGTCAAATACATAGTTACATTATTTGAAATTGTCTAAATACAATGTGGAGCCAAAAAATACGAGAAAAAAGGCACACGTACATTTTTTTGTCTTTCATGTCTTGACAGTGACAGAAAAACAACAAGGTACATCTATCGCCATCTATTGGGTACTTTTATTACCAGGTTTTTTTTTTTTTGGAAAACGCCTCAAATTATGAAATTGTACTACACGTTGTCTCACTAGCCCGGTCCGGCACAAACATATCATTGTCGGCGCCGGCATGTTGTAGCAGTAAGTCTCCCACTTATCGGGCCGACATATGGCCGACATCGCTATGTGCGTATGTTGAGTACACACGCAAGCTTCCATGTGGGCGTGCGAGTGGAGTGATCCGTCCGCGCCCCCGCGTGTCGGATCGGAGTGTATCGGTGTCGGTCAATGCAGCTGCCGGTGTCGGGTCTTTTAGTAGCGTCGGTGCAGGTGTCAATGCGAGGCCGAGTCGGCTAATGAACAAGCGCCATCTTAGTTTGTAGAAGATCGAAGAAACTATATCGGAAATAGTCAAATCTTTGCGAAAAAAATTGGGGTGGGTAGAAGCCGCTAGTTTTTTTTCTTGAACTCTGACGAAAAGAAACTCCAACATCCATCTTGGATAGAGAATATCAGTACTGCGTTGCGTGCGCCCCGTTACCTCCCCACCACTTGTCATGGTCATCGACCTAGTGTATTTATGCTGGCATCAAGGCGATATAAGCAGTATTACAATAACTCACACAGACTCCGCGATACTATAATAGATATATAATAGACTATAACATTTCCAAAGTACATCAATTTCGTCTTCATTTTCTTTCAGACATGAGACCAAGGGGTCGCTAGACTGATTAGACGTTCAACGATTTCACGTCAAAACTTTTCACTCTCAAAGGATTTCCTGTGTCAAGATTCTAAAACATTTGTTAATAAAAAGGTTTTTACAATAAATTAAAATAAGTAGACATATTTTTACCTCAAAATTTTCTTTTAAAACAGTATAAGATGTTCTTTACACTAGTTATTCGATCTTGTATTACGTCTTTTTGGGACAAAATACGAAGATTGAATAACAGCAAACTGCAGGGCCTGTCCAACAACTTGTATTTGTCCGATATATAGATTTTGGATATCTGTCCACCAGAGTAAAAATCGAAAGTAGTAGTAGTGAAGCCTTTTTTAATTTTAAATATTATTATTTTATTAGAATTTTTCTTTTCAATTACGGGTTACGGGCGTAAAATAAAAGTTTTTATTATTTTATTATTATTATTATATAAACCCATCATATCTAGCCCGGTATAGCCAGATAAATAAGCCAAAGGCTGCTATAAATATTTCAGGTAAATATTATTTATAAACATATTATTTTGTTTATTTTTTGTATAGTATACACATAATAATAATACGATTTATTTCTACCTACTTAAGTAATATGTTTAGACCTTTTATTGGCTGTACTATATGTTAGTTTAACATTATTTTTATATTATAATTTTGTAATGTTGGTCTACTAATAAATTAAAAAAAATAAAAAACGTTCCCATGCAGATTACGCATACCCGCGAAACTGTTCTGGGATGTGCGCGGTCTGCAAGATTATGAACAATTTTGTATTATATATTATGTATATGTGTATATCGAGCATTAACCTCGATCAACGCCGTTTCAGTTGGTTTTTCTAACTACACAAGTTTTGAATTACGACCTAGAACTTGCATTGTACAGATTGTAGTTTGTGTTTTGTGTAATAAAATAAATAAGTTTATTTACATCAAATGTGTTTCTTACCCATCAAGCAGCATCTCTCCCCTATTCTTGATCCAATAGTTGATGGTGTTGGGATACGCTTCGACGTAGCACTTCAGTTTCACATCTGTGCCCAATGGAGCGCCGAGCAGTTGATTTGGCACTTTCACTGTTGGTGCGACTGTTGGGCAGACAAAGAGGTAGTTACAGTTATTTCCATCAAGCAGCAGGCGTGGCTGATGGCTGTCATGCTAAATTCAACATTCTGGATGATAGCATTACAACGGCTGAATTTCTGACTCTGCAGATGGCGGGAAGCAGGCGACTGCAACGGCATCATACCTAAGTACTCACTCTTGTCATATAGGCTTTTTCTACAAATTTTCAAATAACAACTAATCCCGAAAGTTAAATAAAAAACAATCGTGATACGATACAATTCCTCAGAGAATCACCTAAGTGACCAGCAAAAGAACTTAGTTATTGAAACACCAGCACTCAACCTCAATATCGGATAATAGAAGGTGGGCTTGATATAATCTCGCGAGAATACCTTCAGCGCAATATCGATAGGCACAGAAGACCGGCTCCATACAGCGGTCAATAACAGGCACACACACAAACGTGTACGTGCGACGATCTCGGTTTAAATCTGTCGAACGCCAGTCGTGAGTGCTCGCGCTTTGGCGATAAGCGTAATTATTGTAATACCTTATAATATACATTTGAAAAATGAGTGAATAATCTTATCAAAATCGTTGTGTATTTGGTTTATTAAATACAGCGTTAAACAGAACAAAATTGAAGTTTTAAATAAAAATTCCGAAACAATTAATAGTTTATAGAAAAAATATATTCATAGTCTGACATGATATTAATTCCCATATCCAAACTTTTCACATATTGTAGCTGCCAATCTTGGCGCTAAGGTTGAGCTAGAGGTAGGTAATTAGACAAGTCGGCTGGAGCCAGTCTTCTGTATCTTTATATTGTGCCATCACTACCCACTTGAAGACTTAGGTTATATCGGAAATACGGTTCTAAAACTGTACACACAGAACGTGAAACGAAGATTGATTAGAGGGTAGCGTGGATGTACGCTACGCCGTAAGGTGTGGGTTCAAACCCCATTAGTAAGTTTGAGCTTTTTTATGCTACTGATTAAGGGGACGAGAAAGTTGTACGTATTTTAGTAAGCGACACGCTTCCCCATATTAACAGTTCAGTGCCAACCAGAATTTTGAACTACAGTTCAACTACAGCTCCTATTCTCAGTAAATTTCAGTGTATTCAGTACAAAAAATAAGGCCTCTTCACATAAAATAATTACGGGAAAAAAAAATGTAAAAAAAAACTTATCTATTAACTCGTTAGAATCTCAAAGGACGCAATTCCTTGCGAATGTGTTAGTATAATTCCCCCGGGATGACCCTAAACAATCAAGATAGTAGGGAATTCAGTGTTTATCTAGTTTCGTGTAGGGTCTAATTTGAAATGCTAAGCTTTTCTGAGTTCTGAAGAAACATCACAGATAAATGGAAGTCTATATACGCAAGTATGTTTTTAGTTTTCAGCTAATTTGAGATTCTGTGCCCGTCCCAGATTTCTCAAAGAAAATGTATTTTCTGAAGCTTTGATACATTTCGGACGCGTGTCTATAAATCCAATATGGATCTCGTATTGATAACCGGGCCTAGGAATGTGTGATGCTAGATTTCTAGTTTTTTTTTTGTAATCTTGTAGGCAAGTCACAGAGAAAATTGACGGCATTTTGATCTAGGCTGGATAGGGTGAAAATGTAGGAGCTTATTCATTTCCTAACACTTTTTGTTTGTATCATAGTTTAATGGCGATACCATAGTGTTTTAAGTTGAAGTAAAATCTTGTAGGTATATTGATAAAAATATCAGAGAAAATGTAAATTACCTCATCTATGTACATAATTATGCTATAGGCATGAGCTCATATGATTTCTAAAAGCTATAAACTATGTTAGCACAGTCAATTTAGCGTTTGACCCGGAATTAATTAATAGCAGGTATTTTTTTCTGTATGTCATTGTAGAATCAACCTCTCATACAAAATGCATATCCGGAACAAAGTCAAATTTTACATCTTGCAATATCGTCTCTATTTGCGCTCTGTTAGAGTTTATTTTAGAAGACAATCGTAAGCTCGGCAGTGAGTCGTCGGCGACGATTTTCTATGTGCTGTACCTCCAGACTGCTTAATTTAATTTAATATTTATTCTACGTCAGCAAAATATACCAAACACAATTGTATACTTATGTTATGAAATAGTCCGGGTCCTACTTAGTAAGTCCTGTAACATGACTGGGCTATGCCGAGCCACAGAATATTCTAGATTGATATTTAACTTTTATTAATCAAAAAGCAACAAATAAAGAAATTCTACTCTCCTGCAAATAATACTTCATCAAAAATGTATGACACCGTCAATCACAATTTGATCCCAAAATAATTCGACGAGAACGAAACCACCGACCTCTAGTAGATTGATCGTATCTGTTTGCTGGCAATTGCGACAAACACCCGCCCCAAATAATATAAAGGTGAGACCGCACTGGAATACGATGTACACGTAATCAGTGCGGCAGCTGTGCAAAATCAACACGCCAAAAGATAATTGTTTTAAAAATGTACCAGTAAACCTGATTGATAGTCTGGTTTCGTTTCATAACGTGGTTACCGGTCGCTATTTTCCAAATTTAGCGTCGTTCGTGCATTGAAACTGTCATTATTTATTTATCAATTCTTTTCCATTGGGTGGGCATTACAGGAGTGAAGTGAGTGAGCGAGTGAAAGTTTTATAATTACAAAACATTTTTGTGGTGGAGTGAGTCGTGCAGTAGTTTTTTTTTTGAACTTGTTGACGAGACGACCAAGTCGCTCGCCTAATGTGTGAGTTCAATTTTGTGCTATCCAGAATGTTGACCTACATGTTAGAGTAGTGTAGTCATACCTTAATATAACCCGTCGGATCGGGCCTGGAACCGATCCAGGGAATTCATCTTTATGGAGGAGCATAGAACGAGCGTGACCAGAAGCATCGGTCTTGTTATTACGCTTCTTCGACGATGCCAAAATATTTTTGTTGATTTTAATTTCTTTCTCATATTTTTTTAATTTAATTTATACGGATTAGTGTTTTTAATTTCTAGCGGTATATGATGGAGCTTTTGGTAAGTATATTCTTTTGCAATAAATGGTGTTCCACTGTTGAATTGCCTTTCTACTTGCCCCTATATGATGGAGCCTTTGGTATATTATTTTGCAATAAATGGTGTTCCACTGTTGCATTGCCTTTCTACTTGCCCCTATATGATAGAGCCTTTGGTATATTATTTTGCAATAAATGGTATTCCACTGCTATATTGCCTTTCTACTTGCCCCTATATGATGGAGCCTTTGGTATATTATTTTGCAATAAATGGTATTCCACTGCTATATTGCCTTTCTACTTGCTCCTATCTGATGGAGCCTTTGGTATATTATTTTGCAATAAATGGTGTTCCACTGCTATATTGCCTTTCTACTTGCCCCTATCTGATGGATCTTTTGGTATATTATTTTGCAATAAATGGTGTTCCACTGCTATATTGCCTTTCTACTTGCCCCTATCTGATGGAGCCTTTGGGATATTATTTTGCAATAAATGGTGTTCCTCTGTTGTATTGCCTTTCTACTTGCCCCTATATGATGAAGCCTTTGGTATATTATTTTGCAATAAATGGTGTTCCACTGCAATATTGCCTTTCTACTTGCCCCTATCTGATGGATCTTTTGGTATATTATTTTGCAATATATGGTGTTCCACTGCTATATTGCCTTTCTACTTGCCCCTACATTTTTTTATGCAACTGAGTGATGAGACAAAAATTTATCTCATCTGGTAGTAATCGTCACGCTTGCCTATTAGCAGTCTAGTTCCGCTCAATTTTTTTAATTGAACAGCTCAAAATCAGCAATCCTCAGAGTTTGTCACCCTGAGATATTAGATGTTAAATCTCTTTTTGCCTAGTAATTTCGCTGGAAACATTATCGTTTAATCCGAAACATAGGTAGTAATACTTGCACACTACTGCTTGGCGGTTGAATAACTGGCATAGTATTTCCCAGATGGACTCTGCAAAAGAGTCCTACCACATAAAGAACTCTCATTTCTTACATTTCCTAGAAATTCAAGTTAACTAGATAGTTAGCAAAATAACTTAGTTAAATTACTCACAGTTAACTAAAAGTATGATCCGCTTGCTGACGGCAGGCGGAACATCGTTGGAAGCTATGCAGAGAAATGCGCCCATTTGCCGCCTGTCCACCCTCCACAAAGGAAGGGAACTTCCCACGTAGCTCTCCACTGGGGACAAAAATGGCAATAAGAGTCAGAGAAATGCGCCCGTCTGCCGCCTGTCCACCCTCCACAAGGGAAGGGAACTTCCCACGTAGCTCTCCACTGGGGACAAAAATGGCAATAAGAATCAGAGAAATACGCCCATCTGCCGCCTGTCCACCCTCCACAAGGGAAGGGCACTTCCCATGTAGCTCTCCACTGGGGACAAAAATGGCAATAAGAATCGTCATGAGTGATTTTAACTGGTAAGTGAATTCAGAAAGACAGTGGCGTAAAACGCTTTGGACTGCTTGAAGATGAAAGACATTTAGTCTACTCGCTGCACCCCGCAGTGTCACCCGCTATTCTACAGAAACCGAATAGTTTTTCGGGATAAAAAGTAGCCTATGTGTTAATCCAGGGTGTAAGCTACCTACATATCAAATTTCATTCAAATCCGTTCAGCAATACTTACCTACTTACACACTTACCTACTAACATACTTAGACACTTACACACAAACTTTCGCATTTATAATATTAGTGTAGGCCGATTTACACGTATTTAGTACATAAGTAATCAAATAAGTTTTAACTCTGCGAGTTAAAAAATTGTTAGTTACTAAATTGTCTTTTTACACGCACGAATAAAGTTAAATATGAGTTAAAATTAAAACTACCTTTAAACGTGTACACCAGCCTTAAAAAACGGTGGTTGTAGAAAACAAGCAAAACATGATATGAGACAATATTAGTATGAGGCTTTTTGCGTTTACCAATTGCGATAATTTCAATAACTCCTCATCGTCAAACGGCTTATTCTAGCCGGAACTACAATCTGCTCCTATGTGGGGCAAACGGGAACCTCCCAAATAGATAGATACAACTCTTTATTGTTTACATAATATGTGTATTGTTCATAGTACAAAAACAAATTAAAATGTGTGTAACGTGTGGAGGCAAATAATATAATTTTATCCATCCCTATGAGTTGTAGATGGAGAAAATTTATTTTATCGTTTGGTTATCTGACGTCTCAATCAAACAACTCCAAATTCTTTTTTAATAGGTATCTCTATATTTTAGCTTTCAGGCTTTACAAGCTGAAGTGGCAATGAGCATGCTACATCGATCGTAGAACCGATAACCGATGGGGAAGCGACGACAAACCGGAGATAGGCGCAGCGTAGGTAGGCTTCCCATTGGACCGACGACATTGGGTAAATTGTGGGCAAGCTACTGAAAACCTACATTAAGTATTAATGTTTGCCTTTAAGTAGACCTTTCGAAATTGAATAAGTGCGTTGTTTCTTTTTTCGACAGTGAAATACGATATAAATCACAACAAATTTAGAAGCTACTGGAAACGACAAATACGACCAATCTAAACAGATACCTACGACTTAGTGTGGCGTTAAAGATTTCAAAGCAAAACGCCACTATAATGATAATAGGGGATGCCAACGTGTACTGGACAGGTTGTGCCTACTAATTGAATTGGAATTTAGTGTTTTGAATAATAGAGTACAATTTCATCCAATATAATCGCTACCAAGTCACGCATATCTAAATTGGTTTTATTCAGCATCGCAGGCCAAAAATAATGGTTCTGGTTTTTCAAGGGTCTTTCTAAGTATGATTGAATATCTGTTAAATACTCTGTAGATTCAAAATCATTTTTATATTGAGGTATAAACACAGATAAATATATGTGGGTATAAATACCCATACTCGTTCATTTAACTAAAAATTTTCAGATTGATTCCTTTACTTATGGTGTAAGATCCGCTTTTTGCCAAACATGATTCTTGGTCAATGGGAAGTACCCTTGATTCATTAAAGTTTACCTGTTTCAGGAAATACCTGAAAAACAAGCCATCTTTCAATATCACCTAATATAAATACCATCCCCACATGTAGAGAACATTTGATTGACATTGACAAGGCTTGTGGCTCAGTGGGAGGATTTCCGCCTTCTAAGGGTTTAAGTTAGGTTAGGTTAGTTACCTTTAGGTTTGATTCCCACCAAGGACAAACAGTTTTTGTGTAATGAACATGGATGTTTGTTCCTTTTCTGAGTGCTTATATGTTTTCTATGTATGTATTTAAAACAAAAAAAAAATGTATTCTATCAGTTATCTAGTTTCTATAGTACAAGCTTGCTTAGTTTAGAGCTACATGGCGCTGTATGTGAAAAGCATTCACGAATATTTACATCTAAAATTGGGTATAATACGTGCGGACGCAGTACCCAACAAACACAAATGGTCACCTTAGCAGACATCGGCACTGAGAGCATCACCCTTGCCATCCAAACCTAATTATTCCAATACTTAGTAAATATAAGTCGAAATACTACAAAATATACTCATAACATTGCTAATACGAACTACAAAAAAGTACGTTTCTACATATAACTCTTCACATATGAACAGCTATTTGCTAAATAACGATGTCGATGTCTTTTTCAAAACCGTATGCTCGTGCTTCCAAATTTTTTGAACCTTAACTATTTATTCAAAAGCACAATAATTTATTTTTGTTTCATAATACTGTTTAAACTACGCTATTATTTTCCTGTTACATTTCTATCTATTGGCTTATGAATGGTCTTATGGTCTGAAACTCGACCAATTACATGTACCCATGTAATTGGTCGAGTTTTTTTCTACTTGTAAGGTCAAATCGCGTTTAGCTTCCGAATTCTTTGAAACTTTTTTTATTTATAAGTGAAATAGTTTATTTTTGTTTCTACTACGCTTTTAGTTTTCTGTTATATTTCTATCTATTGGTGGGAACTTGTAATTGGCCGAGTTTTTTTTTTACTACTTATAAGGTCTAATTATGTCAGGCTGTAAGTTTTCCGAACAATGTAAAATAAAATAAATAGCTATCAAATCAAATCAAAATTTATTTATTTCAGACACAAAGATCCATACTCTAAGCTAAGTCCTTAATATTAATGCGTTAATAGTGATAAAATTTAAATTATATTTAAATGTCAAAAATAATAATAAAATAAAATCATTTTATTAACATTTTAATATGATGTTGCAAGATAGCTAAAGAAGCTATATGGCTAAAGAGAGCAGCACCAGAAGCTTCTGAAAGAAATATTAGGTATACGCCTGATTCATCCTAAGAAATATTCGCCCACAACGAAGGCTATTTCACGGCCACTTGATCCCTGAAATCTTGAGCGCCATCTCTCAACGTCGCCGTCCCAATTATAACCGGGACCATCCTAATGTCCCAGAGCGTAGGTAATTATTTCGAGTGCCTTCGGGATGCTCAACCTTCGGGTAATAAATCAACCGCCGAGCACAAATCCGGATCATTTGTTGTGGGCTTGATAGGGACTGTCTTAACGTGTGGAGGAGTCACAATCTAGGAGCATAACATTGGCGAGATAGATCATAAACTCCCATGATGTCTATATAAGTATGAATGTAAAAATATCTATGTACGTATATCAGTCTCTGGCAGCCATATTACAAGCTTTGCTTAGTTTGGGGTCAGGTGACCGTGTGTGCAAAAATGTCAAAAAAAAAAAAAAAGATAAAGATAAAAGATATATCTTATAAATTATAGCGCGAAAAATCATTTGGTACATACATTTCGAAAGTGTGTGATATTCCTCTATGGATCACCATTTCATTTTTGGTCTTAAAATTTGTTCATAGATGATGAGCTAATTAACTGAACACCAAGTAGATACAACCACATGAATATAAAACTTTAGGTCATAATTCTTTGCAGCGGGCAGTTACACTGGTCAGGCTCAGAGCAGATATTTAAATTTATAATCCAAACATCTGTCCGGCCGGGAATCGAAACCGGAACCACCTGTTAATACTACTAATGGTTTAATGGTAAACGATTTTCGTAATAGTAAGTATATTAATATCCTGGGTGACGGCATATCGGTAATCTAACCGAAGTCCTAGCTTGGCCTCCTACCTTTGCCACCCACGTGTACAAATGTGTCTATACATACCATGATGTACTGATTTTATATTGAGAAGTCATACTATATTAACCTGGAGTTAATATAGTATGACTTCTCAATTGGATCTGGATTAATGCTTCTGATGGCAAAGTTTTGGCCTAGCTTTGAAGCTAGACTAAAAAGACACGACTTGATTAATAAAAAATAGATCCAACTTTTTTTTTTGGTTTGGGAGAGTCCAACAAGCTCTAGTAATTTTGTTAAAGGTAGATTTAGAAAGGTCGCGACTTTTCAGGGTACATTGTTGACCAACATTTTGCTCGTCCACATACAAGTTGCGGCCGCATTGTCGACCGACGATGTCACACTAGTGCAGGATATATTGTGATAATTGCGAAACACAGAGCGACTCGCGTCCTCTTTAAGCAAGTCCTGACAGTCGAATTCGATACACGAGATGGGTCACGTAAATATCGCGAGATGTCACCCAGTAGTGAAAACGGGTCTTAAATAATTGTATCCAATTTTAGAAAAATATCGGAAGATGTGAAAGGTTTGCTACGGCTGCATCTTTGGCACCAAAACATTGTGTAATCAGCGCTGAACTTGTAGAACACAATTACGGATTACTTAGTTTCACCTGTTCCTAAGCGAAAATTTTTCGATCTTATTAATGGGTCGGCTCCATTTTAGAATCGCTCGTATAATATTTCGCACGAAAATATCAAAACAAAACCCAAATTTGTATTGCCATATGCACTCATGGGGGAAGACGCTGGTTTCTGAAATACAGTGTTATGCTAGTTCGGGAACCAGAAGCTTCAAAACTTCTTATGTACCGCTCTTATGTGTCAAATAAAAAACTTTGATTGATTGATTGATTCATCATTCAATTTTAATCTTCGGCGATTTTTGATTGGTGGGGCATTTCCCCCAAAAAGAGGGAGTTTACTGCGGCGCCATTTACTGGTCGATTTTTATAATATTTGGCATAAACATTCGGTACTCAATTTTAAACAATGATATCGGAGTTTTGGCGGGAACGTGAAAAATTAATGTCGCGTCATTTTATTATTTTCCAAAACTTGTGTTATTTCGAGTTTTAATGTGTAAAAACCGTGAATTTTTACCCGTTAAGTGTTTGTGAACATGCACAAGTGTTGATGAATAGTATAATGTCGTGAAACGTGAATTTTCGTGTTGTTTCCAAAACTCCATAGAAAGCTCTAGTAAAGTTTTCACCACTTTACTGGGGCATGACTTGGACTTGACCGTGACTTGCTATGCTCGACTTTGACTGTGACTATGACTTGTTTGATAATATTTAGCAAAATTTGAAAATAGATTACGTATACTTGACACTGGCAAATGCATAAGACGTGCGAAGCCAAAATCCTCTTAGGAGGAGAAAAAAAAAAAATATCAATGATATCGAATATCAGTAAAATCGGTCAAGAGGTTATATATTACACCTCATATATATTATACCTCACGAACTTATATATTGACAACCTCTTCACCGATTTTGCTCAAATTCAAAATTCTTGTTGAGAATTGAGTATTGAATGTTTCTGCCAAATAAGGTAAATCAGCCAATAAATGGTGCCGCAGCGAACATACCTCGTTTTTTTGAGGGAAATAACCTCACAAATAAAAAATCGTCGACTATTAAAAAAATCTATAAAATTTTAGATACCAACCTGTATACCAAGATTCGTCAAGATTGGTTGAAAAATACGACGTGTCCGCGAGCACCAACACACGGACAGATGAAAGCAAATTTTGCCAGTTTAAGCAGAGACTTTAGTTCGCTACGCTCACTCGGTCAATGATAACGTTTGAGACAATCCCTCATTGACCATTTGGCAGCATACACTCCCGATTCAAGGAGGAAGCACCATTTTTATGCAGAGCTTCACGCGTACGTTGTTCGTATTTGCTGTGGTTATATAATCATGTCATCTTTTTGCGCACTAAGAGCTCATGCTTGTCCTCGATTAATACACTCACATGCTTTCAAGGTAAGATATCCTTCAGGCTATCCTGCATACCTGAATAAGCTACCACCCCTCATTAAACTCGAGAATGTTCCAGTATTTCACAGGTGGCAACTCGGTTCATTACCATCCTAAAATTATGGCAAAGGAAGGGTAGATAAGGGTAACAAAGAGGTAAGGATGCGTTAAGTGATGTACTTACATATTCATGTAGTTAGCGTTTATGTTCAGGTCCACAGTCTTTGTAAATGTAATTTTATGGCTTGGGACTTCAATATTTTATAAGCACTTAGAATACGCTTATTTCATCAAGTCACTAGACGTTCTGTGCTTTACGGAGTGATAACATTATGATAGAAAAATTGAGGATGGGCCAAGTGATGTGTCTCAGGAGACGCCAATGTCTACCGGTGGATTTATTATATGATTATAGTTCTTGCATTTACTTTGTTGAACCTTACATTTTGTGTGCAAAATATCTCTATAATCAAATATCTGGATAACAATCAACAAACAATGCTACTAATATTAGGAAACAAAAATTTACATTGAAAATGTGTTCTATTATTAGACGCATTGTAATAGAAGATCCTTAATTCTGTATTTTGAGAATAACACCGTTCAGTACATAATAAAAATCCTCTTTTACCTTCTCAATAACCGGTTTACGCAGGTTTATTCGAGTTTAATCTCAAGAAGCTAGGCACGAGGTACGGCTCAGGTGCGCAGGAAAATTGGTGGCCCGCGGCGCGTCCCATTACCCGCTCCGGTACTTCGGCAGCGGCAGTGCATTTGACGTACATTTTGAGGTAAGGCAACATTAAGACATCTACAACTCATAATAAGAGAGACCGAGATTAGAGATAGATGAGATGAGATATTTATTTTTATATTTTAGATTACAAATTGTCACGTAATAAAATAAATAAATAAATAAAATAAATATCTGGGACATTATTGCACACACGGTCATCTGACCCCAAACTAAGCAAAGCTTGTAATATGGCTGCCAGAGACTGATATACGTACATAGATATTTTTAAATACATACATATAACCATCGTTGCACACCCCGACTTTTACCTCTTCTATAACCCTCGCCATCCTAAGATTGCCCGGAAAGGATCGCTTTCAGCGATAAGGCTTTTTTTGTCCTGAGTTTATAAAATCTGGTTTCAGAGTTTATCTATCTATTAAAAGTTAAATAGAATACGTCTGTCATCTAAGTCTAAGTCCTGGTATTTTTACACTGACCTTTTTCAAAATCCCTTGAAAGTGGTTTCTTCAACAGTATAGGCTCGTGGTCCTCCCTCCTCCATGTGATCTTAGGGGGTGGATGGCCAGTGGCTTTGCAGGTGAGAGTGGCATTCTCCAGCTCTTGGACAGAGACGTCGCTTGACGTATCGTCACTAATTATGTCTGGTGGTACTGTTGACAAAAGAAAATTATCCTTACGTTTTTCTGTCTTTTTGAATAATAAAATAAATACATAATAAATATTTATGGACTTTTTCACACGCTGCGCCATCTAGGCCCACCAATATGAATTATTATTTATTATATTACTGTACCCATCATTTACTATAGAACCAAGTAAGAAATCGCCAAAAAACATCAGCTGTTCCATACATTTACATTGTTGTTGTTTTGTTCATTTAATAAATCTAGGTATTGATTTATTTAGTTAAGTCGTGGTAGCTCAGTGGGAGAACGCTTGCCTCACATTCGTGAGGTAGCGGGTTCGAACCCGGGCGGGCCCGTACCAATGAGTTCTTTGTAACTTACGTACGGATATACCACTGGCTTTACGGTGAAGGAAAACATCGTGAAGAAACCTGCATATTTCCGGAGAAGAAATTCGATGGCGTATGTGAATCCGCCAACCCGCACTGGGCCAGCGTGGTGGATATGGCCTAATCACCCTTCGAGGGTAGGCTGACATCCCAGCAGTGGGATGTTTCAAGGCTGTTATAGTAGTAGTAGTATTGATTTATTTGCGCCACCATCCTTACTCTACCGCGTAATATATGTTTACTCATTTGAATGTTGTCTGGAATAAATCGCTTCGCATGACGAGCGCAGTAAATTGCTGTACAGGGTTTTGAATTGTTGAAGTTCAAAATTCCAGGTAGAACAGAATTTTATAGGTAAGCATGAAGCTCACCATCAGGTAAGCGACGTGCTCTTCTCGTCATTCGGTAGATCAAAAAAATATCTTTAGCATTTTGGTAAGCGTCGCATTTTTTTTAGGAGAATAGACAAATAAACAAAATGTTATATTTTTTATTTTTTTACAACCAAAATTAAAATTGATATTATTATAAATCAATTACAGACAAAAAACAGAGCTCAGGGCCCGTACCGTGAGGTGCTTATTGCGATGATGTTTAGGCTCAGTTGAGGACGCTGTGCGACCATACACCTTATCGTGCGGCGATACGGTTCGTGGTCGCGCAGCGTCACCGGCTGAACCTAAACATCATCGCAATAAGCACCTCACGGTACGGGCCCAGGTCACTATCAAAAGTCAAAAGGTCAAAAGGCTGGCGACGTTACCTCGTTGAATACCAATGATAATTCTCTGGCCAAGGTAAGCACCAGCACCATTTAATTTTAATTAAATGTACAATGTAGTTTCTTTGCGCGATAAGATCCGAAACGAGGATATTCGTCGAAGAACCAAAGTCACCGATATAGCTATCAGAGTTTGCAAGCTGAAGTGGCAATGGGCAGGCCACATCACTCGAAGAACCGATAACCGATGGGGAAGAAAGGTTCTTGAGTGGCGACCACGAACCGGAAAACGAAGCGTAGGCAGGCCTCCCACTAGGTGGACCGACGACATTGTGAAAGTGGCACATTGTCGGTCGGTGTGGCGGTCTAAGGGGAAGGCCTATGTTCAGCAGTGGACGTCTTCTGGCTGATAATGTAAAATGTACAATATGACTGTTTTGCATTCCAACAAAACAGGTATTATGTGTGGAATAAAACACACAGCGTTGTGATGAAGAAGCTGATGTGAAAATGCCCTTTAAATTAATTATCTATGGAAAAACTCACCAAATTGTCTATGGTTTTATACCTATCTCTGTCATTCACCAGCGTGCATCCTTTTCTAACAAGGTTGGATGTATTTTCTTGACCTGTCAATGTCATAGAGTCTTCAGCGCACCAGCAAGAGTATTGCTGCAACGCTGTGTGTTTTATTCCACACATAATACCTGTTTTGTTGGAATGCAAAACAGTCATATTATGTGATTTCTTAAAACACACAGCGTTGTGATGAAGACCTGTTTGGTATCTGCTGGTGATAAACACAAACGCTATGATGAATAAATCATAACACTGTTCTGAAATATAAATCAGTTTTATTACAATTCAATGGAATTATCATCTATAATCATAGAAATACCTATAACTAATTTTTTACTTATGAAGTCTACAAAAACATATAATTTAATAAATCAACTTTATTTTAAAGAAGGTGTAGGTAGGTAACCTACTATCTGATAAGATCTTAATGAGAAGATTAATTAATAATTGAAAAATTAGAATGTAACAAATCAACAGAGTTGACATCATCAACATTGTAAACTGGTCTACAGTAAAATTTCTGAAAGGTTTTGATACTTCTCCAGTTCCCTCTGTCAAGTATTTCTTGTACAGGTTTATTCTCCAACCAACTTCTAGAGGCCACGGCTGACCTAATACTGCCTGGTGGAGCATCAATGTTTGCAACTTTAAAAATACTGCGTATCCAACCTGCAATCATTGTTCTTGATGCAGGCTTTAATTTCCCCGACAGGGAAATAAATAAACTTGTGATGTTCTCATCTGTCGCTCTCCTGTTTTTAGATTTTTCAATAAAATCTTTAATATGTCTGACAGGGCAGACATGATGGTCTGGGTGTTTCCGCAACAACCAACCTGACTGTCTGTATGTACTTGAGTCAGTTTTAGATCCGAATTTAGGCCACATGGTAATCAGATCTTCTTTAATTAAGATGTTTTCAGCACTCATTTCTACTAATGTAAGATCATGTATCCTACGCCCTGAGGCCAGCAAGAGTATTAAAGCAGTTCGCCTAGTAATTTCAAATAGAGAACCAGAGTTTTCTGAATTCTTTAACCAGTCATATAAAATTTTTGTGTCCCATATGGGTGGCTTTTTTATTTCAGGCATGGCAAGTGAAATGGCTTTAAGGACTTGTTGAATGAAAAAATTTTTGGATTCCTGATGTTGCACAATATGTTGAAACAGCTGATTTATGTAAGAGTATAGTCCTATAAGCTAGTTTGTCTTTTAAAAACAATTTTGCAAGAAATCTAGCGACTTGCTGGCACTCAGGTACTCTAGGATTCACTTGGTTGGTATCACACCAGTCTAACCACCTCTTAATTGGCGCACTATATGTTGTCAAAGTAGATGTCCGCCAGCTACTTTTTAACAAATGTTGTTCCTCTGTGGTCCAATGAGCGATCTGTTCAGCCCACCCCCAACTTTCCAAGCAAGAAGTGTCAACTCGTCCACTTTTGGGGGGCAGTTGCTCGTAGTCCGATCTATTAAGACCTTCCGCAGGTTGTTTATCGGTAGGGGCTTTGTTAGGGCTCTTGCTTGAAGATCGGGTAGCCAAAAGCATTTTGTCCATTCTGGTGCTATCAGAATGTATGTTCCCCTGGCACTGTTCAAGTGGGCCAGGACTCTTGGCATTAGGCAAGGTGGAGGAAATATCCAACCCAATTGGTAGTCCCATTGACGACTGAAAGCATCGCAAAAGATTGCGGACCTGTCTCTTAAATCTAATGTTGCGTACCTTGGTACGACAGCCGTTTCTTTTGATGCAAAAAGGTCTACCTCTGGGACGCCCCACACTTTGAATATAGCCTCCGTGGCTTGGGGCAATAGGTGCCACTCTGGTATCTTGCGGCCCCTTGATAGGCGATCCGCAATTCCGTTGAGTCTCCCCGGGAGGTATGTGGCTGAGAGTGTTATCTGTAATTGCTCTGTCAGTTCTAGGAGCCTGGTTGTCAATTTTAGTAGAGCAAGGGAGCGAGTCCCCCCCTCGTTTCTGAGATATGCAACAAGAGTTCTGTTGTCGGACTGTATTAATATGTGTGCTCCTTGTAGAATCATCCGCTGACTGTTTATTGCTGCAAACACAGCATACATCTCCTTGACATTTGAATGCCAGTGACGCTGGTATGGGGCCCACTTTCCCGACAGACAGATATTGTTTAATTGGGCTCCCCACCCTGTATCTGCTGCATCCGAGGTCAAGAAGTGAGTCACACTTTTTTTGATTATTGGTGTTAAGCTGTAATCCACTGCCCCTAACCACCATTTTAAGTCCTGCTGGACAGGTGGAGGTAGAATTATCCGTTGTCTTGGTCTGTTTTGATTGAATTTTTTTAGAAAAAGTTGCATTCTCCGGCAGTGCAGTCGACCTTTGGGAACTGCGTAATTTGCAAAGTTCAGCAAACCTAATAAACTCTGAGTTTCTTTGAGTGAACTGTTTCCACGGCCTAACATTTTGGAAATCATAAGTTTTATTTTTATTATTTTTTTGTCCGGAAGTTTCAACCTGTTTTGTTGAGTATTCCAGATCAGACCAAGATATTCTACTTCCTGAGAAGGTTCCAGAACTGACTTCTGATAGTTTACATGCCATCCCAAGGTTTCTAATGTTCTCAGTGTTTCTGCAACCTGAGAAAGCAGAACAGTCTTGTCCTGATGGACAAGGAAATAGTCGTCTAAATAAACTAGTATCCGGAACCCTTGAGCCCTTAGGATTTCCGCAATCCAGTTTGTTATTGTAGCAAACATTTTTGGAGCTGATGACAGGCCGAATGGTAAGGCCGTCAGTTGTAGTACTTCGTTGTTGTAAATTACCCGGAGGAACCTTCGATGTGGTTCTGCAATCGGCAAATGAAAATAGGCCTGCTGGATGTCTATTTTCACTAGCCAATCCTGTGTCTGTAGGAATTCTGCTACATCTGCTTGTGGAATCAAATGGAAATGTTTTACTGATACATATGAGTTGAGGCCTCTGAGGTCGAAGATGGGACGAAGTCCCCCGTCTGATTTTTTCACTAAAAACATTCGACAAAGGAAACCCGGATTTAGTTTTGGCGGTTTCTCTAATATATTCTTTTGTCTTAACTCGAGGACCATGCTCGTCATTTCTTTTGTCACTTTGGTAGCATAATTTTTTAATACTCGGCTGTCCGGATACTGAAGGGGTGGTTTCTTTAAAAAAGGAATGCGAGCGCCTGTTACTAACTTTATTATATAGTTGTTTGCACCCTGTTGTTTCCACAGATGAGCATAATTCTTTAGGCAACCCCCCATGAAAGACCTGGCTTGATAGTCAACTTTGCTTGTTATTGGTGTTGGTGGGTGCGCTATTTGTGTTGAGGTTCCTACGAAAGGGCTGACTCTTCTTAAATTTTGGGTTTTGTTTCTTATCTATTTTATAATCTTTATTATGTGTTTTATAGGGCCCCTGGTGTTTTTTGTTTTGAACATGTGCATTCTGAAAACCTATTGATTTTTTCTCTTTAATGTAGGCAGGAGTGTTAAGCCATACTTGTGACCCACCCAAAGAGGCTATGACAGGTTGCAGAGCATCCCGGCTAAAAAGATACTCCTGACTCGGTGGAACATTTTGTAGTGTAGCCTTGAGATTGGGATTCCCAATTTCTTTTATTACACGATCCCGTCTTATTTCAATACATTCTGCCCGTTTACCACACACAATCTGCATTGTTGTCTCAAATTTTTTACATGACTTTGAGCCCGGACCAAAGGTACTAGAAATCTTGTCGAATAATGTATTGGCATTTAAATTGCTGGAATTTGTAGCTGCCCAGTCAATCAAATCTTGTAGTCCGGATCTTAATATCTGTCTTTGTTCCAGAATATTGTTGGATAAGCCTGCTAGTAATTGTTCAGTGGATGCTAAATAATCCTTGCCTTTATTGAAATGGCACAACTCTTCATTCAGTTTAAGTCCAACAAAACCAGGAGTGGCGATGCTAGATTGTAAAGCTTTTTTGTAACGGATTCCTTTCCAAGAAGGAGTATCAAATTTTTGAAGTGTTGTTAATTCTTGCAATCGCTCTCTGTCAGCTTGCGGAATTACTGTTTTTTCGTCGAATTCGGTACCTAGGTCACCTAAAGAAAGTTGACCTAGCGATGTTGGGTTAGTCAAAAACGTTGATGTAGATGGACCTGGGTCATTACTTTGATTAGCATTCATCATTATCTGGGGTAAATTAGCTATATAGTTCGATATATACCCCACTTGTTGCATCAAAGTGTCTACACGCGGGTCCGAATATGACGGAACTTGTTCGTACTTACCAGATTTTCGGCGCTTGTTTGGTGGAGGTGATGTAATGCCCTCCTCATCCTCCGAGGATGAAGAGGATGAAGAATCATATAGACTCGTCTTCGAAGGGTGATCTTCATCCGAAGCATCATCCTTCGACCCTCTTTTACCTCCAACAACTTGCTCCGTTTCGTTCCGATCCATTGGGAAACACTGTTTCACACTTGAACGACAACGATACTTTGACGCTGTGTGTTTTAACACAGTAAAAAACCGTATTTATTAACTTTGAAAAATTTTGGCGGTGTTTGCCGGCAAAATTCACAAACGCTATGACATTGACAGGTCAAGAAAATACGTCCAACCTTGTTAGAAAAGGATGCACGCTGGTGAATGACAGAGATAGGTATAAAACCATAGACAATTTGGTGAGTTTTTCCATAGATAATTAATTTAAAGGGCATTTTCACATCAGCTTCTTCATCACAACGCTGTGTGTTTTAAGAAATCACATAATAAGCATGCACGTTACTCGTGTATTTTCCACAGAAACCAGAATTACGACATTCCCCTCACATTCCACCAGCCCGTGGAGCGGTAAACAATAAAAATGAACAGCAAAATGAAAACCATGACTCGCCGCAAAGGGGCTGCCAATTTTTAACGCCAAAACTTTTTGTACGAAAGCCGCAGCCGAACGCCTGCGAGAACCGAAAAAAGTGAAAAGGTAAATTTTCACAATATTGTTGTGATTTATAGCCCCTCCGCCAAATAACAAAACTTTTTCTTTATTCCTTTACTTCTTACCGTTTTCGTTCAACGCTATTCCATTTGCATTCGACTTCGTGTTGCGTATTTTCACGTTCGTTTGATTTGGGAGAATTGATTTATGGTGCTAATTAACATTTTTGGGAAAAAAATGTTTTTTGGTGTAATTGATAGCGTGATTCAGGTTGACGAAGTATCCGTATATATTTTCTTAAACTATTCTACATTTTTTTAGATAACAAAAGAAAAAATCACATTTAACGACCTCTTCCAAAAATTATATATCCATGATAGCATTTCGAAAAAAAGTTTTGTATATGAGAATAGACATGAAAAAGAAGATCTAGCGAAATGGTGTGTGTAAATTGAGTTTTTAATGAAAATATCATGTAATTATTTTTTCCCTATTATACTGTAGAACCAAAAAAACATATAACATGTCAACATAGATTAATCTAAATTACTAATGAAGTGCAAGGATTAGAAAAAAAACGCATCTTTGGTTAGCTTCTGAAAGCTTGTTAAGCACTGAAACGTTTATCAAAAAACATTCAGTTAAAATAAACAAACAATTCAACTCCAAAAATAAAGCCAAATGATACTGCCATTGAGCCTCCCATTTAACACTTAATCGCGTTTCAAAAGCAATCTGAAACAAAGTTTTTAGAATATTGTTGAGCTCGAAAACCCCATCAAAGTGTCAATAAAGCCTTAATTCCTTCCTCTATACAGTTAAATCCGTCATGATTGATTGACGAGTGTTCTCTAGAGCGATGTAAAATAAAACAGGGAAGTGTGAATTTGAAATACAATGTCGCCCATCGGAAAGAGACCGCCCGAAATGGGCTTATAGTACTCATTATTATGAACAACCTTTACTACGGGACCAAACATAAAATCAAGAAAAAAAAAACTGCTGTTCCGTCAATGACACTCGATAAAATGTATGTGGTTGTTGTTGAGTACGGCGCTCTGGCGTAGAGCACGAAGGCGCCGCCTCCGTTGTGCGGACCGGTGGTGGTCGAGGAGACGGAGACCACGACGTGCGTATTCTCCGTGCCGCTCGGGTGCTGGTGCCGGTCCGCTCGTATGCGTCTGCGAACGGGGTGCCTCAGACTACTGCTTCGTTGGGACTATTCGTTGCGATGATGCGATGAAGAAGATTGTAGTGCGGGTTATAATAAAACTCGATGATTATGTGATTATAGATGTTCGCCTGAGGAGCTAGTAGATCTCCCTAGATGTCTTTTCACTGGGAATACTGATCTCGAACTGACTACTTGAAACCGTAACTCGTCATATCTGCGCGTTGCGCGGGAGTCGGCCATTATCACCCTTAGCCGCGGGTGGTCCCTGTTTCGTCTAGGGGCGGATCTCTTAGCTCCTTATTGTTTTATTTGACAAATGAACGGGTGTGACTGCAATAAAACTATTTTGTTGACCTCTCTCTCGATATGGTCAACTCCTACTTTCTTGGACATCTGTTTCTAATTTTGAATAGTGACGGATCCTAACCAGTAAAGGTCTTGACGAAATATTATAATATAAAATGTACAGTAAAACATCGCCACTATCTAAAATAACTAGACATTAATACAATTACACTATCGCTTATATCTAAAATAATTATACATTAATATAATTAAACTATCGCTAACATCCTCCCCCTCGTGCAAAGCATCGATTTCTGGTCTAGCGATCTCTGGTCTGGTCTTGTCTGTTATGTCGTCGTCTGATGATCTCAAGCCCGCTGACTGGTTACAAAGCATCGCTGGCTGGTTTCTACACGACCTGGTCGCTCGATGTCGCAATGCTCGTCATCTTTGCAGGGACCAGCAGCACTATCTTAGAGCTTGGACGCTTCAAGGTGCCTCCGGTCGTGCGCACATCAACAATTCTCGTGCGCCCATCTGGTCCAGGGTAGGTGCGGACCACTTCTCCTCGCGGCCATGTGTACCTCGGCAGCGTGGAGTCCACTATAAGGACCGTGTCTCCACACTGGAGGTCTCTTGTCTCTATGGCCCTTCCGCCGACTCTTCTTGGGATCAAAGTCGGTAGATACTCTTTCACCCATCTGTTCCAAAAGTGGTCGGCCAGGCGTTGGGTCATTTTCCATGTACGCCTTCCTGAGAGGTCACGGTCCGTGAAGGTGCCCATCCTCGGAGCGCCACATGATCTCCCAATGAGGAAGTGGTTTGGCGTGAGGGCATCTTCTCCATCTTCTATGGCCTCTACAAGTGGTCTTGAATTAACAATGTGCTCTGCTTCTACTAGAAGCGTGTGAAGGACTTCTTCTTTAGGGTATCTTTCGCGGAGAGTTACCGCTAGTGCCGCTTTGATAGAGCGAACCAGGCGTTCCCAGGCTCCCCCCATGCTCGGCGATCCCAGTGGCAGAAACTTCCACCTGACTCCCAACTTCTCAGCTTTGTCGGCGATATCTTCTTTCTTGAATTCATCTAAGGCTGTTTGGAGTTCCTTGTTGGCCTGGACAAAGTTCGTGCCATTATCACTGAAGAGCCCTCTTGGCATACCTCTTCTGGCTGCCATTCTTCGAAGTGCTAGTATCATGGAGTCTGAAGAAAGCGACGAAGCTAGTTCGATGTTGACTGCTCTGGTGGAGAGACAGGTGAATAAGGCTCCCCATCTCTTTTCGTGTCGTCGGCCCACCGTGACTATCATTGGTCCAAAGTAATCCACGCCACAGTATGTGAAGGGTGGCTCGCCGTGCTGAATTCTCTCCTTCGGCAGATCCCCGGTCGGTGGAGTACGTGGGTCCCTCCTGTAGACCTTGCACCACTGGCATTGATGAGCGACTGAACGTACTGCAGATCGTAGGCCAAGTACCCAGAAGCGTTGCCTTAACTCGTTGATAACGGTCGCATGGTTTCCGTGATTGAATATCTTGTGGTAGTGCTCGATAAGCAGCTTCGTTATATGGTGCTTACTGTCTAACACCACGGGTCGCCTGAAATTCTTGTCGAAACTCGTAGCCACGTCGATTCTTCCCTGAATACGTAACACGCCATCGTCTTCTTCTAAAGTTAGCGTCTTCAATTTACTTGTTCGATTCAGTGGCTTCTTCTTCATGATGCAGGCGACATCTTCTCCAAAGCTTTCTGCCTGACTTCTTATCAATAAGAGTTTTTCGGCTCTCTCTAAGTGGGACGGCTCCAGCGGTAATAACTTTCGGTCTTGCGATTTTATCTTGGCCGGCTCTGATCTTGGTTTCAATCTTTGAGGGATATTTCTCCATGTTGGGTCTTCCTTTTCTTGTTTTCTGGTGGTGTTTACACGTTCACTTCGTTTTCTACATAGATCGATAAATTGAAGTTCCCTCGCAGCCGCCCTCAGCAGCCGGCTCCATTGGGAAAACCTTGTCGGGTTTGGAGTCGGATGCAATTCAGCAGTCTTCACGGTGGCGACTACGAACTTCTCTTTTTCTTCTCCTGTCGATTCAACTTTGAATGAGCGAGGTTCCGGCCAGCGTTCTTCAACTTCACTCAGGAATGCAGGACCGGTGAACCATCTGTGGTTCTTGTTGAAGTTTTCCGGTATGCTTCTCGTTGCGTCATCAGCTGGGTTCTGAGTAGTTGGTACCCAGCGCCATTCCAGGGGCTTCGACGTGTCTTCAATTTCAGCAAGTCGATGAGCCACAAAGGGCTTGAAGGTTCTTGGATCTGACTCGATCCAAGACAAGACGGTGCTCGAGTCAGTCCAATAGGTCTTTTTGTCCGGCTTGATGTCCAACTCTTCTTCCACTGATCGTGCCAGCCTGGTCCCAAGTAGCGCGGCCTGCAGTTCTAGCCGCGGAATAGAGACTGGCTTCAGTGGCGTGACTCTTGCCTTTCCAGCCAGGAGCGTAACTGTGTATCGTCCTTCGTCGACCCTCTGCCTCCAATAAATCGCACAGGCGTAGGCGACCTCACTGGCATCGGTGAAAATATGCAGCTCTCCTTCGGTGTCAGAGTGGGTAATAAGTCTGGGGACGCGAAGGTCTGTCAGCAGATGCAGACTGCGGAGATAGTTTCTCCACGATAACTTGTTTTCCGGCGTGATCGTATTGTCCCAACCTATCCCACTTCTCCAGAGGTCTTGCAGAAGTCTCTTCCCTTGAATGAGCACAGGTGATGCCAACCCCATAGGATCAAAGGTTGACATCACAGCACTCGTGACCATTCTCTTGGTCGGAGTCTTCCTCTGTTCTATGACGTCTGCCTCGACATTATGGAGACATGTTCTGAAGCCCATTTCATCTTCTCGCGTGAACCACCGTAGACCCAACGTTTTCTCTTCTTTGGACCCCAGTTCAACTTCGTCGTTGCTCTTTTCTTCGCAATTAAGCCTTTTAATAACATCGGGTTTGTTGGAAACCCACCCTCGGAGTTGAAACCCTGCATTTTTGTGGATGGCAGCCACTTGGCTGGCTATCTTGACCGCTTTCTCTTCATTCTTGAAGCTTTGCAGATAATCATCCATGTAGTGGTTGCGCACAACTGCTGCCGCCGCCTCGGGATACTGTTCTTGAAACTCACTGGCATTTTTATTCATTACATAGATGGCTGTGCTTAGGGAACAGGCGGCTCCAAAAATGACTGATGTCATCCGATACTCTTTAGGCGATCCATTATGCTGATCTTCTCTCCACAAGAATCGCAGGCTGTCTCGATCCTCTGCTCGGATCTTCACTTGGAGAAACATCTCTTTAATGTCTGCTACCACTGCCACTGGGTGTTGTCGGAATCTTAGAAGGACCCCGAAAAGTGACTGGAGCAAGTCAGGTCCCGTCAGGAGAACGTCATTGAGGCTCTTTCCCCCAAACTTGGCAGCAGCATCGAACACCACCCTCATCTTCTTCTTGGTCGGGTGCGTAACAGCGAAATGAGGAAGATACCATTTTCTCTCCGATGTCGACGCGTGCTGTATCTCCTCGGCGTACTTGTTGTTCAGTAGATTCTGGATTTGTTTTCCGTACTCCACCTTTAGATTAGCATCTTTGTCCAGTTTCTTCTCGATGTTTTTCAGCCTACTTTCTGCCAATTTATAGTTGTCGGGCATAGTCTCGTTGTCGTTCTTCCATAACAGGCCTGCCTCGAAGTGACCATTTTTTAATCTCTGAGTGGTCATCTCCAAGATTTTCAGTGATCGTTCTTCCATGTCATTACTAGGCCACCGAGGCTGAACCCCCAGTGACTCCACAGCGAAGTGATCTCGTATGAGCTTTTCCATCTGCTCTTCACTGGTAGAGACATGCGCGCAGGTGACAAAGTTGACTTGTGTCGATGCTCCCCCATCGGATCCGTGTAGCACCCATCCCAGACGTGTAAGGGAAGCTACGGGCTGATTCTTCTTCCCCTTCCGTGTAGATCTTGACACTATGAGCTCCCAATTATCTTGGCCGATTAGCAGTCTGGGTCGCTCCCCCTCGTAATACAACTGATCAGTCAGTTTACTGAGATGAGCGCAGTCCTGGATGCTGGTTCTGTGTGGACAACTCACACCTCAGAGGGTGGCCTCTGAGGTGTGAGTTGTAAGTCGTCGATAGTGCGCACACCTGTCATGTCTCTCTTTGTTGTCTGATGAATACCCCGAATCTTCGTGTTGATCCTCATGGAGTCTTTTTTCGTAATTGTTTTTCCACCCACGGTTTCCAGAGATAAAGGTTCTGTGGGTCCCACGAGTCCGATTTGTTCTGACAACGAGGAATCGAGAAGAGTCACGGTCGATCCTTCATCCAGGAGAGCCAACACTTTGGCTGTTCCTTTCGGCCCGTAAATTTCCACGGGTATCATCTTCAAATACGCTCTCCCAGTCTTCGAGACGTTGACTGAGAGCCTCAAGTTGTTCGTTACTTCTTTTTTCTCTTCCTGCATCGGCGCCCCTTGTTCTGGCGCCTTGTCTTCGTGAAGCAGGAGATGGTGCCAACGCTTACAGAGCTTGCATGGGGGTCTCCTGCAGCTCTCCTTCCGATGACGACCTCGCAGACATTTGAAGCATGTCTTCGATTTCATAGCAATTTTCCATCTCTCTTGTGTTGAAGCCTTCTGGAACTTGCTGCACTCAAAAAGGTGATGATTTTCTTGGCAATGAGGGCAAGTTGACTTCTCTTTAGCCTGGTCGGTCGCAGTATGAATGGCTTGCTTCTGGGGAAATTGCTTTTTCGTTACTTCCTCCTGTAGCGCGTATGGGCCACACCGATCGGCCTCTCGGTTCAAAAACTTCGCCATCAGTAACAAGTCCAAATCTTCTTCTGTAGTGGCGAAATCGTACCATCGAAATCTCAGTACCGCCAGCATCTTTTCTACGATACTCTTCAGCATCTCCGGCGAGTACAGGTACTGAGTTTTCTTCAGCCCCCGAACTGTTGCGACGGTGTTGTTCACAGCGCTCGCAAACACACAGATGTCGCGCGCATTTTCGGTTATCTTCGGTAGATGCTTGATGTTTTCGAGTTCTGCGAGGATCAGAGCATCTGGTCTGCCAAACCGACGTCGTAAGGCCTCCATAACTTCTTCCGGCAGACACTCCGAATAGAGAAGGCACTTGACTGCCTCTCTCGCAGTTCCCTTGACTGCCCTCCTCAACCGGGCCATGTTCTGTACGGTCGAAAAGAGCGGAGCAGTATCTTCGAACACCGTCTTGAAGGCCAGCCATTCTCCGCTGGTGCCGTCGAAGATGGGCAGCTCATGTAGGTACGCAGGTGGCGCTGCTGTCGTCTTCGGCACGGTGCTAATGGCCTTCATGATGGCTTCGGCAAGATCTTTAGTTCCGCTGTGAGGTTCGTCCCTATGTTCTTTTTCGACTCGGCGCACTGGAGAATGTTCTGAAAGTTGCCCCCTTCCGGACGCCTTTCGCATCAGTCCGTCATCGGACTTCTCCATATGTCCCTCCCCGGACATTCTAGCCATCGTCGACTGAACCCATTCCTGGACATCCTCTTCACGGTCCTCAGGTTCGTCTATGACAGAATCTTCATCATCATCATCGAGTTGTGCCAGCTCGTGTTCAATCTTGGCTAACTCTAGTTGTCGGCGCGCTAGCTCAGCGCGTGCTTCTAATTCTTGTCGCCTTTTAATCTTCGTCGATGTCGATACTGGACGACAAGCTTTCCCACTCACTACTGACGGTCTCTTTTCCGTGCCCCTTTGGTCAGAAGCTTCGACGGATTTCTTCGAAGCCGTCTTCTCGGCAGGTTTCTTCACCACAGTACCCACCGTGGACTCTTTTTCAGCCACTTCATTCCCTCGCAGTGTTGTATCAGATGCGGATGAAGTCGATCGTACGGTTCTTGAGCTGGTGGATCTCGGCGTGACTGGTGTAGCAGGCGCAGAGTCGGGTGTAGGATCGCGCCTCTGCCCTTGTTCCTTCAAACTCTTCATACTTCTGGTGAGTGGCATCGTGGTCCTCTTGATGGAGCAGCAGTCGGCAACCGGAACCTCTGCAAGCAGATGTCAAGGATCCGGCTCGAAGGACCAGCTGTTGAGTACGGCGCTCTGGCGTAGAGCACGAAGGCGCCGCCTCCGTTGTGCGGACCGGTGGTGGTCGAGGAGACGGAGACCACGACGTGCGTATTCTCCGTGCCGCTCGGGTGCTGGTGCCGGTCCGCTCGTATGCGTCTGCGAACGGGGTGCCTCAGACTACTGCTTCGTTGGGACTATTCGTTGCGATGATGCGATGAAGAAGATTGTAGTGCGGGTTATAATAAAACTCGATGATTATGTGATTATAGATGTTCGCCTGAGGAGCTAGTAGATCTCCCTAGATGTCTTTTCACTGGGAATACTGATCTCGAACTGACTACTTGAAACCGTAACTCGTCATATCTGCGCGTTGCGCGGGAGTCGGCCATTATCACCCTTAGCCGCGGGTGGTCCCTGTTTCGTCTAGGGGCGGATCTCTTAGCTCCTTATTGTTTTATTTGACAAATGAACGGGTGTGACTGCAATAAAACTATTTTGTTGACCTCTCTCTCGATATGGTCAACTCCTACTTTCTTGGACATCTGTTTCTAATTTTGAATAGTGACGGATCCTAACCAGTAAAGGTCTTGACGAAATATTATAATATAAAATGTACAGTAAAACATCGCCACTATCTGAAATAACTAGACATTAATACAATTACACTATCGCTTATATCTAAAATAATTATACATTAATATAATTAAACTATCGCTAACAGTTGTAATGTACAGCAGGGTTTTTTTTTGGGTGACATAGTAAAAATAATAGAGATGAGGGTCCCGAATGAACATTTTTTAATCATGATATCAACGAGGTTAATCAGCGAACATATTTTTCTGAGATATTATAAGTCATTTCGCACTGTTACGAGTCTTGATGTATTAATAATCACACTAATATTATATACGCGAAAGTTAGTGTGTAAGTATGTAAGTGTGTTTGTTCCCGATCAACTCCATAACAGCTGACGGATTTAAATCAAATAAGGTATGGATAAAGCTTACCTTTTTATCCCGGAAAAATATTCGGTTTCTGTAGAATAGCGGGTGAAATCGCGGGGCTCAGCTAGTAATGATTAAACATGAAAACTAAGACCATACACAATTCATATTTTCAAAATTTCTTTTTATATTACTATAAGAATCGTTCAATTTTCCCCTCAGTGCCCCCAAAGATAAATAAAACTAAAGCCCAGGGTCGGATCATTGATCAAACGCTGATAGATCCCTGTCGGGTTTGATTGGCGGTCGGCAAGATGTGTCGCTCGGTGGAAATATGGGCTGGAAACGTGGGTATAATAAAGGATATAGGTCTGAGTAGGCTTGTTCCAGAATCATACTATTTTGTTGGGGAGATCTGAGGGGGGTTTGTTTAATAAACATATTTTTATTCATATTTTTTCAAACAATCTGATCTAGTTAGTCTATTAAGCAAAAAAAAAAAAATATTTAAAAATATATTTAACTACTAGCTGCGCTCCGTAGTTTCATCCGCTAATCTACAGAAACGGAATCTTTTTCTGCGATAAAAAGTAGCCTATGTGTTAACCCAGTGTTAATGACGTACAACATTCTCCCCCATTGAAAAAAAAAACGAATACCGCACTTTCTCAGAAAGTGCGGTATAAAAATAACATTTTCCCGTCAATTCACTAAAACCTCCGGCCGCAAAATATTCCAAGTTTTACAATTTACTTTTCTTACCAGTTTTGCATGACTTGGGGAGAAACGTCCCGATTGCTACCTCAATTCCGAACTTGTTCGATGTTCAGGCGACTTTGTAATATTTCTGATTAGTTTTACCTTTCCCCCCCAGTTATTTTTGAGTTATGACGTTATTCTGAAGAAGGTCTAGGCCGCAATTGAGCAGAAAACTATTAGACTGACGTTGGACAAAAAGGTTTCTTTATGTGTTTTGTTTGTAACTGTATCCTTTAGTATTATTCTACGTGATCATTTCTGCTTCACACAAAACATACATACTTTGTAGAACATAAACAAGTAATTTAACAAAAAACCAGACTGCATAGACCTATATCCTACTCTAGACATTTTAAAGGAATCCAACGACATCTAACTCGTCAAAATTCCGTTTTGGCTTTTGGCACAATCTATCCCCCTTTCAAAAGGGGGGTAGATCGTGAACATGGTGCATGCAACTGTGCCGAAATTTCGGGAACTCAACAAAAATAAAAATCGTGGTAAATATTCCGTGAATACTAATAGTAATGTAGTTAACCACCACGAAAGTCTAAAACAATGCTTAATATTGTAGTCATTGTGATACGCCACCGATTGTTTATATTTCCCGTAAATAAAAAACTAGAAAAGCTAGCTAGATAAAGCTGCCGCTTTGTGGCACTAGTCTATAAGGTTGTCCTGTTTCTGTTTCGTTTTTGGTGTGCACAAAGAAAAACTGGTGAAGAGTTCCTATATGTCATTCTAAGATATTTCTTTGTAACAAATCCAGTAGGTAAAAAAAGATTATGTTTACAAAAAGTGTGATAGCACGCACAAAATAAAGTACTGTATCAGCCTTTAAACATCCCACTGCTGGGATATCCCATCGAATACACCATCGAATTTCTTCTCCGGAAATATGCAGGTTTCCTCACGATGTTTTCCTGCACCGTAAAGCCAGTGGTATATGCGTACGTAAGTTCCAAAGAACTCATTGGTACGGGCCCGCCCGGGTTCGAACCCGCTACATCACGAATGTGAAGTGAGCGTTCTCCCACTGAGCTACCACGACTAAAAACAAGATAAAAGTAAAGTAAGATGGGATAGACAGGGGAAGGACTCATTACTTGACACCGTTCAAAGAAAATTTATCCTTTAGATCAAAGGACCCTGCTCTAGGGAAGTCACATCAGTGGGGAATGGAGGAAAAAGCAATTTGTGACGTATTAACACGTTTGCTGTAGGCATTCGGACAATTTTTTGCTATTGACGTGTTCGTTTAGGCTAATTTGAGAACATTTTGAAGGTTAAAGCCGATTTTTTAGGGCTACACTTTTTTAGTATGAGAATGTCATTCTTCTTGTGTAGATTTTCTTTCGTTTGTGTTTCTATATTGCGTGTCGTGTAGTTGAATAGGTCTTTTAAAGTTAACGATTTTTTAAGAATAAAAAAAAACATAATTATATATTATAAAATATAATATTTTAAATAGGTATAATAAATATTAATATTTTATTTTATATTATTTAAGGTTGGCTATAAGGTAACATGTAAAGTTCAATTTTTTCTTTTTTTTTTCTTTTCCTTCAACAATTTTTATCAGATGTACCGTTTGCGAAATGTGGACCGAAAGTATTAAAAAAGTAGCTTAATGTGTGTCCCCAAACCACCCTGCCTTTTCTAAACTATGCATCTCAGAAACGTATCTTCCATCTTGATATCTTTGAAAAAACTTTCTTTTAAAATTATTTCGGGCAAAATATTGTGATAATAACTTTTTTAAGATAAGCAGAAAAAAACTGTTAAATACTTCAAACGTCCTGCACGTCTACGGAACCCTACTAAGCATGGCACGATACGTTCTTGACAAATTTAGTAATTAATTATATTTTAAGGAAATTATTACGTATTCCTTCCAGCTCCTGCTAAGTTTGAAACCATTGCATAGCGACAAAACATTTTAAGCTATCAACAAGTAATTTTCTAAGTAAGCAAGTAAAATTCTAAGTAAAAGTTTTCGATACATTTTATAGAAAATTTACAAATACACGAACACTAGTCTAAATTGAACATTTTTCTTTAAAGTCCTCTCGAACCCGAATAGACTTCGATTTTCACTATATTGCGAGCATAAAGTGAACCAATCTTAAACTTTTCTCACTATTATGTTTATATACACAGAAGTTACCATCTGTCCCTGTAGACAAGGAGTTTTTTTTTTATTTTCATTATGATACTGGTTATCGAGACGAGCAAGTCTCTCACCTGATATAAAACGTCACGCTTGCCCATAACAGTTCAGTGCCACCCATAATTTTGAACTCCCGTCAGTTTAAAACCACGTGCGGCCATGCAATGCGCTCGTCACCCTTAGATATTAGATGTTAAATCTCTTCGTGCTTTCGTAGCTGTTGTATAGACAGCTACGAAATTACTGGGTGTAAAGAGATTTAACATCTATTATCTCAGTGTTACGAGCGCATTGCATTGCCTCACGTGGATGTTAGAAATTGTGAGTGGCACTGAACTGTTACGCTTAATATCAAGAGAGGGACATGCTCGCCTCGAAAAAAATATAAAATAATATTGACTTGATGATTGATGAATTAAAAAATTTAAGAAAAAATAAAAAATATTACTATTTTAATAATTATTTTGATGTAACTTACTAAATTTTATATTCATTTCATATAATTATGATTTGAAAATGTGTTGAATTTGGCGCCGTATACTAAACTTAATCCCTCTTATTAATAAACGCGGAGAAACCTTGGAGCAGTTACTCAGTCTTCTGTCTTTTTCAATCGAGTTCTAATTTCGAAAGAGCGAAAAGGACGAACACGTGGTGACTTATCTAAGGGCACGCCACGTCTATTAATACAGGGGAATGCGCCCAGAGATGATCACCTGGGTTTCACGACTTTATTCGCCTGAGAGATAAATTTATGTAGCAAAGGCAAGATGAGGCACCTACGTTTTGATTTCTCGGTGTTTGTTATTGAAGCATAATGACATCACGTGTCACATTGCTTTCTTTCTCCTTCATAAGAATATTGAACGGCGTCTCCTCGCCTACCAACTTTGGCTACCGGGTGGAGCTGAGGAAACTTTATTTATTTCCAAGTTCTGTGGAAATGTTTAATGTTGGATTTTTATTTCCTTCCCGCAGCCGCCTTCAGAGAGCATTTGCAAGTTTATTTTTAAAACGCTATAATTATTATGTATGTCAGAGTTCTTCGAGAACTCTCTATCAGTAAATGCTTGTGTTTATTGGAGTTTAGAGTGTATCATATCACATGACATTACATATTTAACAATAATAATGTGAAGTACACCTAAACTATGAAGTTTGGCGAAAAGCATTTGAATCTTAAAAGTATAAATATAATAATCTAGTTCTTCCGCCACCTAGTGGGAGGCCTACCTACGCTGAGTTTCCCGGTCCTTGGTCGCCACTCAATAACCACTTCCATCGGTTTTCGGCCCTTCGAGTGATGTGGCCGGTCTATTGCCACTTCAGCTTGCAAACCCTAAAAGCCATGACGGTGACTTAGGTTTTTCGGCAAATATCCTCGTTCCGTTTTTCACCCGCAAAGAAACTCCGAGCATAGTTCTTTCCATTGCCCGCTGTGGGACTCTGTGTTTATCCAAATTGTCAGCATTCAAGGACCAAGTCTCATCAAAAAGTGACCATACCGACAGACAAAGTGACTATTACATAATTATGTAATACTTGTTATGTGATCAATGGTCACAAAACATAACATGTTATGTGAAAGTCGCGGGCAACCGGTGGATACAAGTGACACGTTTTTGGTCGGTGTGGCGGCTTAAAGAGGAGGCCTATGTTCATTAGTATAATGTACATACATATGTAACATAGTAATTACGGGCTGAAAATGATGATAATGAAAGTCTAGGTGCTTAGTTACTCCATTACACTACAAATATCCGAACTAAAGCTGACATTTTATGTGACAATGCTGCTCCTCTAGTCGCAAACACCATCCAGTATTCTCTAGAAGAGGTTAGTTTGCATTAGAAGCGGCACTAACTCTCCCCCGTTGTCGTCCCAAATGTCACCCGGCTTCCAATAAAGTAGGGTACAACTTCCAAATTGAAAAAGAAATCTCGCCCGGCACATGCAAATGTCTAGTACAAAATTGCTAAACTCTCCGACTGTGAGTGGATTATGGAATTTTTGTAAGTATGAAAAATCTGATCTAGAGCAATATTTTATTTAATATTTTTATTATCTGATCTAATATTTTTTACTGGATACTCGGTTAGATGACGGAAATAATCTAAAATATCATTATACTCTTCAATAATTCTGAATCTGTTTATTATTTAATTTCTGAATAAGGATTTTTGTTATCAGTTAAGGTTAGATTCGTTTTATTTTTATAAAAGATGTAAATAATATACAGAGTTATAAGGAAAGGGTATGCTAAGCCGAAAGGGGCTCATAGTACTCATGATTGTGAAAAACTTTTACTATGGGACCAACCCTGAAATCGAGAAAAAAAAATCAGCTGTTCCATATATTTTGTCGAGTGTCATTGCCATTTTTCTATGGAATATCTTAATTTTTTCCACTCGATTTCAGGGTTGGTCCCATAGTAGAAGTTGTTTAGAATGATGAATACTATGAGCCACTTGCGGCTTATCATACCCTTTTTTTAACCCTGTATAGTAAAAATTTGATCCAATATTTATTTTGCACTAGATACAATATAGCGGAAAGACATTTGATTGGTTATCATCCTGAATCAATCAAATCAAATCAGATGGGATGGCAGTCAAACGCAAGCCTATAAATAAAAAATAAAAACTTAAGTTCTTTCCTTCCATGATAGATTTATTGCTGACAGTGTAGTAAAAAATTGGAATAACAAATAACAAAGAGCTCAATTAATGCTACCCTAGCGTTTAAATTAATTTACCATTTCAAAAACTGATGAACTACTTTCTTAACCACGGCACCTTAATATTTAAAAACCTTATAGACGGCCACGTGGATTTAATCCGGCTAAGAATAGATTAGACGCCGTCCGGATATAGGTCACTCGATTTAAGTGTTAGGTGCGGCTTCAGCCCGCAGAGGCTATTGTTGACTCGAGGCGGGTTCTCGAGAGTTGATTTTGTAATGCGTCGAAAAAGAAACTGACTGGGAAAAGTTAGTGAAATCGAGTACATTTAAAGAAATTATTCATGACGTGCCAATAGAGTTTTTTTTAAATCAAAAAGTTTGTAAATTCGTGTTATTTTAATGGCGTCGATTGTGTTGTACCAATCTGTCAGGCCTAAAATAATCTGAGTCTCTTTTCTTTTCAGTATGTGTGAAAAGGATGTCAACAATTTTAGATCTGTAAAATTTAGTTTAGTTTATAAATTCATCATTCAGAAAATAATTATTAGTTAGAAACAAAGTCACTTTTAGGGTAGATTGTACATTAGGCTAACGAACTTATGGAGTTACGTCACAATCTGGCCAACAAATATCTGAGTCTCTTTTTTTTCAGTATGTGTGAAAAAGATGTCAACAATTTTAGAGCTGTAAAATTTAGTTTATTTTATAAATTCATCATTCAGAAAATAATTCATAGTTAGAAAGAAGTCATTCACTTTTGGGGTAGGTTATATATTAGACTAACAAACTTGTGGAGTTACGTCTAAAGGACTCGGAATGTTTGGAAGTAGGGGAAATACGAGAACATTGGACTAACAAGCGTTGGACTATCCGAAGCATCGAAATCACGAACTTTTGTAGCGTATCAGCAAATCTGCTATTTAAAAAAAACCCAAATCGTAATTGCCCATACACATTATCCTAGTAACGCGTTGCCGAGATATTTGAGTTCAAAGATAGAGTTAGTTGTCATTTGATATTTTTGAGCTCCTACATCTCAGAAATCAAACTCGAAATCGAAAGTTTTTGGTTAAAACTCTTCTATCGATTTATAAAGGTTTGATCAGTGGCTGCGTTTTCATGTTTTTTTTAACGACAGACTTATATGTATGCCAAGCTCCATAGTCAAATTATGGAACCCATTTTAAAGTAAAATGTATATTATTCGCGTTATTTAAGACTGGACTGACTGGACTGAAGCAGCGTAGGCAGGCCTCCCACTAGGTGGACCGACGACATTGTGAAAGTTGCGGGCAAGCGGTGCAAGCAAGGGACACGTTGTCGGTCGGTGTGGCGCTCTACGGGGGAGGCCTATGTTCAGCAGTGCACGTCTTCTGGCTGACGATGATGATGATGACACAGTATTTTACGATTTTTTTAAACAAACCTACTTTGACTTCACAAAATTGTAGAGAACATACACTAAACCAAAAAATCCAATTCAAAATTCAATATTTTTTTCTAGTATTAGCAAAGAGTAATTTTTCTGTGACTTTCTTTATTCACACTTTACTATGTATAATCATAAAGATTTATTTTTAAGTCGTTGACTGTTACTATTTAAGTAAAACTCGCTTCTTAGTTTCATGTAGTCTGCACCTATAATTGTGGTGACTTATATGTAAGTGGAGCTGGGCAGGACACGTTGCTAGGTTCAGAGATGACAGGTGGAGTAAGGCTGTAACAGAGTGGTGGCTGAGGCAAGGTAGGCGGAGCGTTGGCCGTCCAGCTGCGAGATGGGTCGACGATATCGTCACCATCGCGGGTCAAACCTGGACTAGATTGGCACAGGACCGAGGCAGATGGCACAGTAAGAGAGAGGCCTATACCCAGCAGTGGGATAAGGAAGGCTGTGGATGATGATGATGATGATATGTTACAATGACTTTTATCATGTTGGTGCCTATTAAATAAATAAATAAATTTGTAATGCAACGTACACCTGCCTCACTAACTCAAAGTAGCTTCGGTGCTTAGTCGCGGCGTCTTTTTAATCCTACGCCAGTTTCTGGGGCAGGTAAAGGAGGTGACTGATCGATCGACTGTGATAGTTAAACCTGGTACTTAAGTGAGCTAAGTTACAAGGAAAGAACTTCCGTTAGGTGAATTGGTAATTTCCGGATGTAACCTAGTAACATTATGTAGTTAGTTATATTACAGTGAAACTTGGTTAAGTGGGACCTGGATAAATGAGAAACCTCCATAGCTGGAACTCATGCTGAGGTCCCAACACTTTGGCAGTGAATTACCTCTGTTAGTGGGACGTTACATAACATGCTATTTTATTTAATAATCGCACCTCTATAACTAAAATAACCTGTATTCTGACCTTTATTAATGGAACTCTCTGTAAATGAGACAGATATTTATTTATACTTGGATATCTCAGACACTGGGTAAGTGCAATACCTCTACAAGTGAAACCAATTTGCAGATCCCTTGATGTCTTACTTAACCAGGTTTCACTGTATATAATTGTAATCCTAACTAATATTATAAAAGCGAAAGTAACTCTGTCTCTCTGTCTGGGTATTTGTTGCGTTATCACGGCTAAACGGCTGAACGGATCAACCTGATTTTTTGCATATACATGCTGTTAAAAAAGTATCGGGAATAGATCATTTGTTTATGGTTCCAAATTCAGTTATTTTGATATATTTTTTTGTTGTTAGTTTGGCAAAACTGTTTTCCATTTTGGCGCGGAGTTTGAGTTACATCTGTCATTTAGATTAAATAGTGCTGTTTTTTGTTGCATCATTTCTAGTATGTGTTGCGAATTTCATAATGGACAAAAAAAAAACTTTGGTTTAGCACCACGACAGCGCGCTTACACAAGGCCATCATTGTGACAGGATTTTTGACCTAAAACTCAACAAATACCATCGAGCAACCACCTTTTTCACCACATATGGCTCCAGCCGACTTCTTTCTTTTTCCTAAACTCAAATTACCACTTTGTAACACGCGTTTTTATTCGGTAGAAGACATTAAAGAGAATTCGTGGCGAGAACTGAACTCAATTCTGGAAAAAAGCGTTTAAAAAATGTTTCGATGTTTGGATTATTCGTTGGCGTAAGTGTTTCATTTCTGAAGAAGCATACTTTGAAACCAATAAAATTAATTTGGAATAACTAACATTTTGTGTATTATTGACGTTTTCCCGGTACTTTCTTCACAGAGTAGTATATAGCTTAAAGATCGGAGACGGACCTAAGTTATTTTTTTTTGGTACACGCGAACGAAGTCATAGGTAACAGCTAATTGTTAATAGAAAGGTTACTATTTACATAATTACTTGGGTGCAGCAAGGAATGAACTGTGGATTGTTGTAAACATGACAGTATTTTTTGTAGTGGTAAGATTATTTTTCAGAGGCCATGGGGAAGGACCACATCGTTTACATTTAACCACTGAGCAGTAGTGTGCAAAATATAATGTGTTCCTGATTGAAATGCAATCTATTATTAAGTAATTAAGTAAAAATATGTCAAACCACGTCAGTTTACAAAGTAAACAAGTAATACCACTAGCAAAAAAAAAAAAAATACCCGACTGCAAAATGTACCCTGTGATACTCCTGACGTTAAGATAAATCCAACGACACCTCACTCGTCAAAACCGGTCGAGCCATTTAGGCTTCAGGAGGTACTATAGGAACAGACTTACTGTAGTTTTGCGGTACTCCATTTCTTTGAAAATAAAATGTACTTTGTAATGAATAAAATAATTTAAAAAAACACAAAAAGGCATACCTACATACTTACAAACACCCCAAAAACATTACAAAGGGCAATGTCTTCAGTGTCATTGCAGGTTTTTCGTTGTCCTCCACTACTTCACCCTCACAGAATTCTCCCCCTTTATGTCTTTGTTCACCCCATTGCTGAGACCAAGAGATGTAGTTCCTCGTCCCACTCAGCAGTGGAACCACAAGGAATACACAGTGCCGTTCCTTGTGACCCCGCTGATGAAATTAGTTAGAAAAACAGGTCAAATAAAAATACAATTCACGAGGGTCCACGAGGAATAACAAAGCGTATATTCCCCGGCCTACATTTCCTAATATTTCGAACTAAACTTCGCCGTGGTCCAATGGGCTGAGATAGTTGGACCACGAGGAACCACCCGTTTTCAGTGTAATCACTGAGCATGTTATAATTTCAGGGCGAAGAGCACAGAGCATCGCCGCACCTTGTCTTAAACTGGTGAAGTTAAACTATTCTGGGTGGCATTGAACTTTTATGGGCAAGCGTGACTATAGCCAGCGTGAACTATTCAGGCGAGGGAATTGATTATCTCCTTACACAGTTGAATTAAATAAAAGTATTCGTCTCCTTGACATAGGTATATTTTATACAAATTCCACTGTGGTACTTTTTGGGACAGAAAAATAGCAAACAAATTAAAAATTTATTTTACTGACCACAACAAAGAAGAAATTTGCAAATTTAAACATAATTCAACCACTCTTAAATTCAAATCGTGTTTCTGAGAATCGTCGAATGTCAAAGGCCTTTGATGTGTTAATTTTATCGGCTTGTCATATGAGTCGGTTTTAGCAAGTGATTTATAATTTAAGAGAGTATGAGACCGTAGGGCGGATTATAATCACACCATAATAAGCCTCCAAAGTATGCAACTGAATACATCCCAGCAACTATATTATTATTACTTTTTATCCCGAAAAATGTAAGGCTACTTTGGGATAATGGGCTAAACTATTGGTGATGCTATAGCAAACGCATCATCATCTGAGTCGTCGGGACATAAATCATTCAATATGTCTATGTCGCTCCCACTCACAGGTCTGACGTATATTGCTCAACGACTCAGAAAATATTGATTTTAGTTTTATATTCTACAAAATAAATAAAAATAATAAAACTTGTGACCGAAGGGCTTCGTCGAAAATTACCATTGCTGTTCAACTAGGTCACGTCGCTTGGCGCTTTGGGTACTTTGTCCACTGATAGTGGCCGTAGCTCCGTTGTTTTATTTCATTTTCAGTCACGGCTTGGGGTCTTGTCCCCCTAAGAAGCATCAGCAGGGGGACCGACAGGAAATAATTAGTTTGATCTGTCCCCTCGTCGGTAAAAGGGGGACAATTCATATTTTTTACAGACAGGAATAATCTATAGATATTCCGTGGTATAGTTAGTTTTACAAACGTTAAAACATTTTCGAATAAATTCACAAAAACTTAATAAAAAATCTAAAATAAATACTCACCATATACGTCAATGCACCCAATCTGAAACTTCATACTCGGCTGTGTATTTATCTGGCACATGTAGCAGCCCCTGTCTTCAGCTCGCAGCGGCCTGATCCTGAGCTGCCATGTCCTCGGAGCGTCCAAGTTCACGGAGTACCTGGCGCCGAGGACTGTTCTCTCGTGCATCGTGAGGACTGTCTGGTCTTCTGCTCTTAGCCAGCCAACCTGGGAACAAATACTACTAGAAGTCTCTTTTTCACATCTATAGTATTGTTCAAATATTCAAAATGAAGTTTGTTGTTAATAATTGATCGCACAAACAATGAAGATGGGAGCCACATTTTTTTGCACTTTTAATGCGTGAGAAGTGCAAGAAAAAGTGGCTCCCATCTTTAGAGCCGTGGAACGATGTAAGTTACATGAATTCTAGGCTGAGGTAACATATAATAAATAATATCGGCAAATTTATTCCCCGGAAAATTTAGGTTTATTTTAAATGATGATTTTTCATGATTTTCAAAACCCGGTATAAAAACTTTACTTAGTATTTACGAAACGTAGTCATTCTTTTATCCGTCTAGACAAAAAACGGTGTATTTGTATGTAAAACTAGTTTTTTTATTCTTTATTTTTTATCGGGTTTTCGATTATACAATAATGGCTCTTATGTCAACACGTTTTGGTCGGACCGAACCCGCGGGATCATGTGACAAAATTTAGAATTGGTCTGCAGGACCCGTTGACAAATTTTGTAATTTGTATAACACGGAGAAAAGTTTTTGACATTAATATTACGAAAATATTAGAGACAGCCACAGACACGTAACGCATTTCTCTTAGCAATAGAGAAATTAAATAAATGAAAACTTGCATGACTCTTCATGAGAATTAGTATGACATTTTAAATGTCATAATAAACAATCAGTAATTTTATATAAATAAAAAATTTGATTGTGCGAGCGAGAGAGCATGTGCTACGTCACATTAAGAGTAATATCTAAACCTTGTTCAAAATAACTTTGAAAATTGTAGAAATAACGCTGAAAACTGAAATAGCTCCACAAACAACTGCAGTACAAGCGAGCGGAGTACTGCATCGCGTGTGTAGTACCTGTAGATGAAACTAGAATATTTCTGAATAAATAAAAACTAACAACTTGCGTCATAAGCTTCAACTAAGAACTGGAACGTCTAGAATATACAGTCCTTACTGCAGTACTTAAGATTCGCAAATGTCGTACATCATTCATTTATTACAGACACATTTATCGTAGATCTACATCTGAATGCGAGTGCGCTAATATACAACACGGCACATTCCGGGCCAAAAGGTGTGTGACGTAACACAAATGTGTGATTAGTGTGTGGTGCGCCTTATTATTATTATTATATCATCCATCCGCATCTTCAGCCTACCCGTGAACATGGCGCATGCAACTGTGCCGAAATATCGGGACCTCAACAAAATTAAAAATCGTGGTGAATATCCCGGGAGTAAGCAACCACGAAAGTCTAAAAAAGTGAAAAACTTCACGATTCAGAGAAAAAACTAAAAACGTGTTTTATAACACATGTTATTTAGAGTTTCATTAATCATGTTTCTAAAGTTACATTAAACTCATATATCTCTTATATCTTATCTCTTATACCCTCAACTGTTTATAACCAAAATATGAAATTGGTACAGTTTGCTATAACCGCAAATACTTTACCAACCCTTTGCGACATATATAAACACTTTAGGGATATATAGTCGTGCCACAGCTATCTCGCTCACACATTTGCCAGTATTTGTAAGAATAATAAAGAGTATGAATAATTTCCAAAAACTACGTTATGACTATCATACCATTATTAAGACTAGCTATTGTCATACAATAGAAATAATTAATTTTCGATGGGTTAGATTTTGGTCAAAAGAAATTTCTAATCCGAGGTAAAAACAAAATACGATGGAATTTAAATAATAATTTGGTGTTGTTCCTCTCTCGCAGGTATCCATTTCAAAGGCGTCTAAAAGTTACAAAAAATCAGTATATTGAACGTTTTTCTCTGTGTCTGTATTTCCTATGTGAAACAATGTGTTCTCCGTCCTTATAAGCGAGTAATACGTCAGGGGTCCCTCGGTGGTGCTGCGCTAGACAGCTTGACTGGTAGGGTGTGAGGGCACGTAAGTCTTACTACACGTAGGACTATAGATACAACTATGTATATGTTCCTACAGGCTTGATACATCACTTTGCAAGAATGAAGAAAAAAGATACTGTCTTCACCTTTCTTGTCTTTCTGTTTGTTCCTCTGATTGCATTTCTGTCGGTTTTTCCGTCTGATCGTAATTGTCAGTAAATTAATGTCGCTTTTAGAATTACTATTCCTTGGAATTTAAGAGTTTTTCTGTCATGCTTATAGTATTCCCTGATAAAGGACACTGAATATTATTGAAACTATAATCGGAATAACCGACATAATTTAACGTGAGTATTCCCGTTTTATTAAAACAAAATTGCGAACTTGAAAAATCATGTCGCTGCTTTGCTAATTATCGAATACTTGTGTTCTTTCGTTTTAATCCACTTACGATTAATAATCATTAAAACACGAAATAACTAACCATTCGGCTACGTGCCTGAGTGTAGGTAAATCTCAAAAATAAAATTTCTGTATTTTTTTCTAAAACTGTAACTTTTTAATTACTACCAGTCAATCCTGAAATACGTTATTTCCTTTAAATAGTTGGCAATCCTAGCCTAAGTTAATCAACAACTTAATTCCACTCCATTGTCTCTGGAGATGTCTTACCGACGTGAAAACAGGAATTTTTATTTTTTAAATAAATTAATTTTTTTTTTTCTTTACTAGTGACCCGTACATGTCCAAAAAAATACGACCAGAACCACCGGAAGATGAACAGCAGCATCTTAGTAAAAGGTGGATAACATAACTAGAGAGAATAGAGAGACCTATACCCAGCAGTGGGAAAAGGAAGGATGATGATGATTATTCTCACCATGAGTTACATATAGATGCATGATGCATCTAATCATTGGGTATAAAATAACGAGAGAAAAAATCCCAATAGATCAATCGAGGATCTACCAATGGATCTGAGAAAAATAGTTCTCGATATATCCATGATTGCAAAATGCGGATAAAAGGAGAAAAAAGTATCTGTAGATCCCATGGATCTGAGCACTGGATCCAAAGATAATGATCCAAGCGTGGGTACTATTGTAACCTAAGGGAACGCATTAGTAGCAAAGCCCGACTTCCGGCTGATGATGATGATGAAAGTAATAGTCACACGAAACACCGGAAACTTTAACCAACAAAATAAAACTAGTAACTTGCCTAACTGAAACATAAATTGTACCAAGTGATTGTACACACAACAGATGTTTATATGTAGTTAGCAAGCACAGTATAAGTTACAGTATATGTATGTACACACCTTAATTACATTTGGTGAGTAGCTGGTTCGAAACTCGTATTAAAGCGTAAGACACAGCGTAAGCTGCTAATAATATAAAAGCAAACAATCGTACTGTATATCTGGAGTTTACTGTAAACTACGAGTAAAGATATAACGTGCTTTATGAGCTAGCACTTAACCAAAGCGTGTACTGCATGCATGCATGCATGCATGGTAGTGATTTCTAGAACTTGGGTGGCTAGCTACCACACTCAAGTTGGAAATAGCCCAGCATCTAACAGTGTGTTATATTTTAGAAAACTGCAAATTTGTGAAAAAACACCCTCAATTCTTTACAAAATTATCAGACAAGCGAGATTACCGAATAAGGTCTAATTATAAAAACAAATTAATAGTACCACCGTCTAAACTAGACATGCATAGCTCCGGACCGAACCCAATGGCTGCTAAAATATACAACAAACTACCAGTACAAAAAAAAAAAAAAAGAAAGTATAAAAGAGATAGAAGAAGAGTTCAAATTTGCTAAAGCCCTAAAAAGTGTATTACTCGCGAAATCCTACTATACCCTAGACGAATTTTTGAGAGATAAGATAATTATAGAATAGATTGACCCGCTCCGCACGATATTGCCATACCCAATCAGGGTCATTATGATTTACTTATTTAAAATATGCTAGTTAAGATCTGCATGTAATCCACATAATGTTTGCAATAAATGAATTGAGTATTGAGTATTGTTCTAGCACCTTACTTGAGAGCCAATTTTCATACTAGGCTAGGCTATCCGCAATCAAATTGTCACTTAGCACCAGGTGAGTTTATAATCAAATGTCTGTTTAACCTATATATAAATAAAACCTAGTTTTTCCATACAAAAAGCGCCAAATGTTACCCACCCCTAAATATAATCCGATTTCACTTATTTTGTTGTTTGTCTGACCGTAGAAAACTATGCATATAGTTATTTTTTAGATATCGCAATACTTTTTTTTTAATGTAATTTGGTGACGAAATGTCGCTTACGTGATGTTAATGATACCTTCGTAATTATAGGCACCTAAAGCTAACATTTTATTGCGTTGAAATTGTGACAAAGGAAAGTAGTTTTTATTAGAATACCAAAAATCTCTTGAAAACAAAACCAACAGCAATGTAGCGAAAAAAATAAGTCGGTAATAAATAAATTAGAACAATTTGCCAATTATCAGACCACCATCACTCTTACCACCATGTCTCTTCACACAGTAACATAAAAAAGACATCTCTTAAGAAATCTGATCAAATAAATTTGAATTCGGTTCAAACAACCATTTCGTTTCGTTCAATTTCTTTTAAATACCATTTTACTTGTAAATCACCAGATTCGGCACATTTTTCATTCCGATATTTATCTCGCAGCATCTTAATTTAGGGCGTCGAAAAAGAATTACAAAGTTTGAAACAAAATAGGTCAAGTGCGATTAAAATTCCTCCGGCGTCCCCTGATTTCACCTACAGATATTTTCGTATTCATTTAAATCACAATGGCCGGTGTAGCAACAAAGAATGAAACAAAGATCCGTCGTCTTTCTCAAAGACTTTAATCAGGGACGAATTAGATTTTATTGTAAACAATGAAACGAAAATGTGTACAAAGGCTAAATCCGAGAAAGAAAATCGGGTGCAAAAAAAGAAAAAACAAAAGAATTGTGGCGCTGCAGCAGAATACAGTATTCTGTATAAGAAAGTGCAAGAGATACTGTCAGTTTTATTCACGACTCAGTCGGTATTTTTTTTATCATCTCTGACAAGATATTAGTACAAGTATCTTTTTTAATACAGTATAAGACATTGCAAAATGAAATGATATAAAGCTATGATTTTATTATTACATCGCATTGGAAACAACTACAACTAAAAATACTCTGAATTGTAATGTTTAAATTACATTTATATCTCGTATATAGTTTAAACTAAAAATTGAGCCACAAAAAGATTCTAAGCTAATATTGAACAATATAAATAAAATGAAAAAACCTTCGATTCTATCAAGACCTGGGAAGTATTCTAGTCTCTTCAGCGATGACTATAGGTATATCGATATGACGAAGTGTTTGTATAGGAACTCCACCATGTCAATCCGACTACAGGAAGAGAGCACGAGGCCAATTCGAATGCGAAAATGCGTGAGACAGGAAGATGTTATTTCTCCAAAACTGTTCACGAACGCATCGGAGGACGTTTTCAAGCTCTTGGACTGGAAGGGATTTGGCATAAACATTAACCGCGAATACATCACTCACCTTCGTTTTGCCGATGATATAGTAATCATGGCAGAGTCGATAGTGGACCTTGATAATATGCTAAACGACCTCAGTGACGTTACTCAACGGGTGGGTCTTAAAATTGGCATGGCCAAGACGAAAATCATGTCAAATGCCCATGTTGTACCCGTACAGTTGGGAACGATGCGCTCGAAGTTGTTGACCATTATAGACCTTTGACAAACTGTCCAGTTAGATAAGTCCAACTTCGACAAAGAGGTCGCCCGAAGAATCCAACTCGGATGGGCAGGAAATTGCCCAATTGGAATTGGTTGAAGACAAAGGTCTTCTACCAATGTGTGCTGCCAGTGATGACTTATGGAACTAAAACGTGGTCCTTGACCACTGGCCTTTTAGAAAAACTCAGAGTTGCACAGCGGGCAATGGAGAGAGCTATGCTCGGAGTTTCTTTGTGCGATAAAATCCGGAACGAGGATATTCGTCGAAGAACTAATGTCACCGATATAGCTTTCAGAGTTTTCAAGCTGAAGTGGCAATAGGCAGGCCACATCACTCAAGGCATCGATAACCGGTGGGGAAGAAAGGTTCTTGAGTGGCGTCCACGAACCGGAAAACGCAACGTAGGCAGGACTCCCACTAGGTGTCCCGACGACATTGTAAAAGTCACGGGCTACCGATGGATCCAAGTGGCACGTTGTCGGTCGGTGTAGCACTGTAAGGGGGAGGCCTATGTTCAGCAGTGCACGTCTTCTGGCCGATGAAGATGTTCCATATGCCATTACCGACAACATACAATAAACTATATTTTTATGATTATATTATTACTACGTTATTTATGAATTTTGACAACTGAGGTGTCGTTAGATTACTTTTTATGTTCGATGTGATATAGGCTATATTTTGCAATCGGTTTTTTTCTTTCTATTAATATTAATTCGTTGACAAACAATTGTCGTTGACTCTTCAACTAGACAGAGGTGGACTTCATTTCGTAGTTCCCACATGCAAGTATTAAAATGCACATCGTGCCTTAACACAGGGATGGCAAACCTCGATTTTGGTGCATTGTTATGCACCAGGCAACAAGCCAACCTTGCGGTTTGCACGACACACGCTGTGGAAACGGGAACTAACTAGAATATTTAATGGATATTAAAAAAAATATATACTAATGATTCTTTCGCTTATTTTTTGCACTTAATTCAAATCACTTAAATATTGTAAAACGATAATAGTTTTCTACGATAATTCAACTAAATATATAAAAGCGAGAATTAAAAAAAACATTAAATTGAAACGTCATGTTTTGACTTTATTTTTGATTATTAAATTTATTATAAAAAAAAAATAAAAAAAAAACTCTCGGGGCCATTCTAATATTTATGTGGTTGGACTTTTGGCGGAAGCGCGATAAAAACATATCGAGTCATTGTAAAAATTTTCAAACAGTTTCTTTTCGCGTTTTAATCGTAGTTTAATACTTACTAAAACAAAGCAACACAATCAGCTGTACAATGACGGTACTTAAAGTTTTTTTCATTTGTTTTCGTGGAAAAACCCCGAGACAATCGAACACAAACAATAATTGTACTTTATCACATCTTCGTTGTTTACTGATCTGAGGTTTGGTGCCAAAGGTTTGGTTCAAATCTAAAAACTAAACTGAGCATATAAACCTGCGCAAGAATGTAGTACGTCCCAAGAATGAACATCAAGCATTTTTTCCCAGAAATATGTCTGATACGGCGCGGTTAGCTTAGAATTCATATATAAAACACTAAGTATATTGATTTTAAAATAATGGTCAACCCAAAGATCTTTGCCAGAGTCCACAAAAAATTAAAGAGGGTATTTTTTTTGTGGTATATGTAAGGTGTTTGTTTGGATGTTTATATTAATTATCTCCTGAAGCCTAAACGGCTTGATCAATTTTGACGTTGGATTACACTCTTTATGTCTGTGGTGACATTATTACATTTTACAGTCGTAATTTTAGATTTTCTGTAAATAATACTTTTAAGTTGCTACCGTTCATATAATGTTTCATCAGTACCACAGAATAGATAATAGTACTGATATACCGATTCACAGTGAACCATAAAGATTCCAACAGGCTCTATCCACATGGTACCCGTTCCGTAAAATATTCCCCGCGTAAAACTTGCGTTCCTCTTTCATCATATATTTTCGTCACGTCAGACAAAGTACCGTATAACGGCAAAGTTACTTTCCAAGTTTCTAACGGGGGAAAAAATCATTGGTAAGTAAATTGACGATAATAAATTTGATAATATTGCGCTAGGGTAAGTTAGGTCGTCTAGGTAGGATAGCATGAAGGCCCAAATGATTTAGTTTAGGGGCCGCACGGTATTTGATTGCGAAATTTTGGTGAGTCGGAAAAATGATTCGAACACACTAGACGAACATTAAAATACTAGATATCGTTGTTCTTTCTGTGTTTAGAAGTGTTTGCTGGACCTTGCCCAAAGGATGGTAATTCAATGCGACAATTCAAGCAGTAGTTTGGGTACGATGTCTTTTCGTTCTTATCTTAGTGTTAGTCTTAATTTTATTTCGTTTTTCTTTCTGCTTGCTTTTTTAATACACGTAATACCTGATCTTGTCAATAAGTCTCTAAAAAATATTAGGTAATTAAATTGTATTTCTATTTTACCAATTCATTAAACTTGCTAATATTCATAATAGGCACTGCTTATTACATTACTATTAGTACTCACGGGAAATTTACCATGATTTTTAGTTTTGTTGAGTTCCCGATATTGCGGCACGGTTGTATGCGCCATGTTCACTGGTAGACTGAAGATGCGAGTGGATGATAAAACGTTACGAAATTTAGGAGCAGACAAACCGATCTACCTCCTTTCTCGGTGTTGAGGCACCGTTTGTTCATGAAACTAACCTTGCATATCTAATTTAGTAACTACATATTTTGTTATTACATTCTTTAATTTATACTACTTTGTCAACTTACAGTATTTTCCTAATAACGTAACTTGTATACTGATTTTTGTCACTAAAATCCATAGCAAAAAATATCACGCTTAAAAATCAAAGCTTCTCCTGAATTGGAGATGCCAGGACATCAACAAAGACATGAACAACTAAGACCCAGTCTAGAACGGATTTAACTCGATTATTTAAAAATCTTTCAGGCCGTGATGATCTACGTCAAAACCAACTTCGGGCTTTCGATAATTTTAGCGGCCCAGTAAATCCACAGGTTTGTGGAAGCTGTGGTAGAACCATATATCAAGTAAAGTGTTAAAGTTGGAAACTCGTGTGTAAGGCCCAAAGGCCCGGCTCTACTGGGCGTGTCAGTCGAACAAGTGGCAAGTTTGTTTACAACAGTTTTGGACGACTGAATATAGGTATAGGTAATGGATTTTATATTGGCTAATACGATTTCCGTAACCTATGAAGTAGATAATGTATATAGAAAAGTTTAAGACCGCTTCCAAAATACGCGCTATCTCGCTGTATAAATGCAAATGTAACTCTGTCTCTCTGGCTGTCTGTCTCTCTGTCTGGGTGTTTGTCGCGTTATAACGGCTAAACGGCTGAACGGATCGAGCTAAAGCCGTTATGAGCTGTTTAGCCGCGATGCGACTCCCACGGTTCTGCAGCGCGTCTTCCATGTTTGTGGAAGCGCGCACTGATGGCTTTGCTGCTATAATGCGAAAAAAGGTAGCCTTTCGCGTGCGAGTGGCAACAGCATTCTCAAAGCTATCACCGATAAGCTAAACTGCCCCACCTTGCAACATCATATTAAAGTGTTAATAAAGTTAAAATAAAATTGTATTTAATTATAATTTTTTTGACATTCAAATATAATTTTAATTTTAAGTATGATTAACGCTTTAATATTAAGTAGGCTACTTAGCTTAGAGTATGGATCTTTGTGTCTGAAATAAATAAATTTTGATTTTGATAACGCTACAGACACCAAGAAAGAGAGACAGATAGACAGAAAGAAACAGTTACATTCCCTGTTATAATATTAGTTAGGATTAGGATGACTCGAATTAAAACAAAATTAAGGCCAAATTATAAATCTTATGGCTTGCGCACGTTGAGGTAGTGGCCATGGGCGCGATTTAGTGTTCATCTTAGCCGTCAGGCGCATATTGTTGTAATCTCTTTGGCCAGGCGTTTGTGCGGGCGTGACGTGCGACATACCTGAAACCGCGAGAGAAACAAACGACTGTACACGTTTGATATTGCCGCGAGCGAGTCACGAGATTGCCCGCTACTTCACCAGACCTGCGTTTTGTACGTGAGCAATTGCATAATAATCCGTATCTTAGAAATTTCACGCCCGCGCCTGCCACCGTGGTCTCTAGTTAACTGGTGACGCCTTAGAAATACTTACTTTGTGCTTCGCAAGGTTGGTAACAGCGCAGCCAAGTACCGCTTCTCTTCCTAAGAAAAACGTGTGATTGCCGATCGGTCGCTCGAATTCAGGTTCTTCTGAGAATTTCTTCGTTGTCATCTGAGAATCTGAAACAAGGACCAAATTATTCTTCTATTTATTTTAATTTTACATTAAAATATGAAAATAGATTAGTCTTTATTTAATGACTAGTCTTTATTGGCTAGGCATGATAATAAGTGACGATGTTGTCGATGAGAGCACATCTAGCCTGGAAGAGAAACTGGCTCTTAAGTGAGGCAGCCGGAACAGACCGTCAGGTGCTCGGCTAAATACTTTTAACTTGGGTGGTAGCTAGCCAGCCGAATAAAATAAAGTACAATACCACCATGCTTTCGATTCCTCCCGCTGATTTCCTTATTCCTCAAAGCTTTTTACTGGGATTTGAACCCAGGACTTGCAGTGTGCGATCTAAGCGCACTACACGGCTACGCGGCTTGGTTCCACTGAATTAGCATCGGTACAATCCCGCTACATACAACATTTATAATGTTTACCCGGACACATGGATGAAGATAAACCATTACTGCCCTATGGCTCGAAGTGATTATTTCTATTGGAGTACGATTCTGTCCTATTTTATTTAAAAGCTTTTACTTAACTTGCAATGTTTTTATGTATGTATGTTAGGGTCAAATCTTGCAACTGAATTTTAGACCAGTTCCCCTTGTGCAATTGAGTTGAAATTTTGCATGGCTGTCAAGTTCCGATGACAATACAATGTCATAATATTATTATGACACCGAGCTGATCTGATGATGAATACGGTAGGTGGTAGGTACTTTGGTAGAGGTAGGGCTCTTCTGTAGAGTCCGCCTGGGGAACTACCACACCTTTGCCAGTTATTCGACCGTCAAACATACTATAGTATAGTAACATAGTATAGTGTGCAAACATTAGTGTTCCGGATTGAAGGGCAATGTTTCCAGCGTAATTACTGGGCACAGACATTTAACATCTAATATCTCAGGATGACGAGCGCAGTGCATTGCCGCGCATGGTTTTGAACTATTTAGGTTCAAAATTCTGGGTGGCACTGAACTGTTATGAGCAAGCGTGAAGCTTAACTGCAGGTGAGCGACTTTCGCGTCTCGTCACAAAATTTTAAAAAAAAGTTGGTAAACGGAACTCTTCAGTAACTAACAGTAGATTGTTGGAGTTTGGACACATTTTGATCAGCTTACAGTACCAATAAATCAGTTTATAATTCCCAAAAAAGTTATTTAGATTCAAAGCAGTTCCAAGACTGCAAGACGTAATATGGATTTTGCCTATTATCTACAGATGTATGCTACGGATAGAATTATTTCTATCCCCTTCACACTTACTGGCATAAACATGAGAGTGATTGAGATAGAAACATTGTCGACTCAGTATCCACAATTCAGTCCGATGATGATTGATCTTGATCTGTTTCAATTATGTTCCGAAAAAGTTTGCCAGTTCCATGTTGGGGCTAGGTATGTTACCGTCTCCGACCACACCTGCACTCCTCCGAATAACTGTGGTCAAACTGTCAACAAGATGTTGTAGTTCGTATTTACACTAGAAACTAGAGTCCTCAATGTGTAAACGTTAGATGTAGATTTATCTTCAGCCTATTTGCTAGGAATACACTTTCTGCCATCATTTCCATGTTGCAGCGTAGAGCTTTACAAACATCGAGTAGCAAATACGCAGAGGGTGCTTTTATATGTGTTTTAGGATTCCGTACCTCAACAGGAAAGAAGCTAAATACCTTTACGACAATTACGAACACAACAGTAATCGTCCAAATCTGTCCAGCCGTTCTCAAACGATGCTCCGTCATAACAATTACGAACACAACAGTAATCGTCCAAATCTGTCCAGCCGTTCTCAAACAATGCTCCGTCATATACGTGGCAAATGTTTTTTTTAAATAGATTACAAAATTATTCCAATTTGGCTATGCTTATCTGTCTCATTGCCTCATACATTTCTGATGTAAATCAGCCTATACAGGGCCATTTCTGTGTACAATTTTCTGCTCAGTGTTAGAACAAGCTCTATACGTACGTACGTACGTACGTTTACTCTAGAGACAGTCTTGCGTATGAGTAATTGTTGGAGCTCATTTCTGGTTCAGTCACGTCACACTTGGAATGTGTTGCTTTCTTAAAGCGTAGTGATGAGAATAAATTAAAGGTGAAACGTGCAAACGGCTACTTTTATTTACACTAATTAACCGAGCAAAGCGAAGCTCTCGGAGTCTACGGGAGCAAATTGGCAGCTGTATGTATTTTTATTTATTTATTTATTTAAGATCAACAGCAGAATAATACAAATTAATGAATATAGCTGACTGCCCCGGTGGCTCAGTTGGTAGTGAACCTACTTTCTGTGTTTGGGGGTGTGTGTTCGATTCCCATCTAGGACAAACATTCATGTGATAAATATTTGTGTTTGTTCTATGTCTGGGTGTTAATATCTATTTATGTATGTATTTAAAAATATATATGTACGTATATCAGTCTCTGGCAGCCATATTACAAGCTTTGCTTAGTTTGGGGTCAGATGGCCGTGTGTGCAAAAATGTCCCAGTATTTATTTATTATAGATACATTTTAGAAACAGCCAATTATAGGTCTATTATATTTTAAGTAATATAAACAATATCGTTTTTAAATCACTACTCCTTAATTAATAAACAAAGTTGACAAACAAAGTGCTCCAATAAACAAAATAAAAAACACAACAACATTTTTGTATGTTTATATGTGTTCGACGATAACTTGATAACCATTAATCCGATCTTCATGAAATTCTGTAGTCAAGTAGTTCATTACTATAAATTTTTTAAATATATTAGAATCCCGAGGTTACACTACTTACAAAACGAAGCTGCGAGCTCTAGTCTTTCCGGACTCGCTCGGTCTCTAACGCCGGTCCCAGCCTTGCAAGCTGAACCCCGAATAATAATAATAATAATAATAATAAATATCTGGGACATTTTTGCACACACGGTCATCTGACCCCAAACTAAGCAAAGCTTGTAATATGGCTGCCAGAGACTGATATACGTACATAGATATTTTTAAATACATACTTATACAGAAATTAACACCCAGACATAGAACAAACACAAATATTCATCACATAAATGTTTGTCCTAGATGGGAATCGAACCCACGCCCCCAAGCACAGAACGTAGGTTCAGTATCAACTGAGCCACCGGGGCAGTCAAATGTATTTATGTAATAAATACATTTGAATACATAAATGAATGTATTTATGTAGAACCATTTTTCTATGGAACAGCTGATTCTATTCTGATTATTTCTGATTGATTTTTCTATGGGCTTATTTTCTCGATTTCAGGGTTGGTCCCATAGTAAAGTTTGTTCACTGTCATGAGTACTATGAAACAAACGTTATTATTTTTGTATATTTTTATTTATTTCTTCATACAGAAAATTACAATAAGTTGTTCACTATTGCCTTAAAAGTTATATTATGTTTATCTAGACAATTAGTTCTCGATAATATTTAAATACAAATAAAAACAATAATACTTATTAACACACACACATAATTATTATATCCCAAAAACAGTATCCTCCTTTCTTGGCCAGTTGGCCCAAGACGTTTAATAAGGGAACGCTTCCAAAAACCTTCTATTTATAACGTAGGTAAGTAGCAAAATAGAGTGTTCATTTCAATCTTCATTATTTCGAGACCGCCATGATTTTTCAGTGAATATTACCGTCTCTTAAGGACGCGAAAAACTTGATAAGGTGTGTTACATTTCAAGGAGGTATAAAAACCGTCCCTAAGGTGATTAGACCCTTTGGCTCTATATTAAAGTTATAAAATCATTAAGAGGACAGTCCTTCCGCGAGGCTTTGGCGCATTCGATATTTGAAATTGTATAGCTGTCGCTCTGTTTCTCGTGCGATAGAGAGTTAGTGAATTTTCCTAACTTTTTGATGAAATTAGCGGTTTTGGTGTCAATGGCTTGAATAAACCATAAGCTATGCGGTTATGTTTTGTTTTATCAATAAGTATTTATTTTATTCTAATTACAACTACTTTCATTCGTCGTATTTTCGACGCAAAAAATTGCCTATAATAAAGAAAATATACCAAAAAAAAAAAAAAACGTCCAGTATAGCTTTTCATGATAGATAGATAGATAGATAGATTAACTCTTTATTGTTCACACAAATTTTTACATAATTTATAAACAGACTTTAAAAAGTAGTGTAACAACTGGCAGCCTTATCGCTGAAAGCGATCTCTTCCAGTCAACCGTAGGATGGAGAGGATTCATAGAAGAGGTAGAAGACGGGGTGTGCAATGATGTAGATTATGTGATACTTATACTCTAATAAACCAATATAATTATAAACATACAAACTAATAAAAATACATTCTAATAATTAAATTACTTAAGATAATGACAATAATATATTAATAAATAACAGATATAGACTTTACATAAAATAAATACACGAATAAAATACACAACATATATATATGTATATAAAGATAACAGTAGATATCAACGAGGTAGCAACTGCGAGAGGTAAAGTTTTTTAACTTGATCTCTGAAAACAGCGAGAGATGGAGCATGTCTAATGGAAATAGGCAATGCGTTCATGGAGTAGATAGCATGTAAAAAAACATCGAAATCGTATAAAATTTAGGAGTTAGAGAATTTATATCAGACTACGCCTTTTTGTATGGTCAAGACGGCGGTATACTCTATTCTTAGGGAAGGTATCGCTCAGCGCGCCAAATTCAAATATTCTTGCGTTTTTTGTCAATTACAGCTCAATTACTCATCGTGGGTTCATAAAAACGAATTTGCGCAAATAAATATAGGTTGTTCACTGTTCAGTGCAAGACGAGGTCGCGCGCGTGTCAAGCTTATCGTTCCTTGATAAAGGTCACCGGATGTGATCTAACTATGGTCGGAATAGCCGATTCAATTTTAACATGAGTATTCCCGTTTTACTTAAACAAAATGTGTCAAAACCACGTCAGTTTTCATAGTAATATATAGGTTGTATCACGAAATTACAACAACCAAATAAATCAAAGTGAAAGCTAGTGTAAGTACACATCTCATTTAACCAAAAACAAAGGTGAAAATCAGCTTCATTAGGATGAAGCTGAAGTTATGTAATGTAATGTCAAATAATATTATGTAAGTGATAATTTTAGCCGTAATTTCTTGACAAAACCTATTTATTGGCGCAAAATTTGGTTTTAATATATGCTCGATAAGTAATTAAGCTGTAATTGACAAAAACCGCCATTTTTTCGCCATTCAATTTGGCATGACTGCCATTGGAAGGCCTCCTTTTTACCTGCCTAGTAATAATTGACACTACTTTACCTACCTTAGCCTTGAAGCTTGTCGAGATTCGCTTTTGTACGGCTTTGCTACGCTATACAGGGTTATAAGGAAAGTGTATGCTAAGCCGAAAGGGGCTCATAGTACTCATCGTTATGAACAACTTTTACTATGGCAACCTATGCGTTGTTAACGTTTTTTTTTATTTATTCCATAGAAAGAAATGACATTTTATATGTTCAGGTGACAATTTATTCAAAATGAATTATACAGCCTAGCACTAGCATCGCTGTGCGATTTCACCCGCGACAAAGTTTTACGTTGATTTATTGAAAATAAATGGTTGTTGTAAATAAATACTTTTTAACAACGGTTTTGGAATATTTAACAAAATTTTTACGTTGGTTTATTGAGCTCCAAATTAAACGACTGCCCTCAATTCGACATCCAGGTTGTACCGCAACTTTCCACCACGACGGACTAAAACCTACCTTTGAATTTTTAACTCAATTTAGACCAGCAAAGGAACTCTAGCACCAATATTACCTAAATAAAAAGTCGCTTGAACCCCCAACGAACAGTAAAAAAGCCTTCGAAACAGCTATAAAACAAGTATTCATAAAAACACGAAAAAGACCGACAAAATGGGGCAAAACGTCAAAAAATGGCGCATATGGGTCGATACAGAGACGGTGCCGTTCGCACCTGTCACCAAATGCTAATGTAGTTCACACAAAAACGCCAAGTCTGCGGTGCGGTTGAAAAATCTAACAGTTAATAAGCTCAAAACTTCAACTCTGAACGGTATAAATAACCTATAAGTATAAGTTTTGTTCAATATAACGCTCTGATTGAGAGGTGTTTAATCTTGCATTCGTTCTACAGTTGCACATTTACAAGCTTCTTTGTTGTATCTGTCTATAGCATCAGATATATTTGAAAGAATTTTCGTCTTGATACATTCTAATTTAATCGAATAAAATAATATTTTTGTAACCGACTTCCAAAAAAAGGGGGGAGTTTCAAGTTGACTGATTTTTTTTCTCGCTCTGTCTCCTCCGTCAAATTAAAAGATTTATATAAATTGAAGTTTCTTTACAATATTATAATTTGTTATCTTATATCTCGTATGTGACTTAGTGATTCTATAGTTATTAAACATTGTTTTAGACTTTCGTGGTGGCTTACTACATTACTATTAGTACTCACGGGATTTTGGTTTTTATTTTTGTTGAGTTCCCGATATTTCGGCACAATTGCATGCGCCATGTTCACGGGTACACAAACGACGGGACGACGGCGGGATGTATAATTATTATCTTCAATAACATGAAAACGCGCGAGCGAGATAGCTGTGGACTCGACTACGAGGCTTAAGTGGCTGTTTCGAGAAAAAGCTTTAGCTTATAAAAAATCAAGTTCTGGTTTAGTTGTAATTAGTTGTTAGTAATTACAACTAAACCAGAAAACAAATCAAATTACTGTTCTATGCTGTCCTAGACATTATTATTACCTCACTATTAGTGTAATACTCACTTCAATGTACAGTAGGGGTTCGAAGAGCTAGCGAAAAATGTGTGTAAATCGAGGTCTTTTCGATGTTTTTTTAGGTAAAAGATTTTTTCCCCCGTTTACATGTACTTTCCGTGTAACCTTAAAATGCACAAGACGTGTGTTTTTTTTTTACTCTTGGGAAACGGAGATCCATGTTTGCAATACCATCATCATCATCATCATCCACAGTCTTCCTTATCCCACTGCTGGGTATAGGCTTCTCTCTTGCTATGCCATCTGCCTCGGTCCTGTGCCAATCTAGTCCAGGTTCGACCCGCGATGGTGACGATATCGTCGACCCATCTCTCAGCTGGACGACCAACGCTCCGCCTACCTTGCCTCGGCCACCACTCTGTTACAGCCTTACTCCATCTGTCATCTCTGAACTTTGCAACGCATACCATTGTGTAATACTATTGTACTTAATTTCAGGAACCAGAGTTCATAAATATAGAATTTAAGATTGACAGATTGGAACAGACAGACAGACAGACAGACGCAACGATGTTGTAGGAAAAAAATACCAGTTCCATCATCGTCATTCCCAGTCTTTTATAAGTCACTGTTGGGTAAAGGCTTTCATGCTATCAAGTCTGATGAATTGAGTTATCATTTTAATAATCATCATCAGCCAGAATACGTCCACTACTGAATAAAGGCCTCCTTCTAAAGGGCGACCCATAGTCTCCAAGCAGGCGGCTTAGGGATCGCAGGACGCTCATCGTTTACTAAAAGGACGCTGCTGCCCGTCCTAAGGTGGTTCTGGTCGCAGTTTTAAGATATACCCGAATACTAAAACTAATCTGAGTCAATTTAATAGATTACTATTGTTATCCTAAGTAAAAAGTTACTTGAAGGCTTGGACCAAAGTCAAATGAATGGAAGGGTCCAAGTAAGAGAATTTTTAAGACTTTAGGTGAGTTCCGGCGCTCACCTTGCTTCAGTCGCTTTGAGTCTGTGAAAAATGCGAGACGTACGTTCGTCAACACATGCGATCCAAATATCCGCAAAAATATGCCTTGATATTATATTATGATATATTATACTCGCTATCTCTTTTTTATGACAAATGTATTATATATGTTACGGCTAGAACCCAGAATATCTTAAAACCCAGAAATATGTGGCTGTGTAGAGTTATTAGAACAAGCTACATGCAAGGTAACCAAGGTTACTCCTAATAATAGCCACCAGGGTATGGTTGAATCTAGTTGTAGCCAGCATGATTTCGGCTAGACCTAGTATCAGCCATTAGAGTTTGATTGGACCTAATTCTAGCCGGAATGATACTGGCTAGACCTAGTTTCACTCGAAAACAATCGGCTTATACTAGTTTTAACCAAGAGTAAGTGGCTACACCTAGTTCTAACCGGCTACAACTAGGCGTAGCCGAACTTCGGGTTCTAGCCGGAACATATATACATGTCACTAAAAAATACGTATACAAATAAAATACATATACATAGTTTTAATTACGTATTGAAGTGTAGATTCGATTGCTTTGATTAGTTATTTTTAAGGAAGATGTGTGGTTTTTGAATGGCCCGTCCATTCAAAAACCACACAACTTCATTCACTTTATTTTGGTCGAAGTTTGAAGATATAGCACTGCTGTCACCGTCTATCCGTGGAGTAATTATCATACCGAGTGCTTGCGTGGTGAAATAAAAAAACTGGAAATGCATCGTCAAAAAGTTATTACGAAAATATACGGACGTAATTTTATATCTGGCAGGTCGAAACGGAATATTTTCGCAGTATGCAGAAATGAGTTTATTATACCTGTGCTGGACTCTGCCATTTTCGGCAGTAAAAATAAGGCACGGATACCTATTAAAAATTAAAACCGGTACGTAGTATTAAAATATCAGATTTTTTCATCAGGCGCCATGATTTTGCGAAAATTTGGTTAAAGGTTTTTTATGATAATGAGTGCGAGAAAAGCAAGACTCTCGCTGTATGGTAAGCGTCACGCTTGCCCACTCACTGCGCTCGATACCCATGGGGGTAGTCCTTCCGCGAGGTTTTGGCGCACTCGATATTTGTAATTGTATCGCCGTCGCTCTGTTTCTCGTGCGTGCGATAGAGAGAGTGAATTTTCCTAACTTTTTGATGAAATTAGCGTGTCGGGGGTAGTCTGTTATCACCCCCCCAAATCTTAACACAATCTTCTGTTTTTGGTGTCATGGTTTTGACTTGGATAAACTATAACATACGCCGCTATGGTTTGATTTTTCTTATTCTGATATTCTAACAACTACTTTTCTTCGTCGTATTTTCGTCGCAAAAAAGTTGTTAGTTTCAACGAAGATAACGCGAAATTAAAAAAAAAAAATACTATCTTTCATTTAATACTAGCTGTTATCTGAGACTTCGTTTACGTGGAATTAAAAAAAAAAAGTAGCCTATATCCGTCAACAATCCTTAAACTATATATATGCAAATATTCAGATGGATTCGTTCAGCCGTTTAGCCGTGATAACGCGACGAACACTAGAGTAGGCATCATCATCAACAGCTGGAGGACGTCCACTGCTTAACAAAGGCATCCCCCTTAGACCGCCACACTGACTGACAACTTGCCACTTGCATCCACCGGTTGCCCGCGACTTTCACAATGTCGTCGGTCCACCTTGTGGAAGGCCTGCCTGCGCTGATCTTCCAGTTCGTGGTCGCCACTCAAGAACCTTTCTTCCCCATCAGTTATCGGTTCTTTGAGCGATGTGGCCTGCCCATTGCCACTTCAGCTTGCAAACCCTAAGTAGGGTATAACAGAAGCTAAATACCGGCTCACATCAAAACCCCACAGTTTATTGTCAACCAAAGCCACTTTCGGTCAAAATTTCATTTTCCTCACCTTTCTTTTATTAATATATCAGCAAACTTCTCCGCAACATTGCATCTGCACCTGGTTTCTTTCACTTCATTTCTTTTACGAAAACCGTCGCGATTTTAATTTAATATTTCAATTTCTGTGCTATTTTTATCGCGTCAAAGCGTCATTTCGACTACATTTGGCGTTTGCTCGCATCATTTATTCCCTCGGACCATTCTGCCGCAAAATGTATTATGCAGAATCGAGTAATGTGGAGTGTATGTATACGAGACGTTCGTCAAATTTAGATGAGGTGTTGAGTAAAGGCTGAGGTTTTTGTGAAGCTTTTGTACTATATCCCATAGAACCCACCGCTTCGCTCGCATGGATGTCAATATTTTTAACAAAAAACCATGTTACAAAACCTAATTTTTGTAGGATGAATAATTTGAGCCTACGACTGTCAAGTTAAAAAAAATAACGAAAAATAATTCTATACCTGTTTTGAACTTAGATTTTTTTTTTTTTCGTTTTGCACCATACTCGAGGAACCGATAACCGGTGAGGAAGAAAAGTTCTTGAGTGGCGACCACGAACCGTAGCGTAGGCAGTCGTCCCACTAGGTTGACCGACGACATTATGAAAGTCGCGGGCAACCGGTGGATGCAAGTGGCACGTTGTCAGTCGATAACGCGCTCTAAGGGGGAGGGAGGCCTATGTTCAGCAGTGAACGTCTTCTGGCTGATGATGATGACTTAGAACCTAGCATAGAATCTATCTGGAGGAGGGAGGCCTATGTTCAGCAGTGGACGTCTTCTGGCTGATGATGATGACTTAGAACCTAGCATAGAATCTATCTGGGGGAGGGAGGCCTATGTTCAGCAGTGGACATCTTCTGGCTGATGATGATGATGACGACTTAGAACTTAGCATAGAATCTATCTTTCTCGCTCTATTACATCTCTCTATCGCTGTAAATTTTTTGACGGCCACCACACCTTTTGTTAATTGTTAAATTTCTCCGAATCTTTCAGCGCAAATAGGTATTGTTTTGAGCTATTTGATTTTAGAAATGATGATGTTTTGTAAACAAAAATTGTTATGGGTAGAAAAGTAACAGGTGTTGTACCATATGGGCCATCTTTTGAAGTAACATGTCTGTTAGTTTAACAGGTTTTTTTTAATGAATAGTCAAAGTTAGATGATATTCTTTTTTCAATTACGTTAATTTAAACTATTTTATCAACTCTTTGATTTTTAAAATTATAATGTTTTATAAACACCTTCTTTTGAAGTAACATGTCTGTGTGGTTTAACGTGTTTTCATTTTTAATTACGTTAATATCAACTCTTTCTTGCTTTATTTTTGTCTGCGATGAAAAACACGTTTATCATCCGTGTTATTTAACGCGTTAGTAAAAAAAACACGTAAAATTGTGAATTTGTGGTCACAATACCTAAAGATATGACTTACTTAGGGTACCGATATTCTTAATTTTCATAAATTTACCAGTTATGATATATAACTGTACTAACTTCTATGGATATGGTATGGAAACTCCCCTCCCCCCATCCCCCCTCCACCCCGTGCCTCATTGACGTTAAGTTTGGGTTCCGGTTTTAGATACGTACAAAACGGTTCAAAACAACGTTTTCAATCCGTACAGCCAAGGAGTGGAATAAACTGCCGGCTTCCTTGTTTCCTGAGAGTTACAATCTAGAGCTTTTCAAGGTCAGAGTGAATAGGTATCTTCTAAGTCTGCGTGCTTCATCTTCGGCCACATCGTCGCTTACCAACAGGCGAGTTGGTGCTCAAACGCAGCCTTCAAAGCATTAAAAAAAAACCTATATATTACATACATTCCAAGATTTAACAAAAAAAAAGATCAACAACTTCTTTTATTTTTTAATTAAATACGTAGCATATGAAATAGACATAAATAGAGAATAGACATAAATAGAGAATGTGACTAGTTTAATACGAGTCTAGAAATGACTCGAGTGTCGTCATTCCGTGCATAAGTGTATTTGCTGAACAAATTGGATTTTCGAGGCTACGTCGAAACTGCGGTATAATGTCTAGTATTAAGGAGCGAATGCACTTTAAACGAAATTGCTTGCGTTCTCAGGAAATAAGCGTTCTTAGTAATACATACGGCTTTCTATAAAATTGAAATTTTAATACATTTCGTCGAGGGTGAATATTTTTTTAAGGAACAGCTGCTTGGTTTTTCTCGATTACGGTATTGGCCCCATGGTAAAAGATGTTTATAATGGTGAGTATAATGATATCCTACAATAAGTACGTTATCTAACTGAACATTTAGTACTAGGTAACGCCTAGTAAATTACTGCGTAGGAATCGGGTGAATTAACATTGAAAATATTACCGATCCCATGCAATTTATTTTTACTATCAAAATATCTAGTTTTTTTTTTAATTCATAAGAATTTACACGTAGAATCAAATAAAATTTGCAGCAGCACCAACCAAATACATAAGTCAGATAATAATAAAATAATAAATCATGTCAAAAAATCGAAATAGTCGAAATAGATACAATGTCCAAACTAGCAATCAATAGTCAGTCCATAGATAAAAAGATATATTAGCGAGTCAGTCAGTTAAACTTTCTCTTTGGCATTGGCACCACAACATGACTGTTGCAGCAAAGCCGAAGGAAACAGCAGTCTACTCTGGCAGCAATCATCGCCAGGACGCCATTGGAGCGTGCACTCTCCAACACAAGAAAACGCCTTGTTTGCGCATAGTCGCGTGGATGCATTATATCTGGGCCAAAAAATCTAATGATCACATTTGACCGTAGTACCAATTCCTAAAAAAACTATATTTTGATAATTGATTTAATTAAATTTGATTTAATTGATTTGTCCTGGGTGGGAATCGAACCCACAACCTATAGATCAGAAGGCGATCTTCTGATCTATTGGTTGTGGGTTGTCTATAGTTAGCGTATGAACTTAAATCAGCGTTCACTTAGCTTGCATAATCAGGTCCCTGGGCCTGTACCGTGAGGTGCTTATTGCGATGATTGTTAGTTTCAGCCGATGACACTGCGCGACCAAGAACCGTATCGCCACGGGATAAGGTGTATGGTCGCGCAGCGTTCTCGGCTGAGCCTAACAATCATCGCAATAAGCACCTCACGGTACAGGCCCAGGGGCTTGATTATTAAAGCTAAGTGAACGCGGATTTAAGTTCATACGCTAACTCCGCCTAAAATCTCAAAATGGAACAACAAACATATTTTCATTTCCTTACACAGATAACTGGAATCAAACGCTCAAAATACATACGTAAACAAGGCTAACAAAACCCGTGCTATTTCAAATAAACGGCCCAACATAAAGGTGAACAGGTGAATTGCAAATTTTGTGTTTTCCGGTGTTACGTTTACAAATCAGCTTTGGGTCCCTAACCACCCAAAACATTAATATATTTATTTATGTATACATTTGTTTGCATATCTGGCAATTGAATTATTCGATTGGGGTGGATATTACTGTAACTTTTGCTTTACGTATTTCGTTTGGCAAATGCTTACTTGATGATCACACTAATATTATAAATGCGAAAGTTTGTGTGTAAGTTTGACAAATGCTTACTTCATAATCACACTAATATTATAAATGCGATAGTTTGTGTGTAAGTAGGAAAGTATGTAAGTGTGTTTGTTTACGTTCAACTCTGTTACGGCTGAACGGATTTGAATTAAATTTGGTGTGGAGGTAGCTTACCCTGGATTAAAACATTGGCTACTTTTTATCCCGAAAAAATATTCGGTTTCTATAGAATAGCGGATGAAACCGCGGGGCGCAGCTAGTACATATATAAATAAATACAAAAACGATTTTCTTTTCACACCAAAAATACAAAAAGGATCTAATTAAATTTTTAAAGAAAATTTACCAGTGTTACAACTGGTAGCCTTATCGCTAGAACGATCTCTTTCAGGCAACCGTGGGATGGTAAGGAATCACTAATTGGGAAGTAAAAAGGATAGCTATCTATAGAATACCGAATGTTTTAAAGCTTTTTTATGGTAACATTTTCTATTTCGAAAAAAACTTTTTTTTTTTAAATCCTGCTCCTTCGCCAAATTGCAACAATGGCGATGGTATTCTAAAGATATTCCCACTTCCCACATCCCCATTATTCCCACGCAATCATTTGAAATCTTTTTAAAATGTATGATATATGAAAGATATCTATGAAAGCCTCAATGTCAGCAAATATACCTACAAAACATTGATTTATTGACCGAGCGAAGCGAAGGTCTCAGAGTTTACTGGGACAAATCGGCATTTGTATGTATGTTTGCGTATATATTTGTCCGATGATAACTTGCAAACCGTTGATCCGATATTCATGAAAATTTGTAGGCAAGTAGTTCATTTCAATAAAAAAATTAAGTTCGAATATGAGCTGAATCGGTCCAGGGTTTGTGAATATATAGGGATCGCGAGGTCTGAGTTCGCCGTGAACTACTAGTTTTTTCAAGTTAATTAATTTTCGTTCATAAAACTGAAAACATTTCAAGATATATTTATGTCCGTTAAAAAAGTTACCTATAGGTTTTTTCCCGGAAGGATCCATTATCCGGTTTGAACATCGGCTTATCCAGATAATTATGCAAAGATAAACGAAGGCTACCCCATCTAAAACTTTTTTACACAACTCTGAAATTCATGGCTGTATTCCGTTATGGCGTAAAATGGTGCAACCGCACTAGGTCTTCGCTCTACGCGACGTATACGACAACTAAAACATTGGTGTATTTGAGAGGTATCTCACTAGCGTCTGATTGATAGAGGAGCTCATAACACACAAAAAAACTATGATTTCACTTAAAAAGCATACTAGCTGAGGCCCGCGGTTTCCCGCGTTAAAAATCCCTCAGGAACCTTACATTTTCTCGGAAAAAAAACTTTCCGACCTTATACTATATCCATGCAAAATTCAGGTCGATCCGTTGCTCTTTTGTTACGTGAAAGACGAACAAACACACTTTGGCATTTTTTTTTAAATAAATAAATATTTGGGACATTTTTGCACACACACGGTCATCTGACCCCAAACTAAGCAAAGCTTGTAATATGGCTGCCAGAGACTTATATACGTACATATATTTTTTTTTAAATACATACTTATATAGATATTAGCACCCAGACATAGAACAAACACAAATGTTCATCACATGAATGTTTGTCCTCCATGGGAATCGAACCCACGCCCCCAAACACAGAAGGTAGGTTCACTACCAACTGAGCCACCGGGGCAGTCACCATATATAATCATAGTAGGGATAAATATAATACATATCTTTAAATATCATACTAATCATGAAAAAACTTAGCTGTCCCATATAAATTATGTCATGAAGTAAACATTCAGAAAAAAAAAATGTGGTTATTACATTAATTTGCCACAGAAAGAGCTTTGTCGCGCCGCAACACATAGCGCGGTGCGTTCTTATCCCTATCCGTTACGGCGTTAAGGATTACTTCCACTAATTCAGCTTTACTAAGTTATAAGTAAGTTAAAGAGCGGTTGCTAAGTTAATAAGATGTGAATTTTAACTGCGCGGTCCGAAGCTTAATGAATAAGTTAAATTTAAGTTAGCCTCGTATTTTGGCGCAGTTCCGCGTTTTATATTGAGACATTTAAATGTTAAGCTCTAGAAAATTCTATTTAGTTAAGTATTTTTCGTACAGATTATATAACTTGGGAATAAAGATTAATATAAAGCAAATTTGGCATTTAGAGGTATAGGCTAGAGGCTTGTAGTGGTTGGACACTTTTGCAGGGTCGCTCTGGGGAAGTACACACCCTTACCAGTTATTCAACCGCCTAGCAGTTAGCCTAGCGTTCAGAATTGGTGGTTACGGATCCGGAAGGTTTTGACCTTCAACAGTTCAAAACCATGGCGGCAATGCACTGCACTCGTCACCATGAAATATTAGATATTAAATGTCTTTACGCCCGTAATTACACGCACTCCGTAGAAGAGGCCTACTACTACTGAAAGGTGGTATAGGTATACTCTAATCTTAGAGACTCGTTAAGTGTTTTCTCTCAGATCTAAAAGCAGAATAATACGTTCCTCGCATTGAGTTATTCTCACCTTGATTTCAGTACCTCTTAAGGTCTTAAAATAACGCCTAATTTTCACAAAACTTTAAGCTTCTTACAAGTTAAACTGTTTTGTTTCTGTTGCTATTCTAGTTTGAAATAAACAAGAGCGTAATGTTAATTGAAAACGATTAAACAATTCCCAAAAAAAAATGTGAAAAGTACTCAAAAAATTAAGAAAAACTGAAAGTTAACGTAATAAGCGAACTTAAAACCATGCTATGCAACCGTTTTGACCGTTTCGACCGAAAAAATATTTAAATCTGATATTTATCCTAATATTATAAATGAGAATGTAACTCTGTCTTTCTGTCTCTTTGTCTATCTGTCTCTATGTCTGGATGTTTGTCGCGTTATCACGGTTAAGCGACTGAACAGATCGACCTGAATTTTTGCATAGATATAGCTTAAGGTTATGAGATGGCCATAGGCTATATTTTTTTTTTGCCGACGCGAACAAAGTCGATTGTAACAGCTAGTATCTCATAAAGAACATATTATAATAGATAAGAGAGATAATCTATAAATATAGAATTCGATGTTATGTATGTGTGTTCCCTATGGATTCCAAAAAGGGCTGGTCAGATTTTGATTAAATTTTCAGGAAATCTTCAGATTACCCCAGTACACCTCCTGTGAACCTCCTCCTCCTTGGTACCTCTGCGACGCCAAGGTGGGTCGCTAGTAAAAAATAATGGAAATAAGTGGTTTGACCCTGGCAACGATGTGGTTGCAACAAGTTTCATCATCATCAGCCAGAAGACGTCCACTGCTGAACATTGGCCTCCGCGTTAGAGCGCCACACCGACATACTTGAGGGGCTAATTCTAAAAAAGATAACGATTTACACTTTCGCGGGCAGGTAAAAAGAGATCACATTAGCGCGCGCTAGTCAAAAAATTTGATTATTACTAATTACAACTACACCAGGAAATCAATCATAATTCTGTGCTATGCTTTATCATAATCACTTGAATATTATGGTTTTTATTTTATTTGTTTATTTAGGTACACAAAACAGATATCAATCATAATTCTGTGCTATGCTTTATCATAATCACTTGAATATTATGGTTTTTATTTTATTTGTTTATTTAGGTACACAAAACAGATATCAATCATAATTCTGTGCTATGCTTTATCATAATCACTTGAATATTATGGTTTTTATTTTATTTGTTTATTTAGGTACACAAAACAGATATCAATCATAATTCTGTGCTATGCTTTATCATAATCACTTGAATATTATGGTTTTTATTTTATTTGTTTATTTAGGTACACAAAACAGATATCAATCATAATTCTGTGCTATGCTTTATCATAATCACTTGAATATTATGGTTTTTATTTTATTTGTTTATTTAGGTACACAAAACAGATATCAATCATAATTCTGTGCTATGCTTTATCATAATCACTTGAATATTATGGTTTTTATTTTATTTGTTTATTTAGGTACACAAAACAGATATCAATCATAATTCTGTGCTATGCTTTATCATAATCGCTTGAATATTATGGTTTTTATTTTATTTGTTTATTTAGGTACACAAAACAGATATCAATCATAATTCTGTGCTATGCTTTATCATAATCGCTTGAATATTATGGTTTTTATTTTATTTGTTTATTTAGGTACACAAAACAGATATCAATCATTTTCTTAATTAGTATACAAAATTTTAAGTAAAAATCTGAACTGGATTGTAATCCAAAATATGTGTACACAGAAAAGTAAAATAATGAGACGAACGTGATGAAAGTACCCATCCGTAAAGCAACTAGCTTACAGATGGGTACCCCCAAGACGGCACAATATTAATATGCAATCTATATGTGTAGTTATTATATTACTTTTAGTGAGATGGACTAATCAGACACCGCACAGCTGTTGTGTCTGAACAAACCCGTTTAAGATTAGGATGGAGGATATCTTTTATGGTTTTCATGTAATTATTAAACCTAGGATCGAAGACATCTAAATCAGAATAGTTTTTTAGCAAATCGTTATATTGACGGTTCGGCGATATAGCAAAAAATGTATGTAAATCGAGGTCTTTTCAGTTCCATTTTTTCAACTCAATTCAATTTATTTATATACTAGACGATAGAACCAAAAAAAAACAACTAATGGCTATATAGCTAAGAAGGAAGAAGGAAGGACTACATGACATTTTGTACTTGATGCTATGAATTTTTACTTGCATTTTAATGTTAATTTTTATAATTGTGTTAAGCTGTTTATAACGTTGCTAAGAGTATATTTACTTATATCTAAAGCCCGAAATAAATAAATTGAATTGAATTGAAAAAATGGAATTGAAAAGACCTCGATTTACATATATTTTTATAGTCTAGTATATACTAGACGATAGGACCAAAAAAACTAACTAATGGCTAACTAACTGATGAGGTGGCGTTTTTCAAGAGCATCTTACCTTTGAAAGCCATTGTTGGTAGCAGAGCCAACGCCTGCAGCAGACTCCAGAAGCAGCTCCTCTCGGACCTCATCCTTCCGTCACGCGGTTTCAGTTTCCGACCACATCACTAATCACTTCACTACTTCTTTCTTAGTCTTTGAAATTAAACCTTACGAGTTTCATTTATTCGTAAAGAAGTTACTTCTACAAACCGATATTATAATATTTATAATATAATTTAATATACTCTTTGAAACTAACACTTCTTAGTTCCTTATTTGCAGGAAAGCTACGTAGATAGTTTCATTTTAGGGTTTTACAAATGTACTGTCAAAGCATTGAAAGTTACCGCTGTTTTTTTCGTTATAAAAAGTAAAAAAGGTAAAAAACTACGGAATAATTGTTATATCTCTTCACTCAAATTAAGCCTAATTCCAGTCTAAGCCGAGTCTACAAGCATGGAATTCGGAATCCTAACGACGGTCCTAACAAGTATTTAGAAAGATATATATTTGTAATAGATTCAATTCGTAGGGAATTCTTGAAACATAATTTTGTTTCGACATTTACTTTGTCTTATTTCTGACCCTACTTTGAAGTAGCAACGTAAAAACGGAAGTGCACGAGGTTAATTGACGAAGCTTTAACGAGTGCTTTGTGCCTCTGAAATTATGCTCTGTAATTACATGTCATACGCAATCTTATAAGCTCTAGTAGAAATAAAATATCACCTAGAGCTTTTGTATATTATACATATTTTTTTAAATGTTTGTGACCCCGTTTGTTCACCAGCTCGCCTGTTTGTAGGCAATGATGTGGTCGAAGATGACACGCAGCCTTCGGAGATACCTTTTCACTCTGTCCGATCCGTAAACTGTTAGGTTAACTTGAAACTACAAACTACAAACTTGAAGATACAAAAAAGCACAGACTGTTTTTTTCTGTAGTACACACTACTACAAATTAGTAGGCTAAGTAGTTTATTTTAGTTTGCGTAATAAAGTCAATAGCCGCCATAAAACAAACATACAGAAAAAGACAATTGTCTTAATTTTTTTTTTTGAATTATCAAGGTACCCATTGTTTACCCAAATTCTTTAGAAATATAGCTTGATCAAATCACTGCAAACGTATAAAAAAGAATCCTGTGATTGTTAATAGTCAGTTAGTAAGTTTGTATAGGTAGAGTGCCCAACCGACCAATAAATTATATTGTCCATTGTCTATTATCCAAATTACCAATAAATATTCAGAAAAGGCAGAATAATATATCTTTCTAAATTACTATCTGAACTAAAAATATGAATAATTCTAAATTTCCAAAATAGGTACAACAAACATAACGAGTAATTTATGAAATAATAATTATATTTTAGTCATTATTTTCAAGACATCGTCAGTTGTTATATTATCATAATTAGTCGATCTGTTGTCTGATCCCATTGTAAAATTTGTTCATAATTATGAAAGCTCCTTTCAGCTCAGTACGACTCCGTGTAATCCTATATCTCAAAATTACCACAAGAATTTCCAAACAAATGGTAGCGTTGAAACGTTCGACATCAAAATAAATATTAAAACACCAAACAACGCGTTGTTACTCACAGGCGCTACATCGAAACAAAGACCGTAAGTTTAGATTTGTTCAAACAGAACAGCTATTTTTTTCACTCACAATTATTCACCATTCAGTTTGCTTTATTACAATATACAGTTCCATCAAATATTTATTTGATAATCTCAGAATACATCGCAACAAGTCACGGGGTCCCGAAAAATCGCGCAGCGGGCACGTCTGTTCCTTGCGACCGCCGGAGCACACTGACGCTCGTAGCAACGTAGCCGATACCCCTACAGCTACCGCTTCGTAGACCCTACTAGCGTCTCGTTGGTAGAGGTGGGCGTTATAACATACAACAGCCAATAAAACTAAATATTATTAATTTATAATCTTACAACACATAAAAAATATCAACTATCGCTGTTAAAATAATTGTTTTAAAGGTGACCTATCTGGCACAAGTAGTACATGTTACAACGTCGCATCGCGCTGATACTCGGCGTTCGGCGACAATCGGAGATATTTGGGATTCGTCGTAACGTTCAAACAGAATTGTCGTCGCGTACTTCATCCTAATTATTCTTATTACTCATTATTCCATTTTTTATTCTATTTTTCCCTACTTTGTAAGGTCAGACTAATTTATGTTCTAGAGGATAATGATAAGAGCAAATTTCATACACATACACATGACATACACTAAAATAAACAGATTCTATAATGAACAGTGAACTTCATTTCTCTTGATTGCGATAAACAATCCACAACTTAACTAACATTGCATTAAGCATTGCCATTTAGCGTGGTAATGACGCCAGCATGCTGGGTACGCTGCCAAGTGGTAGTGGGCTTGAACATTTGGATTATCTATAGACCAACTCCATAATATATATATAGATAATCCAACTGTTATTTTTATGCAGGCTAAGTAGTTTAGGTAGTTGTAGTTTGTATTTCGCTTAGTTAATAAAGGCACTCGACAGACAAAAAAAAAAGAAACATTATATTTTTGTTATAACATATTAAAACAACAGTTAGAAAAATACAACGGTTATGCCAACCTCTACTCTTTGGTCGCATGAAAAGGTTACCATTGAAACGTTTAAACCTTGCGCGTTCTGCATGAATAGGGATACGAATGTGTTATGTTTTTCCGGTGTTCCATTTTTGAAAGGGTGTTTGGATTCTTTTGAGAGTTGAAGAAGCGCTCGTGTGTTCGTTATATGCCGCTTTGGATAGAAGATACGAGATACAAAAAGCCTTTAATGCCCGTATTTGCGTCTATAGTTGTCTTGCTTGCACCATTAATGCACTGTTGAAGTATCTAATATTATTGAATACAGCAGAGGATCAGAATGGAATACACCGGCAGGACTCTTTTGCAGGGTTCATCTGGGGAAGTACCACATCTTTGACAGTTATTCAACCGCTAAGCAATAGTGTGCAAACATTACTTTGTCTAATATCTCTCATTGAACTGCTGAAGTTCAAAATTCTTGGTCTTAACATCAGGTGAGCGACTTGCTCGACTTGTATGTCCCGCTATGAAAACAACAGGGGAACCGACAGGAAATAATTAGTTCGGTCTGTGCATCGTATTCACACATTCACAGCACTCCCTGAGAGGTCACACTACACACATATAGTCAAACATATAGTCAAGGTGAATTGTGTTCCAGCTACACTTTTCAATTGTTAAGTTAATATCTATATACCTACAATTTAGTACGAGTACACTCGTTTGTCGTAAGGCTGACAGCTATCCAACTACACAGTAAGCTGCCTGCCGAAGTACTAGTGAAACTTAGCTCGGCAGTAGCCGCTCAATACATTTAGCCTATTTAGCCATTATTATTTATTTTATTTACTTGAACTTAATATGATGTAAATAAATTGTTTATACTGAATAAATAATATTATTATTATTTAGTTATTTATTTTGCATCTTAAATTTAGGTTTTTACAATATAAATATAAAAACAATACTATACAAAACATAAAGTTAGAGTCCCTCCCGAAGCGAGCCAAGGCCCAAGCTACCGGTGGTTAGGGCTGCAGAGTGAAGAACCTCCTGACAATGCGCGCGAATGACTGCCTTTTCTGCATCTGGCCCTACATCCAACCGTCTAGCGAGAGTCTCTTGAGATGTTATTATTTTTACCAGACCCTTACCATGAGGTCCTGCGATGATTGTTAGGTTCAGCTGACGACACTGCGCGACCCTGAACCGTACATGATTCTGATCGCGCTGCGAAAGCTGAACCTAACAAACATCGCACTAAGCCTGTCACGGCAGGGGCTCTGTTTGTCCCTCTGACGGGACAGTGGTGATCGAAAATAAAAACGAACAAATCATTTTTTTTTCAATTTCATCGAAACATTAGGTTAAAGGTTAAAAAGTTAATAAATAAAATGGTCCTTCCTATTAAGGCTGGGTTGCACCATAATCGTAGTTAAAGTCACTGTTATAGTTAAATTAACTATAACTTTAACCTTGACCATGAAGCTTAGCCAGCACGTTATCCGTCATTTTGACCATAGTTAAAAATGGTGCAACACATTTTTCTGCTCAACGGGAGTTATGACTAGTTTAAAGATAACCTAGATGGTGCAACCCGGCCTAAATCTTTATATTCGAAAACATTGACCTCTTGACATTTTAGTATGGTGAAAAGGCTATTAAACGACCACGCGAAATGAATATTTTGTGTGCCACCGTCAGAATTATAAAATGGGTGTAATAGGTGTATCTAAGCGCTAAGTGGTGAACTCAGACTATTAAATGTGTACGTTCGTTCTTTTTAATGTCACTCAATATTTTTTTCTTAAATTTAATACTTTTTATTTTGGAACTTGGTGACCAGGCGAGCAAGTCGCTCACCTGATGTTAAGCTTCACGCCATAGCAGTTCAGTGCCATCCTGAATTTTGTACTTCAATAGTTCAAAACCATTAGCGGCAATGCACTGCGCTCGTAACCATGAGATATTAGATGTTAAATCTTTTTATGCCCAGTAATTACGCTGAAAACATTGTCCTAATAATTTAGTTTTTCGGCTTTTTAATGACAGTTCAGTGCCACCCAGAATTTCAAACTTGCTCGGCAATGCATTGCGCTTGTCATCCAGACATCATCATCAAATAGAAGACGTCCACTGAACATAGACCTCCCCTTAGAGCACCACGCCGACCGACACCGTGCCATTTAGATCCACTGGTTGTCCGCGACCTTCAGATCCAGATATATTAAATGTTAAATCTCTTTTGCCCAGTAGCGAAATATAACAAGTTTTTTTTTTTAATAGATTATGTTGCTATAATGTATTATCCTAACTAATATTATAATTGAGATGAATATAGCCGCAGTCGTATCAGGACCAATAAAGCTTCGAGGTATAAAAATGAATACGTTCGTCTCGAGGAATCATCATCAGGGCAGTTCCATGGAAAAATGTCAATGACACTCGACAAAATGTATGGAACAGCTGATTATTTTTTCTCGATTTCAGGGTTGGTCCTATACTAAAAGTTGTTCACAATCATGGGTACTACAAGCCCCTTTCAGCTTAGCATACCCTTTTCTTATAACCCAGTATACAAATACAACAACAGCCAATGACAACAACAACAACACAATGAGTGTAGCCATCTTACTATATTTCCCTACAAACAAAATAACAAACTTTAATCAAGCCACAGCTACAAACAACGAACAAAAGCTAATATACAACCGATACGCTTTCATCTGCCATTAAAATTGTACGTATGTTGGGGTAATTTTGTGTATTAAGTTGGCAACACTGAAAACTTTGGTCATTAGAACAAGGCCAGGGTAAGTGCTCGGAGTGTTATGTCTACGGGCTGGCCAGGTGGGATCGTTTCAGGATGTGAAAGGGTTCATGTTACAAGCGCAAGCGGGTTACGTTGCAAGGTTATTTGAAAAAAGGTACATCAAAATCTCCAAGCATTTTGGCAGAATTTTGGGCACAATAACTTCTGGTAGAGGTTTATTAAAATAGTTATTTTAATCTAAGGTTAAGGTACATCGTTTCCCTCAGTGCGTCAAATACGAATTTTCTTACTTTTTTTTGTCAATTACAGCCTAATTACATCGTGGATTTATTGAAACCAATTTTGCGTCAATAAAAGTTTGTATCAAAAAATTATGGTTATAATTATGACGTTTCATCTGCCTCCAGGGCAGCAGGAGTGGCGGCAGCAACAGCTCAAACCCACAAAAGGTGGATATATGAATCCCTAGGCGATGGGTACTTATTTCTGCCTTTTGGGGTAGAAACATTGGTTCCTTGGGGTCCTACTCTTTAAAGATCTTTCTAAGCGGCTGATAGAAAGAACAAACGACCATAGAGCTGATGCTTCCCTCGGCCAGAGAATTAGCATTGCTATTCTACGAGGTGACGTCAACAGCCTTTTGGGTACCCTGCCAAAATTGTTTTCAATAAATCCACGATGAGTAAATAAGCTGTAATTGACAATTAACGCAATCAAATTTGAATTTGGCGTGCTGAGAGAAACGTTGTTATTTTTTTTGTAGTGGTATTACGCTTTGCCTAATTTGCATACTTTGATGCTATAATTGTTATTTATTAGATATTAAATTTAATTAATTAATTATTAAAGCAGCTCACTTCTCCAAATTTAAACCACGCCAACACCTAGGCACGCTAACTACCCAACTTTGCGCTATTATATGTCAAAACAACTTACATTGAAGCCATGGCTACGCATGTGTAGCTTTGGCCGCCATTTATAATGTTCCTGTGTTATATAAAGCAATTATGGGCTAAATCATTACTTTTGCTCCCTTCTCTCCTCCTTGTGTATTTTCCTCGTGTTTCAGGGTTGTGACCTTCGCGTCCGAATAGTCTCTCTAGTGATCGTCTACCATCGTTCGTGTATTGATAACATAGACCAGCAACGTTTCAGGCCTCAGGAGGTTCTCTAAACAAACGGTGAGCATTATGCGATCCCCAAGGCGCCTGCTAAGCATGCGGAGGCCTTTGCTTAGCAGTGGATTTCTTCTGTGTGATAATGATGATGATGGAAAAGTTTCAAAATTAGAGGAAAATTAACGGGTATATATGTACTCAGGGGTCGAAAATGGTGTGAGTCTAATCGGACCAATGTATCAATCAATCAATCAAATCATTTATTTACAATAATAAAAAATAATAATGGTGTTATAAATCGTATTAGTATCACGCTGTATCTAGTCTCTGTACTATAAAATTATATATAATGATTATTATATAAATTGTATTAACGATTATTAAATTCTTTGATGCTATAGAAACAGCCGGCTATCGGGATGCAGCCTTGTGATATTTTGCCGTTAACGGTCCGAGTCACCGTAAGCTTCTTAGGTCTTCGTAGGTTGTTGCCTAGCTTCCAGGCAATGCGACCAAACACTACTTGTTCTAGCTGGATCATTTTTTTTTTTTTTTTTAATTCTCATTTAAAGAGCTTTTTCGCGGAGCGAATATGACACTCTGATTTAAATTAATAAGTAATTAAGTTAAACTAAACTAAGTTAAACTCTATGTGCTAGTCTGTATAGCATTCTGGCCGAGTCTGAAAGAGGCTCGGCCAGAATACTAGCTGGATCATAATTCAAAGGTTTTTACCCAACAGCCCCTGAAGAAGGATAGTGTTTTTGGGGTGTATGTGAGTATTTAACAGACACAAATACACACACAACTTTCATAACATAATAATATAATAATATAATGTGTAATTTAGTACATTCTGAAAAATGTTACCATTACGCATTATGTGGCAATGTATACTTAAATAAATAAGACCCAGAACAGATATTTTAACTCATCAATCAAATCTAAAATCTGCCCGGCCGGGAAACGAACCTCCTGCTCGTTAAGCAGACCTGGTAGTATAGGCCAATGCATCAGATCGGCAAAATGGCTCCCACGAGATCTCCTCCTGGCTGGCCCGGAGGAAGACCATGATAAAGAGAGAGCAAGCGGCATATGATAATGAGGCCCGAGAGAGCAAAAACCAAATGCCAAGATGTGACCGTGACCAGTGACCACTTCTGACCACACGGGAACTGAGCGGCAAGAGCCGATCAAATCCTTTTAATATCCCTGGGGGCAGTGTCCCCCAGCGTCCTGCCTCGGCAAGGAGGGTCACCTCGAAGCGGATCTACTCCACAAAACCGGAGGAGGAAGAGCCGGGAATCGGCAAAACAAAAACGAATTGAATAAATTATTATCATTTGCCTCCACGAATATTATAGATAACGCCTTCCTGTTGTTTTGATGCAATGTTTTTGATAACAACTGGACAGAACTGGTTTTGTTTACTTTCCCCAAATGGATCACATATTTAACTTTGAAAAAGAAGACAAAACCGGTTTGATTCAGTTTGGAATAAACATATTTAAAATTATCATATTATGTTATTTATGATTTAAGCATGACTAAATAGACGAATTTTTCAATGTTTTTAAATCAAAATTACCAGGGAGGTAGAGGAGAAAGGTTATCGGCCTGACATAAAAATGTCACTCCGATTATCAGGCGATCATTTGGAAGAAACTTCACTACTTCCGGCAAAGTATCTATCAAAAGATTGCGTGACGTTCGCGAAAAGACGTGGACTTATCAGTCGCGGTGCCCTTTTTCTGCAAGACAACCCATGTCGCGGCATTGTATCGTTTTCGAAAACTTGTGTTATTTCGAGTGTTAATGTATAAAAACGGTGAATTTTTATCTATTAAGTGTTCGTGAACGTGAACGAGTATTGGTGAATGATATAATGTTGTAAAACGTGAATCTTCGTATTGTTTCCAAAACTACATATAAACCTCTAGTAAGGTCTCCACCACTTTACTGGGGTATGACTGGGACTTGACTGTGACTTACTATGCTTGACTGAGACTATGACTAAAACTTCTTTTTTGTTCTGAAATATTGTGGTTCATTTGAAATATTATAAGACTTGACTCTGGCTAAATACAAAACGTGTAAAGCCAAAATTAAAGAGAAAAAAAACCCATGTTCAAAACGTGTGTGAGGATTGAGAGCCCAAACTGGAATTCGCGAAATATATCTATCCAAGGCTTTAGTAAAAGTCTAAAGACTTTTTGCAATGGGCGCATGAGGGATAGCGATTTTGAAGTGATCTACTCTGTACCGTATTCTCCAGATCTGGCCCCAAGTGACTATTTTCTACATCCATATCTGAGGAGAGAGTTTAAGGCAAGCGATTTTCGACAAATGAAGAGATTCAAGCCGCTACTATCGAGAATTTTGAAAACAAATTCAAACTAGTTTTTCTGAGAGACGAAAACTGTATTTAGGTTCAAATTAAAAATAAAACTTTCAGTAATAACGTTGTATTTCAATGTGAGACCGAAAGCCTTTTTACCAAGCACTAGATCGTTAAATCACATTGCTCCAATCAAATCTAGATATTTCGACATTTTCAAGTATCACAAATTTCCATCACAGAATACATTATTCATCATCCTCAGGAAACCGAACAGAAATAAAAATGGACTCAAAAACAATCACAACCCATCCTCTATGCGGATTTAGTGCGACACCCAGAGGAAATATAAATACTGTATTGAAATATCGTATAATATGTATCGGAATCCGTTCCTGGGTAATATTAGAAGGCCAATATTCATTGGTCTCCGCTCTCCTTCCCTCTATAGTAAGTTCAGGTGTCTGGAGTACCTTTATGTGGAAAATGTGAGGTCTTGTTGAGTTGGTCACGTCATAAACGTTCGATAGGTCGGGAGCTACTTATGACTATGAATATTTATAACGTATTAGCTGAACGTCGCTTGTTGCCACCGGTGGCTGTTAAGGGGCCGATGCAAGGATAAGCGTTAGCAGGATATTGCTTATTTTGGTACGTTTTGGTAGAAAATTTGATTTTTAAAAATAGGTTCCGGAAAAATGGTAGCTTTTGATCGCTTCAAGTCGTCGTTTTTTTAGTAAGTATTTTCCGCTTTGTCACAGATTTAAATAAAGAATTTTATATTATAAAAAAACTTGGAAAATTGTGGGTCAATCCACAGAATACAATAAAGCTGGTGAAATCCCTATTTACTCTATAGCATTGTCTTCTTTTGAGCTTTGATATATTATCATCTTGGCTTGATAAACAGTAACTTATAATTTAATTATACCTTTTTGAGGCATTAATATTAATGATATTTCAAAATAATTATAACCCTTGGCTTTGTCAACTTTTTGTGGATTCGTTGGTTGCAAGAGGTCCTGGATTCGATTCCAGGCTGGGCAGATGTTTGAATGGTGAATCTAAATATCTGCACTGGGTTTTAGTTCGTGTCATGATGATATAAAATTATTGTGTTGATATATATATCATTATGAGAGTTATATGATCCCCGATACAGGGAAACCTAGTGGATGTAAACGTTTTTTTTTTCTCTAAAATATTATGCGTGGGGCCTTAAATGCAAATTATAAATGTTTATATAAAGAGTTCAATTTATATTCTAATTCGATGGCTTCCCGCTAGAGGGCTACGTGTCGTCGATGATGGCTCTCTCGGACTAAATAAAAGTGGATAGACAGGGTTCGCTTTAACTTCTAAGCTAAAGAATTTGAAATATTTATAGACATTAATAGTAAGTAGTATTAGTTTATTTCACTATTGCTAAGAAATTAAATTAGTTTATCCCTAAAAAATCTCTACTTATACGATTACATACAAAATAAGAAAAAAAATACCAAAATAAAAATGAAATGAATTTTTAATTAAAATTAATATAATCAATTTTACGTCAACGTCATCATCACCATGATCATCATCAGCCATAATACGTCCACTGCTGAACAGAGGCCTTAGGTTACGTCAACATTCTACACAACTTTCTAAAAGATCTGTAACTCATACCGTGTACAAACTATAAGATCTTGAGACTCGGACGGACAGACTGACGGAAAACAGAGTGGGTGAGTGAGTGTTTATTTTTGCGTTTTAGATTCGGAAATACCGATACGTTAAAATAACACGTGTAAAAGTTACGTGTGTAAATAAAGTAGAAATATGAAAAATACCTCGACGCAAAAGTACAGCTAAGACATATATAATAACGGACAAAAGGAAAAGTATAATAATACTTCAGCAATCTAATCATTTTGTCAGATAAAAACAACAGCTGTACAGTCGCCGGCAAATATCTGGAAAAATGTCATCTGCGCAGCACTCGATTTTTAGGTGTCTTTAGCGACATACGCCAAAACAATCTCTCTTTTGAACTGGATGCGACAACTGATCATCGTCCATAAAACTACAACAGCAAAGCTCATTAAATAGTAGCTTGACTGATACTCACTTACCAACTACACTATCACATCACGACTTGTGCAAATGTCCGATATTTCAAGGAATTCGGTTGGGTCAGGCAGGTGCTGGATGGGAGAAGTAATTCAAAACACACTCCATGCAGTTGTCAGGGTCGAAGGTATTGGCCGAAGAACCAATGCCGCAATAGCTTTCAGGGTTTGCAAGTTGAAGTAGCAATGGGCTACATCGATCGAAGAGGCGATAAGCAATGAGGAAGAAAGGTTCTTGAGTTGCAAACTCAAACCAGAAGACGCAGCGTACGCCTTTCACTAGTTGGACCTACAATACTGTGATTCGCGGGCAATGGGTGGATGCAAATGGCACATTGTCACTCAGTCAGTGTGCGACACACATTTGAGAAGAAACTTCACAAAAGTGTCATCATTATCAGTGTGACGATCTAAGGGACGTTTTATAGCTAATGATCAGACGTTAGGACTTATCGCCCCATCTCGATTAAGAAACATTTTGAAACAGGTGTACGATTTTCAATAAAATGTGTGGATTGCCAAAACATGTAACGCAACATTGATAAGTTATCGATTTATTGGCTTAGCTTATCTGATAATTAAGAAATGTTAACGTACATGTGAAATAATTTTGATGTTTATTTTTAAAAGAATACTGTACAAAATTGATTATCTACCAAATTTATTTCAACAATATTAAAGTAACTTTCATTTGACTATTCATATATTACTTAACATTTAATATTTATATTATAAGCTATTAAAATTATTTAATTAAACGTTGAAAGCACAGTTTATCAGAGCATTTTTTTGTACATTGCTTAATGCATAGTCATGAATCTGTAATCTACTAACAAAGTATCTACTTGATTATGAAAAATATTACAAATTTACGACTAGAAACATCCATCTTCTTTTTATTATATTCATGAGACTATAGGAATTCTTTTAAAACTTAAAAACTATATTTTTTTATCCTTTATAACACCTACAACGTAACTAAGTCTATTTTAAAATAAATTCTGTTTTGTGCACAATAAGTACTTTGTGTAACTGTAACTATAATGACGTGTGATCACCTTTTTATAGACAACAAAATATTTAACTAACATAAATAATTGCGACCGAACAAAAAATAAACCACGAACATCTTTATGTACTCGTACGTACCATAATATAGTTATATTGTATTGTATTGTATAATATTAATACATGCAATCATTTTGCCCGTGCATTACAAAACATTGCATTATATTAACTTTATGCAATACCTCCCAATATTTTTAACAATCGACTGTTTAATACTGGAGTGTTCTCAACTTCGTCTGCTGCATTATCGGTGTCTGTATTATCAGCTTGTTTACCGTCGATTTTTGTATTAGTTTCATCAGGGGCCTGATCGGGGGCTTGATCGGGAGTTTGATCGGGGGTTTGATCAGGGGTTTCAACAGGAGTTTCACCTGGATTTTGATCTGGTGTTTCAGCTGGAGTTTGATCAGGAGTTTCAACAGGAGTTTCATCTGGAGTTTGATCTGGTGTTTCAACTGGAGTTTCGTCTGGAGTTTGATCTGGTGTTTCAACTGGAGTTTCATCTGGAGTTTGATCTGGTGTTTCTACTGGAGTTTGATCGGGAGTTTGATCTGGTGTTTCTACTGGAGTTTGATCGGGAGTTTCATCCGGTGTTTCAACTGGAGTTTCATCAGGAGTTTGATCGGGAGTTTCAACAGGCGTCTCATCTGGATTTGGAATACCAGGCGCTGGTGTAGTACTAGTTGCATTCGCAAGTTCTTCTGTTAATTCGTTCACTTCTCTAGACAATCGGTTTCTTTGTCCTGCTATTGCTAGTGTTGATACAAAAAGGCAGAATGAAAGAAGTGATAAAAACACAATCATTTTGTTATTCAACATCCACCCTAAGCACCTCTCGGTGTAATATTTACACGATGTTGAATTCACCATTTTTATTGCTAGTTCACTTTTTCTTTGAAATATCGTACACGACTGTCGCCTTTGATTTCAGTGTCTTAAATAGTTTGCTTTCCATATCTGAGTATGATTTATCGGTAAACTCGGACCGATATGTCGTTATCATTCAATCCCAGTGAAACGGCAGACTATGCACCTTAAGGGATTGACATAAGGGTTCAGGTTATCGTGATATTTATGCATTAGATAGATAATGTAGATACGAACTCAATGTAGTGGACTGGAGGATGTTTTGTAGAAGTGAGTCATTGGATATGAAATATATTTCATAAGAATAACAAACAAGTCTAGGATATTACGTAGTAGATTCCTTTTAATACAGGTTTTCTTTGTTTCGTAATTATTATTTATGTATTACGACTCTCCTGGTTTAGTTGGTAGTTCATTTTCGTTACGAGCAAAACGTCCCGGGTTTGATTCCCAGCCAGGCAGGTATTTCAATGATAAACATAGATACCTACTCTAGGTCTTAGCGTTACTTTTCTCTCAGCCTCTTGTGGACTCAGAGAAACCCAAGGAGCTATAACTATCAAGCATTATATAAATTACAGAGGAGAGTTTTTTTTTACATTAATTACTGTCTCAGGCATTATATATAATATAATGCATTTGATTACATCTCTAGTTAAGTATCTCAGTGACTCTATCTTGCGCCATATAGGCAAGTAAAATTAAAGTCGTAGCTGCACACAGATCATACTAGTCACCGCATTACAAGATCGTTGTTCCTTCAAAAAGTCACCAAAATTTAGGAAAGCGTGGGTTGCGGGGACTGCGACCAAGCGTTCTCAGTGGCTATCTAAAAGCAATCGCTCCTAGCTTTGAACCATTGAGAGTAAATGTGTATACGTGTATTTAGACCACAGATCACACTAGATACCACATTACGAGATTCGTTGTTCCTACAAAAAGTCACCAAAGTTTGAGGAAAGCGCGGATCGCGGGGAGTGCGACCAAGCGTTCTCATTGGCTATCTCAAGGCTACCAACCTATAAGAGTTATTTTGTATAAGTGTATTTAGACTGATGCGTGGTGCGCTTCAAGCGTACTCTAGATTCTGCATTCAGAATCTAGAGTATGATCTGTGATTTAGACCCATTGTGTGTGCGCTTTGATCGTTCTGAGTGCAGAATCTAGATGTGATCTGTGTATTTATATGTGTAAGATTAACACAATAAGTTTATAGGAAACAAAGACACAGAATCAAGTTTGACGAGAGAGAAAATGAGAAAGATAACAACTCTAAACCAGAAATAGAATTATAGGCTATGAAGGATGAAATGTCAAAAATATTTCTGCGAGTAAGCTTAAATAGAATGATAGTCGCAAGCAATGTGAAGAATGAGCGATGTCGGCGAGGAAGTGGCATGGCAGACACGCTCGAGCAAAATTTACAGACTAACAAAATGCTTAGACCGGACTGAAAGAAAAACGACCGAAAGTAAAAAAAGGAATTCTGGCATCGATAAAATTTATATTATAATAATAATGCCCTTTTCTAGGAATTAACGCACAGAACAAACCACTTATAATAGAGGCGACATTTTTAACCTACACCATTTCAGGAGTATTGGGTGAAATTTTGAAATATCCAGAAAATTTTGGCAATTCAACGGGGTAATGTCGCCAGCTTTTTGGGCACCTTACCCGCAGACAGCGACCTAAATGCGGTTTTTTATTTGTAGATATTTTAGATTTAATTTATTTAAGTACTTATTTTAATTTTGTTTATAGTTTTAGTTTGTACATTTAAGTTTAGATTATATTATAAATAAATATCCATTTTCCAGAGAATTGGGAAATTTCAAAATTAAATGGTTAATATGGAAAAGTTTGTATGGAATAAAAAAACATGCTACGCCAATAGTACATATGTACTAAACACAAAAAGTAAAGAAAGGTATGTCTCAGGGTGTTTCGAAAATCAACGCCTAAAGAGCTGAAGTAGGGTGTTTCGCTGAATGTAGCCAAGGCAAGCGAAGCCATGCGGGCAAGCTAGTTTATATTATACAATATACATTTGTATAATATAAATAATATAAACATTTGTATAATATATATAATATAAATTTTGACTGTCCCGGTGGCTCAGTTGGTAGTGAACCTACCTTCTGTGTTTGGGGGCGTGGGTTCGATTCCCATCTAGGACAAACATTTATGTGATGAATATTTGTGTTTGTTCTGTGTCTGGGTGTTAATATCTATATAAGTATGTATTTAAAAAAAAAATACTATGTACGTATATCAGTCTCTGGCAGCCATATTACAAGCTTTGCTTAGTTTGGGGTCAGATGACCGTGACAATGTGCAAAAATGTCCCAGATATTTATTAAAAAAAAAAAAAAAAAAAAAAAAAAAATTATACAAACGCTTATTTATTCCAATTTAATAAACTGTCACTTCGCGTGATCAATACTCCAGCAGTGAACGTTTAAGAGCTGATAGGGATTCCTCTCAATTATGCTCTTAGACCTCTTCTGGTGGAGGAATTTCCCTATATTGCAATAATCTCCACGCAGGCAGGCGGCTTGGGGATCGCAGAACGATCACCATTTACTAAGAAGAGGCTGTTGCCCATACTCCGGAGTTTTTTTTTTCTTTTTTTTGGGACTTTTCTACGGTAGTATTAGTCGCAGTAGGACAATTAAAGCCTTTATTGACCAATAAAAGCTTTATTTTTAATAGATTTGATATTTTATTAGATTTAACTAAGTCTTTACCATGTCTCTTCCGAACAATTAAACGCCTCTTAAGTATCATAATCATCATCATCATCATCAGCCAGAAGACGTCTGCTGAACTTATGCCTCCCCCTTAGAGCGCCACACCGACCGACAACTTGCCACTTGCATCCACCGGTTGCTGCCTACGTTGCGTCTTCCGGTTCGTGGTCGCTTCGACTGATGTGGCCTGTCCACTGCCACTTCAGCTTGCAAACTCTGAAAGCTATATCGGTGACTTTGGTTCTTCGACGAATATCCTCGTCCCAGAATGTATGTATAAGTAGGTGAATTTATTCTAAGTACTAATCTATTTCGTATTTCTTAAACATAAGTAAGTACTTAAGTACTTCAAATAATTATCCACACAACTACATGAATTATTTAGCGTTTCTGGTCTGCTTCATGGATTCATTTCTGCATTATATCGGGATTTATTGACATTTCAATTCAATGTATTTTTCTCTTAAAATCTTTCTCTTTCTCTTTTTTTTTGGCTCCACGTGTTGTGTATTTAGTCAGTGATATCATGTTTATCTACCTTGGGTCGTGTCCCTGCAAACAACCTTAAAAAAGGCAAAAACAAGGCAACACGAGGTCGCGCGCGTGTCTCGCTTAGCATTCCTTGATAAAAGTCACCGAATGTGATCGATACTGTAGTCGGAATAACCGACTCAATTTAACGTGAGTATTCCCGTCTTATTAAAACAAAATGTATCAAAACCACGTCAAAACATTTGATATCTCACAAAAAAATTGTTTCTATAAAGCTTTCCTTTCTCAATATCTTCGCTCTATGTGATTATTCTTTGAAATTACTTCATTTGAAGACATAAGGTTCAAAGGTACGCAGCATTTCATATAAATTCGTACGATTTGTTATTTTGATGACGATATTAACCTTAAACGTGAGGGCACAAATTCTGTAACCTAACTAAATGTAACATTTATGTTCTAGCGTAGCTTAGTTAACGCGTGTATGTGGTGTTATATATCGCTTTATTTTTATGAGCCTTATTTTGTTAAGGTTAATTCAGTTGTGAATTATTTTAATTCAATTATCCTATTTTCCATGGCCTATGTGAATTCACCAACCCGCACAGGGCCAGCGTGGTTGATATGGCCTAATCACCCTTTGAGGGGTGCCTGATATCCCAGCATTGGGATGTTTAATTAAAGGCTGATACAGAAGTATTTAATCTCAACTGCCACGTAACACATTACTAATAGCTGTACTCTATCATTATCAGCCGAGTAGGAAATCTATGAGGAACCGTACTTTTTACCCGAACGCCCGAGAAGGAGATAATGTTTATGTGTTTTGTTTTAATAAAACGGGAATACTCACGTTAAACTGAATCGGTTATTCTGACTATAGTTTCGATAACATTCGGTGACCTTTATCAAGGAATGCTTAGCGAGAGACGCGCGCGACCTCGTCTTGCCTTGCACTAAAATATTTCCTTAAAATATTGCCTTTCATAGTAAAATGTTTATGTGTTTTGCCCGTATCCACAGATTACCACCAATAGATACGGCATTGCGAAATTCTTGTTACAACCCAAAGTCAGATGTTTGAGAAAGCAGGAGCTATATAGGTGTATAGAGTCCTCAAAGGTAGGCAACACACTGACAATGCCTCTGGTATTGGAGGTGTCCATAGGCGGCGGTGACCACTTACCATCAGGAGGCCCGTCGCTTGTTTGCCACTTATTATATATAAAAAAAAAAAAAAAAGAGCTATCGCAACTGAGAAAAGGCGTTACCGTTTGCCATCTCAAAGTTACGACTAACCGCGCCTGGTAATGAACCAATGAAAATTAATTTTTGTAGGTGTGTTTTGACCGATGCGTGGTTCGCTTCGCTCGTCTTTTTTTATTAAAACCTGTTATAGTCTCAGTTTAGACTATGACAGAGTCAACAATTTCAGTTATGATACAGTCCAACTAATGCTACAGCAAAGTGATGGAAGCTCACAGTGATGACCATTCAACTGAGGTCAAAGTTACGTGTTGTATTTTCATCTAAAAATAAAACATACATTATTTTTAGTTCATCATTTTATTCATTTATTAAGACGAAAATACGTGTACAATAAACTTGAGACAAATTTTATATGTATACTAGCCGTTACCCGCGACTTCGTCCGCGTAAACTTACAAAAAAAGTAAGCTATGTCCGTCTCCGACCCTTAAGCTATATCTATGCAAATTCAGCTTGATCCGTTCAGCCATAATTAACAATGAAGCATTGCTAACGGCATACTACGGGTTAGTCGTATACGTTCTCCGATATGGCGTTATTTTCTGGGGAAATTCCACTGATAAAGAAATTATTTTCAAAGCTCAAAAGATATGTATCAGAGCAACCTACAGAAAACCGATAGCTGTAAGCCCTATTTCTTAAAACATACAATTTTGACATTAACTTGATTTTTGACTTTATATATTCACGAAATAGCTACTTTGGTTAAAAAGAATCCCGATCTGTTTGAACACTGGGCTGATATAAATAGCTGTAGGATACGTGAATATGGCGTCCATTGCTTATAATAAGATACCAAGAACATGAGGGAACTAAATAATGACATGCTTAAAAAAATAATAAAAAAACTAATATGGGACAAATGATAATGTAAAAATTATTGACTTTTTTTTTCTCTTTCCTCCTAAGAGGATTATAGCGTCGCACGTCTTATGCATTTGCCAGTGTCAAGTATACTCATATTTTTTCAAGTTTTGGTGAATTTTGTCAAATAAGTCATAGTCACAGTCAAAGGCGAGCAAAGCAAGTCACGGTTAAGTCCAAGTCATGCCCCAGTAAAGTGGTGAAAACTTTACTAGAGCCTTCTATGGAGTTTTGGAAACAACACGAAAATTCACGTTTCACGACATTATACCATTCACCAACACTCGTGCATGTTCACGAACACTTAACGGGTAAAAATTCACTGTTTTACACATTAACACTCGAAATAACACAAGTTTTGGAAAATAATAAAATGACGCGACATGATTTCTTCACGTTCCCGTCAAAGCTCCAAAATTATTGACTTTTTAGAAAACAAGCAAATTGACATGTATATTTGACATATTTATTTAGTATTTCTAGTAGATAAAAATAACATGAATCTGATTCATACATAACATTTATACATTTGTAAGGAAAATTCTGTGGTTTATATTTGTATGCCACAATGAGCAAGGACATGATTTCTTTTTCATTATTAAGACCTGTATGCCACTTTGTGTGTGTATACGTAACCATGTTCTGACAAATAAATGAATCTTGAATCTTGAATCAGCCTTTTAGCGACAACGCAACAAACACCCATAAGAGAGACAGATAGACAGAGACTCTGTCTCTGTCTACATTCCAATTTATAACATTACTCTGGTAATTAAATAAATAAATAAATATTGGTGGACGCTTTTACACACAGCGACATCTAACCTCAAACTAAGCAAGCTTGTACTATGGGGACCAGATGACGGTAGAATACATAAATACTTTTTTTTTGTTAATACAGACATACTCGTAGAATACATAATAAATTATATATTATTTATTAATATATACGTATTTCTATATTTATTAATAGGTAGTTTTTCTTTTTTAGTATGTAGGCAACAATACTGTTTGCAACACCCTATATCAGGGTATAATGTGTAATTTAGTATACATTCTGAAAAATGTTACCATTACGCATTATGTGGCAATGTATACTTAAATAAATAAATACATAGAAACACCCAGACAAAAAACAAACATCCATGTTCATCACACAAATGTTTGTCCTCGGGGGGTATCGAACCCACAACCTACAGCTCAGAAGGTGGAAATCCGCCTACTGAGCCACAAGGCTAGTCAATTAATCTTAAACTTAAATACTTTTTTAAGCTGCTATTTTTTTTAGCCTTTTAAAAATGGAAATATCATACATATTTCAATGCTCGATAAAAATATACAAAACGTCAAGCTGACGGATCAAATTTCTCCCGAATTGTTTAACTCAAAACACAGCGGGTATAAAAATGAAATCAAATTTTCTATCGTCCCCTTACCCTGGGGAAATCAGAAATGCGAAGGTAACATTCGAACTGATTTGATGTTTCGTTTGAAAATAAATATTTTATTGATGATTGGGCTGCTTTGATCCCAGTAAACCTTTAACGCTGATTGCGATGCCGAAATTAAGGGTTGTACCCACAGTGTGTGTCAAAAGGTTTTTGAAAACCTACTTACAGTCATGTCATATAATCAATGGGAAGGTACAGGCAAAACTAGTCTCAGATGGCGCTCATCGCTGGTGCTTGTCATTGTTCTGATTGCTTGCACTCGTATGAGCACTTCGACCTTCATAATTATCTCAGTAGCCCAGTCAAGTTACGGGACTTAGTATGGAAGAACCTGAAACAAATCCTTATCAGAAAAGCGTATTACTCAATTGAAGAATTTTTAAAAGAAAAAAAATAATAATATACTAACCAAACTGACAAATTAAAATGCAAGACATTTGGCAACTTAATTTTATAATTTAATTTATATAATAATAATTACAAACATTTTATTCAGCTGTCCTCCTCTCTTCTAGTTTTGCTGTGCCCGACGGGGTCCATTTTGTAACTTTGTACTAAAATGGAATTTTTTCGACCACCTTGTACTTAATGGAAGCAATAAACCATCTGAATCTGAATCTGAAGACCCCGACATAATTAATAACTTAAATATTAAACTTTGCTGACGAAAAAACATAATTTTACTAAATTAAAACTTAAATTAATTTGTATTTTATAGGTACACACAAAAATCACCTATCTTAACATCGATCGATACATGGTATAATTACGTTTAAGATAAGTTTAACTTTGGGATTCTGAAACGTCTGTTAACTTTGACAACAGATTAAGTATATTCCTGTCTTTGTCATTTGCTTAGTGCCAGACAAAGGCAGCATTAGAATTAATCTGCTGTCAAAGTTAACAAACGTTACAGAATCCCGAGGTTAAGCTTATCTTAAACGTAACTATACCATGTATCGATCGATGTAAATATCGGTGATTTTTGAGTGTACCTAAGAAATACATATACAAAACGGCGTGTTTGTTGTTTGTATGAATATTTTTCGTACATTACTTGTGTACTGTTGGTTAGATCTTCATGAAATTTCTTTATTCAAGATAAGATTAAATATTTTTTCAAGAAACTTTCCTTTTTCATATTTTTTTCACTCACCGGAGGAGATAAAAAACAAAGAACTGATCTTAAGGTACTTTTTTTCCTTTTGAGTTCCGGAATCCTAAAATCTGAAAAGCTTTTTAACTCTACATTTCCTAAGGATATTTCTGACTGACGAAATAAATATATTAAAAAGAGTAAAAAACGATGCTGAAATTATGTTAAGATATCTATATAAAATCTTGTAACAGTTTGTTTTAATAATTTTTAACTTACTGCCTTATCGCTGAAAACAATCTCTTCCATGAACCTTAAGATAGATAGACAGACAGATTAACTCTTTATTGTTCACACAACATTTTACATAAATTTAAAAAGAGACTTAAAAAGTAGTGTAACAACTGGCGGCCTTATCACTGAAAGCGATCTCTTCCAGGTAACCTTAGGATGGAGAGGATTCATAGAAGAGGTAGAAGACGAGATGTGCAATGATGGATATTATGTGATACTTATACACTGATAAACCAATATTATTATAGACATACAAACTAATAATAATACGTACTAATAATTAAATTACAAAATATAACGACAATATACTAATAAATAACAGAAATATAATTTACATAAAATAAATATGAATAAGATGGAGCGGAGTCATAGAGGTAAAAAACGGGGTGTGCAATGATGGAGATTGTGTTTTTTTTTTTTTATTTGTTTGAAGGGCTTATACTCGAATAAACCAATCCATACAAATATAAATCAATTTGCCACTTGTATGACGGAGCATCACTTGAGAACAGTTGAACTTGGTAGTGGTAGGGCTCTTCTGCAGAGTCCGCCTGGGTCCGCTTAAATTTAAGGTCAAGATATAAGGTCGTGAGTAGAACCTCGCAATAGCAGCCTTTGCTGGATGCATCACGTCACACAAAATAACGATCGAAATTCTGTCGCTAAAGTCAGAAGTGAAATTCGAATACGTTGCTGAAAACCGCAGCGCCATAAGTTGTAGAAGTCACGTACTAAATCACAAAACGATCTAGAAGTTAGAAGAAAGATCTAGAACTTAGGTAACTGAGTAACGATTTTTGATTGTTTGTTTTGAAAATAATATCTCTAGAACTGAGATAAGGCGTGTGAAATTTCTTTGTTACAAAAACTAAGGAGCGAATCATTCGAACAGCTTTTTTATCGTTACTCTGTGACGAGACGAGCAAGTCGCTCATCTGATGTTAAGCGTCACGAGATGTTAGATGTTAAATCTCTGTATGCCCAGTAATTACGCTGGAAACACAGTAATACTTGCACACTATTGCTTGGCGGTTGAATAGCTGGCAAAGGTGTGGTACTACCCCAGGCGGACTCTGCAAGAAAGCCCTAAAAAATTGTTGTACAGACTAGCAGAATATCGTTTCACAGTTATTTTTTTGCTACTGTGTGACTACATGGACAAGTCTCTTGACCGATGGTAAGCGTCATGATCACCATCACACTAATATTATAAATACGAAAGTTTGTATGTAAGTTTGTAAGCATGTAAGTGTGTTTGTTCCCGTTCAACTCTGTAACGGCTGACCGGATTGGAAATTTGGTATGGAGGTAGCTCATACCCTGGATTTACACATAGGCAACTTTTTATACCGGAAAAAACCGCGGGAGTACATTGGCCACGCGTAGCATCAACTATGCACTCTGAAAGGTTTTTGAAAATAAGATTAAGTCCTGACCCCCACGAACCCAATGTTGTAGATATGAATTATACCTATTTCAAAGTTAATCTTTTGATCAAAACTATCACGTTATTCTCGCTCCGGCTTATCCGGAACAAGCCAAATGAGGGTTCTAATCAATCAGCAAGAAAATGTATTATCTGATAAGTTATTTTAAATACCTAGATAATCTAATTTTAACAAGCTACTGAGTATATTGCACGAGCTTAGCACATAATGCCGGTCCATGCTCCTTGTTTGAGGTGTTCAAACCACAGCGTATCTCTGAAAGTAGGCACAAATAATTAAATCAATACCTAAGGCAAAAATTAGGGTGGAATCATGCAGAAAGCTGAAAAGCCCTAATATAGTATCCTGAACTGCGGATATTTTGAGCCTGTTGGGGTCACATCTTTAGGGCCTTGGGAAGGGACCGAGAGCAAATAAACTACTAGCTGTTACCCGCGACTTCGTTCGCGTGGATCTACAAAAAAAAACCCATATCCGTCTCCAACCATTGAGCTACATCTATGCAAAAATTCAGCTCGATCCGTTCAGCCGCTTAATCGTGATAATGCGATAAACGCCCAAGGACCCTATTCGGAGAAATGACATTTTATCTCGGTCACTCTCACTCCCATTAAATTCTAAATTAGAGAGACAGTGACCGAGATAAAATGTCATTTCTCCGAATAGGGCCCCAGACAGAGAGATAGATAGAAGAGTTACTTTTGAATTTATAACATTAAAAAAAAAAAAAAAAAAAAACGATTTATCAACGTGTCCGGTAAAAGCATCTCCTGACCAATAATATACTGGCCTTGCTCAGAGGATCGCAATCACAATGATTGCGGCAATTTGGCCAGCATTGTGGGCTTATTTAAAGTGGCTATACATTAACCTGAACTGACATCATTCGAATTTGAATTGAATTTCAGGGAGTCAAAAGAAACAAACTGTTAAGGTAATAGATTTTGCCTGTCGCTCGCAGAAACTCATATATAGCGAGCTCTTTCACACGATGTCAGGTCGGGTAATGTAGCGAGGCTTTGAGCAACACAGGCTTCCGACCGTGGGCTGTTCGGGCCGGTACCGTGTTGCTCAATATTTGGGCGCGATGTCTGCTTTAGGGGTTCATTAGATTAGTGTTACTTTTAATTTGTTTTATATTTCCTTGTACTTATATATCTTACCTTGTCAATAAAAACACATTTATTGTATTCTTGTGTTTGAAATGAAATTTCACCTCGCACTTGAGCATTATGGCTTAATTCATGTGAGTTATTGGTGCGTAAAATCTCTAATAAATTATCACATATTATACTCTGGTGCTTTGCTTTTTATCAAATTTACTTTGTTCAGTCTGACCTTTACTCGGGCGTCCTGTTGTGAAAGAGATAACGTTATCGCAGCCCCAGCGGGCTTGCAATTATTGACTTATGCGAACAATAATAATACATCCTAACTAATATAATAACTAATACATTCAGAGGAATATAAATAAGGAATAAAATATAATAAACTAAAGCTTCGAGGTTTAAAAATGAATACGATCGTCTCGAGGAAAAAATTCGCTTGCGCGATTCAGAGCTCCCTACATTAGAACTGTCACACTGTCAGTCCATACAAAACGTCAAAAAATGCACAAACATGTTCTGAATACGAAGGTATTCATTTTAATACCTCGAAGATATATTGGTCCTTATACGACTGCGGCTATATTCCTCTGAATTATTAACCGAGCGGATCAAAGGTCTCAGAGTTTACTGGGACAAATGGCATTTGTATGTATGTTGGTATGTTTGCGTGTATATTTGTCCGATGATAACTTTCGAACCGTTGATCCGATCTTCATAAAATTTTGTGGGCAAGTAGTTAATTTCAATATAATTTTCAAGTTCGAATATGAGCGGAATCGGTCCAAGGGTTATGAAAATATAGGGGTCGCGAGGTCTCAGTTCGGCGCGAACTACTAGTTATATTAGCTTATAGGATATTCGACAAAGTGAGTTATAAATCTATGTTCTACTGTACATAACTACTGATTTAGCCTACTTTAAAGTACTTCATATTTTAAAGCCATCTAACGCTTCTTCTTGCGGCGGCGTCGTGTCGCGGGTCGCCCTCTTCCCTCAAATATTGTTGAGGAGAGCGATGGCTGGCACATGCGTCAACTCTTGAACGGGTGCTGGACTGCTCGGAGTATATAAGCAAATGTATAATTGCACTTAGCTCTTTATTAGTATATTCGTTGGTATATTCCTTTTGTAAAGACTTTAGTTTTTATATTCCGTTTTAGTAGATAAAATATTTGTAAAATTTCATAAATGGCACGTACCCCTGAGTCCGTGGAGCAATATTGTAAAACATATTTTAAAAAAAAAACCATCTAAGTCGTCATATTCTGTCGTTTCCGCTATTTCAACCTTTGGGGTATGCAATAATGGCAGCTGGAGAACTTACATTATCAGCCAGAAGACGTCCACTGCTGAACATAGGCCTCCCCCTTAGACCGCCACACCGACCGACAACGTTTCACTTACATCCACAAGTTCCCCGCGAGTTTCACAATGTCGTCGGTCCACCTTCGCTTCGTCTTCTGGTTCATGGTCGCCACTAAAAAAACCTGGCTTCCCCATCGGTTATCGGTTCTTCGAGTGATGTGGACTGCCCATTGCCACTTCAGCTTGCAAACTCTGAGAGCTATATCGGTGACTTTAGTGCTTCGACGAATATTCTCGTTCCGGATTTTATCGCGCAAAGAAACTCCGAGCATAGCTCTCTCCATTGCCCGCTGTGCGACTCTGAGTTTCTCTAAAAGGCCAGTGGTCAAGGACCACGTTTCAGTTCCATATGTCACTGGCAACACACATTGGTTGAAGACCCTTGTCTTCAGGCACTGCGGGATCTTGGACGAGAAGATATCATCGGTGACTTAACTTGGAGAATTTAACGCTACGCTAAATAACAATTTGGCATATTTTCAGTAAAGTAGTCTTACTAAAGCAGCATGCGCTACAGCCAAGCGTCGCCTTTTCAGTGGAGGAGCTAAGCTGCACTATCGTAGCCGCAGCCGGCTCGCGATTGTTGGCTCAAGCGCTTAATTAGCCGCGCGCTTGAGCATTGTGGCTCAATTGAGCGTCTCGTTGGTAACGCGCATTTTTGAGCAATTTAATGATTTCAATCTTTGCGTTTAACGTGCTTATTGCTTTTTTTGTTTCTTGACAACTGTTTTTAGTAAAAATGTCGTCACGGGATGAGTTAAAAATAGCAATTAATATAAATGATTTGATTTGAGATTAGAAAAATCAAAAAAATAATAGATGTGTACGCTGACCAGTTTTTACTGAACTGTTATAGGCGTTCAATGTCCATCAGCTGAGCGCCACGTTCGTCATGTCTCTCAGTTTTCTTAAAATCACTTGTTACGAGCATGTCGGGCCATGCTTAGTAGGGTTCCGTAGGTACGAAGGACGTTTGAAGTATATATCCGTTCTTACCGCATATCTCAAAAAGTCATTATCATATGTTGCCCTAAAATATTTTTTTACTAAGATCTATCAACATCAAAGATAAAAAGTTTCTAAGGTGTATAGTATAGTAGAAATGGCAGGGGGGCACATTGTAAGCAAATTTATCGGCCCATATTTCGAAAGCGGTACATCTGATAAAAAATGGTGTAGGAAACCTTTTATATTCATTTTTTATATTTTTATAAAATGTAATTGATTTGAAAATTTTACTTTTGACGTAAGGAATACCAAGAAAGGTACAAAAATGAAAATTGCTGAAGGATTCCAGGTCCAACTTCAGAAGCTTAAAATTTATAAGGCCATTCATTATCCGTATTGTACTGTACGTAGATGGTTGACGGCATTGTGAAAGTCGCGGGCAACCGATGCAAATGGCAGGTTCTCGTTTAGTGTAACTTTTGTTCTGCAGTGGACGTCTTCTGGCTGATTATGATGATTGTAACCCATTCGATGACAATGACATTATTTATTTATTTAAATAAATAAATAAATAATATTTTGTTTTAATAAAACGGGAATACTCACGTTAAATTGAGTCGGTTATTCCGACAGCCAGCAGTGCAAGGCAAGACGAGGTCGCGCGCGTGTCTCGCTAAGCATTCCTTGATAAAGGTCACCGAATGTGATCGAAACTATAGTCGGAATAACCGACTCAATTTAACGTGAGTATTCCCGTTTTATTAAAACAAAATGTATCAAAACCACGTCAGTTTTCATAGTAAAAATAAATAATAGTTACTTATCCGTGGCTATGTGAAGTATAAGATAAGTGTAAGAACACTGATTGATACCTATACAGATTATCATGTAACAGGTGGATCATTACAGTGACTACTTTATTGTAGAAATGCTTCAAATAATAAGTAAACAAAATTAAACCTTAAACGATAATCCGTTTGTTCATTTCCAAAAATAAACACTTCGCTTTCAATTACATTAAAAACAGGTCAACTGCACGTAATTCTCGATTACAACCGGTTGCATAATTAATAGGATTCCAGCGATTCTACTGTTTCAGACACTCGCAAAAAGGGATTCGAGTTTTGTATAAATCTTTGTTTTCGAGGTAGAAAAGGTATCACCGCGTTCCAGCCCGTAAAAAGCCTTGAAGGAGTAGTGACAAATGCGGCCCCGCGGTTGCACTGACGTGAAAAATGATCCTTTTAGATAAGGGGACGGTCCAATTGTTATGTATCCCTGGACCAATTTATGTAGATCTCTAGAAACAAGCTCTGGTTCGATGGCAGAGGTCTGTTGGATTGGACGGTTCACCCAAGGGACGTACCCTATAGATCGACCGTTCTTGTTAGATTGTTTGAAATAATTTTCAAGTGATGATATAGATGTAGTGGACAGTTAAACTTCCAGGTGCAGCGTACGTTGTAAACGTCAGTAGCATTTTAGCTATTTTTATTTTATTTTAACACAAAACCTTAATATGAAAAAGGTTTGTGTGGAACTTTTAAATATTTATATTTTTTGTTGAAAATGTCAGCTGCTCATCTTCACTTGGACTTTTCGTTCTCATTTGAAAAAGCGTAATGTCGAACCCTAATTCAAACGTTTTTGTTTTGGGCGACAAAAAGACGAAATATAAAAAAGTAAAGTCATGAAATTAAAGAGGCTTGACAACAATTTAAAGCAGTTTATTGGAAGATTTAAAAAAAGATTTAAGTTGTTATAATAAAGTCAAAAAAAAAAACTAAGAAAAAAACCAAGATTTAGATATTATAGATATTGGTCATTTTATCGAAAAATTTGCTTAGTGATATTGACTATATAGGATATTTATATTGACTATGAAAAATGGGAACAACAGTAAGTAGGTAGTTATTGGGCACGCTGGACCACTTGGCTCGCTGTTTCAACTTCAGGTCGTATGCTCGAGGGATACCCGGAGCGTTGCTCCACCAGTCGCAACGCTCCCGATATCCCTCGAGCATACGACCTGAAGTTGAAACAGCGAGCCAAGTGGTCCAGCTTGCCCAATAACAAGGTAAAATTGAGTCAAGATGTACATTTCAATAGTTATATCACTCACCTGATCGATGGTGTAATTTATAACTTCACATTTGAATACAAAGTCACTTTCACACCACCTACTGCTCTTTATAGCGATGGTGAAATAATAACGAACATAATGTGTATGAAAAATAGCCAATTGGAATTAGTGTAAAGTGCTAATAAATAATTATAAAATAAGTTGTTTATTTCTTGTTCAATCAGTTTTGTTCTAATAATTGATGAATTTAGACATGTTATTTCAAAAACAACCTCATACTCTAACTTTAAACAGAGTATGTATTTTACCTGTCGAAAATAACGTACATAGGCATAATAGACTTTTGCCTAATACAATACGATGTATAATTTGTGGACCATCAAACTGTGGCAAAACCAATTTATTGATTGCGCTTCTTTTACATGAACACGGCTTAAAATTTTTAAACGTATACATTTTCTCCAAAACATTATTTCAACCAATATATCAATATTTTGAAAATGTTCTTAAAGAGGTACCTGCTGTAAATTACTATAAATATAAAGAAAACGAAGAAATTTTGAGTCCAACAGATGCAAAACCTGATTCAGTGATTATATTTGATGACGTGGCTTGCGAAAAACAGAATAATATACGAGATTATTTTGCTACAGGAAGACATAAATATATTGATTGCTTTTATTTAAACCAAACATATAGCAAGGTACCAAAACAACTAATTAGAGACAATGCCAACGTTATTGTTCTTTTTAAACAAGATGATGTTAACCTAAAGCATGTTTATGATGAGCACGTTACTACGGATATGTCTTGGACCCAGTTTCGCGAAATGTGTAAAGAAATCTGGAGTACCCCTTATAATTATTTAGTAATAAACAAGGATTGTGAAAAAAATAAAGGATGTTACAGAAAAAATTTTGACACGTTTGTTGTTATGGATTAACTGGTTACACTCATATATATTGTGGTTCACATACATATAAAATTCATTTATTGATAGATTTTTGCAAAGAATAGGTTACAATTTGATAAACAATAAACATGAAAATATCAGATCAAATATTAAAACAAATAATTGTCAAAACGGCAGATGGTGTCAAAAAAAAGGTGAAGTTGATGAAACATCTTAAATCAATGAATGATTTGGCTATTGAATCTGCATTGAAACCAATAACAGAACCTCTTAATAAAATTGTTGCAAGCAGAGTATCACTAAATGATCGTTCGACTACAGCAGGGATACCTCACCAATTTAAAAGAGTTAAACAACACGACTTCAAAGAGTCTGATGAATCGGAATGTGATAACTATAACACAGCCCCTCAACAACAAAGGATTTCTGATCAAACTGTTATCAACAGATTAGATACACAATCAAATGAAGATATTGAGAGTTCTGATAATATTGACGATGAAGACATCGAGGATCCACTTGATTTAAGTGGCACATCTTTTAAATCGATAGACTCGCAGGATATGTCTTGGAGTTTAACAGAGGTTATATCTAAAGAAATCCCATTTGGTGTTAGATTGGATCGTGGGAAACTTAAAATGGGGTCATCAACTTTTATACTCAATGATAATAACATTTCTGTAGGAGGACATCAGTATCCCAGATCATCTGGTATACATGAATTATTATTTAAAAGAACTCCTGATTTGTCTAAAATAACTGAAGACGACAAACGATACTATAAACAAATGTTATTAGACACAAATGTTCATCACCGCGATTTTAATCCAAAGAAACCAATCAAATCCAATAAAGGTATCAAATACACACAGATTATAAAACCACTCTTGAAACTTACAAAAGATAGAACGACAAGTACGACAAGTAATGATAGTCTCGTAAAAGGCTCTGGATTACCACTCTTGAAAAAAGTGAAACCAAAAATGGACTACATTTATTGGGATGATCCGAATGAATTGGTTGAAAGATTGAAACTTTTAATTGCATCTCGCGATGCTGGAAATTCTAGTTTAGATAATGAAATAATATCGATAATCGAAGAGCTTCGTGAAAATGGTGATATTGACTAAATAAAAACAGCAGTGTTTCATTAACTTCTCCAGTTATATTTTGACTGTACATCAATCATTACCTCCAACTCTTCTGCTATGAATGTTGATAAGTTTGGACATCATGTTCATAAACGTTTACGTTTATCTGAAACTGTGAATAATAAACCTTCGTTAGTTTTTGATGAAGAAATCATTAAAAATATTTTTTACACCAAGCAAGAAATAGATACAAAATTTGATCAAATTAAGAGTTTAATTGAAAATAGTATAAGTCATCATCGAAGTGAAGTACACTCCGAAGAATTTATAACTAAAAATGAGTAAAGAAGATATAGTTAACGAAATTCACAAGCAGGCACGCAGAAACTATACCCGCCGCTGTGTAATAATTAAAGATATTGATGATTTATGGCAAGCTGACTTAATTGATATTAAAAGCTTAAGTCGATTTAATTCAGGATATAAATATATTTTAGTTGTGATAGATGCTTTCTCTAAATTTGGTTGGACGATTCCTGTTAAAACTAAATCGATGAGTGAAATAGCGACTTCGTTAGAAAACGTTCTAAATAAGGGGCGGACGCCAGTTAATTTGCAAACAGATTTAGGAAAAGAGTTTTACAACGAGGATTTTAAAAAAATTATGCAAAAATTTAACATCAATCATTATTCTACACATTCCATCAAAAAAGCATCTATTGTAGAGAGGTTTATAAGAACAATTAAAAACAAGCTCTACAAATATTTCAATTTAGTTGGAAATTATAAGTGGTATGGTAAACCTTTACAAAAAACAATCAAAACGTATAACAACACCGTGCATCGCACTATTAAAATGAAACCAAAAAATGTTAAAATAGTGAACAAAAATGATGTATTTAATAATATACAAAGAAGTAAAAAAAAAAAAACTTCGAGGAAGAGAATTTTCCATATTGGAGACCAGGTTCGCATCAGCAAATATAAAGGATGTTTTGAAAAAGGGTACACTCCAAATTGGTCAACCGAACTGTTTAAAATTGTTAAAGTCAATGACACAAGCCCTGTGACCTATCATTTAGAAGATCAACGTAAACAAATTATATTGGGCTCATTTTACGAGCAAGAAATCCAAAAAACTAAGCATCCTAACACTTATTTGGTTGAAAAAGTATTGAAACAAAAAGGTGATAAGTTGTTTGTTAAATGGTTAGGTTTCAGTGAAAGTGACAACTCATGGATTAGTAAAAATGCTGTTTTATAAAAAGCTTGGATTTGTGTAATCAATATCAGTATAATGAAATCAATAGAAGGAGGTAGTCTCATTAATACTGTAATAAACAAATTACCATTTGAGCTACATTTACCCGGATATAATTACTGTGGTCCTGGTACGAAACTGCGAAAACGATTATTGCGCGGTGATCGTGGAGTTAATGAACTAGATGAAGCTTGTAAGCAGCACGACATTGCATACTCAAGTTTTTCTAACTTAGAAGATCGTCATAAAGCTGATATAGAACTGGCCAATATGGCTAAAAGAAGGCTAAAATCCAAAGACGCAAGTACAGGAGAAAAAATTGCTTCATGGGTAGTAAATAAAGCTATGAAATCAAAACTAAAACTAGGAGCTGGTGTTAAAAATTTTAAGGTTTTAACTAATCACATACGATCAAAGCTAAAAAAATTAAAACCAAAAAGTAATGAAGCTGCAATTAAAATTGCTCACAGTGTTGCTAAAAAAATATTTTCTAAAAATAAAGTTCGCTTACCACGTGTTATACCTATACCTAAAACTGGAGGTATATTACCGTTGATACCAATATTTGCGGCGCTATCAGCATTAGGTGCTTTAACAGGAGGTGCTGCAGGAGTTGCAAAAGCTGTGAATGATTGTAAATCAGCAAAGCAAAATCTACAGGAATTGGAACGCCACAATCAAACAATCGAAGCTATAGCACTCGGAAGAGGATGTTATTTAAAACCATATAAAAAAGGAAGCGGTTTATTTTTAAAGGCTCCAAAAAACTAAACAAGAGGCTACCCAACCGCGCTCTGACCGACATTGATATTATTGCACATAGTGGCAATATACCATATTTTAGAGGTGTTTACATGAGAGATAGATTACCAGAAAAACCTAAGCGTATCGAATGCGGTGTTATAAATCTAGACGACCATCGAAACCCTGGTACACACTGGGTAGCCTATGTAAAAAATAACGAATATTGTGAGTACTTTGACAGCTTCGGTGATTTAAAACCGCCATTAGAATTACTTAAATATTTAAATAACCGTGACGTGTTTTATAATTACACTAAATATCAAAGTTACGATTCAGTAAATTGTGGACATTTATGCATAAGATATCTGAAAAACTTTTGGAAATGTAATTTAAGATGAAAAATAATTGATTTACTCTCAGTATCAAAATGTCTTTCACACTATCCATATCAAGTTTGAGCCCATTAAGCACAACGCATTATTCACCATGTTTAGAGCTCAATGGTGAATATGAATGTGGACTGTTATACTTTTCGACATTTAACTCTATACCTAATATCGATAACCTCAATAACAAGCTATATTTTGGTGATAAGGAAGTCATTACAATACCCGAAGGATCATACGAGCTCAATGATATAAGTGATTACTTGGAACAAAACATGAAGGACTGCACGTTTAAATTAATATGTAATAACAATACGTTAACAACTTCTATTATATGTTCTAAAGATATACATTTTGAAAAAAGCCCCATGCTTGCAAAATTATTTGGGTTCAACACGGAGACTTTGAAATCAAATATATTGAATGAATCTTCTTACCCAGTCAACATTCTTTCGACTACCGTGCTAAGGATCGAATGTGATATCATAAGCGGATCATACACTGACGATAAACCCAGTCACATAATTCACGAATTTCCTCCAAACGTGCCACCTGGCTATAGAATTATTGAAATACCAAAGAACATTATTTATTTCCCCATCAATCAAACCAATATCAGCGCAATTAATATCAGAATATTGGATGCTAATAATAATATAGTAAATTTACGTGGCGAAGAAATACAAATATATTTACATATTAGAAGAAAATGATAGATTACCATAAAACCCAATCACAAACACAAAATTATGCCACTACAAAACGCAGCATCAACAAAAGAAGACCTCGAGTGAAACTAACGAAAGAAAATAAGAAGTTTTTGAAATTAATTGGATTACTAAAATGAATATACTCAGTATATCAGATACACCGCATGTTGATAATTCTATTGAAAGCATAGAATACCATACTTATAAACCATATGTCAATAGTTTTCGAGAAAATGATGAAATACGAATACCTATTAACCAACAAGATTTATATGTGCTACCTTCGGCGAGTACTCTATACATAAAAGGTGTTGTACATGTGATTAAACGTGATACAAAAGCTGCAGTAGCTCAAGTTCACTTTACAAACAACCCAGTTCTATTTTTTTTTCAAGACATTCGATATGAGTTAAATGGGGTAGAAATAGATAAAGTGAAAAATGCAGGTATTACTACAACCATGAAATCTTTTATTTCTATGAATGATAACGAATCAAAGATGTCAAAGTCATGGGGGTGGGACATGAATGGAACCACCAATAACTGGGCTGGTCATTTTGCACTTTCAATACCACTTAACAAAATACTTGGTTTTGCTGAAGATTATACTAAGATTATTATGAACTGCAAGCACGAGCTTATACTACTTCGGAGTAGTACGAATCTCAATGCAATAAAATTAGGCGCAGGAGAATATGTACACAGCCTTGAAATTGAAAATATAAGCTGGCGTGTTCCACACGTAAAAGTATCTGATCGCGAACGCATAAATTTACTTAAATATCTGGAAAAAGATAGATGCATTAGCATGGTATTTAGAAATTGGGATCTTTATGAATATCCAACCCTTCCGAAAACTAGAAAACATACATGGTCTATCAAAACGTCTTCTCAAATAGAAAAACCACGTTACGTTATAACGTAACGTGGACGTATAACGTCCTACTATAGTAGGATTTCAAACAAATCGCACTAGACGTGCTGATGGCGACATGTCTCAGTTTGATCACTGTAACGTAGAAAATTTAAGGGTGTTTTTAAACTCATGTTACTTCCCATACGAAAACCTGAATATCAAATTTGCTGACGACAACTATTCATTAATATACGAGCGCTACACTAGATTTCAACAGTCGTATTACAACCGTAGACCAGAACCGTTATTAAGTTACACAGATTTTAAATCTAAGGCACCACTTTTTGTGATTGATTGCTCGCGACAAAACGAAACTCTTAAATCAGGTCCAATAGATGTGAGAATTGAACTTGAAGCTAGCGTAGAGTTTCCAGACGACACATCAGCATTTTGTTTAATTTTAAACGATTGCATTGTTGAATATAAACCATTGAGTAGTACTGTGAAGAAAGTATCATGAATTCGGAATACATGGTAGTAGACTTGCAAGGATTCAAAGATGCCAATAACTTTTTTATCGTAAAAGAATTAGCGCTAGCTACTGCTGAATACACTCAAGTTTTTTTAGTGAAGCCACCTTACCCATTCTCTCGACTCATAGACAAAGAAAAGAAACAAGTTTCTTGGTTAGAAAAACGTCATGGCATATTATGGAGCGAAGGTTACATCGACTATAGTGAATTTAAACGTGTCAGCAGGACTATATTAAAGAATAAAAAAGTTTTCGTTAAGGGTTTGGAAAAGATTAAGTGGTTACAAAATATTTGCAATAGTAATTGTGATATCATAGACATTGGAGAAAAGGGATGTCCTAATTTAATGTTATTGGAAAAACATTATAATCATGATGGTAAAAACTCTCTAAATTGTGTATATCATAAAAAACATTGCGCATTAAAAAATGTAATTTTAGTAAAAAATTGGTTTATTGATAACCATATGAATGTATTCAAATTTTTTGAAAACTTCTGTGAAAATAATCACAAAAATGGAATAAAAAATAATTTTGAAAATGACAAGGAGGAAAGTGATTCTAGCGAATCTGATGGTCATGATTGTGTCGATAATTGATGAGGCCTATAGATATCTATTGGATCAAATTATGTTATTATACAATAACCAAAATTAGTCAAATATATTTTATAACCTGATACTATCAAGGCAAATGTTACCAACTAATTATGATAAAAATTATATTATAATTGTATGTAATTAATGATCAATAAATATGTTTAAAAAACAAATTGTTTTATTAAAATGAAACAAAAAACTTATTTATTACCTGGGTAGTTTATTTAAAAATATAAATAAGGATTGATATATTAATTCAAAAACTTAAGTAATTTAAAAATAACTTTAAAATTAAGTTAATTTATACTTTTTTTTATTTACGTCTACATTTCATTCACTTTAACTTAAATTTATTTATCAACAATACTTTATTAACTTTAAAATTAAGTTAATTTATATTTTTTTTATTTGTCTACATTTCATTCACTTTCACTTAAATTTATTTATCAACTTAGTTTATTAACTTTAAAATTAAGTTAATTTATATATCTTTTATTTATGTCTACATTTCATTCATTTAAACATAACTTTATTTAACAACTTACTTTATTAACTTTAAAATTAAGTTAATTTATATATCTTTTATTTATGTCTACATTTCATTCACTTAAACATAACTTTATTTAACAACTTACTTTATTAACTTTAAAATTAAGTTAATTTATATATTTTTTTATTTATGTCTACATTTCATTTACAGAGAATCATTACTTAATCGTTTTGAAATTTTATTAACTACACTTTGAACTGAGTCTAACACTTCATCTATTGGATGAGTCACGATGTATTGCACTCTCACCGATTCACTGTACGTATTTTCCCCTTCGTTAAAATCGTATACTTGAATTTTAAGCATTTTATATCCTCTCTCTGAAGATTTATTGATTACATAAGAAAGCGTCTCTTTCTTACTTTTTTTCATCAATCTTTTCTTCTTAGTTGCCTCTACTTTAGCTAGTTTAGCTTCAGCTAGTTCGAGCTTGCGTTTGGTTCGCTGTTCTGCCTCAAACGAATCCCAACCAGCTAATGGATCCTGTGCGCAAGGCAAGTTGTAGTAATCATCAATTTCAGATGTCATGTTGATCTGAAAAAAATAAAATAGGGATAAATAAGAGAAATGCACCAACATTAAGGAATATTAATAAGTTTCTCCAAATTAAACAAAACGCTCACCTTTATAGAATCAAGTGTTGAACCTCAGTGTGCAAATCAATACTAAATATTTATGTAGAGAGTTTATAAAATCATAAACTTTATTTTTGCGAGCGACCGACCTGCTGTCTAGATTATAATTAATGAATATGTAAAACTACAATAATAATGAACACAAAAAAATGCTGACATCAATCGGAAAAGAGCAGGATGTAACTTGTCGGCTCCCTCACTAGGCATGAAATATCAATCCACGCAGCGTTCATATAATACCTACCTATTCAATTACGAGAATGGTTATTTACTTTATCCATGTCAATCAAACATGTTTAAACTTGTTGCTCATTTTATATAGAACTCACATTCTCTTACTAAAATTGATGTCCTACCTACTTAGAAAAGTTGGTATGATTGGTTAAAGAGGTAGAGTTAATAAAAGTCAAAATTACAAGACATCATTTATTTTTATTCATACTAAATTACAAGATAATCTTACAAATTACAATTACTACAAAATTTAATACTAATACTAAATTACATTACAAACTATAAGTACTAAGTAAGTACATAATATTATATTATCATTGAAGGATATAATAATAAGGTACTTATTTAATAATACTTATAACATACTTAATCATGACTTTAAAATAAAAGTGCTACCCCAAGCCAGGGTAGATATTCTATCTTTAGAAACTCGTCTCTTGTCGTCGTTTCCGGAAAGAACAATTTTATTTACTTGTTTAGTAAATATTTGATGCTTTATCGATTTAAACAATAAGTTCTTTTTACGTACAATGCTTTCATTGAAATTCACGTTTTGATAATCTGATAAGTCAAAATTACGAATCACGCATGTCTTTACTCCTTTAGCTTTTTTTATCGTACGTTTTTCAGTTTTAACGCAATATAATTTCGATCTCAACCCAACAAAGTCAGTTATTATACTTCCACCCATTTCATCCTTAAACAAACCAGGAATTTTTTTGTTCATTAACGGTAAATTATATTGATTTTCACGTTCGTAATTACTTGTGTCAAAATAATTGAAGAACGCGTCTTTCATGTCTTGATAAAAATCGGGTGTCTTTATAAAGTATATAAAACTGTCGGTATCTGTGTAGCATAATTTAACACAATCATTGTACACTGGTTTGACAACGTTATAGTGGAAGTTGTACATGTGTGCCTTAGACAATTCCAAGACTGAAAATCCAATATAAATTGGTTTATCAAGAATTACTCGATCAGATTTCATTTGAATTGCTACTAAATTATCAGAAAAAACTGATGCACTATGAAAGTTCGGACTACTAACCAATTTATCAGCGCTTATTCTTTTTTTAGTAACATTGTTTTTATCGTTCCATTGATTTACAAGATGCACTTTGACTCTAGATTCTGTGTTTTCAAGCGTTTTACCAAAAACACTATTATTTAAAAGTTTGAAAAAATCTTGTTCAAACACGGATTCAGCTTTTTGACGAAGTACTGTGTTAAGCTCTATGTATCTTTTCAGATAAGAACTTTGGTTGAATGCGATCACTCGATGTATTTTCCGCAATTCTAGACCGTGTTCTATGCATTTCTTAAGATTGACATAATGAATTACGTACTCGTATTTGTTGTACAAATTTGTAACGAGTTTCATACATTTTCCGTGAGGGGGTATACATTTTTCCCCACAGAACGGCAAATCGTTATGTGATAAATGCAAGTTGTCTGGATAAGCCAAATCCACTTCAAGAATGTAACCTTCATCAGCATTGTCTAATACTTTCATTACATCCAAAGTTTTGATTTCTTGTTGGTCTAAAAACCTAAAGTTTGACAGCGGAAGTGACTGACACATGCTATACCCATACAGATTATTACAATCGAGATATACTAAAAATGATTCCTCCTTTTTTGGGTCATAGTTAGACATATATTTGTTATTAGCTTTTGCATAGCGGTGCGTACACATACATATACCTCCGCGAATTCCTTTTTGTATCATACGTAATATTGCTAGGTCATTGATTAGCTCTAACTGGACGGAAGAGCCTAATAAAAAACTATCGAATGATAGAGAAGGTAGAGTCAAGTAGGCGGCTGGATCTAACTGATAATGCATCTTACTTGTCCTGCGAAACTTTTCAAAAGTGTCTGTCAATAGTAAAACATCTGTTTTAACATATAAGTCTGTGTATTGTCCTAAATTCTCGATGTTAAACTGCGACCAAACTAGCTGCGCATGGTTGTAATCAGCGTCAGATATATTTGTATCGTTTAAAGAACTATAAAACTTTTCCTGTGGGGGTAAAGCTGGTTCCGTATAGCATTCCCAATTTGTCATATACTCATAAGGGTAAACCCCTTTCCGAGTCAGCAACTCGAATTGGCTTTTGTCCGGAAAATGGCTATGCATATGCACTAGATCTTTGGAGTTTAGTGTTTGAGATAGCTTGTCCAGACTTGTGCTCAAAAATTTAAACGAATCTACAAAACGTAGCTGCAGGTATTCATCTTGGTCAACTTCGACGTATTTAGTGAAAGAAATGTAATTTTCTTTTGTCTTTGGTATAACTTTAATCGAACCGGGCAATTCTCCTAATTCTTTTATAAATAAGTGACAATCATAACCGGACAAGTTATGAAAAAAAATTGGGATAAATTTTGGTAGCTTGTAATTTAGATTACACATCTCATGTGCAGCCCCCCGGAATTTTCCAGTTAAATGACAATGATCGCGAACTTTGCAACCCCACGTTAAATGCCCACAAATGTGGCAACGAATCGAATCACGAAATAATTTTTCATCATGTTGGTTAAATATTATTGGAGTATTTTTGCTAAGGATCTTATGAATTTTATGTACGTCATCGAGTAGTGAAGTTATGAATTTTGTAACACAATCTTCTCCGCGATAGCTTACGAACCGGTTATATGAGTCATCGAGCACGCAAACAATATTATATGCAAAAGCGATAGGTACGTGATGATGTCGATCAGATGTGCTGGATATTTTAGGATCAGGTTCACAACCTTGTACAGGACGTAGCATTGTTTCAAAGTCGGCGTAAATTACAAATGGAACATCTTGCTTGCGATTATAGTTTTTGAACTGTATTACTGACCCTTTTTCAGGTAAAATAGTAACGATATCCCCACAAACATGTTGGTGGAGCTCTTCATTTGAAGGAAAGAATAATAAACAATTTTCGCAACAATGTAACTTTCCATGATGTCTTGTTAATTGATTTCGCACAAGACGAGGTAAATCTTTTACTAAACAGAAATGTGACGAAGTGTTATTTTCAAGGAACAATAGATGAATTCGGTGCTTGTAACTCTTAGATTCTGATTTGTACAAAGGCCCGGTTATAACTTTATTATCTCTTACACCATAGACATAGATACTCAAGTCAGGATTATTTTTTTCAAAAATAGATATATCTGAAAAAGTCATAGGGAATGATAAATCTTTGATATTTAGTTTGTCTTGAAAACAAGGATACGAAGTAACCCGATCTGCGTGTTCCGTTGCGGGGTAAAGCGCAGCGATAACACACCACAAAAAACAGTAGTCATCGTTGTTTTTAATGTTTAAACACGCTTTTTTGTTTTGTATGAATTTTGGTAAATTTATAAAATTTGAACCTCGCAGTGGTTCATATTTACAAATATTTATTTCCAGATGACAATTGTGTAAAAATGTCCACCCACTGTCTCTCTCTTGAAACTCTTCTATCTTTTTCATGATACTGTTTAAAACGTTTGTGTATAAGTTATTGAAATCATAGTTTAGATGAAGTGTAAAATTAGTAGTTGAAAAAGATTTCATTTCCTGTGTATCATTTTTAAACATAAGAAACATAGAAAACAATTCAAAATTGACTTTAATGCATGTGTGAGTTTGAAGTGATTGATCAATAAGCAAATTAATCTTTGCGCGAATAGCATTAAAGAAAGTGGGTACACAAATTCCTTCCTTATCATCTGATACTTTGACTCTATAACTCGCTATACGATTGCGAAATGCTGACTCAATAATGTCTATACCATCACACATTGGTAAAAATGTGTGATTCTTATGGTTCGTACTACGCGTGTGACCTAACCAACATTTCTTTTCAACGTCAACGTTACACGTTTTGCAGAATGGCATTTTAAATTTCTCACAATTAATACTTTTATCCTATAGAAACTTTGTTTAATACAAGTAATTTAATATGTTAACCGTTTATTTAATTATTATTAATGCTAATTATACGTATCAAAATTATTTGCAACAAGAATAAAATCTATTTTGAAGTTCACTCAATTATAAAAAGTAAATGAAGTTAGTTGAATTATTATCAACCATGCCATATTCGCAACGTCTATTAAGCACATAACACACTGAGCTATAATTTATATTTTATTTCGGAAGTTCAAAAATCTAAATATTATATTTTCTGTTAGTATATCTCAATAGAAAATATAATAAAGATTGTGCGAAAAATATTTTATATTCGAATATTATTATAGCTCAGTGTGTGACGACCATTATGATTATGTTTTGCAATATGGCATTTCAAATTTATATACTCCCTAAAAGGTGGAAAATATATTCAATACTAGTAATTGTTTTATAATATTTATTTTCTTAATGATAAGGCCTAAAGTTATCTAAATTAATCGAAAACACAAATTAAATCTAGTACACTTAATCATACCGCTTAATGAATATAGTGCGAAAAGGACACAATCCAAAGAAAAATTTTATGTTGAAAAGAGACCTTTGAAATTAATAGGTGCACTCTAAATCAATCCTACTTGTCCTTAAAATACACACTATCAGAATAAAATGTTGGCACACAAGCTTCAAAAAGCTTGTGAGCATCCCTCACAAAGCTCTGGAGCTTGCTCCACTGCGACGAGTCAGATTCAATTTTAAGTTTGGCTCTTACCAGTGCTTTTTTCCAGCGCTCCTCTGGAGCAGTGGAATCAGCATCTTCGGAGTCATAAATTTTGAGGTCTATAAAATAATCACCCTTAGTTTCTGCGACTCGTCGCTGGGAGCCGTTAGCCACGCGGTTGATGAAGCTGCTGACTAAAGCTGATTTTTTGGGTTGTGGTGTCTCTTCAGGGGCTTCTTCTAGTCCGAAAATGTCCGTGCGTTGGGATTTACTGCGTAGGCTGTAACAATTAATAAAATTTTAATGGATGATATAAGTCTAAACAAGTAAACCCATAGATTATAAGGTTACCACCATACAATAAATTACAAAGTAAAAGTGATACTAACTTGGCGTTTGTCTACAAATCAAACCGATATAATAAATAATAAAATAATGATAGTACCCCAGATAAACCCCCAGATAACATAAAACTAATAAAACCAGGGTTGAGCATTTAGCATATCTGAACTTAATATATTATGTAAAATTAAAAAAAATAACTAAGTAACAAAAGAAAAATACCTGTGAGTAATTTTGTCTCCTTTTCGTTTCTTCCCGATGCTGGCAGATGATTCCGCAGATTTCTTCACTCTCTTATTTTTCTGCGCTGCAGGGATGACGATGGGTACTGCTTCAAGTTCCGAATCAGACCTGGAAAAAATAAAACATTTGATTACAAACTTTATAATTATTGCTACCACGAAATATATGGCGTCAAACATGACAAGCGTTGAGCGCATGAATTAAATTCGTGATAAATTAAAAGTACTGAAACTTTAAGAAAATGACTGAAATTATTAAGAAAAATTAAGTGAGTACTAAATATTAATATAATACAACACATCACAATCAGCTTTCTCAAGACAACACAATTATATCAAAAATTAAAAGTAAGATTACTCACTTACATGATGAATTTAAATTCACTCAGGGTGCTTCTGATGATGATGAAGAATTTCACTTAGGTTGCTGGTGAAGCTGAAGTTGCTGTCGTCCACGTCGAAGACGGAATTCAGTATGAAACAATTCCTTCAGGTTCGAGTTTTATACGTAAAAGTCATGTAAAATGTTATGATTTATCAAAAGAGCTTAAGTCACATATCATATGATAAGAATATCAAATCAATGACTACTAATTTAAAAGCAATTAATTACTTACATCATAATCATACATGCATCGATTTATTGCGAAAATTGATGACTTATGCATTCCCACGGTGTTGTAAAATAAATACTTAGGATTTACGTATTCGTTTTACATGAATGTGCTGACATGCATACAGCACACACATTTAAAGGTAGTCACTGTAATTGACGTCAGTGCAACACCTACTTAATAATATAACCTATTAACTAGTTTCACCTGCGGTTTCACTCACGATTTTCATGATTATTTAGACATAAGTCAGGAATCTTAAACAAATCACACCCGGATTGTATCCAAGCGAGACTTTCTAGAAATCTTATATGCGTCCGTACTTGTTTTTTTATTTCTCAATAACAATGTAATTGGTACCTCTTAATTAAGTAATCACTTATGAAATATAGGTGGATGTGTAAATTTAAAACAAAATATACATAAGATGAATTTTGATAGATAAGCGGTTTTTTTTGTAAATCCATCCTTTTAATATTTACTTATGTTTTGTAAAATCGTTTTTAAATATCACAAAAGTAATACGTGAACCCTAATTCAGAAATGATGACAAGTAATATCAATTTACAACGTTCCCACAACTTGGCAAGGCACAGAATACGTAGTAAAACTTTCAGATAATGCATTAATTTACATTAGTGCATGAGCCCGTAGCCATTCAAATTACGATAAAGGTTACCTGTTCTATTGGTTTAATTACATCATAGTAGATACATATATCCAAGTCTTTCAAATCATAACCCGTCAAAGTCTAAATACATTTTAAAATATGAAAATGGTTTGTAAAAAGGGTCTAATATCAGCTGTGCACTTTGAACTGGTAACTATTAAATGTAAATAATTAAATAATAATTTATACCCTGACTTCATGTGATATTATCATTTGTATGTAACAACTTTCCAGTCTTACTCTTTCTTATGGTAATTGAACAAAGCTACCTGTTTTGAGATCTCTGTCTTATCACTGTATATGGTTACGCCGCATTACGATCTTAAAGACTTGGATTCCAGTATTTATTTAGACCAATTTTACAAAGATAACCGGTAACCGTATTGTTATTCGAATGGCTGCGGGCTCCAGTACTATATGGCTATGACAACTACTTGATAACTCCGCGTACACATACTCATTATGTTAGCTACATTTTAGTTATTTTTCTACTGTGAAGTTGTGTAGTGCCATGCGATGGTGTAATAAATAATTAAATTTAATTAATGGTGTTAATTTTAGTGGGTATATATCGTTCAGCTTCATGTTTAGATTTCAAGTTACCTTGGTTTCACTATTTACTTCCTGATTGCGGATGAAAATTAGTACGCAGTCATTATTTCAGAACATATGCCAATTTCTTGTGGGGACGATCATTAGTACGCACACTGAAATCGAGCACATTTTCTATGATGTATGTAGAGTGGAAATTACTGCTATCTAGCGACTGGGGACGAAAATTAGTACGCAGTCACTTTTGCAGAAGCTTCACCAATTTCTTATGGGGATGATCATTAGTACGCATACTGAAATTGGTGCACATTTCCTGATATTCCTGTTTTATCTCTGCGGATGAAAATCAGTACGCAGAGACTTCGAGAAGTAATAGCAAATCAGTTACGATAAATCTATTCTAATCTGAACAGTACCTATGAAATTATCACTTTATCTAGTGGTCTTCCTTATACACAATTTTTCATACACATTATGTTCGATATTATTTCATCATCGCTATAAAGAGCAGTAAGTGGTGTGAAAGTGACTTTGTATTCAAATGTGAAGTTATAAATTACACCATCGATCAGGTGAGTGATATAACTATTGAAATGTACATCTTGACTCAATTTTACCTTGTTATTGGGCAAGCTGGACCACTTGGCTCGCTGTTTCAACTTCAGGTCGTATGCTCGAGGGATATCGGGAGCGTTGCGACTGGTGGAGCAACGCTCCGGGTATCCCTCGAGCATACGACCTGAAGTTGAAACAGCGAGCCAAGTGGTCCAGCGTGCCCAATAACTACCTACTACAGTATAACATATATTTTGGTCATTATAAAATATATCAAAACAAAAAATTAAAATATAAATATTTACAATTATTGTTTTTTGTTTGCGAACTAGCACTTTACGGGTAGTGGAATTGCGTTTTCTATCCTTTGAGCCAGCATTTTAATCACGTGATGCTTCGACCAGATGTTTTATTATTCTTACCAGATTTATACATTACGTGGAAACTGATAAAATTCAATCAAGGAGTAAACGATAATGAGAATAAAGATAAGGATATTAATAATATATCTTTATTTACACCAAAAATGACGCAGCAAACACCACTCGGCAAATTATAATTTTAATCTTCACAATCGCCAAATTTTTTGCATCATAATATTGGAATTTTGATAAAGTTTATATGACACGATTTATGTTATATTATTATAACACTTATCTTAGTACCTATTTAATAAATGAGAAACAATTCACTATTAATAATTGTCTCACAATTTAAACATTACAGACGAATTGAAAAGGTTCTCGATTTTTGTAGTTGGGTAAAATGTTTTAAAAAAAATTTATTTCTTCAATATGGATGTCTAACAAAGGTTAACAGTGATCTAGAAACATAGGTACTAACTATAGTGACCACTTTTCCCAAACACCTATTTCAGGAGACCTCTTCAATCTTCATGTCAAGTTCACCTCAGAATCAGAATATTTTATTGCAAAAACTGTGTACAAAAGATGTTCTTGATAATAATTGAATAATTCATTTCAACAGCTTACCCATAACTAGACTAAATTAGGAACATTTTTACATTAAAGGTTGTTTAAGGCTCGGTTGCACCATAATCCCAATTAAGGTACGTATCTATAACTTTAAACTTAACCATCAACTTTAGCCAGCATGTGTTATCCGTCATTTTTACCATAGTTAAAATGGTGCAACACATTTTTCTACTTAACGGGAGTTTTAAATGTTATGACAGTAGTTTAATGTTAACCTAGATGGTGCAATCCGGCCTAAGTTGTTAAGCAATAAAAGCTTAGAAAAATGGCAAAGTATCGATTTAGCTGACTTATGGTTTACAGAGTGAGGGAAACTAAAATACAATTTTAGACTTTCGTGGTGGTTTACAACATTACTATTAGTACCCACGGGATATTTACCACGGTTATTATTTTTGTTGAGTTCCCGATATTTCGGCACAGTTGCATGCGCCATGTTCACGGGTAGACTGAAGATGCGGGTGGATGATAAAAAGCGCATTTTATTAGATTTTTTTCTGCGATTTCTATATTGGTCTTGTTCATAAGGATGAGTACATAATACCTTTCAATGTTGCTGCAGCTTTCAGTAACACCTTGTACAAAGTAGTATGAGAAAAATTATTATTTTTTTACAAATATTTCAATTTGGCAAACATTTGCAAAGTTTAGAACATTGTTGTCAATTCTGTTGCGCCACTGACTAACTAATGGGACATTTTTTTTTTCCCACACGGTCGTCTGACCCCAAACTAAGCAAAGCTTGTAATATGGCTGCCAGAGACTGATATACGTACATATTTTTTTTTTTAAATACATACTTATATAGATATTAACACCCAGACATAGAACAAACACAAATATTCATCACATAAATGTTTGTCCTAGATGGGAATCGAACCCACGCCCCCAAGCACAGAACGTAGGTTCACTACCAACTGAGCCACCGGCACATGACTAAAGTTATTTGCATCTCCTTCCACTTCAATGTGTGAAAAATTAATGGCAGCAATTTTAGAGCTGTCAAACTAAGTTTAGTTTAGAAAACGGTAGGTACAACAGAACCGACACCATCATGCCGGGAGATTTATTTAAGTTTATCTACGCTATGCAATATGTAGAATTTTCACCCGTCCTTCCATTTTCTAACAGCTTTTTTCCAAAAAGCTAGACATTTTCGTTGGCTTTTCAGTGGATTTTATTTTGTTTGTTATTTTTAAGTAGCAGATTTTTTAATTTTGTGCTATATTATTGATTGTATAGTAGTTTTTGTGGGACTGTTTTCAATAGTTATTTTTATGGTACAAGCACGTTTATTTTCTAACCTAGACATATTAAAAACCGCTTCATACTAATTTATTGCAGATTACACAGCATAAGCGGTCCTAATCACGTTTAATGCTCACTTCACAAAAAAAAACGTACTTAATTTGGTCGGATTATTGGTTGCCAACTTCACACCGGTATGTGTAAACAAATACAATATTACAAAGCTTACAAAAATATAAATAAAAGCTAAATTTCGCAATATTACAGATATTATATAATTAGACAGCATGCAATAAAATTGAGCAAGAAACTAAAATTTTAAAATCTAATCAAGTCGAGCATAAAATAAAAAAATTAGTTCTGTAGAAAGGTTTCTACATTATTACATCATTCATGAGATCAAAAGATATCTTTTTTAAATGAAACAAATGAGGACCAGCACCCGTCGTTATCACTTTGATGACAGCGATAAAATACAAGAATTCAAAATATTAAAAAAACAGCTATCCGGTGTAATTTTTCTTGTCACATTTTGCAGAGTTGAAAAATATCAATTACTGACAGCTCAAAGAAAATTTCGGCGGCGAAAATTCAATTACACGTCAATTTTATCATCCCCTCTCCCTGTCGCGTTTCAGGAAACCTTTTAATAAATTACCATAAAACATAAAAGAAATTTTGTGCACCCAGTGAAAAGAAAAACTCGTAAATTTCCGAGGAGACCACGTTATAGCGCGCAGTGACCGAGGTTCATACAAATACTCTGTACTTAAAATATATTGTGCAATAACACTTCTATTTACACCGTTTATATAATCATATAAAATTTAAAAATTTATTTAATTAAATTTATTTTTGTTTTAGGGTACCCATAGTACTTATATGAACCAATGGGATAAGCCACTGGTTCCCGAAACACAGTTTTTACTAGTTCGGAGCCAGTGGATTAAATCAATTTTTTGTGTTAAATTCATTTGAACGCAAATAAAGTATTTGTATTAATTTAGTACTGTATGTGTACTCTCTAGGTTGGTACTTAAGTAAACAAAAAGAAGATTATTTGATTTAATATAAGCGTTACTTTGCGGAATTTTATCTGCAAACTGTATCTATATCAAATCTCTAATGCTTATCCGCTGCTTTATCGTCTAGTACAATAGGCATAACGACTCAACATTATTCAGATCTGTAACAAGAAAAAAACCGTAACTACAGTATTTACAGTGTAGCATAGTCCCTGTGACATTAGCCGAACCGTTCGTTTTCACTCTTGATCTTTGCCGCCATTTACAATCATGACCTAATATTTCAGTTCTACCCTAAATATCAAACTCGTAAAATACGGAATCCATAATAACTGTAGTAAATTAAATAAATCTAGCATGCTAAAATGTTATTGTCTACAAATAAAAAATTGAAAGAAAAACTAAGCAAAGTATTATACGTGTAACGTAACTCCATAAACTTGTTTAGTGATGTCACGTAAATGCTACGATGGATATTCGATATTCTGTAGAGAAACAGAAGTTTCCTATATGTATTTTTTAATTTATGTTTAAAACAAAATGTTTGCTGTGAGAATCGTTATCAATAAAATTGAAATGCATTATGTCATTTCCCTAGTCATGTGATACTGACAGCTATCACCTAATGTCATAGGCACTTTGCTACACCGCGAATAGTGTAAATTAATTTATCCAAAAACTGTAATTGATTATCTAAAACAATGTACATTAATTTTAAAATCTATATTTTGTTATACGTGTCTGTTTATATAAACTATTACTAAAGTGTGTAAAATAAACTTTCACAAACACATTATTGTCTAAAGAGTTTCAAAACTACTTAGTACTACTTAGCAACTGATTAGTGCTGTCTAAAAATACTCGATAAAATAATTTTAATGTTAGGGTGCAAGCGAAGCTAGCTAAAATAATTTTCAATAAGAGAGAAAAAGTAGTTTTACATATTATCAAGCGTGAAATGCGGCCTTTTTTATTTATAATATGTTTGCGTTTGACCTCATCCTGGAGGATAGTCCTTCCGCGAGATTTGGCGCATTCGATATTTGAAATTGTATAGCTGCCGCTCTGTTTCTCATGCTTGCGATAGAGAGAGTTTGAGTGAATTTGAGTGAATTTTCCTAACCTTTTGATGAAATTAGCGTTTCGGGGGTAGTCTGTCATAACCCTATGATAATGATGCATGATAATAAACTATTATCTATGCAGCTATGTTTTGTTTAAAATGTTTATGGTATAAACAATGACAACTATTTTTCATCGACGTATTTTAAAAAATGTGTGACTTTATGTGCCTATAACAACCAAGATATTGCAAAAAAAAAAAAACAAGTTTTACAAACATACAAATAAAAATTAATTAAATTTAAAACATACAAATAGTTTTTCACGGTGTAGATAACATATAACAAAAATATCGAAATTGGATAACGTTTAGGGGTGGGTATCACACTACGCGTTTTGTATGGACGAGACCGCGGGATACTCTATTCTTACGCAATGAGGTGATCTAGGATAGAGTTGACTTACATATAATATTCCTGTATAATCTGGATTTGAAGACATTTTTACTGTACAACGGCCTACAAAAATGGTTAAGATATTTGTCACTGATTCTGCGTATACTGTGCACCCAAATGACTCACATTAGGAGATTGTACAGTAGCACTCGATGCAAGCCATAAATAATTCGAGGAATTCTTTGATAGAGTGCACGAGGATATCTCCCCCGTTCATTTTGGAGTTCGTATAGATAGGCGAGGGGAAAACACTCCCTCGTTGCGCTTGTAGAAAATTCTATGTTCTCTATCATTATTTGTCATTATCAATTTATTATTATTGTTTTTTTTTACTTTTTTTTTCTTATCTTGTAGTTTTGCAGTGCCTGAAGACAAGGGTCTTCAACCAGTGTGTGTTGCCAGTGATGACATATGGAACTGAAACTTGGTCCTTGACTACTGGCCTATGGAGGGAGATATGCTCGGAGTTCCTTTGCGCGATAAGATCCGAAACGAGGATATTCGCCGAAGAACCAAAGTCACCGATATAGCTAGAATACATAAAAACAAAGACGCAGAAAAAATTATTCATAGTCTGCTCTACTCTGAGTATTAATGTTAATACAACCAGATCCAAACCAGACATTTAAATTCAAAATCCAAAAATCTGCTCGCCCGGTTATTGAAATTCTGAACCCGAGTCACAACGGTTGTCAATATCGAGTACAGATTATACACAGAAAAGTTTTTTTTTCTGTCTTACAATACAATACAATATAACTTTATTAAACACCTAAAATACAATGTAAATAAACAATAATAAAATATCCGGCAGTATAATGGGCGGCCTTATCGCCTAAAGCGATTTCTTCCAAGCAACCTTAGTATGGACAGAAATTTTAAACAGAAATACTGTTTCAAAAAGTGGTTAACCTTACGTGGACATCATTATTTTTTCCTAGAACAACGTGGGTAGATGCTAGTAATAAATAATAAATTATAAATAATTTCGATGACAGTGGCAGCCGTGGCAAGCCGTGATAGCTTAGTGGGGCACAGTCCCCTCAAATTCGAAGGGTCGTGGGTTCGAACCCGGGCGGGCCCGTACCAATACGTACCATTGCTATTTTACCTACTTGATATTGCTCACCTGTTAATGTTGTTGCAAAATAAAATGATTTTCTTTCTTTCTTTCTTTCAATGAGTTCTTTGGAACTTACGTTCAGATATATACACTGGCATTTCGGTGAAGAAAAACATTGTGAGGAAACCGGCATATTTTCTGAGAATAAATTGGCGTATATGAGTCCGCCAACCCGCACTGGACCAACTCACTAAGTTCAGCCAATATCGGTAGAAATAATAATTGTACGTTTCTAATCGTTGATAACTCAAAAGAGGTAGACAAGCAATAAAGTGTGCTAACAAAGCAAACTGAAAATTGTATGTAACCATACAATTTGGCAAAATTTTATTTAACCATATAATTTTGCCGAATTGTATGGTTACATATAATTTTCAGTTTGCTTTGTTAGCACACTTTATTGCTAACTGAAAAGCAAACTGAAAATTGTATGCAACCATACAATATGGCAAAATTTTATTTAACCATATAATTTTGCCGAATTGTATGGTTACATACAATTTTCAGTTTGCAATTTTTCAATAAAGTGTGCTAACAAAGCTAACTGAAAATTGTATGTAACCATACAATTCGGCAAATTTGATGGTTAAATAAAATTTTCAGCTATGCGCTAATGATCGTTGGTGATCATTGGACATGTCCTAAGACTGCGACCAGCACCAACGGAGGACGAGCAGCAGTATCCTCATAGTATACGTTCTTCGATCCCCAAGCCATCTGCCAAGCGTGGGGATGCCTTTGTTCAGCAATGGACGAACGTCTTCTGGCTGTTGGTTATGATTTCAAGGCTTATTAGTTAGGTAGTTCTCTTGTTACCCATTTCGACAATATATTTTAGAATTATCACGTTTTTCATTTCCCACAATATTCACATCTCAATAAAAGCAACAAGTTGGATATTATTGATGGTCACTGCCCATAGAGAATTATTTTTAGGGCAAATGGAACTAAACCATGAGTTTTCCAGTTAAAACTAGTTCCAAAAATGCGTCTTAGTGCGCGCTGGCAATGGTGATGAAAAGTAATGACGTTTCAACATAGGAAGATCCGTGACGTTTCGTCAGAGTACGCGATGATTGTTAAGTTCAGCCGGCGTCTCTGCGCGACCGTGAACCTTGTCGCCCCGCGATACAATATTATATCGCGCAGCAACGTCGTCATCTATCATCATCGTCATGCGTCAGCATCTAAAAACATTTTGTAAAAGATGTCGCAGGATCCAGTTTTGCCAAAACCAAGCGGCAGAATGCGTCAAAAAATAAACTATTGCTTTGCTCTAAGCTTCGCTGTCTCATTTGCACGAATATTCTAGCGTAAATCTCTTTTCTTGTCAGCCCGAGTCCAACCTGAGCCTATATTTTGTGAAGTTTGAAACCTTATGTTTGAAACGTTTTTGATGTAAAGTTGTCATTTCACCTCTACCTACCTAAGTCTTCTAGTCTTCCAATATGTGAAGTTGGCAAACACAAATATAGATGTTCGCTAACACGTGTCTACCGAGTAAGCAATATTGATAACTTATCACGATCAAAGACTTAGCGTTTGATCTCCGAGTGTTTCAACGAACTTATTAAACTTGGTTTTCTGATGCTTGAACTGGGTTTTCCTGTAACATCGGTACAGTTACAGTATACTTTGTGTTACAAAACTTTGTCAACAGCTGTATTTTGGTAAATACCTTTTTTGTAGCGCTCATAGCGTATGCTTAAGATCGGAGATCGTTCCCAATAGAACCGATGATAAGAGCGCTCATAGCTTATGCTATAGAACCGATGATAAGCAACGGCCGACACGGTCAGTTTTCGGATCGGTGACCGCCTGAGCGCTATCGGTCTGATGACACGATAAATTGTAGGTTACCGTTGTTCGCCTACGTTCGTTGTACGGTGAAGGAAAACATCGTGAGGAAACCTGCATATTTCCGGAGAAGAAATTCGATGGCGTATGTGAATCCGCCAACCCACACTGGGCCAGCGTGGTGGATATGGCCTAATCACCTTCGAGGGTAGGCTGATATCCCAGCAGTGGGATGTTTAAAGGCTGATATAGTTGTTTGCCTGAAGTTTCAAATAGACACGACTCATTAGAAGTTGGTTAAGTTTAGATGTATAATTTTTACACACCATAAGTAAATAGAAACGTATAAAAAGAACCGGTACTTTCTTTTACTCCGTGTAATATTAAACTTCAAGTCGATAATACCAGTTCATTCCAGTTTAATCCGGTAACGACTGTATTACTCAGTAATCCCGACCCAAGGGAGCTAATCAGCATTACATACGTTCTTAACAGGTATCAGGATGAACCTTTGCAAAAGGTTTCCTTTGGGTGAAGTAACACTTTTAAAATGTTATTTTATTTTTAAACACTCTTGAACCGTGGCTTATCTTGTGGCGTTGTGCGTATTTATGTTATAGTTAGTTCGCCTCGTGATAATGTAGATAATCCACGAAACGTCTTACAACGTTACAATCTAAAAGGTATCATCATTATTTTTATCTAGCAGGCTTATGCTCGCGACTTCGCTCGCGTCGAAGTTACGTTATAATATAATTAATTTAAAACTAATCTTTATAACTAATTTTTAATTCAGAATATTATCTGGTTATAAGATGGTTATAACTAATATCTCGATGGCGAATACCTCGAACTATGACACGTTTACTAATTACAATATTTGGATTTCTGAACCATCTTGGTTTCCTTTATCCGTAGGTGCAAGGCACAGATCACACTCTAGATTCTGCATTCAGGATGCTTGAAGCGCACCACGCATCAGTTTAAATACACTTATACGAAATTACTCCTATTGGTTGAATCTCGTAATGCGGTATCTAGTGTGATCTGTGGTGCAAGGTTATCCATTCATTACGCCACACCCTATACATATATCATATAGTTTTTCGCCAAATTGGCAATCAAGTCAACTATACATTATTTAACATCACAAAACATCAAACTTTTTGGGGGAAATACTCCACCAACCAAAAATCGCTGCGACAAAAAAATCTATAAAATTGTAAAGCCTTTGGCCTACAAGGCTTTTAGACAGATGAAAGCGACTATAGTTCGCTTCTCTCACTGGGTAATTTACATTTATATCGTTAAAATGTTGAATGTGCGAGCAAGAGAAAGCAAATACATGTAAGCGGCCATAATACAAACCAAGGCATCATCTTATCCATTTCGTTATCATTGGTCGTCATCTGCCGTGTAATGATTTCCCAATGGGTTTCACGCCACAAATAAACTACCGCCTACAAAAATATCATAATGGTTTTCTGTTGTGGCACCCACCCCGCGGTTGTTATTAATATACACCGATTATATAGCACCCAGCGGGCTTCTCCTCTAACTTTGAAAAGTTCGTGATTCTGATTGCGAGAGCATGCTATCTCGCTCGTACCAATTTAGTCGCACTATGCGCGGTCCCGCTCGCGCAACTCTCGCTATCGCTTTCAGAGGTACGGGATAAGCCCACAGAACGGTCACCATCCCCCACCGCCAACTCCATTTATAATATACCTTGTGTTTTTATAATATCACTATAGTGGCCCCGTGAAATTACAATGACACTAAAAACAGAATGGTCTGTTTTTAGTGTCATTGTAAGAAATGGAGCCGATTGACAATATACCGTGCAATTATAATTTTACAAGTTAAATTATAATATCACGGCTTTGACAATATACCTGCGACTTATACAAGGCTTAGAAAAAGTAAAGGTATAAAACGTTGGTTGTTGACCACACATAAGACAAATCATCATATAAATATATCAACCAATCTCGGTTACCAAATTTCGACCAATCAGGATGCCGTAAATATTGTAGTTTTGTTTTTTTTTTTAGTTTTGGCGGTACTTGAAGTGTTCATGTTGCGTCATTTTATTATTTTCGAAAACTCACAAACGACATAAACCCACAAAAGTTGTAGAAAAGCGCAGTTTGCTGCGCTGAGGGGACTGCGACCTCATTATCGTTGATATTATCTCTCAAGGTTACACCTACTTGTCTAGCAATTAACCAATCAGAGTATATTTTATAGTTGAATTTTAACCGATGCATGGTGCACTTGGAACTTCCCGAGTGCGGATTCTAGGAATGATCTGTGTTGCTATGGCACCCTTATTGGGCTTCCTGAATTGCAATTATGGCTACGCGTTAAACGCTAGCTAATTATAGAACGCGTTAAATTTATTGCTAAGAAAACATTATTGAACGAACGAGAAATTTTAACTGCCATAATAAATTTGGCGGATACAATATTCTGGTGACTTATCATTTGGACTGATAATTAATTATTAAAATAGAAGAAAAATATTAAAGATATCTACAATAATGGTAATATGCTTCATATTAACATTGTTGTAGATATAAAATCACTAAAAGCAAATTTATATATCTCGTGTCAGTTTGTGATAATATGAATTATTATAATATATTTTATAACGTTAGGAAAAACTAAACATGAAGTGTTTTTTTAAAATTCCAAATCAAAAGAAATCAATCCCAAAATTACAGACAGAATAAACAAACAACATAAAGTTTTTGAAAATGCATAATTACATAAAAATAAAATATTATATATATATATATATATATAAGAGGGTTTGTTAAAAATGAAAGTTGAGAAACAGAGCCGTCACGCCAAAATATTAATGTACGATAAATTATCTAATTCTATAACCGAATTTAATAATAGCAAATTTAAACAGATTCTTAAGCATTGCTTTGAAAATAATCCGTTCTACAAATTACGTGAATATCAATCAAATTCTCGGAATCCTCATTTTTTTGTAATGCACAAACGGAGTAAAGCTACCTGTCATAATATTATTCATCATCATCAACCAGAAGATGTCCACTGCTGAACATAGGGCTCCCACCAAGCGCCACACCGGCCAACAACGTGCCACTTGCATCCACCGGTTGCCCGCGACTTTCACAATATCGCCGGTTCACCTAGTGGGAGGCCTGCCTACGCTTACTGCCTTTATCGGTTCTTCGAGTGAGTGGCCTGCCCATTGCCACTTTAGCTTGCAAACTGTGATAGCTATATCGGTGACTTTGATTCTTCGGCGAATATCCTCGTTTCGGATCTTATCGCGCAAAGACACTCCGAGCATATCTCCCTCCATATGCCAGTGGTCAAGGACCACGTTTCAGTTCCATATGTCATCACTGGCAACACACACTGGTTGAAGAGGCACACACTATCTTCAGGCACTGCAAAACTACAAGATAAGAAAAAAAAAACAAGTAAAAAACAAGTATAAATTGATAAATACAAATAATGATAGAGAACATAGAATTTTCTACAAGCGCAACGAGGGAGTGTTTTCCCCTCACCTGTCTATACGTAGCGAACTCCAAAATGAACGGGGGAGATAACCTCGTGCACTCTATCAAAGAATTCCCCGAATTATTTATTGCTTGCATCGAGTGCTACTGTACAATCTCCTAATGTGAGTAATTTGGGTGTCGTTCCACCTACTGGGAGGCCTGCCTACGCTGCGTATTCCGGTGCATGGTCGCCACTCAAGAACCATTGTTACCCACTGGTTATCGGTTCCTCGAGTGATGTGGCCTGCCCATTGTCACTTCAGCTTGCAAACTCTGAAAGCTATATCGGCTAATATTAATAAATTGTTTAAATTATTGATTACTTTGCATAATTTAACTCTAAACTTATTTTAATTTGTAAAAGTGACTTGTTTTGTGTTTTGTTTAGGGTAATAAACAAAAGAGGCCAAGTTCTCAAACCGAACGCTTTACTAGTAATAAGATTGTTGCTGCTTTACTAGTAAAGCGTTCGGTTTATTGATCTCAGAACGTAACAGAAAATGGAAAAAAAAAACACACTTTACACTAATCAAACTAATTCATGTTATAAGTGCGAAAGTTTGTGCGTAAGAAGTATCTATGTGTGTTATTTCCCAGATCAACTCCGTAACGGCTGAACGGATTTGGATGAAATTTGGTGTGGTAGTAGCTTATATTCTGAATTCTTCGGGATAATAAGTAGCCTATAGTGCACATAGATACTATTCTTATGGTATATCAGATGAAACCGCAGAGCGCTGGTAGTAGTCTATGATGTGAAAAATTTACGATAACAAAACTGCAGAGCTTTCGTCCGTTGGTTTTGATTTTTGTAGATAATTCTAGATAAATCTAGCCGGAATTAAACCGTCCAAACTTTTTTAAATTCTACGCAACACTGCACAGATTTTAAATTTAAAACTTTTTTAGCCCCTACTCACCTGCTTATGCAAGCCGCAGGAACTTTTAAATGTCGCCGTAGAGTGCGGAGTGAGCCCTAATAACAACACTTTTGTTTCTGGAATCTAACTTTGTAATTAACCCTTTACGTGGAGCAAAAACCGCGGGCCAGAGGCTCTGCTTGAACTAAGTGCGGGTTTTATGACGCATAGATGGTGGACTCGTCTCTGTTTCAATTTTTTGAGGATGTAGTCTGCTGCAAGGTTTATAGATGCTGCCGTGTTGTAGTTGTTTTTTTTTTTAATTTATTGTAATTTCCATTACAAGTGCCATTTATGTATTTTGTTTTAATAAAATGTTTTAAATAATGTGATCGTAAATATAGTTGGAATAACCGACTCAATTTAACGTGAGTATTCCTGTTTTATTAAAACAAATCACGTCAGTTTTAATACTAAAATATCCTCACGGTGTTTCAGACCTGTTCGTCACACTTTTAATGGTCCATCTCTCGCTGTTTTCAAAGATCACGTAAAAAAACTTCACCTATCGCAGTTGTTGCCTCGTTGATATCTACTGTTATTTTTATTTTCATATATATTTTATATTCATATATATATGTAAATTCTGTTTCTGTTAGGTATTTATTAGTATAGTGTCGTTATCTTATGTAATTTAATTATTAGTACGTCTTGTTATTAGTTTGTATGTTTTTAATTATATTGTTTTTTTAGGGTATAAATATCACACAATCTCCATCATTGGACACGCCGTCTTCTACCTCTTCTATGAATGCTCTCCATCCTAAGGTTTCCTGGAAGAGATCGTTTTTTTAAGCATGTATGTAAACGAAAAAGAGTTAATCTATCTATCTATCTATCTATCTATCTATCTCGCACAAAATAATCGAGGAAAATGCCGTAAGATAAACATGGGACTAATCTGTAAGTATCTACTATCAAACTAAAAAAAAAACTAAATCGGCTTAGAAATGACGGAGTTCTGAGGTAAAAAACATTTTAAAAAATGCAGTCTACTTGAGAATCTTATTTTTTTTTGAAGTCAGTTAAAAATTCACCATGTCCGTACTACCTGCGATCGCACCATTTCACTCTGCATACATTCACGTTGGCGCTCATTAAACGGGGCTGCAAAGAACTTTTTGCCAGTTTGCGGCCGTGAAACGTCGACAAATGTTAACCATTAAACATTTTTTCTTCTTATTCTAATACCCTTTTTAAATTCGCCAACGGTCCACGTTTTTGGATCGGTCTAGCGTAGGTTCGTACCCGAGGTAATGAGGTTCAGGCGGAGCTGCGACTATTCGTTCTTGTTTTTACCCAAATGTCCAAGAAAGAGGATGTTTTAGAGGGTATGTAAGTGTGCTTCTAACTTACTTTCTGCTAGATAGCCAATTTTGACGAGTGGGGTGTCGTTTGATTCTACTTTATTTTCCTGAATGACATACGCTACATTTAGCAGTCGTTTTTTTTTTGTATAATGTAAGACCAGTTATTCTAAAAAGGTTTTAGGATAGTCATTCTTTTGTACATCTCACAATTACAAGGCTACTTATTTGGCTTTTGTTTAGTGTTGTGACGTTGCGACTTGCCAAGCTGTAGGTACCAAAATTATCACTTTCACATATTTTTAAGTCTTTAGCAGAAAAAAATCACTTGGTAAACAATTTTATTGTCAAAAAACAGTGTTTATCTTTAGAATACCATTGCCAATGTTTTATAGTAATTTTCATGTGATTATTTTTAACTTCGAACGAGCAAAATAAAAAATCAATCGAAATCCAAATAAAAATATCTACATTTTTTTCCGTTCTTCTTCGTTAAAATAGAAAACGTTAATATAAAATTGCTTGTAAATATTGGCCAAGCAGTAGTGTGCAAACATTACTGCGTTCCGGATTCAAAGGCTATGTTTCCAGCGAATGTACCGGGCACAAAGTGATTAACAGCTCAGGATGACGAGCGCGGTGAATGCATTTTGAAGTTCAAAACTCTAGATGTTACTGAACTGTTATAGGCATGCGTGACGCTTACCATTAGGCGAGCGACATGCTCGTCTCGTCACACAGACAAATAAAAAATAAAAATAAATTCTATCCACCCTATTTTCTAACTTGAAATACAAAACATTTTTTAGTTTTATAAAAAAGAAAATATATAGTGAAGATTAACACCCCCTCTATATTTTCGCCTGTTTTATATTCTCCTATGGTCCAAAGAATAGCAGCGCGAGAGCAAAAGCGACGATCTGTGAAATTAATGTTTTTTAAAACTTCCATTTTGGGGGCGACAATGAGAAAATTATGCATTCGTGTGATATCCGCTGGAATTCGTAATGAGTACGTGTAGCATTAACTACTTTTGACAATAATAAGCTGAGAATGGGAGGAAATTTGGGTTAATATAATTTAGTAGTAATATAGTTATTTGTTAAGCAAAGATTTGAAACTTGAGCAAGCGAAGTATTCTAGGATTGAACCACGAGATATAGAATCCTGAACGTACCGAGGATTTCAAATGTACGACACGCAGAACAGCTTTGCAGCCGAGTGAAACACAACTTTCCACCTCACTACAACGAGGAAAATGCTAGGTGCAAGAAAAACAGCTTAATAACACTAATATTATAAATACGAAAATATAAATTCTGTGTAAGTGTGTAAGTTTCGCTCCAGTGGCCGGACTCGGCAGCGGCGGCACCAACTAAAAAAAACACCACTGAGGGATTTTGATTATCTATTATGATACTAGCTGCGCCCCGCTATTTCACCCGCTATTCTACAGGAACGGTTACATTTTTCAGGATAAAAAGTAGCCCATGTGTTATTCCATAAATATAAGCTACCTCTATATTAAATTTCATCCAAATCCGTTCAGCCGTTACAGAGTTTAACTGGAACAAAAACACTTACAAACTTAGATATTTAACATACTAACATACGTACATACTTACACACTTACACACAAACTTTGGCGTTTATAATATTAGTGTGATTATCATAAGATATTATCATGTGCAGGGGAAGAGATCACGCGGTAGATCTCCAACTAGATGGATTGACCAGCTCCGAGAAGGAAAAAAGGATATGGTGGTGGATGGATGATGTGGTGCAGATGGATGCCAACAGAAACCGCTGGAGACAAGCCATCTACTCCAGTACAGCAAAGACGTCCTAGTGATCACGATCTTCAGTCATGAAGTACCGACCACAGAGATCATAAGATAATTGGTATTACCATTTTAAACATTTAGTGCTAATGACGGCCAGTTTTACGCTTCGACCAAAGTAAAATTAATGGACGGCATAAGTAAGATACATTTGTAGACTATAGAGTGAGCGCTGTCGCTCACCTTGCTTCAGTCGCTCTGTCGGTGAACAGCGACAGTCGGTGCATTTGAACGTCAAACGGTTGGAGAGCAACTGATAAGCCCTGTCCCTCTTTTCTCGTAGATATTACATTCGCTATCGCTTTTTTGTGACAAATGTACTATATACACTTTTAATTACGTATAAGCTTACGTGTAAGCTTCAGCTTAAGTTCGATTGCTTTGACTTATTTTTAAGGCAGTTGTGTGGTTAGTGCCCGTCCATTCATTATACTTTGTTCAAAGGTTTTATAAAGCCCCCAAAACTTATGTTTGGCGTATTTCAGTCTTTTTGTTTATGCAATAAACAAAAGAAAAATCTCGTTCAAAAACGGACGTACGGAATAATTTTATTACTTTTAAATCTCGCGGAGCCGTGGCCGGCAACAAAACTAATTAAAAACGCGGGCCAAAACAAAAAGCACTCTTAGCTTAAACAACCAAGATAAATTACTAAGTTTGTCACTAAAGGGCCTTCTACACAGTCTTCAACCTACGTAGATCAACCGAGGAGTTGGTCGTGTTGGGCAGCTCCAACAAAATTGCCCTATTTAGTGCAATACAATACAATAATTATTAGTAAGCTCAAAGTAGCACAACGAGCTATGGAGAGGGCTATGCTCGGGGTTTCTCTGCGAGATCGAATCAGAAATGAGGAGATCCGTAGACGAACGAAAGTCACTGACATAGCCCAGAGGATTAGCAAGTTGAAGTGGCAGTGGGCAGGGCACATTGCACGCAGAACTGATGGCCGATGGGGCTGTAAGGTTCTCGAATGGAGACCACGTACCGGCAAGCGCAGCGTAGGACGTCCACCCACAAGGTGGACGGACGACCTGATAAAGACCGCAGGAACGCGCTGGATTCGAGCCGCTTCCATCCGCTCTTCGTGGAAATCTAAGGGGGAGGCCTATGTCCAGCAGTGGACGTCCTGTGGCTGAGATGATGATGATGATGATGAATACAATACTTTATTAATCACCGAAAATACACTTAAAATTAAAATTAAACAATAATTAAATATCCGGCAGAATAATGGGCGGCCTTATCGCCTAAAGCGATTTCTTTCAGGCAACCTTAGTATGGACAGAAATTTTAAAGAGAAATACGGTCGGTGGTGTACATAAATTCAGGTAAGTACCTATCTATTAAATTACTACGTAATAAGTATAAATAAATACAATAAATATGATATACGTACATATAATAGAAATACACAAAATAATACTAAAAATAAATAATTATTTAATTTAATTTAAAGTTTGACGAATTATTTTTCTTCTCATATATTACATTACTTAATATGATTTTTAATAAGTTTGTTTATGATTAAATTATAAATGCCATCACATAAAAATATATATATATATATATATATATATATAATAATATAATAATATATTTAAATATAATAATATAAATAGTACAAGGGTAGAAAAAAAAAATGCTCAAAAATTTATTCGTCTCTTTTTTGTTTTGTTGAAGTTATCCCCCCAATTCCAGTACCGTACAACAATTGATCGTATTGACATCAAAATAAAAAAAAAAACACCTCTCGTTTCAAATATATCTAAAGCCTCTTAGCCCCTAGCCGATTCAAAAGCACCGTCTATATTGGACAATCCTAAGCACATATTAAATATTAATTTTGATCTGCCCAATCGTAAAGGATTACTCATTACACATCTCTGGTGAAAAAGCAGCCTAATAGGGCAAATACAGAGACATTTTTCCAGCCTCGCTGTTGCTAAACAAAGTTTTAGGAGCGTTTTCGACATCTGTCTGCTTAAAAGTTTATTAGTCGTATAAATGAGCCGGGGCCTACTTATCTGTTGGATAAAAAGGGGCGTTATTTACGCTTGCTCAGAGTAATGCCACTTCTCCCTCTTTTTAAATCTTTGCTATGCAAAATGCATTCGATAAAAAAAGTCTAGCCACGTATTTTAAGGTTATTCTTAACTATGCGACCGTTGATTCCATACGAAAGTATTCCCTTTTCCTCCTTGAGTAATGACACTACAGAAAATATTTTTTTCCCATAAAATGTAAAATGTGTTCCCATTCAACTGTTTTTTTTTTTTTTTTATACAATTTATGAGCATGGCAGTGTAGAGATAATTATATTTTGTTCCAAAAAAAAAATGTACAGTAAATGTTTTTGTCATTATCCAGGGAGGAAACGGGAATACTTTTGTATAGAATTATAGTCTGTGGCAAACTTTTCTTTTAAATGCTAATTCAAACTTGACTTGGCATTGAAGAAGTTTTCAATCATTTTACAAAGGTGAGAACATAAAAAATGCTGATGCCCGCGACTTTGTACGCGGGTTAGGGCTCAGAACGTATCCATACAAAAAGCGTAGTTTGATACCCACCTATAAATGTCGTCAGATTTAAAAAAAAAAAAATGTTAACAACACCGTAAAAAAACTATGCCTGTTTTTTTTTTTTAATTTCGCTATATCTTCGTTGTTATAGGCACTTAAAATGACAATTTTTTTTCGTTGAAAATACGATGGAGAAAAGTAGTTCTTATTAGAAAACCATAAAGATTTTTAAAGAAACAATACATATTGGCATAGATTATGCTTTATCCAAGCCATAGACAAAAAAACAAAAGATTTTGTTAAAATTTAGGGAGTGATGACAGACTACCCCCGAAACGCTAATTTCATCAAAAAGTTAGGAAAACACTAACTCTCTCTATAACACGCACGAGAAACAGAGCGACAGCTACACAATTTCAAGTATCGACTGCACCAATACCTCGCGGAAGGACTATCGTCTTAATAAAATCCATCGAATGACGAAGGAAACAAACATATCCGTAGTATTATCACAGTCATTACTCGCGGTCGTTCCGGCCGGTCTGTTAGACCCCGGCCTGCCAGACCCCAGTCTGGGAGACCGGACTGTTACGCCGGAGTCTGGGAGACCGTCACAATAGGCCGAAATCATCGCATCCGACCGGAAGTTCCGGTCTCGCTGGACAAATGTAACCCCTTTTTGCAAGAAGGCTACAGTATCCGGTTTCTGGACCAAGGTTTTATTTTGGAGATAAGTGCCTACATATTTCAGTGGTGAAGAAGGTTTAAGTGCTGCCCTTAAATGGTTCTAGCTAGAAATGATCCGGTTGTTGTAATCCTAACTAATATTATAATTCAGAAGAATATAGCCGCAGTCGTATCAGGACCAATATAGGTTTGAGATATAAAAATGAATACGTTCGTCTCGAGGAAAAAACTTCGCTTGCGTGATCCAGAACTCCCTATATTACAACTATCAGTTCATACAAAACGTCAAAACATTCACAAAAATGGATCAACGCCATGTAGCGAAGTATACGAAGTAACTTTGAAGGAAACCTCTGTCTGGATGTTTCTTGCGTTATCATGACTAAACGGCTGAACGGATCTTAATAAAATGTGATAAGGAGTTACTTTATATCACAAAGACGGACTTCAGATACTTTTTTGATGTCCACGCGAACGAGTCGCGGGTAACAACTAGTAAAAATGTTTTTTTTTTAATTTTGAGTCATAATTTGGCGGGTTGGCGAGTTCACTATCGAATTTCTTCTCCAGAAATATGCAGGTTTCCTCACGATGTTTTCCTTCACCGTAAAGCCAGTGGTAAATCCGACGTAAGTTCCAAAGAACTCATTGGTACGGGCCCGCCCGGGTACGATCCCGCTACCTCACGAATGTGAGGCAAGCTTTCTCCTACTTAGCTACCAAGACTGTTTTTTTTTTCATGATAAAAACAAGGAACATACATTTTTACATACTTATGTACTTACAAACTTACATAAATACTTACATATACCTGAAAAACATTATCCTACTTGGCAAGTCGGGTAAAAAGAAAAGATGATAAATTTACATTAGATATTGTGGATTTATATAGTACTAGCAGCGCCCCGCGGTTTTATTCGCTATTCTACAGAAGCCGAATATTTTTCGGGATATGTCTATGTGTAAAGCTACGTCCATACCAAATTTCATTCAAATCCGTTTAGCCCTTACAGAGTTGAACGGGAACAAACACACTTACATAATTACACACTTACGCACAAACTGTCGCATTTATAATATTAGTGTGATGTGACTAGCAGCGCTCCGCGGTTCACTCGCTATTCTGCAGAAATCGAATATTTTTTCAGGAATAGAAGCCTATTTGTATCCAGGGTATAAGCTACTTCCATACCAAATTTCATCCAACTCCGTTTAGCCGTAACACAGTTTAACGGGAACAAACACATTTACATACTTTCACCTACACACTTACGCACAAACTTTCGGATTAATAGTAAATGTGATGATGTCATCAACATTATCAGTCAGAAGCTGCTGAACAAAAGCCTCCTCTTTAGAGGAGGCGGAATAATCCTCACGCTGGGTAGGCGGATTGGGAGTCGAAAAACGCTGACTGTTTACTAAGAGAACGCTGCTGCCCGTCCTCCGATGGTTCTCTTCGCAAGTTTAGGAAATACCCGGTCAAGTTATGTAGTTTGTAAGGATATCTTAAATGCGAACTACTAAAGCTCGGTGCCGCTTCATGTAGGTCATCACTGCATTTGGCACAAGGCGACCTACTCTACCTTTGTCTTAACGTCCTTCTGTAACATATTTAGAGAAAATAAGAAAGAACGAAAGACCTTTTTTCCACCATATCAAATACAGGCTCACCGTTCGTAAATAAGCAATGAGATAAAGAAAACACCGGACCGAAATAAACGGATTCAGTGGAACGAAACTGCTGATCAAGGGTTATATGATCCGGTCCGGGCCGGTTCGGTTCCGGATCCGGATTTAGGGAGAACGATGAGGATTGTCGCGGCCGATTCACGTGAGATTGAAGGACGCTCGCCTAGACAAAACCGGAACTACGAAGTCTTTGAACTTGATGGCAATTTATACCAATAAAATTACATTTTACAAAAAAAAAAAAACACGGGAATCATAGATATTATGTGGTGACCAGCTTAAAAATTACAGAGAGGATTTATTTGAATCTTTTCATAATAAAAATATACAGCGGAATTTTTCATGCGGACAAAATCGCGGGGCGCTACTTGTTATCATCATCAGTGGGGAGTAAGTGCGCTTAGCAAGTGGCTTGGGAGCCACAGATCGCTTACTATTTACTAGCACGCTGCTGCTCGTCCTTCGGTGATTCTGGACACAGTTTTTGAACATACCTGGATCTTTAAATCTAGCCACAGCTAGTTTGACATAAAATTCGTACTTAGAGCAACACAGGACTCCGGTGGGCCGTTCGGGCCGGTACCGAGTTTCTCAATGTTACTGTATAATTATGAACTTTAGTCTTGATTATGAAATTGAAATTTAGTCAAGTTTTTTTAAAGAAAAGCTAGAATTGGGTGTATCTTAGCTTGAAAGGATAGCTTTCTGCATCAGCCTTTAAACGTCCCACTGCTGAGATATCGGCCTACCCTCGAAGAGTGTTTAGGCCATATCCACCATACCGGCCCAGTGCGGGTTCGCAGATTAAAGGATAGCTAATGGTGTTGATTCTATTGTACCACTATCTAAACTAAAACAATCTGACACGACTAGCCATAATATATCGTAGCAGTCTTCATAGCAGTAACTTTATTAATTTGTAGTCTCAGTAGCATTATAGCACTGAGGACATAGAAATCACATCGTAGGAGACACGAGCACTGTCGTAGTAGCACTAACTTTGTAGCAGTGGTAAATAATTATGGTAATGTTAGCCTTAGCCTAATATTGACGCCGTAGCACTCCATTTAAACCGTAGCAATAGCGTTACAGTTACAAAATTCTTTATTTAGATTGTTCACAGTTTACCCAGCCGCACTTACCACGTATCGGGTGTAGGCAAATTGTATTGAAATCTGTACAAGTTTGTTTCGGACATGTCCCGTTGAATAAAGCTTACGATGCGTGAGAATGGTCACCGTAAATTACAAACACGGGTGTCCTAAATTTTGGAGTTGTTTTGGAAATATATATGTGGATAAACGAGATTGGTTTGATTTGAAAATTTTTTTTGTGCTGTTTTGGGAAGCGTGGTAAAATATTGAATTATTGTTTTGTTTTTTAATAATACATTTTATCTTTTTCTATTTCCCACTTCTTCATATTATTATATTATATAAAGTTATTATATTATATAACCGGCTAAAATGTATTTTTTTTTTTGCAAACGGAACCCAACAAACTGTGGTTTTATTGAAAATGTCGGTAAGGGATGAGTTAATAATAGCAGTTAATATAAATTGGGATGATTTGAGAACAGAAAAATCAAAAAATAGATGTGGGACGAATCAATAATAGAAAGTGGGTCGATGTAAGAAAATGACGTCAAGGGATGAGATCTATTGCAATGAAGACGGAAGATTCTATTTTCAGGGTTCAGTTACTAATACAAATTCGTAGTGTGACTATTTCATTAAAACTCGCGCGAGGGTTCATACTAATGTAATAAAACCGAAATACACTCACGGTAATTTGTATCGATCGAGACTCGCTTCCGACCGGTTTTGGAGCTATTAGAGCTTTTTCATCAGGGAATACGCGCGCTCCCAGAGACCCACATATGCGCACTTGACTTATTTTTAAACATGTTATAAGCAATCAGGGCAGTACTTGTACTAAAAGCTTATCTGAAAATAAGCTTTTAGTAAAATAATTATTTCGTACCTGGTCACAGGTTTGAAGGAAATTCTGAGGGCTTCACACAGGCAAATGAAACACCTATATAAAGATTAATATCGAAAAATCCTGAGATGTGTCTTTCTTTATTTTTTATGCAATACGCAAGCCGAGTTTCATTGGCTATGCATGAAAACCATTTTATTTCCATACAAATTTTGGGGGCTTTATAAGTGGAATTTCGCAAAATCCGGTCTTATTGTTCATCTAGACCAGGGGTCTCCAAACTACGGCCCGCGGGCCAAATCCGGCCCGCCACTGCCATCAATCCGGCCCGCGACAGCTTAAGACTAGTGTCATCAATCTGGCCCACGACAAACAATGTTTTACTGTTGTTACTATTGCTGTGATAATTTGAATGGAAGAGAATGAAAACACAGAATGATAATTGATGTTCGCTTAGGTGGGCAGAAAAATTAAAGTTCTTATGGCCCTTGCAACATACCGAAAAAAATATAATGGCCCCAAGGCTTCAAAGTTTGGAGACCCCTGATCTAGACCATTTGAGGATCCATTCAAATTTCGCGTCAGCGGTTGTACTGTGCGTTGATTGAGATACATTTTTTTATAAAACATATTGTGTCTGTAAAAAGATACAGAAATACCTACCAAACATGTAATGAATATGGCTTAACAATTGAAAATAGGTAAAAATATTATTAAACCATTATTAAGAAGTTGTGACAAAAATTAAGTAATTATCCATCACGACGAAATGAAACGGTGACCCATATTTTCTCGTTTTCCAATCAACAACTTATTTAATTTGAAATATGTCGCACTACGCCAGTTCCCAATTAAGCTAAATACTTGTGTACTTGTGGCATAAGTTTAAAAAGAACGGAGAGTAGGCAAATTCACAGCATCAACGGGAACAATGGCACAGACAATCGAACAAATTTACAAAAAAAAAAAAACGTTGCCGCTGTCCCCATCAATTGAATTATCTTGTTGTGCGCCCCGAACTTTGACCTCTCTATCATTGTATTTTCGCAACACATTCTGAAAGCAATGAAACCAAAAAAATATAAGTTGATCTACTTGAGCATCGATCCAAACACATACATACAAAAAAGTATATTTGTTCTTGTAGTTTCTAACACATTTGTTTCGCTTGGTCAACAGTGTGCGCTCAACTGCAGTCCGTTATATATTTTTTTAAGAACCCAAGCTATGCTTCACTTTATGAAATTGTACCAATGATCAAGCATGAATGACTTTAGCAACTTAAATAATCAAAAAAAATGCTTTTAAAATGATCCTCCATTAATAAATGTAAATAAAATAATACTATTAAAAGAAAAACAAAATACCCGACTGTAAAATGTAGCCTATGACATTCTGAGCATAAAGAGGAATCAAACGATATCTCACTCATCATAATCAGTCAAGCTCTTTAGGCTACAAAGGGTAGTAAATAGGAACTCACAAACATACATATTTAGATTTAAATACTCACATATACGCCAAAACATTGCCCTTCTTCTGAGGTATTCGGGTAGAAATAAAGTAATGTCGCTTAAACTCGTCCTTAGTGTTATGGACACTGATTTGTTTTTGTGGCTAAGTTGCAGCGGACGTGTAGAAGCTGATAGTAAAGACGTAAAAGCTTAGTTGGGACTTTACTTGAAGATGGTGAAAGAGATGTTGGTGTTCAAGTAGTCGCAGTATTGGATCTGTGGGAGGACTGATTGTATCAAGAAGCAATCGTCCTCCCACGGATCCGTGAACCAGTGCATATTAAAACTTCTGTTTTAAATTTTAAATCTTGCTGTGTATTCAACAAAATATGCGAAAATATCATATAAAAAAAAAATAGTCGCTGTTGCAACTCAATCGCATGGCATAACAATAATTGACCGAGCGAAGCGAAGGTCTCAGAGTTTACTGGGACAAATCGGCATTTGTATGTATTTTTGTATGTTTGTATGTTTGTGTGTATATTTGTCCGACGATACCTTGCGACTCGTTGATCCGATCTTCGTGAAATTTTGTAGGCAAGTAGTTCATTTCAATACAATTTTTAAGTTCGAATATGAGCTGAATCGGTCCAGGGGTTGTGAAGATATAGGGGTCGCGAGGTCTCAGTTCGGCGCGAACTACTAGTTATAAAAGTGTAAAAAAATCTCTACACCTCTGTACATTGTGAACTTCAATCACTGAAATGGAAATACGAAACTACCTATTGAGTGATTGAAAATAAAGGTGCGCGCACACAAACGTACAGCGCCCGAGGGAAATCAGCCGTTGGCGACAAATCTTCGCGATTGAAAAAACACCGGTAGTTAATTTTGTTTACTGCAGCCGCAAGATCAGTGGGACTGGTATTTTAAATGGATGTGGAAACAATGTCGGATATTATTTTGTGCTTTTTGCAACCCAAATAAATTTATAGCTACTTAAAAAGTAAATAAATATTGGGAATAACTGCAGCCTGGTTTGAGTTGGTGTGTGATAAGTCTTACCAGAAGGGCTAGCATGCGCACCGCGAAAAAATCTTTTTGTTATGCAATAACGACAAGGCTACGATTATTTATTTATTTATTTAAAGAAACACCAACAGTATACATTTTAATTATCATCTATGCGGTAACACTTTTTTAATCAGATACAGTTCTGATATGTACACAAGTAACAGGTGTTTACAGGATTCACCGTTAAAAGCGTGGTTTAAAAAATAATAATTATTATATACACATAATTTATAACATAGATACGCAATTAAAGAAAAAATCGGAACATTATTCATTTGTGTTGTTTGCATTTAGATGTTTTACAATTTTATTTTTGAAAACGTTTAAACAGTCGTGGAAGATATCAAGATCACACCAGGAAGTATTAGCTTATATATCAGTTTGTCTTATTTTTCACGACATGAAGAGTAGAGAAGATTTTGTCGCGGTGCGAATGCTAGTTCTGCTGTCTCGCTAACTTTTCTCATTATAAAACCGATGGTTCTCATTTTATAAAAGAACTTTTACTTCGTCTTGTTAAAAAAATATAGCAACACTAGCTGTCACCCGCGACTTCATTCGTGTGGACGTGGCGTGGACCAAAAAAATAGTAGCCTAAGTCTGTCTACAAGCTGGCTTAGTTTGGGGCTAGATGGCGCTGTGTGTAAAAGGGTCCACCAATATTTATTTATTTATTTACCCTAAAGCTACATCTATGCAAAAATTCAGGTCGATTCGTTAAGCCGTTTAGCCGTGATAACGCGTCAAACACCCAGACAGAGAGACAGAGTGACAGAGACAGTGAGTCAGATAGACAGAGAGACAGAGTTACATGCGCATTTGTAATATTAGTTAGGATAAAATCGAAGTGGTGGAAGCTCCGTGGGAGCAGACTCGCCTCATATTGGTGGGGTCGCGGGTTCAAACCCGGGTGGGCCCATACCAATTACTTCTTTGAAACTTACGTCCGGTTTTTTTGGAGAATACTGTCTTTTTGGTGTACGAAAACATCGTGAGGAAGCCTGCATATTTTCCGGAGAAGGAATTCAACGGCGTATGTACATCCGCCAACCCACACTGAGCCAACATGGCGGACATGTCACCCTTCGAGGGTAGGCCGATATCCCAACAGTGGGATGCTAAAAAATTGTATTGAAGTGAACTACTTACCTACAAAATTTCATGAAGATCGGATCAACGGTTCGCAAGTTATCATCGGACAAATATACACACAAACATACATACATACAAAAGCCGATTTGTCCCAGTAAACTCTGAACGCAGTTAAAATTTGCGGCATAAATGGCCGTATTTTATTGATTGACTAACCCCCGAATACTGAAATTTTTGTTAACTTTGACGACAGATAAAGACTATTGTTGCCTTTGTCATTTGCTTAATGCTAGACAAAGGCAGTATTAGAATTAATCTGTTGTCAAAGTTAACAAATGTTTCAGTATTCGGGGGTTAGAAGCCCGATTTTTTTACTGGTCCAAGGGACCGAGAGCATTTGATTTTCCTTTTGAAGTACGGAACCCCAAAGTCATCCCGATTGTAAGATATAATATTTTAATTAATAATTCAAGTTAACAGCTCACTTAATCATTTAAATGTAATCATAATAATTATTTGAGTGGTCCGAAATCTTTTGCCAAATCGATTTACCGGATTAATTATTATTTATGTCGAAGTGCTGTTCGAACAAAATTTCTCCATCGTTTTCCTTAATTTTCTTTTCGGTATAATGGCTTTTATTCGTATTTATCGGCACATTATCCTGTACGTTAATAACATTAATTTAGACATTTCACAGAAGATAATAATGGAAATAAGTCGATGTGGAAGCCAGAATTAATTTACTTTTTTGCATGTGCTTTTTTTTATTATAATAAAATCAAGTATAATAATCACATTCTTAAAATGTTATGCTAAAAACTTATCGTCACTATTCTAAAATAAGTTGGTACTATTGACGGAGGGCCCTGGCGCCTGTAGGACAGTTTGATTACTAGTACGGGTGCCAGGCAGTTCCTCAGAAAAATTTCAATGGGTATAATTTTGCATATTAACTCACTATACTTAGTTGGATAAATTCATATTGCGTAGTATCTAAATTTTTGGCCAATAAATGATTATTATTATTACTTTAATTTTTTACCCGACTGACCAAGAAGGAGGGTAATGTTTTTGTGGTGTATGTAAGTTTGTGAGTTATCATCATCAGCCTGAAGAAGTCCACTGCTGAACATAGGCCTCCCCCTTTGAGCGCCACACCGATCGACAACGTGCCACTTGCATCCACCGGTTGCCCGCGACTTTCATAATGTCGTCGGTCCACCAAGTGTGAGGCCTGCCTACGATACGTCTTCCGGTGCGTGGTCGCCACTAAAGAACGTTTCTTACCCACCGATTATCGGTTCCTCGAGTGATGTGGCCTGCCCATTGCCACTTCAGCTTGCAAACTCTGACAGCTATATCGGTGACTTTAGTTCTTCGACGAATATCCTCGTTCAGGATAGTTTGTGAGTATGTAAGTCTAAATAAGTATCAAGTATGTTTGTGTGTTCCTATAAGACATTCTGTAGCCTAAACAGCGATTTTGACAAGCGAGGTGTCGTTGGATTCCTCTTGACGTCCAGGGTGTCATAGGCTACATTTTGCAGTCGTGTATTTTTTTTTTCTTTTAACGATATTATTTAGAGCACTGAATTTTTTTTTATGGTTCACGGACTGGCTAGGCGTATGACCAGAGTTCTGATGTTAGATCGATGGTAAACACACCTAGCCTGGAATAGGAACTGGCTGCCGGAACACACCGTTACGAACTTTGTGGCAGATTTATAAGTGCCAGCCGAGTATTAGACACTACTACTCCCTTGCTATGGGTTCCTCGGAGGCTTTCAGTTATCACGTACCTTTTAAATGATTTTATTATTTCATGGTGCAATTAAGAATACTTATAACATCATTGTTTTCGTTCTCCGTCTCTCCGTCTCTCCGTCTGCCCTCCTCAGTCCCCTCCGTACGCTTTTCCGTCTGTCTGCTTGACCGTCTTTCTGTCCGTCTGTCCATCCTTCAGTTCACCTGTGCGTCTGTTCACACAGGTCCGCGGTCCGTCCGTCTGTCCTTCCGTCTGTACATTTACGATCCATCTGACGTGACACAGAGCAAAGTAAATTATGATTAAGTACCATACAAACAGATCAAAATAAACAGACCATAATTACGTATTTTAAAAGTAGCCGATCCTGGAAAAAAATCGTTACTTCACTTTATATTACCCAAAAAAAACTGTACGTGTTTGGACCCCTTAGCGAAAGAAGCTCATTTTGTTGCTCTGACCGGTATGAGACGGATTATACGAGAAATAGCCTCCTGGAGAGAAGATAGCCCATAAACGTCGTAGTGCTGTTATTTTTCTGAGTAGCCATCAAAACAGCCCTTATATTCTGTCATTAGGTTTTATTAATCCTTCTGATTTCTCTGTACTAGGGATAAGCTGATCATTTGTATAATAAGTGATTTTGGTACTGTAAGTAACAACTATTGTGTATGTATGCATGTATATTATTAATATTTAGGTATTGTATATTTGTATATATTATTGTAGCATTAGAAAGTATTATAACACACTAATATTATAAATGCGAAAGCTTGTGTGTAAATATGTAAGTAGGTAGTCAAGTCTTATCATGTAAGTTTGTCTATTTGTAAAAAAAATACATTTAAATCGGATAACATTTAGAGGGTGGGTATCAGACTACGCTTTTTGTATGGACAAGACGGCGATATATTATTTTCTCAACAAGTTTCCGACCTGTAAGTGTGCTTCATTCTGAATAACTTTTAATATGGGACCAAACATGGGTACATCACAAGTAAAGTAATTAATCTGAGTTACATCAAAAACATATTTTTTTTGCAATTACAAAGTTAAATTTGTAGTTGGAGAAATGACCGTGACGTGATATACGTCATATATTTAAGGGAAATAGTTTTTTCAAGGTTAAATTTGTACGGAAACCTCGGTGCGCGAGTCAGAATCGCACTTTTTCGTCCGGCTAACGTTCACACTGTTCGGTCACACTGATGTGACAGTTTTGAAGAAAATTTCTAAGTTAGGAAAATTATTTCCTAACGTTCATATTGGTGTGTAGTGTTCATATTTGTCTTTCCGTTGCGATTTGAATTTATTTACTATATTATGATATCACTGGCTGCTTGAGGATTAACGATTACATTACATTACATTATCAGCCAGAAGACGTCCACTGCTGAACATAGGCCTCCCCCCTAGACCACCACACCGATCGACAACGTGCCACCCGCATCCACCGGTTGTCCACGACTTTCACAATGTCGTCGGTCCACCTAGTGGGAGGCCTGCCTACGCGTCGTCTTCCGGTTCGTGGTCGATAAATAAAAATATCGATATAGAAATAGAAAACCATCAATGAGTTACGAAAATAACTACATTCGTGCTTTATATCATCATCATCATAATCTCAGCCACAGGACGTCCACTGCTGGACATAGGCCTCCCCCTTAGATTTCCACGAAGACTTCTTAAACGAAACAACGAAGATTTCTTAGATTTACTATATATATTTACGTATAAATACTACATTTCCAATGACTTAAGTACATGTTAATTATATTATTCTTATGACCATTGTCATTTTGTTGTCTTCAGTTTGAGTATGATGATAATTGTTATATAAGTACGCAAAACTATATTAAAACTATATATATATCTTATATGCTATTCGCATCACTATTTTCCGACATCCGTATGCAAACCGAGGCAGCTGCGTATTCCGCCTGGTGGACCGACAATTTACAGAACGTTGATTTATACAGAAGCAAAGCGCGACGCGGTGCGTACCGAATAGTTCCGCGCTAGAATCACGCTAGGGCTATATTATTGATACGCTCGCCTGCCCATTCTCATGCGAAACGACAATCGAACGCAATTCCAAAAAAGGAGCATTTTTAAACATTGACATCATTCGGTATCGCAACGGTTGGTTTCAACAATTCCAACCAAATTTGACAGTTATGTTTATGTGTTAACTCTGGAAAAGAAATGATGACTATGTGTACATAATTATGTAGATAACCAACAACAAAAAAAAACTAAATTTGTGGCAATTAAATAGTGATAAAATAGAAAACGTGGCAAGCTGCAAGGAGTATATCCCGATAAAATAATATTGTTTGACATATATTACACAACCTACAATTAATTATTCGCGGCTTTTTTTTTTCAAGTAGTTGCACCACGTGGTTTCACCCACTTGAAAAATCTCGCAGGAACCGTACATTTCCCCGGGATAAAAAGTAGCATAAGTCACCCGCTATTCTATGAACGGTTACATTTTACAGGATGCCTGATGATGATTTAGCCTATGTGTTATTCAGGGAATAAGCTAACTCCACACTAAATTTCATCCAAATCCGTTCAGCCGTTACAGAGTCAAACTTACATACTTACACACTTACACACAAACTTTCGCATTTATAATATTAGTGTGATTTATTATATACTGGTTTATATCGGTTGCTGCGTGAAATGGAAAAAAAATATATGTTTAAAAAAAATCATCTCGCATTCTCTTTCACCGGTTACTGTTTACGGATGCGAAAAGAATTTCATATCGAAGGATTTCAAAAATAGAGCCCCAAGAGCTCAGTCAGTTTTGCGCTAGTGTCACGTTGCGTTAACGGACTGACTTCCGGATTTCGGGTTTGAGGGAAGCATTGGCTTTATTTACAGTATGCTAATACAATGCACAGACTCACTGCGATTTGTGATTTTACATGATTTGAATTCTTGTGGCTTGATCTGAAAACGTTTTCCACTGCGGTGCAAAATTCCTTAAAAAGCGGTTGCTTCTAAACAATTTCTTCAGCATTCGTCAAGAATCCAGTGAAATTACTGAGCATAAGGAGATTCAAAACGATATAATATATCGCAGGGCATTACTGCACAAGGATTTCGACTGTTACATTTTTTTAAATTCTTGTTGTACTTAACTGTTGTTGTACGACTTCGTAGACTTATCAATTCAAGCATTTTTTTTAAATGCTGCGTAGGTAGTTTGTTTTTTATTGGGTTTCTAACTTTTTACCCGACTACGCGAAGCAAACAGGAGGGTTATGATTGTGAACTGTATGTATGTATCTAAATGTTCATCTCATCATCATCATCAGCCATAAGACGTCCACTGCTGAACATAGGCCTCCCCTTAGAGCGGCACACCGACCGACAACGGGCCACTTGCCCGTTTCCCGTGACTTTCACAATATCGTCTGTCCACCTAGTCGGAGGCCTACCTACGCTGCGTCTTCCGGTTCGTTGTTTAATGTTCATCTGTTCTCTCATATATCTTCTAAACTACTTATCATTATTTGACAAATGAGGTGTCGTTGGAAGTGTCTTCATTGTCCGTTGGTTATAAGTTATGTGACGGTTCATTAAATTGTATATGACACCCCAAGAAGACTAAAATCATGAACGAAAAAAAGGTTCGGTGATGCCGTGTTGGGATCAAAGGAAAGGGCTTAATTTGTTAAAGTGAGCCGTTTTCTAAGAATCAATACGATAAATTGGAAAGTAAAGGTATATTAAAATAAATAAAGCAGTTTTGCAAACTTTACACACAACACTCGATAAAACAAAAGCAAACATAAAATCTTACAGTTGACAAAGTTCGTCAAAGAGTTCTCACTCTCATCTTCTCTCTTTTTCTACTGTGTACCACACATACATATTTTTTCACATAAGGTAGCCAGTCGTGGCTTGTAGAGTGGCTTCGTTAGCATGTCTGCAAGTTGTAGTTCTGACGACACCTTCTTTACTTGTAAAATCTCGTCAGCAACACATTCTCTAATAAAGAAGTGCTGGATCCTTATATGTTTGGTCCGTTGTTGCATCTCATAGGAGGGGTTATGAGCCAGGTGAATTGCAGACTGATTATTATTATTATTAACAAAAATATTTGGCTCCTTTGATTTAATCTTCTCTGGATTTGTCGCTTTAAACGCTCTGCTACCATGTTAAAGTGAGCCGTTTTCTAAGAATCAATATGATAAATTGGAAAGTAATAGTATATTAAAATAAATAAAGCAGTTTTGCAAACTTGACACAAAACACTCGATAAAACAAAAGCAAACATAAAATCGTACAGTTGACAAAGTTCGTCAAAGAGTTCTCACTCTAACATAATTAGCATATTTCAAATATATATTATACTAGCTGCAAGCTGAAGCTGTGTTAATCTAGATTGTAAGCCAACTCCATACCAAATTTCATTCAGATCCGTTCAGTCGTTACAGATTTGAACGGGAACAAACGCACTTACATACTTACCTACTTACATTCTTACACACAAACTTTCGCATTTATAAAATTAGTGTGATATGGTTAACTGTTGCTCGCGGCTTTGCTTGCATGCACCCGATAAAACTAAACCTCACGAAAGGAAGTAGAAACCTACATCTTGTTAAGCTTTTAATACTTTTTTTTTTGTTTCACCTCCTAAGAGGATTTTGGCGTCGCACGTCTTGTGCAATTGCCAGTGTCAAGTATACATATATATTATCAGTTTTGTTATACATTATCAAACAAGTCATAGTCCCAGTCAAAGGCGAGTAAAGCAAGTCACAGTCAAGTCCAAGTTATGCCCCAGTAAAGTGGTGAAAACTTTACTAGAGCCTTCTATGGAGTATTGGAAACAACATGAAAATTCACGATTCACGACATTATACCATTCACCAACACTCGTGGATGTTCACAAATACTTAACGGGTAAAAATTCACCGTTTTTACACATTAACACTCGAAATAACACAAGTTTTGGAAAATAATAAAATGTCGCGACATGAATTCTTCACGTTCCCGCCAAAAAAAACCATTTTAATACTTATTCAACTTATTATTAGGTTTGCTGAAATAGTTATAGGCAACTACCTGATTTTTGGCTTACGCAGTTCTAGTCGGCTATATCCAGCTAAATTTGCAATAACCCCTTGATAGTCTTGCAAAGGTACATAGACTGGGGTACTTCGCCGCTGTTTTGTTTGTGTTTGTCAGAAGCGGCCCGTATTTATTGTAGAGTTCGTCGACATTTGGAGCGTATCTGTTCGCGGCGGCGCCACGGTACAGTACTGTGGCTACGAGTTTAGAAATTTATAGGAAAAACGAGCCGCAAAGCCGCACACTGACAAAATAGTTTGAGACTAAGGCTGGACGCCGTAAAGAATAGCGATTGGATACTCCCAAAATACTCTCTTGTTAATGAGCTACTTTATATAGGTTTTTTTTTTTTTTTTTTTTTTCGTTGGGCTTTCTTGCCGAGTCCGCCTGGCAGGTATTCAACGGCTAAGCACAAGTGTGCAAGCATTCCTGTGTTCCGGGTTGAAGAGCAATGTTTCCAGCGTAATTACTGGGCATACAGAGATTTAACATCTAACATCTCAGTGACGAGCGCAGTGCATTGCCGCGCGAGGTTTTGAAGTGGTGAAGTTCAAAATTCTGGGTGGCACTGAACTGTTATGGTCACATGTGCACATTGTCGGTCGGTGTGGCGTTCTAAGGGGGAGGCCTATGTTCAGCAGTGGACGTCTTCTGGCTGATAATTTATGTATGTAATGTAATGTACCCTGAAGGTATACAGTAACCTACAACACAAGCTTTACTTAGCGTAGGTTCTGTGACCAACTATTTGTTACAGCAGACCGAATAGTCTTGTACTTTCTTCCTGAATAAAGTTACATATGTATAAGTTTCAATAAAGAATTATTACCCTTATTATTATACTTTTGATGCAACGATAAAAAAAAACTTCCTCCAAACATCTGCTTGGCCGGGAATCAAAATTAACAACTGAATCATACATTTCATAACCTTACAGTACTTATGTCTTACACTAATACCCTATTTAAAAGAACGCCATTATTGTTTCCCAAAAAAAACGGGCGAAACCGCGGGAAGAAGCTAGTTTAACAAAAGACTCGGGTTATCTCAATTTTTAGTCGCCCTACTTTCAATAAACAGAGACTGTATTTACTGCCAAACAAAGGAGACAGTAAGTTTATGAAATGGTGCCACTAGTCAATTGTTATATCGCAGAACATAATTTTTTTCCCGTTTGGTACAACCATGGAATGAGCTACGAAGCTTATCAGGTTTAAGAAACTCTTACGTTCATGTATGCAATAGGTTTTTTTTTATGTTACTGAGTGACGAGACGAGCAATTCACTCGACGATGGTAAGGCCCACGCTTGCCCGTAACAGTTTAGTGCTATCAAGAATTTTGAAGTATAACTGTGCCTAGTGCGAATTTTTCCGATGCGTTTTTATTTACGTTAACTATGATTTGTATGAAGTAAGAGCAGTGCCATCTAGATGACGCTAGGAGGCGCTACTCTTATTTCATTCAAACATTTAGAAAAACTCGCACTACCCATTCTGATTGAAACACTGCGCTGTCACGCACTGCGTTCTTCATCCTGAAACAACACTAATATTATAAATGCGAAAGTTTGTGTGTAAGTAGGTAAGAATTTAAGTGTGTTTGTCCCCGTTAAACTCTGTAACATTATTACATTACATTATCAGCCAGAAGACGTCCACTGCTGAACATAGGCCTCCCCCTTAGACCGCCACACCGACCGACAATGTGCCACTTGCATCCACCGGTTGCCCGCGACTTTCACAATGTCGTCGGTCCACCTAGTGGGAGGCCTGCCTACGCTTCGTCTTCCGGTTCGTGGTCGCCACTCAAGAACCTTTCTTCCCCATCGGTTATCGGTTCTTCGAGTGATGTGGCCTGCCCATTGCCACTTCAGCTTGCAAACTCTGAAAGCTATATCGGTGACTTTGGTTCTTCGACGAATATCCTCGTTCCGGATCTTATCGCGCAAAGAAACTCCGAGCATAGCTCTCTCCATTGCCCGCTGTGCGACTCTGAGTTTCTCCAAAAGGCCAGTAGTCAAGGACCACGTTTCTGTTCCATATGTCATCACTGGCAACACACATTGGTTGAAGACCCTTGTCTTCAGGCACTGCGGGATTTTGGACGAGAAGATATTACGCAATTTCCCGAACGCTGCCCATCCGAGTTGGATTCTTCGAGCGACCTCTTTGTCGAAGTTGGACTTACCTAACTGGACAGTCTGTCCAAGGTAGTTATAATGGTCAACAAATTCGAGCGCATCGTTCCCAACGACCACCGGTACGGGTACAACATGGGCATTTGACATGATTTTCGTCTTGTCCATGTTCATTTTAAGACCCACCTGTTGAGAAACGCTGCTGAGGTCGTTGAGCATGTTATTGAGGTCCTCTAGCGACTCTGCCATGATTACTATATCATCGGCAAAACGAAGGTGAGTGATGTATTCGCCATTAATGTTGATGCCGTATCCGTTCCAGTCCAAGAGCTTGAAAACGTCCTCCAATGCGTTCGTGAACAGTTTCGGAGAAATAACGTCTCCCTGTCTCACGCCTTTCTGCAATTGGATTGGTTTCGTGCTCTCGTCCTGCAACCGGATTGACATGGTGGCGTTCCTATACAAACACTTCATCACCTCGATATACCTATAGTCGATATGACATCGCTGAAGGGACTGCAATACCGCCCAGGTCTCGATGGAATCGAAGGCTTTCTCATAGTCCACAAACGCCAGGCATAATGGCCGATTATACTCTTCGGTTTTCTGTATAATCTGGCGGAGCGTGTGTATGTGGTCCATGGTACTAAAGCCTTTACGGAAACCGGCTTGTTCGGGAGGCTGGAAGTCATCAAACCTGCGTTCGAGACGGTTCGTAATAACTCTCGAAAACAGCTTGTAAACATGGCTCAGGAGCGAGATGGGCCTATAATTCTTCAGTAAGGTGTTATCACCTTTTTTGAAGAACAACACCACCACACTCCTTTGCCATGCTTCTGGCGTATTACCCTCGAGTATGACGGAATTAAATAACTTCTGGAGGACTAAAAGTACCGGTTTTCCACCCGCTCTCAGAAGCTCAGTCGTTATTCCGTCATCACCCGGCGCCTTGTTGTTTTTAAGCTAGAGCCATTCTAATCTCGTCTAGGCTGATGTCTGGGATGTCCTCGGTGTAGTGTCGGGTCAGTTCGGCTCTGGAGTCCTGAGCTCTACTGACAATGGGTTCTCGTGTCGAGGTGTACAACTGTCCGTAAAACCTCTCGAGCTCTCTCAGAATCTCCGTTTTCGACGAAATGATACTGCCGTTCTCGATCTTCAGCTTCGTCATTTGGCTTTGCCCGATAGACGAATTCTTTGCGAACACTTTGGAGCCCTGATTCCGCTCGATTGCGTCCTTAATACAACTTGTATTATAGGATCGCAAGTCGTGTCGCATAGACTTCGAGATTCGTCTATTAAGCTTGCCATATTCCGACATATCAGCTGAAGATTGCAGTCGCATCTCAGTCCGGTCTTCCATTAAGTTAATGGTTCTGTCTGAGAGCTTTTGAGGTCTTTTCTGGCGTGGGGTCTTAAAGAACTTGGACCCCACTGCTTGAACAGCTTCCACCAACCCATTGTTTAACTCGTCCACATTCTGGCATTCGGCTAGGCTCTGGAAGCGATTATGCAATTCGAGTTGAAAGTTCTCGGGGTTCTGGATTTGGGCAGGACCAGGACGGAGCGTAGACTTCACCAGACGCGACCTCTCAAGCTTGACATTGATATTCAACGAGCCTCTGACAATGCGGTGATCGCTACCGGTTTTCACCTTAGCGATCACGGAGACATCATTGAATATTCGCTTCTCGGTCGTCATGATGAAGTCAATCTCATTTCTGGTCGAACCATCGGGGCTTATTCACGTCCACTTCCTGGATGGCCGCTTCTGGAAGAAGGAGTTCATCAAATATAGACCCTCCTTTTCCATGAAGTCGACCAACCGCTGGCCCCTCCGATTCCGTTGCCCGTACCCATACAATCCCACTCTCAACTCATCGACGTTCCGTGAGCCCACCTTCGCGTTAAAATCCCCCATAACAACGGTGAAGTGAGTTTCGGAGGTATGTATCGCCTCGGATATCTCCTCATACAAAGCCTCTACTTCATTGTCAGGGTGTGTCGTGGTCGGCGCATATACCTGTATGACCTTCAACGAATACCGATCGGTGATTCGGAGTATAAGGTATACTACCCTGCACGACACACTATCGACTTTAACTACGTTGTTGATGAGGGACCTACGGACGAGAAACCCAACACCACCCTGGGATTTCTGTTCACCTTCCCGGAAGAAGAGCATGTTGCCGGAATCTAGGACTATCGTACCCTGTCCCTCTCGTCGGATTTCAGATAGGCCTATGATGTCCCATCGCAACTTGCTCAATTCTTCCTCCAGCTCTACAATCCTCTCGTCAGTCCTCAGCGTGCGGACGTTGTGTGTGGCCAGGGCCAAAGTCCGTTGGGGATGGTAGCGGGGCACCTGCCGGGGATTCTTCGCACCCCCTGCTCCTCCGTTACCTGACCCGCTACCTAGGCCAGGAATAGAGGAGCTGCCGGGAACTGGGGGCCGCGGTTTCACTTTGTCTATTGTAATGAAATTCACTGGTTATACACTTTTATGTATTTATTCTTCTTTCATAATTTTATAATTTTATTTATATAATTTATCTATCTTTATATTTATATTTTTTTATATTTTTATATTTTATATTTATAAATCTCCTATTTAAAAATCGTATGTCTTACTGCGAGCAGCTCACAGCCGAGACTGCTCGCACTTCTTGCTCCAACTCCCTCTTCGTCTCTATCGCTACTCCTACCCTACAGCGCCATCGTAACTTTCGTACCCGATCTTTAAACAACCAATAGGCGCACACCAAGTCTTTTACAATTCAATTGACCGATTTATAATACTAATTATTATCTAATAATTCTTAATTAATTAACAATCACACACAACTTGTATAATAACACTATTAACTATTCATTATTATGGAATATTGGCGCAAATCACAACATTCGGCCATCCGACTGCGTGCTAACTCCGAAGCACGCGTAAATCACAACATTCGGCAAGTAACGAAAGTACTTCATGGTTATTTTATGATTATAATACCCTACTTAATATTAATTAATATTTTAATATTTTAACATTAGACAAATACTATTTAACATCGGCAAAATAAACTAATCATCATGATTTACAAATAAGTTTTTAAGTTTTCAAATTATTATATGTCAGTGTTCGTACAAAAATGAGCACCGAGAAGTCCAATGACATGTATTGACCTACTGTGTAGAACGGATTGCCTTAGAAAAATAATGCTTAAGAGCCTTTTTAAATTTAAGTTCGGTTATAGAATCAGTTAATTTATTGTACATTAGTACCTCGGCGCGACGACCCTGCCTCCCAACTTCAACTATCCCAGTCCATGGCTTGTACAGCTTTTCCTTGTTTCGTAGGTTGCATTGATGCATGTCTTTATTATTATTATTTTTTTGGTAAATTAGCCTCATGTATTTTTAGCAAACTATTATAAATGTAGAGAGATATCACTGTCAAAGTAATTGCCATTGGCACTCATATGAAAATAAAAAGGAGCTACTTAAGACAAAGGATTCAAAATTGTTGAAGCAGTGAGCAAACAGTTGAGAACCAAAGATCCACTGAATATGTTCATGCTTACCTACATTGAAAATACTGAAGACATCAACAAAGTTTTCCAAATCAAGACTGTTGGGATTTAAAGTTGATGAGCAATCTTTAAAAACAACAAAACTAATCCCTCAGTGCAAAAGGTGCCAGGTTTATGGTCATTACACAAAAGTGCTCCGCTAAAGAACCGAGGTGCGTAAAGTGTACTTAACAAACACACTTAGGAACACACTTAACAATAGAATGTTCAAAACGAGCAGAAGATAAGCCTAAATGCATCCACTGTGGAGGTTCTCATCCTGCCAACTACAGAGGATGCGCTATAGTAAAAGAAATTCAACTGATAAGAAACAAAACTGCTAAAAGAAAATACTAACGTGATGCGTAATCATAGTGCATCGACTGGGAAACAAACTGGCTTTGCCAAAAACAAACTTGCTGTAACTGAAACAGTGCAAACTGCGACGAAAAGCGTATCGTACGCTCAAGCAGCTGCAAAAAACTTAAGTAGGACAACTCAGAATCTTTCTGTATCTGACAATGACAATAAAAAACTAGATGGAAAATAGAAAAAGCGACAAAACGGCTTCTAAATCTAAGCCAAAGTAATGAATTGCACCCTTAAAATTATGATTTGGAACGCAAATCACAAAAATGAATTACAGCTAGTCCTAGATAAAAAAAAACATACAATCATTTATACAGTTCATTGGTTATAAAATTTACCACGCTCTTCGCCCAGATAATAAAGCTAAAGCGGGAAGTGCTGTCATTGTGAAAGAAAACCTCCAACACCACGAGGAAATGAAATATGAAGCAAACGAAATCCAAGCCGTTGCGATACAAATCAAAACAGAGGTTTCCTATAACAATATCCTGCGTATACTGTCTACTTAGGCATAACCGCTATAAGGGAGACAAAGTCCGATGCAATATCAGCTGGAAAACCAACCAGCTGGCTATCAGACCCTAAAAATATTCCAGATTTAATAGAATTCTTCATATTTTAAAATCTATGTTCTGGCCATTTTCAAACTGAACAAAACTTTGATATGAACTCAGACCATTTAGATGTTCAAGTAGACCAAATCATTAAACACATACAACAAGCAGCAGGGAACAATACGCCAGATTTAAATAAAACCACTAAGGGAAAAGTTTATCCCTTATGCATAAAGCAGCTTCTAGTCGAAAAACGAAAGCAAGGAAGAATTTGGCAACAATCTAGAAATCCAATGATAGCAGTACCGGCTATTCCCTGTGGAAGGCTACGCAGAACCTTAAAAGACCTATAACCCATACTCCTCCGATAAAAATTGGTCCCGGGGTATGGGCAAGAAACAACGAACAAAAAGCTAAAAGATTTGCAGAACACCAAGAAGTCATATTTCAACCAAATGAGGGAGAGTCAAACGATATTCCAACTTTGAATAAAAACACCACATCAGAAGAGATATAAAACTATTCACTTCGCAAGAACTGGTTAGAGAAATCAGACGAAATATTAGCCCACGAAAGTCCCCGGATATGATCTGATCTCGGGAGATATTCTTAAGAATCTTCCAAGAAAGGCTATAGTTAACAACCCTAATTAACGCCGCACTAAGGTTAAAGTATGTACCAGATTCATGGAAGATTGCCGAAGTGATCATGATAGCAAAACCAGGTAAACCGCCACCTGAAACATCTTACAGGCCTATATCCCTGCTACCAATAATTTCGAAGCTTTTTTGAAAAGCTTTTGCTCAAGAGGCTAAAGCCGGTTTTAGAAAGTTTAAACCTTATTCCGAAACACCAGTTTGGCTTCAGAGAATAGCACTCCACCATCGTTCAAATACATAGAATCACTAACATTATTGAAAAAAAGTCTTGAGGATAAAAAGTGTGCTCCACTGTTTTTCTAGATGTAGCACAAGCTTTACTATGAAGTATGCCTCCCAAGCAATATGTAGACATTATAGAATTTTACATTACCGATAGACTATTTAGGATCAGACAAGAAGATGTCTACTCAGAACAAAGAAATAAAAGCTGGAAAACCACAAGGAAGTGTTTTAGGTCCGGTCCTGTACCTATTGTATACCTGTGACATCCCAGAGCTAGAAAATAAAACCATTGCCACCTTTGCTGATGACACTGCTATAATGGCCATAGGAAGTACCCATGAAGAAGCAGCTGAAAAGGTTGAAGTGGCTGTGAATCAAGTTTATGACTGGACAGAAAAAATGGAAGATTAAACTAAACGAATCAAAATCTACCCACAGACTCCAGTAATAAACGACATAGGTATTCTCCTATTTTGATCAACAATCAAATCATACCTTATAAGAATACAGCCAAATATCTAGGCATGACTTGACGCAAAACTTCGCTAGAAAGCACTCAAGAAAAAGGGGAAGCGCTGAACCTTCGGTATAAGCAAATGTTTCGGCTACTTGGAAGACATTCCTCGCTGTCATTACATAACAAGTTACGATTGCATAAACAAGTCCTGATGCCAGTGTGGACTTATTGTATACAGCTGTGGGGCTGTACCGCTCAGAGCAACGTACTTATCATACAAAGGTTCCAAAATAAAGTACTGAGGGACATTTCAAATGCACCTTGGCACAGCTGAAGTGAAATCTATTCAAAATTGCTTTTTACTTTCAGACTTACGTCCCAATAATTTTGAGAACCACCTTTTTTTTTTATAAGTTATAATTATCTAGGAATACATTGTAAAATACTCACGGTTTTCATCCGACATGGCTCGTAGGTCTTTGCACTTCTGATATGTAATGAAATTCACTGGTTATACACTTTTATGTATTTATTCTTCTTTCATAATTTTATAATTTTATTTATATAATTTATCTATCTTTATATTTATATTTTTTTATATTTTTATATTTTATATTTATAAATCTCCTATTTAAAAATCGTATGTCTTACTGCGAGCAGCTCACAGCCGAGACTGCTCGCACTTCTTGCTCCAACTCCCTCTTCGTCTCTATCCCTACTCCTACCCTACAGCGCCATCGTAACTTTCGTACCCGATCTTTAAACAACCAATAGGCGCACACCAAGTCTTTTACAATTCAATTGACCGATTTATAATACTAATTATTATCTAATAATTCTTAATTAATTAACAATCACACACAACTTGTATAATAACACTATTAACTATTCATTATTATGGAATATTGGCGCAAATCACAACACTATCATTGTGGGGGGGGTGGGGGGGCTTGCCATAATCCCCACGCTTGGCAGGCGGCTTGGGGATCGCAGAACGTTCACCGTTCGCTATAGGACGCTGCTACCCGTCCTTCGGTGTTTCTGGTCTCAGTTTGAGGACATGACCGGGTCGCCGGAGATATTATATGTAAAATCTCTTTATGCCCAGTAATTACGCTGGAAACATTGCCCTTCATCCGGAACACAGTAATGCTTGCACACTACTGCTTGACGGTTGAATAACTGGCAAAGGTGTGGTACTTCCCCAGGCGGACTCGGCATGAGAGCCCTACCACTATTACTCTGTAACGGCTAAAGGGATTTGAATGAAATTTGGCATGGAGGTAGCTTATACACTGGAATAAACACATAGACTTTTTATCCCCAAAAATTTAACGGTTTCTGTAGGATAAGCAACTAATTTCACTAGAAACATTGCCCTATATTTAAACACAGTATATTATATGATGAATATTCAGTATATATGTGATGAATATTTGTGTTTGTTCTATGTCTGGGTGTTAATATCTATATAAGTATGTATTTAAAAATATCTATGTACGTATATCAGTCTCTGGCAGCCATATTACAAGCTTTGCTTAGTTTGGGGTCAGGTGACGATGTGTGCAAAAATGTCCCAGATATTTATTATATTTATATTTACTAATTTTTATCTATAATTAATTTATAATAAATTTGGTTGTAATTTTAGCTCTTTTATTGAAGTTTAGATTGTATTTAGAATAGTGTTAGTATAAAGTGTTTGTGTTTCTTTATGTCAATTATAAATATATTTACTTCACAAGTTTGTTCAAGTGATAAAAAAAATATATTATATTTAAACACAGTAATGTTTGCACACAACTGCTTGGCGGTTGAATAACTAGCATAATATTTCCTGTGGCAGACTCAGCAAAAGAGCGCTCACTTCCAAAATTCTGTGATTCTACGATCAAAAATTGTATCTGCACTGAAAACAGGTAGCTTGTTCCGAAATGGACAATAGAAACCTTATAAATGAATGTTTATCATCCAAAACGCTAATAAAGATTTTGCACCATATCTCTGCTGAGCATATAAACAGCCACAGAAGAGAGAAGTAAAGATAAGTTTTTCCTCTTCTGTGTAAACAGCGTTTTACCACAACTCTAATTATAATAATTACCACGATAACAGGGGCGCTAGTCTCGACTTTTCGCTACAGCACTTTGCGACCGAATTCGGTCGCTATGACGCAAAAATTCGACAAAGAACACGATTTTTTAATGAAAAAATGCAAACATAGCGTTGAAATATGACAAAGAACACCAATTGTTAATGAAAAAACGCAAAAATTCGACAACGAACACTAACTGTTGTGAAAAAACGCAAAAATAGCGTTGAATTTTGTGTCATAGCGACCGAATTCGGTCGCAAAGTGCATAGCGAAAAGTTGAGACTAGCGCCCCTGGTTGATTTTATTACGGGGCAAGCAGAGTTTCTTTAGCTTTGATGTACCTAACAATAAAGTTTAATTATTAAACTTTGCAGTTTGTAACCGGTATTTATTTTCCAACCATGCAGTTTGCTTCGGATATTGTAACTTGTTATAGCATCACACTCATATTATAAATGCGAAAGTTTGTGTGTAAGGTTGTAAGTATGTTTGTTCCCGTTCAACTCTGTAACGGCTGAACAGATTTGGATGAAATTTGGTATGGAGGTAGGGTATTCCCTGGATTAATACATAGGCCTTTTTCTTACCTACTTACATACTTACACCCAAAATTTCGCATCTATAATATTAGTGTGATTGTTTAGATAAATATATACAGTGACATTGGCACATAGTTAAAAACACTCTTAATGGTTCCAATTCTGTTTTACTAATTTCCTTAGCCGACTGTCCAATTACAAATTTTTTGGTGTATTTTTATGTGTCCATATTTCCGAAATATATATTAAATACACATAAAATTAATATCCGACCCAGAGCAGATATTTAAATCATCATTCAAACACATGACGGGAATCGAACTAGGATCTCGTACATAAAAGGCGGAGGCGCAAACTACTAAACCAGGTGGCTTGTCAAGCCGTAGTGTCAAGTAAGTATTTCGAGGCTAAAAGCTTCTAAAATATGTACCGGCAGCAATATTTCGGTGCTAAAGGAAGCTACAGTAGTTTACGACGTTCTTAACTTTCGTATTATACTTAAAGCTTGTATTTATTACCAATAACTTTTTACTTTGGGGCACTTTTGTGCGAATTTTTATCCGCACCTAAATCGTGGTTTTAGTAACCACAAGAAGCTTTTCGTTCCTATCTTATTGAAGGAAATAAATAGGACTTCATTTCTTTTTTTTTTTACAAAGAAGCAATAATCACCCACCCGCATTTATACGACAGGAATGACGTACATTCTCCCACATAAAATAGGAAAGGAAGCAAGGTATTTTCCGGGAAAGTGATGTATACAACTAAGCCTATTTTAAACTGCCTTAGGAGATTCTATAACAGACTTCTAACGACCTTTATGGTCATACCTTTTTTTTTTTTTTTTTTGCGAGGGGGAAATCTTCACCAAGATACCCGTCTGCTTTGGGGTGCAGCCGGGTTATGTGGGATTATACCCACTAAAACCCCCCCGGTGGCCTGCCTTGGTGCTTGACCGAGGGCTCCGGGATCTCCAAGGGAACGCACCGGAGCCCTCAGCACTTAATACCTAGACTAGAAAAACATGTAGATTAAAAAAAAAGTTTTTGTAGGAATTGACTGCCCCGGTGGCTCAGTTGGTAGTGAACCTACCTTCTGTGTTTGGGGGCGTGGGATCGATTCCCAACTAGGACAAAAATTTATGTTATGAATATTTGTGTTTGTTCTATGTCTGGTTTATATCTATATAAGTATGTATTTAAAAATATCTATGTACGTGTATCAGTCTCTGGCAGCCATATTACAAGCTTTGCTTAGTTTGGGGTCAGATGACCGTGTGTGCAATAATGTCCCAGATATTATTATTATTATCTAATGTTTTTAGCTCAGCAGTATAAAAATATATTTAAGCCGATAAAAGACGTACCTACGCCTTTTCAGGAGTCATTGAATCATGAAAGTCTGTAGAAGTATTTATTGTAGACAAACATTCAGTTGATTTGAAGAAGTGCAATACAATATAACTTTATTATACACCAAAGGGACAAACATAAAAAAAAAATGAACAATTATATTTTTTTTATGTGTAATATGGACCTTTGTAGTCTGAATTAAAAGATTTGATTTTCAATTTGAATTTTAAAAGCGGTGGTACAATGGGCGGCGTTATCACCTAAAGCGATTTCTTCCAGACAACCTTGGATAGACAGAATTATGACTTACTACAGTCGGTGGAGTAGATACATAAAAATAGTATGAAAAAAACATACATAAAATACACACAATTAATACAAACTATATATATGTAAAATATATACTATAAAACTAGTAATACATAATTATACATACGTACCAATTAACACAAACAAAGATAAGAAGTACATACCTAAAAATAAAATAAAACTTGAACAGATTATTTAATAATTCCAAGATGTTAAAAATTAAATAAATAAAATAGAACTTGAACAGATTATTTAATAATTCCAAGATGTTTTAAACATGTCACACTACCGACTCTTAATTTTAAGTGAATTAATTATAAAACGTTAAAAGTACTTAATTTAAAAGCCAAAGCCTTGCCAAGACATTTGATTAAGATTCAAAAGAAATGTGCAACTTAATTTTGTTTAAGTATATATAAAAAAAATAAAAAAATAACATCAATAAATTTAAAATCATAAAACCTACTGCACGTACGTAAATGACAATTAAACTACCACCAATTATAGAGCTTCTTGTATGTGGCTTTACATTTTTGAGCTATATAACAGTTTTTTCTTAATTTATTTGCTAACAATGACGTATTAGTATAATTCATTAATTACCATGAAATGTAGTTCATGACACTCTAAAGTTAAGGCGAATCTAAAAACACCTTACATTTCAAAATCAGTCGAGCCGTAAGCGGTAGGTCACATAGAAAAAAATATAACAACTAGTAAAGAAATGCGTGGGTACGCAGTTTCTCTAAGAAAAATATTATTAATAAAACATTTTCTTCGACGAGTTTTTACAACGTAAATTACTTATTCATTCAATTTTTTCACAGAAAACTGCACGTCCCATGACTCATTTAGCCCGCCACCATCCTTACAACTTCATCCATATTTCAACGAAGCTCCCTACAATTAAAAACGTCGCTTTCCCTATAAAGCAGCGTAAGTCCGTAAAGACTTGACGTATGAGCCCCTACTATGAGTTTTCTATAAAATTAATTGATTGAACCTTGCGAAAGTTCTCGAACATTCGAAGGTAATGCCAGATTTGGAGACGTGTCTTCAAATCATGTTTGGAGTTTTTCCGATTCAATATTGTGATCTTGTCGACACGTGTTGACTTCTACGCAAGGTAGCTTCAACTAAACGTTGATGGCACATTGGAAAATTTAACCTTTGATTTATTGGAATACAGCAGCAAAATAAATGAGCAGGAGAACCTAAATGTGGTGAGTTTCAGTTTTGTGGCCATAATTTTGGTATAAATCACACTCCGAAAATATTTCATTTCTAATTTTTGGCATAAGGAACTTGCGAGCCATGTGTAGGGTTACCATAGACAGGTGAGCGCGGTGGACTATTAACTATAATTGTAGTGGCTCTGTCTTATATCTATGGTATCAATAGCTGGTAGTGATACTAGAGATACCATAGCACTTGTCACGAATTAAAAGAAACATAACAAATCTCGTAGTAAGAGCAAACCAAACTAAACCCCCCATAAAGATAGCAGCTCACCTGGCCCGCGACCGTAAAGTCGTGTGAAGTAATGAACCATTAATGCTCTGGATGCAAGTTACTGCGGGTTACCGTTACTTGCATCCTGCTTCTGGCTCTATTTACTGCCATCCTTCTTTCTCTTTTACTTGAACATGTGTTAAAGAGTTATGGCGGAGTCTCACAGTGGGCTTGAGCGGGGCAGCGGTAGGACAATGGCGCATCCTGAATTGTAGTAATATATCCTCAGAAAGATCAGCACAGGAAGTAGCATACTTACAGTTTTCCCTGTGCCAACTTGTATGCTGTGGCGTTTGTGATTCTGATCGATCGTTTCCATCTATTTTACGTACAAATAAATAATTGAATATCGGCTTTTGTTCATCGGTTTTTTTTTTCTCTTTCTTCCTGAGGGGATTTTGGCGTCGCACGTCTTATGCATTTGCCAGTGTCAAGTATACTTATATATTTTCAAGTTTAGTTAAATAATATCAAACAAGTCATAGTCACAGTCAAAGGCGAGCAAAGCAAGTCACGGTCAAGTCAAAGTCATGCCCCAGTAAAGTGGTGAAAACTTTACTAGAGCCTTCTATGGAGTTTTGGAAACAACACGAAAATTCACGTTTCGTGACATTATACCATTCACTAATACTCGTGCATGTTCACGAACACTTAACGGGTAAAAATCCAGTTTTTACACATTAACACTCGAAATAACACAAGTTTTGAAAAATAATAAAATGACGCGACATGGTTTCTTCACGTTCCTGCCAAAACTCCGTTCATTGGTTGGTTTGTGTGCAATTACAATTTTTTCTCTCTTATGTTTTGGTTCGACACGTTTTGTATTTAGCCAGTTTCAAGTATTGTAATATTTCAAGTGATGTCAAATATTTCACAGTTAAAATAAGTGTCAATCATAGTCAAAGTCAAGCAAAGTAAGTCACGGTCAAGTCCATGTCATGCCCCAGTAAAGTGGTGAAGACTTGAAGAGTGTGCTCACAGACGTCTTGATTTGTGTCTTGATTTCTTGCAAGATTCAATACTTTTGTTACCTTACCTTACGTTCTTACCCTCATTGCTATTAAGAAATGGCAGTTTTTTTTTTACTATCTCGAACTTCTTACGTAATTAAAGAAATATTTGATTGCGACCTGTTTCGTTGCCATTCTGCCGACTTTGAGTCTTCTCTTCTATAACTAGTAGTTCGCAGCGAACTGAGACCTCGCGACCCCTATATCTTCACAACCCCTGAACCGATTCAGCTCATATTTGAACTTAAAAATTGTATTGAAATGAACTACTTGCCTACGCCTCAACGGTTCGCAAGTTATCATCGGACAAATATACACACAAACATCAACCATACATACAAAACCCGATGTGTCCCAGTAAACTCTGAGACCTTCGCTTCGCTCGGTCAATTAAACTATTACGATTAACCACGTTACGCGGGTATCCCGTCGTTGAACTATCCACATCCATTGTAGATCTTTGATTTACATCATCATGATCATCATCAGCCAGAAGATATCTTTTCCTGAAGGCCCCTTTAGAGCACCACAGTCGATAATCTGCCATTTGCATTCAACGGTTGCCCGCGTCTTTCACAATGTCGTCGGTTAAACTGGTGGGAGGTATACCTACGCTGTGACTCCGATGCGTTTGAAGTTATACATTGGATAAAAATTATATGGGCAGTCAATTTAACGGAGGAAGCCGGGGCCGGAGATTGAAGGCAGGGGATGACCAAAGAACTTTGCCTCCCTCCTGTCATGGAGATATCCGCAATCCCTGGTGGCAAGGAAGCTTGGCAGTTATGAACGCATCAGGCCTAAAACAGGCCAGATATTATATGCCTTCGGTTTTAGTCGTACTGATCTTGTTTTCTGATCTGAGGTTTCAATCAAGTAATATCTACGTACGTATAGCTCAGTGTAGGTTGTCCTATACACGGTACGTGTGATATAATATCGTATAATGACTGTTGATCGATGAGCCCTGTCGCCGCCACGGCTCGGTCAATCAATCAAGCTTTTTGTCAAGCGTCATTGTAACCCTACGGCTAATGTCGCAGCTACGTTGTTGGTTTTGTTTCAGTTGCCGGACAAGATAATCTGGAGATGCATTAGATTTAGAAGCAATTTTGTGTAAATATATGTTTTTTGTAAAAATATTTGTTTCATTAATTTTATTAATGAAAGTATTCGTACTTTTCCTCTTTTTGTATAATTATGTTGTTACGCTTTCATTTCCATGATGTTTTATATATCTTTGTAAGTAATACAATTTCAAGACACTTTGTTGTTAGTAGGTAAGTAGGTGGGACATTTCACTTGTGTCCTTTTAAAAGAACATAGTTTTTTTTGGTTTTCCAAAAGCAGGTTATTAATATTTTAATTTTACTAGCGATTAGATCATTGTAGTGAGATGCATTATCTTAATTTCTTTAAATCCGAAACAAAAACCCAGTTCAGTTACAACTGGGTTAATCTTCATATATAAAACTCGATGTGTGTATGTTCCACAGAAGAGATATATTTTTTATTGTATGGACTTCAAAATGGCTGGACCGATCTATGAAATTTTCAAGCTATCTTCAGATTAGCCCAGCGGCGATCCAGTGAAGTATCCGTATGGAGCCGGGGCGGATCTCTAGTATAGTTGCTAAAGCGCGGCTTAATCGCAAAAACAATAAGAAAAAGTTTTTTTTATCGCCTAGTTCGAAGTGACAAGATTAGCTATTCAGATGAAATAAATACTGGAGGTTTGAAATAAAACTAAAAACTCTGAATAAAATTTCGAAAATCTGTCATAATTATAAAATAAAAATATACAAATGTCCTGCATTACAAATAATCTACATCAATCTGAGTAGTTCTACAAAAAAACAGTTTTTTTTTATTTTATTTAAACGGGAATACTCACGTTAAATTGAGTCGGTTATTCCGACTATAGTTTCGAGTATATTACTATATTACCTTTATCAAGGAATGCTACCTCGACCTCGTCTTACCTTGCACTGTTTGATAATTCCCTCCAAAACACAACGAAAACCTCATCAAAGTACGCACACCGAACAGCGAAACAAGAACTAATAAATAAAATACCAATAACGTTTATTAGGGTACGGAATTCTTCAAGCAAAAATTATAACCGAGGTTCCCCTCATCCGTGTTATTAAATTTCATGATTTTAGTGGTTCCCGCCTCGCAATGTCTCTGGTCAGCCGGCCGTGGTACATCGCAGTTTTTCATTTGGAATTTATTGCGTACAAGGAAAATCCGCGTTTGGTTCGCAGGTATTAATAAAATAGGAGGTGTTACCTGATCTTTCAGCTTGTTTAATTTGTGTTGGACAGATTTGGGTTTGTTGTTATTTTTTTTCTTCTGTAATTTTTAAATTATTATTAGCTTATCTTTTAGGTAATATTAATCAAATGATCGACGCAAGCTTGTACAACGTTTCGCTCAGCGCGGAAAATTCAAATTTTCTTGCATTTTTTGTCAATTTCAACTTAATTACTCACCGTGGGTTCATGAAAATGGATTTTGCGCATTAGCGCAAAATTGACTTTTTGGTTGGTGTAATTTATTGATACAACCTATTTAATTTATTGATACAACCTATTTATTAAAATAGGTTGTATCAATAAATTACACCAACCAAAAAGTCAAGGTGAAAGCTAGTATAAGTACACTTCTCACTAAACCAAAAACCAAGAAAAAAATCAGTTTATTGAGATTCGTAGCTAAACCAATATTATCTCGGTGATCATTTTAGCCGTAATTTCTTGATACGACCTATTTATTCGTTTTCATGAACCCCCGATGAGTAATTAAGCTGTAAATGACAAAAAACGCAAGAAAATTTGAGTTTTTTCTAACGCACCACGAAACAGTCAACTACTGTTATAAATATTTACACATTTTTTTATTGGTAATGTAAACGCTCGGATAATCGTTACCTGGCTAATGGACCACACTGTCTGTCCCTGCAATCCGCGCCTTTCTCTATATTTGGTACGTTTTGCAGCACTCAGAACAAATAGCCCAGGGGCGCTAGTCTCGACTTTTCGCTACATCACTTTGCGACCGAATAGATAGATAGATAGATAGATTAACTCTTTATTGTTCACACAAATTTTACATAATTTATAAACAGACTTTAAAAAGTAGTGTAACAACTGGCGGCCTTATCGCTGAAAGCGATCTCTTCCAGGCAACCATATCTTCGGTCGCTATGACGCAAAATTCAATGTTATGATTGCGTTTTTTGAATTTTGAACGCAAACATAGCGTTGAATTTTGAACGCAAACATAGCGTTGAATTTTACGTTCAAAATTCAACGCTATGTTTTCGTTTTTTCGTTAACAGTTCGTGTTCGTTGCCTAATTTTTGCGTCATAGCGACCGAATTCGGTCGCAAAGTGCTGTAGCGAAAAGTCGAGACTAGCGCCCCAGGCAAGTTACGGAACTACAAGTTACTACAGAGGACACGGACATAATTCATAACATAAATATTAAATTGTTTTTAGTTTGATTTGCTGACGTAAAATCAATATTAAATTAAATTAAAAAGTCTGGAGGAACAGAACATAGAAAAAGCATGTAGGTATGCTTGAGCCGTAATACAATATTGGTGATTTTGGTAGTCTGGTGTGTAGTATTAGTTGACTTTATTTTATGTGTTGTCTATGGATTCTTTTTATCTGCAATAAAATTGAATTGAATTATCGTCGTCGACGACTCACTGCCGTGCTTACAACCACAGAAGAGAGATACAATTTTTTCCTCTTCTGTGCTTACGACCGTCATCTGAAATAGACTAATCCCCGAATACTGAAACGCTTGTTAACTTTGACGACAGATAAGTCTATTGCTGTCATTGTCATTTGCTTAGTGCCAGACAAAGACAGTACTAGAATTAATCTGTTGTCAAAGTTAACAAACGTTTCAGTATTCGGGGGTAAGTCTATTAGCGCAAATACAGACAATTTTGCAATAATAATATGTAAAATTTGAGTCTGTTCGTTTTGAGTGTTAGTTTGTTTATTGTATATTAATATTGTACGATATCTAACCCTATCTTCCTATAGGTAGCAGCAGGTGCGTGGTGAGGAAATTAAATAGCAGTTAGGTGCAACGATACGTTTATGCAATAATATGAATGGTAGGTACAATGAGAACTTATGAATGAAATGATATAAAATAATGATAAATAGGTCAAAAGAGTACACAAGAGGAAAATGAAACTTGTAAATTTCCCAGGCCAGGCGAATGGTATGCCGGTGCAAGCCGCCACGCCGCACCGCGTGGCTAAGCGCTGGCATGAACCGGTTGAGACCGGTTTGCGCGACGCACGTACGCGGCTTAGGCACTGCAGGAATGCACACAAGTTTCCTGAAAAGTACAGAAAATAACGAAAGTACCAGTTGCTTCGTAGGTATAATTTGCTGTGGGATTTTTTAAATTTATTTTTTCAATAAAAAAAAATAAGTATGTAGGTAAAGATACAAATCAAAAATCTAGAAACGTAATACACGTTTAGGTCCTCAGTCTCCTCTTGAAAAATAAATGAATTGAAATGCGGAATCGAGAAATGAACTTACTGTCTGAAAAATAATTTAAATTAATAGGATGGGTACCAGTAGGTACCACTGACCCTGCGCACAAAGTAATCGGAACGAACTCACGACTTCTGGATCCCCCTTTCCTGGTGTTTGTAGCTTGCTTCGTTGTTGGATTGTTGCAGCTTCCTGGTCTTCGTATCTATCAAGCCTGTTCTGATTGATTGATGTCCTCGTGGTTGACACGCGCCCTGCATGTGGTCTTGAAATAGATAACGCCTGCGCCAACTGCTCGTATATGCACGCGGTATGCGCGTGGTTCACGCGCCCTGCATGTGGTCTTGAAATAGAGAACGCCTGCGCCAATTGCTCGTTGATGCACGCGGTATGCACGTGGCTCGGCACCGCACCCGCTGCGCCACGGCAACAGCCGGGCGGCCGCGCCTGTCCTCTGATTGACCTCCGCGGGCCTCGTGCGCGCCGTGGGCCGGTTTCCCAGCTACCGCGTGGATACTTCTTTGGTTGAATCTTCTACCACGCACCTTGTTAGACTCGATGAATTTAATTATGCTGGTCGGCTCGAATTTATGTACGAAGCAACTGGTACTTTCGTTATTTTCTGTACTTTTCAGGAAACTTGTGTGCATTCCTGCAGTGCCTAAGCCGCGTACGTGCGTCGCGCAAACCGGTCTCAACCCAGCATTTGCGCCGGGGTCAGAGGCACTAAATCTGACGGATCGGATGAAAGAGGAGTTAGAGGCCTAGAATTTAGGATACCTTCATCTTGACTATGAGGAGATGAATTCTGTGCTCATAGAGATCGAAGGTATCCTAAATTCTAGGCCTCTAACTCCTCTTTCATCCGATCCGTCAGATTTAGTGCCTCTGACCCCGGCGCACTTCTTAATTGGGAGAACGTTAACGATGTTACCGGCGCCCCCGGTGCAAGATAAACAAATCTCGACGATGACTCGATACAAAAGGACGCAGGCTTTAAAACAACAATTTTGGACCCGTTATTATAAGGAATATATTTCAGGGTTGCAGATGAGAAGCAAGTGGCGCCAGGACAAGGGACAACCTAATACCGGAGACTTAGTGGTGGTCAAAGATGACCACTTACCACCCAACCGATGGCTGCTGGGCAGAGTCACGGCAGTCTACAGCGGCAACGATGCTGTGAACCGGGTGGTTGATGTACTTACGGCAGCAGGGACCATCCGGCGGGCATTCAACCGGCTCTGCCCACTCCCTAAATTGGAACAGGACGTTCCAAGGCCGGGAGCATGTTGACGCGGACGGCGACATATATGTGCACGCACACACCTGCGAATCTCCCGCCATCGCGCCACCTCATAGGTGGTACTGGTGGGAGAGGCTATATAGGCGGCTGCGCAGCCGGAGCGCGTCACTCTTTTGACCTATTTATCATTATTTTATATCATTTCATTCATAAGTTCTCATTGTACCTACCATTCATATTATTGCATAAACGTATCGTTGCACCTAACTGCTATTTAATTTCCTCACCACGCACCTGCTGCTACCTATAGGAAGATAGGGTTAGATATCGTACAAATATGAGAGGATGGTTCTTCAATAAACCTGAGCAAAAAAAAACTGTTATAAAACATCCGGGTCAAAAGATAAATTGACTGGGCTAAAAAATCTCGCAATGGGGTCTCTAAAAAGCCTCTTCAGATGCCGCGTTACGAGATCTTTTTTCTGTAACAAGGTACCACAGTATTGTTTACTTATCAGTTCATAGTATTAACCAATAACTCGTGGGTCGCGGTCTTTTAATAAACACAAAAGAGAATGCTGACAAGGCCAGCAAGACATTTTCAATTTTTATGTTAGATCACGTGAAGTGTGACAATAAATTTTGTATATTAAGAACTTCAGCTCATATTCGAACTTAAAAATTGTATTTAAATGAACTACTTGCCTACAAAATTTCATGAAGATCGGATCAACGGTTCGCAAGTTATCATCGGACAAATATACACACTAACATACAAACATGTAGCAACATACAAATGCCGATTTGTCCCAGTAAACTCTGAAACCTCGCTTCGCTCGGTCAAAAATCACGAAAACAAGATGAATTAAACATAGCACGAGATTCTTACCTTTATTCATCTGAGTTTAAACCATTTTATCTTCCACTAACCCAATTAAACGATTAAATGAATTGATCCCATTCGAATCCCTGGAATGTGGATAAATTAGAGCAAATCAAGAAAGAAGAAATCACGTTGTATTTTAAGCTATTACGTTCAGTTGGAGTCTTTCTTTCAACCGGTGGAATATGCATGAACAGGGTAATTAGTGAGAATTCGGAGTAGAGCTGTCAGATACCAGGGAATAAGCGGTGAATCAGCCATCTAGCCGAATGGCTGGCAAAATGCCACAATGTTATTGAGTCTAACAAGCTTTTTTCAAACAATGGAATGACAGGCAAGGCAAGACGAGGTCGCGCGCGTGTCTCGCTTAGCATTTCTTGATAAAGGTCACCGAATGTGATCAAAACTATAGTCGAAATAACCGACTCAATTTAACGTGAGTATTCCCGTTTTATTAAAACAAAATGGAATGACTGTAGTGGTGGGGCTCTCTTGCAGAGTCCGCCTGGGGAAGTACCACACCTTAGCGAGTAATTCAACCGCCGAGCAGTAGTGTGCAAGCATTACTGTGTTCCGGATTGAAGGGCAATGTTTCCAGCGTAATTACTGGGCCTACAGAGACTTAACATCTAAATTTTCATTGTGAAAAAAAAAAAATGAATGAATTTAAAAAAAATAATTAATGAATGTAAATTTTCATTTTCATTTTTCATTGTGAAATTTTACGTTTGACGTTCACTAAACAACCCGTCATCATAAAATTATGGAATGACTGATAGGAATGAAGATGTATCAGGAGTTACCATAGATTATGTCTGGTCAGACCAGTTAAGTTGTCTGTATCAGTTAACTGTAGGTATCACATAAAAATTTACTTCTAATTTCCAAGAACAGCGGCAGCAAAATTGACGGGAAAAGATATCCAAAAGCCAGTAAAAGCCGCCCAAATCCACTCTTCGCCAACCTAACTGGCACTGAAACCTGCATTGCGCTCTTCCCCAGGGACCCGCTTTGATATAAGTTTGTTTGAATGTAATACTGATAAGTTAAACAAGGCGATCGTGCGTCCTGTCCGCTTTGAACCGGATGGAATGTTAATTTAGCTGGTTATTCAGTGTAGTTTCGTATCTATGCTGAATGCAGTATCAGTGGCTCTCATATTACTGGTTCAAATGTCTTTGTTCACATTTTGCTGAGAAACGAGAGCTTTAATAATACATTTAATAAAAATAATAAAATAATAATAATTAATTATTATACATCTTAATTATTTATTTTTCTATAGGTACACGTATATAACATTATGTCTTTAGAAATCTATTTGTATTCTATCCTAACAAATATTATAATTCAGAGGAATTTAACCGCAGTTGTACCAGGACCAATAAAGCTTCCAGGTATAATAATGAATAATGAATCTCGAGGAAGAAACTTCGCTTGCGCGATTCAAAACTCCCTACATTACAACTGTCAGTCCATACAAAACGTCAAAAAGTGGACAAAAACGGATCAACGCTATCTAGCGAAATATTGGAAGTAGCTTTGTCTCTCTGTCTGGATGTTTGTGGCGTTTTCACGGGTAAACGGCTGAACGGATCTTGATAAAATTTACATAATATACTTTTTATGTCCACGTGAACGAAGTAATTATGGAGCCAAGATTTTAATTTATGGAGTCAAGATTTATTCCTTTTTTTTTTCTCAAAAAAATAAAACATACAAGAAGCCAGTTTGTGTTGTTTCTAAGATTTTTAACTTTACCTTCTAAGTATACACTCATTTATTATGATTAGTGAGGGAGCCCCAAACTAAGCTCGCGCCTTATATCTTGGGACCCGGTGCGAGATTACTGTGTTGTTACTATCGTATTGTGTTTATAAAATATAATTATAACTAGTAGTTCGCGCTGAACTGAGACCTCGTGACCCCTATATCTCCACAACCCCTGTACCGATTCAGCTCATATTCGAATTTAAAAGTTGAAATGAACTACTTGCCTACAAAATTTCATGAAGATCGGATCAACGGTTCGCAAGGTATCATCGGACAAATATACACACAAACATACAAATATACAAACATACATACAAATGCCGATTTATCCCAGTAAGCTCTGAAACTCGCTTTGTTCGGTCAATAAATTAAAAAAAAACTACTTCATCAGACTATTTTCGTCATAATCGCTAATCATAGTCTATTCTTTTAGGTTATTTATTAGAGGTCCCACAAAACATAAAAACACGTACTAAAAAGTAACCTTCCGTTCTTGGGCAATCGGTTAAATATACTTCTAACGTGGAATCCAGCCAGCTAATATATATATTAATTTTTGATTATACAATGTTGCTCCACGGACTCCAGGATCCGTGCCTTTTCTCAAAATTTACAATTATTTTTATCAACTAGAACTGAATATAAAAACTAAAGACTTTACAAAAGGAATATACCAATGAATCCTTAAACTATTACAAAGCTAAGTGCTATTGTAGATTTGCGTATATACTCCGAGCAGTCCAGCTCCCGCAAGCAGCACCCGTTCACGAGTTGACGCATGTGCCAGCCATCGCTCTCCTCAACCATATTGGATAGCCAACTAAATATTGATAATGTGCAAAGGCAAACTAGTTAGAACTAGTAGTTTGCGCCGAACTGATACCTCGCGACCGCTATATCTTCAAAACCCCTAAACCGATTCAGCTCATATTCGAATTTAAAAATTGTATTGAAATGAATTTCTTGTCTAAAAAAGTTCATGAAGATCGGATCAACGGTTCGCAAGTTATCATCGGACAAATATACACACAAACATACAAATATACATACAAATGCCGATTTGTCCCAGTTAACTCTGATACCTTCGCTCCTCTCGGTCAAAAAACCAAATCATTTCAATAAACCTAGTGTAAACCCATTACGGACCACCGCATTGCGGTCCGCATTATCACTCGTAATTACAGCATACTAATTCATTATGTGCCATGCGACAGGTGAACTGATGAGGATGTCGCATTACGGGGTCGAGTGCGACGTTTGATTCTGGTACGTCATGTTTATTTTTTAATCACACTCATCCCCGAATACTGAAACGTTTGTTAACTTTGACGATAGATTAAGTCTGTTGCTGCCTTTGTCATTTGCTTAGTGCCAGACAAAGGCAGCATTAAAATGAATCTGTTGTTAAAGTTAACAAGCGTTTCAGTATTCGGGGATTTTACTGGTTTTTCGGTTTAAAGAAGAACATTGTTCTAGGGTAACAGTTTTGAACAAACAGCTGCTCATTAAACTTCGACGAGGGTGATTGACATTTTTCTACGCAAAAGCTGTTTATTTTCTTTAAAATTTTTGGGTTGATTCCTTACAAAAAAAAAACATAATGACAATTAAAATAATATCCTAAAATTTGTCCGTCATCTAAAGGAATATATTTAACCAGTGTTTGTCTGTTAGTGACGACTTCACAACCTAAGAAGTGGCACAAATCGACCTGAGGGGTTAAATACGGCTTGCTGTCGTAATGTCCAACATTGCACACTCCAACATTTACCTCTTCTATAAATCCTCTGCGTCCTAAGGTTGCCTCAAAGAGATTTCAGCGATAAGACTGCCAGTTGTTAATAATTTTAACCTCTTTTTGTTCTAAGTAAGTAAAATCTGATGTGACAGTAAAGAGTTTATCTAACTGTATCTTGACCCGTCTTCATGAAATTTGATGAGAAGGTTGCATGCATTCACAGATCACACTAGATATCGCATAACGAGGTTCGTTATTCCTACAAAAAGTCACCAAAGTTTGAGGAAGGCGCGGGTCACGGGGAGTGCGACCAAGGGATCTCATTGGCTATCACAGACACAAATAACACCACTGACAAGTCAACGCCAGAAATTTCCTTATCACAATCCTTCCTTATAACTAGTTAATCATAGTTTCATTTTATCTGCCGTATTTTCAGCTCAAACAGAAATATTTGATTTGAGATCGCGTCGCGTCGTCGGCTGTACCTAACAATCATCGCAATAAGGACCTCGTGGTAGAGGCCCTGACCTACAAATAACACCATCACGAGGCTATTATGGAAAGATTGCACATAATCACGGATCACTCGAGTCCGTCCCGGATCCCTGTCGAAACCGAGTCCGGGATAAGTCGGCCCATCATGAGGCTTAACGCTCGGCGCTGCGAGATCCGTGATTTCCCCAGGGTTGTGATACGGACCTGTAGATTTGAGGTATGAAACATTGGATACGATAAGTCACACTAATATTATAAAAGCGAAACTTTGCGTGTAAGTATTTAAGTGTGTTTGTTCCCGTTCAGCCGTTTAACCTGGATAAACACATAGGCTACTTTTTATCCCGGAAAAATATTCGGCTTCTGTAGAATAAAAGTTGGCTGGAAGAGATCGCTTTAAGCGATAAGGCCGCCAGTTGTTACACTAGTTTTAAGTTGTTTTTTTTGGTCATTTGTATGTTATTTCTGGTGTGAACAATAAAGAGTTATCTATCTATCTATCTATCTATCTATCTAATAAAGGATGACACCACGTGGCGCAGCAAGTAAACAAATATAAATAAAATATAACACGCGTCACACTAGTTCACACATTCCATTTTAGTTTTTGAATTGGTTGGTTTTTTTTTTGTTCTTGGCTCCTCATGTGAAATACTTATCGTTGCGGAGTTCCGATGATTAGTGGTATTTTTTTCAGTCCCACTTGACCAAATGATACTTTCTGAATGCAAATGATATGATGATGTGATGTGATGATGATATGATGTGTTGATAGAAATAATACCAAAACCGCTATAATTCTGTGTATAAGAAAATAAATAGATGTATGTGTTGATTTTATTTGTGTATATTTGCAAAAATGAATCGTTTCTAAACGAGTTTATTTATGAACGGAATAGAACCGCCATCTTAGTTTTGTCTACTTGACTTCTGACCGTCACCTCTGTGAAAATTACTTTTTGCATCACTTCTAAAATATAAAAGAAATAAGGATAATATATTGCAAACTAATTGTTTAAAATCCTTAAAAACGTGTTTCATTATGCCCACAAATAATAAATAAACTTTAGTATGCCTATAATATTTGAACCTGGACAAGATTGGCACAGGACCGTGATAAGTGGCGTACAAGAAGAAAGGCCTATGCTCAGCAGTGGGCGATTACGGGCTGAAAATGATAATGATAATGATAATATTCGTGGATCCTGTTATCAGAACTAGATTTTGATAAAAATATGACCAATCTTTAAGTCATGGATCTTGTATCACACAAGCTTTAAGTACATAATATCCTTTCAACGGGATCAAAGTAAAACTTTTTTTTTTTAAACAGCGGACTTGAGAACCTCCCCTTTTTTTAAAGTCGGTTAAAAATAGACACTATTATTATTTCAGTCTCTCATATTACGATGGATCAGTGTTCTTGATTCAATTTTGCTACTATCTAATATCCTTTGTGTTAATGTAAGGTTCTGTAGATAAATGTAAATTTTTCATTATTTTATTGTATTTAGCTACATTATCTTACATTAATGCTTGCAATGTAAAGAAATCTGTCAAAAACACGTCTTTTAAACGTCTACCAAACTCCACAGAATTACCCGCTGGGCTAATCTGAAGATTATCTGAAAATTTCATCAAAATCGGTCCGGCTGTTTTGGAATCTATAGGAAACAAACATACATCGCCTTTTATATCACACTAATATTATAAATGCGAAAGTTTGTGTGTAAGTGTGTAAGTATGTGAGTATGTAAGTAGGTAAGTATGTAAGTGTGTTTGCTCCCGTTCAACTCTGTAACGGCTGAACGGATTTGAATGAAATTTTATACGAAGGCAGCTTATATACTATATTAACACAGGCTACTTTTTAACCTGGAACAATATTTAGTTTCGGTAGAATAGCGGGCGAAACCGCGGGGTGCAGCTAGTATTAAGTTATAAATGCAATTTTCTTTCAATTTTCTCCTTTATTTACTGTTAAGAACCTCTATTCTCATTATCTAGTTATCACACTATCAAACAAATAAGATAGTGTAACGTAGCGAGGAAATGGTGTTTAATGCCAAGTGCCTAACTCAAATTCTAGCACGATAATAGTTTAATAACCACCTTGGATCGTTTCCAAGTGGTTTCAGTCAGTTCCTTTGATTAAGTTGGCTTTATGCATGTTTCACTCAAGGAAACCATTTATTGGTCATGAACAGAGCGGAGTTGAACAGAGCGCACTACACGCTCTGTTCATTTAGTGATTGAGCTACTAATTTCAGAAAAAGCGATGGCACGCTTTTGTTGTCGCGTTTTTTTCAAAGACCGCCGACACTGCACGACCGCGCGACAAAACGATTCGTGGTCGCGCAGCGTCCGTGGCTGAACCTAACAATAATCGCAATATTATTCATTATTTCGTTTTTTTTTTTAAATTAATTTAAAGGGCTTTGTTGGATGTATGTCTTTATAGCATAACAACAACCACTTAGCTATGTCGGAGGCCTTCAGAAACTCGGCTTATACTAAACTAGTAGTTCGCGGCGAGCTGAGACCTCGCTTAGCTTATATTCGAACAAATTTTTTTTATTGAAATGAACTATTTGCCTACAAAATTTCATGAAGATGGGATCAACGGTTCGCAAGTTATCATCGGACAAATATACACACAAACATACAAACATACATACAAATGCCGATTTGTCCCAGTAAACTCTGAGACCTTCGCTTCGCCCGGTCAATTACTTTCAGTTATGTTTAGAAAACTGCAAAATAGATTCGCGGAATAGATGCACGGAAGGGGCTTGGAATGATAAACAAATCAATAACTAACGCATCTCCTTATTCCTAAATTCTTGTTACCATAAAATATTAAATAACGTCGCGCATGACGAGGGCACTCGTTATTCCGTCTGCACTTGACAAATTGTATTAGAGCCGCTGATTCCATCTCACCTGTGCTCGTTCAATCAGGTTCTCCAAAATTGCAGTGGCTTGAAGGGTAGCCTTCAGGCCAGTCTTTGTACGGAAGGAACAATGTGAAATTTGCATCCTTACCTCTGTAATGAGCTTGATATTTCGTTGGAAACATCGTGGTGAAACCTTGACATTTTGTTTTGGTGGGATGCTATCGATTGTTTCTTCCACGTACCTGTAGCTTGTGGAATGGCTTACCCCATTCGGTTTTTCCACCGAAATACAATGTAGACTGCTTCAAACGAAGGGTGAATAGAGTCCTCAAAGGTAGGCAACTCACTGACAATGCCCCTGGTATTGGAGGCGTCCATAGGCGGCGGGGACCACTTACGATCAGGAGGCCCGTAGTTTGTTTGCCAACTATTACATCTAAAAAAAAAAGTTTTTTCAGTTATTGGGAGCTTCGCCGGCTTTTGTACAGCAATCGTGTATTTTACTGGACAAAAATATGCGGGTTTGTATGTATGTTTATATGTACATTCGTTTTAGGCAAGCAATTAATTCAATACAGTTTTTAAGTTTGTACTTGAGATAACCAATCTTGAGGTTGAGGAGTTGTAATATATTGTATAGGGCTCTGTTCGGCCCAAATTTGTAGTGATAGACAGCCTGATACAATTTTCGGAAATACACTCTATTTAATCTACCGCACTATAAACTAAAGCTGCCGATATAGCTGTCAGAGTTTGCAAGCTGAAGTGGCAATGGGCAGGCCACATCACTAGAAGAACCGATAACCGATGGGGAAGAAAGGTTCTTGAGTGGCGACCACGAACTGGAAGACGCAGCGTAGGCAGGCCTCCCATTAGGTGGACTGACGACATTGTGAAAGTCGCGGGTAATCAATGGATGCAAGTGGCACGTTGTTGAGGTGTGGCGCTTTAAGGGAGGCCTATGTTCAGCAGTGGACGTCTTCTGACTGATGATGATGATAAACTAAGCCGTAGCGATAATAGCTTAGTGCTTAACGCCGCAGAGCGTGGGTGAAAAACTCAACAATGAGCTTGTGCGCCGGTAAGCTATCTAGCTACTATTGCACCCGCACGGCTTCGCTCGCGTAGTCTATACAAAAAACCCAACAACACCTCTTTGGAGGACGATTTTCCAAAAATCCAGAGACATGCCTCTCTTTATGTTTTGCGTATAAAAACCGAGTTTAATTTGCTTAGCGTGAATTGGTTTTAAATTTATAAACAAACTTTGGGGTCAATTTTACCCTTTTAGAGGCGAAATTGTACACCTAGACTATTTAAAGAGTAGGTCAAAATGACACGTCTTTATCAGCTGGAGCGGTTTGGTCTGTGCGTTGATTTCTAGAAAAAAGCTTGTTCCTTTATATTTTATAAAGATTAGTTATCTACAATATACTAATTTTAACAAATTTAGAATTACACACAACAATTAATAAATATTTATAATTATTAATGCATTTTTTTATTTTTTTTTCAATATTAAAAATGGAACCAAATTAAATCGTTACAGTTTTTGTTAAGTGTAATTTTAAATAAAATTTTTTAAAAATCAAACGAAAACAGTGTGTTAACACCCGGACAAGAAATTCTGAATCCCGGATGCCAACATCTTCCTACGGGCTTAACAAAAAAGATAAAAAAATATCTTATATTAAAATATTACGTAAGCACTACAACTAAAGGTAACTGCACTCGAGACAGCCGACTTCGCAACGAGATAGGGTGCAGAAAGAAAGAGAAAAAATATTTATCTACTAAGCGTCGCAACGGCAGGCATGACAAAGGTATGCAGCACTTGGAAAACATTTTAACCTATTGATATGCAAATGGCGATCTTATCTCGCCGAATAGATTTTTCTCAAAACAGAAAACTATATGGCCCTGACTTATGTTCGGAGAAGTACAGGTGGACCAACAAAAAAAAAATTGGGTTCCCACTTTTTAGTTCTCGACTGGCTAGCTTACAAGTTGAAAATATGTCGCCAATCACTTCGACGTAATCCGGCAACCTCAGACACAATATCAGGCTACATGTTTCTACCACCTTCAACCACACTGTCTCTTAACATCAGTCGAGTTGTGAGTTAACTGTCATCAAATAAAATTAACTACTAGGGTTAAAAAACGTGATACTTGTTTTAATTTGTACGATAGCATCGATAGCATAATATAATCAAATCCATCAAGAATCTATCACACTTGAACCGAACCAATCAAATCTCTAAAGCGTCATTAATAGGGTGTCATTGAGGATGTCATCGACAAAATTCGAGTCATCGGCGAAGCGTCTGTCGTGTCACTTGGAAATTACTCGTCGGAGTCACGACGGTGTCGACGTCGTGCGACATGCTGGACGTCGAGTGAAAATGGTGTTGTTCGATGCGAATATTCAGCTATGACTTTGAGGTACGAGTGCACATTACGAATTCGGCATCAACATTAGCGAATACTCGTACATCACTCACTTTCGTTTTGCCAATGATATAGTCATCATTTCGGAGTCGCTGGAGGACCTTAATACTATGCTCAACGACCTCAGTAGCATGTTACTCGGTGACGAGACAAGCACGTCGCTCACCTAATGTTAAGCGTCACGCTTGCCCATAACAGTTCAGTGCCACCCAGATTTTTTTTTCTTTTGTGAAACTCTAAGTTACACAGTGGGCAATGAATAGACCTATATATGCTCGGAATATCTTTACGCGATAAAATTCGTAACAAGGATATTCGCCGCTGAAGTCACCGCCATACAATTGAGAATTTGCAAGCTAAAGTCGCAATAGGCAGGCCTCATCGCTCGAAGAACCGTTAACCAAGGGGGAAGAAAGGTTCTTGAGTGACGACCACGAACCGAAAGACGAAGCCTCCCTCTAAGGTGGAGTGACGATATTGTGAAACGCGGTCAACCGCGGTGGATGCAAATTCCAAATTGTAGTTCAGTGTGGTGTTCTAAAGAGGCGTTCAGCTGTGGAAGCCTGTTTTGCTGATAATGTGTCTATTAAAAAGATGAAAGAGAAAGAGCACCCCACCAACCTATGAAGTTTTTTGAATGAAATTTGCGGCCACTTCATCCCGAGTCCTTCACTTCATTCATTAATATTATCATCAATACAATTTTTAAAATATAAATGGTCTTTAATTAACCTCTTAACTAATTATACGTATCAAAAATATTTAAAACTACTTTTCAATTATAAACTAAGTTAATTACTAATTAACTCCAAAATCTTAATGACTATGATCTCAAAAAGCTAAGTTTGCTGCTTGAAAACACTTAACATTAAATCAGGCCAAAATTAAAAAGCATCTCGAAAGTAACTTTAACATAACTTGAAAGTGAGTAACGCCGCTGGCCCTTACTTAGAATTACTTAAACTTTTAATCTGACTTCGGAAAGTCTTTAAGTCGCCTTAATCTCCCTTAATCTTATTTTCTATAGCAATTAGATTGCGTAAAGCCCTTAAATGGATTGGCTAAGCCTTGAGTGTCGGTTAGTTTATATTGATTTAGTGTTGCTAAGTAAAGTTAGAGCTGCAGGCGTAACAGAAATATACGTTTTGTTTTCTATCTTGCTATTTTGGTAGCACACTATTTACGTACAAGAAAGTTTGGGTTAATTATTCAACATCTTTATTCTAGAATCGATTGTTTTAGCAGTGCTTGTTCTAGTTGCACTGTATGAAAAGTGTGTAGTAAATAATAATACTTAATAATAATAAATGTTTGTTTATGCAGGCAAAATCCCATAATTAAACACAACAGAAAATTCGGAATACAAATAAAAATTTAAATATTTAAAATTAAACATAAGTCAACTTACTACTTTCGATTTCCACTCCGGTGGACAAATATCCAAAATCTGTATATCGGACAACATAAGTTATTGGACAGGCCCTGCACTATGCTGTTATTCGATCTTCGTAGTTTGTCCCAAAACGACGCAATACGAGATCGAATAACTGCAAAGAAATCAGGAACTCGTGCATCAGAAAACATGCCCGACGCGCTGCAAAATTGAGCCTTCTTCATAAGGATGCGAAATGCGTCATTATATTGCACCCTTATGGGTGCAATATAATGAGTTATGGGTGCAGTAAAAACACCGGGTTACACTAGCGTGTAATGTCACTCCATTAATTTATGACCATGTAGGGACGTTGCTAGTACTCCATAATTAGACTGCCGTATCATTGTTCATTACCTTTTTTTTTACTTATTTATTTATTAATTTATTTAGGTTAATGTCAAAAATGTACACAAATAAAATAGAACTAAATGTCACAATACTTACAGGTGAAGACAGCATGCAATAATAAAGAGCGAGGTACTATAATTATAAATAGCATTAAGTCATTACATAAAAGTCAAAATTTAAAATTTAAAAGTGATAATAATAATAATATCTTATCAGTACGTTACGTTGCCTTATCTTTTTTAATTTTTTAGTCAAAATGTGAGCAGCAGCAGTGGGATCTTTAAAGGCTGAAGCAGTAGTCAAAATGTAACAATATTATTACCTATCCCTTAAGGTGCAACGTTTCGATAAGCGCGCGAAATTCAATTCAATTTAAGCTGTGATTGACAAAAAACGCAAGAAAATTTGAATTTCGCGCGATGTGTGAAACGATGCACCTTAAGCAGCTAACTCGTCATATTATATTAAGGTCGAGAGGGCGTTATCGAGTGGCGGAGTAGGTTTCACCGAGGCACGTCCTAGACTCACTTAGAACGGTACGTGATTGGTTGAGAGCACCGTCCCTCGCTCGCTCGGACATCTATTCGACATTATTCCGTTAAAAAGGGAACTGCATTTCTCTATTTCGAAGAGCTGCTTTTGTTGAAAAGGTAATAAATCAGGCTTAAAGATACATAGTGCGTAATATTTTTTGTCACACTAATATTATAATTGCGAAAGTTTGTAAGTGTGTCAGTATGTAAATATGTAAGTGTGTTTGTTCCCGTTCAAATCTGTAACGGCTCAATGGATTTGAATGAAATTTGTATGAAGGTAGCTTCCACCCTGAATTAACATGTAGCCTACTTATTATTCCGAAAAAATATTCGGTTTCTGTAGAATAGGGGGTGAAACCGCGAAGCTAGTATCAAATAAATGTTTGTTTCTTTTTTATTCAGTACTAGCTGCGCCCTGCGGTTTCACCCGCTATCCTACAGGAACCGTTAAAATTTTCAAGATAAAAAGTAGCCTATGTGTTATTCCAGGGAATAAGCCATACCTCTAAATCCGTTGAGCCTTTGAACGGGAACAACCACACTTACATACTTAAATATTTACCTACTTACATACTTACACACAACCTTTCGCATTTTTAATATTAGTGTGAAGTGTGATACGCGCGTTTTTTATTTACTTTGCGTTGACCGCAACCTGCCTGATCAATGTCTAGGATAGAACACACTTGTTTAGAAGGTGCGTGTTTATTCTACTGCAGTTTTCCATATATTTTTGGCATATTGGACCCGGAGGTGTATCTTAAAACTTCTGCAAGAACTACCGGAGGATGGGCAGCAGCGTCCTCATCGTAAGCGGTGAGCGTTCTGCTACCTTCAAGCCGCCTGACAATCGTGGGGATTATAGCAACCCCACTAATCAAGAGGTCTTTGTTCAGCAGTGGCTATTAGTAGACGTTCTATTTATTTTTATTTATTTATTTTATTTACATCATCAGTACAGAACACAAATCACGCTAATGAGAATTGAAATTTACATTATATTACTTTACATTGTTTAACCTATATATTACTCTGAAGGAGGTTCAATCTTATTATGTAGGACAGCGACAAAACTGCTTACTTGCAATCACGTCTCTAAAACATGAAAAAAAAAAAAAAAAAACTAACGTCCAATGTATTTCAATTAAATCAAATTAAAAATAAAAATAATACAAATTTTATGTAACGTATCATAATAATTATTTATGACATTATTAATTTCTGGCTGATGATGATGTGATAGATAGATGTGACCAGATAAAAGACACGCTGATAAAAACGTACACCTTGCTCAATATTTCTAGTCACTGGGGATTACTAAATAGAGTCGTATTTGCATTTAAAATTATCAACGATTTTTCTCTTAAATCCACGAATTTGTGATTTATTTTATCAATAAGATTTATTTCCATAGATACAATTTTAGATTCACTGTCTGCCGATTCCAAACATAATATTGCTCGCTCAATTTCGTATTATTTAGACGTGTGCTTAGTATTCGCTCCCAGTACAATTCTGTACTTACTCACGTGCGTGGACGCAGTAAGGGCACAGGTTGCGGGGGTTCAGCCCCTTTCACGGTTTTACCGTCCACGGTAAAAGTCCTTGTACATTATAGTAGGTTTCCAGAACCCGCACTTTATTCTAACTTTAGTGATTTTGGGTTGGAACAAAACCATGAAAACGCAAAAAAAACAGCTGATCTATAATTTTGTCCTTACATTTTCTATGGCACACCATCATCGTCATTTTTAGCCTGTGATAGGCCCTTCCTGAGCATTAAACCTCTGTTTTCATTATTTCTACTGAACAGCAGTTTGTTTTTCGGGATTTCAGGTTTAATCCCATGGTGAAAGTCGTTCATAATAACTAGTAGTAAAATTAAACTCAAGAATCTAGAATATGCCCTTTGTCTATCTGAACATCAAATACAGTGTTGTGCGTTAACTAAACAGAAATCAACTGATATTTTACAATAATAGTGAATATATGAAGTTCCCAGAATTAATTTAATATGTATTTTTTAACTTTTTTTGAGACAAATTAATTTTAGACAATTTTTAAGAAATTATATAATGATTATTTTTATTTTTATTTTAACAATTTTGATCGACATGTAACTATGGAGTTATAAATAAAATATTGTATTGTATTGTAATGTATGATGGTTAAAATAATTAATATCAGTTGACTGCTTTTTGCAGTATACCCTGTCTTAATCATCCTGATTACGACCATGCTCACGTGTCTACGTGAAGGATTTACAAACAGCGTGATTGGCTATGCCCCTTTGTGTGAATACGAGAGTCGGGACGATGAAACCGGGACAACTGAATCGCACTGCTTATTTGGATTGGGACTTATTCAGGTTTTAGTTTTTTAATAAAGTACTAAGTTGCCTAAAAATTTCAGTATCTATAATATTTTTTCATCATACCTATTTTAAAAACAATAATATTGCCTTAAGATGATATCGGCAGCATAGTTCCCGTTTTTTCCCCACGGGAGTTTGAGTTTCTCTCATCTGATTGGTCCGCGTTCGTGCTGTGATTGGTTAGTAAGACATTTGTTTTACAATACCAAAGTTAACCAAAGAGATCCAACATATAATTTACTTATGAAGAAGTTACTGGCCGGTTAGATTTTGGCGGCAATGCGCATTTCATAATTATTTGTGTTATATTTACGCTTTCAACCCAATGTTTTTTCGAGTTTTGAGAAGTATAGCTCTGTCTTTTTCTCATTCTCAAAAATACTGTGTCACTCAGGGCCAAAATATTATGTTCTCGGGCGGCGTACATTGATTTTCTCGCGAATCAAAAAAAATACCGACTGCATAATGTAGCCTATAATTTCACTCCGGATATAAAAATAAATCCACCGACACCTCACTCATCAAAATCGATCAAGCCGCTTCGATAATCCTAACTAATATAATAAATGCGAAAGTAACTCTCTCTGTCTCTGTCTGAGTGCTATCACGGCTAAACGGCTGAACGGATCGACTTGAATTTTTGCATAGATATAGGATTTTGCTTAAGGATCGGAGACGGACATAGGCTACTTTGGTTTTGTAGGTCCACGCGAACGAACTCGCGGGTAACTTGTATATAATAAGAACACACAAACATACTTACACACACCCCAAAAATATTTTCCTCGTTCTTGAGTAGTCGGGCAACATGCGATCTGATTTTAATATGTAAATGTTTTACCACACAGAAACCAAAGCGGAATCCTTTTACAAAAAGACCACAGATATTTTCACACACTGTTCGCATTTTCATAATAAAATAATACCGTTTGTAAATTTACATTCGACGCTTTTTACCACAAAATAATTAACGGCTGCACTGAAAATCAGCAGTTGCAATAAAACAATTATTGTAACAATAACAGATCCCATAATACAATAACTACAAAAAATGGACTGCTGTTGTTTTTTACCCGTCTGACCAGGAGGGTAATGTAACTTTTAAGCTTTCGCGATTTGAACACATAATTAATGATAATACAGAATCACATAATAACAAAAAATAACACACACTTTTTTAAAATTTATTTATTTCTCAATAGTTAAACATACATAGCATGTTTCCTGATTTTGCCAGTTTGTAGGCAGAGTGTACCTCTCATTGTAAACATTGTCTTATGTAGCTACTATGTACGAGTAGGTGGATTAAGTGAGTAAATAAGCAGTAGGTATATTATTATCTAGGTTTCCTAGTATTTATGACATGAATAGTTATATTGGATGAATAGTTATATAGTTATATTGGAATATTTACGAAAATAGCACAACAGCACCTACTGTAGTGAACAGCAAGTACGGCCGCGCCACTCTCGCAGATATTTTTAATTGTTTTGCTCCGGTAATCTGTCTAACATTAATTTCTTTAATGCTTTCTTTACTTCTAACGTGGTTAAGTCATGATAAGAGACATTAAATTAGGGATGATAATGTTTTTGAGTGTATATATATTTCTATGTTTTTCTATTCCTATATCACTTACGTCATTTAGCCTAAACGGCTGGACTGATTCTGACGAGTGCGCTACCGTGGATAACTCTTAACGTCAGGAGTGACATAATTCTAAAATTTGAAGTAGGTTATTTTGTTTTTCTTTTATAAAATACTAATTTCTACCCGCGACTATCGTTTGCGTGGACATAGAAGTATATATGTCCATCTTTGTGATATACAATAAGTCTCTTATCAAATTTTATCAAGATCCGTTCAACCGTTTATCCGAGCGCCCCGCGGTTTCACCCGCTATTCTACAGAAACCGAATATTTTTCCGAAGTATTTCGGAGTATTTCGTATTTTTTGTGTTTTTATAAAAAGTAGCATATGTGTTAAACCAGGGTGTGAGCTACCTCCATACCAAATTTCATTCAAATCCGTTCAGCCGTTCAGAGTTGAACGGGACCAAACACACTTTACAAACTTTCGCATTTATAATATTAGTGTGACTAGTTGCTACCCGCGACTTTGTTTGCGTGAACATAAAAGTATCTATGTCCATCTTTGTGATACACAATAAGTATCTTATCAAATTTTATTAAGATCCGTTCAGCCGTTTAGCCGTGATAACGCGACAAACATCCACACAGAGGGACAAAGTTACTTCCTATAGTTCGGTAGATGGCGTTCATCCATTTTGGCGCATCTTTCGACGTTTTGTATAGAGTGACAGATTTAATATGTTGTCTGAGTCTGACTGTTAGTCCGCATATTTGTGTGTTACATTATACACGTATTTGCAAAACACGCTAGGTTCTCAAGAGATGGTGTTGAAAATATTATTTTTGAAACATACTTTTTACGTATATTGCAATCTAATTTGGACTATATACCAAAACTATGTTTATATTCACCCATATTCTCTTCAGATTTTATAGCAGCTTGAACGAAAAAACGCAAACATTTTGAACGCAAAATTCAACGCTATGTTTTGCGTTCCAAACTCAACGCTATGTTTGCGTTTTTTCGTTAACAATTCGTGTTCGTTGTCGAATTTTTGCGTCATAGCGACCGAATTCGATCGCAAAGTAATATAGCGAAAAGTCGAGACTAGCGCCCCTTGTCTGATTTGTGCGAAAGGGGTAGCTAGATTTGAATGTCATCGGAATATAAGAAAGAAACTAATAACTTCACAGTTTGTCCCTTGTCTTGCTTCCATGAAATTCATATCTAAATATCACTTTCATCTGACATCGATCTTATCGTATTTAGAAGTCTTAGAACGCAAGTTAGGCGACATGAGAATTACAAAGAAATACTGTAAATAAATTTACTAAAGTAGTACATACTTCATATTACCTTTCCCAGTATTTCTTCTCGGAAATAATTAAATGTTCCACCCACGCAAGTCAAAATTAATTAGCCAAATGTTAAGTTGAACTTTGAGCAAGTGTCAAATTGTTTCCGAACGAATGTTTTGTAATCAAACTTGGTTCGCCGTAGAACTTTTGAAACATAATTTTGTGAACATCGATGAAACAAATCAATAGACGTTTAATCTCGTACATTATTAATAGTCATTGAAATTATTGCTTAGGGTTATTGGCAAGTCCTCAATGAGTCAATTATTGCAAAGTTGCTAGTCCCAAATGCAAAGAGGAAATGCAAGCTGCAGCAGTACTTATGTCTGTTCTGTGAACTATCTAACTTGTAATATCCGCTTCATCCATTTTATTCAGTTTTCGTTTGCCAATTTCAAACGTCAAACGTAATTTTTTCATAATTGTACGGCTTATTGTATTGACCGAGCGGAGAGCCTTCAGGATCGAATCGATGTTTGTATGTTTTTGTGTTTGTAAGTAAATATTTTCTGACGATTACTTACGAACCGATAATTATTAATGAAATTTTGTAGTTCAGTTTAGTGCAATTTTCAAGTTGATATATGAACAGGATCTGTAAAACGGTTATGAAGATATTTTACACATTATTTACATACACACATTTTATTAGATACATTACAATTCAAGGCGAAGTACTACCTTCATTCATATGTTAGTTGTCAATGATAGTTGGTGGCTCAGACGGAAGTGAACCTACCTTCTGTGTTTGGGGGCGTGGGTTTGATTCCCATCTAGGACAAACATTCATATGATGAATATTTGTGTTTTTTCTATGTCCGGGTGTTAATATCTATATAAACAAGTATGTATTTAAAAATATCTATGTACGTATATCAGTCTTTGGCAGCCATATTACAAGCTTTGCTTAGTTTGGGGTCAGATGACCGTGTGTGCAAAAATGTCGCAGATATTATTATTATATTTATTTCACTAATGCGTCGACAGAACGACGGTGTCGCTAACAGTGACGGTTTACTTCTCTATTGAAATATGAACTCTACTCCCAAACGCAAATTTCTCGAGTAAACCCGAGTTACATTCGAAATCGCTCGAGTTTTAATTTGTAATGAGTGCTTAACTCTTCGAGTGAATTATAAAGATAAATTTTACTATTTCTTAAAGACGAATAAAACTTTGACAGGAATTATTACAATGCTTCCCTTTATTTTTTAAGCCGTAGAAATGTCGTCTTATTTAAGAAGAAGACGACACTTCTATACGGCTTCTTCGAGATGGGGGTGCAAAATCCTGCTCTGACGTCCTGCATGGGGTGTATTGTGCATTTACACCCGTGAAAAGAGTTTCTCTGTTAAATCTGATCAAACATAGGTAAAAACTGAATCGGTTAATACTCAGATTTAGTTATTACCTATCCACTCGTTATCACATGGTTTCAATTATTATCATCTAACGACGAAATAATTAAACAAGCAAATGATCGTTAATAAGCATTGACATGAAATAAATTGAGCTTATAAGAGTCTTATCTATAAACATAAACGAACAAGCTCATTTCTAAGAATCAACGCGCAGACAAAACCTATGATAGAGACGTGAAACTTGAACCTGATACTCCTCCAATGGTCTAGCTACGTGAAAAATAAGAACAGGGTTAGCAATATTCCACCCCTAAAGGGGTAAAAAGCATCCCCATAATTTGTATGGAAAAAAATGTTTTCTCATACTAAGCTAATGAAACTCGGTTTCTGTACTAAGCATAAATAAACTAAGCGTAAAAAATAAGCATAAAAAAATAAGAAATATATTTCTTATTTTTTTATGCTTATTTTTTTTTGAAATATATTTTTTTATGAAATATATTTCTCTCAGGACTTATCGTGATTTCCCCTAAATCAACCCCTAAAGAGGTTGAATAGGGTGTTTCGTTTACTGTAACCTGGTCGAGCTAAGGTGTGCGGGCAAGCTATAAACCAATAAATAATATAACAGCTATGATATTTTCCTATGTAAACTGTAGTAGTTTTAACAATTTTTATTTTAATAGAACGGGAATACACATTACACTGAGTCGGTTTTTCCAACTATATTTTCAACTGGTCTCCACTATACAGGGAATCCTAGTGTGGAGACCAGGGTTTAATTAGCAATATTTTTTTAACTTTATCCATTGTTTAAAAGATTAATATCAGTTTAGGTTTAGTAACATATAATACTCATAAGTAGCATGTGTAGTGTGTACCAACGTGAAAAAAAAAAACAACAAAAAAAAAACTTCCTCTGATATTTTTCAAAGAATGCTATAATATCTAAGCGCGACATACGCTGTAGCGATATATAAGCGATATATGCTAAAGCTTATATTATTATCTGAGCTATTATCAGCTCGTAAGAAGAGTCGGGAGACTAGTTCAGCCACGTTCATCATGGTCATTTGATGAGTTAATTCAACAATATTTCGTGTCTTTGACTTTTTTTTTTTTGTTATATACGTGGTTGACTACTAACTAGATTCACAAGCTACGAAGCCTTCCAAATAAATCTCAGTGCAATCTTTGCTATAATCATTTTAAACCTCAAAATTGAACCTAAAATAACTATTATCTATTCTGTGACCCTTACTCAGCGGTCCTAACCGCAGAGTAAAATCGATGTGAAATCTCAGTAGAATTCTCCAAATGGTCAGCAAAGTGGTTAAAACAGTTTAATATTGGTTATGCGAGTTAATTGATTAATCGCAGTCGCAGTGATGTGTGGTCGCATAGAGCGAGACTGGACTTCGGTTTTGCGGGTAGGTACATATATATTAAAAAATATATGTAATTTTGTACTCAACTGTTACTGCAATACAGTTGATAATTTATATTACATTATATCTGAAATAAAAAAAAATATATTTGAGCATTACATTATAAAATTAGATTTACCAAAGGATTAATGTAAAGGTTTTTTTTTTATTGTTCTTGGAGCAGCTCCTCGGACTCCGAGGTCCATGCCATTTGTCAACTTTTTTTTTTTTTTTGTCAACTATTACTGATATAATATAAAACTAACAACATCACAAGAGGAGAATCTACTATACATATTACTAAGTTGCGTGTAGGTAGTCCGGCAGTCCAGCTCCCGCAAGCAGCACCTGTTCCCGATGTAAAGGTTTCATATTTGTTACGTTTTGAGAAATGAAAGAATTGCCGTTTTGTAGTAAGTACTTGTCGTAGAGCAATTAAAATATAATCAAAAGTCGGGTCGTTTCTTTAAGTTAGCGAGAATTTAAAAATACCCGTGGAGCCATTTTGATTCTAAAAGCTTTTCCGTTGGTAAAGCTATGCAACAAGAGTTTCCCGAATTTCTAAGCTAGGAGCATTATTTGACAGCAAACGCAAACCACAATTATGTAGCTCGCGCATTTTCACACGATACAGACGAATACGATACGATGTGAATATCCAAGAAGATCAATCAAAGACCAACGATGGTCCGGCGAAGTTTTTTTGCTATCCCTGCTTTATATGTATGACAATTATCCTTTGATATAAAATCATGTATTTTTATACCTTAAAATTTGATAACTTTAAAAGTATTCAACATTAACAACATATCATTTTGTATGATGAACATGGATGTTTGTTCTTTGTCTGGGTGTTTCTATGTATTCCAGGTATGTATTTACAAAAAAAAAAGGATTTGTGTATTCTATCAATCTTATTCCCATATTACAAGCTTGCCTAGTTTGGGGCTAGATGGCGGTGTGTGTGCAAAACGTCCACCAATATTTATTTACATGATGGGATACCACTTTTTTTTTTCTTCCCCTCTTTATATGTATGAGAGCTACTCTTATTAGAAAGAAAAAAAATTTTTATTCTCTTTAGTTTGAAATCTATTATATATTATCTAAGTAGGTACTTAGACTTTTGTTGTGCAAAATTCCATGCATGTAAGTTTGTAACTTTGGAAGTTATAAAGCTGTAAAGGATTCAGAAAGCCAGAAAGACAAGTGAAAGCGAAAGTATTCCTTGTAGTACAAAGGAACCCTAAAACCGATCAGTCTTAACACCGTAGATTAAAGTATAGAAGTGACATTCCAACAAAGCCTTGCACAGCATCACAGATCTTTAGAAGACGTAATGACTCGGAAACATAATTCGTTTTGAGATTCCAAAACCTATATAAAAGCTCTTTGTGGCATAATGGCAAAAAGAGGAGAAAAATACTTGATTTGGAGGTAGAATTGAAATTTTATTTTTACGCGACAGAGGGAGAGACAGGTACATTGGAATGCCACGTCGACGTCTGGCACGTGAGATTGGAGCGAATGAAATTTGGCCGCCAATAGGGCTGCGATGCTTAGAATGGAGTAATAACACGGGGAAAATTGGGTAAATGTTGTTTTTATTCATGTGTCTTATTTACTGACGACTGTATTGTTTTAACTACCAATAGAAAGCATAAATAAGATTCTTTCTTCTCTAAAAAAAAAAAAGTTCTCGAATAGTTACAGACTTATTATTTATTATTCATAAGCGAATTAACATTTCAAATGGTATCGACTCGATGGTGCTAACAAATTTAATGTACGGTTTTTTTTTCTCTTTCCTCCTAAGAGGATTTTGGCGTCGCACGTCTTATTCATTTGCCAGTGTCAATTATACTTAAATATTTTCAAGTTTTGTTAAATATTATCAGACAAGTCATAGTCACAGTCAAAGGCGAGCAAAGCAAGTCACGGTCAAGTCCATGTCATGCCCCTGTAAAGTGGTGAAAACTTTACTAGAGCTTTCTATGGAGTTTTGGAAACAACACGAAAATTCACGTTTCACAACATTATACCATTCACCAACACTCGTGCATGTTCACGAACACTTAACGGGTAAAAATTCTCCAAAACTCCTTGATGTTTCTTATTGTTCGCCTGTATTGTTTTAACTACAAAGAGGAAACATAAATAAGATTCTTTCTTCTCTAAAAAATATGATCTCGCATATAATAATATTAATTATTTATTATTAAATTAAGTTTTTTAAATTTAATAGTTTTTTTGTCGACGGCGATTTTTGTTTGGGGTATTTCCCCCAAAAAAATGTTTGCTGCGCCGCCGTTTACCGGCCGATTTTTATAATATTTGGCATACATTTTTGACCCTCAAGTTTTAACAAGAATATCGAATATGAGCAAAATCTGTCAAGAGATTATCAAGATACGTGACTTCTCAGTTCGATATCGCGAACTTGCATTGCGACCAGAACCAGCGGAGGACGGGCAGCATCCTCTTTGTAAACAGTGACTGCGATCATTAAGGCGTGGGGTATACAAGCCACCCCTTTTCTAAGGGGGATGCCTTTGTCCAGTAGTGGATGGTTTCTGGCTGATAATGATGATGATGACCTGTACAAAACAAAAAGTTAACTCATCTGAATATACTAAACTAGTTGTTACCCGCGACTTCGTTCGCGTGGACATAAAAAAAGTATCCTATGTCCGTCTTTGTGATATACAGTAACTCCTTATGAAATTTTATCAAGATCCGTTCAGCTGCTTAGCCGTGATAATGTGACAAGCATCCAGACTGAGAGACAAAGTTAGTTCCTATATTTCGCTAGATGGCATTGATACATAATTGTGATTTTTTTGACGTTTTGTATACACTGGCAGTTGTAATTGACCGAGCGAAGCGAAGGTCTCAGAATTTACTGGGACAAATTGGCATTTGTATGTATGTTTGTATGTTTGTGTGTATATTTGTCCGATGATAACTTGCGAACCGTTGATCCGATCTTCATGAAATTTTGTAGGCAAGTAGTTAATTTTAATACAATTTTTAAGTTCAAATATGATCTGAATCGGTCCAGGGGTTGTGAAGATATAGGGGCCGTGAGGTCTCAGATTGCCGCGAACTACTAGTGTACGTAGTTATGAATCGCGCAAGCGAAGTTTTTTGCTCGAGACAAAAGTATTAATTTTTATACCTCGAAGCTTTATCGGTCCTGATGCGACTGCGGATATATTTCTCTGAATTATAATATTATTTAGGATTAGGATTGAGACAGGTGTGCCACCAGCCCTACAAGCAATTCATTATTTTGAACACAATCCATTGACGCATTCGTACGGTGCTGTATGCAAATGAAAAGAGCGAAGCGCAATCGTTGCTTCCATACAAAAATGGAACTACCGCTTTGAATCGGATATGTATTCATTCCGGATTTTCACGCAGATTTCAGGATTTCTCATATTTTTCGGTTTTTTGTCACAGAAAAAACGTATCGTGGTCGTGATGTTTGTTTTACATTATCACACTTTCATGGGGAAGTAATCAGTTTTCTGATATAAATTTGCATTTTGCAAAAGAGAAAAAAAAACTGCCTGAAAAATGAGTTCGCTGCTTGGTGCCGAAATTAAAACATCCTAATAATTAAAAATAATAATTAATAATTAAATATTAAGATTATAGCAGCCAAGAACGTCATAGCGAATTATCAAAAACACCAATAAAAAAATAAAAACGAATAAAAAAACAGCAAAACTTTGTGATTACGAATCATGAAACAACGAATGCACACCATACCGATAATCGTCGAAAATTTTGCGTTAAGAAAAATATTCTACGCTGTTCTCTCTGATTCTATTTTGCTTACTTCTTATTCATTTGCAATTTATTTGTATTTTTGATTAAAAAGGATTAAAAAAAAAAAAAAAAGGAAACGGAGGCTTTTGCTCGGTCTATATCTGGCAGTAGTCCTGACCACTCAGCTTCTCACTTTTAATTAACAAATTTAAATACACTTTATGAGAATCAATAAGTCAATACGAACTTTTAAACAGTATTAAAATTTTCCATCATTTGTATTAACTAACAAACCAACGAAACTTCCAGCGATGCTCAAACCGTATAACTAAAACATGCAATAAAAAACTCCGACATCGTTTCCGTAGCAAAGAAGAACTATCGCGCAGCAATGTAAAGTTCTCGTCATTCATTCACTACGGAGTCAAAAGTTTGACAAACAGACAGCATTCTCGTCTTGAGAGTTCATTATACGGAACATTGGGTCGGAGCGACAACGGTTCTTTCCGAGTGAAGTTTGAGAAACTTTGGACAGGGCTGAATTAGGATCGTTTATCAGAAGTAGGAGCCATCAGGCTTGATTATTCAAAGGATAATTTAAGCCAGGGAAGTTTCCCCGAATACCAAAGTGGAAGTTTTACTACGAGGCCAGTGAAAAGTAAATGAAATGATTATAACCGAGACTGGCTTGTACATACTGAAAACCACATAATATATAGTACCTACACTCCGATCACTGAAAAGTCCGTCCGAAAAGATTGCACAAAATCAAACTTAAAACAATAATAGTCGGAATAACCGACTTAATTTAACGTGAGTATTCCGGTTTTATATATTAGAATAAAAATAAACTATGAAAACTGACGTGGTTTTGACTCATTTTGCAAGCCAAGACAAGATTGCGCGCGTGTCACGCTTAGCATTCCTCGATTAAGGTCATCGAATGTGATCAAAACTATAGTCGGAATAACTGACTCAATTTAAAATGAGTATTCAACAAAATAATATTATATTATGTCAGTTGGCGTTACCTTGCGAAGCTATCTTCAAACTGTTTCTTTAACAAATCTCTAATGTTTTTCTGCTGTAATATAAACTAACTAAACTGCATAATTGCAGCGGAAAACACTAGAAATTTGTTGAAGAATCAGTTCTATATTTTTAAATCAAAATCGTCTTCCAATTAACCACATAAGGCTAGATGACACCGAATTTTATTCGATAGTGAATATTTATCGTTGTAAAAGTAGTAAATTCAGTCTGAATCCATCACTGTGGCAGTAACTCCGGCAAGTCAGTAAAGTTTGTCGAATTTGGCAATATGCCGCCTCTAACGAACGCGGCAAAAATAGTTTCCTGTCCGCTCGTGCATTCCAAAGCGCAGATGAATTATACAAACTATACGTTCACTAGGCGGCACTACGTCTTCGACCAAAATAAAATGAATGGACGGGCCCAAGTAAGAAAATTTTGAAGACTTTAAAGTGATGACACCGGAGTATATGTATACACTAATCTATAATAGCACTTAGCTCTTTCTTTGTATATTCGTTGGTATATTGCTTTTGTAAAGTCTTTAGTTTTATATTCAGTTTTAGTTGATAAAATATTTGTAAAATTTGATAAATGGCACGGACCTCGGAGTCCGTGGAGCAAAAGTGTAAAAAAAAAAAAGTGACGACACCTTTCTTCAGTCGCTCTCAGTCTGTGAAAAGTGCGAGACGTATGTTCGTCCTTAAAAATATGCCTTGATATTATATTCGCTTTCTTTTTTGTGACAAATGTACTATAATATTAGTTAGGATTAGGAAAATAAACAGGTTGATGCTCCATTCTAGACCGTCCTAGGCCTCAACAGTTCAAAACCATGCGCGGCAATGCAATGCGCTCGTCACCCTGAGATATTAGATGTTAAATCTCTGTGCCCATTAATTACGCTGGCAACATTGCCCTTCAATCCGGAACACAGTAATGTTTGCACAGTACTGCTTGACGGTTAAATAACTGGCAAAGGTATGGTACTTCCCCAGGCGGACTCTGCAGAAGAGCCCTACCACCACCGAAAAGGAAATGAAGCTTTAAAATCGCCCCACAGCCTTGTTTCTACTTAGCTCTTACTATGAAGTTGCGTTAGCTGATCAAGCAACTTTCTTGGCATTATTCCTGCCTTTCCCCACGGTCAGGTCCCTTGCGTCATGATGACAAGCAGAAAATTTTGTTTTCTGCCTGATCGCTCGCGTCTTACCTACGCAGGATCAATCTATTTCTCAGAAGTATTTGCTGTCACATTGATAATTAAAAAAATAACCACGTTGATTTGGCGCTAACGTAACCAGTTCATACAGGATAAAAATTATTTTGCCAAGATAGTATACCTTATAATATTTTTATACTAGCTGCGCCCCGCTATTTCAGCCGCTATTCTACAGAAAAGGGTAATTTTTAAAAAGATAAAAAGCATATTTGTTATTACAGGGAATAAGCTACCTCCATACAACATTTCATCCAAATCCGTTCAGCCGTTACAGAGTTGAACGGAAACAAACACACTTACATACTTACTTACTACTTACATACGACACAAACTTTCGCTTGTATAATATTAGTGTGATTCATGACTAATGGTCCGCCTTCATTATACTCGCCTTAATATATCAGCAAATATTTACCTACAAACAAAAATTACAGCCCAAACAAACACGGACATAATTAAAATCATAAATCTGTTTCAATTCCTGACCCTAGGGACAAAAACAAATATAATATTGGCGATAACTGGTTGTATAACAAATCATTATGAAAATACATTACGGCACGGTCAGTATCCAACAAATTACAAAAGAAAATAATATCGCCGTACGCACACTACGGCAAACGTATTTATTCCGCTATAATGTCTAAATAAGTATAAATATACGGGTAGGCTGTAGGCATGGGTTGAAATTAGACATTTAAAAAAATTACCGTTTGAAACAACATTCAGAAAAATCGGAACAAAAAGTGTTGTACTCACATTTTACCCTCTACCAAGGTAACAGTAACTATACTAATTGGTACAGTATGTAGATGCCGTGTTGTGCGAAAGTCTGGGAGATCGGTTCCATCAAATCTACTTGCAAATAAACAATTGCATAGCGGCTTTTGTTCATCTACCTACTGGTTTCTGTGCAGGTTTTATTAGTGTGCGCTTATAGAGAAGTCTTGATAATGATATCGAGTTTACACGGAATCGATGTACGACTCCATGTAAATTCGCTAAACGAAATTTAGTGTTTTTGCTATATTTTACTAATAGAAACAGAAGATGAGATAGCAAGCATTTCATTGCTCTCAAATAGTTCAGATCTTAACTCTCCATACAAGCTCAGATGAGTCCGGAGCGGGTGCCGACAAAAAAAAAGTTTCGCTGGCATTCGTTTTTTGATTGGTTAACTCATTTGACAGCACCAAAATGCATGCTGTCTATTCCTCGTGTTTCCATTAGTAAAAGACAGAAATAGCAGTAAGTTTAGCTTAGCGATTTTAGATGGAATCGATGCCAATATATACCTATTTCTTGCATGGCGTAACGTGTTTACGTCAACCCCACACACTGATCTAAAGAAATGCTAGACTTTCTTCTGTACTAACTCGGGTTTGTTATATTCCTAGGAAAAATAAATGTGAAACCCTGTGATGGAATAGACAACAAAATAGTAATCGTTGTATTATTGTATTATTTTATACTAGCTGCGCCCCGCGGTTTCTCATGCTATTCTATAGAAACTTTTATTTATTAAAATTCGGTTAAATTTTCCGGGACAAAAAGTTAGAGACAGTTAAACAGTTAGTAATGTTAAAGATAGCCGTTACAGAGTTGAACGGGAACAAACACACTTACATACTTACCTATTTACATACTTACACACTTATACACAAATTCGATTAATAATATTAGTGTGAAGTACATTTATTTTTTCAATTTGCAGTTAACGCTATTCTTACTTACACTGTATTCAAAATAGTTTCAAACGTGTAAAATCTGATCAAACTTTTATTCCACAGCTCTCCTCACACTTTGCAATAGCTTGAAAATCACTACGATAGTGAAGCTAGTCGATCGTGCTCTGTGTGGAACCGGCTGCGCTGCTTTTTGAATTCACAATCAGATTGTGTAACAACACAGAATTTGGTATTTAGGTCATGAAATATTTATTTCGCGAATTTTTCTTTAAAGAATGGAACATTTTGCTATGGAGTTTTACTAATTCAGGTTTATATCAATAGCTTGGGTAGTGGATTAAAAGTCATTTATGCCATTTTAAGTATTTCTGAGATACTTTTACTAGTATTTTTCTATGTCTCGGAATAATAATAATAACGACTATTTAACCAACCGTGATTCACATTCAAATTCCTTTGACATTTTGAGGTTCAATAATATTGTTTGTCGGGTTTCTTAAATAAAAATTGAACCGTAATTTCGGGTTACCTAAAACTTTAAAACTTTGGTCATACTAATGGAAAGAGAATGAAACAGAGAGGGAGCGAGAGAGTATAATTTGGTTACGGTACCAAACTATAATAAATAATAATAAATGTTGGTGGACGTTTTTTACACAGCGCCATCTAGCCCCAAACTAAGCAAGCTTGTGCTATGGGAACCAGATAACTGATAGAATACATAAATACTTTTTTTTTGTAAATACATACATAAAATACATAGAAACACCCAGACAAAGAACAAACATCCATGTTCATCACACAAATGTTTGTCATGGGTGGGAATCGAACCCACAACCTATAGATCAGAAGGCGGAAATCCACCCACTGAGCCACAAGGCTAGTCACTAGCCACTATAGCTGGGTTTTTGTCATAACGCCTAGTTCCGTAGTTTCCCAACAACAAAAGCCTAATAACATCGGCTGGGGCAATAATAACGTCCAATAACCGGCTTTTATGATTTACTTTTTGTATCGCGTAAATATACGGAATAAAATTGTTTACGGTTTATGGATAGCCACAGACGAAGAGTCTTGCCGTAGAACCATCTACTACTCTGGCGTAGACTATTTCGTGGTGATGAAACTGAATGTGACTGTGGCAAATAAATATAACTAGTAGTTCGCGCCGAACTGAAACCTCGCGATCCCTATATCTTCACAACCCCAGGACCGATTCAGCTCACATTCGAACTTAAAAATTGTATTGAAATGAACTACTTGCCTACAAAATTTAATGAAGATCGTATCAACGGTTCGCAAGTTATCAATGGACAAATATACACACAAACATACTAACATACACACAAATGCCGATTTGTCCCAGTAAACTCTGAGACCTTCGCTTCGCTCGGTCAATTATAATATTTTATAAGGCCTTAGAAGGTCACTATGGCCTCTTTCATATTTGTACGTAGGTTAATAGCTTCCGCACATTGAGTTTATTTTATTCAGCAAAGAATTTTGCAAAAGGGCAGTATTAAGAGGGGCAAATGTGGTTTGAAAGTTTATATGAATGTTATGAAAAGTTTATATGAATGTTATGAAAAGTTTATATGAATTTTAGGGCATTACACAGGGTTATAAGAGTAGGGTACGCTAATCCGAAATGGGTTCATATTACTCATCATTATGAACAGCTTTTACAATGAGACCAACCCTGAAATCGAGTAAAAAAAAGACAGCCGTTCCATAGAAAAATGACATTCGACAAATGTATGGAACAGCTGATATTTATTTCTTGATATCAGGTTTGGTCCCATAGCAAAAGTTGTTCACAATTATGAATAGTATGGGCCCCTTTCGGCTTAGCATACCCTTTCTCTATCAATACTCTAGCCTTGTAGCTCAGTGGGTGGATTTCCGCCTTCTGAGCTGTAGGTCATGGGTTCGATTCCCGCCCAGGACAAACTTTTGTGTGATGAACATGGATGTTTGTTCTTTGTCTGGGTGTTTCTATGTATGGATTTACAACAAAAAAAAAACAGTATAGGTTTTGTGCTAGATGGCGCTGTGTGTGAAAAAGTCCAAGAATATTTATTTATTTATATTATATTACGCAATAATTAAATCATTTTAAATCCTCCTAATAAACAGTGAGCGTTCTGAGAAAGCCAAGCCGCCAAACCCTAAGCCGCCAGCCGAGCGTGGCCTGGCTTTATTCAGCAGTGGAAGAAGTCTTAAGTCTTTTGACTAAAGACGTCGGTGATAAAATAATAAAGTCGTGCATGACGACTTCACATTTATTTTTTGCCACCATTACACTGTCGTAACGCGTCATCTAGCCAGGTTGTAAGTCTGTGAGCACACCGAGTGGGTGAGGCCACCGTATGGGATAAACTATACTGATAAAGAGATACGATGGCTCATGCCTCCTTTTGTAACGGAATGGAGTATTTGTTTTGCAGTATTTGCTGTGGTTATTTATCTAAACGCCTAGCCTGTCATCCATGAACGCTTCTAGAATACGTTAATGTAGATAAAGCTTGCATTTATTAATCTGGCAATTCTTTGCCTTTGTTTTGCAATGCTGTGCCAGGGTACTCTTATACTTTATAATTAGTCTTAAGTTTAAGTCACTAATTATTGTATTTGTGGTTACGCATAATTTAAAATTTTAATAAAAAACTTGATATTCCGTGCGAACATTACATCCCATCAATTATAACAACTTTGCAAGAATATATTTATTTATTTATTTATTATTAAAACAATACACTATCATTACAGGAGATTCCCTAATAAACATATTTAAATATAAAAATGTTTAAATATGTTTAAACATATTTAAATACAATATATTCACAGAATTCTATTCCCTATTTGTGTCATTGACAATTTTGTATCATGACAATACTAAGTATCTTAACCAAAGCATATATTTAATTTTGTGTTCGGAAACATAAGTATAATACAGGAAAGATAAAGTTTGTTATAATCTAATGTAGCAATAACAAAATATTTGTAAATAAAAACTACTCTAACCTACAAAACAAACACGCATAAATAAATAAATAAATTTAAATTAACAACGGAATGATGTAAGTATCCTTAAAAAGTTTCGTTTGAAATTTCCATTTCGAAAAGGGATGGGTTGCTATAATCCCCACGCTTAGCAAACCTGAGTTATTTATTACAATCTATATTTGAAGTCGCGGTAGTTTGGTGCAGTCACGCGCTCTACGTGATTGCTATACAGATCAGCTAACAAATTGACAAAATATCGTGAATACCAAAATGGCAGACAAAAATTTTAGCTTTATTACTATCTCTTTTCCTCTCCAACTTTTCGCATCTTCTTTCGCATACATGTATTTGCACACACATATGTAGTGGTTGGGCTCTTCTGCAGAGTCAGCCTGGGGCAGTACCACACCTTTGCCAGTTATTCAACCGCCAAGCTTTAGTGCACAAACATTACGTTGTTCCGGATTGAAGAATTTCTCCATATCGGTTCCTCGAGGGATATGGCTTGCCAATTGCCACTTCAGCTTGCACACTCTGAAAGCTATATCAGCGACTTTGGTTCTTCGACGAATATCCTCGTTCCGGATTTTATCGCGCAAAGAATCTCCAAGCATAGCTCTCTCCATTGCTCGTTGTGCTTCTCTGAGTTTCTCCAAAAGGCCAGTGGCCCAGGACCATGTTTCATCACTGGCAACATTCATTGATTGAAGACCTTTGTCTTCAGGCACTGTGGGATTTTGGAGGAGAAGATATTTAGAATATATAGTAGTTCGCGCCGAACTGAGACCTCGCGACCCCGATATCTTCACAACCCATAGACGGATTCAGCTCATATTCGAACTTAAAAATTGTATTGAAATGAACTACCTGCTTACAAAATTTTATGAAGATCGGATCAATTTACATTACATTATCAGCCAGAAGACGTCCACTGCTGAACATAGGCCTCCCCCTTAGACCGCCACACCGTCCAACAATGTGCCACTTGCATCGGTTGCCCACGACTTTCACAATGTCGTCGGTCCACCTAGTGGGAGGCCTACCTACGCTTCGTCTTCCGGTTCGTGGTCGCCACTCAAGAACCTTTCTTCCCCATCGGTTATCAGTTCTTCGAGTAATGTGGCCTGCCCATTGCAAACTCTGAGGGCTAAATCGGTGACTTTGGTTCTTCGGCGAATATCCTCGTTTCGGAATTAAACGCGCAAAGAAACTCCGAGCATAGCTCTCTCCATTGCCCGCTGTGTGACTCTGAGTTTCTCCAAAAGGACAGAAGTCAAGGACCACGTTTCGGTTCCATATCAAATCATACCATTGATCGATTTGTAGCAACCTAAGACTACCAACACAATAACATAGCTAAGTGACTCCAAAATAGAGTTACCCTCACATGTAAAGCACATTAACGCGCTAAGGGTAGTTACACACAAGAAAAGCAGTCGTAAAGCGATAGACAACATTACAATACGAATTTACTCTTTTCCTCAGGCAGCCGGCCAGTAATTGGTATTTATGGTTCCCACAGAATAACCCATTAGTGCCCCACGCCATATGTTTCTTACGGTACGTAAACAGTAATGGATGTTAGTTATTACATCCATTTCTTTCACTAATAGAATACTAGCTATATCTTTTCAATAGGTGATTTCATAGGAAATGGATGGTCAATTTGTGCGCTTAATGGTAACGAGCTTCGATTTTATTTATTGTATTTACTAGCCGCGCCGCGCGGTTTCACCCGCTTTTCTACAGAAACCGAATATTTTGTCCGGGATAAAAAGTAGCCTATGCGTTAATCCAGGGTATGAATTCCATAAATTTCGTCAGTTCGTATCACCCGTTACAGAGTTGAAAGGGAACAAACACACTTACACACTAAGTTTCGCATTTATAATATACCAAATTTCATTCAAATCCGTTCAGCCGTTACAGAGATGAACGGGAACAAACACACTTACATACTTACATACTTTCGCATTTATACTATTAGTGTGATTTATAGAAGCACCAACAGTAGGTATACATATTAAAATTATATTAACTATGGGGTAACTTTTTAAATCGAATACAGTTCTGATAATTATGTATATCAGGTTTACAACAGCTACTGGTACTATAATGTATTGTACAGGGTTATTGGTAACTAACGCACAACCTCTCGTAGGTATGATCCCTTCTTCATACTTAACAACATTTGTTCCATGACATAATAATTCGTAATTTTTTCCCAAAAAAAATATGGCTCATAATGGCAACATTTAAATGGAACGCGGAAGCCCGGTTGAAGCTTATGAGCTCACATTGGCACCAAAAAATACAAGGATCTTTTTTTCCAAACAAAATTAAAAAATTGTTTTTGGTAAATTTATCATGTTTTGTAAAAAGTCATACTTAGAACAAAAGTTGCTAACAAAACATACTAAATAAAATGTATAAAAATAACGAGACGTGCAAGTTCCTCTTGCCCATAACAGTTCAGTACCACCCAAAATGTTGTTAATCCGCTACACACACACACACACACACCCTAATAGCGTTTTGTTAATTTTTCACTTTTTAATTATTTTTTCTGTATGTTTTTTGCTACAAATAAACTATAGTCTATGGTCTATAATAACCACTACAATTTACACACAACATTCACAGCATGTATATACATAATATATATATATGTTTTAATTCAATTGAGTTAAATTCAGTTAAATCTCTATGAGCCCAGTAATTACGCTGGAAACATTGCCCTTCAATCCGGAACACAGTAATGCTTGCGCACTACTGCTTGGTGGCTGAATAACTGGCAAAGGTATGGTACTTCCCCGGGCGGCCTCGGCAGACGAGTCCTACCACTACATTAAACTATTGATACTATTTTCTTTGGACTGGTATTTTAAAATAATTAATAACATTTTCCTCCAAAAGTTGTACAAATCGTAATTTCTCCATAAACTCGTATCCAATAGCCGTCTCAGCGTATCCAATAGTTAAGGCGTCTTTTTTTGCAGATTACAAAAAACTTTTTCCATTTTCCTGGACGGAGGCTATTACAAAGGTAAATCTCTAAATTCTAAAATGGAACACATCAAAAAGCGCGAAACAATCGCTCAGCGTTTTTGTTTCTTTTCAGCGTTCGTGAACAAAAGAGGTTTGCTGCGGGCTCCGTGACATGTCTTGAGTAACATGCTTTATCCGAGGGCCAGGTTGTGGTGACCTCCTTTCAGCGAACCATTTCAGATGATCTTTTGCGGTATGTACAGACTATGTGCAACGCAATATGCGGGAAGCGAAACTGTTAGTATTTTAAAAAGAGTTTTTAACTGGTATCACCTGACACCGTGACACAATTATTTATGATCATTTCCGACTCTAAACCTTCTGTTAACACATCACAGAGTTACGTAGTTTATGTACTATATTTTATATTATAGTATCTATACTCTAACACAGTGGAAATCAATGGCGTGCACTGTGAACAGTGATCCATCGATTGTCATATTTGCATCGCAAAAATGTGTCGTAAAACTTATAGTATTGCACAATTATGAGTTCCAAAGAGTCTCTAAAGCCTCACTTCCGCTGACACCAAGCGCAGGAGGCAGCAGTTGGTACTTAGAGAAGGATAAAATCTTTACTCACAGCTCTCCGTAACGGCTGAAAGAGTCTGGAAAAGAGTGGTTGTGGTTTTGGTAGAGTATCTTAACCCCTGGACACAAGTTCACGCTTAGCACTTTAGCACTTTTCATCCCGAAAATATGCGGCTGTAGTAAGTGCGACCGCCGGTTGCAGCTAGTTAAGTTATTGGCGTTCATAGTAGAAACGGCCAAACCTTCCATTGTTGTATTGCACATAGTCTGTACTCGGCTTTAGAGCGAGTTGGTCTCGGGGGTCTTCATAAAATGGACACTTTGCACATGTCTTGCCTGGGGGCATAAAATACGGAGTGTTTTCATAAGAGAACTGCTGTGTGCGACATGTATCCATCCACAGTTGTCACGGGGCGACGTCTTTTGATCGTTGTCTCTTTCTATGCTTAGTGCTTGTTCACATTGACTTAAAGGCACGACGGCGGCCGCGGTCATGATATATCACGTGTACTACACCACTTTTACAGATTGTTTGTTTTAAATGTCGGACTCGTATGACTAATTTTATTGCATAATTTTGGGAGACAGTGATGCACAAAAAAAAATGACTACGTAGATCCTTTGTAATTTGCATGTATTTTTTTTTAGTGCATCACTATCTACCAACAAATTAGCAAATTGGCGAATGAGGTAGCTGTTGCACGACTACCGAGCCCCTTAAAGCCGACTTAGAGACCAAGCTTGCGACACACGCGCCTTGCGAAGTTCCAGGTAAAATCGCATGCAAATACTTCGTAAACGTCAAGAAACCAATGTGAACGCACCCTCGACAAGACAACAGGGCCTCCCACCGCTCCCACACCCGCGTGGCAATGTGAACTTCGATTACTTGGAGTCTGTTTTGTTTGCTTCCACGAGTATTTTTCTAGTGCGAGCGTGTGTCAAGAGAAGTTCTGGCATTTTAGATAAACGTCAGAATTTTAGATAAGTGCAGTGTTATCAAAGTAATTTTTGGAGTTCTTAGCGCTATGATAGAGAATACGCAAACTCGGAAATTATATCTACTTAGACATTTCTCGTAACGTAACTTCATGTTATCGCACACTCATAAATAGCATACAAAGTTTGTATTAACTAACTCTGTATTGACAGACATTTATGTTAATATAATGTTTATTTACGGCAGGTATATAAATAATGTTAGGAAATATTCTAGTTATCTTAAAAAAATGTGATAAGTATACGCATCGCCCAAAAATAATTCCCATGACAATACTGGTTATTCATCATTCACAGCTTTCTTGATCCCACTGCTGGGTATAGGCCTCTCTTTTGCTGTACCATCTGCCTCGGCCCTGTGCTAATCGGGTCCAGGCTCGACCCGCGATTTTAATGCGTTATTACTTGCAATCAATTTGAACGGTAACCGCAATCCAATCAATCACAATAAAATAGCAAGCCATCGTAGCGTCTACATCACAGATTTAACCCCCATTACATGGAAATTATAGGTAGAGGCATTGGGTAGGGCGAAGTCATTGGTCTGCGTTTTTTAATAGCTTTACGTTACTAAAGTACTACTCGTTATGTGGTGGCGATACCGCATAACGAGTTTATCGTTACGACAAAAACTCACCAAAGTTGGAAGAAAGCACGCGTCATGGGCTATCTCAAGGTTACGCTGACTTGTGCTTAGCAAAGAAGCAATAAGATTACATATTCAAGAGGGTATTTTGAGCGACGTCTTTTGGAGGCCTTTGTTCTGCTAAGGACCTGTGTCGGTCTGTCATGTCCCGCGACCTGGTTCTATCGTTAGCGACTACTCAAATGAACGGGTCAAATGATTCGGTCGATCAATCGATCTCGTGACCAAATGAATCACTAGAAGTCATTGATCAAAGACCGAGAGGATTCCGTGCGATTCGCGGTTCGCGTACGACCCGCGAGCCGGCTTCCACAAATCGGCTTTTTCCTAACTTAAACAAAAATATAAAGTGCTCTAAAATTTAACCAATAAAAAGCAAATCACCTCAAGCGTGAATACGAAGCAAAATAACGCCAACATACTACCAAACTTACCTAATGTAATGGACGTACGAAACTTTTAATATACATACACTTCTCTAATAGAGCACAGGGGAACTCTAGAACAAGCTTACGCGGCTACACAGTGGCAGAAGTTTAACGTACTGGGAAAGCGAAGGAACAAAATAACAACTGCTATCTTCAGAGTTATCTTCAAATATAAAACAGGGTTGGAATTAAAACCTCAGAAAATTATTGTACATGGAAATTAAAAATATTTTTACATGTACCTATTACATTTAAAATTCCTTATATTGTAGGGTAAATATTGAAAAACAAAGGGCAGGACTATACCTGAAAATAACATTATGGTATTTTTGCGTAGTTTTGTGGCATTACGATACTACATACTACACAGCATGAAATAACGGTACAAATAGTTTATACTACGAAATTCAACACCGATCTAGAAGAATCTAGAATGCATTAACATTCGTAATCTATATCTTTTTTTTTTGTCTCGCTCTTTGGCGTGTCACTTCTCTTCAGCGAGATCATTTTATTTAGCATAAGTAGGTCAGCATATAGCATATCGGGCGGTTATGCACAAGCGGGTAAGCAATGACCTTATTTATAAGGAGAATTCTGTGGATTATACATCGAAAACTTAGAAATAAATATAAATCTTGCCCAAAGTTCTTTACGCTTGTCTGTTTTAATGCTTTTGTCGTCAATACAATTATTCCACTCTGGTCCCATAGTAAAAGTTGTACATGATGGTCGAGAGCATCTGACCTGACCCGACCTATCTGAAAATATAGTAATCCTAGCTAATATTATAATTCATAGGATAATATAGACAAAGTCGTATCAGGACCAATAAAACTTTGAAATATGCAAATGAATACGTTCGTCTCAAGGAAAAAACTTCGCTTGCGTGATTCAAAACTCCCTATAACATTACAACTGTCAGTCCATACACAACCTCAAAAATGCACAAATAGATCAACGCCTTCTAGCGAACTATAGGAAGTAACTTTGTCTCTCTGTCTGGATGTTAGTCGCGTTATCACGGCTAAACGGCTGAACGGATCTTGATAAAATTTCATAAGGAGCTACTCAATATCACAAATATGGACATAGAATACTTTTTTATATCCATGCGAACGAAGTAAGTAAGTAAATACGTCCTAGAGGGTTAAGTATTAACTTAGAAGCTTTCAAAGTTTAGTGCAAGTAGGCATAACAGAATATAATTGACACAAAGTCAAGAAAAATGGCCGTAACTTTTACAGAACTCCAAAAAAGAACTTAACCGAAAATAGACTGAGACTGCTTTGGATTCCAAAGAACTGTACTCTCGCTCCTGATCTTGCTTCACAATTTAACCAACCGTGAGTATCAACCAAGAAAAGCACCTGAACTTCACCACGTGTTCACTCATTTGGAAATTAAAAACATGGCTTTTGAAGTTAAAGAGTAAAGTTCTGCAGAAACGCCTACTCGTCTTACATTTTATTGCAAAGGGGGGTCTGAAGCTACTGGAGAAATACGGAATCGTTCTTTTAGACTTAACCAGGTTTATGTCTGGTATTACTTTGCGTAATTTGTTAGGATTGCTTAGAATCAAGGGTTCGGTAAAGTAGGTAGTGGGGAAGAGATTTAAATGATTTTCTAGGATTTTCAGGGATGTGGCTTGGGGTAGTTCACGAAGGAGTATCGTACACTGTCTTCAGTCTAAACGCTTGCTGTTCAATTGTGAAGGTAGTGGTGTTTTGGTTATGTGTTAGTTCTAACGTTACATGCGTACTAGTGAATGTGCATCATTATTTTAATGGAGGCTCCATCGCTCGCATGAAAATCTATCAATCTGGAAAATTATATTCGTACGACTACAAAGTCAAAATGGCAACTTAGGCCCACTACTTAGGCTAATTTTATAACATCAGCGATCAGCGACTGCATCGCGTTTTAGTGAGTTTCTTGTCGAAACATTTCAAGTAATATGATAGCCGTTACTACAGAGCAATACACAACACAATGCTACAACATACACACAATATTAAGTAATAAATATGAACACGAAATAACGAAAAAAGAGTTTTATTTTTCTACTTCAAGAAAACTAAAGAATATCCTCAATAGAGAAAACCCCATAATATAACCCTGGTATGCCAACTAGATTGTATATGTGGGCGTAAGAAATAATAAAATCGCTGTTAGGTAGCCCTATGGGCATTGTTTCGCCAAATTTGGACTAAGGAATTTAATATAAATCCAGGGTGAAAAGGGGTTGGATCTTGCCCCATGATTATTAGTCTGGGAGCGCTAAAATATTGCTGCTCTCTTAAAATTTAAATTTATGATTACCATCTTTCCAAAAAATAGGTAATAAAATAAAATTAATATCATAAATTAATATTAACGGTAATAATTAAATAATTAAATTTCCAAAGTTAATTTTGTCTATAACATCAACAGCGAGTGAAAAAAAAATCGCCTGTTGTTGATGTTCAGTAAATTTTACTACAGTAGCTGTACCGTCATTTCACCCACTATCCTACGCTATCGTTTGTGTTTCTTTGATAAAAAGGCTATGTGTTAAACCAAGTTGTAAGCTCATTCATACCAAATTTAATGCAAATCTGTTCAGCCATTACGCAAACAAGCACTAACAAGCTTTCGCATTATTAATATTATAGTGGGTTTTCACGCTATAATATAATCATTTAAACATAAAAAAACATAGACATAAACATTACTTATTGTGTAAAATATATGTAATAGATTATAATAGTTAGGAAGGCTTTTATTCATCAAGCATTTACAAGGAAATAAATAATACATAAATAATAATTTACAACCTATAAAACTAATACCTTAAAATAACTTATATAGATTCGGAGACTGACATAGGCTACCTTTTTTTTGAACGTCATCGCAAACGAAGTCGCGAGTAACAGATAATAAGTTTTAAGTTTGTTTTCTTTTAGTTGTTGTTGTTGTATTTAAAAAAAACCCCCGGTGATGAAATAACATTTTAGCGGCGCTCAAAACGCGCAGTACAAGTAGGTACGTACTAAGAAAACGTAGAGAATTACGTAGCAATTTTCATCAGTCTTCGAGAGCCATTCGTTTTACTTCAGACTTTAGCTGCGAAACAAACTTAGGATTTAATGTACGACTATTTTTTAACTTGCAGCTGCTTTAAAATTAGCTTAACTCGGTAATTGCCTACATTAAAGTGTTTATTATAAAATCTTTCAAAGATTTCTTTCGCAATTCAAATTCATTTGTTTCAGGTTAAATATTACATTTACCTACACACAAACAAATTAAATTAAAATTAACATTACATCAAACCCTAAACACAACAGTTGAACAGTTCAGTTCAGTTATTATGTGAAAAAAATGTGTCAAAATAAAAATAATAAAATAAATGCCAATTAAAATTCAATTAACGGCTCCAATACTAAATTATTTATTATAACTATAAATTAATAAATAAACACAAAAACAACAACGACTTGACTGACTCAATAAATATTTTTAATAATTTTCAACAAACTTGTATGATGAATGCTTAATAACAAGACAAGTATGCGGTTTTTATCGTTTACCTTCAATTTGTACAATGTATTAAGAGCAGTGCCATCTAGATGGCGCTAGATGGCGCTGCTTTTCATCATTAACTATTCTCCCACCCACTGTTGATTACTATAGGTCTCCTCATCAGCGCGCCATCTTTTCCGTTCCTATGCCAGCTCGTCCATAGTTTCCCGAAGTCGAAACGGCGCTACTATTATTTCATACAATCGAATTGGAAAACCTCGCACTAGAGTTTTGGCGGGAACGTGAAGAAGTCATGTCGCGTCATTGTATTATTTTCCAAAACTTGTGTTATTTCAAGTGTTAATGTGTAAAAGTGGTGGATTTTTATCCATTAAGCGTTTGTGAACGTGCACGGGTGTTAGTGAATAGTATAATGTTGTGAAACTTGACTCTTCGTGTTGTTCCAAAATCCATACAAACCTCTAGTAAAGTCTCCACCACTTTAATGGGCGGTGACGTGGACTTGTCCGTGACTTACTTTGCTTCACTTAGACAATGACTAAGACTTATGTTAATTGTGAAATATTTGACTTCACTTGAAATATTAAAATACTTGGCACTGGGTAAATACACAATGTGTGGAGCCAAAACATAAGAGAAAAACTCGCACTAGGCACTCTTGTCGTAGCTTTACGTCATATGGCTATACAGATACATATTTTTTTCTAAAAATTGACTCATGAATAAACAAAATAAAGCTCTAAGGTACTTCCTTATAACATAATACATTCAAGGATGTCGTCAAAAGTTAGTGTTATTTTATCTCGTTGCGCAGCCGACTCGAATATCGCCCTTTCGACACCTCGTAATGGCGCAATTTCGCAAACAAATACAAATAATGTTGATAAAATAATATGTTGAAGGTTTGTTCCGTTTGTTTTAGAATTTAATTTGGGAGAATGAATGGGTTTTACCTGTAGAAACTTTCGCGACTATTTTAAATACAATGGGCTTTACTCATAAATGTACTTTAGAGTTTTGGCGGGAACGCGAAGAATTCATGTCGCGTCATTTTATTATTTTCCAAAACACAAAACTCCAAAACTTTTGTTATTTCGAGTGTTAATGTATATATTAAGTGTTCGTGTACATGCCACGAGTGTTGGTAAATGGTATAATGTCGTGAAACGTGATTTTTCGTGTTGTTTCCAAAACTCCATAGAAGGCTCTAGTAAACTTTTCACCACTTTACTGGGGCATGACTTGGACTTGACTGTGACTTGCTTTCCTCTACTTTGACCGTGACTATGACTTGTTTGATAATATCTAAAAAAACTTGAAATATATATATATATACTTGTGTGGTGTATTGGCCTCAATTATTACTAGACCAAAAAGTCATTAACTTGACACTGGCAAATAAGATGTGCGACGCCAAAATCCTCTTAGGAGGAAAGAGAAAAAAAACGTTGAAAAGTTTTTTGTCAACTTCAGGCTGTCGTGAAATGTCACGGGCAAAAACGAGACAATTTTTTTTAAGCATTGATTAAATTTAAGCAACTTTTTTGAGTAAGGCCAAAATATAAGTTTTTTTCATTATGAAGTTATCACGTTCTAATGATGTTTTACGTTTTATTAGGGCTTTTAGAACTTTCTCGATTGGCGTTGGATTTTTATAGTTATTATAGATAATTCTAGAGTATTATTATTGGCTCATAACCATTCTCTTAACGGCATGTAGGTTACCTATCTCACCCTATTAAAGCTCTTTAGGTAAGCGTCTAGACTAATAATATTTGAAGACCCAAATTGCCAGTACCTTAACCAGCTCCCCTAATTCAGCGATCTCATTTGCACTCTTTCAACATATTTTTAATTTAAAAATTACCGAGAGGAAATTTAAAAAAAATATCACTTAATATCTTTAGAATACCATCGCCAATGTTGTATAGCAAATATCATGTATTTTATTTATTTTTTTGCAAAGGAGACGAAAGAACTTTTTTTTTTTTAATTTTATCTCATCTTCGTCTAATGTTTTATTAAAAAAAGTTGAATACGTGCGAACGAGATAGCGTGAGCCAGGGAAGCCGGGCCTTAAGGCGGGGTGTTTCCACTTTTAAGAAACGTTAATTGTTACTGCACTATAGCTTTTTGGAATATTGAGGTTTAACTAGTATCAAAAAAAAAAGTGTTTTAAATATTCTCAGTAACTGAAAGTTCTTACATTAAAAAATGGACAAAATGGCTTAAAATGGGAAAATATGTCCTGAACTCAAGCATTTTTTTGACGAGAGGAAATCTTTACAAATAGCAGCCGGGTTATGTGGGATTATACCCACTATACCCATGGTGTCCTGCCTTATGATGCTTGACAGGGGGTTCCGGGATCTCCAAGGGAACGCAGCGGAGCCCTCAGCACCGCGCTTCAACTCCTCCCGGGACAGCTACGAGCTTTCCTAAGGCGCCTCCGCGTACGACACCGCCAGTCACTCGACACTGTCGCCTCCTCGCTTAGGTAGATGGTTAGAGCACAACCTCTAAATACCCCGAACAAAGAGGTGCCCTTTTAGTAGGCTCGTAATGCTGGCTGGGAATACCAATGCCGTAATCTGGTGCTCCTGTATCAGGGCAATTAACATATGCCTACTAAAGGTAAGCGTGTCTAATTGGAAAAGGCAAGCGGTTATGATTCGTAGATCCTAATAAATTATTGAAATCACCACCAAATTAATCACCTACCTGCTAGTTTGCCTACTATTTAATCCCTTGGAGCCCAGTGATCAATATTTAGTGGAACCGCTAACCCGTGAACGCACCGCGACTGTCTTGATAAATTTTAATCAAAATCTTTTGGTCGTATTAGCATAGTCCTGTGAACATCATCAACCCTTGAATTTGCATCTAAATGAGCGCAAAATGACCGAAACCCTCATTAAACGGACTCAGAGAGACTTTATTCTTTTGTCTGTGAATTCCGGCGGCCATTTTGTCGTGGCCACCATTTTGTTTATGAAAAGAACTTTTGTAAGCTTTACGATTTTAGTACGGTTTCGTAGGTCATAAAGTAACGTACACTATCAATAAAATCTTATTAAATTCTTGAGATTTTAGCTAATCCTTATTAAAATACATAACTTTAGAAATAACGCTACAAATTGGTGCATTTGGCTCACATAAAATGAAAGCCCCTTTGTTGAAAAAAGCCCCTCAAAATACAATTTATAAAAAGTAGCAATAAAAAGCTGAAACGTAAAATAATCCTTCAATCTTAATAGTCATATTTCGTGTTTAAAAAGTATTTCTACACAAAAAGCGTTTCCATTCCACAAGTTTCTTAACTGCAATATTCTCTTATAAGCAAACCAAAGTTTTTCAAAAAGTTTTGAACATAAACAATAAATTCAGATTGATTATGTGCAAACTTCGAGAATGATCTCAAGTGCCTGCGATCATCGTGAAAAAGTTATAATTTAGACAATAAAATGTTTTATAAGGAGTTGGAATAGTTTTGCTGTTTTTCTTGTTAGTGGGTCATGCGAGCTTTGGGTTATGGTGCAAGTTACTGGCGAAGCCGTAAGACAATTTTAATTTTACGCTCTCATCGAAACGTTTCACCGGACGGTAAAATAAGGATGATGCCTTCTTTCCGGCGTCCTCTCGTTTTTTTTTAGATCTCTTAATTCCTGTTGGTAAGCAATGATGTGGTATTAGTCGCCAACTATCGCTCTTACTGTTGACCCAAGCCAATAGTGAGGTGCTGTAGTGATGGTTTCGAGTCGATTTGAGCAAACCGTACGCGTGTGTATTTTTTGTTTTTATGCTTGATTAACTTTTTATTACGAGTATGAATGTTTTGAGAACTACATGAAATTTATTCAGTTTCGAGATAATTATAAAAACTCCTGTAAGAAAGTTTATTCTTAAATAGTATAATAAAAAGTAAAGTTTTTTTTGTAATCATCATCATCATCACCAGCCAAAAGAGGTCCACAGCTGAACAAAGGCCTCCTCTTGAGGGTTGTCATAATCCAAATGCTTAGCAGGCGGCTTGGGGATCGCAGAACACACATCATTTACTAAGAGAATGCTGCTGCCCAATTTCCGGTCGTTCTGGTCGTAGTTTTAAGACATATCCGCGTATACTTTTTTTTGTAATCAGAACTAAATTTAATTATAAGATACAATAAAACAATAAAATAGGTAAAATTTCAATATAAAGTATTTCCCAAACTGCATGAACATTGGGTCAGATTAGGTTAAATTTTATTTTCAGGTCCGCATGTTTCTCATACCTTGCGTCACCTCGCAATAAAACACGCAGTGGGACATAGCTTCCATTCCGATGTCTTTCCAGTTCACTCGAAGGGTAAATGTAGTGGGAAAAATGCGTGCGGATCCAACATGCGGTCGATTTCTATTTGACACTTCCTTTCCAAATGTTTGCGGGGAACCTTTGTTTTTTTGTTTTGTTTTGTGGAATTCTTTCATGTCGATATGTTATTTTTTTACCGATTGCTTTTGTGCTTAGAGTAACGCTGCTATCGACGAAGGCCACAATGCTCTAAGCTTTTGTGCGATCGTGAAAATTATCTCAGCAACTATCAAACTTGCAATTACACGTACCTAAGTAAATTGCAGACTGCTGTCAAAAAATTAAATAATTATTAGGCAAGTGTTTTCGAAACCAAACTTTGCTAACTTGACTTCTTGAGTTTACGGCTTTTGCGACTTGTGTCTTTGCTTTAGAATTATCACATTAATAAAATTCACAAAGCAAGACGTCGATTCTGTTGTACCCTTTTCTAAACTAAACGAAATTTGACAGATCTAAAATAATACGAGCTTACACAAAAGCCGGCAAATATCTTGAAAATTTAAGTCATCGTCGCAACAATCGATTTTAAATATCATAGGCGGAACAAAGGATCCTCGGGTGAGACTTCAACGTACGTGTAATGCGCCAGTTTTTCTCCACTGCGCGCCGCTTTTTGCTCAAGATGTTTGCCGGCCAATAAATTACTGTCGAAAAACGTTTGCCATATCAGTATTTGATAGAAAATGTACAAAAAAAATACTACAGGCGTCCATTTTTTTGCTATAGAATACATCCTAACGTTTCATCGATAATTAATAGTAACATAACTACTATCAAAAGGATTAGATATTAGGCTTAGAAAATGTTAGGTCACTTTTAGCCTATACAAACTTACATCTACGATGGAAGAATTTTCTTATATAATATATGCTTAAATACTTATGTTGAATACTTATATAAAAACTTACATTATGCCTTACTTTGATAGACCGAACCACTCGGAATATATTTCATCCAATCTCTCCAAAAATCACCCCAATAAATACCCCCGTTAGCACCCTGTAGGGATAAAACATCGATTATGCGAGTGACCCCCTGATCCATGGTTTATCGCACCATGAATCCTAATAAGAGATGTTAATATATGAAAAACGGGATCGATATTCAACAGCCATAACGCCTGTATTCTGGAAAAGAGCGGAGGAACTTTCGAGGAGTTATAGTCGCGGTACACCTATTTATCTCGCTCATTTGCTACTTTTGCTACGACCGAGCAAAGCGAAGATCTCAAACTCTACGGGAATAAGTCGGTGTTTGTATTGTCTGCCTATAATAATAAATTTTGTAGGCAATTACTTCATTTCAATATTTTTTTTAAATTATAATATGAGCATAGTCTGTGCAAGGGTTGTGAAGTTACTACAGGATGCAAGGTCTATAAAATTTAATGAAGAGTGGATCAACGGTACTCAAGTTACAGTCAGATAAATATTTACATCATCATCATCGGAAGACATCCAATGCTGAACATAGGCCTCCCCCTTAGTGCGCCACACTGGACGACAACTGCCATTTGCATGCACCGGTTGCCTGCGACTTAATGTCGTCAGTCCACGTAGTCCTACGTCGTTGGTCCTACGCTACGTCGTTCGTTTCATGGTCGCCTCCCAAGAATCTTTCTTCCCCATCGGTTATCGGTTCTTCGAGCTTCTTGTATAAACATACAATCCTTGATTTGCTTCCGTAGACTTGTAGACCTTCGCTTTGCTAGGTTAATAAAAACGAACATTTGAAATCTTATTCACTTCACACGACATAAAATATCAAGATCATCTTTGTCGAAGAAATGTCTCCCCCTTAAAGGGGGGCTACCATAAGCCCCATAACAAAAATATAGTTTTATAAAATTAATTTTCTTGCCTATTAAATTTGAGATTCTCCATTTGTTTAAATATCATCTTGAAGTGAACCTTCTGCACATCATGTACTATTATTTATTTGTTCATCGTGCCAAAAAAGCAAAATTCGTACAAATACCTGGCAAATGTGTTGAAAAATTATACAACAGCTAATTTTTAGGATATCGCGTGGAAATATAGACGTGTACATGCACTGATTTTCGCCTACTTCGCCACTTTTTGCTGCTCAAGATGTTTGCCGGTTATAAATTTAACTGCTGAGCACAAGGACCTTAGTATGCATTAACGATACTTGAATGAGACTTGTATCAGCAAACCTTACAATTAATAAGGAAGCCATCGTTCGGTACCAGATCTTGACACTAATTGGAGTACATTTCAGCTTTGCGCTCGTTAGTTTCCAGTATTCGTGTAGAAAATACTCGAATATTTCATAATCTTCGAATAATTTATTCAGGGATTTTATGGTTGCGCACCCGACCTGAACCATCCCATTCTATATTTTTATAGTTTAGATATCAGCGAGTAGTTTTCTTTAGTGTCCAGGCAAGCATTTCCACGGCTTTAAATAGTAAAAAAGTAAAAAAATATTTTTAGTTGTACTGTTCTTCTCCTTCTTTACAACAAAACTTGCTTCTTTCTAAACAAAAATTTTATTAAATTATTAATATAGACAGGTAAATTTTATTGTATATCTCATTTTTACTAAAATAATCTAAACTTAAATGTACAAACTAAAACTATAAACTATACTAAACTAAATTATTAATTATTTTTGTTGTGGCTTTTGATTCGATTTACTATATTTGAAATTATGTAATTATGAACTGAATATTTAGTAAGTGTGACTTGCCCAGTGTAACTACCAATGTTATATGACCAATAAACGACTCTATTCTATTCTATTCTATTCTAGCGCAAAAATAGGAAATCAAAACATATAAATTCCTTTTAAATATTGCCAATCTAATTTTTAAAGATAATTATGTTTTTAATTTCCACCCTGTTTTTTTTTATATTAAAATTTATTTTTATAGTGGGAAGACTCTTTTACAGAGCCCGCCTGTGAAGTAAATCACTTTTGGCAGCTATTTAACCGCCAAGCAGTAGTGTGCAAGCATTACTGCTCCGAAATGAAAGGTAATGTTTACTGAGTCTAATATCTCAGAGTGACGAGCGCAGGACAGTGCCACACAGTGTTTTTAACCGACTTGCAAAAAAAAGGAGGAGGTTCTCAAGTCGACTGATTTTTTTAACCGTTATTGTTCAAAATTCTCGACGTCGTTAAACTGTTATGGGCTAGCGTCACGCTTACCATTAGGCGAGCCACTTGCGTTCTCGTCATTAATACCAATTTTAAAAAAAACGCGTATGTTCGAGGTACCCTAATCTAATGGGGTGAGAAACTTATTAAATCTAATTATTGCATACATTGATAAGATACAAATTGAGTTTGAGTTGATACAATACTTTTCAGATTTTGCTTCCTTCCTCAGCAGGTAAGCGTTAAAAATGCGATCGCACAATAATATTTACAGCTATTACATTTTCCTTCAGCGAAAGCTACCTGCTTTATAACCGTCTTTGTTTGCAAAAGGCCTTTCAAATTTCCATTTCTCAATCTTAGCCTATTGTTTCCAGTTAAACGTGAACTGAACAACACCATATAGCAACAATAACAACAGTTTTGAAGACAATTATAACTTGGCGCTCATATTTAAAGTTTACATTACAAAATAACTCTAGGAAGCGACTCATCAAAATGCGATGTTCGTTAACTTCAACAATTTCGGCGCTGTAGTCAACTCGACATAAGTATTTCAATTTAATTTACTGTATTCAATGCTATTTGAAGACTTCTTGTTGTTTTTTTTTTTTGATCCACTAGTAGTAGACATCTTTACAAAAGATTACTTTTACTGCTCAAGAAAGGCCGCTTTACTGTGTTCTCCTCACGAACCTCAAGGTGCTTGAGGATCGCAGAACGCTCAGCGTTTACTTTCTTAGAGGACGCTGTTCCCCGTCCTCCAGCGGTTCTGGTCGCAATTTTAGGGCATACCTTGGACCACGGAAATTTATATTAGGCGATTTTATATTTAGAAAGTTTCTGCCTCAAAATGTGAAGTGGTGAAGAAGCCAAACAACTCCCGCAGTCTCCTTAGCCATGTTGACTCCAGTCGGGAATTTCTTTCCCTCGATCTTCCTTGGATGACGTTGGAAACTAGGGTATTATTTTAGATTTAATTAATTTAAGTATTTATTTTAATTTTGTTTGTAGTTTTAGTTTGTATATTTAATAGTTTATATTACTCTTATATAAACTTTAAAAATATTTTCATATAATAGACAATAAACAACGGTTTATTTGCTACAAAAACAAAACAAAATACAAACAAAACTTAAAAGATAAATAAAAAAAAAAAAAAAAAAATGTTGTTTTTTTATTGTTCATTGTATTAATTCAAAATGGGCTTGCGTTAGATCACGCCTAGCTGATGTTAAAAATGGTCAAAAATGGAACACGCTTACCAAGAAGATATTTAGTGTTTAGCTATGATATGATATTGCTATGATACCTATGATAATGCGGGCATAAAGAAGAATCGTGAAACTTACTTGTGAAAATTAGTCTAACCGTTTAGGCTAATAGGAGGAAATATAGGAACACACAAACATACATAATCACATACAAACATTACCCATTTACATTATTAATTTCGGAATTTAATTGGCTCTTTACTTCAGTGATTCCAGTTTAATGCAATGCTCTTGGCATTCACGCCTGTGTCCATTGAATTTGAACCGTACATTATGAACCACAGGTTTGAAGCTTTGACTAAAACAGTGGAATAATTATAAACGAGGCAATTTTCAGGAATAATCCGATTCAAAGCAATTTTAGGAATTTAAATGGATAATTATGACGATGCGCTCCAATAATCCGCGCTTTCCGATGGGAAAGACAGTTTCTTGAGTGGCGACCGCGAACCGGAAGACGAAGCGTAGGCAGGCCTCCTGCTAGGTGGACCGACGACATTGTGAAAGACGTGGGCAACCGGTGGATGCAAGTGGCACATTGTCGGTTGGTGTGGCGGTATAAGGGGGAGGCATATGTTCAGCAGTGGACGACTTCTGGCTGATAATGTAATGTAATGGATAATCAAAGCACCTATTCTTATTTATCTTGACTGTCCAAACCTGATAAGACCACTACAAAAATTTCATCGAGACGTACTCATACTTACTGAACACCGAGTTACTGGCTAGGGCAGAACGTAGAATCGCGGGTCAAATCTTAAAACTGAATTTTAGAGCAGTTCCCCTCATTCAATTGAGTTAAAATTTTGCATGCTTGTCAAGTTCAAATGACAATATAATGTTATGAAAGCGAGCTGATCTGATAATGGAGACTGAAGGTTGAAAACAGAACTCCAACTGTACGAAGTAACTACAAGTGACTTAGACACCTTTATTAACGAAACAAAGAGCACAAACAAAACGAACAGTTGAATAACACAGAGGCATTTAATGCTCAAACTCACTACTAGTTCGAAGCGTATCTATCCAGCATGCTGGCGCTAAGACCACGTTGAATGCCAACACTTCACAACACTTCATTACATCGTTCGCCAGATAAACGCCAGCGTTTTGGTCACGCTTCGCATCAACCACGTATTCAGGTAGATTTTTTTTAATGAGATTAGGTTTCGGTCCCAGCTGACCCAATGCGTCAACCTCAAACTGTTAAAATATGTAAACACTACCGAGATTAGCATATTAACGCCGCTTGTGCTGCTCTGCCGACTTAGCCGCCGCGCCAGCTGTATACTCCACGTCTTACTTGGATTAGAGATAGTAGTTCGCACCGAACCCAGCCTCGCCACCTCTATAACTTCACAACTTCAAAACAGATATTGCTGATATTCGAAATTAAAAATAGTGAAGTGAACTACTAGCCTACAAAATTTCATTAAGATCATCAGATCACCGTTTCCGAAATTATCGTTGGGCAAATATACACACAAACATACAAATATACAAACATAGGTACACATGAATACCGACTACTTCTCGTAGAGTTTGAGACCTCTGATTCGCTGGGTCAAATACCTATAGACATTTTAAAAGTCAATGTAGCAAAGGGTGTACATTTTTATTCTAGTTGCTTTTTATGTGTAATAAGTGTAATTTGGACCCGGGTATGTCCTCAAACTGCGATCATAACCACCAAAGGTCGAGAAATAGAATCCTCATAGTACACAGTGTACTCACTCAATAGTGGAGAGGCTTCGTCCAGCATTGGATGTATAAGAACTGATAAAAAGAAGACAAGTAATTAACATTTTTTTATGATTAACACCATAAAACTTTTCTCTGGTTTGTCTTGGCTTCTGCAACTATTGAAACTAGTAATTAATTAACGAGATAAAATAACAGGTAAGAGAACTAACTAGACCGGATAGTGTCGTCGTAGACCCTGAATGAGCATACATTTACGGGAATCACAAAAGGCGACAACTGTGAACCCTGACTTTCCGAATGTTAACAAAGGAAGCGACACGACGTAAAGATCCGCAGTCAAACTTCCACCGCCGCCAAATTAGCAACCGGCATGGCGAAATTAACCGGCAAATGGAGTTTGCACACCATGTCGACATCGACATGGTGTGGATATCAAAAGGACAATATTTCAAAATGACTTTGTAGGAGAAGATACTTTGTAGAGAACCGTCGGAATTTTAAAATATCCGCCCTATAGAATACTTGATTTGCAAAGCGTTGTATTAATCAAAAATTATCAAATATATATAATAAAAATATATTTATATTTTCACCTAACGTGAAAGTTCGCTCACTCTTAAGCTTACGTGTCTAAAAACACATTATTTTGTATAGTTCATAAATTTTAAACACCATTTTATATAATTATGTACCTTAATTTCTTAAGTTTTATATAAGTCTATGCGCTTGCTAAACATTTTTCTCTCCTCTGTTTTTGTACCACCAGGAATAATAAACACTGGTACATTCGATTTGTAAATTATTATGTGAAATAAAGAAGTATTTAAAAAAAAATACAAAAAAAAAATAATTACACTAAGGCAAGCAGACACCACAATACTCTATGACCTGCATGAACACAGACCATGCATGACACATCTTCAGTAAAAGACTCGTTTACAAATGGAACAGGTTGCCAGGGGACTTAAAAAAAATGCTTAGCTGCACAGAAAAAAAAATGCGGACAAATACAACACTATAAATTTTGACACTGTGTTAATAGACACATCAGCCTGTGCTAAATAAATAAACTTTCTCAGATAACTAGATCACTTGCAAGTATAACATTCCACATACTCGCTGCATGGTGTGGGTGACACATGGGTTTTCATTGAATTCGGGCCACCCTACAGCACAATTAAGTGCGTGAATAAATATTGCTGTGCGTACTGAAAATAGGACCTTTATATTAAAACAAAAAAAAACTTTAAAAAGGTACAAAATAATCACACAATCTTATAAATATTTTATTTTTGCTGGTATATTTTTTAATTATTTAAAAACAATAATTTATATTCATATTCACTAAACTTAAACCTAAAACTTCGAACTAAAAATCTAAAAAGAGTTGGTGTCCGTGTGGCAAAGTACCAAGAACGCTGGCTGCATTCCGCGTTGAATAGCCTAAGAAATTCTTTGAGCGAGGAATGAGCCAGCTCTTTTATCACCAGCGGCGTCGACTAAGCGTGGTGACAAAAGTTTGACAAGTTTTATCGTACTTGGACCTCTTATAAATATTTTATTTATTGTTAAATAAATAAAATATATAATAATTATATTATTTTATATTTACTTCGTTGTGTTGTGGGATGGCGCAATTCAGTAAAAACCCATGTGGTAACCACACTATGCTATTTAGAATGGAGTATAATGATCATTAAAACAAACACACAAAACTCAAGCGCGATCCAAATTCCAAATCGTCCATTCAAGTAAAACCATTCCAAGATTTGCACATAAGACAAAAAGTTAAAGTGCTTTCACACACGGTAAGACGTCGTTAGTGCTCGTTAGTCCCGATATCCTTCATACTGGTTCGGTTATGCACTAATTACTCCGACTTCCTGTGGTCGTCTTGTTAAAACTTTGACTCGAGATTTTGGGCGTAATGGTGGGCTTATTGTCTAACTGCGTTTTGCGGTTTTAGACGGATTTTCCACGTTTTCACACAATCGAGAGTATCGCTAACTAGATAACTCTTTATTACCCGACTACCCAAGAAGAAGGCCCAAATTTTCAGCCATTACGAACATACAAAACTTTCGCATTAATTTATTAGTGTGATGTGTTTATTTTACAATCATCATCATCATCATCATTATCAGCCAGAAGACGTCCACTGCTCAACAAAGGCCTCAGTCTTAGAGCGCCATATTGAACGACATCTATCATTTGTCAGCGACTTCCACAATGTCGTCGGTCCACCTGTTTCCATCAAGTGGGAGGCCTACCTACGCTGTGTCTTCCGGATCGCGGTCGCCAATCTTTCTTCCATATCGGTTATCGGTTTTTCGAGTGATTTGGCCAGCCCATTTCCATTTCAGCTTGCAAACCTAGAAAGCTATGAGTATGTCGGTGACTTTGGGACTCGTTCCGGACTATATCGTGGAAAGAAACTACGAGCATAGCTTATAACATTTTATAATAAGACAAAGACTTGCAAATCTTTAGAGAAACATTTATAATAATGAAAATATTTTCTACTGTCTCCCGCATCAAAGATAAACAAAACCGACGTTTATCGAACATTTGCCTACATTACAATTTCTGACTGTTCCCGAATTGTTATCGTCGTCCTAATGACGTATTTGCATTGAAAAAGAGAATCCCCCCTCGACGGAGGCCGTTACCAAAATCCCCTCGACGGGGTCCGTTACCAAAATAACGAAAAAATGTTTGTCTCGCATCGAATGTGAGACGTTTGAGGAGTGTGCAAATATGCGAAATAAATTGCGGGAATTTGTTTGTGGTTTTGTGTATTTTTTTTGTTTATTTGTGGTGTGTTCAATAATTTTACGTACATTTAGGTATCCAAAATCTTTAAGGCAACTTGGACAACTTTTTTTGGTTAATTTAGACATCTTTTAAAAAAAATGGTCATCGAAATCGTTCTTTTGGAAATAATAATAAGAAAATGGACATTTTAATAGGAATAAGCCTTAAAATATTTTTTTTAATGTGTCCATCTAGGGAATATTTGATTCTGTCCCCCTCATCTGTCTCCTTAGGGGGGCAAAACATGAAAAAAAACGCTCGGTTCCGAACTAATTCATGTAGGTCATTCTAAGAATTGGACCTTTTGAGAATCGGTAGCCATATTGAGAATTAGGTATTCTTCGTCAGAGCCAATTAAAATAAATAACCCAGAGAACTGTTCGTATTTTAAAAACCTCAGTTACCTAAGTAGAAAATGTCTCGTATTTCATGCAAACGGTTGCATCCCATTTCCACAGCTACTTTACAGTGAAACCACAGTTGAGTTGAGTTTGCGTTGTTTACCTCACAGAGCAGTCTGAGTATCAGTACATATAAACCGTCTTATTCCTCTCAGTATGATACAGTTCTACGTAAAGTACAGGTAAAATACGTTTGCGTAAATGCTTAGGATGAGACTACACGGGAGATATATTAATTTATGGGCCTTACTTATAAACGTTACTGTACTTAAAAATCTAGGTATGTGTAAAATGGTCCATTTTTGCGCGTGACTTTTCACATCAGTCGCGAGTTGACATGGCGTTTTAAGCATTGATTAACTAAAATCAACGTTTATAATTAGAGCCTAAAATTTCAAGAATTGCTTGTGCACCTGCAGAATCCTATCATGTATTTGGATGGTTTGTCTTAGGGCAATAAATGCTCTGCAAATGCTCTGCTCAGCTTTTTAGAATGTTGCATTAAGAAGCTAATCTGAAATAAATGTGTTTTTTTTCTATTCCGTGCACCTCTTTCGTTCTGTCATAGTACAGTTATGAGGAAAACATACGATATGACATTCTCTTGATGAAAAAATAAATATTGAAAAGCTTGATTTACACACATTTCTACAGCGCCCGAAAACCTGCGATACTTAGTTAATTTTTATCTACTCATAGTATACATGCAATGAATTAGTGGAATAATCATTCTGATTCTGAGACATTACAAATTACAAAACCACACCAAAGTATGAAATACACCACGCCCCGATTCTTCGCAACAATGACCCTCCGCTACTGTACATTTGTAAATCCCGCAAAGACAATCTCCATCCCTCTTGCTGACTAGATTTACTCATGATTATTTGACTTACAAATTGCTAAATCTAGCAGGAAAAAATGTATATTGTTATATATATATAATTGTTTTAGACTTTCGTGGTGGTTTACTACATTACTATTAGTATTCACGGGATTAGTACCACGATTTTACCGTAGTACCCGTGAACATGGCGCATGCAACTGTGCCGAAATATCGATATTAAAAATCGTGGTAAATATCCCGTGAGTAATAATAGTAATGTATATTTTATCATATCACAATATCGCGGGATATTGCATCAACAATATATATAAATCGCATCTCTCTAGTGCAGCCATAGCTTTGCAGCAAAACGCTCAAGTTGCGAAGTCTGTATATATAGGCTGTATAGTAAATGTGTTGTGTAGGGAATGTGGTGTGGGTTTCAGAGAACTGAAACCTGAAATTTAGAAACGCGAGTGTGTCTTACTTAAGGGGAGTTACGTTTGGCAGCCTACACAACCGATTCAGGAAACTGGAAGCGCGCGCTGTTTGAATTTGGTAAGGGTATTATAATCTTACTAACTTTGAGCAACCGCGCTTCGAGCTCTGCAAACGAAACCTTCTTGAATCGGAAATGCAGGCCGTCAACGACTTCCAACATCTGCCAAATAGGTACTTTATTAGTGTGCAGATTTTGAGGTAGGCGTTCTGAATTTACTGGATTACTTTTTTGAAGCAACGGATAATTTAGGGTGACACACGAACATGTAATTCTTTTGTATGAAAAAAACACCAAACATTTTCTATCCCCCATACAATAAAGGATTTTGAAAACCAGACAATCTCTAAAGTAACATTGCCACAGATATCTACGGTTTCGACGCAAGTAGCAAAAACGAAATAGCTGAAGTGCACACTTTTGGCCATTCGCGTATTCCATTTTTTTTTTATTGTTATTTGTGACTAGACGAGCAATTTGCTTACCTGATGTTAAGCTTCACGCCCGCCCATAACAGTTCAGTGCCATCCAGAATTTTTAACTTCAATAGTTCAAAACGATGACTTGGCAATTGAAGCCGTGAATTTTCGGCGAATCAGTGAAATGATGTATATGTAAGTACGTAACTCAGTGATTTGTAACGAAAAGTCGATAGGAATGATCAGTGTATCTTGGGAGAGGCTTCTCATGTCCAGGTTGATGTTGATGTCGTGTGACACGAGCTCATGTTTATGATGGATGAGGCTAAAGGCCTTTCATAATCTCAAAGTAAAGTGTTGATTAGATACTTTTCAATTCGAGCTAATTTGAAATTAAAAGTCCATAGTATTCCGGTTTTGTTAAATGACGGTTACCGCTTTTCTGACATATTGAAACTAATTCTACGGTTACTTGTCACATTGACCAGCGTAAGTAGCTCGATACTTGACTTATTTTATTTTATTTTATATATATTTACTTTACTCGAACTTTACGAGAAATAGTACGAGTATTAACATTGAATGTTATTAACATTGTCTAGTAGTGTTAACATTTTTGTGATCATTATATTCAATGAATACTTGAATAGCCTCTACTTAATTTGCATACTATTGTATACAATAAGTTAATATTATTATTTTTTACATTTAGATGAATTTACCAGTAAAAAACTTTGACTTTGACCTTAACTTTGTAAGTACGAGTGTATAAGTATAAGGGAAATATATATTTCGCGCAACATTTTATCTTAGAAGTCTCCAGGAAACAACAACAAAACAACTAACCACCATTTCACAGTTTCTCTAAGCCCCAATGAAATTGGTACATTGTAGTTTATAACGTTCATTCCAGTTGTTATTCCCCTGGCCACTACAAAAGCGTATCTCTTGCGAATGTGCAGTATCTGATGCAATTATTGTTTTAATATTAGTGTGGACTACTTCTATTGTACGAACTGTTAAATTGTTGAATTCCGTGCCGGGGTCGTTGTTTCTCTTCCCAGTCTAAGTCCACGATTAGCCCAGTCAATTTAGTCTAATAACTTCTTTTTTTTTTGTCATGTTTGTAGAACCAACCTCTCAGATTAATGGATAATAATTAAACAAAATGCGTACCCGGAACAGAGACAAATTTTACATTTTGCAGTACCGTCGCGTTTGCGCTCTGTTAGAGTCTAGATCAGATGACGATCGTAAGCACGACAGTGAGTCGTCGGCGAAGTTAGTTATTACGGCTCAAGCATAAATGGTTTTTCTATGTTCCGTTCTTCCAGAAGGATTAATTTAATTTAATATTGATTATACATCACCAAATTCAGTGTGTCCAGTCAAAAACGGCATAACTCGAGTTATGCCCTTTTGTTTTTATTGCACCATTGCAATCTACGTGTCGTGTTACATAACATATCAAAAGGACGTAACTCTAAGTGAACCCTAACCTACTCTTTTGAATTACATCATAGGCACAAGTCGACTGTTACAAAAGGCACGTCTATAGTTGTCAGGTAAATTTAACTGCATAAACGGAACAACCACAAAAAAAACAAAAATACAATAAGACATAATGGCATAACGCCAGTTATGTCAACTAAAAAAACGTACAATTCACGTTGAATCGATGCGTCCTAAAGATATACAGGAATAAATGCAATTAATCCTTTTTATAATTATGTTCAAAAGGAAACAACTCCACTTTGGTTGCTTTAATTATATTAAAAAAAGTTTATTATATTTAACGTATAGGAGAAAAAGGTGGTTAAAATGAACCCTAAAATAAACAGAGCTTCTTTTGCTTATCATTTTCACCGGGGCAAATAAGTAGCACATGAAACGGTTTGCAAAAATTGCTTCATGTCAATTTATGATTAAAGTCACAATTGTTTTTTTTATTTCAAGCTAGAAAGAATAAGGATTCTTTATGTAGTATTGCACCATTGGGCACACAAGGCAATGCTTTGAACCCGAAGTGGTCTGAAGAAGATCTGGAAAAAGTACGCCAACATAATAAATAATGTTATCCTTTCCGCAATACGAAAGTCAAAATGCTCGGAATAAAACATCAAAAAAGTTCTTACCGACATCTTAATTAAGATAAAGTGTACCACTTGTATTGCGATGATCAACCAGAAAGACCAGAAAACATAAACATTTTTGAGAGCTTGAACTTATCTTTTAAGCCCCCAAAAGTGGATACTTGCACAAAGTGTGACATGTTACAAGCTCAAATCCAATATTCTCAAGCTCTCGAAGAAAAATATGACCTTAGCAATAACCTAAATGATCACCAAGAAGAGGCTGCACGTGTATACGATGAAAAGAAAAAAGAAATGTTATCAAATGCTGATGAATCTTTAATATTTCTGACGTTAGATCTTCAACAGTGTTTCCCGACACCGGTTCTATCCGCTGGAATGACTTTTTATAAGAGACAGTTTTAGTTTTAGTCTTTGGACTAATCATTTTACGATACATAACTGCAAAGAAAAGATAGCTACTTGCTACATGTGGCACGAACGTTCTGGTAAACGTGACGGAAACCAAATAGCTTTTATATCTATAGGACTAACTACATAAAAAAAACTAACGGTGACAATCAATACAATTCTGTAGTCGGACACTTGTGGTGGGAAAATAAAAATGCATTCGTGAATGCTATGTTTTTGAAAATTAAGTATAAAACTATGCCCGCACGTCCACTGCATTGATCACAATCCGTTCCGGGACACACGCATATGGAATGTGACTACGATCAATCGGTAATCGAGAAGGTAAAAATAAAGTCGAAGCTATTCAACTTCCCAGAGATTATTACCAGATGGTAAGATCTACTGGCAGAAAAGGTTAATTCACGGTGGTATAAATGACCATAACTGTCTATGGTTAGAACTTTGAAAAAACTACTGAACTACTTTTTTATTGTTAGTATTAGATTTCCTTATAAGGGTGATTCTTATAAGGAAAACTAATAATAACAATAAAAATGTACACTGGGCAGACATACGGTGGTACCAATACACACACACCGATCAGCTGGTAGTTAACTCCAAACCAATTTAAGCAACGAAAATGACCTTCAACGACTATCGTTCCAAAGACATGGAAAAGCTAGAAATACAACCATTTTACTGAGCTTTATCTCCGATAATCCTCTTCCAGTAAGCGAGAATGCCGAAGATGATTAAAAGGATACCGAGGATGATTAAAAGGACACCGAGGATGATTAATGATACCGAGGATGATTAAAAGGATACCGAGGATGATTAAAATGATACTGACGATAATTAAAAGGATCACGAGGGTGATTCAAAGGATACCGAGGATGATTAAAAGGAAAACGAGGATGAGCAAAAGGATACCGAGGATTTTAAAAATAATGATTGAAGGACCTAGGTTTTTCTTTTAGACGTTGCCGCGACGTAAGCCTGGAGTCGCAAGTAAATTGAGTAAATATTTGCATCGTCTGATAGCAGTACAAAAACACAAAGTGCATAATTAGTACTGTAATAATAACATTACATATTTTTTAATTAATATAATTTGATTTGATTTTGATTTTTAAATATACTTTAAGCTTTATAGAATTTGTTATATTTTTAGATTTTTTGTTATTTCCCTTTGGCACAGAATTCTCCTTAACTTTTGGGTAGTGAAAGGAAATAAGTAGTAATATTCGTTTTTAGCAAATCCAAAAGTCAGAATAACTCATGATATTGCTATAAACACGAGTAGACTGATGAGTATAAGTAACGTTGCTCCATTAATCCTTTGTTAACAAGGGCACAACTCGAGAAAATGTAAAAAAAAATATAGTTAGAGTGAGTATACAGAGATGTGATTCCCAATACATTAAAAGGCTATTTTTTATCTACAATTACCAATTTATACAAGTTCTGATTTTAATTGTGAAACGCGATAAATCACAAAAATTTGGTTTTTTGCCTCTCCTGAAAAGTGTCGATTTTGAATTGTGCCCTTTTTAACTGGAGACACTGAATTATACCAAACCACAGAACATTTAATAACACCAAACACCATTTTATATTTATATACAAATATTTATACTTTTTTTTTTGCTAGATAGACAACAAATTATTGTGTTGTCGGTCTTAAATAAATAAAAAAAGTTAAAGTACAATACAAAATGCTCTAAAATGATATACTGACTTACTTCTCAATACAAATTAAAAAAAATCACACGAAAAAGTACACGACAGTACTCTACATAGATTTCGTACTATTACATTGTTCAAGAACACTGACAACTAATTAATTTTAGATGTCGCGTTAGGGAACATAACTAATGACGCGCAGCAAGATTGATACATTACTTAAATTGTTAAACATAGCCATACACAACAAATAACTATACCGGAGTCTGTTTCCCAAAAAGTAGGTCAAGTTTCTCTCAAGCTTATTTACTTAGATACAAAATATTCGCACACGTCATTCTGCTGTTCGGTAGCCGTAATTCACTATAAACACATTTGCCCCTGCAGGCCTATGCTATGCAGAATGGAGTACAAGACCTGCATGTAAAAATCATAACGTTTGCAATAAATGTATTTGTATGATGCGCTACACGCACCAATATCAAGTCTCTTAGTTCGCCCTCAAAACAGTAGATGGCTAACGTAGACGAAGTGTAAATTCTGAAACGCGCAAGCGATATTTACCGGTTAACTAAGAGGGTTATTGTTGATTCATTTTTTTGAGATTTAACATTCGGTAAATTAAACCATAAGGTTTCGGATTTAAGGCTTTTGCACCAGTGTGGTTTTTGGGCTTGTGCAGTGGCGGATTTACCAGTAGGCTGAGTAGGCTTGAGCCTAGGGCAGCAGACTTTAAGGGCGGCAAATTTCGAAACCGTTTTTTATTACCTTTGTAGCAACTCAAATAAATCTAACATCAAAGATTTCTGTAAGACGAATTTCCCTGTCTGTATACACAACCCTGTGTTTTAAAGTCGTAAGTTGAGCTTTAAATAGCTCATATACCCAAAAATATTTCTGTGATATTTAAACGAAATTACAATAGTAAAGGCAACGCCAATTGTAGAGCTTAGAGCGGCAAAAATTGAACAGCATATAGTAGGCAAATGTGTAAATCCGCCACTGGGCTTGTGGGACCGCTCGCCGCGTTCATCAGTATTGAATGTAAGTATTTTGCAGTGTTCACAAGATTATCAGCTGAAATCGCGAATTTTCAGTCCACAGTTAACGAATAAAAAACAATGTGACGTCATATTCAGCATTGGCTTAGTAGCAGCCATGGCTTAGATTTATACCTCAGCGTCGATATTTCGGTCGCAGTTTTGTACCTAGCATGCAATAACACGACGTTTCGTTTTATTTGGTATTGGGATTTGAAAAGTTAGCAACTCTGTATTTTTACCTGACTGCCCAAGAAGGAGGCTACAAATATTTCACAAGCTTTAGAAAAGCCTCCGACTGCATGTTTTGATCTTGTATCATGTACTTTTAGATGTTCTTTGGTACATTTTCTATCATGGACCCTTTGAAAGATTATTTTTTAAATTTATTTTTAAATCCGCCTTTTTTACATCTTTCCAGTGTGTAATGCAGTCTGATCTATTTTTTTAAAAGACAACATTTCATCCTAACTAATGTTATAAATGCAATAGTAACTCTGTCCCTCTGTCTATCTGTATCTCTGTCTGGATGTTTGTAGCGTTTTCACGGCTACGCGTCTGTGCGAATATAAGACGGACATGGCTATTTTTTTTGTTAAGTCCACGCGAACGATGTCGCGGGTAACAGCTATTAAGTCATAAAAAGAAATGGCTCCCATTTGAAGCTAGAATGCTTGAAGGTAATAAAGATCAAATTGCAAAGACTTTAAATCTTTTATCTTATTAAACACCCTCTTAAACTGTAAATAAGAAACGACTATCGTGTTTTCATAGATACTATGTCAAACTAATTGTTTTTTTTACAAACTTTCCCAGACAAGATAGAACGCGTTTTCTAAAGAAATAAACCGAACAGCACATTTCCAAACACAAATCGATGGCATACATCAATAGAAATTAATATAGATAGAACGCGTTTTCTTAAAAGAAATAAACCGAAAACAGCACATTTCCAAACACAAATCGATGGCATACATCAATAGAAATTAATATAGATATTGACAAAAAGGGTTCCTTGAATGACAACCAGATTGATTGCGTTTTAGGCACCTAACCCTTTCATTTCCTGTCAGATCCATGATTCGGAGGCGGATTGACGAACGCTAGTTCAAGTAGAAAAAAAAACATCAGAATCCAAAATATCAACGATAAAATTTGTTGACATTACAGTCGATATTCACCTAAAAACTTAACTTTGATACAAATGTGTTTTTTCTGTTTAGTGCCCCTCATTATTTATGAAGATTAAGAATCTTATTTTGGCATATATGTTTTTTTGGTTCTGTCATATAGTTGCATTCCGGGAAAACGTGTTTAAATTACATTTTCTCGATTAAAAAAATATTCAGAAGACCTTGATTTACAAACATTTTTCGCTGGCGCTCGGAACCACTAGTGTATATTCAAGTGATTATTACACATATAGTGAGGTAATAATAATATCTAGGTTTGCATGGAATAGAATTTCGATTGTTTTATCGTATTTTGTGTTTTTTGACAAGCGCGCATGTAAAAAAAACATTTATCTCTTTTCATCTGCGCGCGAACGTTTATAGCGTCATCTTTCTGTTGAAATACCCTCTCAAGTACCAGAGTACAAACAGGTAATAGAAAAAATTTGCCCCTCAAATAAAGTAAAAAAATTACACGAAGAAGAAGCCACAAAAGTACAAAATGCCTAGCGATGGTACTTGGAAATAAGATTAATCCTTGATGAGAAAAGTTTAATAAAGGTTTACTCTATTTTGGATAGAAATTTGTGTAATGGCTTCGAAAGCCTTGCGACTAGACAATGGTTAAACTCTAATGCAAAGTAGTGTAGTGTTGTAATTGGAACTACTGAGTCTTGGGAGATGTAGACTTATAAAGGCTGATGATGATTCAATTAATTTACTAAACAGTTACAGTTACTTGAGTAAATAATAACAAATAAACAAAAAAAATATAGTAATAATAATAATAAAAATATTATTTAATTTTCTGCAAGATTTTGTAGGACAAAATATAACAATATAATTTAATTATGTGTTCTAAATGTAATTGAATTTCTTTTTATGTGGAATATTGTAACGACCCCCCGTCTATTAATATTATATAAATTATTATATATTTATTATTACTATATTTAACTATATTTACATAGATATTTATTTTCACTACCTATTTATTTCTTAATTATTTCTACTTAAGTTAAACCTATTTGCTTATTATATATTTGGCCATGTGATCGTCAAGTGATAGGACCCTACTTCGTGATCGTAGAACCTAAGTTTTCGAATAAGTACGAGTTAGCGAATCCTAGTATAATTTTCCTAACCTATTACTACTTCGCCGGGCACATTACTGATGAAATCTAACTAATTACCGCGGTGAGCCTATTGAAACATGAACGTAAGCGCATATAATATAGTTGAACTACAGAGTCTACCCTAAATTTACCTGAGTATTTATGAGTTATAAAGCGTTTGATTAAGCATGACAAGATGTCTGTTTGAACACATCATTCTACATTTATTCTGAGTTTATTTAATGCACAAATAATGATCGATTTATTGGGCAAAATTAATTCGTGGTAAAAGAACGGTGCACCTCCTCGCACCAGTCCAGTTTGACTCATCCGAAAGACTGGGACGTCAATCCTCCACATTTATGTGTTATAAATATAGGGATAATTACCTGTGAAATCTACTAGATTCAAAGTCCGTCGGTATGTCCTATCCAGATAAGAGGGCTTATTCTTTTGGCAAAGTCTGGTACGTTAGTTTGTCGAACCTTTCAAGGAATACCTTCCATTAAAATACTTCCATAAAACCTTATCTTTATAATTACCGAAGTAACTAAAGACCTTCCCTTACATACATCAATCTTAGGTTAAAATTGAGAGCCGCCAAGATCTTTCGATCTTGGTCTCTCGTGCCGCCCCGCAGCGCCCTAGCCTACCTATTGATATAGCGATTATGATGAACAACCAACTAGTATAATGATATCTGATCCGCCGTACAGTAAAATAACTTTGATATTAATATAATGACGCAATATTCGGAACTTTACCGAAACATAAAACTAGACAATCAAGTCCAACACATATATATTAGTGTATTTAAATAAGTAACTCCGTTACCACTTCAAATCAACTGTCTCAGATAGCTTCCATCTAAGTAAGGATTATTATAAGTATTTATACTAGTAATCACTCAATCAGTGACATGTATATTAGGCGCCTATCTTCCTCTATGGAGTCAAGGGTAATCTAAAGAGACACGCGCTCCTATGTATAATTTAGCTAATTACTAGCAAAGGTTCCAACCCTGGATCCCAATTTATAGTTTTACAACTAGACAGAAAGACTACCACCGAGACTTTCAAATTGAAGAGATAGAATATTGACTTCTCTCGTCAACGTCACGAATAGGAAACTATATTCCTCTGATTAGAATACATGTTAGACTTAGCTAGTCAAGAGAATTGATTTACTCTAAGTAAATGGTTCAAACAGCATAGTGACTTAGCGATACAAGTTTCGATACGGGAGTTATACCCACATAAAGTCAATCATTGACTAGTTGGTTATCTACCTGATTTTACTTTTGTAAGTATCAGAGTAGTAAAATGACTTTTGTCAATACTTCCTTACGGCAAGTTATATTCTTTCGAATAGGGTTTTAAACTCGTTGGCTTTCCAACTTACTTTACTTCAAATAAAATGCGTATAGCAACATGACTTTACTTTAAGGTTAGATTTAAAACTGGTTGGATGTCCAACTTACTTTACTTCAAAGCAATAGATTGATTTTAGATAATTATGTACAAATCAAAGTAATGGAAAGATCTCACTCGTGATATGCTTCGCCAGTGTAGAAAATCCAGATGATTCACAGCACCGTAATATAAGTGTTCACCCGTAAGCCCAAGCACCGAATGCCCCTCCAAAACTGTGCACGTTCTCACAGCGTCGCCGCTCCCACTCGCTCACAATAAAATCGCGCAATATAAAAATGACGGTATTTTCATACAACTTTTATAAAGGCCGATATGAATGCCGGATTTCATTAACCTAACTACAATTAACTAGTATTCAGTATGTAATATAACGGAAAAAGTATTATTTTTTCATATTCTGATACTATTTAACCACTATCGTTCTCTATTTCGAAAGTCGTCCTATGTTTTTGAAACCCTTTAATTACCCACTTTAGTGCCTAACATTTTTAGATAGCAAATCACTTGATACCGCAATTCAAGAAGGAGAATATTTCGGCTGTATTTTGTTTCTTATACGAATATATCTATATTTGTGAAAGATACGAAGGCTGTACCGTTACAATATGGACCTTTGTAGTCTGTCTTAAACTTTAAGGTGCAACGCTTCGCTCATCGCGCGAAATTCAAATTTTCTTGCGTTTTTTGTCAATTACATCTTAATTACTCATTCTGGATTCATTGAAACCATTTTTGCGCCAATAAATAAGTTGTTTTAAGTAATTACGGGTAAAATGATCACCTAAATAACATTGGTTTAGCTACAAATCTCAATAAGCTGATTTTCATCTTGGTTTTTGGTTTAGTGAGAAATTTATTTATACTAGCTTTCAACTTGAATATTTGGTTTGTGTAATTTCTTGAAACAATCAATTTGTTATCGCAAAATTAGTTTTCATACACCTACGATGAGTAATTAAGCTGTAATTGACAAAAAAAGCAAGAAAATTTGAATTTTGCGCGCTGAGCGAAACGTTGCACCTTAAATGCTCTTGGGCATACAAGTGTTTATTTTTCAAATTTAGTTCTTCGCAGACAAAGGCTGATAATAAGGCCTGATACATGTAAAAAATAGCTTAATTATGTTTGGTTAAAGAGCCTAATATTTCACTCTGACACTCGCCTAGCCTTCGGCACTGGGGGATATACGTCTTGGACAAAATTGCTTGTTTTATGCACTCGTTGTACAATCTATATTATTTCATCACACAATATCGTAAATATAATAAATAATAGTCATACAATTTCTATGATTTACAGGATAAGGAAAGGGTATGCAAAGTGGAATGGGGCTCATAGTACGCATGATTGTGAACAACTTTTACTATGGGACCAAACCTGAAATCGGGGGGGGGGGGGAAACAACTGTCCCATACACTTTGTCCAGTGTCATTGACATTTTTCTATGGAACAGCTGATACTTTTTTCTCGATTTCAGGGTTGGTCCCATAGTAAAATTTGTTCATTATGATGAGTATTATAAGCCCTTTTCGGCTTAGCATCCCTTTTCTTATATCCCTGTATTCAATAAATTACCAAACTTTCATGTAACATCTTCGACCATAGTGTACTTTGTAATCGCGCCACCAAAGCGCACATGTCATCAATCAAGGGCTCGTCTCGGGGTAAGACGCCCCCGCCGGGGGGTAAATCTCTCTTTTTTACCGAAGCTGCTCGTGATCTAACATCAACATAAAGGGGAATAGATCCCGCATTAAGGTATACCGGTTTTGTGCTCGGTTTTTGATGTTGACAGGTCGCGTAAAGAAATACTCGTGTTTTGTTATGTCGTGACATATTTTGGAAAAGCGGACCCATATCGCGATTTGTGTGAAAGTTTATTTAAAAGTACGAGTACCCTTATTTACTACGCGAAAACGCGCTTTTATCAGTATACAGATCATAACTGTGCCCCGGAAATAATACGCTCAAAAGACCCTATGCTCGTGAATCGGGACTTCTATGACCGGCTCAGTTGGCGCGATTTGGATTTGGAGTTGGTTGGAAAAATATCTGTGTAAAGTAATACCTACCGCTTATTTTTAGGAAGCATTACTTAGGATGTTGTAACTGGATTTTTGGACAATAAAAGTATTTGTATTTGTATTGATTTATATCATCCCACGTCCGATGTGTGATTTTTTTTTCGAGTTTTTTTTCCTGTTGATATAACTACTTGTTATAATAAATATTATCTTATTTTTGGTTGTTATATATCTATATTGTTATCTACATATTGTTATAATATATATTATCTTTGGTTCATAAAGCTTTGTTAAGATGTGATGTTACGCTCAGCGCGCCAAACTAAATGTTCTTGTGTTTTTTGTCTATTACAGCTCTGGGTTGAAAAAACTAATTTTGCGCTAACAAGTAGGTTGTATCAAGCAACTAACCAAAAAGACTAGCCAAAAATATCAAGTTTAAAACCAGTTTATGTAATCTTGTCACATACTTACTTGCTTACTTACTTAACACTTACACTTATACTTACTTACTTGTGGTTTATTGTAGTGAATTTTGTCACTAAGCCAAAAACCAAGATGAAAATCAGCTTATTGACATTTTGTAGCTAAGCCAATGTTATCTAAGTCATCATTTTAGCCGTAATTAGGAGATAAACGCATACCCCCGAATACTGAAACGTTTGTTAACTTTGACGACAGATTAACCCCGAATACTGAAACGCTTGTAAACTTTGACAACAGATTAATTCTAATGCTGCCTTTGTCTGGCAGTAAGCAAATGACAAAGGCAGCAACAGAATTAATCTGTCGTCAAAGTTAACAAACGTTTGTGTATTCGGGGGTAAGTCTATTGCTGCCTTTGTCATTTGCTTAGTGTCTATTTTTTTTTTTTTATTTTTTTTTTTTTTATAGAATATGGATCCCCAACAGAAGTTACACATTACATTCACATTATGAAACATAGGCATCAAGCAGGGTGCACCCCCAATTACAGGAGACCACGTCGTGCTCATGGAGGTTCGACTAGACTAAACTAAAATGAAAATATTTTTGCTGCCTGCAGAGTACAAAATAGTTTAAATTAAATTTAGGTTACATTGGAAGTGGAAAAATTTACTAGCGAGTCTTGATTATACAATGAGAAAATGTAGCAATATATGAAACGAGTTAAAACTAGGAAACATCAATATAATTATATTTAAATTTGGCAAATATTAGCCGACCAACGAAATTTTGAGAAAAAAAAGAGGGAATGTTACTTATATAATGAGATCTATGTAAATAAGTTACTAAATACTTACATTATTAATGAGATCAATGGATTTCTTAAATTTAGATAGAGAATCGCTTATGTCTAAATTATGATTTTTAGCAAGACTGTTGTAGTGCCTACAGAGCCTAGGCAAGCCAGAATAGAATCCTAAGTTACTTCTGCAGTATGGTATGTTAAAGAAATTATAAGTTTTGTTTCTTGGAAGGCGAGATGGTGCATTGAATCGTAACTCATTCAGTAAGTGTGTACAATCGATATTACCATTAAAGAGCTTATGAAGGAAGCGTAGATCGCAGGCCTTACGTCTGTTTGAAAGAGGCATCATTTTGTAATGTTTAAGTCTAGTAATATAACTTTGATATTTTTTTGCTAAAGGCAGTGTCAAAGGCAGTATTAGAATTAATCTATTGTCAAAGTTAACAAACGTTTCAGTATTGGGGGGATAAGCTGTTGCTCACTGTACAGGTGAAGTCGCTCGCATAAGCTGGTTATAACTTTGTTTCTTTGTTTATCTGTATCAAAAATATTCCGCAATATCGCCGACCAGCTAGTTACGAACACAGAATAATATCATTATCTGGGACAACGGACAAATTGTATTTCTACCTAAAATTATTCGTGCCCTGTGCCAGTGGAATTCCATTTTCCCGCCAACACTCTCCGGAACTTAACGAACTGTCACATTTTCGCGCCAAAATGAGCGCCGCCATAATTAGGTTCAGGGCCTGTGCTTAGTTTTACTTAACGGTAAAAGTGAGAGGAAATCCCTCGAAAATGGCGAGGATATTCGGTTGTTGCTTACTGACCACTTAAGGGGCTGATTATGGTGTTTCTAGACGGTTTGAGCTTATGTTTAATACCGAAGGATTATTACCGTCATTGTGATATACAGTAACTCCTTATCAAATGTTGTCAAGATCCGTTCAGCTGTTTAGCCGTGATAACGCGACACACATCCAGACAGAGAGCCAAAGTTACTTTCTAGTTCGCTAGATGGCTTAATCCAGCTCTGTGCATGTTTTAACGTTTTGTATGGACTGACAGTTATAATGTAGGGAGTTTTGAATCGCGCAAACGAAGTTTTTCCTCGAGAAGAACGTATTATTTTTTACTATGAAAACTGACGTGGTTTTGATACATTTTGTTTTAATAAAACGGGAATACTCACGTTAAATTGAGTCGGTTATTCCGACTATAGTTTCGATCACATTCGGTGACCTTTATCAAGGAATGCTCAGCGAGACACGCGCGCAACCTCGCTTGCCTCTTGATAAAGGTCACCGAATGTGATCGAAACTACAGTCGGAATAACCGACTCAATATAACGTGAGTATTCCCGGTTTATTAAAACAAAATGTATTAATTTTTATAGCTCGAAGCTTTACATATTGGTCCTGATTGCCGCTATATTTCAAAGAATTATAATATTAGTTAGGAAGGATTAGGATTACGATATAAAATTTGATTTGAAATATCATCTACATTTGTATTTTATTCAATTATTATTATATATTCTATGTAAAATGTAAAATCTAAACTTAACAACAAACAAAATTAAAATAATTACTCGAATAAAAATTGAATCTAAAATATCTAGGTACTTGAAATATAATAAAAATGGACACTGGGTAAATACCCTATGCACGAAAAGAATATGAGTTTTTTTTTATTACAAAGGTCGCTTTTTATCAATAAAAACAGTAGGTAGGTAAACTGAAAAATCTCGGGTGACATGATGGAGCACATCTAATTAAGAAAAGAAAGAAAATAAATTCAAAAAAATAGTAATTATTATTATGAAAACTGATCTGGTTTTGACACATTTTGTTTTAATAAAACGGGAAGGCAAGAAGAGGTTGCGCGCGTTACGCTTAGCATTCCTAGATAAAGCCCACCGAATGTGATCGAAACTATAGTCGGAATAAGCGACTCAATTTAGCGTTAGTATTCCCGTTTTATTAAAACAAAATTATTATTATTATTATATTTTTTTTTAGTTAATTATTTATTATTATTGATTAATTTAATTAATTCAAATTAAGAAATTCTTATGAGTAGAATGGTTTACTATTCGGTCCGCTGCGCAATGAAAGAGCAGCGTACCGCCATAATCTAATTACCATTATCCCCACTAACACTACGTTATTTCTTCAAGACAAAGCATAAGGAATAATAATCCTCTAAGCTCGAAGGTGACTGTGAAATAAGTAATCAGAAGACAAATGGAGTCTTTGTGACGAGACCTCGGGAAAATGAAAAAGAAACAGTTTTTCTTTGAAGTTTAGTTTCTTTGTATATTATTTTTAAGGGGTATAATTAAAGTCTGGAAATGGCCATGTACTTGTTCACGTGATTTAATAATACAAAAAGGGATGTTAGATTATATTATTTTAATATGAGAATTAGAAAAAAATACACTTTGCTATGATACATTGATATTTGACCGAGCGAAGCGAAGTTCTCAGAGTTTAAATGGGACAAATCGGCATTTGTATCTTTGTACGACGATAACTCGAGAACCGTTGATCCGATCTTCATGAAATGTTGTAGGCAAGCAGTTCATTTCAATATAATTTTTATGTACCTTCCTGTCCAGTCGGGTAAAAAGTAAAATAAATATTTTGACTCTCCGAGTCTAAGCGAACAAGTTGCACTAAAAATAACAGTTATGATTATATTATATTACATAAAGTTATATACAATTTTTAGTTCGAATATGAGCTGAGTCGGTTCAGGGGGTTGTAAAGTTATGGGGGACGCGAGGTCTCAGTTCGGCACGAACTAGTAGAAATATAATAATCGAGATAACGAACTAGTTATACAAAAGGTGATCAGAAGTGCTAGCATGCGACAAAAGCGCCTTCGAGAAAAGCGCAAGCGCATGCGACAAAAGCTTTTTCTTATGCAAGAACAGGACACGGCTACGATTATGTATACGTTTGTCTCATTTTTCACGTCACGAAGAGTAGACAATATTTTGTGCAATGGTGATAATGATCACACTAATATTATAAATGCGAAAGTTTGTGTATAAGTATGTAAATAGGTAAGTATGTAAGTGTGTTTGTTCCCGTTCAACTCAGTAACGGTTCCACGGATTTTAATGAAATTTGTTATGGAGGTAGCTTGTACCCTGGATTACCACTTAGGCTAAAAATATTCGGTTTCTGTAGAATAGCGGATGAAACCGCAATTAATTGCACTTTACGCCGCCTTTTAGTTATAAATAAATTGAAAAATGGTGACCCCTAAGCTCTTAAAGATGAGTGTGTGGTGTGTCCCATATAATAATACATAAAATACGTAAATATAAGATAATATGAAACCGAAATAATAAATGGATAAAGAAATATAATTCATAAATATACAATACAAAAATACTTACCTTGCGAAGTGGAATCGCTATCCGCTTCTGATTAAACCGCTGCGCTCGCGCCGGTTACGTCGATGCGCAGGAGTCCTGCGCATGCGCCGTGCCACCGACGCGAAGACAGAGTATCCTACCTAACGGTTGAGCGTGTTTTTGTTCGCGAGATAATTTATACTGTAATTCGGTTTTCGTAGTTGTTACGCAGTGAAATAATAATAACAATTCTGTGGAACATTGTTTACTGTGTCATAAGTAGAAATAAACATTGAACTTGAACATAGTGGAGTGATTTCCTTTGTCAACACCCAGGACATACACCCATAAGTGTAATCATATTTTGTCTCATCGTTTTTCCTTAAATATTGTTTGCTAAAATTTCTCCGTCGCGAAATGCCCTTTGTTACGATATTTTATTTTCTGAAGTGACGTGGAAGTTCGGCACATGCCGGTAGTTTTATTCAGCCACAAATATTTATATCTCTTATTGCTTTCATAATAAGGGTCGAGCTGTTTTCCTGGTCTTATTATACGGGCTTGTTATTTGCTTTCTTTGCTTTAATTTATCAATATGCTGACGTCAGATGCTTTCATATATTTTGTTTGTTGTAAGCGTACCTAATTATATTTAGTACTAGCCGTGACAATTATTAAAAAGTATCCTAAGTTCGTCTTTGTAATATGCAGGAACTCCTTATAAAATTTTATCAAGATCTGTTCAGCTGTTTAGTCGTGATAGCGCTACAAAAATCCATACAAAGTGACAAAGTTCGCTAGATGGCGTTGATCCATTTTTGTGCATTTTTTGCCGTTTTGTATGGACTGACAGTTGTAATGTAAGGAGTTCTGAATCGCGCAAGCGAAGTTTTTTCCTCGATACAAACGTATTCATTTTTATGTCTCGAAGTTTTATTGGTCTGAATCATAATATTAGTTAGGATTCTTAGGATCTATCACAGTCTGTGGTGATAAAATAGCCCCTAGATTGTGCTCCATAAGAATTCAGCAGGATGCGTAAGTCTCCGAAGTAGAAATATTTATCCATATATAATATAGGTGTCTTAAAATCTTGGTTGAACAGGTACCTTATAGGTATCGTGGTCCATCCTAGACCACTTCGTTGATCACAATCAAGTAAGATGTGGACAAAAGCAAACCAACAGATAATTTAAAAATAAAAAACGAGAGCTATAATAATTATATAATAAACAAGTAATATGTGTATAAGGAAAATAAGCAAAGTGTAGGCTATATCGCTCCGAAGAAGTATAGAAGAATCTAAAGACTCCTTACTGGTCAAAATTGGTCAAGCCGTTTAAGCTACAGGAGGTAATATAGGAACACAAAAACTTGTTACTTACCTACTAACAAACTAACATACTCCAAAACTTTTCCCACCTAGGCCAGTCGGGTAAAACAAGAAAAATAGGTTATTTCCTCCATCACCGAACATAAAATCCCAACAACACCCTGCTTGATCGACTAGCAATCAGTTCTGGAACAAGTCGCGCTATTGTATTGTAGATAAATAATAAAAAATATTAGTGGAAGTTTTTCACACAGCGCCATCTAGCCCCAAGCTAAGCAAACTTGTACTATGGGAACCAGAGAACTGATAGAATACATAAATACTTTTTTTGTATTGTAAATACGTGCGTAGAATACATAGAAACACCCAGACGAAGAACGAGCATCCATGTTCATCACACAAATGTTTGTCCTGGGTGGGAATCGAACCCACAACCTATAGATCAGAAGGCGGAACTCCACTCACTGAGCCACAAGGCTAGTCAAGTAATTATACGGATTGAACATCTTGAGCCAACTCAATATTTTTTCGCGTTTATAAGATGCAGCACATTTCAAAAGGCCCACACTTAGCCCAGTTAATTTAGCGTTTGACCCGGAAGTAATTCATATCAGGATATTTTTTTCAGTACATAATTGTAGAACCAGCTTGTCATAGTAATATACAATAATTAAACAAAATGCTTATCCTGAATAGACTCAAATTTTACTGTTTGCAATATCGTCTCTATTTGCTCTATGTGACCTATTAATTTAATTTAATATTTATTCTACGTAAGCAAGTTATAACAAACGCAATTTTATATTTATGTTATGAATTATGTCCGGGTCCTCCATACTAACCTCCGAATACTGAAACGATTGTTAACTTTGACAACAGATTAATTCTAATGCTACCTTTGTCTGGCACTAAGCAAATGACAAAGGCAGCAATAGACTTAATCTGTCGTCAGAGCTAACGAACGTTTCAGTATTCGGGGGTAAGTCACGTAATTTGACTGGGCTATATCACCGTGTAGATATTTAATAATAAATTCGGAAATGCTGAGAATATTAGTATAAGCTGAAACAATCTGATAACAGAACTTAACAAAATTTATACAAAACTATACTTAGACTACACAAAACGCACAGATTACCCAGAGACCATTGAAGGTCTGAAGATAACACTATCAGCGTAGCCAGTATGCTAGCGGCGCTATCACGCTTGAAGGCAATGCCTACTTACTTATGCCAGATAAATACCGTTCAAACGCACTAAACACTTCTAATCCACCTTCCTAATAAGAACAGCAGAGGTGTGGAACTCATTACCTGCGTCTGTCTTTCCGAACAGATACAATCCGGGGCTGTTCAAGAAAAAAGTGAATAGTTATCTCCTAGGCAAGCGTGCTACATCTTCGGCCACATCGTCGCTTTCCATCAGGTGATATTGTGGTCAAACGCTTGACTAGACAGTTGTAAAAAATAAATAAAAAATACCATCATCGCATGAACGCTTTGGTGAAATTTCGAAAATGAAGTGGAAGTCGGTTTAAAAACGAGATGAGTATAATTCCTACCTACTACCTCCTTTTTCGTATCTAGACCAGCGCTTAAAATTTGGTAAAACCATTTTCATTTTAAGGAAAGCGATTTGGAACAAACCTGTTTGAAATTGTATTCGAGCGACGGATGTTGTGCTAATCCTTTTTCGTACAGATTAACTTTTTTCACTGATTGGACAGGGCTATAAAGGGTCCTCTTTAATTTAATCAAAAGGGTTCTCTATTAAATATTTAGAAGACGGGTGAGTTGTGGATACTTTATTATTTGTTCTGTATCGTATATACGATACAACATCGAAATTCCAAAATGTATGTATTACTCTTCAACCAAAATAAAATGGATGGACTCGCCCTAACTAAACATCTTCCTTAAAAATAACAAGTCAAAACCATGGCACTTAGGCTTCAATACGTAATTAAAGGTATGCATGTTACATTTGTCATAAAAAAGACACACAGGGGTCACAGGGGTGAATTATCTGACATTTCCTCAGAAATAAAAGCGTGACTCTCGTGATTAACAGGCATTTATTAAAATTAAAAACTCACAGACCGTGACTGTGTCAATCCAGATAGATTGACTTCGGTTGAAATCTCCGATGTCAATTTGATCGATGCTGCCTTAACAATAATGCACAGATGAAAATATGGTTAGTAGTCTGACAACGAATGCTGGGCCGTGTTAAGTAAGGTCGTCGGATGATACTCGATGACATTTGCATCATACTTGTAATGTCATGGAGCGTCGTCGGACGATCTTACTGAACACGGCTCTGGTGCCCTAGCCCCTATGAATATGGAGCGTTTTTTTATGGTGTGAAGAAAAACCACGAAATATTTGTGAAATTATTAGTTAATAAGATAAGATTACACTTTTTACATATGTTACTGAAATTATAGTCAAAAATTTAGATTAAATCAATTAAATGAAAAAAGCCTACATGAATCACTCCACAAATACTTAGCACTTTTAATGTATCAAAGACCAACCTGGCACCCGTAAATTTTTATTTGCCAGTTAATTTTAATGGTTCTAAAGGGCAACATTAAAAGTAACGCAATATGAACACAAATAAATCATAATAGGATATTTGACTTTGAAACTGGCAACATTTCATAACGTAACGGATCCCTGGAGCGTAACTTCGAAGCACTTAGCTGGTGGCATTATACTATAAGTTCACGTTCGAATAGTTCTCACTCGACACTCGATAGTTACATACTTATGAGACTGTCTACCACAAAAATACTCCACCTAAATCGTATGTAGTAATAACTAAAGGTGCCTATACATGGCCTGACCTGACATCGTGCGAAAGGGACAGCTAGACTTGAATTTCACGGGAGTAAAAGAAGCTAACTATTAAGGTTATAGCTTCTCTCTTTCGCTCTTCCAGAAACTTATATGTAGCCACACGACCTCACACGAGGTCAGGCCATGTATAGGCACCCTAACTCAGCTACTTTTTTTTCTCTTATTTTTTGGCTCCACTCGTTGTGTATTTAGCCAGTCTCAAGTATAGTATATTTCAAGTGAAGTCAAATATTTCAGAAATAAATAATACGCAATCATAGTATAAGTCAAGCAAAGTAAGTCACGGTCAAGTCTGTGTTATGCCCCAGTAAACTGTTGGAGACTTTTTTTTTTTCCTCTAAGAGGATTTGGCGTCGCACGTCTTATGCATTTGCCAGTGTCAAGTATACAATGTATACTTGACATCTTCATATATATTCTCAAGTTTTGTTAGATATTATCAAACAAGTCGTAGTCACGGTCAAAGTCGAGAAAAGCAAGTCACGGTCAAGTCCAAGTCATGCCCCAGTAAAGTGGTGAAAACTTTACTAGAGCCTTCTATGGAGTTTTGGAAACAACACGAAAATTCACGATTCACGACATTATACCATTCACCAACTCTCGTGCATGTACACAAACATTTAACGGGTAAAAATTCACCGTTTTTACACATTAACACTCGAAATAACACAAGTTTTAGAAAAAAATAATATGACGCGACATGAATTCTTCACGTTCCCGCCAAAACCGTTGGAGACTTTGCTAGAAGGAGTTTTGGAAACAGCACGAAGAGTCACGTTTTACAACATTATACTATTCACCAACACTCGTGCACTTTCACGAACACTTTAATGAATGAAAATCCACCATTTATACACATTAATGGGGCCTTGACCTACTAGCATGATGTAGGGCACTTTCTATATAGTACTTGGCTACCACCCTCGACTTGGAAATCTGTCGACAAGCCCCTACGGAGTCTTCCTCCAGACTCGTTTGGGTCCATGCTAGGTGTTTTACTATCTTCGTCTGCACCGTCACGTAACAACAGGTCTACAGGTCAACAGTCTACAGTCTACAGTCTACAGTCAACAGGTGAGATGTAGTTAAACGCCTAGCCGGTTGACCCTTTTTTTTTATAGCAAGCATTGAGTCGGCCTGCACTTCATTAGCACGGCCTGCGCGTTGAGTCCTCAGGTGGCGGTCGCCGAATATGGGGGCAGCGGCATGTTTTTCGATTAACCGCAGAAAAAGTGAGAACTCAGAGTAGGGTACTTCTGAGTGAGTTCTCAGTATTACAATGCACAGACATCTAGGTGGGGATCTATTCATGTTTAATTGCCTATTTGGGACCTAAGTTTATTGCGTTTATTTACTTTGCAATTAAAGACGTGACTGTTCCGTTTCGCGCTTTTGAATGCGCCCTTCTGTAGTTTGATGGAGCTTTATTACACAGCTTAAACTCAAATGCTTCTTTGTTAAAGTTTTACGAGCTACTAGCTGACGCTAGTTGGTGTCTTCAGGCTCACAAAAAATACAAAGTTTGAAGTAAAATCAAAGAAAATCTACACGAGAAGAATGACAATCTCTTAAAAAAATCTATTTAAACTAGATGGCGCTTGCGTATTTAGTCAGCTAATGTCCAAACTGTTATAAAATCCGATTAAAATATGGTTAATACAGAGGTATAGTATTGGTATTCCGCAATTTAAGGTTAAGTTAAAATTATATTGCAATATACGACGCCAAAAATATGTTTCCTAAATAATGTTTTTAATGCCATCTCTTGAGAACCTAGTGTTTCGAAAATAAAATATAAAAATACTGATATTATTAATGCAAAAATATTCATTACAAGTCGCGTTTTTTTTCCATACCATTATGAATAAGTTAGCTCGGGTTTCTATTTCAAGACAAGCAGAAATTGTGACGATCATGTCGTCTGCGACATTATCGTCACAATTTAAAGAACTAGGCGACATCTTACGTTCTTATCAATATCACAGTCGGGTTTCGAATCTTTTTATGTACATTAGCACTCTTAGCATAATTTTTCTATGGTAAAATCAATGGACAACCGGGTGCGCAAATACTTAGCAGACGACAAATGTTAATTTTTAAAACAAAATTTGAAAGGTCGTTTTGTTTTTTAATGTCTGGAGTGTCATAGGCTTCATTTTGTAATCGACGTTTCGTTTTTAAAAATAATAATATTACATAATATTTTTATTATTATTTGTTAGAAAATTCGCCCAAATTATAACGCATATTCTGTGAAAATTTAAACCGAATACCTATTACAAATATCCTATTATATATATCGGTTTAAAAGATACAGCCCTAAAAAGGAAACGTAGGCATAGTACCTACATTATTTGGGTAAGAATAAAATAATTTTCTTTATCTGTAATGTTAAGGGTAATAATAGAGTCGTCCTTGTAATACGAACTGAAATATTTTCCGTGTAACATTTAAGGATTTCCATTGGAACATAAGTACACACATTACGTCTCTATGTCAATACAAATTCAACGTTCTGAAATCATATAGCGAAAGGAAAACACGTATGTTTGATTCGTGGAATGGGACTCGCGTGAAAATACATCTTCTATTATATCTTGTTTAATATTTTACTTTCAAAATAATCTGAATTCTGCGATCCCGAAGCAACAAGAACCCATCCAAGCGTGGGAATAATGGAATAACTGCACAACCTGTCGTGCAGTGCAGCGCTCTAAGAGGGCGGCCCTTTTTCAACAGTGGACGTTTTCTGGCTGTCGATGATGATGATGATAATGATAATGAATATCTGAAAGTATTTTTGATAGTTATTTTTAGCATAAACTATGAAATGATCAAGTCGTTCGTCTGATTTTAATTTTAACGCTTGCCCATTGCTACACGTAGCGCTAATAACGTAGCTTCACTGTTTTTTTTTTTTTTTTATTTTACTCGGTGATGAGATGAGCAAGTCGCTCACCTGATGTTAAGCGTCACGCTTACCCATAACAGTTCAGTGCCACCTACAATTCTGAACTTCAACAGTTCAAAACTATGCGCGGCAATGCACTGCGCTCGTCACCCTGAGATGTTAGATGTTACATCTCTGTATGCCCAGTAATTACGCTGGAAGCATTGCCTTTCAATCCGGAACACAGTATTCCTTGCACACTACTGCTTGGCAGTTGAATAACTGGCAAAGATGTGGTACTTCCCCAGGCGGACTCTGCAAGAGAGCCCTACCACTAAACGCAAGAGCACGCAGAGCACTCTTATTGCTAGTAGCGCAGCTTTACTTAATAGTGTGGACCAGGTTTCCTTGTGTAGGACCATGGAACACACAAACACACGGACAACCAACATCTAGACCCAGAGCAGATATTTAAAATCATCATCCAACTTGTGCCCGGCCGGGAATCGAACCCGGGACCTCCTGCTCATAAGATAGACACGCTGCCAACTAAGCCAAGAAGTTTGTCACCATTGACTTACTTCAAGAACGAGACACGAAGGCCACTCCAAGCATCTTACATCCAATAACTACAACAATAAAGCCACGCTCTACCAAACGCTAAATTTTGTCGAAACGCGACATTTCCGCGAGAAATAAAACGTCACGATATTGCGACGATAAAGCAAACGTTATTGCTCTGTTAGCAATAATACAACGCAACGAGGATCGGAATTAAGGGCCGGCAAATAAATAATTTTTAACGCCGAATCGGTTTCGACCTTTTGGATGGTTCGGGATAAAGAGTCGCCGCATGTTTTATACTATAGGTTTATGAGTAACTAGCTGTTACCCGCGACTTCGTTCGTCCACACCCATAAAAAAGGAGCCTATGTCCGTCTCCGACCCTTAAGCTATATCTATGTTACATCATGATCCGTTCAGTCACTTAGCCGTGATAATGCGACAAACATCCAGACAGAAAGAAAAAATTACTTTATAGTTCGATAGATAGCGTTGATCCATTTTTGTGCATTTTTTGTAATGTAGGGAGTCCTGAATCGCACAAGCGAAGAAGTACACAAGAACCGAAAGTTCAAAAAGTATTTTATTTTATGTTTCTTTTCTTTAATGTGTTATTTAATTATTTAGCCTCGTCGAAATTACAGGTGGCCAAAGAGCTGGTGCTTACCTCGGTCAAAGGGTGAGTTTGGCAATTCAAAGGGGTAATGTCGCCAGCTTTTTGGGCACCTTACCCGTAGGCAGCGACTTAGATGCGGTTTTTTATTTGTAGATATTTTAGATTTAATTTATTTAAGTACTTATTTTAATTTTGTTTATAGTTTTAGTTTGTACATTTAAGTTTAGATTATATTATAAATAAATATCCATTTTCCAGAGAATTGGGAAATTTCACCATTAAATGGTTAATATGGAAAAGTTTGTATGGAATAAAAAAAACATGCGGTTTTTTATTTGTAGATATTTTAGATTTAATTTATTTAAGTATTTATTTCAATTTTGTGTGTAGTTTTAGTTAGTTTGTTGACCGAGCGAAGCGAAGGTCTCAGAGTTTACTGGGACAAATCGGCATTTGTATGTATATTTGTCCGATGATAACTTACGAACCGTTGATCTGATCTTCATAAAATTTTGTAGGCAAGTAATTCATTTCAATACAATACGAATTTTTAAATTCGAATATGAGCTGAATCGGTCTAGGGGTCGTGAAGATATAGGGGTCGCGAGGTCTCAGTTCGCCGCGAGCTACTAGTTATTTAGATTAAACCTAACTTACTACCTAGAGACCATTGAAGGTCTAAATTCAGTACAAAAAAGTGGTTCACTATCTACGAGTACAAATTCTTATAGCTCAGTATAATCACGCGTTAAATTGGAATCGAGATGAAATTGCAATTTACTCGGCGACTAAAATTGCAACTAGTATCAAGTGTGCGGTTACCTTAAAAACGTTTTATATATTCTGTCCGACCTTTTCAAATGAAGCTGTAATGCTCAAAGCATTTGTGGTTTCATATCAAAATGTTTCTTTATCATTTTAAACCAAATTTATTTATGTTAAGCGTTGTTTCACAAATGAACCTGTATTTTTACGCGATTGCCCAATAAAGAGGATAATGTTTTGATAAGTATTGTGTGTCTATATTACCTAAATATTATTATATTATTTTGTGTGCCTAAACAGCTGGACCGATTTTGATGAGTGAGGTGTCGTTGGATTCATCTTTGCGTCAGTGATATATGCTACATTTTTGCCGGTTTTTTTTTAAATACTTGTAAGGAAAACCACAACCAACCTCTGACATCATTGGATAGTTTCATACAAACGTAACAAGATATTTTTTCCGAAACTAGTCGTCCACTAAGCCAAAAACTTAATCGGGCTCTTTACGGATCCCGTTTACGCCGTTCCCGGCGCTTTTTAACGGGACCTTGGTAAGTACTGCGTGTTTGTTTAGACAGACATATTCCAGGATAGCAGCTACTCGTCATTATGAATATTTTTATTATGGAACCAACATTTTTATTGAAAATTGAATTGAAATTGATTTTACGCCTAACTAATGTAATTGAAATAAATGTTACTTTATTTTATGTATGTAGCTATTATGTCGAATAAATTTTATTCTATTCTATTCTATTATGTTATTGAATGATAGAGCAAAAACCAAGTAAGATTATTTTTTATTGATTGGATCATTTTTCAATTTGTATCTTAAAAGTTTATCCTTTTAAGGTACAAATTGAAAAATGACACGTAGACATATCGGGGAAAATACACTACATTTTCTTTATTTTTTGAAATATTACAGATTCCACGTAAAATTAGTAAAAGCGATGATAGCTCAGTAGTTATCGCGTTCGGATTGCTTGCCGCAGGGCATGGATTCAAATCCTAAGCTACAAGGGATGACAAAAATCGTAAGGAAACAATAGCCTAGTTGTAGGGTACTTTCAATTACTCGTCTGGCTAGCTAACACCCCCAATTTGAAAACCTGTTGCCAAGCTCCTATTGTATATTCCGGCAGCCTCACTTGAGAGCCAGTTTCCATTCCAGACTTGTGTGTTTACTATTCTTGACCACACCGACCCTTGATATCCGTTTATTTTGTGGTTATATGATAATGCTTAAAAAATGTTCCAAGGAATTTTGGTAGACCCCAAGCACTGAAAAAAAGCTTAGCAAAGTACATCGATGCTCTATAATTCGGTTTAGTTTGCTCACTAAACTTAGTAGTTAGAAATAACGGGCTTATAGGAAAAGGTCCCAAAGCAATTGCCGTTTTAATTAGCTAGAAGATAATAAAGGAAATAAGCCGGAACCGGAACCGGAAGGAACTCCTCGGTTAGTAGATGCCCTGGGTTTTTTTTTAAATGTAAACGGGGCTTACTTAATGTGGTTTTGACAAATTTTGTTTTAATAAAGAAAAAATTGAATAAAAAAGACTGAAAAAAAAGACCACCGAAAAAAGAACACCGAATGTGACCTAAACTATAGTCGGAATAACTGACTCAATTTAAAGTGAGTATTCCTGTTTTATTAAAACAAAAATAAGTAATAATGGAAGTTATTGTTTCCGAAGTTCAGAAGTTTAAAAAGTACACCAACAAACATATCAGTTTGTTGGTGTACTTTTTTCATGTGATAGAATTGAATTTTCTTTAAACAAGAATTTTATAATGTGGAATTTAAAATCGGCGCCCACTGAGTCACAGTCTCAGTCTAGCCCAGCCGAACATAAATTAAACCGACAAATATACTGGCGGAGATTGTACAAAACAATGCTTGTAGCGCGTATCTGGAATCTATGGTTTTTTTCTGTTAAAAAAAAAAGAAAAAACTAGTAGTGTTCCGCGACTTTGCGTGCATGTTTGAGTTGCTGCGTATTTTTAGGATACATGTCTAAGAGCTCTTTTGATAAAAGGAACTCGTTGTAAACATAAAAATTAGGCAAAAAAGGCAACGTTTAAAAAAAATACCTATTTGAAATTAGCTCTCACAGAATTTTGTTACCACGATTTTCATTACTGAACAAAAACAAAATGAACCAAATATACCAAATGAACAAAAACAAATAGGTAATAATTCAAATGGAAACCAGCGTAGTAGGTAGCAACACAGCGTATGTAGGCCTCCCGCTAGGCCAGTGGACTGATGACACTGAAAATCGCTGTCAACATGGATGCAAATTACAAAGTGGCTCTCGAAGGAGGAGGCATTTGTTCGGCAATGGACGTCTTCAAGCTGTTGATGATGATGAAACCAACGTAGTAAACTACCGTGAAAGTCTAAAACAGTAAAAACAAAAATTGATATTGACCGCAGAAGTACTAAGTAGTACTAATTCGATCAAACCTAAAAAATATTAATTTTGATCCACAGATAAATTTTTGACCACAGAAGTAGTAAGAACAGTAATTGCTCAAAACAAAACATTAGTTAACAATGCAATCGCATCTTACAAACTTTGCTTAGTTTGGGGTCAGATGACCGTGTGTGCAAAAATGTCCCAGATATTTATTTATTATTATTTATTATTTATCTGAGTATGAAGCATGAAATCTAATATTACTATTAGTACTCACGGGATATTTACCACGATTTTTATTTTTGTTGAGTTCCCGATATTTCGGCATGCGCCATGTTCACGGGCAGACTGAACATGCGGGTGGATGATAAAAAGTTCCAAATTTAGGAGCCGGCAAACCGATCTACCCCATTGCTCAGTCTTTTGCTACGGGTACCACTGGTACTAAAACTCGATTGCAAGTCCCGACAATTCACAGTATCACTACGCATAACATTGTATGTAGTAAACCACCACGTAAGTCTAAAACAGTATGAAATGTAAATGTTTTATCAACGCTGCAATCAAGAAATCAACCACTCGCGTCTTTCAGTTCAGCTCCGTGAAAGAACAAACACCAACAAACAAACTTGCACAAGAGTAGCATTAGTAGATTAGGGCAAGTAACAAAACAACCGACCATCCAAATACTTGGCAAGGAGAAAATATTTTTGTAAATTTTATTAGGTTAGTACCAGCATCTCCTTCTGCATTCATTTAGCCATATTTTGTGATGTTGCCAACGTCGTCCCAGGAAATTAAGTTTAAGGTTCGCACAAATTTGGCACGTGTTTAGTCTGATAAGATCAGTTGCCGTTTAAATGACCTTTTGTGGCTCTCACGGTACATTTTCTCCCCGTTTACGTAGAATAACTGTTTCTTTAATTTCGTTTAGTTTTCCTTTGAGAGAATTTAGGCAAAGCCAATTTCTTGTGGTTATTTCATTCAGTTTTATAGTTAACTGTTATATAAGCTACTTAGACGCTTGTGAGCGCACTAGCTTCACACGCACTTTGCGACAAAATCTTTACTATTCATGTCGGCCGAAAATGAGACAAACGTATACACAATTGTAGTCGTGTCCTGTTTTTGCACGACAGTATGAGTAGAGAAGATTTTGTTGCGGTGCGCGTCCTATAGGCTTAGACGAGTGCCCGCGCGCCGTTGACTGCGCGGAAGCTTTGCGTCAAATCCGTGACGCACAGAAAACTACCGAATGCTCAATATATGTTATATATAATCAAATAAATCAATTAATAACATACTTAAATAACGATGGCAGGAATTAAATCTCTCTCTAAACGTAGTATATACTAGTAGTTCGCGGCGAACTGAGACCTCGAGACCCCTATATCTTCACAGCCCCTGTTCCGATTCAGCTCATATTCGAACTTAAAAATTAAATTGAAATGAACTACTTGCCTACGAAATGAAGATAGGATAAACGGTTCGCAAGTTATCATCGGACAAATATACACACAAACATACAAACATATAAACATAGAAAGATACATACAAAAGCTGATTTGTCCCAGTAAACTCTGAGACCTTCGCTTCGCACGGTCAATTACGGATGGCTTCAAAGCACAGTTTTAAAACTAGTACGGGCGCCAGCTACTTCCTAAGACGAATCTCATTATTTTATGTCTATATTTCTTTGTTCGCTAACAAATCATTGTATAGCGTTTAATTTTTACGACATTTTTTTTTTATACCACAAAAGCATAATATAAAAATAATCTTGAACAAACATTAATATTATTTATAACACAATACTGCAACAACAAGTGCTGTACTAGTTGGCAACAATAAGTTAGCATACAATAAGTTCTTTTTATCAGTTGTAAAGGACAACAGTTTTGTCGGTCAGGTTTTGGATTTGCTGTTTATTTTTTATTTTTATTTTTTATTTTATATTATATTTTGTTAATATAATATAATTTAATTTTGTGTTCTAATTGTAATTGAATTTCTTTTTATGTGGAATATGGACTTTTGTAGTCTTTTTTCAATTCAATTCATTTATTCGGACCCTGGTAACACAACACTTGGTAACGTCAAATACACAGTTTTCATATGAAATGCATTAAATAGAAATACATTATTAAAGCGGCTTCATAATGGCCTTGTCTGAATTAAATGATTTGAATTTGAATACTATAGGCAAATATTACAATATCGAAGTTTCAACAGTCGCCGAGATCAGCGAGGAAAAGTAGGTTGAGAAATGTAAACGGACTACAAAATGATGTCATCTTAGATACTGCGATAAACTGTGCAAACGAAAAAATGATAAAAAATTCAGTGTCACTTTTACAAGTTTCAGTACAATTTGTGAAAGATCTAACAGTATGGACGTGTCGGCTTAACTAGTCAATAGTCGTCTAGATCACAGAAGAGGTTTTTTTTTTACCTCTGTCTAGATAAACAGGCTTTAAGGCAAATAATTAGTCCTCAAGTTATTACATATTTCAATATGAAAACTGACGCGGCTTGACACGTTGACACAACAGAACACTTACGTTAAATTGAGTAGATTATTCCGACTATAATCGGAACTATAGTTTCGATCACATCCGGTGATCTTTTTTAAAGGATGCTGCTGGCGTGACGCGCGCGCGTCCTCGTCTTGCCTTACCGCGCGCACGTGTTGTCATTCTAACTAATATTATAAATGCGATGTAACTCTGTCTCTTTGTCTATCTGTCTCTCTGTCTGGGTGTTTGTCGCTTTATCACTGCAAGCGGCTGAACGGATCTGATTTTTGCATAGATATCGCTTAAGGTTTTTATTGGTCTTCGCGAACGAAGTCGCGGGTAACAGCTGGTATGGTATGTATGTATTACTAGTTATTACCGGGACTTGGTTTGCCTGGACATAAAAAAAGTTTCCTATGTCCGTCTTTGTGACCAATGCGGAAACTTTTTAAAATTGATTATTCCTAACTAATATTATAATTCAGAGGAATACAACCGTAGTCGTATCAGTACCAATGAAGCTTCGAGGTATAAAAATAAATACGTTCGTCTCGAGGAAAAAACTTCGCATGCGCGATTCAGAAATCCTTACATTATAACTGTTAGTCCATACAAAACGTCAAAAAATTCACGAAAATGAATCAAAGCCGTCTCAAAGTGAACGTAGGAAGTAACTTCGTCTCTCTGTCTGGATGTTTGTCGCGTTATCACGGCTAAACGGCTATACGCATCTTCATAGATAAAGAGATACTGTATATCACAAAGACGGACATAGGATACTTTTTATGTCCACGCGAACGAATTCGCGGGTAACAACTAGTATCTATATAAAATGCACTACAAAATTCAACAGAATACAAAGTCCTTACTGTGTCTACAATTTCAGAATGCTCTTACCACAAGCGATAGCGGAGTCAATTTAAGTTGGCAAGTTAATTTATACAAGTTGGTCGATGCCTGTTCGAGACTTGTGTTCAGAACTGTATATTGTATCCTCTTAGCAACCAGGATATTTAACTTCGTTACTTTTGGTTGTAGTCTGAAAATATTTACAAACTTGTAAACCTTTTGAGTTCCTTTTAGTTCTACAGTTATCTATCTCCAGGGTCTGCTCTATGTATTTATTTATTTACTAGCTGCGCCCCGCGGTTTCACCCACTGCTCTACAGAAATCGAATATTTTTCCGGGATAAAAACCAGCCTACATGTTAATCCATGGTATAAGCTACCGCCACACCAAATTTCATTAAAATCCGTTTAGCCGTTACAGAGTTGAACGGGAACAAACACACTTACAAAATTTCATACTTACAAACATTCCCATTTATAATATTAGTGTGATTTTCACCTACTTTGTGCACACTAATACAAAGCTTACACAAATAAAAGAGAACTAAATTTCACAATAATTACAGGTGAAGACAACATCCAATAATGTAGGGCGAGGAACTATAATAATAAATACAATTGAGTTCTAAGTTGCTGTTTTATTCTAATACAGCTAAAGTTAAGGTAAGTTTATTTTAATAGGTACTAACTAGCCTTACTAGTAGACGATCATATGATTAACTGCTAACTATGTGCAAGAACCGCCGAAGAACCAGTCACCGATATAGCTTTCAGAGTTTGCAAGCTGAAGATGCTATGGGCAGGCCACATCACTCAAAGAACCGACAACCGGTGGGGGAGAAAGGTTCATGAGTGGCGAACATGAAGCGTTAGCAGGCCTCCCACTAGGTGATCCGACGACATTGTGAAAGTCACGGGCAACCGGACTTACATACTTCCTGTGGATTTATTGACTCCAATTTTGCGGTAATAAATAAGTCGTATCAAGAAATTACGGCTAAAATTATCATCTAGATAATATTGGTTTAGTTACAAATGTTAATAAGCTGATTTTCATCTTGGTTTTTGGTTTAGTGACAAAATGTACTTATACTAACTTTCAAATTGTTTTTCTGGTTGGTGTAATTTCTTGATACTACCTATTTATTAGCGCAGAATTCATTTTGTCACGGTGAATAACTGTGCTGTAATTGACAAGAAAATTTAAATTTGGCGCGCTGAGTGAAACTTTGTACCTTAAGTAATTAGTGTATTTGGTGTAATAATACCGTATTTTATTTTTTTTTAATTTACGTGAAATTCGTAGATTTTTGTTTTTCGCTCTGCAAGCGACGGACTCACTGTTAATTATATCGATGCACACGAAGTATAATAATAACCTTAACAATTTAACGCTTTAACGATTTGCTAATATCATTAGCAAAACAAACTAGCACTACCTACTTAATCAGCTTAGCCTACTTGTAACTACAAAAAAAAAAAACATTTTTAGACATGTATAGGAAATCGAAAATAAAAGTAATTTAAAAAGAGAGTTAAAAACATTCACAATGTCAATTGTCAACCGGACAATTTTTAGCAAAATACTATTTCGAAATCTCCTGCGGCATCCCCGTGCGAGTCAGAATTTTTACCACTAAATTTCTACCGGCCGCTTCTTACACCAAAAACAAAATAATCTCAATCGTGAACTTAATCGGCGTCTAAAAACGAGAAAGAAAGAGAGATAAATATAATTATCTCTCTTTTCTTCTTCTAATATATTTATATTATCATCCTCTTATTTCCTCTCATTGGTCCGAGTCCGTGTCATAATACCAAGACCTCAGAATGACGAGATCGTAGGATGGAGAGATGGCACGTGGTTTTGAAAACCATAGACATTTGTGCTAACAATACCTCATTACTGTCTACCTGTCTCTTCATGTTATATGTATTATTATTAGTTTGTATGTTTATAATTATATTGGTTTATTATAGTATAAGTATCACATAATCTCCATCATTGCACTTGTCTTCTACCTCTTCTATGAATCCTCTCCATCCTATGGTTGCCTGGAAGAGATCGCTTTCAGCGATAGAGCCGCCAGTTTTTACACTAGTTTTTAAGCCTGTTTTTAAATTATGTAAAATGTTGTGTGAACAATAAAGAGTTATCTATCTTATCAATAGTTAATTACAATTAAGATTCCAAACAATTCATTTACAAATTATAACTATTAATTAATAGAGTCAATTAATTAAGTTGTCAAAATGACAACATCATGTCATTTTGACAACTAGTCATGCTGACGTCCCGCGCGATCCTCTCGACTAAACGTGCCGTTTCGGCCAGCGGCGTTCCCGCGCTGTAGAGCCAGGGAAATATGCTGGGTCAGGTAGTGTCCCGACCGTGGGTCTCGCCCACTTTCCCTTAAGCGCCGGCCGAGGTCCGAGACAAATTTCTTTGCCTCCAAGCCCCACGGACCCGCCGTTTCAACGGCGAACGGGACGAACTCATGCGCTGACTCCAGGGCAGCGTATTTGAGGTGCTTGCCTTGTGCCGCTGTTTCCGCTCCCGCTCCAGCAACCCGCTGGGTGGCAAGCAGATGACAGGACGCGTACGTGCTGACGCAGGTGGCATCCCAGTTAAGGCAGCGACCTCTCTGCCAAGGGACCAGCGTGAGTCTATCAGGACGTTAAAAATGTCGGCATGTTTCGTCGGTCGTCGGAAATCTATCTACATATAATTAAAATAGTTAGCTAGAGACATTATTTACCAAAAAGTAAGGCATTCATATCCATCAGTGCAATCTACGAAACAAAGAAAAGCTTTACAAGCCATGGTTTAAGTTTTAATGGTTTTTTTAAAAGTTGAGAATCAGGGCCGTCACGCCAAAATATTAATGTACAATAAGTTACCTAATTCTATATCCGATTAAATCATAGCAAATTTGAACAGATTCTTAAGAATTTCTTTGAAAATAATTTGTTCTACGAATTAATCAAGTCTGTGAAATTCACGGAATCCTCATTTTTGTGTAATGAACAAACAACGGAGTAAAGCTACCTGTCATAATATTATTAAATTGTTTAAATTATTGATTAGTTTGCCTAATTTAACGCTAAACATAGTTTAATTGGTAAAAGTGTGATATTCAATGTTATTTATGGCCAATAAATATTTCTGATTAGATTACCATTAAAAAACGTAAGGAATCAAAGCGTGTTGGTAGAGAACATTTTGAATGATTTCCATTTATTTATTTCGTTCACACTTTTTCAACAAAATCAAAGCAATGTTATATATTAAACATATAAAAAAAAAAACCCTCTACAAGTCATAATTGTTGTCACCCGCTGTATACAATAGTATAGTATTAGTTTGCAAATTAAGTAGATGCTATTTACTGAATACAATGTTCATTAAAATGTCAACGCCATTATACAATGTTAATAAAATTCAATTATAATAATAATTAATTAATACTATAATATAATAATTACATGAAAAATGTAAACAAAATAAAAAATAATTTTATCCTCAACTCATTAAAGTCATAAAATGTTTGCGATAAGGCAGCGCATAAGTTTTTTTTTAAGCAACTTAAGAATAGAGTATACCGCCGTCTCGTCCATACAAAAAGCATTTTCTGATCCACCCCTACATGTTATCTGATTACGATGATTTTTTATATGTTATCTATACCTTGAAACTATGATTGTGCGTTTTATTTTTAAATTTCGCATTATCTTCGTTGTTATAGGCACTTAAAACGACAAATTGTTTGCGTCGAAAATACGATGAAGAAAAGTATAGTTGTTTGTTATTTTATCCAAGCCACTGACCCCAAAAACAAAAGATTTTTGTTTAGATTTAGGTTTAGGGGGTGAGATAACAGACTATCCCCGAAACGCTAATTTAATCAAAAACTTAGGAAAATTCACTAACTCTCTCTATCGCACGCACGAGAAACAGAGCGACAGCTATACAATTTCAAATATCGAATGCACCAAAACCTCGCGGAAGTACTCTCCTCTTAAGCGCTATAGAAACCTAAACATGAACTGTATCGTGCTACTGTATCCGGTTACTGTATCCGATTACTGTATCCGGTTACTGTATGCGGTTAATGTAGCCGGTTACTGTATCCAGTTACATGTTATATTATGTTATCGCCGTAGTTGCAGTGATCCGCTCGGTGCTTTCCGAGTAAGTGTGGTTATAAATGTACACCACGGTGTGACCACGGTCTGTCACACCGTATCAGTTGAGTACGTTTTTGGGCCTTTTTGCTTATTGCCAATCCATACTGGAGAGATTCGCAGCTACGTGTATACCTATCTACAAGTAGGTTCCTACACTAGCACGGCAGGTAGTTCAATTTAAAATGGTTTTGTTTTAGTTCAATTTAAAATGGCTTTGTTTTATAAGGAAGGTAACGATCCAAATAAAAAGAAATCAGAAATATTTATTGGCCATAAATAACATTAAATATTACAGGCAAGGTTTGGTATTAATCAGCATCAGCCAGTAGACGTCCACTGCTGAACATAGGCCTCTCGATCAGAGCGCCATACTGAACATCAATCTGCCAGTGGCATCCACTAGTTGCCCACGACTTTCACAATTTCATCAGTCCACCTATTGCGATGCCTACCTATGCTGCGTCTTCTGGTTTGACCGCCATTCAATAACCTTTCTTCCCCATCAGTTATCCGTTCTTCGAGCGATGTGGCCTGCCTATTGCCACTTCCCCTGGATATATCCACGTTCCGGATTTATCACGTAAACCCCCGAATACTGAAACGTTCATTAACTTTGACAACAGATTAATTCTAATACTACCTTTGTCTGGCACTAAGCAAATGACAAAAGCAAAGACAAAGCAATAGACTTAATCTGTCGACAAAGTTAACAAACGTCTCAGTATTCGGGGGAAAGAGACTCCGAACCTAGCTCTCTCCTTTGCCCGTCATGTGACATTGCACATTCCAGATTTGGCATTGCACCAACATAATTATGTCACTATCCGCCATTTATTTGTCGTGTGTACTTTGTAGTCATAGCGTGTTCGTACTGCAACGACTTCTGGTGTATCCACAGAAGATATCTTCTCTTTTCTGTGGATGTATCACCACATTACTGAGTATTCGTCGCAAGTGTTCTATATCGACTATGAGAATTTTTTTTTCAACTTATTTTTTTATTACAAAGTTTGCGATGAGTGGAAAGGGTTACACACAGAGATCTGGGACATAGATTATGTATAGATACCGCATTACGAGATTCGATAAAAATCGTTCTGACAAAAACTCACCAAAGTTGGAAAAAAGCGCGGGTTGCGGGGACGGCAACCAAGCATTCTCATTGGCTATATGACCCAAGGAGAGTACATTTTTAAAGGCGTATTTCGACTGATGCTTGGTGCGCTTCAATCGTCTTGAGTGCGTAATCTAGGATGAACTGTGGGGTTAGGTCACAGAAGCAGTCTGATAACATATTTTTTGCTTAAATCAAGAGTTTGAACTCGGCACAAAGTTTATCATTCAAGATAGAAGTCTATAGACTTAATTATAGAGTTGTAATACGAGTATTTGCATTTGTTCAACATCTCTCATCTCGTGTAGGCTGTTTTATTGTGTTAAAAATGAAAATAGTTTGTTTAACGTTTTTCGTAGCCGCGGTAACAGTGGTTACCTGCCATCATACGTTTTTAGGCACTAATGTGCAACGACCTCTGGTCTATCACCACAATGCTGAATATTCGTCGCAAGTCTTCCGGAAGAGAGTGGAAAATCTGTTTTTCCAGCTGCCAGATGTACCGTCAAATGTTGGAAGATCTATCCAGGTAAGCGTTAGTCTTCAGTTTTTTTTATACGTGCTTACAACTTTTACTTTGGGTTTTGGCGGGAAAGTGAAGAATTCATGTCGCATCATTTTATTATTTTCCAAAACTTGTGTTATTTCGAGTGTTAATGTGTAAAAATGGTGAAGTTTTACCCGTTAAGTGTTCGTGAACGTGCACGAGTGTTGGTGTGTGGTATGGTGTCGTGAAACGTGAATTTTCGTGTTGTTTCCAAAACTCCATAGAAGGCTCCAGTAAAGTTTTCACTACTTTACTGGAGCATGACTTGGACTTGGCCGTGACTCGCTTTGCTCATCTTTGAGTGTGATTATGACTTGTTTGATAATATCTAACAAAACTTGAGAATATATATGTATACTTGACACTGGCAAATGCATGACGTGCGACGCCAAAATCCTCTTAGAAGGAAAGAAAAAACTTCTACTTTGGGACCAGCCCAGAAATCGCGGAAAAAAAAAACAGTTGAGCTTTTGTTTTTGTGTGTCCGTATGTTGGTAGTCGCTTACAGATCGTATTTTTCAACTAAGTATTTTTCTTGATTGATACAATTGTATACAGTTATTGTTTTTGCGTCGGCGATTTTTGATTGGAAGGGTACTTGCCCCAAAAAGGGAATTTTGAGTTTGTTGCTGCGCCATTTATCGATTTTAATAACATTTGGCAGAAACACTCGGTAACCAATTCCAAACAAGAATTTCGAATACGAGCACAATCGTTGAAAAGGTTGTCAAGATATAAGGTCGTGAGGTCTAAGTACGGGACATCGAACTGAATATTAAAAAAAATCGGCCGACTAATGGCACCGCAGCAAACTTTCCACTTTTTTAGGGAAATACGACACAAATCAAAAATCGCCGATGATAAAAAAAAAAAAATTGTAGAATTGAGGTCGTTCAAAAATGTTTGAACTTGCGAGGTCTACTGTTCGCAGAAGTACTAGTTATATAGTAAGGTAGAGGCAGAAGCGTATCATCATCATCATCAACCGGAAAACGTCCACTGCCGAACAAAGATCTCTTAGACCCTTAGCCTTAGCCCTTAGACCGCCACACCGACCGACAACTTGCCGATTGTATCCACCGGTTGCCCGCGCCTTTCACAATGTCATCGGTCCACCTTGTACCACCTGCCTGCGCTGCGTCTTCCAGTTTGTGATCGCCACTCAAGAACCTTTCTTCCCCATCGGTTACCGGTCCTTCGAGTGATGTGGCCTGCCCATTGCCACTTCAACTTGCAAACTCTGAGTTATGTCGCTGACTTTGGTTCTTCGTCGAATACTTATCCTCGTTCCGGATTTTATCTCGCAGGATGCGTATACATAGCTAGATATATAACGCTTTCCCGCAAAATTACCAAGTCTCTGATTTCAGGGCATCATGGCGTACGATCTGAAGAACTCTGAAGCTTCCGTCAACATCACCCAGGGAGGTATCGGACACAACTTCGTCAACTTGAGGATGAAGAGCCAGAGAGGCCACGGGATCAAATATGACGTCTATATTTACGCTTAATGTCATACAAAAAGCAAGAAAAAAACCTATTGTTTTTTTTAAACAGCTCAAATAAAATATCTTAAAAAGTTACGTTATCATTTTACGAATAATAGGGTTGGACAGTAGAGCTACCGTATAGTCAACCGGTAGGACTAATAATTGAAAGCATTAAGTTTTTTACTTTTGCTTGAAATTACTATTAGATATAACTATAAGACACACACACATATATAAACATAAGTGTAGCGCAAGTATTAAAGTATATTTTTTTATATTTTTCTTATGATTTTGTTTTGTTTTTGGCTATCACATCTGGTTTTATTATTATTTAAATTTAAAATTGTATGTTACTTTAATGATCGGGCATAATATTAACTAATATTGTGTTCTTAATTAGGAGAGGCCATCGACTCCTAAAATATGGTCTTTAACTAGTTTGGGAGCCTTTGGATTACATTTGTTTGTACTACATTTCAAATTAAGTACTAATTCCAACTTTGACGATAATATCAAAAATCATCTATTCACTATAATAGAACGTCGTTAAGATAAATACTAAATATTTTCTAATGACAGGTCTTATCTCGACTGATAAAGGTTGAATATAATGAGCAAGTGTCGCATATAACTCTTAGTATATCGTACTGAGTCAACCTTTCCTTATTGAGTGTTACCTTTTTTCCGAACATTCTACTATTGCTTCCTTTGGCATTGACACGGGCTGTCAGTTCGGCCAGATACAATAAAAAAGGAATTTATTTTTTCTTGTCTATTTAGCCAGTGCCAAGTTGAAATTTTATTTAGTTAAAAAAATCGAAATGAAAACAGTTCTGGTAACCTTTTTGGTGGCGGCGTTTGCAGTCATAGAATGTAATCATACATTCTTGGGAACTAATGTCTTGAGGCCTCAAGTATACCACCATAATGCGCAATACAGCTCCAATATGTTCAGGAAGAGAGTGGAGAACCTGTACTTTATTCTACCCAGTATGCTGTACAACTCTGGAAAAACCATTCAGGTAAATTAAAATTAAATTAGTACCAGCTTGCTCCCACGGCTTCGCTCGCTAATGCTACAGTACATTATACACCTCATTTCACTTATTCAGGGGTTGATTTTCAAAAAATCCAGAGACGTGCCTTTCTTTATTTATAACTAGCTGTTACCCGCGACTTCGCGTGGACCTATGAAAAAAAAGTAGCCTATGTCCGTCGCCGACCCTTAAGCTATATCTAAGCAAACATTCAGATCGATCCATTCAGCCGCTTAGCCGTGATAACGCGACAAACACCCAGACAGAGAGACAAAGAGATTGAGTTACTCTAACATTTATAATATTAATTACTGTTAAGGATTAGGATATTCTTTTTTTATTTAGTCGATTTATAATGATTACAACACAAACCGAGCTTCATTGGCTTAGCAAACACGATTTTATTTCTATTCGAATTTTGGGGCGGAATTTCCCAAAACCCGTTCTTGTTCACCGTGACCTTATGAGATGTAACAAAATTCACGTCTATATCATAAGCGTTTTCGTCTGTGCGTTGATTCCTACAACTTCCTATTTGTTCTTTTGTAAATTAGTATTTTATATTTTGACGACAGAATGGTTATTGCAGTTTTATCGTGTATGTTCTAACTGTTCAAATAAGCGTGCTTACGTAAATGTGCGTCATAATCTATTTCATGAGGCCATATTTCAAGGCCATTAGGTCATATTTTTCTTCACTCTACAGGGTTACTTTTAAGCCAATAAACTCTCGTATCTCAGATTTCCTGCATCATACCAATTATATTTTTTTTTGGTTACTTATGTATTTTGGTATTTTTTTCTCCCAAAATAAATACATTAAAATTAAATGACAAAATTACATTACGCGGGGGCCTGGATGTAGCTTACGAACTGACATTTGCACCGAAAGAATACATAGATAAAACTTTGAGGACTTTTGGCGGGAACGTGAAGAAGTCATGTCGCGTGATTGTATTATTTTCCAAAACTGTGTTATTTCGAGTGTTAATGAGTAAAAATGGTGGATTTTTATCCATTAGGCGTTCGTGAACGTGCACGAGTGTTAGTGGATAGTATAATGTTGTGAAACGAGACTCTTCGTGTTGTTTCCAAAACTCCAAGAATCCTCTAGTAAAATCTCCACCTCTTTACTGGGGCATGACGTGGACTTGATCGTGACTTACTTTGGTTGGGACTTAGGCTATGACTAAGAATTATTTTAATTGTAATAATATTAATTAATTAGTTTTAATATTACACTACTTGACACTGGCTAAATACACAACGTGTGGAGCCAAAACATAAGGAAAAAACGATAAAACTTTTCCATTTTTTTTGTATTTTTTTTTAAATTCTTAGAATAAAAGTTGTTAAGTACGATGCTAGGAAGCTGCCTGCTACGGGTTATTGTCTAGTTAACCAACAACTCTGTATATTTGATTACGCCGAACTGTGAACTCTCGGCTCCTATAACTTCACAGACTTGACTGATTTCGCTCATATTCGAAATTATACATTTTATTAAAAGGAACTACTACTTACAAAATTTCATGAATATCTGATCAACGGTTCTCAAATTATCATCGGACCAAACGCCGAATTTTATCATTCTCTTCGGTATGTCAATTACTCCATGCAGAGAACAATATACCTAATGTAAGCAACGTTATGGAAAGATGAAGCTTTCAAAAGTAGCAAAACTGATCAGAATTTACGCGTTTCATACAGTTTTCTACAATATTACTGTCAGAATGCCTGTAATCTTCTTAAAGAACTCTGCCGATGAACAGCAGTGGTGGATAATGAGTAATGACAGAGTTGTGGTTATAATATTAATCAAATATTGTCCTTGGGAGTTCCCAGCTCGTGGATAATGAGTAATGGCAGAGTGGTGGTTATAATATCTATTAAAAAAATATTATCCTTGGGAGTTCCCAGTTCGTGGATAATGAGTAACGACAGAGTGGTGGTTATAATATCTATTAAAAAAATATTATCCTCGGGAGTTCCCAGCTCGTGGATAATGATTATTGACAGAGTTGTGGTTATAATATTAAACAAATATTGTCCTTGGGAGTTCCCAGCTCATGGATAATGAGTAACGACATAGTGGTGATTATAATATCTATTAAAAAAATATTATCCTCGGGAGTTCCCAGCTCGTGGATAATGATTATTGACAGAGTTGTGGTTATAATATTAAACAAATATTGTCCTTGGGAGTTCCCAGCTCGTGGATAGTGAGTAACGACATCGTTGTGGTTATAATATTAAACAAATATTGTCCTTGGGAGTTCCCAACTCGTGGATAATGAGTAACGACAGAGTTGTGGTTATAATATTAAACAAATATTGTCCTTGGGAGTTCCCAGCTCATGGATAATGAGTAACGACATAGTGGTGATTATAATATCTATTAAAAAAATATTATCCTCGGGAGTTCCCAGCTCGTGGATAATGATTATTGACAGAGTTGTGGTTATAATATTAAACAAATATTGTCCTTGGGAGTTCCCAGCTCATGGATAATGAGTAACGACATAGTGGTGATTATAATATCTATTAAAAAAATATTATCCTCGGGAGTTCCCAGCTCGTGGATAATGAGTAATGACAGAGTGGTGGTTATAATACTTAAAAATTGTCCTCGGGAGTTCCCAGCTCGTGGATAATGAGTAATGACAGAGTGGTGGTTATAATACTTAAAAATTGTCCTCGGGAGTTCCCAGCTCGTGCTTGACTTTAGTAACGAGTATAAGGAAAATTACGCGAGGCGACTGATTCATTTTACAGCACATCGTTGCATCGTCGTTGCGGTACATCCCAGTCTGGTGAAAGTGCCTAGTAAGAATAGTTTAAACATGAATGAAACGTGTACTACAAATAATGGCAGCTATCGCTGTCTTGCTCTATCGATGGCTTGACTCTATCGCACTATCTCTATCAGTATTCAGTTTTAATACATGTTTCATACAATCGTCTTTTTATTTATTTCCTATGGAGCTACCGTCTCTTAAACGTAGTAAATGTAGTGATGATATTCTCTTTGCTAAATCCTTGAATATTACATAATGACAGCAAATTGTGAAATAACCACATATTGCGACGCCTAAGTCCTGAAATGACAAAAAAAAGACACATATTTTTCTCTTACATTTTGTGTCCACACGTTTTGTATTTAGCCATTGTCAATTGTAATATTACAATTACAAGTGAGGTAAAATATTTAACAACTGAAACAAGTCTTACTCATAGTCTAAGTCACGAAATGTTAGTCACGGTGTAGTCCACGTTATGCTCCAGTAAAGTGGTGCACTTTACTAGAGGTTAAGGAAACAACACACAGTCACATTTCACGACATTACTATTTATATAAACTATTTACTATTCAACAAAACTCGTGCAAGTTCACGAACACTGAAATTAATAAAAATCCAGTTCTAACACATTTAACACTCGAACCCCCGAATACTGAAAACTAACTTGTTAACTTTGTCGACAGATTAATTCTGTTGCTGCCTTTGTCATTTGCTTAGTGCCAGACAAAGGCAACATTAGAATTAATCTGTTGTATAAGTAAACAAGCGTTTCAGTATTCGGGGGGAAAGAACACAAGTTTTGGAAATTAAAACAATGATGAGACATGACTTCATCACGTTCCCGCCAAAATTTTGATTCCTCTTTTATGCCTGGAGTTTTTTGAAGTCGGGTTCTTTGATTTTATTTTAATAATAACAGTTGTTTCCAGGGCATCTTGGCGTACGACCTGACAAACACAGGCGCGTCTGCCAACATCACTCAGGGCGGAATCGGGTTCCAATATATGAACTTGAGGATGAAGAGCGACCGCGGGAAAGAAATTAATTACGACGTTTATGTTTACGCTTAAACTGTTACATTTACATATTAAAATATTTTTTTAAATATTTGATTCCTGCTTTATAATTCGAAAGTAGCTGCGCTCCGATTTCATTAGTGGTTTCAAAAGTGGTAAAACTGATAGAATAAATAAATGCTTAAATGCATAAATGCTTTTTTTTCCCCTGTAAATCAGACATACGTAGAATACAAAGAAACACCCAGAAAAATAACAATTGCTTATCACACAAAATGTTTATTCGGGGCGGGAATCGAACCCGCAATCTACAGCTCAGAAGGCGGAAATCCTCCCACTGAACCACAAGACTAGTCGAAGCGTGACTAACAACAACACTTTAACTACTTAGCGAACATTTGCGAGACTAACACACGGCGAAAGTAGATAGAAGATTGGTGTGCGTTTAGGCGGTTTCGTGGCGACCACAAACTGGAAGACGCAGCGAAGGCAGGCCTCCCACTATATGGACCGACGACATTGTAAAAGTGGCACATTATCGGTCGGTGTGGCGTACCTATGTTCTGTTTTTGTTGTTGTTGTGAACGTCTTCCGGCTGATGATGATGATGATGTGCGTTTAGGCACCACCTCGCCTTGCCCTGATGCCGGGGCACCAGAATACGGCATCGGTATTCCCAGCCTTTATTAAGAGCCTACTAAAAGAGGACCTCTGGGCTCGCGGGGGCGGGAGTGGGGCTTTAACCATCTACCTAGGACGATAGCGTCGAGTGGCTGACGTTGTCCTGTGTCATGCGAGGAGGCGTCTCATGTCAGCTCGTAGCTGTCCCAGGAGAAGCTAGAGCGCGGTATCGTAGGTTTACTTCTGATAATTATCTAGGTACAGATTTATTTCATGTAAGTATGAATTTTATATTTCTGTGGGGCTTAGATTAAAAATTCAAAAAATTAAAAAGCATCCCTTCTAAAATATTTTTGCGCATGTAATAGGAATCTACTCACTATTGCTAACAGAGAAACGACAGGCACCAAGCAAATAAACAAGTAACATGCTATAAGAAAATTCAAGGCGCAAAGGCAAACTTCATGTGGAAATCACTTGCAAGTCTCAGGTGTTTTAAACAAAACTAATATTCGAGTTGAAAGCTACGTATTGCGTGGATTCAAGACATGAACGAACTAAGGATTTTATTTAAGGGCTTGTTCTTAAAACACGCAAACCTCATCTTGAAGGAAAACGGGAAGAAATTCAGAATACAATTGCTTGAACTGTCAAAATAATCATTATTTTTGACAACTATTGTTTTTTTTTATTGTTATTATATCAGACTATAATAATTATCGTCCCCTTGTTGAGCAAAAGCCTTTCATCTTTCCATGTACATCTACTAATTGTGGACCAATACTTCTTATAAGCGTGAAGCTCATCATCCAGCTCCGCTTGGACTTAAACCCAGTAAGTAGCTCTCTAACAGCATACCCTTTGAAGCATAATTTAAGGGAGAAGGAAATATTTATTATAGAATATATTTAGTGCGTACGATATAAATATAGGCAAGCTAGCTATATTTTAACCCCTGTTGCCCCTACCCTTCGCTACGTCCTTTCAGGCTCAGAATTTGCATATGTCTGGAAAATATATGAAATGAAATACGCGAACACTGTGAATGTTGAAGAATTTGTTATGAGGTGCAATATACAATGGCTTCTATTTAGTAATATCGATGAAACGTCACATTTTATAATCTCTTCTGTTTCTTCTCCGAACATTCAGAGAGGAAAGTATTCCTTTCCTCTCTAAATTTACATTTTATTACTAAACTACTAACTACAATATTACGTATTTTTTTTATTTATTTTACTTGGTAACGAGACTAGCAAGTCGCTCACCTGATGTTAAGCGTCACGCTTGCCCATAACAGTTCAGTGCCACCCAGAATTTTGAACTTCAACAGTTCAAAACAATGCGCGGCAATGCACTGCGCTCCAACTCTGAGATGTCAGATATTTAATCTCTGTATGCCCAGTAATTACGCTGGTCTGTGTGTATAGGTGTGTGTGTATAAATCTGTGTGTATAGGTGTGCGTGTCTGAATGTGTTATCTTATTATTTAAATTATACAAGCTGATGCCCGCGACCTCGTATGCGATACAGGCTCGGCCATCGGCCTCGCTAAACTATAGTTATTCTGCTATCCGGGACGGAGACAAATACAACAAATCAAAAACCATGACAATCGATCCAGCCGTTCGAACAAACCAGACTTTGTTTTATATATATATATATATATATATATATATAGACTGTATTTCAATCATTGACCAGTACAAGTCAATTGTTCTATTCCTAACGTTTAAATACATATCTACCGACTGTAACCAATGCCTGTTCTCGCGGGATCAGGTGATAAATCTCAGGTTTACTTCGACATGATTATTCGCTATGTTTCCACACCATAGACCTAACACGCGTGGAAACGCACGCGTGGCCTCCATTTATCATGGTCGCAAGTTCACACATGACAAGTTTTACAATATTATTTTCGAAAGGTAAAACGGTATATTAAAAACCTTTTTTTTTTTACTCGGGACGAATCTTTACATTAAACCCGATAGCTTCGGGGTGCAGCTGGGTTATGTAGGATTATACCCACTAAAATGCCTTTGTGCTTCACAGAGAGCTCTGGGACACAACTAACGAAAAAAAAACACAAAACACAACACCAAAATAGAAAAATCACATTTTTATCAAAGTTGGCCATTTAGCCTTGAATTGCCTAAAAACATCAATTCTTAACAAACTAACAACTGGCACTAGAACAAGAATCATGCAACTAAGTCAGTAGGTACAGGGCCATTTTGAAATATATCTATTAAAACAAGGATCCAATAAAGACCCTACAACAAAGACCCAGTAGCTACACCAACGAAAATAAATCTAAAACATCCAAAGCATTTTCTCGTTATACGATAATAGGTAAGTGGAAGTAGCTCATATAATACTGGCCGCTAAGAAAGAGGCCTCCAAGTCTCAAGTGCTTCGAGGAGGTAAAATTGGCGCATCCGGACTCTTTGATGGTATCCTCAGCGGAAGCACACTAGGCTTGATGCCCTCTCGGCGCGGCGGCGCTTCCGGCGACTTTTATCCGCTGAAATTTTGCCCTACTGTCGCGTTGCAAGATATTTTTGGCCTATGTCCCGGCCGTAGCCTCTTTCACACATCACTTTTGAAGATAAAAAATCACTGAGTGAGGGATTTATCAAAATTACTTTACTTTTTTAAGAGTATTTCGAGCCATGCTTAGTAGGGCGTATGACGTTTGAAGTAATTAACAATTTTTACTATCTCAAATAGTAATTATCACAATACATATTGCCCAAAATATTTTTTTTACTAAGATCTATCAACATGGACGATTACGAGTACAAGTTTCTGATATGCTCAGTTTAGAAATGGACACATTGTAAGCAACTTTGTCGGCCCATATTTCACAAGCGGTACATCTGATAAAAAAATGGTATATGAACCTTTAAGTTTATTTTAAATGACCTATTCAATTATATAGGGGGGGAGAAAGGTAAAATAAAATGTTTATCCTCAATTTAGATGTAAATAAAGTTATGATTTTTTATTCTTTGCAAATTGTTACCTTTAAAAGACCTATTCAATGATTCCCCACATGATGGGATTGAGCGTTTTTTTTTATCCCCTCTTTACGTGTTTGGGAGCTACCCTTATTTTACAAAAATAAAATAGTTTTCCTATTTTCCTAAACTGTAGGTCTGTGGTCTATTCTTAGACTATCGTTGTGCAAAATTTCATGCACGTAAGTTTATAACTTTGTATGTTATTAGGCTGTAAAGGATTCAGACAGACGGACATGACGAAATTATAAGGGTTCCTTTTAGTTCTACGGAACTCTAAAACCGGAGAATCGATAAAAAAATATTATCTTCTTATTCCTCCTTATTCCTCTTCACTCCTTATTCTTAAAGTTAACAAACGTTTCAGTATTCGGGGGTTTCACGCCAATTACAGCCCAATCTTACCCTATCCCGCACCCGGCAGCGCAGTGAATTGTACTTATTCTAAAGATAATTTTTCTGCGCGATCAAGTTGTTTCATTATCTTTGTTTGTTTATCTTTGTATTGTGTATCTTTGTATTTTAAGGGTGTCTATAGATGGCCTGACCTGACATCGTGTGAAAGGGACAGCAAGATTTGAATTTCACGGGAGCAAAAGAAACAAAGTATTAAGGTTATAGCACAGATTCTATTCATCTGTGGGTTAAAGCTTCGCTCTCCCAGAAACCTATATAGCCATCTCTTTCAAACGATGTCAGGTCAGGCCATGTAGCGAGGCCTTAACAGGTTATGGTAGTGATCGCTTATGGCGCTCAAATTTTATATTAGTTCATAATTACGTTTATATTCATTGTTTACATTTAAAATAACTTAAACCGTTTTACGTGACACTGCATATTTTCTCCTTGTTTCTTGGATCCCAATTTGATTTCTTTCTTTATTGAATGATCTGCAAATAAGAACCAAATTACACAAATAACATTAATTTGTTGGAAAATGCTAAAAATTTACAAATGGTGTGTAAAATGTCGAATAGCCATTAAAATTTAATATGACTGGGTAAAGATCTGGCGAATGAAAATTATTTCAAATCTGGTGCGAAAAAGTATACTACGCACCGTTGTGTACTTAGTCGAAGTCGACCCCCCTAAGCGAATGGCGCGGCGTCACGTGTCCAGCCTCACAATTTTTTATTTATTTTTATAAGCTTGCGTTTGTCTGCCATCCTTACGAGGATTCACTCGCGACTTGAAGAAACCCATATCATAATTATCAAGAAAGACCCAAAACGCGGAAAATACGCGAATCTCACACCTTTATAGGTACGTATTATACACGCTGCAATACGAATCAAAACCAAGCTATAAGTTGGTAGGTATAAAAAAACGTAATGGGACGCAATCTTGTCTTGCACCTAACCTTATCTCAGTTTTTAATCTGTATATCTCACCTGGATCTTCACCAAGCGCTAAATAGTTTTTCCTCCTTTCCTTCTTAATTCTTTTCATATTTTTTCTATGAAATCTTGCTAATTTCTTCGAGCCCAATATGGTTGCCAGCTCAAAAAAATTTAAACGCTTCCTAAGGTTCTTTTTGGCGTAAATAATCCGTGACCAAGTTTTATTTGTGTGATAAGCAATCAGTAATGATTGGTCATCGAGATAACTGAAAATGATCAAAACAAATGAAAAAAAAGTAATAGTCCGGAAGATAACAGAAATGCGGGCCAAATTGCATGATGCATGCCAACAATGGTCAAAGCCAAGCCAGTAGAAAAAAATATTTGAAGTAAAGGTGTTTCCACACAGGCCTGATCTAGACACAATGGACTAAAAAAATACTACTGCGTTTATATGTTTCATTAACTCCCGTGAAATTCATGCTTAGCTATTATCCTTTTCGAATAAAACAGAACAGGCCCGTATCGAGACACCTTTATATATACATACATAAGTTCTATCAATAATCGAAGTGGCAATCAAGCACAACTAAGTACAAATTCTAAATATTTTTACCACTTAACTTTGTTTTGTACTCTCTCTCTTTCTTTGTTAGAAGGTGGACGGCGCAATAAAATAAACAAAACCTATGACCGTGATTGAGCTATTTATTACTACGTACTGTACTGTACCGTATCGTACAGAAACGTACCGTACCGTTAATACAGTAGTTTCATTTACTCCTATGAATTTCTTGTCTAGCTATCTTTTTTTTTTTTTAATCGGTTCAGTTATGGTGTACAAAAGGCTTTTCTTGATAGAAAATACGTAGGTAGACATTTAAAAAAAGGTAGATCCACAAAACACTGTAATTTTACTTAGCGCTTTTGCGCGTTCCAAGATCAAAAGAAATGAGTTAGCGAAATCTAAAAAACGTACTGTGAAATAAAGCAAAAGATACTTACGAAAATATCTTCCAAGCCAGTTCTAAAGGCAAAGTGGTTATGGCATCTCGCTTCGGTTGCTCTTCAAATATTTTTGAACCAAACACGAATATGCTTTTGTCACTCATGATACGTGGAAACGTGGGTTGGACGTTATTTTTTAATCCTATATTTTGACTCCACAATTAGTGTATTAAGCCAGTGTCAAGTTTTGTAATTTTACTTGATGTAAAATATTTCATGCTGGAAACAAGTCTCAGTCACGGTCAAGCCCAAGTCATGCCTCAGTAAAGTGGTGGAGACTTAACAATGGGTGTTTAGGGAGTTTTGGAAAAAAAAAAACGAAAAGTCAAGTTCACGACAGCACTATTCACCAACACACGTGCACGTTCTTGAACACTTAATGGAAAAAATCCGTTTTCGTACACATCGTTCTGAAACTCAAAAGGAAAAAGGGAACCCGTATAGGATAACTTTTTCTCCTTCTGTATTTCTGTCAGGACCATTTAAAACACATATTTGTAAACTTGTACCATGTAAATATATATATACTGTCTAATCTTGCTTCTACTTAATATAATTATAGTTGTTATATATATAACAAAAAATAATTGATATCATAATTAAAATAACGACAAGTGCTTTTACGTACAAACTACTTACTTAGCCTACTTAAAAAAAAAAAACCGTTGAATGAGTGTTAAAAATAAAAATAGTTCGAAAATACTTACTAGATGGCGTAATAGTCCTATTGGTTTACCTGTCATTGTCAATTCTGTCGAAATATTTTATGTTTATTTTTTAAATCTTAAATTTTGGCTCCACACGTTGTATATTTAGGCAGTGTCAACTATTGTAATATTTCAAATGAAGTCAAATACATAATTACATTATTTGAAATTGTCTAAATACACATGTGGAGCCAAAATATACGAGAAAAAGAAAGGCACACGTACATTTATTTGTATTTCATGTCTTGACAGTGACAGCAAAAGTTCAAGTTACATCTAACGCCATCTATTGGGTACTTTTATTATCAGGTTTTTTTTTTTGGAATTACCGTTTAATTGTATTTTATTGTTCTGTAGCCAAAGCATAAATCGTTTCTATTCCTCAGATTTTAGAACATCAAATCCAATAAAACCGGGCGCTAGACCCTGCATTTGTTCGTTTCCGTTCACGAAACAAGCTGTTCCTTTAGCTATGAGTGTTCCATTTTCCTTGTACAGTATGGATTCCATCACTGAGCTATAACCACTTTTCAATGTTGTTGCTTCTGCTATGACCTTGTCGCCGATGGCTGCCGTTCCGATGAAACTGAAAGGATGTTATTTTAAAGCTCGATTTGCAATGTAGTGTACCTACCGAGCCCTGCCAGGTCCAGACCCTGCGGGGCTAGCACGCGCACCGCGACAAAATCTTCAGTCTCTACTCTTCATGTCGGGAAAAATGAGACAAATGTATACATAATCGTAGCCGTGTCCTGTTCTTGCATAACATAAAGATTTTGTCGAGGTGCGCATACTAGCCCTGCTGGACGGGCCCTGACGTCGATATGTCGCTGATATGTCGTTGTATCCAAAACTCCATAGAAAGCTCTGGTAAAGTTTTCACCACTTTACTGGGGCATGACTTGGACTTGACCATGACTTGCTTTGCTCGACTTTGACCGTGACCATGACTTGTTAGATAATATCTAATAAAACTTGAGAATATATATGTATACTTGACACTTGACACATAAGACGTGCGACGCCAAAATCCTCTTAGGAGGAAAGAGAAAAGAGAAAGAAAAAATGTTTGACGTCTATACTACCCATGGACGTAGTACCCAAATACATCCATGACACTACCTATAGTATAGACGTGTGACGAGTTTTGGGGGAGGTCTTTGTTCAATAATGCTGATTATGATATACTATACTTACTATAGCGAAATTTCCAGTGACAATGCAATGCAAGATTTTATTAACCGAGCGACGCGAAGGTCTCAGAGTATACGGGAGCAAATCGGCAGTTGTATGTATGTTTGTACGTTTATATGTTTGTATGTATATTTGTCCGATGATAACTTTTTTTTCTCTCTTAAATTTGGACTTCACAATTTGTAAGTCACGGTTAAGTCCAAGTCATACTCCAGTAATGTGTTGGAGACTTTACTAAAGGTTTCTATGGAGTTTTGGAAACAACGCGAAAAGTCACGTTTCACAACATTATACTTTTCACCTACGCTCATGCACGGTCACGAACACTTAATGAATAAAACTCCGCCATTTTTACACATAAACACTCGAAATATCACAAGTTTAGGAAAATAATATAATGACGCGACATGACTTCTTCACTTTCCCGCCAAAACTCCGATGATAACTTAAGAGCCATTAATCCGATCTTCATGAAATGTTGTAGTCTAGTAGTTCAATTCGATACAAATTTCAAGTTCGAATATGAGCTGAATCGGCCCAGGAGTTGTGAAGTTCGCGAGGTATGTTCGGTATGTGCGAACTACTAGTTTTAATTGAAATAAGGGAACGAACCCTGAGTACGTCACAAATACATACTTAGGTACGTAGTGCTGTCACGCAGGCTGTGCATAGCCCTATACACCTCGAACGAAGGAACGAAGCTCAGAGACAGGATGTCTGTTAATTATATGTATGATATAGGTTTTTGTAACAGCATTTTGGCTTCGCCATTATCTGAGGAAGCTAAAGTGCTGTTAAAATTATATAAGCGTGTATTATAAGTGTCACTTTATGTAATTACATGTTCTTTTGTCTGTTACGGGGGTGGCATAGTCACTGAGTGACAAAACTCCTTTAAAACTAGTAGTTCGCGCCGAACTGAGACCTCGCGGTCCCTATATCTTCACAACCCCTGAACCGATTCAGCTCATATTCGAACTTAAAAATTGTAGTACTGAAATGAACCTTGCCTACAAAATTTCATGAAGATCGAATCAACGATTCGCAAGTTATCGTCGGACAAATATACACACAAACATACAAACATACATACAAAAGCCGATTTGTCCCAGTAAACTCTGAGACCTTCGCTTCGCTCGGTCAAAAATAAAGATTTAAAAAAATATATGTATATATTTACTTGATGGAAATATTAGTCGTGTATGCTATTTTCCCTTTGGTTTTGACGACATGTGCATACAAGCACATCACATCGACGACCAGCGACATAAACCCTCCGTGCATGATCTCGTACCCGTTACACATTGTCGAGTCCACGGTTATGATCCCCTTCAGCTGATCTTCATTGGCAGCTGTGAATTTTATCTGTAACATTACAATGGGCAAATGACAGAGATTCTTCTAGCTGACTCAATAAATAGCAGCATATCAGTAACTATCTAACCCCAGAATACTGAAACGTTCGTTAACTTTGACAACAGATTAAATCTAATACTACCTTTGTCTGGCACTAAGCAAATGACAAAGGCAGCAATAGACTTAATCTGTCGTCAAAGTTAACAAACGTTTCAGTATTCGGGGGTAAGCTGTTTGTTTTTTCTATAAATGTATTAAATTTAAGCTTGGCCTAAAACAATAAAAGAGCATCAAAAACTCAATTTTTGAAAATGTTATTTTGTTGCACAGATTTTATATCGTTTCATGTTCAAAGAACTTTTTCTTTTTTTTTTCTCTTTCCTCCTAAGAGGATTTTGGCGTCGCACGTCTCATGCATTTGACAGTGTCAAGTATACTTATATATTTTCAAGTTTAGTTAAATATTATCAAACAAGTCACAGTCAAAGGCGAGGAGAGCAAGTCACGGTCAAGTCCAAGTCATGCCCCAGTAAAGTGGTAAAAACTTTACTAGAGATTTCTATGGAGTTTTTGGAAACAACACGAAAATTCACGTTTCACGACACTATACCATTCACCAACACTCGTGCATGTTCACGAACACTTAACGGGTAAAAATTCACCAGAACACAAGTTTTGGAAAACAATAAAATGACGCGACATGATTTCTTCACGTTCTCGCCAAAAATCCATTCAAAGAACTTTCAGTGTAAGTCATGCCAATACGATGACCGTCGTGTGACCCGTTAGAAACAAATGAAAAATTCAACGTCCCGTCGAAGTTTGTTGAGACTTTTCTGCCAACGATATCGTGGGATTAGCTTAGAGCTTAGACCGTCGTTGGCTGCACTTGAGACGTTATAATACTAACCTAATCACTGTTCAATGATTGGAGAGGAATTTCCCCCATAAAGGGGGGAAGTTTGGTTCGGTTTCTGTTACCGGCCGATTTTGCTAAAATTTGGCAGAAATATTCGGCAGGTACTTCATTCTACACAAGAAGAATTTAGAATATTAGCACAATCGGTTAGGAGATTTAAGATATCGGTGAGATATATTGTAAATAAGTGAGGTCTCAGTTCGATGTCCCGTACCGAGACCTCACGACCTTTGATCTTGTCAACTTGAAAATTGATTACCGACTTTCTGCCAAATATTATCAAAATCGGTGGGTAAATGGCGCCGCAGTAAACTTCCCCCTTTTTGGTGGAAATACTACTCCAATCAAAAACTGCCGGCGACAAAAAAAAGAACCTCTAGTAAAGTCTCCATCGCTTTACTGGGGCATGACGTGGACTAGACCGTGACCGTATTTGCTTGACTTTGACTATGACTGAGACTTAATGACTTTTAATTGTGAAATACTACAATACTTGACACTAGCTAAATAGACAACATTTGGAGCCAAAAAATAAGAAAAAAAAACATAGCTAACGCTCGCCTGGTACTGAAAAAATGGGGGCTGCTACTGAAAACTTACCTTATTAAAAATATTTGACGAGTCGTAATAAACAGGTTTATCCTTTGAAAACTTTCCTAGAGCCTCAACTAAACGCAAGCCACGTTTCGTAAACGCCATATTATAATTATATTACCTTTGCTAAAATGTTCAATAAATATTTTTAATTGTGTAGAAATATTAAACAACCTTTATAGTTTCAGGTTTCGTTTCACAATGAAATTTATTTCGGTCGTTGCTACTACTTATAGCTTCCCTGATGCTTATTTGTCAAGAAACTGGCTGAATTTTACCTAGTTGTTAAACTAAGTACTTACCTTGCTTGCATATCTAAAAAACCTGGGTTGCACCATATTTCCAGTTAGAGCTACTATACTATGGTTAAATTAACTATAACTTTAACCTTAACCATGAAGTATAGCCAGCATGTTTTATCTGTAATTTTTACCATGGTTGGTACACGGTAACGGTGCTACACATTTTAACGGGAGTTTTAACTGCAGTTATGACTGTAGTATTAAGTTAACCTACATGGTGCAACCCGGCCTTGATGTCTTTAAATATATTATTATACAGTTTGTACTATTTTTTACTAGCTTTTATTACCTTGCTTCATTTGTATGTACCTATACATGTATGTTTAACTATATAGTAGTTCGCGGCGAACTGAGACCTCGCGACCTCCATATCTTCACAACCCCTGGACCGATTTAGCTCATATTCGAACTTAAAAAATGTATTGAAATGAATTACTTGCCTACAAAATTTCATAAAGATCGGATCAACGGTTCGCAAGTTATCATCGGACAAATATACACACAAACATACATACAAATGCCGATCTGTCAATTATATGTTAGGGTCAAACCTTGCAACTCAATTTTAGACAAGTTCCTCTTGTTCAAATGTATTGAAATTTTGCATGCCTGTCAAGTTCCGATGACAAAAATATTATTACAGCGAGTTGATCAGATAATGAATACGGAAGGTGGAAAACGGAATTCCACAAAAACTAACAGTAATTAGATTGTTGGAGATTGGACTCATTTTGAACAGCTTACAGCATTAATAACGAACTTTATAAAAATTCGTAAAAATTAAAATAAATAATTTTTTTTTTTTTTTTTGTCTGGAATAAAATATTTTTGCACAAAATTTTTAGGATTCCGAACCTCAAAAAAAAAAGAGAAACCCTAGCAAAGATTCTCAAACTTTTTGGCATCGGAACCCTTTTGGAATACGAAATAATCGACGGAGCCCTAAAATAATAAAAAACTGGTTTTATTGTTTTCTTTATTAAAATCATATTGACAAAAATCTAAATCATTTGCATCTAATGGGACATATCATTAAAAAGCATTCCACTAACTACTCTTTTTTTTTTTAACTAATATACAATTTACTAATGCAAAACAACTAAAAAATACCTAGATATATAAACTAAAACAAACTACTTAACCTAGTACACAAAACGAATTGTTGGATTTCACACAATTATATCAAAATATAACTTGCATTTTTATGCTATCCATACTTTTTAGTCACTTTTGCCGTGGGATGAGCCAAGAATAGCACTTGGGGCGATTTAAGAAAAAAATATTAATTTTTGTGTGGGTTGAGCTGGTAATACGTGTTTTCGATGAGTCAATAAATGGGATGAGACCGCTGGGATGAACACGGAACAACCCCATTGAATATCTTCTGTTGAATATCTGTTCTGTGGCGGTCTAAAGGCCTCGCTACATGGCCCGATCTGACACCGTGTAAAAGGGACAGCTAGACTTGAATTTCACGGGAGCAAAAGAAACAAACTATTAAGGTTATAGCTTCTTTCGCTGCCCCAGAAACTTATATACAGGGTTAACGGTTAAGTCGACCTATTCCCGTTAAGGGCGTGTAGTTTACATTGTTTCTGACTGATTTGTCTATGAAACACTCCATCCTAAACTTAACTGTTTTCGAGATATTTGAGTTCAATTGCTTTTTACAAAAAACACCAGTTTTAAGGCTATCGGCATAAATATTTTAAAATGTATTATTATTATTACTATTATTAATTTTTTACAAGTAAACTAAGATGCTTTATAATCTTAATAACCAGTATTTTACATAAAATGAATAAATAATTAGTTGTAGACGTTTAAAATTTGTAAAAAGTAATAAAAATTAAGAAACATCATTTTTCTTTCTAAAATATTCAAAAAAAAAATTACAGTGCCTGTTGTGCAAATGTATTTAATCTATACAAAAAATATCTATAAAAATATTCATCAGCTATCCAACGAAGTATAACAATCTAGTGTTTTCATAAAAATTCGTAGAAAAAAAGTTAGTTGCGTGCCCACAGGTAGCAAATTCCTGGTAACAGTCCCTCGCCAATTATTATTGTCTTTCCATGTATTGACACATTGACACCCTAAGGGGGAGGCCAATGTTCAGCAGTGGACGTCTTCTGGCTGATGATGATGATGATTGAATATCTTATACCTAATGAATTTTATTGTTTCGTAACTAATAAAATAGTTACTAATCGTCATATTTTAAAACATCAAATCCAACAACATCAGGCGCTATCTTCTGGTATTTTTCATTTGCATTTATAAAGGTAGCTGTTCCTTTAGCTATGAGTGTACCATTTTCCTTGTACAGTATGGATTCCATCACGGAGTTATTACCACTTTTCAATGTTGTTGCTTCTGCTATGACCTTGTCGCCGATCGCTGCCATTCCGATGAAACTGAAAAGATGTGATTTTAATTTTAAAAATGACCGCCGAAATTGGCTAATAGTACTCATCATTATGAACAACTTTTAGTATGGGACCTAATGAAATTGAGAAAAAAAATCTGCTGTTGCATACATTTTGTCGAGTGTCATTGCCATTTTTCTATGGAACAGCAGATTTTTTTTCTAGATTTCAGGGTCACTTGCCGATGGGCCACCCTGTATAGTTAAAACAAGTATCACAGAAATTACAATACCACAGCAAATGACATTTTGCAGTAATCATAAAAATACACACAATATATTAACAACAACTGACTTTTTTTTCCTATCGGTATTTTATTTTATTATTTTATGTCTTCTCAGTAATTTTTCTTTTCACTTTACAATAGACAATAGTTTATTTGTAGCAAAAAAACATAGAAAAATAAATAAAAAAGTGGAAAATAAACAAAACGTGCACAGAGTTTTTTGCCACAAAGCAGCCTTACTTGATAGAAATACCCGTGGTGAACGCCATTTTCCCATTCGTTTTAACGGCATGTGCATACAAGCACATCACATCGACGACCAGCGACATAAACCCTCCGTGCATGATCTCGTACCCGTTACACATTGTCGAGTCCACGGTTATGATCCCCTTCAGCTGATCTTCATTGGCAGCTGTGAATTTTATCTGTAAAATTACAATACATGGGTTTTCATAAAATGAGCGCATATCAGAGAGGCGATGTTTCCGGCCGACTCAATATATGGCAGCATAGCCGCAACGGTCTAGCTCTTTTTTAGGGTTCCGCAGTAGATACGTACTACAAGCACGATAGTAAACCCATAATGCGCCGTTGCTCGAGCAACGTCACTCCCAGCCACATATCATACTAATAAAAAATAAATAATAAATAAATAAATATCTGGGACATTATTGCACACACGGCCATCTGACCCCAATCTAAGCAAAGCTTGTAATATGGCTGCCAGACTGATATACGTACATAGATATTTTGAAATACATACTTACCTATATAGATATTAACACCCAGACATATTTATTTATTATTTATTAATTTATTAATAGACACCAACATGATGTACGTCGTTGTAACAAAGAAGGAAGCAAGCAGTGGAAACAGGCTAAACGTCACCACAATTATAGGTGCAGACTACATGATATTAAGAAGCGAGTTTAACAGTCTACGACTTAAAAATAAATTTATAAAAGTATACGTAGTAGAGTGTGAATAAGCTAGAATTTACAGAAAAAGCAATAAATAACAATAATCACTCTTTACCAATACAAGACAATTTACTGCGAATCGATAACTTAAACTTACCTGCGCCGCCAGAAAACAGGTCAATGTCTTTATCATGGGAGAAAACATTAAACTCGTTGACAAGTCTGTTAATAGGAGCATTTTTACCGAGATTAGTTTTCCATTTGGAAGAATTCAGAAGTTTAAGACGAGATGCCCTGATTGATCTCGATGGCGCAGAGAAGTTCAAAAGAGATAACAATTCCGGGGTATCAAGCAACCCATTAGCAAGTTTAAATAAAAACTGGAGGTCAAGCATGCGTCTTCGATTTGAGAGAGAGTCCATACGGAAATACTTCAACCTGTCGGAGTATCTTCTTATAGATTTTGCTATATTACATGAGAAAGCTAAGTGCCATAGGAAACGTTTTTGTATACTTTCTAGCCTTCTTGCATAAATATCGTAAAATGGGTTCCAGGCTACACTGCAGTATTCCAGGCAACTACGAACCAAAGAATTGTATATTATAATCTTAGTCTTAGGGCTTTTAAAGTCTTTGCAGTTACGTAGTACAAATCCAAGAGACTTAGATGCCCTCGAACATATGTTGTCAATGTGTAAATTAAGTCTCAATTTACTATCCAGGATTATTCCCAAGTCTCTAATACTGTCTGGTTCACTAAGCAAGACGTTGTTAATTTTGTACTTGTTATGACTACATTTTGTTTTCCTAGAGAAATGAATCGAATAACATTTAGCTGCATTGAGATCCATTCCGTTGGATCGACACCACGACCCGAGACGGTCGAGATCGGATTGTAGGAGTTTCGAATCAGTAGAACTGTTAGCGACTCTAAATAATTTTAAGTCATCTGCAAACAAGTAGTAATTACAGTGTTGAAAGCAGTCTCCAATATCATTAATAAATATGTTGAAAAACAGCGGGCCCAGGTGAGAACCTTGCGGAACCCCTGAAAGCACAAGAAACTTGTCAGACGAGAAGCCGCTAGCCACAACCATTGACTCCCTAGAAGTCAGGTAAGAAGCACACCAACTCAGGAAGGGCTCTGCAATACCATCAGCAGAAAGTTTCTGGAGTAAAATTTGATGGTGCACACGATCGAAGGCCTTGCTGAAGTCGGTGTATATTGCGTCAACAGTCGAGCGTCCGTCCACCTCCAGGGAAATGGCGTTAATGAAAGAGACTAAATTAGTCGCAGTCGACCGATCTTTTACAAAACCGTGCTGCCGCGGACCGATTATGCGTTTAAAATGCCATGACAAAATGGGATATACCATTTGCTCAAATATCTTAGCAAAAACAGGCAGTATGGAAATAGGCCTATAGTTCTTAACGAGTTCCTTAGGGCCATCTTTGTGCAACGGTACAACCAACGCCACTTTCCAATCAGAAGGAAAAATACCAGTATTCAGCGATTTATTGAAGATTAAGCGCAGGGGGTGCGCCAGCGCTGAGGCACAATTAGCTACAAAGACTGCCGGGATTCCATCAGATCCAGCTCCCTTGTACATGTCAAGTCTCTTCAACACCTTTAATACTTGATCATCTTTAAATTGGACAGTTGTGAGATAGCTATTTGTCGTCTTGGGAACAGGAATGCTGTTATCAGGCGGCGGGCCACTAGCGGAACGGTTGTATACAGAAGAAAAGTTCTGGGCGAACAGATTGCAGATATCTTCCCCGTTAGAGGCACTCCTGTCGCCCAAAGTCATCTGTGCTGGGTAATGGCTGTGGTTTTTTTTTTTATTTTTAATAAAGGACCAAAATAGTTTAGGGTTAGAACGCATATTGCATTCAAGACGAGCTATGTAGGTATTGTAGCAAGAAGTCATGAGCCATTCCGAACGTTTCTTAGCTAACTCATACGATAACTTATCTAGGGGATTATTGTTGAATTTTTTAAGTTTATTTCTATATTTAAGCTTTTCTTTTAAAAGGTTGATTAGGTCACGAGAAAACCAAATAGGGTACTTTTTCTCTCTAGGCCGTGATCTTGGAACATACCGGTCAATTAATTCTCGAAGGCGCCTGTAAAAAATCAATACCATTTCATCGACCGATGAGCAATCTAAAAACAACTCGTCCCAGTCTATAATATTAAGATCCCCAACAATTAGGTCATAGTCAGCTTTGAAAAAGCAGAAGTGGTGAGTGCCTTTAGGGTTTAAATTGTTCCTTGGTGCATAAAAGGATATATTGAAATTAATGGGTGGATGATAATCATCTACTTTAGAGAGAGGACTAGTATCAGTGTGCAAATTACTAATTAATGACTTGCTGCTAAGAACCAAGTCCAAAATTTTGCCATCTTTGTTAAGAGTATGGTTATATTGTTGTAAGTCGTTCATCCTACAAAAATCGAGAAGCATATTAGCAAGTACATTGACGCAAGGTGAGCTAGTTAAAGATTGAGTGCCTCTATCGAAACTCCAGGAAACGCATGAAAGGTTAAAATCACCAAGAAATACAACATTCTCTAAGTTATTCAATTCCATGACCCGATTGCAATTATTCACAAACTCTTCAAGCGCATGTAGCTTAAGAGGTGAGCGTAAGTAAACAGTACATAAGTATAAATGCTCAACCTGGCCCTGATCATTAAGACACTCGATCCGCAACCATAGGTCCTCACAGTTAGACTCAAAATTCTGCAGGCGCCTGGAACTAAACTGTCTTGAAACTGCAACAGCTACCCCTCCACCATCCTTTTTTCTATGGATCCCACTAGACTCCCCGTCCCTTCTATATACTGAATACCGACTATCGAACAGCTCAGAATCGAAAACGCTGCTGTTACACCAGGTTTCCGTTAGTGCAATTACATCAAATTTGTTACAGACAACATTGTTAAATAGGTCTATAGTTTTTTGTCTTAATCCCCTTACATTTTGATAATAAACTTGCAACATGAATCTACTTAGTTTTATTTATTTTATTTAATATTATAGAATAAGAAATAAAGTAAAAAGTAGCCAGGATAGAACAGTAACTGCAACAGCTACTCAGGTACTAAGACAAAGAACAAACACAAATATTCATCACATGAATGTTTGTCCTAGATGGGAATCGAACCCACTAGATACCGCATTACGAAATTCCACAGATCACACTAGATACCGCATTACGAGATTCGTTGTTCCTACAAAAAGTCACCAGTTTGAGAAAGCGCGGGTGCGACCAAGCGTTCTCATTGGCTATCTCAGGGTTACGCCTATTCGCGCCTAACAACCAACCAAATTTTTATAAGTGTATTTAGACCCTGTATGCAGAATCTAGGATGTGATCTGTTCTCCCAGCAATCCCAGCAAAGCAAAGAAGTTTTGGCAGGAGCGGGAAGAAGCTATGTTGCGTCATTGTATTATTTTCCAAGTGTGTATGAAAATTCATTGTACTAATAGTTTTCAAGTTGTGATGAGTAAAAACGGTGGACTTGACGAATGGTATAATGTCGTGAAACGTGACTTTTCGGTTTCCAAAACTCTACAGAAGGCTTTAATAAAGTTTTCTCTACTTTACTGGGACATGACTCGGACTTGACCGTGACTTACTTTGCTTGCCTTTCCCCCGAATACAACAGATTAATTCTAATGCTGCCTATGTCTGGCACTAAGCAAATGACAAAGGCAGTAACAGACTTAATCTGTCGTCAAAGTTAACAAACGTTTCAGTATTCGGGGGTTTGACTGTGATTATGAATTGTTTGACAATATTTCCCTAAACTTGAAAAAATATACATAGGTACCTACCTGAGTACTAGACACTGGCAAATGCACAAGACAGGCGACGCTAAAACCCTCTTGTGGAAGAAAGAAATAAAATATTCAGACTGCGCACGTTACAGAAAACTTACCTTATTAAAAATATTTGCCGAGTCGTAATAAAAAGGTTTATCTTTTGACAAATTTCCTAAGGCCTCCACTAAACGCAAGCCACGTTTCGTAAATGCCATATTTATTTTGACTTGCAAAATGTTAAATAAATAACTTTTTTTCTTTAGAAATAATAAAGAACCTTTACTGTTTCAGATTTCGTCTCACAATGAAAATTATTTCGTTCGTTATTAATACATATACTTCGGTAACATTTATACCTTATCAGCTGATGCCTATTTCTCAACAAGTCCTTGCTTCCGTAAATAGTATTTATGTTTAATGTCTATAACCATAAAAAAATAATTAATGTAATACCTACCATTATTATTTCTTTAGTTGTTTCTGCTTGCAGTAGGGGGCGCTTGCACCTTGCACACGAAGTAAGGAACGTGCACTACTTTTTAAAAAATCCTTTATTTATTTACGTTTTTTTGTATTGTAATTTATCCTATTTATTTACTAAAAATATTATTTTCGCGTTTATAAAGGGGCTATCTAGAGAATAAAAGCAATTCCGATAATTAGTCATCATTCTGTGATTTAGCTATATTTCTGCTTTTGACCAATCAGAATGTAGTGGATACCGACAACACCTACGATCCCCTATCGTAGGTATTGTCGGTTTTTAGTAATATAGTAAAGCTATTTTCCCCCTTCATGAGTAAATACTTACTTAGAAAGGAGTTTTGGCGGGAACGTAAAGAAGTCATGTCACGACATTGTATTATTTTCCAAAAGTTTTATTAATTCTACAACGTTTAAGGGAGGCAAAACGGATTTCCATACAAAATTGCCTTGACTATACTCTTCTAATCTAGAATTAAAAAAAAATAACTCCTCTGTGTATCCCTATAAAGAAGCTAAAAAGTTTGTAACTCGGACGAAAATGCATGGTTTGTAACCTTGATAGAGATGTAGGTAAACATGAAATGAAAATGTAACGTTCCGTCACATTTGTGAAATTACAGCTTAATCTTTAGGGTGTCTACACATGGCCTGACCTGACAGCGTGTGAAAGGAACAGCTAGATTTGAATTTCACGGGAGCAAAAGAAACAACCTATTAAGGTAATAGCTTCTCCCTTTCGCTCCCCCAGAAACTTATATATAGTCATCTCTTTCAAACGATGTCAGGTCAGGCCGTGTAGCGAGGCCTTTAGTTTGAATCAAGGCTGTTTCGTTTTGATATTGTGTTAATATTTGACTTCATTTGAAATATTACAATAGTTACACTGGCTAAATACACAACATGTGGAGCCAAAATTTACGATTTAAAAAATAAACATAAAATATTTCGACAGAAATGACAATGACAGGTAATACGATAGGACTATTACGCCCAAGGATCTTGTATGCTTCGTCTAAGATTACGCCATAGTAAGTATTTTAGTTTTTTTTTTTTTTTTGTAAAACTCCTCATTATTATTATTGTAATTAAGTATATGGAATATCAGGCTGCACATTATCGGCTGTGCATCATAGGCCCGTGCCGATAATGTACGGTATGTTATTTCACGGCCCGATAATGCACAGTTATATATTTCATGTACCGGTACATCAAGGGTACATCAATTATCATACTGTACAATACGGGCTGTACATATATTATTGGGTCGTCAATTATCGGGTGGTACATTGTTGTCTCCCCCGACAGATTATAGAATTTATAGATTCTAGCTAGCAACACTAATCGGATCAACAAGCTGAAGAAGCGGTCCGCTTGATCCGCTTCCCGTTCATTTTTGCAAAATCTTAAAGAAATCTCGTTGCTTTTGCTTTTTATTATTTGTTTTATTCGTTACAGAGAATCCTAAGATTCCGTTCTTCGTTTTAATTATTTCACATCCTTCAGTGATACCATTTGAAATGTTCAAATTTGATAAATTATAAGTGGCAGACAACATTGCGCAAAACCGCGCGTTTCTGTATCATTTGCATACATATTTTAACTGAACCATGGATGAATCAACAAAGCAAACTGACGGCATGGATGCCGACTCACAGGAAATGGGTAATTATTGTGTATTTCTCATTTATAATTTCAGAGTAACACTAAAATTTTGTCATCCATTGGGTAATCCGCCCAAATTACGTCTTCCTGATTTCGTCACCTATCCTACGAAATCGATTTAGTTGGTCGAAGATATTTTTGTTTTCGTTGTTATTTATTTTGATCTGGTAAAGGATGTAGGTATTATCATAACAATAACATGATTGTTTACATGTAGTAATCGCTCTATCATAGTTTTGTCGTATTACGTTTTAGTACTTTTTAATTTAGTCGGATTATAGCTTAAACATCAATAGCCCGTCCTGTGTTTTTACACAATTTCTTAGCAAACATCTATAAAATATTTTTTTTTTCATGAAAACTAAATAAGTTTCATAAAAAGAATGATTAAAACTTTTTGAATTTTTGTAGCACCAAAATCACTATGAAATTTCAAGGTTATGTTTGGCTTCATAGGTAAATAAAAAGATTAAGGCAATAATAGTCTTTATCATTCTGTTGTATAACTCTGATCAATACCCTCACATTCCTGTATATTAATGTATTTTTAAATAGAATATAATTCTCGGTAACTTGGCCATTGTATGGCCAATCACCCCCTTTGCAAATCAATCCCATTCATCCCCATTACACTGATTTTCAGGGCTATCTAAAAGAATAAATTTTAATCAGCCTAGAACAAAGCTGATACTAGACACGTCATGTTGACTATATTTAATTTAGATGGTTATTTATAACTTATACAGACAGTACAAGCAGTGATAGTGAATTTGGAAAAAAAAATAGTAGACTGGAAAGGGAACTGGCACTCAAATGAAATTGCTGGAACAGATGTGATTTTACTGGCAGATTCTTCGACATGATACTTGGAAACTTGGGGCCTTATTTCGTAACTCTGGTGGCGATGGTCTTTGTTTGCTATCCTGCTTGCTCGCATGGTGCGAGTGGGGCAGCACGCGATGATCATTACCACCAGAGTTACGGGATAAGGCCCTTGGACAGCAGCTTGTCAGCAAGGTACTAGGAACCTTGGCTGGAGCATAGAGAAATTTTAAATAGAACAGTGCCCATGTCTACAGAAAGACGCGTAATCAGATAGTAGTAACTTATAACGACGTAAGATGTCGCTAGTGCTTTAAACTGTGACATATTTATCACAATTTCTGCTTGACTTGAAATAGAAACGCAAGCTAACTCATTCATAATGTTGTGTAGGAAACACCACTACTTGGCAGGAATATTTTTGTATTAGTAATATCAGTAAAAGTATTAATTTTCTATTAATTTTTTCGAAACGTTTTCATATTTTCGTGGGTACACTTTTTTGTAAGAGATTATCACTTGTCGTATACTTTTTCTAGGGCTGGGGTAAAAGCACAATACCCCAAGGACCCCTACCTTCATCATTATCATCAGCCACATGGTGTCCACTGCTTAATATAGGCCTCCCCCTTAAAGCGACACACTGACTGACACTGTGCCACTTGCATCCACCGGTTGCCCGCAACTTTCACAATGTCGTCGGTCCAACTAGTGGGAGGCCTGCCTACACTGCGTCTTCCAGTTCGCGGTCGCCATTCAAGAACCTTTCTTCCCCATCGGCTATAGGTTCTTCGAGTGATACTAAAACCTTAAATGGATGCATCATCCCAAATTGAAAACGGCTACATCGCAGTTCTGTAACTTGTGCTACAATTCGTTCCAGGTGCTCTAATCCAACCCAGTGAGCTGGAAGAAGTTCTGGATGCGAAGCCGGCAGACAACTCCGAGTCCATGTTCCCCGATAGCCCAGTTTATGAACCAGATGAAGATCCTCAGGTATTTACTTCTCTTGCATTTATCATCTGAGATGACAATTTCACAAATAGAGATTCCTGCTATGGTTAGTTATAGCATGCAAAGTGTAACTAACGACTACTACTAACCCACATTAAATAAGTACAGGCGGCATGCAGGCAAGAAGTCAAGAGTTATCACTCTGTCATATTTGCACCTGCCTTGGGTTTTAAGGCTTTGGACTGGGCACAGTCAGATGGGTGGTACTAGTTCCTTAGCAAATTGAATCCAGTAAAAAGATAACAGACGATCTTACCAAGACTCATTCACTGATTTCAACAAAAGCTTGGGGAGTTTTGTCAGTATTCTGCCCATAGTTTATTTATTTATTTATTAATAAATGCCTGCCACACTTACAGCAACGCCAAGGCGTATGACAAGCCAGCAACATTTCAGTCAAGCTAAATTAATTAAAATTACTACAAATACAAAATTCTTCATAATATAGATAAATAGATTTTACACGTCAAATATAATAAAATTATATTAATTATATTATTAAAATTTATAGTATATACTAGCTGTTACCAGCGACTACATTCGCATGGACCCAAAAAAAAGTAGCTTAGGTCCGTCTCTGTTCCTTAAGCTATATGCAAAAATTTAGCTCGATCTGTTCAGCCTCTTAGAAGTGATACCGCGACAAACAACCAGACAGAGAGAGACAGAGTTACTTTGGTATTTATAATATTAGTCTCTCTCTCTGGGTGTTTGTCGCTTTTTCACTATTTTTTTTTGTATATCCACGTGAACGAAGTCGCGGGTAACAGCTAGTAATTTATTAATTAGTGCAAATACCTATTGGTGGACACCGGCCATACTTCAAAACAATTTTTATTTGTTGATAACAGCGGCATCTAGTGGTGTTACCTTTCATTAGATAACGCTAACTATGGAAATAATGACGTTGTCCGTTGTCAGCAATCCTTACTAGAGGGCGCTTTTCGCATAAAGATGAGGTTACCACACAGATTGACCAACTTGATAAATCCAGTTGTAAATTTAATTTTTTTCAGTTTGTATCCAGTTCTACCGCTGATAATGATGTAATAGAAATATCTTCTGAATCTAAAGGTAACTTGATTTTTACTAATATATAACTACTTGTTACCAGCGACTTCATTCGCGTGGACATAAAAAAAGTATCCTATGTCCGACGTCCGTTATTGTGATATACAGTAACTCCTTATCAAATTTTATCAACATCTGTTCAGCTGTTTAGCCGTGATAACGCGACAAACATCCAGGCAGAGGCAGATTTTTCCTCGAGACGAACGTATTCGTTTTTACCCGACTTCCCAAGAAGGGTAATGTCTTTATATATTGAAGCTTTATTGGTCCTGTTACGACTACTGCTATATTCCTCTCAATTATAATATTAGTTGAGATAGCTGAGCTAAGGTTTAGTTTTACTTCCAATTTTCAAGTACCCTATTTTTCCCGGTATTTCTGTAAATGGGTTTTAAAAATAAAATATTTGATTTGATAGCAGCATTCTTGTGTCAAATAACCTACAGCCGACCGCCTATCGCGCCACCCGGAACACTTAAGCGTTCAGTAATAAATGCGTTTTTAGGTCTTTTGATACCACTGATCTATTCATCATCATCATCATCATCATCACCACCATCATCATCAGCTAGAAAACGGCCACTGCTGAACATAGTCCTCCCCCTTAGATTGCCAGAAAGACAATTTGCCATTGGCATCCACCGATTGCCCGTGAATTTCACAATGTCGTTAGTCCACCTAGTGGGAGGCCTACCTACTGACACTGATATAATAATACTCTACTGATCTATTAAAACCGCATCAATAGTTGTTGATCTACGCCGGTAGTGCTATTTGGAGCGTACCTCGTTTAGAACAATTCAAACTTGGCTCACAAACAAATTCCGTTTAAAGTCTTTTTACCCGACTGCCCAGAAAGAAGATACTGGGTGTAGGTATGTTTGTATGTGACCTTCTATCAACCAAATGACTTGACCAATTTTGAACAGTGTGGAGTTGTTAGATCTGTCTTTATATCCGGAGTGTCATACGCATTATGCAGTAGGGATTTCTTGTTTGTTTGTTTTTTCATATATTTTTTTACGTTACTGTATGACGAGACGATCAAGTTTCTCACCTGATGTTTTGGTTTACGCATGCCCATAAAAGGTCAATGCCACCCACACTTGTTCCATCTTGCCTTTGATTTTGAATCGAGAGGTAGATGGGCTACAATTCAGTCAATATGGCCTGTCTACTACTAGCTACATAAATCATTTCAATGTACCTAATTTCAGATGAGCAAATAACATCGCAAGTTAAAAGAAAACTATCAGACGACTCGGTGGACACCAACCCTAAGATACTAAAGCTCGATCTCACGGGCGCTGAATTTGCCGTCTCAACGCAATCTCTAGACGACGAAGTCTCAGAAATCATCACTAACGCCAAACTTAAGAATAAAGATCTAGAAGTACCTTCCACTTCTCGAGTCCGTACCCCAGTACGTTCCAGCCCTAGATTGTTAAAACGCAGCAACAGTGCCGATATATCCCAAACCAAAACACCTAAGACACCCAAGACGCGCCCAGCAAGCGTCGACGTCACCAAAAAAACACCCCGTAAACCATTATCCAACACCGAAGCTAAATCAACCATCGAGTTTACGAAAGAATTCCCACCAAAAGTACCAGAAACCATTGAAGAAAATTCCGAGTTAAACGATTCCCAGGGGTTCAGTTTGCATCTGTCCCCGAGTCCTGATGAAGAGAAGCCTAACATTCCGGGGAGCTTCAATAGCGATCCTGTCACAGTTAAAGATAGAAAGGAAATTTTGCAACCAGAGAAGGTATCTCAAAGTCGAAGCGAAGGTTTCAACTATACTGACCAAAGTTTGTCTCAATCCCTTCCTAAACCCACGAAAACGACGGACCAAGAAAGTACCGACAGCATGGGTTCTAACCTAGAAATAGAAAGCCCTGAACACATACCAAGCGTAGCTTCTAAAATGATCTCAAAACTATCAAACGGTACCTCATCGACTCCAACCGAATTGCCCGGACTAGGTAAACACTTAAACGAAGACAGCGACTGCACTCCCGATATGATAAAAATGATGGCAACTAAAGGGAAGCGTAAAAACGAATCATTCCGAGTTAGCAACAATACAACACCGTCTACCATTTCCCCGTTGCAAAACGGTCATTCCTTACCGATGAACACTCCCCAAATACCGATTTTCGATGTTCACGTCAGCCATAACGAAGACAATGAATTTCTATCTCTATACATTGTGAGGACCGACAATGATGTGGGCATGGACATGTGCAAAGAATATCAGAGGGTATCGAAGCGATTCACCATAGACTCGTACGCCGCAGATGTCTCTGTTAGCACTTCCCCCTCGAGCGTCACGAGTGGCGGAATGATCAATCTACCAAATAGGACATCTTTTGCGTCGACTGTAAGCTCAACATCGTCGTCCAGCAATCGCACGAGCGACGGTAACTTCGTCGTGCCTCAACCGCCTCGCAAGTCCGTGGTCAATCCGACAACATCGGTCAAAGGATATGACTCCCTAATCAAAAAGCTGCAAGACATATTTTCGTACATCCGTGATAATTCGGTAGACGACGCGAACCGTTCCATGAACCAAGAAAAGGTATCAGTCGGGGTCCAAGTTTCCGTCTCGAGCGATGGTATCGTCAGTAACGGAAACGCGAGTCCAGAGGAAGTCAGCAAATGCGATAAAGCGACTCCCAAAAGTTCCCTGAAAAAGAGTCGAGTGCGCGGTCGAAGACACATGGCGGGGAAAACCAAACGAGCCATATTACCGACTCAGCACGAAGAGCCTGACTACATGCACGGCATGAATTCACCCGAAATGATTCCAAGGAACGGAGATAATGGGAAAGAATCTCCGATCAAATCGCCCAAAGACGAAAAGCCCTTGTCCACTCTAGTTGCAACTCCGAAATCCGTGAGCAAGCTGAAGCAGAAACGGAGGCCAACATCACCCCGACCGGCCACACCCGTCGAAAAAGCCATCGTTAAAACTGAATATCCAGGCTATCCCCCAGACACGGTTGTATTGGCAAAATGGGTGGATAAACGATATTACTCGGGGAAAGTCCTTGAAATAACCGAACCGAATAAGTACTTGATAAAGTTTGATGATGGTCAGAGCAAGGTTCTGTTGGACGAGTTCATAATATTTGGTGATACGAAGATTTTGCCGTTGGAAGGTCAGTCGGTGTATGCAGTCGTTGACGAGGAGCAGAGCTACGAGCCGGGGCTAGTGATGGGAGTGGATGTGAATGACAGCGGCACCATAACTTACAGATGCATTACTGATGGGTAAGCTCTCACTAATTCTTATAGCATACTAGCAGCGGTTGTTCACCTGCTATTCGCTATTAACTGTTAATTTTACTGGGATAAAAAGTAGCCTAGTCCAGGGTAAAAGCAATCTCCATACCAAATTTCATTCAAATCTGTTCAGCCGTTACACCTACTTCGCACTTACGCACAAACTTTCGCATTTTAATAATATTAGTGTGTCTTGATGACTCGGCCATACCATACAAAATGACATTTTGCGGCCTTTCCTAAACCATTCATTTTTTGTTCAAGAAACTTTTTTTTTCATAAGAAGAATAAATAAAATATCTATTTGGTCGAGCCATTTTTCGAGAAACGGCCATAGCCGTTTCGAGCCAAGTGATGATTACTCATCACTTAAGTAAAGACCGACTACCATTAGTTGCTTAACGGCTTACTGTGATAAAAAATAGATTTTTCTATTTAGTGCAGCTCATTAGTTATGTAGATTAAACATCTTATTTAGAAATACATGTTTTTCTTGTTCTGTAATCTAGTATTGCATGGCGGGAAAACATGATTACATGACATTTGCTCGATAAAAAAAATCATTGAAAAGACCTCGATTTACACACATTTTTCGGTTGTGCTCGGAACCCCTAGCGTAAATTCAAGTGATTATTACACTAATAGTGAGGTAATAATAATATCTAGGTTTGCATGGCACTTGCCCTGATGCCGGGGCACTAGAATACAGCATCGGCAACCCCTTCCTGTAGTAAGCCTACTAAAAGGGGACCTTTGGGCTCGGGGGTTAGAGGTGGAGCTCTAACCACCATCTACAGAAGCGAGCCCGGGGAGGAGGACAGCATCGAGTGGCGGTCGCTGTTGTAGGCTTAGGCGTCTCACGACAGCTGCTATAGGAAGCGGAAGCGGGGTGCCGAAGGCTCCGGTGCGTTCCCTTGGAGATCCCGGAGCCCTCGATCAAGCACCAAGGCACGCCACCAGGGGGGGTTTTAGTGAGTATAATCCCACATAACCCGGCTGCACTCCGTAGCAGTCGGGTATCTTGTGAAGATTTCCCCTCGACAAAAAAAAAGAAAAAAGAAATGGTTTGCATGGCACAGAATTTCGATTGATGTCCTGTTTTTTAGACTCTGCCTTGATTGACAAATAAAACATTTAATTTGTTTTCTACAGAGACACCACAGTAATGGTGACAGCCAGCGAGCTGTACCTGACGGAAGACCAGGCGCGGTCGCTGAAGGAGTCCATCCACCAGAACAGCTCCTCCTCGCCCTCCACCCCGAGGCGCCGGGCCCACAGGGAGCTGGACCTCGATAATATCATACAGGTTTTTTTTTTTTATGTTACTCGGCGACGAGACGAGCATGTCGCTCACATGATGTTAAGCGTCAGGCTTGCCCATAACAGTTCAGTGCCACCTAGAATTTGGAAACATTGCCCTTCAATCCGGAACACAGTAATGCTTGGACACTACTACTTGGCGGTTGAACTGGCAAAGCTTCCCCAGGCGGACTCTGCAAGAGAGCCCTACCACTACAAAAAAATATACAGTATATATATTTGATGTAATGTAGGACTTTTTTTCCAGTTTTAATGTTACTTTTATCAATCAGGGCCCTCGCAGCGCTCGCAGCCGCGACAAGTGCGCGACGTCGAGCGCCCGCAAGCGTGTCACCTCCCCGAAGAGCCCTAAAGCCTCCACTTCAGGTAAAATATATGTGAGAATAATTTGCTGCCACTTTTCACTGTTTTAAACGAATTTAATGTGGTTTATTTATACATGATTATATATACTTAATTCGCCGAGAGGCGGCTGACCCCAGCTATGATATCGCCAGCGCCATTGAAATCCCAACTTTAGCTACATTGACATAAAGTCGAAAATAAATTTAACTGTCACGCGGAGAAACTTCTAAAAATAGCCTATTTGACATTTATTTGTTTTCGACTTTGTTTCAATGCAGATAAAGTTGTGATTCTAGTGGCACTTGCGGTATTGCCGCCTGTCGCCGAGCACCTTAAGGCGAGGACTGATCGTGATTTGAAATGAGTATTGTCCCGCTCAAAGTTCTAAGGTTTAAAGTTGAAAATCGCATATCATACTTGATGAGAAAACGGTAAATTGTAGTTTTTCATTGCTTTTTTGCCGATTATCAGAAATATACAAATCAAATTTAAAAACTACCTGGTTCGCCGTATAAACCACTAGCCTGGATATTTAATTTGTAAAAGAAAATTTGTAGTTACCGCTGAAAATTCAGAGCATTTGATTTCAGTAGGGTTTTTCAGGGGGACATTTTGCGATTTTTTATTTTGTAACTAAGACAGATTTTCGAAATTTTATTCGGTTTAACGTAATTTCAGTTTTATTTTCTATCTGCAGTATTTTTTGCACCTGATTAAGTAATCTCGTCACTTCGAACAATGCGCTGAAAAATGCAACTTTTTGTTGTTTTGCGATTGGACCTTGCCTTAACACATAGGCCACTTTTAATCTCGGAACAATATTCGGTTTCTGTAGAATAGCGGGTGAAACCGCGGGGCGAGCGATCCGCGCGCGTGATTTTTATTTATCAAGGTATCGCCCAGCGCGCCAAATTCAAATTTCCGTTCGTGGACGTCTTCCGGCTGATGATGATGATACTAGCTGCGCCCCACGGTTTCACCCGTTATTTTACAGAAACCGAATATTTTTCCGAGATAAAAAGTAGCGTATGAGTTAATCCAGGGCCTATGGGTTATCCTCCATTCAAAATTTCGATGAAATCCGTTCAGCCGTTACAGTGTTAAACGGGAACACATTTACAGCGAGCTCAGTGCAGTGCCGCGCATTGTTTTGAGCTGTTGAAGTTCAAATATCTGGGTGGCACTGAACTGTTATGGGCAAGCGTGACGCTTAACATCAGGTGAGCGAACTGCTCGTCTCGTCACCGAGTAAAAAAAAAACATACACGCTTACACACTCGCACACAAACTTTCTCATTTATAATATTAGTGTGTTTTGTTTTAATAAAACGGGAATACTTACGTTAAATTGAGTCGGTTATTCCGACTATAGTTTCGATCACATTCGGTGACCTTTATCAAGGAATGCTCAGCGAGACACGCGCGCGACCTCGTCTTGCCTGGCACTGAAAACCACGTCAGTTTTCATAGTAAAATATTAGTGTGATTTTCCAGGTGTGAAAACGAAAACGCCGATCGGCCGTCCCCGGCTGGCGAGCGAGAGCAGCTCCATGAGCGAGAGCAGCAACTCGGCGCCGGCCGCGCGGCTCGAGGAGGTCGCCGGCGTCGAGCCCGAGGTGCAGAAGACCCCGAGGAAAGTCGACGGCGTCAAAGGTAACGAGGACGTTTGGGGGCGCGTGCGCGGACCGGTGCCCTTATGAACGTTTGTGATTCTGATTGTGATAGCATGCCATCCCGCTCATTCCAACATACTCGCACTATGGGTGGTCCCGCACTATCACTATCACGAACCGAAATGTTTTTATCGCGCTTCCGTCAAATAAAAAGTTATTTTATAAAATGGTAACACTTACAATTTTTAAACGTTTCTATTTATTGATTTTTTAACTGTTTCTTTTTTTTATTCTGGCTTTTATGATTACATGTTTAGTTGAAAAAAGGTAAAAAAATATTTAAATGCGTTCTATAGAAATTATATTTCAAGACGCTCAAAGTTTTATGAAATAAAATTTCGCAATTGTTCGTTTATTTTTAAAAGTACATCGCTATTTTCCGTGGATACTTTAGTCCAAAAAAAAACTTTTAGTTTATAGCCCCCATAACATAGCTAGAAATAGAATCAGAAATACTTAGAAATAGTTATTGTTTTCCGGACGGGAACGCCTAGTCCTTGAGATACGGGTGCTTAAATGCACTCAGTTCGGGGGAACCCTACAACTTGAAATCTTTTTGTACCTACTTTTAGTGACAATAAAATAATTTGAATTTGAACTGTTCGATCCTGAACACAGTGATGTTTGCACACTGCTTGGCGGATGAATAACCGGTAAAGGTGCGGTACATCCCTAGCCGGACTGTACAAGTACCACTACAGAAGTTTATTTCCAGCCGGGCCCTTCCAGCTGAAAGGCTTGTCCAAACAGAACGTCGGCAAGAAGAACTCGAAACTGGCCAAGTTCGAGAACGACGTGGACACGGTGTCGGTCCTCGGACCGATCCCGTCCGGGGACAACAAGATCTTCGCGGGATTACACTTCCTGTTGACCTGCGCCGACACGCCGAAAAGGAGGAAAACTGAGAAGTCGGAAAAGGTAAAACTTGCTTTTCTTTTCTCTAACAAAAAAAAAGAGGTCTCAATTCAACTGTTTTTTAAAAATGTTTGCTACCCCAGAACTCCGTCATTTATAAAACGACTTGTAAAATTCTTTTGTTTTATTTGTAAACGGAATCCGGGAGGAATTGATGGAACTCCTCAAATAATATAGGCATTTGCATTCAGAAAGTATCAAGTGGAACCGATGAAGAAGGGCACAGATGGCCACCGGAACTCCACAATGATACGAAATTCAAGGGTGGCGCCAAGGACATCTTGATTATGATGGTAAAGCGACCATGACGAAGCAAATAAATGGTGTTTCTTTTAAATTATTCTTGTTCGAGATTGGGGCGATAAGTCCTGCATAGATTGAACTCTTTTTTTGTCTTTGTTGTGGTGTTTTGTGTATTGTGCATTGCCTCACCAGCATTTACCTATGGATTATGATGTGAGCCAGTCAAACTATCGTGGTGCTATGGATGATGATGTGAGCCAATCAAACTATCGTGGTGATATGGATGATGATGTGAGCCAGTCTAACTATCGTGGTGATATGAATATTGATGTGAGCCAGTCAAACTATCGTGGTGCTATGGATGATGATGTGAGCCAGTCAAACCATCGTGGTGCTATGGATTTTAATGTGAGCCAGTCAAAGTATCGTGGTGATATGGATGATGATGTGAGCCAGTCAAACTATCGTGGTGATTTGGATAATGATGTGAGCCAGTCAAACTATCGTGGTGATATGGATAATGATGTGAGCCAGTCAAACTATCGTGGTGCTATGGATGATGATGTGAGCCAGTCAAACTATCGTGGTGATATGGATAATGATGTGAGCCAGTCAAACTATCGTGGTGATATGGATAATGATGTGAGCCAGTCAAACTATCGTGGTGATATGGATGATGATGTGAGCCAGTCAAACTATCGTGGTGATATGGATGATGATGTGAGCCAGTCAAACTATCGTGGTGATATGGATAATGATGTGAGCCAGTCAAACTATCGTGGTGATATGGAGGATGATGTGAGCCAGTTAAGCTATCGTGGTGATTTGGATAATGATGTGAGCCAGTCAAACTATCGTGGTGATATGGAGGATGATGTGAGCCAGTTAAGCTATCGTGGTGATATGGATGATGATGTGAGCCAGTCAAACTATCGTAGTGATATGGATGAAGGCGCCTCACTCAATCCAGTAGCGATTCTAGTTTCTTCTAGATTCTAGCTTTAGTCGCATAGCACTTACTCCACAGTTTCGTTGTTTTGCATGCAACCAAGGCAAAAAACGGATAAAAAATCTCGGTACCCGAAACATCCGATTCTTTCATAATGGTTATTCGTGCCACTACAGCTGGGGTTTGTTACCGCAGCGTGTTAAAAGGGTATAAAACGTGGTCGGTTGTAGGAGTCCCGGCACTACTCCTCGGAGGAGGACAGCGAGGCGGCGTCCGCCTCCGGCACCGACGCGGAGGACTTGGTGTTCTGCGACCGGCCCTTCCACAAGGAGCGCCTGCGGGAGCAGCTGGAGGCCGCCGGCGGGGTCGTGCACAGGTGATGTAACATTTTTTTTTTCTCTTTCCTCCTAAAAGTATTTTGGCGTCGCACGTCTTATGCATTTGCCAGTGTAAAGTATACTTATATATTTCCACATTTGTTAAATATTATCAGACAAGTCATAGTTACAGTCAAAGGTGAGCAAAGCAAGTCACGGTCAAGTCCAAGTCATGCCCCAGTAAAGTGGTGAAAACTTTACTAGAGCCTTCTATGGAGTTTTGGAAATAACACTAAAATTCACGCTTCACGACATTATATCATTTATTATCAACACTCGTGCATGCTTACGAACACTTAACGGGTAAAAATTCACCGTTTTCACACATTAACACTCGAAATAACACAAGTTTTGGAAAATAATAAAATGACGCGACATGATTTCTTCACGTTCCCTCCAAAAACCGATGTAACACTTTGATCACATTGGTGGACGTTTTCTCACACACAGCGCCATCTAGCTCCAAACTATGCAAGCTTGTACTGTGGGAACCAGAGTGCCTAGTGCGAGTTTTTCCAAACGCGTTTTCCTGATGACGCTTACGTTAACTTTATGTGTATGAAGTATATGTATGAACTTGTATGAAGTGAGAGCAGTGCCATCTAGATAACGCTAGATGGCGCTACTCTTATTACATACAAATGAGGCGTTTTCAAAAAAAAAAAAAAATGTTCTAAAATACTTACTAGATGGCGTAATAGTCCTATCGTTTTACCTGTCATTGTCATTTCTGTCGAAATATTTTGTTTATTTTTTAAATCGTAAATTTTGGCTCCACACGTTGTGTATTTAGTCAGTGTCAACTATTGTAATATTTCAAATGAAGTCAAATACATAGTTACATTACTTGAAATTGTCTAAATACACATATGGAGCCAAAAAACATGAGAAAAAAAAGGCACACGTACATTTTTTTGTCTTTCATGTCCTGACAGTGACAGAAAAACCTCAAGGTACATCTAACGCCATCTATTGGGTACTTTTATTACCAGGTTTTTTTTTTTTTTTGGAATACGCCTCATTATAGTTAACGTTAACGTCATCGAGTAAATATACGCATTTGGAAAATCTCGCATTAGGCACTCAGATAACTGATAGGTTATTTTTTATTTACATACATAGAATACATAGAAACACCCAGACAAAAAATATATCCTTGTTCATCCCACAAATGTTTGTCCTGGGTGGGTGGGAACCACTGAGCCATATGGCTAGACAAATCACTTTGAACCTTAGGACCTCAGAATATTAAATAAAACTACCTTACCATTCAATTACAATTCTAGTTATATTCCTTCCCCAAAAAAAAAAAATTACAAAAATTGCCATTGACATTAAAAAAAAAAAAAAAAAATACCCACTCAGTAATATTTGTATTAAAATAAGTTGAAAAAACCCGAACGAGATAGCGAGAATCGCGGAAGCCGAGCCATAAAAAGACTCCTGACTTAAATCTCTGTCTATTGCCCTTCCAGCCATTTTGACGAAGTGCCAAAGAACAAATATTCAGTGTGCAAGCTAATAGCGCCCCGGCCGTGCCTCACGGCCAAGTACATCCAGTGTCTAGCGAGCAACATCCGGGCCGTGTCCCACGCGTGGGTCATCATCAGCTGCGGGACCAACGGGCTCGTGGACGTCGACGCGCACGCGCTGCCCGCGGGCTGGTCCATACTCAAACGGAGATTCATCAACTGGGTGAGAATCTTCACACTAATATTATTAATGCGAAAGTTTGTTTGCGAGTGTGTAATTCAAATTCAAATTATTGACAGAGCGAAGCGAAGGTCTCAGAGTTTACTGGGACGAATCTGCATTTGTATGTATGTTTGTATGATTGTGTGTATATTTGTCCGACGATAACTTGCGAACCGTTGATCCGATCTTCATGAAATTTTGTAGTTCATTTCAATACAATTTTTAAGTTCGAATATGAGCTGAATCGGTCCAGGGGTTGTGAAGATATAGGGGTCGCGAGGTCTCAGTTCGCCGCGAACTATTTGACATAAAAACGATTACACATTTACATTTATGTCACAACATTACATAAAAAAATCATATTAAAAGTAAAATTTACAATTACAGTTATTTATACAAATCAGTGTAAAACATCGTCAAAGTCAATTATTATTATTTATATATTTATTATTATTCCATTTATTTATTTTAATTCTTAAATTTAGGTTTTTTATAAAATAAATATAAAAAATAAATAATGCTATAAAAAACCTAAATCTAGAGTCCCGCCGACAGCGAGGGAACATTGAATTGGAACATAACATTTTTTTTATTATTATTATTATTAATCAATTGTCAATTGTTAATTTTTATTATTAGTAATTAATTATGTGTGTTTGTTCCCGTTACTTTGGATTGACACATAGGATATCTTTTTATTCCGGAAAACATTCTGTTTCTGTAGAATAGCGGGTGAAACCGCAGGGTGCAGCGAGTACTAAATAAGATAAGTCATAGTTTGTGGATACCAAGGAGTTTTCCAGGGGCTTCCCACGCTTGCGTCATCATCAGCTGCGGATCAAACGGGCTTGTTTGATGTTGACGCGTTTTACCTGTCGGCTCGTGGTCTTTACTACATTAGTTTTATCAACTAGATAAAAGAAATGAATAAATTATCTAACTAATTATATATCGTTGTGGATGCCGACCTGGTTTCGAGTGGCTTCCCACGCTTGGGTCATCATCAGCTGCGGTTACACAACAAATAATTCCGTTCGGCAGTTTTCGTCGCCGAAAAGCGCAGACCGTTTTCCGACAGTAGCCGAATGTGTAAATAACTATTTACACATATTGAACTTTATTTGTACGCGCAATTGGCAGAGTATTGCTTGCTATGCATTCTTAGGTCTGTCCCGCTTACACGATTCCTACACTGCGGATCAAGGCGGCGAACGGGCGTCGCGATTTTGCCACGAAATCGATCGACCAATAACAGCGAAAGATTTTAGCGCGCGTAGTACTCTACTTTGCCATTGGTGAATCGAAGTTTCCCGCGCTACTATTTGCCAACTGCGCAGGTACATCGGGTGGAATTATTTGTTATGTAAAACTGTAATTAGAAAGCTGTTTTGTTCGACAGGCTAGGTTTTTATTGACTATAAACTCTCTACAAACTGACGCAAAACTTTTTATGGGACATTTTGTTAAAAAAATACTTCTTTCCCCAGCTACCCCGCAACGCAAACTTCTTCAAAGACAAACTGATCCTGTTCTGCGGCGATCAGGACACGTTCGTTCGCTTCTGGGAACGGACCTGCACCTTAGCGGGGGCAAACACCAGGGTCGTCAACGAAGAAGACCTGAACATGACCGGGGCCATCGCACTGGTCACGGACTGGGACTGTCCACACGAAGTCCAAAACAAAGCGAACGAAGACAGTATCCCAATAGTTTCTACAACGTGGGTGGTGCAGTGTTTAATAGAAGCGCGAGTTGTCCCTCCGACTAGTCATGTGAAGTTTTCATTTATGTATACGGAGCCCGAATGATCGTGGGACTTCCGCAAGTACCTCGTTATACGTGAAAATTGACACTTGAGGTGTTTGACGGCTATAGGGGTGTGACTTTATGGGGGTTTGTGTTGTTTTGAAAAATTCCAGTTTTTTTTTGTCCTATTGGTATTAAGGAATAGTGATTTCGCCCATCATTCTTGTGTATGAGACTAAGTATCTCTGGGTGATGGCAGCTGTGGAGTGATGCGCTGGGTATTGAACATCCCAAGTCCGTCTCGTCCCAAAAAAGTAATTGAAATTAATGATGTAGTTTTGTGAAACTACGAACCACTCTAGGACTTGATTTTTAAACAGAGATAACATTGCGAGATATTTGTTTCGCCGAAACTCACCAAAGCTCGAGGAAAGCGCGTGGATTAAGACCGAGCGTTCCCATTGGCTATAACAAAGCCTAGCCGCGACAAGCAATAAACCAATGAAAGAGATTTTTTATGTGTGTGTTTTGGCCGATCTTTAGTGCGTCCTCAGCACGGAATCTACAGGGATTAATCTGTTAGAGACTAATTTGACTAGACCATCTGCCTTCACGCTCGATGACCTTTGGGAACATTTTGAAGAAACATAACCATAAGGCGCAATAAAGTCGAAAACTAGTTTCAAACGCGTCGCACCATCTAGTGGCCATTGACGTAAATTCCAGAACTCTGTAATCTTTCAGAAACCTCTTATAAGTCTGTTTTGGAAAAATATGCTGTCTCCTTCACGCACGCGACACTTCTCGACAGCAAGAAGTTAACAGAGCACCAAAGCTTAAAAAAAAGTGATGAAACTGGAATAATCTCCTTGTGATTCAACTTTGTCAACTATCCAGTACATTAGCATTATCCAAGTTACTTGCGCAAGTAATTTAAAAATCTTGAACAACACAAAACCCTCGAAATGCAGTTGAAGCCTCGAGGTACATACGGAAGTGATTAGTGTAAGTGACACTTAACAGTGACATTAGTATAAGTGACCAGTGATTTAGTGACGGGTTAGTGTTGGCTGTATATCGATAGCATATGGAAAGTATCGTAAACAAATGTATTTCATTATTTTCATACCACAATCAAAAAATTGAAAAATTCGTACATCTTGCAATATTATTACAAAAATTGCTTTTCACACAAAACATAATTAAGTCGATAAATTTTATTGACACAAGTTTGGGATGAAATAATATCGATATCCGATTTTAACAATGATTGTTAAGCCAGTTCGAGACCACATAGCCAGCCCTAACTAAAGTCAGAATTTTTGGGCCGCTTAAGGCCTCTGAAATGGCTTTACAGTTTGCTGTAGGACAAACAACAGGATCTACAATTTAGGGGCTTTCCTGATTCTCGCTATCTCGTTCGCACTTTTTCCAAAATTTTTAATACAAAACGGAAAAAAAACAAGTTTTTTTCTTTCTCCGTCACCAATATAAAAATAAATAACATAAAAATTGCTATAATACTTTGGCAATGTTAATCTAAAGATATTACCCCATTTTTTTTTTAAATTTCTTCTCTCGTAAGTTTTAAACTATATTTTTTTAAGTGCGAGCGAGATAGTGAAAATCGGTAGCAGACAGTTGTCATTCGCGCTCACCCATCCGAAGGTTGACCGTACCGTCCGCAGCTTAACATCTATGATTGGTTAAAAACTCCTAGTTTATTTATGCTATAAGCGCTTAGCAAAAATTGTTAATTAACTGATCTCTTAAAATCATTGAGTCATCATTGATTATATTATTACGTACTAGAGGTACAAAGTACAAAGTAAAGTAGTAGTAGTAGTAGTGCAAAGTTCTGGGTGGCTTTCCATTGTTATGGGCAAGTCCGGCGCTTACCATCAGCTGAGCGACTTGCTCGTCACAACAAAAAGTTCTACAAAAAAAAAGTGACGTCTCATTCTACTACTCAGGCTTTAGTGATGCCTCATGTAATTGTGGTCACTTTGCTCAATCTCACTCAGTCTCGCTAGAGAACTGTGTGTGTGTGCTGTGTGAGCTGTGTGATCGCTCGTTAATTGTATTATTTGGGCGGGGTATATACTATAAGATACCCTGGGCACATATATATGCTCGGGGTCATAAGACCTCGAAAAAAACCATTCTTATCGTCCTTAAAACTGGCTTAGGAACCATTTTGTATGAAAACGATTTTGACGTTGTTATTTTTTTGGTCAAGCGTGATTTCTCCATAAAAATGAGTTGTTTTGATATTTTTTTTATGCGGGTCGATTCAGTTTCATGTAAGGATTTAAATTTAATAAACTGCTATCTAATGCCAGTTAAACTATAACTACTTCTACTGATCAGATTTTTCTCTGAAACAATGAAAATGAATTTCTCTGATACAATGAAAAGATCCTTACGTGAAACTGAGTCAAACCGCGTTAAAAAAAAATATATCAAAATAATTCATATATATGGGGAAGTCATGGTTGACCAAAAAAATATGCCAAAATGGTCTTAATGGTTCCTAAGTCCAGTTTCCTTGTATCTCCTATGGTTTCGGATTTCTTCGTACAGTCCCAATTAAAAAAAACACCCAGTATATATTTCTTTTTTTAGTGAATATCTTACTGAAGTTAAAGTGACCACAGTTAAATAGGACATTGAAATATACTGCAGTGCCGCTTCTAGTACGTAGTACTTAACAGCTCAATACTTAAAATTGAAACGGAAAGCAGCAATGGAAGCCATATTTGAAAATAATAATGCCAATGTGTATTATTATTCTTTCTCTCGGTTTCGATTCTTGAGTTGGCGTCGGGCCTTAGTGCTTATGAATGAGAGAAAACGGTGGCATGACGCCACATTGAATACGTAGGCCGCGTTCCGAAATAGCGCCATCACCCAACGACGCCAAAGCGCTAATGAGAAAAAAGAGGGCACTCGACAAAAAAAAAACTTGAAGCCTGTTGATGCCTAAGCACTATTGTTGGCGTCCTTGGCACTGTTAGCGTACTTCGGAACGCGCTCTGAAAGGTATTTGTCTCTCTCATGCATTTTTTTTTCTAATGTTATTTTATGGCTATTCAGTCAGTGCCAAGTTATGTAATTTTCCAAATTAAGCAATAGACAATAGACAAATTATTTATGGAAAAAAACGAATTATACACAAAAAACAAAAAGGTAGGTTAAAAAAAACCAAATACAATTGTTTTTAACCACAAGTCGGTTCCAGCTCAGCATATTTCACAACAAAAACAAGTCTCAGTCATAGTCTAAGACAATTTAGTGACAATTTCAGTCACTGTCCAGTCCAAGTCGTGCTGCAGTGAAGTGGGGGAACCGGAAGCTTGCTTATACGGAGTTTAAAAACGAAACAAAAAAAACCACTTTCTACGATTTTCCCACATTTAACGCACATTGACGAACACTTAATGTAAATAATCAATCATTATTTTATATTAACAATCGAAAGATAGTATTTAAGTATTTTTACAGAAACAAAAATACAGAACGTCGACATATTTTTTTTTCGTTCGACACCAATACCTTTGAACTTGAGAGGGATGAATATATCGTTGCTAGAGACAGCCAGAAACTTCGTTTTTGTGGTTAAAGTGGGGCGGCTCGATCAATCTGTAATCGAAAACACTGTAAAAAAAGTTTGTTATCATTTAGAACATACTTTTTAAAGCGTCAAAACCATAGATCACACTAGATACCTCATTATGAGATTCGTTGTTCCCACAAAAAGTCACCAAAGTTTGAGGCGCGGCGCGGGTCGCGGGGAGTGCGACCGAGCGTTCTCATTGGCAAGCTCAAGGTTACGCCTACTCGCGCCTAACAATCAACCAATCAGATTAATTTCTTATAAGTGTATTTAGACTGATCTGTGGTGCGCTTCGAGCGTCCTGAAAGCAGAATCTAGGGTGATCTGTGGTCAAAACTTACGATGCTTTTAATTATAAAATAATTAAGATTATATTTTTGGTTCAAACTGTAAGCATTGTGGAATATTAATGAATAAGGCGTTTTCAAAAAAAAAAAAAATTGTTTTAAAATACTTACTAGATGGCGTAACAGACCTATCGTTTTACCTGTCATTGTCATTTCTGTCGAAATGTTTTATGTTTATTTCTTAAATCGTAAATTTTGGCTCCACACGTTGTGTATTTAGCCACTGTCAACTACTGTAATATTTCAAATGAAGTCAAATAAATAGTTACGTTACTTGAAATTGTCTAAATACACATGTCGAGCCAAAAAACACGAGAAAAAAAAAGGCACACGTAATTTTTTTTGTCTTGCATGTCTTGACAGTGACAGAAAAAACTCAAGGTACATCTAACGCCATCTATTGGGTACTTTTATAACAACGTTTTTTTTTTTTTTTTGGAAAACGCCTCATTAGATATAGAAATAGATGTGGTCTCATGTATTATAAGTATGATTACAAATTGTGCTAAATTTTGGGTCTAAAATTCTTTTTAGGGTGTTCTTATGGTCTAGTCATTTGATACCCAGTAACTTGTGTATAGTTTAGCGTAAGAATACATAGTTGAAAGAATTAAACTATTCTTGTAGGAACTCCGGGGTTCAGTGTGATATGCTATGATTTTACTATAATGCTGTAATTTTGTATGTTTGTTTTAAATGTATTTCTTCTATCGGTTATTCATGTCATGAGTAGGGAATGGTCTTATAGTGGCTGTTCGGTTATACGACAGCACTGATTATACAGGGTTATAAGGAAAACGTATGCTAAGCCGAAAGGGGCTCACAGTACTCATGATTGTGACAACAACTTTGACGATAGGATCAACAAGAAATTGAAAAAAATAATTGTTCCATACATTTTGTCGAGTAACATTGACATTTTTCTACACGATTTCATGGTTGGCCCCATGGTAAAAGTTGTTCATAATGAGTACTATGAGCCCTTTTCGGCTTAGCATACCCTTTTCTTATAACCCTGTATACAGGGCTATTGCTAACTAGGCAAGAAACTCTCGTAGGCAGGTTTCCTATATCATAGTTAACTTTGTTTCTAAATGCGTGTGTGCAAATGGCAGATTATTGCTTGCCACGCTCTTTTAGCTGCATTCCAAGATGGCGGCCAACCGCGATTTTGCCGCGAAATCGATCGACCAATAACAGCACAAGATTTTAGCACGCGTATGGCTCCACTTTGCCATTGGCAGATCGAAGTTTCCCGCGCTACTAAAATTTGTTTACTGCGCAGGTACATCGGGGGGAATTATTTGCTGTGTTAAACTACAATGATATCCCGTAGAATAGAATTGAAAATGTCCGTTGTCCAACCGGACAACCTGTATGCTAATTTTGCGACTTGTTTTTTTGAAGTGCGGCAAACTTTTCTAAAAAGGTAAGTGGAGCCACCGTTGCATTTTTGGACAAATCTGATAGTCACCGCTTGAAAATGTTTAGTTTCCTCATTTGATCGTCTATTTAGTAATGTTGGTCGCGCTGTAACTTGTTTCTTTAAAGTGTATACAAGTATTGCGGATTAACAATAAATGAGTAAAAAAAACAAAATACCCGACTGTAAATTGTAGACTTAGTTATTCCAAACTTAAAAAGAAATCCTAGGAACACACAAATATACTTACATAGGTACACTTACCTAGGTATATAGGTAGGTACCTCGTTTTTAAGCAGTCGGGTAAAAATAAGTATATTGGAAATGAGTTGTCATTACGTCACATTTAAAACCAGGTTTATAAAAAGCTAAATCAGAAATATAAAATAATCAAGTTTAGTATAAATTAATTAAATTAAATTTATTGAGACAAAAACGACATAATCAATTACATTTATCTCACAATGAAAAGCAAAATAATAATAATAAATTCATAATAAAAAATAAAATTAAAATAGCACAAGAAATAAAATAAAAAAGTCAGGTTTTAAAACTAAGTTTAAACAATTATTAATTAAATGTCAAAATCATTATCGGCTTTATTGCCTCTGTCCCATTGGTCAATTAGATACGTTAAAGAATACGTGTGTTATATTGGTTACCAATCCGCCATATTTGTTTACACTTTTTGACAAATTGGCAAAGAAGGTTGAATAATTAGGAAATGCAATCTATCTATTAGATATGAGTCGATTGTATACAGTACTTTTTATTGTATATTTTGTCTTTTAGAAACAAAACTTTTGGGAACCAATGAAAATATTATAGTTCCTTTTTTTTTTTTTTTTTTTCTTTTCATCCTTATCGCAATAGGTCGCAATTCTCGTATGCAATTAGAATATCATTTTTATTAAACCTCGTGAAAAAATAAGGCCTCTGCACACGGTATGATAAACCTGATTTTATATTAAGCGACAGGGTTAACCATGACATGAGACTTAGGAGCAAAGAAACTACGAGCCTATTAGTTTGTTTCCATTACTCACATTAAATTCGGGTCTTGCTGTCCCTTTCGCATAATATGAGATCAGGCGCCAGATCTTGCTGTATGTAAGTCCTAGTAAGTCAGTAATACTCTGGACTGAAATGGGTATGTAATAGCACTGTTGCATAACTAAAGTTATGGTTACTGCTGTCCCTCTCTCTACTCTTCTACTTCTTCAGCTGGTACCCGACGGGGTCCACAATTGTGACCAAAATGTAAAACTACTAAGTACCAACATACATTGTGGAATGCTAAAATAAATATGAATATGAATATGGGTTACATAAACCAATGAAACTATGTACAAGAAAGTGTATTTGTATAAATGTGTGTATGTATACCATTTAAGTTTGTATATAAATTAGTTTTAAGTATTACGTATACAATGTTAATGATATTTAGGCGGTATATTTGTATGGGAGAGCAGGCGGTAGCGTGTTTAGCATTGAAACATTTCGCCCCATAAAGCGTTCCCGAAACGATCAATTGTAATTGTCAATCACGGTACAGGGCGTGTTTACAAATATAGTAAAGCGCAAATAGCACGCCCAAATTCATAATTAATTATCGTCATCGATAAGAAGTAATTGCTGATAAGAATGAATTCCTATACGAAAACGCCTGCATTGTTAGGCACACTGTTAGGCCAAACTGGCTTCAGGTTGGCCTGACCGGAAGATGGCACATACACGATCAGTTAATTTTGATTCGAGTGTCATCTCGAATCGTTTGTCACTACAGTCACCTTATACGCGTAGATCTCAAATAGTTTTAAAATTGACATCAGGTAGAACTGAAGGCAAAACTGATCACGCTCGGTGGTCTTTAGAATGTATGCGGTGAGCCTACCTTGACCTCTAGTGTATTTGTTTTTCTTACAAAATGCTAACTACCTATAGTCTGTTCATCCTTAAGGCCTCGCTACATGGCCTGACCTGACACCGTGTGAGAGGGACAGCTAGACTTGAATTTCACGGGAGCAAAATAAACTATTAAGGTTATAGCTTCTCCCTTTCGCTCCCCCCAGAAACTTATATATAGCCATCTCTATCACACGATGTCAGGTCAGACCATGTATAGACACCCTTACCTGACAAAAACTGTAAACAAATAAAACGAAAATCCATAGACTGTAGAGCAGTCTAACCGCAAAATACGATCAGATTATTTTTTGTTTTCGTATTTATGCAAAATACGTCAAGAATAAGTCATGGTGACTTTCGCTGATATCCGTGTGTAAATAGTTGCATTCATGTTTTTTATGTAACCAGGGACTTCAGTGCGTGCCTAGGTTGTGTGATTTCTATGAGAAAACGGCGATTTTGTGAGAAAGAGAAGTTTGTTTACCTTTTGTTGTCAGGTAAGGTTGAACAGACTTTACCACATCGCACATTTACCATTTTACATAGCTTTGCTATTCCTATGATGCAGCACGAATAACGCTTCGGTCCCTGTTTACTTCTTGATTAGCGGAAAATTATGCCTATACCGTATATGAAGGGGTTTTTTTTTTTTTTTTTTAAACCGTTTTCTCGAACAGAGGGATGATAAAAGTTATGCTTTCAAATGTAAAGGATAAGCGAGACGATCGATCAAACTTGTCAATCACGTAAAATGCGCCTTTTTCTTTTTGATATTTCAGTCGGTTTCTTTCATCCAAAATAGATGGCATGGCAATCGTTAAACAATATCCGTCAAAATTTACGGAATCTTTAAGCTTGCCCCGCCATCTATTGATGAAGATGAAAGATGAAAGAAACGGACATAAAGTGTCAAAAAAAGGAAAACTGCTCATTCTTTATGATTATGCCGTGGCGCGTTCCGAATCGTGCCAGAAGAGCACACGTGTGCGCTGTCAGTTCAAAAGCGTGTTGTGTGCGCTATTGGTGCGATTTGGAACGCGTCCTGTTACGAGATTGACATTTACCATTGACCGTCTTGCTTATTCTTACGAAGACTCATTGCTTTCAACAGACTGCTAAAGATTTGTCACAACAGCAGTTGCAATGCTGAAGGGGCTTGGATGAAATAACCACTGAAACGGCGGGCTATGACGTAAGGTGTAACTCGCTATCGTCATCTTGCCATCCCGCTCGCGCGTTGGCCAGTTGGTGGCCGTGACACTACGACGATAGCGAGTCACCAGAAAAAACCACTACTGGTTCTGAATAAACAGAAGTCATTTAGAATGGATTCGCAGTTGAAATCTCATCGCTATCATTTGCAATTAATATGAGGGAGACGGAGTGTCGAATCGAGTCTTTTACGACTGAGTCCAGAATACATGGATGCCTATATTTAGGACATTACTTCCTCATGTTTTTGTCTCATATTGAACTCTGTAGATAGAAAAAGACAAAACACGGCGTAAGGTTTATAAGTAAGGGGATTCATGTTAAGTGGTTAATTACACCGTTCATTACACCGTTCAAGTACTCAGTTAATTGCAATATAATATTTATTTTGTATTTGGGTAGGAATTGCTGAATTTGATATCGGTGTACATATTCTTTAGACCTTGTGGGTCAGATGCATTTTTAGACTTATAAGCTTTTTTTAAAGATGTATGACGTCATTTGCGTTTAGCATTTTTTTGTTTTTCTTCGTCCTATCATTGTGAAACATCTATTGAGCTGTCTGATAATGTAATGTGTATAATGATTAAAATTATGGAAAATTATCATTATTTTTTAATTACCGTTTATTAAAAAGGAAATCCGCTCAATAAGGAGAAGCGAGCCCTTATGTGAGTAGTGAATAAGTAGGTATATAGCGCAATACAGTATTGTATTGCGCAGAACTAAAATGTCTATCATGCATTCTGTGTCTGTGGCCCTACATAACTTGAACCATATACTTAGGATACATACTAAATATATAATTTGAACATATGGTTTTCTATAACTTTACAAAGCTTATCGAATTGGTAGTCTGTGCAAAAAAAGAAGCTAAGTGGAATGAGCAGTTTTCCATTAGGCATTGTAAGTTTAGTTCTAACAGGCGTCAAGAGATGGCGCTCGTGAAACTTTTGGTATTTACTTTTCAAACTTTCTCATGGCATTGGAGAACTTCGTTCAGCCAACGTAAAATTTATAATCAGTCTAATTTCAAACGGTCAATTTTTTTTTGTATCATTAGCTGTAACTTATAATATAGAATATCAAGAAGGTATATTACTACTGAATACTATAAGCATAGATGAAATACAGATTTTCTTTGCTACAAGAATTTGTTACCAAACATACGCACAACTTCCAACAAGGGAACGCAGTAGAATGTCATACCACACTAACCCCCGAATACTGAAACGTTTGTTAACTTTGACGACAAATTAAGTTTATTGCTGTCTTTGTAATTTGCTTAGGGCCAGACAAAGGCAGTATCAGAATTAATCTGTTGTCAAAGTTAACGAACGTTTCAGTATTCGGGGGCAAGTACTGTTACCAAAACTATCGACAACGCCATCTTCCAAAATTGATAGCATTGTATAGATAATTCAAAAACGGATGGGTCTCGGAATTTTCGAAAATTAATCCCTGTATAAATCAATGATATTTTGGTAGAATGTGATGCTTTTTATTTCTTAAATGCGAACGTAGCCGTGCGGGCGACCTAGTATAGTATAGGTACTTGATAACTGGCAGCATATCTTTGGTACGGCCCCGGGTCAATAAGGTGACTTCTTAACTTACGTCCGTAGATAAATGCTGTATGATGTTATGAGGTCAATAAAAGAGAAGAGATATGAAGACGCAAACAGAACTCCGTTTATAACAAACATAAAGAGCTTTATCTGAGGACATGTCTTCAGTTTTTATCTGCGTTATTGTACCTACCTCCCATACTGAGTGCTGCAGTTTTATTATCATAGTGTGTTATGTAAAGTTTATCACACTGACCAAGTTAGGTACCTAGTACCATAGACAAATTTCATCATCATCACGAACGTTTTCATTATCGTATTCATTGATCTGGAATGTCATGGACTCATGCATCATCTGATGCCGCCAATAAGCTCGACCTTTCGCTCGTGGAATTTAGTTTCTGCAACCGTCTTTACGTTATAGGCTGTCGATCAGCACGAAAGCTTGGCAAAATAACAAGCATTTCGTTTTCATTATCATCATCAGCCAGAAGACGTCCACTGCTGAACATAGGCCTCCCCCTTAGACCGCCACGCCGACCGACAACGTGCCACTTGCAACCACCGGCTGCCCGCGACTTTTACAATCATCACATTGTCGGCGGCCCACCTAGTGGGAAGCCTTTGTGTGTAAGTATGTAAGTGTTTTAATTAGTAAGTAATTGGTAAGCTTTACTAGGCTGGCTTAGTTACAAAAAAAACGTTTTCCTTTCTTGAAGAAAAACCTGGTAAAAACGTGTTTTTTCTGGACTATATTTTTTTCATAAGTAGGTACAAAAAACTAAAACTCAAACTAAACTTGTAATGCAGTTATCGTTTAATATGACTGTGTTAGAAATTATATTTAATCCTAAAGAAGGAAAAATCAAATTTAAAAATAAAAACAAATCAAAAAATGTATCAAGGAAAGGGAAGCGAGTTTTATCTATTGGGAATCCGTTGTTTATTTTTGCTGATTAAGGTTTAGTTCTTAAAATTACTAGCACCTAAGTACCTTAGGTATATAATATAGTAACGCCATATTTAAATTATAACAACTAAGTAATATAGTTAAAATTTTTTAGTCTTTCATGAATTTACAAAAAAACTTGTTTGTATCATGGAAATTAGTTTGACATGTTATCAATGTACTTACTTACCTAATATATATTTACCAATTTTTTTTTATTGGTATGTACATATAGAGGATGTTTTTAAAATAGTTTTACTGTATATATATTTCAGATACTTAACTAAAAATATTGAATACTAGCTGCGTCCCGCGGTTTCACTTGCTTGGAAAATTCCCCAGGGACCGTAAATATTCCCGGAATAAAAAGTAGCCTAAGTAACTCTCCGTCTCCGATAACTAAACTATACCTACCTATCTACATATATGATTATGATAAACTGGCTTTGATGTTTAAACTTATTTAACTTTCTTATTCTGTTGAAATAAAGACAAAAAGGCTTTGAATTTATCTGTCGCAGTAATTATCATCGTCGCCAACAATTCCACCATAATTCCATATTTTAGCTCCACACAGTATACATATTTAGCCATTGTTATTGTGAAGTTTTGTAATATTTCATGGGAAGTAAAATATTTCACAATTAAAACAAGTCTTAGTCATCATCTAAGTTAAGCATATTAAGTCACGGTCAAGTTTTACTCATGCCCCAATAAAGTAGTGGAAACTTTACTAGAGGTTTCTATGAAGTTTTGGTAACAGCACGTCACGTTTCACGACATTATCTAACTATTTACCAACAGTCGTGCTTGTTCACCACAGATGAACTCTGTGTTGTTCAAGATCAAATAATGGAAAAAATCCACTGTTTTACACAATATTACTCGAAATAACACAAGTATAGGAAAATATTACAATGGCGCGACATGACTTCTTGGCGTTCCCGCCAAAACTCCCACACTATTATCTAATATAGGTAGGCATCACAGAAGAGTTTTTTTAAATACTTTTCCTCTTTTCTGTGATAGGTAGTCATGTATAGGTCTCCTCTTCAGCGCGTCATCTTTTCCGGTCCTGTGCTAGTAGCGTCCTATGTCTTCTTTGAACAGAACTGGAGGTCTACCCGGTGGTCGCAGTAGAAAAGTAATACATAGATACGATTAGGTGCAATTATTTTTAGAAGTAGGTCTATAAACTATAAAACACATCATGCTAATGCTGTACAGATGAATAGATAATGCTGTAACTTTATGTTTGTTGCCTTTTCAGAAATACACGGAATATACGTATAGAAATATACGGTTTAACTTTGATGTTTGGCAAGAATGTATTGTGGATCTTATATACGGACATATGACATTTTTCCCCGGGGAAAATGGCATGATTCATTTTTATAAAAAACCCATACATCTAACACACAGGTTTTGAGTGACTTCAATTCTGTTGTGGCATTTTCTAAACTAAACTAAATTTGACGGTTTTAAAATTGTTGCAGTTTTTTTCCCACATGTAATAAAAAGAGACGCACGTTGCCTGGTTTAGTCTGTTGGCAGAATCGACGTCATTATTATTATTATTTGGAAATGCGTAATTAAAACGGCTGGAAAATCGTTGGGACGCGCAGCTACATACTTGCAGACTTAGCCGACTGCCCAAGTAGGAGGGTAATTTTCCTTATGTTCCTAGAGTCATTCGTGGCAAAAGGACGCACTTTTGACTTCCTTGCTGGAGAAGTTCTAACATTTTACAGACACATTATTATGCACTATTTGTAACACATTGATTAGGCTGTTCAGTCAATAACAATTTGACCACATACGAATAATAGTTTTAAAGTTATTATGTAAAAGTGTAGAAAAGTCAGAATGCGTATTTTATTTATTTAAAAATTCGCATTTAGGCAAGGTTATATAAAATACTAGCTACCTACAAAACAAAAACTAGCCTATGTCCGTCTCCGACCGTTAAGCTATATCTATGAAAAATCCAGCTCGATCCGTTGAGCCGTTTAGCCGTGATAACGCGACAAACACCCAGACAGAGAGACCGAGTTACTTTTGAATTTATAATATTTGTTAGGATATTTTAAAAATAATGCTTTTGGGGGTAAAATAAGCTCGTGTACAATGCTAATTATGCTGGGTTGAGGCCATTTTTGAGACACATAGCATTGATAAGCTATAGTTATATGATAATGCTCGCCTGCCTACCCTTCAATATAATTAATGTTAGGTACTGTTGTTGCAAAATAAATTTATTTTATTTCCCAATCTACCAGTAAATGAAAAATATTTCCTTACTTCAAATTCCGTGAATGTTAGGTTAGAATCTTATTTGGTAAAAAGTGATAAAATCAACGAAATAAACTTATCTCAAGTAATTGATTTGTTCACTGGTTTTTAATTTTTATTCTTATTTCATTAACTTCATTGTGAAAGTTCCGGGCAACCGCTGGATGCAAGTGGCACGTTGTGGTTCGGTGTGGCCACATGGATGAATAGGTGTGGCGCTCTAAGGGGGAGGCCTATGTTCAGCGGTGGACGTCTTATGGACTATGGCTTGCGATGATGATGATGATATTTCATAATTCAGTACGCGCGACGCACACCAACAAGTATTGACGCAAGATGGCGGCCCAAGCGCATACGTTCCCGTCAATGAAATCTCAATGAAATCTCCACTACGTACCTACTTTTGGCCGACGCGTCCTTTTGCCCGGAATGACTCTGTATTACCTTCTGTAGCCCAAACGGCTTTAGCGGTTTTGATGCACTCATCAAAACTCTGAGCCTGGCCTCATCTGAGGAAAATAAAGAGGAATCCAAAAACGCCTCATAATTCAAGAGTTTTAACACTATTAGAACCCCATCATCATAAATCTACTTGCAGATCAGAAGTAAGGTAGCGACTACCAGGGCACAGTAAAGTTTTCAATTCTAAAGTTTACCTATAACAATATGTTACACATATAAGTTAGAGGTTTAAAGCGAATTCATTAGCAAAAAAAATAATTATTATTAATTAAATTTATTAAAATTTATTAAAAAAATAAATGAAAATCATAATTATTACTTCAGAGAAATGACGATTTTTTTGTTGCATTGTAACTAAAGAAAACCAGAAAAACATCGCAGTTGATCGAATGATTCAAGTTATCAGTCTCAACCGAATTACGGCCTCCTTTGATTGTGCTGTTCAATCTCAGGTCAATCTCATCTAATGCTTCCGTGATAGATAGGGCCTCGTATTCTGAAGACATTCGGAAATAATCCGATTTGAAATCTACACTCTCTTTTTCTATCATACTCTGACAGCCGTCACCATGACGTCATCATAAATGACGACAGTTAACTGGTATTGACGCAACGGGCTGGTCTGCCAGCGGAACTTTTCCACTCTCTGTAGGTAACCAATCTGCAAGAGCTCCTTATGCCATCAACACGCATAGCAAGTTATCGTGTCGGTCTGCCACTTGAGTGTAAGCCACGGCTTCCGACTGTACTTTTTATGCATCGTATTGAAGCGACACACTGAAACCGCGACCGAAATCCACCAAAACCTCACTGCCAAATTTCCAAAATCACACAAATCACTGCATCCAAGTTCCGAGTCCTTGAGCATCCAGAGCCAAACTAAGGCTAGCAAAACGTTAAAACGCTCTTTTATACACTAACCTCACTGGCCCTTACCCCTTACCCTAAGGGGGCTAAGGTTACCAGATACGCTCGAGACGCTAAAAGTCTTCAAGTCTCCATATCATGTCACCCCCAGGTCATAGCACAAGGGGGCATTGTTTGATAATGTTGTTTGAGTATTGTGTGCTAATTTATGAATTGATTATGGCAGGTGACAGCCTGATATACGGTAATGATTGGACGATGACTGTCTTTAACGTTAACGGGAATAAACAACACTTTGTAAATTACTCAGGTACTTACATGGTTTTGCTGGAATTCTTTTATCTCCTCTCAGGCCACGGTTATCGATATACTTGGCAGTTCTTACAGACTTGGTGAATGATAAAGCTGAGTTTACTAGCGCTTCGTTTAATAGCCATCATAGATGTGTTTTTGTAGTGGTTTGTGCGTATCGTACGCCGCAGGGCTTGGTCCTTATCTTAAGAATGAGCTTTAGCTACCGGAACATCGCCAACACACATCGTCCACGAAACCATAGCATGGTGGTGGTTCTTTCTAGAACTCATCTGGCGACGCTACCACGCGACATTTGACAATCAGTCGCCAAGCACCTCGTTTTGTTCCGGCAGCCGCACTTGAGAGCCAGTTAACATTCCAGGCTAGGTTTATTTGTTTATTTAGGTTCACCTACACTGTGCACACCAATACAATGTCAAAAATGTACGAAAATAAAATATAATTAAATGTGACAATGCTTACAGGTGAAGACAGCATGCATTATTTTAGTGCTAGGTACTATAATTATAAACAAATTATGTTTGTATTAGGTTTGTTTACTATCCTCGAACACGCCGTCACTTACCTTCAGGTAAGTAGTGGTCAAGAGCCACCATGAAAAACGGCTATCAGTAAGCTTACCTGTGTACAGATTCTTACCTACCTTGACTTTGGAGCCGGGGTAGATAGATAGATAGATTTATTCTTCACACCAGAAGTGACATAAATATAAGACAAAAAAAACAACTTAAAACTGGTGTAGCAACTGGCGGCCTTATCGCTTAAAGCGATCTCTTCCAGCCAACCTTAGCATGGAAAGGATTTGTATGGAAGAGGGACGGGGTGTGATATTAGTTTTAAAAAAAGGTAAGTTTCTATATCATTTTTTTCTTATTTGATATTAAATCTCTATATGCAGAAAACAGTCGCTGTAAATAAACGGAAATTTCAATCTGGAACAAAATATATTATATTATAATGTTTGCACACTACTGCTCGTCGGTTGAATAACTAGCAAAAGTGTGGTATTCCCCAGGTGAACTTTGCAACACTTTCCAACTACTACAATTACCTTGAGAGGAATGGCAAGTATGTGAATCGGTACTTACTAAATACTGTCATCGCTCGTGTAGGTTCATGAAGAAAAACACGATCCCCGTTTACACTTTATCAAGATATTTTGGTAAAGCACACATCGATGTGCAATAAATATTTATCAGCGTCCCAGAATGTCCATAAATTGGGCAAAGTATCGAATTCAGGGTAAATATCGCGGGCCGGGGTAGATAGATAGATAGATTTATTCTTCACACCAGAAGTGACATAAATATAAGACAAAAAAAACAACTTAAAACTGGTGTAGCAACTGGCGGCCTTATCGCTTAAAGCGATCTCTTCCAGCCAACCTTAGCATGGAAAGGATTTGTATGGAAGAGGGACGGGGTGTGATATTAGTTTTAAAAAAAGGTAAGTTTCTATATCATTTTTTTCTTATTTGATATTAAATCTCTATATGCAGAAAACAGTCGCTGTAAATAAACGGAAATTTCAATCTGGAACAAAATATATTATATTATAATGTTTGCACACTACTGCTCGTCGGTTGAATAACTAGCAAAAGTGTGGTATTCCCCAGGTGAACTTTGCAACACTTTCCAACTACTACAATTACCTTGAGAGGAATGGCAAGTATGTGAATCGGTACTTACTAAATACTGTCATCGCTCGTGTAGGTTCATGAAGAAAAACACGATCCCCGTTTACACTTTATCAAGATATTTTGGTAAAGCACACATCGATGTGCAATAAATATTTATCAGCGTCCCAGAATGTCCATAAATTGGGCAAAGTATCGAATTCAGGGTAAATATCGCGGAGGAATTCCCCCGGGTTTCTGCGAGTGACCGCTTGCCAACTTATCGGAGTCTTGAAGAGCTGGAGGGTCGTGATAATACAAAGATGGAGAGGTAACTCAACTTATAACAAACTAGCTGCGGGTTCCACCTGCTATCCTACAGGATTTAAGTAATCAGAATCAGATTTTTTTATTGCAAAAACTGTGTACAAAAGGTGTTCTTGATAGTAATAAAATAATTAGTTTCAACAGCTTACCCATTGCGGGCGTACAATAAATTCACATTTTGAATTGTATTCACATTATCAAGCTACTATAATAAATAAAATAAAATAAAATAGCCTTTTAATTCCCTTCCCTTACAAAACATATACTTCATTATATTAATATTAGTTTGTTATTTTTACACATTTTTTTTTTTATTAACATTAATTTAATTTCTTATCTTAACCTAAACTGTTAACCTTATTATAAATATATTTATTTACAAAAACTCTCTATACTGTCTATTGAATGTGAAATTTAATTATCGTCAAAATATTCCCTAAGTTTATAATATACTTTTGATATTAGCCATGTCTTTAATATAAATTTAAACTGAGATGTTTTTAATGTCTTTAACTCTGTGGACAAATGATTATAAATTTAAATACCGGTATAAGTAAAACTCGCTTCTTAATTTCATGTAGTCTGCATCTATAATTGTAGTGACGATTAGCCTGTTTCCATTGCTTGGCTCCTTCTTTGTTACAATGACGTACATCATGTTCAGTACCCCTGAATACTGAAACGCTTGTTAACATTGACAACAGATTAAGTCTGTTGCTGTCTTTGTCATTTGCTTAGTGCCAGACAAAGGAATATTAGAATTAATCTGTTGTCAAAGTTAACAAACGTTTCAGTATTCTGGGGTTAAATAAATAAATAAATAAACCATAAAAAATTTCGGGATAAAAGTAACCTATGTGTTAATCCAGTGTATAAGCTACCACCATACCATCCAAATTCGTTAACACCTATGTGTTAATCCAGTGTATAAGCTACCACCATACCATCCAAATTCGTTAACATCAAAACACAAAATAATATTGTCGTAATTTTGGAATATTTGGCGTAATTAAAACCTACACGCAAAAATAAAGGAACTTGTCCGACCGCCGAAGATTTGCGATCAGCGGCAGCGAGCAGCGAGAAGCGAGGGGGGGGGCATTGTAGTAGATAGTGATCGCTGGGAGTCGCTCAGCGAGTATTCTAGCCGCCAAGCGAGCATCGCTCAGCAAGTAATAACTTTAATAGCTATTGTCGCTGCACCAGACTAGTAGACAGAGACCTCGCCGGCAGTTTGAACAATCAGCGATCAATTAATATATGTCTCTTTTATTCACACGGAATCTACGTCTATTAATCTATTGTTCTGTTCATTCCAAGGTTGGGTTAGGCCGCCCATTATACTACCGGTTTTTCTATTATTGTTTATATTTAAGTTTAATTGTCTTTTTGGTGTATAATAAACTTATATTGTATTGTATTAAACGTTTCTTGAGCGAGAAAATAGTAGAAAATTCATCGCTTCCCCGCCGGCAGTGGGACAGGTGCCTAAAGTTGATAGATAAAGGCAGACATAGACCAAGCGGATAAACGCGAGCGTTCATTCTAGTCCCGTGTATTAGATACAAGAACAAAAAGCTTTAGGTACAATTTCCCTAAATAATACGACCATAACGAACTCCTCGCCATTTCCAAGACCGTATTTTTTACCCGAAACACAACGTTGAGGGAAACAGCCCCTCGAGGCGTCTTGTCACGCGTTATCTCAGAAGATAGAGCAAACGACTCTACGTAGCCCATAAAAATATCGTGGTTATGACGCCTTAGTTTTTGTGGACAGATAAAACTTTATTAGGTGGTGAAAGCGGGTCTGAGATGTTTAGATTGGATAATATTAGGAGTATTCTCACTCGTTTATGTATTAAAATCATGCAAAGTACTAGATACATTTACAAACATAACATAACGACTTGCCTTCATTCTGCCACTTAAATTCGAACCTGTATCGTATAATTTATTTAAGAGTATATGCATTTTATAAAGAGTCGCAATGTTTTAAGCATAAAACCTTTTTTTTACTTAGTATATCTACTTACATTTACTAATGCGGAATCACGTACAAATACGTTACTTAATTGGTTTCTCACTTATGTGAATATTTGTATTTCTTGTTGAGAATAAAAAAATCTAAAACCCGAACATGGTGAGCAAAATAATGAAATAAATAAAAAATATTGCATACAAAATTGACAGTAATATCCCCGAATACTGAAACGTTTGTTAACTTTGACGACAGATTAAGTCTGTTGCTGCCTTTGTCATTTGCTTAGTGCCAGACAAAGGCAGCATTAGAATTAATCTGTTGTCAAAGTTAACAAGCGTTTCAGTATTCGGGGGTTAATGTGTTGCCTTGCAGAAAAAGTTGTAATCTTCCTGATGGTTGTTAGTAGATTAATTTTTTAAATTTTTTTGAGACTTTCACTAAAACCTTGGTATTTTTTTGCTAATTCCAAGGTCTTTACTCAGTTCTCACGGACGTTATAGTTTTCACTAATTAAATAGAAAACACTGTTATAGCTATACCTGTACCTAATCACAGTACTTGGCAATGCGTTGAGACTAAACAAGTACTTTTAAGTCATCTTTACTTATAAGGAATAAAGCCGATTTCCGGAAAACACTTTTCTTCGATATTAACATATTGTTTTTTGTATTTTTTTGTTTATAAACATATTTTTTTTTTTTTTTTCTCTTTCCTCCTAAGAGGATTTTGGTGTCGCACGTCTTATGCATTTGCCAGTGTCAAGTATACCATAATTTCGTTATATGATTAAAAATCTACTTTGCACTTGTACTGTAGGTATATAAATTTACCCACTTTTCACCTCACCTGCCAATCCAAAGCTTCATTTTCCGGAAAAATTTTAACCTCTTTGACACTCGTATTTCCAGAGTGGGTGTATTGAGCCGACCAATAGCACCGCGCCGCGGGGTCGTGACCCCGCCAATGACGCGGGGTTACGCCCTTACGTAATTACCCTGAGCTCCTGAAAACATATACCTACGTACGCAGTTATTGCTGTGTGCGACCTTTAGAGATGACACACAGACTTAGACATGTACCTAGCACAATTACCTACGAGAAAACCTGTAGTATTTGAGGTACTATAAATTGTTCGGAAAGACTAATCAAAATAAAACAAAATTTTATTATTTTAGACAACACAAATCTACTCTAAATCTAGCTAATTAAATCAAAATGGGAGAAATATATTTTAAAATACAATATATCAAAAAAATAATGTTTTTCTTAATAACCTTACGTGTTTAACTGCCCCATTCTGCAACAAGTAAAAGATAATCATAGCTTACTCATTCAACTTTCTCACTCATTAAGAGTGGACCACTTTATGCCCGACATTGCCGATTTGGGAGGGCGCGCCATTCTTATGCGGAGCTCTAAGCCCGCGTCGTTCGAATTTGTTAAGATTACCAACGGATGACATTATTGTTATTTTTTTTTTTTGTTTATTTGCCCGTTTTGGGCAGGTTAAAGCCTTTAAGGCCATACCGCCTCGTCTTACGTATTTAACAGACAGAGCATTATTGTTAATAGTTTTGGTCAAGCGTGAGTACCCCATATAAATGAGTTATTTTGATATTTTTTTTAATGTGGTTTGACTCTGTTTCACTTAAGGATCATTTCATTGTATCAGAAGAGAAAAATCGAATAAGTAGAAGTAGTTATAGTTAGTTAGTTATAGTGTAACTGGCATTAGTTAGTATTTTATTACATTTGACTAACTTTTACTGCTCTGTATTTTTTTTTCCAATACAATTTTCTTTACAATACAACCAAGTCAAACCGCATTTTAAAAAAAAAATATCAAAACAACTAATTTTTATGGAGAACTCACGCTGACCAAAAAAAAAAAAAACTACGCCAAACTCGTATTCATACAAAATTAGTAAATGGTTCTTAGGACGGTTTTAACATATCTCATAAGGATTCGGATATGCCCATGCTGTCCCAGTTAAAAAAAAGAACTTGTATATTTTGTATTAAAAAAGTGTTGTACGGAACCATCGATGCGCGAGTAAGACTCGTAGTTAGTTAGCGTCGTAAGAAAATACAAACCTATACGGAACAAAGTTAGATCATGAAACTGCAAAGTCAAGGTACAAGGTGGAGAGGACATACCCGGGGCGGGGAGGGGCGGAGGGCGCGACGACTCTTATTGATTTTCAGGAAGACACAGCTTTCTTGCGCTGAAATACGCTTTCAGGAGTTTTGCGATAGTTCGTACCGTGGATTTCTTTCAGTTTTAGAAGCTTGTTGTGAATGATGGTAAATAAACATTATTATTAGTATTTACATACGTTAATAAATATAATTATGTGTATGAATGTCACTATGTATTATATCTAAGAGTAGCCTACATCGTGTCATTTGATTAGTTTATTGCTCAAACCTGTACAATAAAATTTGCCCACCTTTTTTCAGTGAAAACTAACCTCGAAATTGAGGTTAACTCAATTTTTGAATCGCTCGTATTATATTTCGCACGAAATTATCATGCGATACCAAATATCCGCAAAAAATATGCCTTGAAATAATAATATTCGCTGTGCCATTTTTATGGTAAATGTATTAAGCAACTTTTAAGTACGTATTCAAGCCTAAGTTCCATTGTTTTGACTTTTTATTTTAAAAGGAAGTTGTGTGGCTAGGGCCCGTCCATTAAATTTCATCATCATCATCAGCCGTAAAACATCCACTGCTGAATAGGCCTCCCCCAGCGCCACACCGACCGACAGCGGGCCACTTGCATCCACCGGTTGCCCGCGTCTTTCACGATGTCGTCGGTCCACCTAGTGGGAGGCCTACCTACGCTACGTCTTCCGGTTCGTGGTCGCCATTCAAGAACCTTTCTTCCCCACCGGTTATTGGTTCCTCGAGTGATGTGGCCTGCCCGTTGCCACCATTAATTTTACTTTAATCGAAGTGTGAAAGGGGATCCCAGCAGTGGGATGTTTAAAGGCTGATGCAGATAGCCTGCAATAACTAGCCATAATATTTCATATCGCCAGCAAAGCACCCCATTTCCCTACGACATTCATACTTTGATGTCGCACATAGGCCATTCATCCAGATCAAAGCCAGCTAGAGGGCTCAGAGGCACAGAGGTCCCTCCCACACTAATGAGGCTCGCGTTTGATGTTTGTGTTTGTTCAATTTTGTGTGTGCTATTTTTTTGTGAATGAAGGCGTGAGTGAATTTTTTCTGATGTTGAGATGTGATTTCAATGTTTGGTTACAATGAGGCAAAAGAAAACAGCACAAAAATTGAATTTCGTCTTATTTACACAAAATTATGAACCGCCTAAGCTTGGAAAGTAAAGTTTATATAAATACATATTCAATTTTTTTCTTTCTTTCTTGTATATTGGTTTGACATATAGTTTATTTAGGCAGTGTCAAATTTTGTAATATTGGAAGTGAAATTAAATATTTCCCAAGTCGAGGCGTCGGCGTCGGTCGTAAGCAAAAAAAACCTATTGCAAAAAGCAAAAGAAAGAAAACAGTTCGAAATTTCGGTTCCATTCGATTTAATTGATTGAAGCTGTGTGGTTAGTGCCCGTCCATTCATTTTACCTAAGTTCAATTGTTTTGACTTGCTATTTTTAAGGAAGCTGTGTGGTTAGTGCCCGTCCATTCATTTTACCTAAGTTCAATTGTTTTGACTTGCTATTTTTATGGAAGCTGTGTGGTTAGGGCCCGTCCATTCATTTTATTTTGTTAGAAGCCTACAAATGTAAATAAATATCAAGCTGAACTCCGTACGAAAAAGAGCCAGCATGAAAAATTAGGATCAAAGAGAGAGAGACTGGCCATAAATAAAAGCCTTTAAAAAGCGTAAATTTTGCGTCCAGCGGGTAATAGGCAATCTAACGGGTGCTCTGTAGAGGGATGATCCGCTTTATCCCGGCTTTCCTTTATCCCAGTCGACGGAAATAGGCTCAAACGTCGTCTATCTACCTATATAGGTCAGCTGTAAATTGACCGTTATCTCGGTACTTTCAGGATATGAGGTACCTTGAGCTATTATGGGCTACGGGTGATTCTGCACTTCATTGCGACGTCCCATTTAATTGAAGAAGATATTATGAATATTGGATCAACAGTGCACATGCTATCCTCGGAGAAATATACGCACAAAAGATTCAAAATAAGAAATGCAGATTCGGACGCATTATTGCTTCTAAATAGTACAAGGTGGTAAAGAAATCATTTTTTTTACGTTTTTCGCACCAGCGCCATCTAGTCCCAAACTAAACAAGCTTGTACCTACTATGGGAACCAGATAACGGATATATATATATTTTTTTTAAATAAATACATGCATAGAATACATAGAAAAACCCAGACATCACACAAATGTTTGTCCTGGATGGGAACCGAACCCACAACCTACTGCTCAGAAGGTGTAAATCCACCCACTGAGCCACAAAGCTAGTATTACAAAGTATGAGCTTGATGTATCGGTGAAGGACAAGATTTTGAGGAAATCATAGCATGGTGTTAGGGTACTTTCTAGTTCTAGCCTAGCTAGCTACCACACTCAATATGAAAATCTGTCGCCAAGCACTTATGTTTCGTCAGTCAGATTTGAGAGCCAGTTCCAATTTTACGCTAAGTGGGTTGTGGTTCAGTCTGAGTTTCGGAGCTAAAGGAAGTAATATAGGAACACACAAACACGCTTACATATTTAAATACTCAAATACTGAAATACTTACTCAAATACTCGAACACACTAATACTCAAACGAATGTGTTAATTTTTCATTTATATACGAAGTTTACCTATGTGTACACATGCACACTAAGATAAATTAGCTAACCAAAAGCAGCGCACTAACATTCTTCAGATTACAAAAAGCCAAGTTTTGTTCGAATCTATCTGTACATCATTACGACCTTTATAGTCACTTTCTTCCTGTTTACATACCCTTGGAAATCTGTTCCACAACGTAACCCATCAAGCTTAATCGAATCAAACTCTTCACTAAAATCGCTAGCAAACATTACGAATAAAGATCGGATAAATTTCGATCGAACGGGGTGGCAATAAGTAATCTCGGCGCTATAACCACTATTTTAAGACCCATTTAACAAGCATTTACACCGTCGGGTTTCTGCAGAACCTGTTGGTGGAGAGGGGAAGGGAAGGTCTTTCTTTTTTGGATATCGATAACGATTCGAATTGTCGAGTCGTCAAGTGGCAGAAAATCGCATTAGTTCGGATGGCGTGTGTGGGTGTCAGATCGGTTGGATTTGAATGCGGTTTGGGAGCGTTGCGATGGAGATTACACCTCTAATCTTCATCTAAGTACCTACTTATAAGGAGTAGAGGTATTAGGGTATTGTTTGGGGATAGATGAGGTTTAAATTTCTCTGCTACAGACTGTTATTTCACTGACATGACAGAAGTTTTGTAGCGGTAGCTCAGTGGTTAGCGCTTCAGGATCGAACGTCGCAAGGTGGGGGCTCGAATCTCAACAATGTGGTTGACCTAACGGTAAAGGACATTTTTAAGTTGTGGCATGGTATTAGGGTATTTTTTAGTCCTCGGCTATCACACGCAAGTTGAAAATTTGTAGCCAAAACACCTTCGGTGTTTTCTGAAAGCCTCACTTGAGGCAAGTTCCTGTTCCAACCTATTTTTTAAATTTTATTTTGTCTAACATGCCTTTAACGAAGTAATGAAAAATGTAAATAGTTTTGTTGTTCAATATTGTATTTATTAAATTCTACAAATTTTCTCAAAAATATGTTTAGTTTTTTTGGTTATAATGCCCAAATCAATAATCAATTTATCAATTCTTTTCCATTGGGAAAAGAATTGATAAATAAATAAATAAACATCTCGGACTATTACTCTCAGCTTTCAGAGGTCCACTGCTGGACGAAGCCACCCACATGTTGGGGGTGGAGGGGTTGTGGTTTTGTACCTAAGCTTAGGCTTATTATTTCGAGAGAAAGACATCGCTATACACTTTCGCGCGCAGGTGAAATGAGATATAAAAACCAGACAATTACATCTAAACCAGGACATTTATCGAAATTCTGAGTGATGCAAACCTAGATATTATCATTACCTTACTATTGGTGTAATAATAACTTGAATACACACTAGGGGTTCCGAGCACCATCGAAAAATGTATGTAAATCGAGGTATTTAATAATAATATTAACTATAATATTAATATTAACTATAATATTAATATTAACTATAATATTAATAATAATATTTAATAATAATATTATTATTAATATTTTTAACGAGAAAATGTCATGTAATCATGTTTTCCCGCCATGGCAATCTAGTGATTACAGACCCATAAAAACATATATACCAAAATAAGATTCTACTCATCATAACTAAGGAGGTGCCCATCCTTAGTTATGATGAAATAGATATATAAATATAAATAAATATTAAATAGAAAAATCACATTTTTATCAAAGTAATAGGAAGGTACACCAGTAAGATAAGTACATGATCGGTTCCCCATTACTTCCCATGTTCAGGAAGCCTTTATGCCACCCTCAAGGACGGGAGAATTCGTACAAAAACTTTGTTCCGAGGGGCGGAACCACCTGTGTATTCCGCATACTTTCGCTTTCTTATGGGGATGTACAGGCTGTGTATTTAAGTTCGTTGATTTCTTATTGGAATCTATTTTACTTGTATCAGTTTTAAAATGCTCTAGACCTTAGATAATGATATTTTTATTAATAATTACAAATTACACGTCAAGTACATTAAACATTACAATAATATGATCACACTAATATTATAAATGCGAAAGTTTGTGTGTAAGTATTGAAGTTTGTAAGTGTGTTCGTTCCCCTCCAACTTTGTAACGGCTGGACGGATTTGAATGAAATTTGGTATGGAGGTAGCTTATTCCCTGGATTAACACATATGCTTTTTATCCCGAAAAATTCAACCGTTCTTGTAGAATCGCGCGTGAAACCGCAGGGTGAAGCTAGTAAATTATAAATGTGAAATAAATTAAATTAAGAAAAAAAACCTATTTGTCTATTGTAATTAAATAATTTTAAAAGTTATTCTATATTTGGAATGAACTCCTCGGCGCTATAGGGTACTGTGTCAGTTAGTAATAGTATATTTAGTTAGTGTATTTATTTAGTTTAGTGTTTACTAGCTCAGGTAGTTTGTTTAAGTTTTTATGTATTTTTAACCAACGACGTAAACAGAGGGGTGTTACAAGTTTAGCGTGTGTGTATTACTGTATGTGGTATTGTAGGCAAAAGGATAAACCAGTTTTGATTTTGTTTTTTTGTTTGTTTGAAAGGTGACGAGATTATTATCTATGATTTAATAAAAAAATAGCAATACTCGTAGTTTACGATAGCCCTATCGTAAACTACGAGTATTGCTTAGTAAAGCTTAGTAGTGGTTCAGGGTTGGTTACCTCTTGGGGATAATTTGGAATTTGTCTTGCTTTGATTGGATTTCGGCTTTTTCTTACGTATATCAAAACATTTTTGTATTTTTGAATCAGCCTGTATGCAAGGCAAGATGATCCCGTGGGAGAGTAAGACGCATCATTTCCCCCGATATCCGCGCCTTTAGGAATAAAACATAGTTTAACTAATTAATACTGATTCTACTGTCAGAGATCGTGATCTACATCAGATTCTGTTATAGCCTTGATAATGTGGCACCCAGTGGCGTAGCTTGCCATAGAAGGGCCCCGTATCAAAATTTGTTAGGGGCCCAAATGTAAGGTCACTGTTTTCAAAGAAACAACGTTCCGGGCCCGTGGCCCGGGGGCCCCGTATCATTGATACGGCGAATACGGCGGTAGCTACGCCCCTGACCACGAGTATAGGAATTTCCTTATTCAATAGTGTAAGTCAACGACATTAAAAAAATATAAATCTTATCTAAGTCAATTATTGTATTACTGTTATTATAGTTTAAGGTCACACAGACATCAAAACTTCGAAATTAAATCTACTATTCAAAAATGTTTAGGTACCTACTTGTTTATTGCAATGCGTTGATATTTATCATCTGGCAATGGCAGTTTTTTTTTACTATCTATGCGTTTTTTTATTTTACTCTGCCAGCTATAAACTAAATTATACAATACAATACAATATAACTTTATTATACACCAAAACAGACAAACTTAAAAAACAATAATATTTAAAAAACGGTAGTATAATGGGCGGCCTTATCGCCTAAAGCGATTTCTTCCAGACAACCTTTGTATGGAGAGAATTATGACTTATAAACTACGGTCGGTGGTGTAGATACATAAAAATAATAATAATATGAAAACATAAAAATACATACGATAAATACAAACTATATATATGTAAAATATATACTTTAAAACGAATAATACATAATTATACATACCTACCAATTAACACACAGAAAGATAATGTTTATAAACGAGGTTTTTAAATATAGAAAGAGATTTAGCCTGCCTAATACACACAGGCAGCTCGTTCCAGAGCAGGACAGCTTGCACAATAGAAGACACAATAGGAAAGATTTACGTGGATAATATGGTTACGTGGTTATAGGCTAATTATTCCGGATTGACTATTTCGGTTAGTTTAAAAGGCATATGTTATAATTTTTTCGTAATGGATTGAGCACCGATAGATTCCTTTTGGAGTCCTCTGAGGGTTATTACGTGTTTACATTACGTATGGGAATTCGCGTCGACATTTTTTTGTTCTAGCAACCCCGCTTCCTGGTTCGCGTGATTTGTTCGCCGTCAACCAAAACATTTGGTTTTAGAACGCCACCTGTCCGACGTTCCCACGGATCGCGTAAAATAATGTCAAAGTTGAATTTTGAATGCACGTGTTCTAATTACGAAATTCTAGTTCGATTTGTTGACGTTCCTTTGTTTGTTGAATTTGAATTTGGAGTCATTTATTTTAATGAATACAATGGTGTCATTGCCTTACGGCTTAAAATTTTGTAACAGTCTGTTGTCAGGAATTATTTAAATAGACATTTACATTTTGCCTACAACCTCAGAATAACCTAAGTTCTAAGCCTACAAAAATGATATTTTGAATAAAAAAACAAGCTCAATTAAAACTGTACCGACATGCAAAATATGAAAATAAAAATTTAAATGATAGCAATTATTCAAACTTACATTCTGCTTTTAGAGATTCCCATCTTATCCTTGTAGCACAAGGATCGAATTCCCTCAACGATAGTCGGATTACTTGTCAGGAAGGCCAGGTGCTATAAATCAGGTAGAGTTGTCGTTAACCGATTAATTTCATCGCAGACTTTCAACTTCGCCGACTAATTTCAATTTGTCGCTACTGAAAGAAGCTAGATAAGTAAAATGTAAGGTTTTAGAATCAAGAAAAGAGATAATTTATAAATGGATAAATTGATAACTTAAGTCTTTGCATCTTTGACCGAGCGAAGCGAAGGTCTCAGAGTTTACTGGGACAAATCGGCATTTCTATGTATGTGTGTATATTTGTCCGATGATAACTTGCGAACCGTTGATTCGATCTTCATGAAATTTTGCAGGCAAGTAGTTAATTTCAATACAATTTTTAAGTTCAAATATGAGCTGAATCGGTCCAGGGGTTGTGAAGATATAGTGATTGCGAGGTCTCAGTTCGCCGCGAACTACTAGTTATTAATAAGATCAATGCCTAGTAAGACCATTTATCTATTAAATACTACACTTTTTATATTTATCGACAAATGTATGTGTTATTGACTGAAACGAAACGTGATCCTTGACCACTGGCCTTTTGTAGAAACTCAGAGTCGCACAGCGGGACAGTGGAGAGAGGTATGCTCGGAGTTTCTTTGCGCGATAAAATCCGGAACGAGGAAATTCGTCGAAGAACTAAAATCACCGATATAGCTTTCAGAGTTTGCAAGCTGAAGTGGCGATGAGCAGGCCACATCACTCGAGGAACCGATAACCGGTGGGGAAGAAAGGTTCTTGAGTGGCGACCACGAACCGGAAGACGCAGCGTAGGTAGACCTCCCACTAGATGGACCGACGGCATTGTGAAAGTCGCGGGTAACCGGTGGATGCAAGTGGCCCGTTGTCAGTCGGTGTGGCGCTCTAAGGCCTATGTTCAGCAGTGGACGTCATATGGCTGATGATGATAATATACAATTTCTTCTAATTAACCACGTGCAAGCTTCGTGTCTAAGACAAAACCTTTACACTGCCCCATAAATCACCGCATGACAGTTCTCAAGATTATCGTATCAAATACATAACAATAAGATACATAAAAAAACTCGATAATCTAGCAGTACAATCGTGCGCTAATTATACAATTTCTTCTAATGAATTACGTACAAGCTTCGTATATAAGACCAAACATCTACACTCCGCCATAAATCACCGCATGACTGTTCTCAAGATTATCGAATCAAATACATAACAATAAGATACATCAAAACAAGCTTGATAATCTAGCAGTACAATCTTGCGCAAATTGTTCAATTTTCTCTAATTAACCACGTGCAACCTTCGTATCTAAGACAAAACCTTTACATTTCGCCATAAATCACCGCATGACAGTTCTCAAGATTATCGTATTAAATACATAACAATGAGATACATCAAAAAACTCGATAATCTAGCAGTACAATCGTGCGCTAATTATACAATTTCTTCTAATGAATTACGTACAAGCTTCGTAATAATAAGAATAATAATAATAAGAAGATGCCTAAAAAAGCTTAATAATATACCAGTAAAATCGTGCTCTAATTTTTCAATTTTCTCTAATGAATCACGTGCAAGCTTCGTATCTAAGACAAAACCTCCGCCATAAGTACACTCCGCCATAAATAACCGCGTGACATCCCTTATCTGCGCCGCGCCGATGCAGGGGTCTTGATTACTAAGCTAATTAATTTTGTGGGTTCATTAGACGCACAATATTTCAATTTTTACACGTTTTTAGCTTTATTGGAGTAGATTTCGTGATTATGGGCAAAAACTACTAACTACTTTTTTTTTGTCTCCTCACGTTGTGTATTTAACCAGTGTCAAGTATTTTAATATTTCAAGTGAAGTCAAATATTTCAGAATTAAAATAAGTCATAGTCTAAGTCGAGCAAAGTAAGTCCCGGTCAAGTCCACGTCATGCTTCAGTAAAGTGCTGGAGACTTTAATAAAGGTTGCTATGGAGTTTTGGAAAAAACACGAAGAGTCACCTTTCACAACATTATACAATTCACCAACTCTCGTGCACGTTCACGAACATTTCAATGAATTAAAGTCCACTACTTTACACATTAACAGTAGAAATAACACATGTTTTGGAAAATAATACAATGCCGCGACATGACTTCTTTACGTTCCCGCCAAAACTATCAATTATAGATGACTAGCTGTTACCCGCGACTTCATTCGCGTGGACCTAAAAAAACCCTATGTCCGTCTCCGATATTCAGGTCGATCCGTTCAGCCGTGATTAACGACAAACATCCAGACAAAGAGATAGAGAGACAGAGTCACTTTCGCACTTATAATATTAATAGCTAGGATTAGGATAATTAATGGTATACAATTTTTTTGTCTCTTAAATTGTGGCGACACGCATTGTTTATGTTAGCTAGTGTCAAGCTGCGTATATTTCACAATAACGAGTATTAATATCAAAAGACGAAAAAAAAAAAACCCGACTGCAAAATGTAGCCTCTGACACTCCGGACATAATAAGGAATCCAACTACATCCCGCTCGTCAAAATCGATCAAGCTGTTTAAGCAGCAGGAGGTAACCTAGAGACGCAAACTTACATAAATACTTAAGTACATAGACAAAAATTACGGTTCTGGTCAGTCGGATAAAAACAAGTGTCAGTCAAAGTCTAAGTCAACAATTTCAGTCATGGTCCATTCCAATCATGCTCAAATAAAATGATGCAAGCTACTACGGAGTTTTGAAAACAACACGAGTAGACATTGTTTTACTACTATACAAATTACCCACACATTATCAACATCATCTAATATAATTTTTTAACGTTTTCGAAAATAATACAAAGCAGCGACATACTTTTTCCAAGATGGCGCCAAAAACCCCTATGATACCTACATAAAAAAACACATTACAACTACTTAATTACAGCTAGGTAGGTACACCTTACGACGACGGTCTGATGATTGAACCAGAAATTAGACTTTGGGACTAACGATAGCCGTTAATTTCCGGCTTGTTTATACTTTGATAGTTTACCTAATTTAAAAATTCAGCAAAATATTTTTTTTAACGTGTACGTGGGGCATGGCTATACTAGAAATGGGAAAAAATGCAATTTCTCAATCAGACCTCACGCCCACATAAAGACTCATTTTTTCCACGACAATTACACAAAATGCCCATAAAATTAATTGTCACAAACGCGGCTCCCATTCACACGTTCATGATTTACAAATTACCATGAAATAGTTACATTTGTGGTAATGATGACCAATATCCCTCACCTATAACCACAACAAAAAATATGACATTAGAAAATATCGTTTATTACTTAGAAATAAGAACGCTTACAGAAAAATGTAACGACAAATATACATTTGTCGAAAGTGGACATCTCAATTCACAGTTATTGACAGCTGGTGGTCAGCCGTGTTTTTTTGGCGGCAATTCCACCCACAAAAGTTGTCTATGGCATGCGACATTTTTTTTCAATGCTCAAATAAAATGGCAATACCACGGTCATTTTAAGGATATTATGGATTCATTGCTGTTACAATGTGATTTTATTATTGTTGCATTTTTCTTTTAACTATAATATGCCATTTATGCCAAACTGCTTGCAGCGGTCTTTATTTTTGCATGGAGTGTGCGTATGATTTCGTCCCATTTGCTGTCGAAGCAGCGGGCCCTTGGTGCTCCGAAGCAAGAAATTTGGCACTGGACCTGGGACGTCGCCTGAAGGAGAAAGGGCGGGACCCTCGGTCGGGGTGGTTTTTGATCCAGAGGATCTCCCTAGCCATTCAGCGCGGAAACGCTGCGAGTATTTTAGGTACTTTTGGTCAGGGTCCGGTTCGCGGGGGACTTTTAGAGTAGGTTAAGATATTTAAAGTTTGACGAATTATTTTTCTAATATTTAAATCTGTAATTATTTGTGACTTGTATTCTAATTTACATTATACTATAATAATAATAAAAATGTAATAGTATAATCTAAACTATCAAAATATTATAAATAGCTATCTAATTACTACTAATAAATATATATTTAGAAATAAGGATTCAAGATTCATAAACCTAATTTATGAAAACGTTTGGCTGCCAAATTTTTTTTGCGAAACTTTGTCTAATTTGTCCCTTAATAAGCACCTATTATTACATAATACTACTAATCTAATCTCCAGATAAGTTTACGCCCGTTTGGTATACTTTTAAGCTCTTATTTATTGTTTTTTTTTCAACCATTGGGCAGTCGCGGGCTGAACTTTCGAACCTTCAAGTCGCGGGCCGTAGGGAGATCAGTGAGATATATTTGCATAGCCACGGTTTGATCACGTTAAATATATTCACCGAATAAAAGGTTAAACAGTTTCTACCATGGATCTTGTAATGATGCTTCGTCTAAGGTTCCTACCGTAAGCAACTTTTTTAATTTTGGTTCTACACGACCAGTGCATTAATCAAAAGAGTAGAAGTTGTAAGCATTATAATACGAAAGCTAAGTGTTCCGCGACCCGGACGTTACCCATACGATCTAAATGTTTATTCATCACTCTTCTGTCTGTATCACATCATATATCACAACATGACACAGGATAAACATCATCATAATAAGTGTCACCAGATTTATATCCTTACCTCAGTGTTATTATAATCACATCATAATCAGCCTTCGAAACAGATGCGACAGTTTTTACATACAAATTAGTAAGTACAGAAAAAAGTATGACATCCACAACTTTGAAAGGACTTAAGTACCTTTATTTCAAAATCCCCAAACCCTAAATTCTTTTGAACTGAAAATGAAAAAGTTAGCAACAGTAATAAGTAGAATTGGACTTTTAAATCGAAATGTTAGGGTTGATTTTTGTCTGTATTTTATTTTGAGTGATTTATGTAAAAGCGTTATTAGATTTATTAATAAACTGAGTACAAGGGAGGAAGCGGAAGGTCGGGGTGAGTTCCGCCATTAGTCCTTAGTGTTTGTTTAGTTTCGCCGTAATGGCGGAGAGTTCTTTTGAGCAATCGCATGGGGGTGAGAAGTCATCGCTCGCATGTGTTTGATGGAACGCAGGGGTAGGGGGTAGATTTAAGTATGTTTTTCTTTGTTAATGATTCTTTAGATCATTGTAGATGTCATTTGGCTTTATGGCCGATAAGTATTTTATTCCATTTCATCAAAATCGGTCCAGCGGTTACGGAGTTGAGGGAACTAACACAAACACAAAAAAACATACTGACATAAAAACGACAAGGTCCATAACAAACTTTTTGCTAAGTATCTATCTCATCTTTTTACCCGACTGCCCGAAGAGTATAATGTTTTTGGGGTGTATGTAAGTATGTTTGTGTGTTCCTATATGACGTCCTGCAAAGATAATTCTGTGGTATATTGGTAGAACATCTCACTAATGTTTTAAATGCGAAAGTGTGTACCTCTCAAATACAGATACAGATGATTTATTGCTTTATTTATTTATTGAGATACGCCAACAGTGAACATATTTTACATTCTTATAACATATTTCTTAGTAAGTTCATGAAACTGATATGAACACCCTTTATAGGCATATACAACATTCGCCATAAATAGTGATTAAACAGGGAAATAAAAAAAAGTAAACTATAATATAATCGGAATGTTAGTTAGAACATATAACATTATCTATGATAAAACTAAAATAAAACATCGTAATCAAAACATTATTTGTCTCTGGTTAGAGACTTGCTTTCATAAAGTACTAGATGAATATTAGTAAAATCAATAAAGAACAGTAAATTGCCCGACTGCAAAATAATTATAGCTTACTTACTTACTCGAAAGTAAAGAGGAATCGAAAAATACCTCGCTTGTAAAAATCTGTCAAGTAGCTATAGTATCAAAATACATACAAATCCTAGTGAAGAAAAAGTCCGTGGGTAGGAAGTACCACATTCGGACTGTAGATTTGTGGGAAGCCATAGACAGCGGTTAGTGGTCAAAGACAGCCCATCGTAAGGAGTTCGAGGTAAGAGGATTGTCTTTGACATGTAATACTTACCGACTTTACTGATTGTACAGTCACCACGATAAAGTGAAAAGAAGAAAATAAGATTTATTATCTACTAGCTGTAACAGGCGACTTCGTTTGCGTGGACCAACAAAAAAAAAGCCTACGTCCGTAAACTATATCTATGCAAAAATTCAGGTCGATCTGTTCTCTGTTGATCTGTTGATCTTTTGATAGCTTGACAAAAACTGAGACAGAGAGACAAATTTACTTTCGAAATTATAATATTATTTAGGACGGATTAGGACACTTTATAATAAAGAAAAAAACTTTATATGTATATTTTTTTGTTTGTACTGTAGGGGGTTATTACTGAAAATAATTATAAATTTCTACATAACACTACAAAAGAGAACAACACACAAGACTATAAGTATTTTTATGTAATCTATAATTTAAAAAAACGTTATAGAGCAAAGCCAAAATAAGATCAGGCTTTGACAGACCGTTTTAAAAAACATAAACAATTTTCCAAGTTTTGTGTCGTGAAACGTGACTTTTCGTGTGTTTTTTCAAAACTCAATAGAAGCCCCTAGTAAAGTCTCCACCACATTACAGGGGCAACCACTGACGTCTATGATACTAGTAGGTACTTACTAGTAAAATAAACATCAAGCAGTTTGGTAGCAACCAATTTTGCAAAATACTGAAGACAAGACAGATTCGTGCGAATTTTATTTAAAAAAAAACCTAATATTATCATGGACCATGGTCACTTTAAAAATTGAAGCCATCGCAGAAACGGAAGCACGCACAAAAGAAGGAAACCAAATTGTAATTTTCTATCGACTCACGAACTATGTTCATTGCAATGGCTTCCGAGATTACATTAGGATTAAATGATTACTAGGTCTAGTTACAGTGCCATCGATATGTAAGAAAAAAAGAAACGGACGAACAGATTTGGACGAAAACGTCATGAACGCTTACTCTAGAAATCCCCTTAGACAAATCCCCGCGAAGCGGATTTCTGGATTTTTGTCCATTAATCCCCTTAGAATCAATTTGAGTTGCTTATGCCCTGGATACATTTTTATTTCTGTACTAATTACAGGCATATGTTTATCATAAAAAAATAAAATAAAATAGAATGTCCGTTAAATACACGATAAAAATGTTCCAAACTATACACTTTGCATTTCCACTTCTAGTGGCGTCCATAGTTCTTGAAGTTCTGACTACAAGAGTATTATCAAATCAAATCAAATCATTTAATTCAGACTACAAAGGCCCATATTCCACATAAAAAGAAATTCAATTACAATTAGAACACAAAATTATAATATATTTTATTTTGTCCTACATGTCAATAGTAATACAAACAAGTGTCTAATCTACTCTTTTTTTTTCTCTTATGTTGTGGCTTCACTCAATTCTACTTCCTCGCCGTTGTATTGGTTTACTTACCGAATCACGAAACAAATAAGGTAAGTAAAGCCACAGTGTAAACCATAGTGGCTTTGCTATTTCCTCATCGATGTAAGACAACACCGCGCTGGACACGTGCTACTTCCTACCATACACTTGAAGACCACATCCTCATCCACTTAGTTTACGTTTACGGAGCTCAGCGATACCATTTACGATGTTCAAGTAAGTCCGGCAAACGAAATTTCGTTTTTTATTAATTAGTACAGTCATGATTACAAAATAACCTGAACATATCATCAAGTCATAATATTTTGGTTGAATTGTAACTCTTTGGAGTTCAGAGTTAGAATTCAAATAAAAAAAATACGGAACTCAGCGATACCATTTACGATGTTCAAGTAAGTCCGGCAAACGAAATTTCGTTTTTTATTAATTAGTACAGTCATGATTACAAAATAACCTGAACATATCATCAAGTCATAATATTTTGGTTGCATTGTAACTCTTTGGAGTTCAGAGTTAGAATTCAAATAAAAAAAAAACTATTTCGAACTCGACATGATGTGAACTTGTAAAACTTCTAAGTAATTTTACTAAACCACAGAACTGGATAATAAAACACCTATAAAATATATCATAACAAACAAACACTTTACTGAGAAATCACTTAAATACCCATAATAAACGTTATCCTAAATACGACCATTAAAATTCATTGGCTTTAAAATTTCTCCTTGGCTATATTTTTAAAAACGACAATTCGTAGTCTACTTCCCGCCATAATATTTCCATATTTTTTTAACGCAAGGTTTTTTTACGACCATTGCTTTAGTTTTTATTTTTTGAACAATAGAGTTCAATTCTTTTTTTTTATGTCAAAATGGCAAAGACAGAAAATATGTGATGTAAAAATAATACGAAAGAATGGGGGAGTATAAGAAATGTGGCGCGTTTATAACCACATTTAGGGGTTAGTAAAATACCGGGGTTGAAATCGAACGTTTTATTTTATGTCAGATTCATTTTAGGTATATTGATGAATTCATTATATTTTTAAGCTCGTCGGGGCCACAGCATATAATTTTTGATAAAAAAAAATTTGATTATGCATCTTTTTCATCTTTTTGTACCAACGTACTTTTTTCAAATCTTGTTGGAACTTTTTTCACTCTTTTTTGTACTATAAGAAATTTGACTAGGGCTATTAATATTACTTCGGGAAAAAAAAACGAAAAAAGTTACTTTTTAAATTCTTTTTGGCTCTACATCGCATTAAATCCAGTTTCAAGCGCACTCTATCCCGCAACCCGCAATACGCACTCAATGTCGCGGAACGCATCGAATCTAACTCCGAGACGTGTAACGGAACGAAGCGTTTCTAAAAATGTATTAAAATTTATGGCATCATGTTGGTAATGCTACGGTGAGCAAATTTTTTTCCCGCTAACCGTGTCTGATTTCTTGCATCCGCGATTCGTTCAGAAATTGCTGTGAAAATTGTGTAATTTATGGTGTTTGCGGAATATAATTTAGATCTTACTCACTGTCCGAGTATTGTCGGATTTATTTGTTAAATTATAACGACAATTTTAAAATAAATCCTATTAATATATTAGGCCTATGTTCAGCAGTGGACGTCTTCTGGCTAATAATGTAACGTAATGTAATAAGCATAATAATATTTGTACACACGAGTGTAAAATCAAAGCACAGACCAAACCAAAGACCAAAGACTTATGATAGAGCCGTGAAATTTGATCCCAGTACTCCTCAAATGGTCTAGGTGAACAATAAGAAAAGATTTTGAGCAATTTCACCTCTAAAGGGGTAAAATGGACCCCCAAATTTTGTATGGAAATAAAATATTTTTCATGCTAAGCCAATAAAACTGGGTTTATGTACTAATCATAAAAAAATAAAAAGGCATGTATTAGGATTTTTCTAAAATCAGCCCCTAAAGAGGTGAAATGGGGTGTCTGGCTATGCGAGGGAAGCCTTACAATCAAGGTATTAATGTATAACATTAATGACATTATGTACCAATGTGGAAGATATTGGATCCATGTAATCAAACCGAAGTATAGCGGTGGACAGGATACTTGGTTAGATGTGGTGATGGTAAGTGACGAAATGGTGGCCACGTCGTGAAAAGAATAGCTCTGGAAGACCGATACAGGGATAGCGTGACGACATTCACAAATTTTGCGGCAAAACCTTGACGAGATTGGCACAAAATTGATTGAGATTGAGGGTAGATTGGCGAAAGAGGGAGAAGGCTTATGAGGAACATCTTTGTGAGATTTTAAACAAAAAATAAGTAAGTATCCTGTAAGTGTTGTAAGTACCTAAGTGTAGTTACTGAGTTTGTCTAGTTGGGCACTTGTTATAAAAAACATGCTAAGAATTTGAAGAAAACTAATAACTTTACGCTTTCTCAAATTCTATCAATAATAATATCTCATAATGTAAAACAATCTAGACCTGCTAAGACGACTTGCCATCAAAAATTACCGTTAAACTGCAAACAGAATACTCAAAACTTCCAAGAATAGCTTTTCCCCTCCCGCTCTAATATAGTTCTTGTAACTTCTCTATCTGACGAAGCGCGGATGCATTACACAGATTAATAGCTAGTTGGCATCTATTCTCAACTGCGATTGGTCGGTACTCACCTTTAACCCCACCCATGAACAAAAAAATATTACCCATTAGACTGAAAAAGATCCGTTTCAGTGGCCATTCGGGCGCCGTTAATGTGAAATGTCTTATCTTTACAGCGAGAGTGTTCGGAGAATAGCTCCAGCTTAAAAACGGAACGCGAGATATTTTTGTTTATGGCATTTTTATTTTTATTCGAGTGCAAAGTTTTGGCGGGAACGGTTTCAGAATACGAAAAAAAAAATGGCACTGGTATAGCACGTACACTGACGTCCATATTTATTCATATTCATTGTCATTGCATACGTAATTGTTTGAAAATCGCCGTTAAAATTCTATTATCACCAAAAAAAAACAAAGTACCAAACCAAAATTAGATTCAAAACAAAAATACGAGGAATAAGCACCTAAGTACATTAACTACTTCATACAGCGTGACACCACGCAACTATCCGACATTTTGTCTCTTTGCCTAATGTGTAAGAAATTTCGTATTCCACTCTTTCTTAATCGCGCTACACGCGTCACGGGATCCGTGACTTTTTTTAAACTTAACTACATTTTTTTTAATTAAACGAATTTACTATAGCTATACTCGTACCTCGTGTTTTTTTTTTTTTCTCTTTCCTCCTAAGAGGATTATGGCGTCGCACGTCTTATGCATTTGCCAGTGTCAAGTATACTCATATTTTTTCAAGTTATGGTGAATTTTGTCAAATAAGTCATAGTCACAGTCAAAGGCGAGCAAAGCAAGTCACGGTCAAGTCCAAGTCATGCCCCAGTAAAGTGGCGAAAACTTTACTAGAGCCTTCTATGCAGTTTTGGAAACAACACGAAAACTCACGTTTCACGACATTATACCATTCACCAACACTCGTGCATGTTCACGAACACTTAACGGGTAAAAATTCACTGTTTTACACATTAACACTCGAAATAACACAAGTTTTGGAAAATAATAAAATGACGCGACATGATTTCTTCACGTTCCCGCCAAAACTCCTCTACCTCGTGTTACTGTATTAATAAGACTGTACTTTTTTTTTTATGTTTTGGCTCCACTCAGAATGTATATCTAGCAAGTGTCATGTTTTGTATTGTTTTATATAATGTATTTTATTACAAATGAAACAGAATTTAGTAGAATATGTAACAATTGAAACAAGTCATAGTCTTAGTCCAGCAAAGTAAGTCACGTCCCAGTAAAGTGGTAGAGACTTTTACTAGAGGTTTCTATGGAGTTTTGGAAACAACAAGAAAAAACATGTTTCTTGACATTAACCAACAGTCGTTCACGTTCAATGAACACTTAATGTATAAAAATCCACCGTTGAGACTCGAAATAACATAAGTTTTGGAAAGTAATACAATGTCGCGACATGATTTCTTAACGTTCCCGCCAAAACTCCGCGAAAAATCCACCTCTACTTTTGATATTTTGCATTACCATACATTTTCTGATTTTATAAAAATGTTTTTTTTAAAGAACTTTCTCCTTCCGTTATCACACTAATATTATAAATGCGAAGGTTTGTGTGTAAGCGTGTAAGTATGTAAGTATGGCAGTGTGTTTGTTCCCGTTCAACTCTGGAACGGCTGAAAGGATTTGGTTGAAATGGTATGGAGGTAGCTTATACCCTGGAATAACACATAGGCTAAAAGTTAACCGTTTTGTAGAATAGCGGGTGAAACCGCTGGGCGCAGCTAGTTAATTATATAGTTAACATTAAACAATTCACATAAATTCGTCCGAAATCCATCCCCAAGCGACGCTCACAGTATTTATGCGATAGTTCATTTGCTTCCGCGCAACCGGCACGCACCAATATTTACCGCCGAACAAATCACTCGCCCACGAAAATAAACAGATTCCATTTACAAAAAACTCATCCCCACAATTAAAAAGCTCAACGTTATTTAGATTTCCATAAATACTCCGACTACCGTTTTTGAGATATTCCTTCCTGGTTTGTGCACAATACTGTGAACCAGCAGTAAGGTAATTTGCTACAGTTTGGTCTCTAATATCATATCTCGCGATGGCTACATGCAACGTTTTTTTTTTTTCAGAATGAGAGGTAATTATTAATTGTTATAATGCTCTTAAAATAACCGGCTGTTTCCATGTCAAGATTGATTCAGCCGTTTTCGTGAAAAAGGGTGACTGGCAAAGACAGAGATAAAACAGTAATACACATGCCTATAGCTGGCACAATTGCATACCAACTCTTTGCACGTACCAGCTAATTTGATATGTATACGTTACTTAACTGGCATGCCTGGCAAGCAAGTAGATTGCACAACATTTGATTTTCTGGCATGCAGTATGAGGGAGGGTATGAGGGAGGCTGCAGAATTGGCACGTGTGAACGTAAGCGACCAGCTGTCGCCGTTGGTGCGTTTTCCGTTCTGTATGGTTGCTTTTGTTTTCATCATTGTTTTTTATCATGAACTCCATAATTATCCCTTCTACTAATCCAATACTAGTAGTCCGCGGCGAACTGAGACCTCGCATCCCCTAACCTAAACCGCTTGACCGATTCAGCTCATATTCGAACTTAAAAATTGTATTGAAATGAACTACTTGCCTACAAAATTTCATGAAGATCGGATCAACGGTTCGCAAGTTATCATCGGACAAATATACACACAAACATACAAACATACAAATGCCAATTTGTACCAGTAAACTCTGAGACCTTCGCTTCGCTCGGTCAATTAATAATTATTGTGGTAGTATCTAGAACTAAGTTCCAAAGCTATATCCAAAAATACCAAGACAGGACGAGCCGATAAGTTTTGCCTTACTGTTTATATAATTCTTGAGTTCCTGCAAGTTTTTTGGCATTTGAATGAAAAAGTGAGGGCTGTCGTGGGACGAATTTGTCGAAAGCGCGTGTTCTTCGCTCACAAAGATACCGTAAAAGCCCAGATAAAGTGAAGTGTATTTATAATTTTATGATGATTCTCTTGAGTGGATATGAGATAAGCATAACAGCTTTTGAAAAATTAATAGTCTTGTTTTATTTTAGTAAAATAGTTGAAGTTCACAGATAGTTTTTTTTTGTTACCCGGTGACGAGACGAGCAAGTTGCTCACCTGATGTTAAGCGTCACGCTTGCCCATAACAGTTCAGTGCCACCCAGAATTTTGAACTTAACAGTTCAAAACTACGCGGCAATGCTCTGCGCTCGTCACCCTGAGATGTTAGGTGTTAAATCTCTGTATGCCCAGTAATTACGCTGGAAATATTGCCCTTCAATCCAGAACACAGTAATGCTTGGACACTACTGCTTGGCGGTTGAGTAACTGGCAAAGGCGTGGTACTTCCCCAGGCGGACTCTGCAAGATAGCCCTACCACTACAAATATATTGAGATTAGATATTGAGTACTTGCTTTTGAGTTACTCAAAACAACATTGAGCAACGCAAATCAATGCATTTTTAATGAATATTGCATTGTTTGCAACATTGCTTTAAAAATCTGAGGCCTATATTTGACCGCGCGAACCGAACAACAGGAGTCTACGACAAAAAGTAGGTGTTTTTATGTATGTATGTATATTTTTATTCTATGTTTGTGTGTAAGTATATTCGTCCTACGATAACTTGAGAACCTTTGATCAGATCTTCTTAAAATGTGGTTCATTTCAATTTTTAAATTCGATTCGAATTCGGGCCCGTAGCAATGAGTTCTTTGGAACTTCCGTACGGATTTTTATCACTGGTTTTTCGGTGAAGGAAAACATCGTGAGGAAGCCTGCATATTTTCGAAAGAGAAATTCAATGGCGTATTTGTATCCGCCAACCCACACTGGGCCAGCAGTGGGATGTTATAAGGCTGATGTAGAGGCTACTAGCTAATTATAAAAAAACGTTCAAATCTATACAAATTTCGAATTTTAATAATAATAATAGTATCTGGGATATTATTGCACACACGGTCATCTGACCTCAAACTAAGCAAAGCTTGTAATATGGCTGCCAGAGACTGATATACATACATAGATATTTTTTAAATACATACTTATATAGATAATAACACCCAGACATAGAACAAACACAAATATTCATCACATAAATGTTTGTCCTAGATGGGAATCGAACCCACAACCCCCAACCACAGAACGTAGGTTCACTACTAACTGAGCCACCGGGACAGTCAATTTTGAAAATGAAGTTTCGAAAAATATTTATAAAATATTTTTAGAGTACGTTTATTAACCATAATTCTTAATAATTTGATTCCGTCCTTCCCGTCCGGCTAAATACACTGACCAACTGAAACGGTGCAACTAATTTTGTTTCTCATCCTTTTATTTATTTATTTATTTTCCAATGCTTACTGTGCTCAAAGTGCTGTGCTCAGTTGCCCAAAGCGCACAGAAGCCAAAATCACAAAAAGAAAAATATATATAATATGCGGACACTTAAGTACCTAGGGTGACTTAAAGAGACTAGATACTTAAAAAACCCGGGTCGTGGGTCCTTATTTAGTTGGTTCGATTTCTAGTATCACAGAAAAAAAACTTACTTCTATTTTCTGTGGCTATATAGTTTACCTGCCTCGCTAAAGACTACCAACCCTCCAACTCCTAATAGAATTTATTCCTTTTTCAAATCCTCGAGAACATTTCTGTCGACATAAATCGTCAACAGGCGGCAACTTCCGACAAACTAAAAAACGAATGACATTTTGTTCACGATTACATCCAGTGTCTCGGAAAATTACAAATCTAAAATAGTCTGAGTTTTATGATGTGTTCATTATTACGTCGTGTTGCTTAGACGAAGCATCATCAAGATCCATGTCGTGTTGTATTAATAAGACGTTGTTTGAAATAGCTCGCGTCAAAGGAAAATTGGTGTCAGCATAACACTTTTACGTTTTCTGGGAATAGGCAGTTTTTTTTTTCTCTTTCCTCCTAAGAGGATTTTGGCGTCGCACGTCTTAACGCCAGTGTCAAGTATACATTTATATTCTCAAGTTTTGTTAGATATTATCTAACAAGTCTTAGTCACGGTCAAAGGCGAGCAAAGCAAGTCATGGTCAAGACCAAGTCATGCCCCAGTAAAGTGGTGAAAACTTTACTAGAGCCTTCTATGGAGTTTTGGGAATCAGCACGAAAATTCACGTTTCACGACATTATACCATTCACCAATACTCTTGCATGTTCACGAACACTTAACGGGTAAAAATTCACCGCTTTTACACATTAACACTCGAAATAACATAGGTTTTGGAAAATAATAAAATGACGCGACATATTTTTTTTGCCAGCACAGAAATAAACTTGTGTACAGTTTTTTTTTGCATTTTCAAATCGGCATCAATTTTTGCAGTGTTTTTTTTTTTTTAGGCAGGCATTCCCGACTCTCCCAGTTGTCCGATGTGCTCGAAGTTGTAGCTTACATATAAAGTACCTATTTACCTAAGTACGGGTTTTATTTATAGTTATATAATAAAAAACCGTTACATATAATGTAATCTATAATGTTTCAGATAGTTTATTTTTAGTAAGTTAGTTTTTATCCTTAGTTGACAGCTTACTTTTTAGATTTCATTTATTTTGGTAATTATAATTTAAGTTGTAAAGTTACGTAGAATTATTTATGATCTATCTAGCTGCGCCCCGCGGTTTCATCAGGTATCCTAAAGAAACCAAGTATTTTTTCCGGGTTAAAAAGTGTGTGTAGGTATATGTTAATCCAGGGAATAAGCTCCCTCCATACGAAATTTCATTCAAATCGGTTCAGCCGTTAGAGAGAAACATACACACTTACTTACACACAAACATTCGCATTTATGATATTAGTGTATTATTTCGCATCTATTTGAAATATAAAAGTTTAAATTTTGTTACTTAAACTAAATATTGAATAAGCATTCTATTCCTATTTCTATGCCAAAAATTACCATTTCCCAAGTTCAAACCAAGACAAACCGGAAGGTCAACTAAATGATTAATGACCAAGCAAGTGCGTTTGGTTCTCAAGGATGACCCTGCACTATAACAGCCCTCCAAATATCAATATTCAAGAAATACCACTTTTCCTAACTTGAACTATTCATAAAATTCGCGGGTCTATTATCCGCGAATACGCACAATCGATGCAAGAACATTAATTATAAATTCTCCTGATCTATCTTGCATTGTCCGGCAAAGGTCACCGCTTGACCCGTGAGAACTGGTCTTCAAGAAAAAAAAATCGCGACCCTAAAATTTGAATATGCATGATCCCCTAAAGAAAACATTGTATTGTCAAGTCCGGTCAGTGTTTTGTCCTCGGTCGCTGTATTGTCCGGCGTTGTATTGTAATTTATGCACTGCAGTGCATCGGAGGTAACAGCAGTGTCAAATTATTATTCTACAGCAATGGTCAACAGAACTGACCTTAGGTTTCTTAATCTGGGTTGAGCAGACGATTTTGTTCACTGATTTTAATGGTGTTGTAGAAATACTGAAATTGTATACTCACCTACTTACGTAGGCCTTTGGTTTTGTGAGAGTAAGTCGCTGTAGTACTACTAACATTGAAAGTGTCGGAGTAGCGCTAGCAGTTACTAGCAATAACAAATAGACACATTTTACACGTTTAAGCTGTTAGGTTTAGGCCGCCATTACGTCTACGATTGTTAGTGCTTAGTTTATTTTGTTATTAAGCAAAGTAAGTTGAAATTGCAAAAAAAAGTTTTTTGTCCTCGTTCAGAATAAAATTATTAAGATACAAACGTAAAAAGTAACAGTATCTAAATTTGCCGCCTATAAATTCTGCCGCCGTAGGCTAAAGTTTTCATAGCCTGCTGGTTTCACCACTGGGTGTTTTAACGGAAGCGAAGAAGTCACGTCCGTCATTGTACTATTTTCCATAACGTGTTTCAAGTGTTAATGTGTAAAAATAGTGGATTTTTATCCATTAAATGATCGTGAACGTGCACAAGTGTTGGTGAATAGTTATAATGTTGTGAAACGTGACTCGTGTTGTTTCCAAAACTCCATAAAAACCTCTGGTAAAGTCTCCACCACTTTACTGGGGCATGACGTGGACTTGACCTTAATTTGCTTGACTTAGACTATGACTGAGACTTCATTTCATTTTGAAATGTTAACTTCGCCTGAAATATGCATACTTGGCACTGGCTAGATATACAACGTTTGGCGCCAAAACATAAGAGAAAAAAACAGTCACAAACTGAATAAATAAAAACAAGACACTGGCAAATACACGAACCATGAGACGCCAAGGTCCTGAAAGAACAAAAAAAAAAAACTGAATAAATCACTTGGGACTTTTACTCGCCAATTAACAGAAGCAAAAGCATCATTTTACTTTGAGGTGATGAAACAGACTTTTAAAGTACTTTTGTAGTAGGTGCTCTTCAATTGTGTTCTACATAACTTATCCATCAAGATACTGATCGGAAACATTTTTTTTTTCTCTGTAAAAATATCAAAACACTGGGGTCATTCAACAATATCCCATTCTCCAGGGTATTTTGATTACGTCGTCGCGACCGCGCGTAATCCTCATTGATTGATGACCTCTGTAACGATAAAATTTTCCCATTTTTTTGGCAAAATGCGCGGTTATGAAGAGGAGGGTTGCCATAAAATAAAGTGGCCAAGTTGCCGGTTTGTTTACTTTTTCTGATGAATGGGCTGGGAAAGGGTAAAGGCGATTGGAATGATATAACAAAGGGGACTAGGTATTTCTTAATTCATTTTTTTAATGACACTCGTTAGTTATTTACTTAGCTCTTTTTGACATCTTTAGGAAATTATTCTGTTACGAATGTTATAGTAATATATATAATATAACAGTATTTTTTTTTTGTTTTACGAAACTTGGTTAGGGAGACAAGCAAGTTGTTCGCCTGATGACATATCCCTATGAAAAATATATTTTATCATGATAAGCAGGTTAATGCAATTAAAAAAGATTTGTGTTCTAAGTATAGAAAATAAAGGCATTTCTTAGGATTTTTCTAAAATCATCCCGTAAATAGAAAGGAATGTTTTATTTACTGTAACCTATGTGAACGAAGCCATGCGGCAGTAGTGGATTCAGTATGTATCTATTTATGCAGTAGATCAGAATTTAAGTGATACTGCTCCCTAGGGGCTAGTCTGGGATTTGCCTAAAGACGTGCGATAGCATGATAAAATTTTACGATTCAAGTAAAGGGTCACAGAAGGAATCTACTGTTTCCATTGTAACAATAGGCTTTTTGTCTGTATTGAAACTATTCTGAAGATTAACACCATACTTAAACATGACATCGTGAAAAAGCATATATCATTGATTTTTATAATAAAATATGCTTGCTTTTAAAAAAAATGCTATTTATATAATTTTATTTTTGACATTTGATCACGTGATCGAATACAGTCTGTGATGGGTTGTACCCGTGGTGACGTCATACCTAAGGGTCATACATGGCCTGACCTGTCATCGTGTGAATGCGTTATGCGTTATGGCGCGATATTTTTATATTCAAACTTTAACATCGATTTTTATCGCAAATACGACTGATCTCCAGAAAATATTAATGTAGTTTGCATTAAATTATAGCTGACAATAATATCCCAATAGTAGTCAAATAGCCTAATAATTGTATCCATTATCTTTACTTATGATTTCAAGTTTCCATTTTGATTGCACGATCACTTACGTCCTTTGATTGTATAGCTAACAACAGACATCGAGATAGTATAGAAAAAAATACAACAGTCAACTCAAAAACTTTACCCTTCTTTCTTGGGCAACCAAGTAAGGAGTTTATGCTCCTATCTATTGAAGTAAAATATCTCTGAAAGTACACTTTATCGAAAAACCAAAAAATGTTAAACATTAACATAAATATGTCACAAGTTTTCATTCGAAAATCACAATATCCAAGTCACGTATTCAGTTAAACAACGGACCACAGCCCCTGTAAATTGTATTCAAGGGTAACCAGTATAGAGGTATCTCTGGTAACCCTTGCGGTGTTGCCATACATCCGCATAATCTACCCGATCGGGTAAAATATGCCATATTCACGCCCATGGATTTACTCCAACCTTATGGTGATTTTTTGCGAAAATTTATATGAAACCTCGTTTGTTTTTATGTGATGGATTAGCTGGATTTCGGGTTAATTTGCGATATTTTTGGAAATGCTAGAATCCATACATATCCACGAAACCCATAAATACTCGAAAGTCTGTTGAATGTCATGTTTCTCCATAATTGGCTGGTTAATGCTACGGAGAAAAAACGCGACTTGCTATGAATATTATTGTCTGGGCACCAAAGTATTTTGTCACCAATGTCGATGGTAATACAAACAGTAGAGCTAACGGAACTTAGGCAAGTTAAAGTTACACTTAGGATTCTAAGAAAATCTTAAATATATTCATATCCGTGTTATATCAGCCTCTGTTCCGCATATCTATCTACTCGATATAGCTACGTTATGCTAGCTCTATATAGCTACTTACAATGTCGAGGTCCGTAAACCCGCTACTGCCTGCGATTGCCATCCGAATCCGAACGGACCTTCCTGGCTCAATAAGTATGGAAATAGCTTATTTGAGCTACTCGTAAACATTGAAGTATACATATATAACGCACTTTGGGAATAAAGAAAAACCCCAAATCCTTTTATACTTACTTACCTCTTTAATTAGTACGTATGTATAATGTGTATCTATTGTGAGTTTTATAGTATTTATATATAGTGTGTAATTATTGTATGTATTTCTATGTAAGTATTAGGATTATGCGTGTATTTTCATATATTATAGTATATATATTTTTTGTAGATATTTACACCACCGACCGTATTGTTTTCATTCATAATTCAGTCCATCCCAAGGTTGTATGGAAGAAATCGCTTTAGGCAATAAAGCCGCCCATTATACTACCGGTTTTCTATTATTGTTTATATTTAAGTTTAATTATCTTTTGGTGTATAATAATGTTAATAATGTTATATTGTATTGTATAATATCACAGGCTAAATACTCTAAGAATAATGGAGGAAGCCAAAATAGTTTTTTCTTTTTGTCAATTGACTAATCAACCACGATTTTTAGTCTATGAATAATTAGAAAAAAAAAACAACTTGCAGGCTTTTTTAAATCTAATCTAACCAAGTATATCATGTAGGTATTAAGCTCTCGCCATACAATGGCCGTATCTCGCCGAATGTCCGAGAAATTTTACAGTGCAATTTTATTTATAGCCAAATTATACGGCGGTCGTGAGAATCGGGTACCTTCCGCGAGGGTCCAGTGGATTACTGGGGACCTTTCTTGGGTATTTTAGACAATTCGACTAAATCCGATTTAAAATTTGATTATTTTAGAAAAAAAAGTCATGACGTGAACAAGGTGGTATAGTAATGTTGGCAACTCGAGGTTTTTTTTCTCTCTTGAAGTTCGGTTCCACGAATGGTGTATTTTACCATTGTCATGTTTCTTAATATTTCAAGTTAAGTAAATATATAAATTTACGTATTATCTACATAATATATGAAGTGAACTATATTTCAGAATAAAAACTAGTTAGGTACAGTCGAAGTGGTGGAACTTTACTGGAAGTTTCTACGGCATTTTGGCAACCACATAAAAAGACATGCTAACCTTTATTAGGAACACACTATAATGAAACACTTAATGGATAACAATCCACCATTATTACACATCAACATTTGAAAGAACACGACTTTTCGAAAATAACCTACGACAAAAGGAATCAGAAAATAATACATGTTTTCCACGTTGGCGCCAAAGCTCTTCACTATTAACGTTTTTTGTACGCCAGCACGACATAATAAAAACGAGGAGTTTTGGCGGGAACGTGAAGAAATCATGGTGCGTCATTGTATTATTTTCCGAAACTTATGTTATTTCGAGTGTTAATGTGTAAAAATGGTGGATTTTTGTCCATTAAATGTTCGTGAACGTGCACGAGTGCTGGTGAATAGTATAATGTTGTGAAACGATACTCTTCGAGTTCGTTTCCAAATCATCTCATTCTCAATCTATCTAATCTACAATCTCATTAGTAAAATCTCCACCGCTTTACTGGGACATGACGTGGACTTGACCGTGACTTACTTTGCTTGACTTTGACTATGACAGACACTTTTAATTGAGAAATATTTGACTTCACTTGAAATATTACAATACTTGACACTGGCTAAATACACAACGTGTGGAGCCAAAACATAAAAGAAAAAAAGTTTTGACAGCTGGTGTTTTTTTTAAGGATGACGATTTTTGCGAGCACGGAACAGAAAAAGAAAAAAAACTTACAAAAAGAGCGGATCGCTAGTAATTTCCATAAAATACAACATTGACATCCCTCTTTCAGCAAATATTAATCTCGTAAATTTTATGTCAATAGTGTCCCTCTTCCCATGCCCTCCTGATGGATAGGGGTACAATATTGGTGTGCCTAATATGATAATATTTGCACTTAAAATACCTTCCTTTATGGTCAAGTTATTCATAGCCTTTTCGGTAATGGTGGCATGAAAAACTTTTGTCAATCAAAGCGGTTCATTCATCCTTTTTGGTTTCCAGTGGTTAGCAAGCCCGGATCGCACGCTGCAGGGCTTGGGTTCACGAATTTGAGTTTCTGGCTAATCAAAACGTGAGGAAACTTTAGCCTGGTGGTAGGGTACTTTCTTGTACTCAGCTAGCTGGTTGTATCAGCCTTTAAACATCCACCGCTTTGGTATCAGCCTACCCTCGAAGGATGATCGGGCCATATCCACGACTCTGGCCCAGTGCGTTTTGGTGGATTCACATACTCCATTAAATTTCTTCTCCGGAAGTATGCAGGTTTCCTCACAATGTTTTCCTTCACCGTAAAGCCGGTGGTATATCCGTACGTAAGTTCCAAACAACTCATTAGTACGGGCCCGCCCACGTTCGAACCCGCTACCTCACAATTGTGATGCGAGCTACCACGACTTACCATGGCTGGCTGGCTACCACCCTCAAATTAAATATCTGTAAACAACCACCTGACGATGTCCGGGTGGCTTACTTGAGACTTGGTTCTCATCCTAGGTGTGTGCTACCATATTCGACTACACCGTCACCAAACAACGGTCTAGAATGTCGACAATAAAATATTTTTTCTCGATAAAAAAAATATTATTCACACCTCGATTCATACAAAGTGGGTTGACTTAAGAAAATGACGTCATGGGATGAGATCGGTTGGGGAGAAGACGGAAAAAGCCAAATTTTCCGCCTGATTTCAGAACTCATAAATATTGAAGTGATTAATATTCTGTTTCTAAGATTACCACATAATTTTAATTGGTTTCCTGGTTTAACTGTTATCAGCAATTATCTGATTTTTTGACACGCGCGCTATCTCCGTCACTTTTCATCTTCACGCCGAAATTTATAGCGTTTCTTCACTCTATTTAGCTTCTCAAAAAAATACTTGGATCGTTACTATAAGTTTGTTATAGATTCCGCCATCTTGGATTTAGTATAGCCGTATAGCCTATGACACGCGGAGTGTGAAGTCGCATCGATAAACACCTATCTTTTCAAAATCTGATTAGGCGGTTTAGATGATTAGAGGGAACATATTAACATACATACAAAGAATGTCAAACTCAATACACCTGCCGGTCCCAACAGAATACCAGCGCTGATTGTTTACAGTCAGCATTATGCTAAGTTGGGATCGGGTTTGTGACAAAAATGGGGTAAATTCTTTTTACTGTGTTTTTTTTAAAATATTTCAATATGTATTTTTGTCATGAATAAAATTTTCTGTATTTCTGTTTCTGTATAATCCTCCTATTTCGTAATCAGGTAAAAAAACAAGATGTTCAAGTTCTAACATCCTATTTGTAAGCATCCTTACCTTCTTTCCGTTACTTTTTTCTGGCAAAATAAATCACGGCAGCAAAAAAATATAAAAACAGTTCACAAAAAGAATGTTTTCTCAACTATTTGGGGTGAGTGTTGTACAAATTTGCCTAGCTATTGTTGACCAGCAAAAAATTGGAGTGACCACTAACAAGCTCTATTTTATAAGAAAAAAATATTGTCTCACGCCCATTGAATTTTTTAAATTTGTAATTCTAACTTAATATTATAAATGCGAAAGTAACTCTCTGTCTATCTGTCTATCTGTCTCTCTGTCTGGGTGTTTGGCGCGCTATCACAGCTAAACGGCTGAAGGGCTGAAGGCACAGTCGTGATTCGAAGTCAACCAAATTAAGTCACGGCCAAGTCCAAGCCATGTCATACTAAGTGCAGACTTACTCTACAAAATAAGTTGTACCTAGCTCTATTTCTACTTTTTACATTAATTCTAAAGAAAAAATACTATAATCATTTCATAGTTATATTTGGTGTGGTGACTGGTGACTGACTAATGAAAGGATGTAGATAAAGTTAAATTAAAAAAAAGCGAAAACTCAAACATGCCGAAAACAGCGACTCAATTTTAAAAGATAACGATCGCACAAGAAGTCCCTTACTAAAGCAAAACACGTCGGCTACAACAAAGACACACACGACCACATCCAAGGTGCAGCCTGTCCATTGTCCAACCTCTTTGCTCCACAAACTTTCCTAAAATATAATTGCTTTGGCCCCCTTCGCTTATTCAGCCAGTAACATTACGGGATCTGGCAACCAAAAAAAAAAGATGATCGGTATTCAAAATAATGTCACTTGCGTATCGATTTATCGCATCACGAATTGAACTGTTTATTCTTTATTATCGGCCAGTCTTACGTTTTCGTCCTTTGGTCCATTGTGCCCAGTTTGGACTCCCTTATTAGTTAACCGTGAAGTCGTCGACGTTTCCCATGACGGCTGAATTTGTATATTTGAGTTATTCTTACGATTTCTGGACGACATATTCTATTGTTGGCGGAATTATCGGAAGTGATACGGATTAGCTCCGTGCGTATGGCTCGATGAATATTTATTATTTGTAAAATAAATGTCTTGAATTTTAAAATGGGTAGATTTTAACTTGTCAACAGGCCAGGCCTATGTGCGAAATTCATCGTTTTTTTTCTTCTATATGTTTAATGTATTTGATAAAGTTACGATAATGTTGCTATGTAAGAGCAAGATATTGAAACGGAAACGAAAATCAGATTTCATTTCAGATCGGTGATAAACAACAACATTAACAACAAAAATATATAATACATCTAGTTTCTTGCTTCAGGGGCTGCCACAAATTAATAAACCCATAATAAAGAAACATATTCATTATTGCAAACCGTATGCAAAACAATAAAGCCTTTGTGTTCACACAAAAGGGATTCATATCAATTTCTTCATAGAAAAAAATCTTTAAGAGTACTTTTCAGGAAGTATATGTTATTTTGAACTTTATGCTCTTTTAATAAGGGTTACGGTATGGGGGTTGGGGTATGTTTTTGGTACGAAATAGGATACTTGAGCCAAATTAATAGCTTATCTGCGATCTGTTCGTCGGTTATTATGTCACTCATTGCGTGGGCTTCAGCGTTCACCTTTTGTGGCGGTTTTAGGGCTGTCACAAAAAAGAGGAACATTTTCATTAAAGCTTTACATCGTCATTATCATCATCAGTCTGAACACATCCGCTGCTGAACCAAAGCTCACCCCTTACGAAGGAGATAAGGGGTCGCCATAGCTTCGCAAAGTTTGTCAATAAAGTAGTTAGGCATCACAAGGATAGGATACTTACATCCCAAAAATGCAGGAAATATTAAACACGGGTAAAGCGGCATGCCGCAGTTTCTGATACAAGCAGTACCTACCTAGCATAGCTCATCATCATCATCAGCTGCAAGATGTCCACTGCTGAATATAGACCTCTCTCTTAGAGCGCCACACCGAACGTCAACCTGCTTGTTGCCCGTGAATTTCAATATGTCGTCGGAAGCCTGCCTACCTTCCGGTTCGTGGTTGCCACTCAAGAACATTTCTTCCCCATCGATTATCGGTCCTTCGAGTGATGTGGCCTGCCCCTTGCTAATTCAGCTCTTCGGTCTACCATAGCTATTATCGAAAATAAAACTATAAAAAACGTATCAAAAATGTATACGCCCGATGGAGGGTCCGTGCCACTTCGAATACGTACGAAACTTTTGTCCGGAAGACGCAGCGTAGGCAGGCCTCCCACTAGGTGAACCGACGACATTGTGAAAGTCGCGGGCAACCGGTGGATGCAAGTGGCACGTTGTCGGTCGATGTGGCGCTGTAAGGGGGAAGCCTATGTTCAACAGTGGACGTCTGCTGGCTGCTGATGATGATGATGACGAAACTTTTTTCGATTAGGTACATATAATTGGTCGGCCTCCAGTGAGATGGGACGACGATATTGTGAGAATCGTCGGTCGAAACTTGACAACAATGGCACAGGACCGGGATTAATGGCTTACAAGAAGAGATACCTATGCTCAACAGTGGGCGATTACAGACTGAAAATGATGATGATGCTAATTCAGGCCATAAACATAAGTTGGTATGAATAAACATGATCAGCATCTAAGTTATATTACCCAACCCTAAGTCCGCTCGGGGGTGTAATGTACCCCGGTCGAGCGCGGGTTATCCGCTACATCTAGACTCTGACAGTAATCAGCAACTAATCTTTCATCAAAAATAGGGGCCGAGCCACAGAATAAATTATAACTACAAGCCAAGTTTAAATTTTACTATGATTTTTATTTGGAAATATTGTTATACGATACGAGCTGCTTGGAAGTATTTAGTTTAGTTTCTATAAGAACTAGATATATCAAAAAGTAGGCGTCAAATGTCTGACAATACACAATTAGTTTAGTTTTATTAATATTTTAATATTTTGCTTTTAAATACTAAGATACATTTTATGTTTTCTTTGTTAAGCCCGTATGAAGACGTTGGCATCCGGGATTAAGAATTTCTTGTCCGGGTTAACACACTGTTTTCGTTTGATTTATATAAAATTTATTTAAAATTACACTTAACATAAACTGTAACGATTATTATTACTGAATAAAAATAAAATAAGTTATAGGCATAGAACAATGTAATTCTATACAGAGGTCAATCATTAAACACAAATGGGGGCCGAGCCACAGAATAAATTATAACTACAAGCCGAGTTTCAATTTTACTATGAGTTTTAAAGTGATACTCGCAGTCACTAATGAACTTCCTGAACACCTGACAGACACCGTTGTCAATTTTTAATTCCTCCATTAGCCAACTTTACAGAAAGGTCGGTAGCACTATCAAAATTTGGAAATACTGTTTTACGATACGAACTGTTTGCAAGTATTGAGTTTAGTATCAATAAGAACAATTTTTTTTTTCTCTTTGGAATAGCCAAAATCCTCTTAGGAGGACCTAAGAGGATTTTGGCGTCGCACGTCTTATGCATTTGCCAGTGTCAAGTATACTTATATATTTTTAAGTTTTGTTAAATATTATCATACAAGTTACAGTCGAAGGCGAGCAAAGCAAGTCACGGCCAAATCCAAGTCATGCCCCAGCAACGTGGTGAAAACTTTACTAGAGCCTTCTATGGAGTTTTGGAAACAACATGAAAATTCACGTTTCTCGACATTATACTATTCACCAACACTCTTGCATGTTCACGCACACTTAACGGGTAAAAATTCACCGTTTTTACGCATTAACAATTGAAATAACACAAGTTTTGGAAAATAATATAATGACGCGGCATGATTTATTCACGTTCCCGCCAAAACTCAAGAATAAAATTTATAATAATACACATTACACAATTAGCCAAAGAACAATGTAATTCTATACAGAGGTCAAACTCGATCGCTTCGCGCTCAGATGTCATAATTAGTGCCTACGTTCAAATGCACTTGATTATTAGCAAGTTCAGAGGTGACATTATAATGCTTTGATACGACTATTATAACAAGCACGGAATAAACAAGTACATAGTCACTAGACTAATGTCAGCTAATGTCAAATTAACTATTAAGAGTAGGCAATTTATGATAAAAGTAATTGCGTAGATCCAAAGGTTATAATTTGTCAAGGCTCAAAAATAGAGCAGCGAATAATGAGTACCTACGTCCTAAGTTGTAGTTGAATTGTAGTGTAGATTCATGTGCTCAGTTCTCTTGCTCGTGCATTTTCACATTATTGAAGATACAAAATCACTGTGTCTTAAAAAGTATAAATATATTAAGTCTGTTTTAATAAAACACGTTAAATTAAACGTGTTCACGTTAAATTGAGTCGGTTATTCCGACTATAGCGCGCGCGATCTCGTCTTGCCTTGCAAGACGAGGTCGCGCACGTGTCTCGCTGAGGATTCCTTGATAAAAGTCACCGAATGTGATCGAAACTATAGTCGGAATAACCGACTCAATTTAACGTGAGAATTCCCGTTTTATTAAAACAAAATGTATCAACACCACATCACTTTTCATAGTAATATATTAAGTCTGTATGATAAGCTATGTAAAAGTGACGATAGTCGATATACAATGATTACACCTCTTGATTGTACAAATAATTACTTTAATTCACAGAATTCTCCTTATAAATATGTCTTTGCTTTAATTCGATTAATTTTTCCAGACCTTCCACTATACTTCAGATACGTCCTCTTCTTTCTGTGTTGCCACCACTCAGTTTTAAAATAACAACTAATCAACATAAGTATCACTCACGTTTGAGGGATAAGGCGGTTTAAAGTCAATAAACTCCCAAGTACGAATACAGTAGATTTGCTGAATTCGATACTTATAAATAAATAATCACATTGTAGTGGTACTAAAATAGCACTATTCCTAACAGTCGGCCTTTCCTGATAATTTCCCGTCCCGGGAAAAATACTTAAAACAAAGCAAAATTATAGGAACAAAGAAACCTTTTACAATGTTTTTTTCTTTTCTTTTTTTTTACACCTTTTAAAAAATAAGATAATGACTATGAACTTGAACATACACATTTAATCCGGATTCCCGTTTGTCTTCAACCAAGTTAGTATACTGCGTAATAAATCAAACAATTTCTATCCACTTACACTTAAAATCTTATATCTGTGTATTATGCTTACATACATTCTGTTATAAGATATGCTGTTACAATCTTGGGTATTTCTGATTCTATATCCGAACTGGGGAACGCCTATGTTCAGCAGTGAACGTCTTCTGGTTGATGATGATAACCGAACTGAGTCTTGGCAAATTTAAAAAGGCTCTTAGACCCAATTTCAACAAACTTTCTTATTCTCGAGAATAACTATATCAGATATTGCTTATCTCTCCATATTTACTCTTGGATAACTTCGTATACGTTTCACCACTATATAACAGAGTAAATTTAATCTCGTGTATGTAGTTTTTCTGTGCCGTAGTTTGATTGTTTCGATTCGAATGAACAAAGCGAACGAATGTTTAAGCCGTCTAAATTAAATTGCTCACGTCTGTCGTGTTATGTAAGGCGTACTGTATAACTATTCATTTTAGTAGGGCTTTAAGTCAAAATTTTAAAACGTCTAGTCGTCAACTGTCAAGATTATGAAAAGAAAATATGTCTGACAGACGCCATATTGAACTTTTAACCCTGGTATACCATTTACTCTCTGAAAATCGGCGGAGTAATGATTTACTCGCGAATAACACAGTAACGAATACAGTTAGCCACTCCTTATTATTGCAAAAATTGAATGATAATGGTCTAACAGAAACAGCATACAAAATATTTCAATCTTACTTGATAAATAGAACTCAAATAGTAAAGATAGGCACAACTCAAAGTAATCCTCAAGATATCACTTTCGGGGTTCCCCAAGGCTCAATCGTTGGGCCATTGTTATTTATATTTTATATAAACTGTATAATCGATCTTGGGTTGCTTGGGAACTTGACTCTGTATGCGGAGGATACATGTCTTTTCTATTATGGCATCTCCATTGAATATCTTAAGAGTTAGGCTCAGAAAGATCTCAACATTCTTTTAACGTGGTTTGAAGAGAACCTTCATACAATAAATACTTCTAAAACATGCTAAGTGGTATTCGCTGCCAAAAACAAGAACATATCAACCAACACAAATTTAACGATCAACAATGTGATTATACATTAAAAAAAGTCTAACGGAAAGTATTTTGGTTTATATCTAGACAGTGGACTTACATGGAAGACACACATTGCTAACATCATGGGTAAAATACGGTCTCTTACTGGTGCCATAAGAAACTGTGTACGCTGTCTCCCACGTAAAATAAGGTACACTATATACAACTCTTTAGTCATACCACGCATTGACTATTTAATTGAAGTGTGGGGCTATGCTGCTCCGACAAACCTAGACGTCTTACAAATTAAACAAAACAAACTCTTAAAGGTACTATTTTCATATGATTATTTAACACGTACGAAACTGCTATACAAAGAACTCAAGATTATGAATATAACAACTTCTTTTAATTATAGCGATCTTATTTATAATCATTCGAACATCTCGTTGAGACCCCTTCCGTTCTCAGCCAAGGTAGTAAGCCTGATTATAAATTACTTATTTAAAATCATTCAAACATCTCGTTGAGACCCCTTCCGTTCTCAGCCAAGGTAGTAAGCCTGATTATAAATTACTTCATTTCTTATAATAATAGCGATCTTATTTATAATCATTCGAACATCTCGTTGAGACCCCTTCCGTTCTCAGCCAAGGTAGTAAGCCTGATTATAAATTACTTATTTAAAATCATTCAAACATCTCGTTGAGACCCCTTCCGTTCTCAGCCAAGGTAGTAAGCCTGATTATAAATTACTTCATTTCTTATAATAATAGCGATCTTATTTATAATCATTCAAACATCTCGTTGAGACCCCTTCCGTTCTCAGCCAAGGTAGTTAGCCTGATTATAAATTACTTCATTTCTTATAATAATAGCGATCTTATTTATAATCATTCAAACATCTCGTTGAGACCCCTTTCGTTCTCAGCCAAGGAGCCTGATTATAAATTACTTATTTAAAATCATTCAAACATCTCGTTGAGACCCCTTCCGTTCTCAGCCAAGGTAGTAAGCCTGATTATAAATTACTTCATTTCTTATAATAATAGCGATCTTATTTATAATCATTCAAACATCTCGTTGAGACCCCTTTCGTTCTCAGCCAAGGTAGTAAGCCTGATTATAAATTACTTATTTAAAATCATTCAAACATCTCGTTGAGACCCCTTTCGTTCTCAGCCAAGGTAGTAAGCCTGATTATAAATTACTTCATTTCTTATAATAATAGCGATCTTATTTATAATCATTCAAACATCTCGTTGAGACCCCTTTCGTTCTCAGCCAAGGTAGTAAGCCTGATTATAAATTACTTATTTAAAATCATTCAAACATCTCGTTGAGACCCCTTCCGTTCTCAGCCAAGGTAGTAAGCCTGATTATAAATTACTTCATTTCTTATAATAATAGCGATCTTATTTATAATCATACAAACATCTCGTTGAGACCCCTTCCGTTCTCAGCCAAGGTAGTAAGCCTGATTATAAATTACTTATTTAAAATCATTCAAACATCTCGTTGAGACCCCTTGAAGCTCGAACTGGAATGATGGCTTTTGGGCGGTGATTGCTGGGTCATGCATGCGAGAGCTTTCGGGTAGTTGAACCACGGCTTGGTAACACCTCAGGTCGAAGCTGCTTCGAATCGTCTCGAAAGCGTTCCCAACTCGAACCAGACTGCCGGCTTCTGCACCGCTGATGACTTGATCGCCGCTTACTTCGCGATTTCCGTGATCCCCGCTCAGGACCGTTCAGGACCGTCGTTTACGGTCCATTTTCTCTGAAATAACCAGGTTTTCGAACAGTAAATGTGTTCAGTTAAATTCAAAATATGGTATTTATGTTCAGAAATGTGTCCACACCTAAAATAAAAACTTGAACTTCTCATACATCTGGCTACGGAACCTTGCTCTTTGCATGTCTCGACACATACTTACATACTTCTCTACTAGTAAGATCAATCAAACAATTAACAAATTAAATTAACAAAACTTTAACTTATACCCGCCAGGGATATATGTAGCTCAAAGGTCAAATTTTAAAAAAATTAATAAAATGTGTCAAAGCGTAAAATTTACCAACAAGAGTAAACAAATACTTCAAACTGCGCAAAAGTCCATACTTTTGTAACGCTTATCGTTACTATTGGGTAAAAATCGTACCTTTTTAAAATAAGTTATGAACACACTGGTTGTCATATTAAAATTCTAACCTGATTTTAATAATCAATTTTATCATGCTAACTTTAATCGTGTTATTACCTGGTGTAAGGTGACTAAATATCACCACTTCACGCTTTAAACTACAAGAAAACAATACATAATTTGCGTACCTTTCCTAGGCGTGTTTCCTTCATTGAGTGTGTTTTGCAGCACGATCTCAATTATATCCCACGCTCTGAACTAAAAGTGACGATAGTCGATATACAATGATTACACCTCTTGATTGTACAAATAATTACTTTAATTCACAGAATTCTCCTTATAAATATGTCTTTGCTTTAATTCGATTAATTTTTCCAGACCTTCCACTATACTTCAGATACGTCCTCTTCTTTCTGTGTTGCCACCACTCAGTTTTAAAATAACAACTAATCAACATAAGTATCACTCACGTTTGAGGGATAAGGCGGTTTAAAGTCAATAAACTCCCAAGTACGAATACAGTAGATTTGCTGAATTCGATACTTATAAATAAATAATCACATTGTAGTGGTACTAAAATAGCACTATTCCTAACATATGTTTGAAATAAGTTTTCGTTTTGTTACTTTTCATTTGATGGTAAAGATAAGAAAACGTTAAATTAAGTAAGTTACTGTTTTTTTTTTAAAATAATTTAATTATGATTTTATTTGGTTTTAAGTCCATGATAATTTTAGTTAAGTAGTTTTAGTTTATCTAACTGTCTTGCTTGATATGAAGAGTAGAGAAGATTTTGTCGCGGTGTGCATGCTAGCCCTGATGGTACAAGCAAGCGACTTGTTCTTCACATCACTTAGTTGGATTAAAAAAAATGCATCAGGTATATCAGGCGAAGTAACAGTAAATACGAAAACAAACACGACTACTACGAAAAAGGGCATCTTTAGGCAATTTATTATCCAAGACCCAATCTAAATATGAGCAAAAACTTCAATTTTTCCAGGGCGGGGCAGACTGACAAATTTACGAGAACTTTGGCCTGTTTTTGTGCCAAACTTAAGTTTTTATGACACTCAACACCGACAAGTGGTTTCGCGTAAGTTTTTTTCTGTGAAGATTATCGGCATCTTGAAATGACAAGTTAAATTTATCAGGAACACGTCAATCCTTTGGAAAAAAGAATTGATGGCTTTGATGAGACATTTAAAACTAAGAGCCCTAACTCACCGACATGCCATGGCGACGTCGCCGGCTACGTAACCCAATTCATATTGAAATTTATGGCAGTTAACTCAGTTGGCAACGGTTTGGCAACGTCGCCAATTTGGAAGCATAGCCACAACCAACGGGTCACTTAGTGGAGACTGGACACCTGGCACACTTACGACGTCACCAATAATAATGTACACGAGCAAGCTGCGTCCCACTCACTCGGTGTTCAAGTCGCCGGTCGCTAAGACGGACGCACAGCGCACAACTCATTAGCCACTGGCTACTACATTTGGCAACCAGAGGTAGCCACGGCTACGTAGTCGGCGACGTCGCCATGGTGTTTCGGCGAGTTAGAGCCCTGTTGAAAAATATAAGTCAGTTTGCATTTAAGTTATTTTTTTTTTGTTTTTTGGCCAGTGTTTGCATTTGACCACAAACTCACCAGATGTCAAGTAACGGTGTGGTAGAGTGTTGCACATTATGTTTTTGAAACATTAGAGCTGTTAAGACTGTACAATTTTGGGGCCTACATTGCCGATTCAAGAAGGTCGTGCCGTTATATGCAGAGTTCGGTGTGCTTTGTTAGAATTTGATCAGATTGTTTTAACTTACCAAATTCGTAAAAAGCTGAACGTATTTATTTGAGTAACGGCTGAACGGATTTGAATAAAATTTGGTATAAGATACCTCATCTTATACCCTGGATTAACTCAAGCTAATTTTTTTCCTGGAAATATATTCGGTTTTCGTGGAATAGCGGGTGAAACCACGGGGCGCAGTTAGTTAAAAATAAGGAAAACAAACAGTAAGCTTCGCGAAGCAGACCTCACTAGGATGACCCGTTTTGAGAACTACCACAGTCCGCGCTCCTCGCTACTCTTGCTAAGGCGTTTTTTTTACATATAATTATGATCAACCATCCAGATAAGTAGATCTGGACTATCTGAACTGACGCAGGCAATAATCAACAGGAAGAGAAACGAGACCCCTATTAACGAGTTCGCATGCAAAAGCACAACCATTTAATGCCATACGAAAACAATAAATGTCAAAGTTCTCTTAATTAGCCACACGCTCTAATATCTGGGGATCCAATTACATACAGGAAACAAACACTTAAAAAGAAAACAACATTTTTATCAGCCAGTATTTGGTGACGCCATGACCCCATAAATTATACAATTTAACCGCCATCTCATCAAATTAACCCTATCTCAACTTATTCCATAAATTTACCAAAACTGGCTTTGTGTCGTGTGCTCACACGCATCCACACAGCATCCACCGTTAACCCTAAAACGCGTGCCGACCCACCTCCGAGATTCCTGCACCCCATTGTACCATATCATCCCTTTATTCCTCTAACGGGTACAAAAGGGTACAAGAATCGTGCGCAAGGATTCTGGAGTCTTAATGGATCGCGTGCCCTTTGTCGAGATGGAACCAGATCGTAACCCTTACTTCTTCCCTTTATGTGATGTTTAATGTAGTTTTTTAGGGAGTTTATCTGCGTTACTTGGCTTTATCTAAAGCCTTTAGGATGAGGCGTGTGCTGGTGTAATCTTCTACGAATTGGTTTGTGCATTACATTATGAAAGTTCGGTTGAAATGTGTGATAAAATTCAGGATGATAAAACTTGATCGAAATCAAGTTTTGAAAACCATCCGATTCCCAGAAGGTGCTTCGAACACGTGAAGTCCCACCGTGGGACCACACAGGCACACATGCGTGCTGAATGAAGCTCACAACAGATTTCAAAAACCAGATTTCATTCTTCATCAATATTCACAATATTACAAGAAGCCCCTTTTTTAACTTCTTTTTTCTTTACGGGTTTCGTAACGACTTTTTTCTTTGGACGAAAAAGACGATGGTGACCTGTGACCTCCCGCTTGAGACCCTTTGAGTAGCGAACGGTTGAAATCTAGTTTTGAAAAAAGCGTGTCCGTCTATGTGTTTTGTTGGTTCCACACAATGCCGTGAATGATTTAAAGTCCGAAACGGATTGTATGTAGTTGGACCAGTTTTCTGTGACTTACCTATGTGATGAGAATTAATATCCGTTTTGACATAGCTTTGATATAACGGGGAACATATTTGGCAGAATAGCTTAGAAAATTTACTTCGAAAGTTTGTAAAATTTTAGAAGTATTTTCAACAGATTTCAGTGCATTCATTGGAAATTTTTAGTAGGCAATCATGATTTTAGTAAGTCATGAAAGTAATATTAGGTGGCAACAATAAGGTTAATTGTGGTCTAATAAATAGTTCGGAATCAAACATTGATCCGAATTTAACCGTAAGATATTTATCTATGAAATAATTTTCTGGTGTGATCCCGAAAATTTAAAAGATCCTGGATTGGAAGGTAATAATGCTGTAATTTATTTATTATAAAAAACGGCTACAATTTTTTTGATTTTATGTAGTACTAAAAGATTTTAAAAAAGAGACTTATTGTTACTAACCCCTTTGCAAAATAAAGTCTTGATGGCGAGCGCATTGCATGGCCGCTTATGGTTTTGAACTGGTGAAGTTCAAAATTCTGGGTGGCACTGAATAGTTATATGCAGGTGTGATGCTTAACATCAGGTGAGCGACCTCATCGTCGTCACAAAGAAAGATATATTAACTATAATAATAATAATAATAATAAGTTTATTCAGTAAACACACATTACAAAAACAGATTTAAGCAACCAGGGACACTTTTTAAGCATACAAATGCCTGTGTTATGAGTCCCTACTCTTTCTTAATGTAGCACATCATATAATATAGAACTAATAACTTTATAACAAGTCGTTTGTGATAAACACTATCAAAACATTTAGAAGGATACAATCATTAATATGACCCAGTTATATAAATCATCCACAGACGCACTACTAGTTTCAATCTCGTCTAAAACTTAACAAAACATATTTGTACGTAGCATGAAAAAATGAAAAAAAAAAGTTACAACTTTTCGCCCTTTTTTGTTGCAAACTTTTTGCGCGTCAGTTTTTGTGAGTCCCTCAAGATATCACACAATGGGGCGACGCTCCCGTTAAGTAACCCAATTTTTGCACCATAAATAAAAGAAAAAAAAAACCGTAAAAGCTAACGGTCTTCCGGAAATTTTCGTTTTTTTCACTTACGAGTTAATTTGTACAACGCCCTGATGCTTACACACAAAGTGCGCATTGAAATCGAAAATTAGGCCACATTCATGTTTTTTTTTGTACTTTATAAGACTTTTTTAAATGTTTTGTGACAATATTGACAGATCGCGCCTTGAAATGCGAGGAGGAGATTCACGTCAGAGTTGAGAATTTGTAAATAATGTCATTGAAAATTAATACCATTCTGAAGAATTTTGGAGAAGTTCTCGTAGCGGCTGATTGGGTTTATTGTTAGAAGTTTTTTGTTGGCGACGGTTTGATTTCAAAAACAAAATGGCCGCTTGAATATTAATAAGATGCTACTCTATTGTTTCAAAATTCAATTGTTACTGGGTTGTGCAATCGTGCATAATTTAGCGTTGAATAGGTAAGTAAGACCAACGACGTCTCCTTGACTGTTATTTTCTGAATTCTAATAATATGAAATGTAGAGATAAGTAAGTGATAGGTTAACATAATAATAGGCCCAAAATCCGAAAATAATTAAAAAACTCTCTTTGTCAGTGGCGGCAAAATTTACTCCAACGAGTAATTGTTCGGCTTTGCTGTCTCGCTTACAATAATATTTTAGTGCTCAATTGTGCATCTCTTGTCGTCACTCAGTTGAATAAAAAAAAAAGTGTTTTTTTCTTACATGTTAAATCCTTATCATCAATCGTGCATCTCTTGTCGTCACTCAGTTGAATAAAAAAAAAAAAAAAACGTGTTTTTTTCTTAAATGTTAAAAAGTGAATAAAAAAAACAATTCAAACTGTTAACTGTCAACAACAACAAAAAACAGCATCCACCGGGTTAAGTAGAGTTAATTCTTAAATACCCCACGTGTCGGTAGAGGGTTGAAATGTCAAAATAAGAAACGGATAAAAAGTAAAGAAGGGGTTTGTATTTTTGTACTGATTTGTATTGATGGTGACAATGAGGCGTTTTCCAAAAAAAAAGAAATCCTGGTAATAAAAGTCCCCAATAGATGGCGTTAGATGTACCTTGAGGTTTTTCTGTCAATGTCAAGACATGAAAGACAAAAAAATGTACGTGTGTGTTTTTTTCTCGTGTTTTTTGGCTCCACGTGTGTATTTAGACAATTTCAAGTAATGCAACTATGTATTTTCTTCATTTGAAATATTACAATACTTGACACTGGCTAAATACACAACGTGTGGAGCCAAAATTTACGATAAAAAAAAAAAACATAAAATATTGATATTACGACAGAAATTACAATGACAGGTAAAACGATAGGACTATTACGCCATCTAGTAAGTATTTTATACAATTTTTTTTTTTTTTGGAATCCGCCTCATTTTTAATTTAAATAATCAACTACGGCTTATGCTTTTTTCCCCAGAATGTTTAGTAAGCTATAATTTTTTTTTTTTTTGAGTTGTTACCCTAGCTCTAGGGTAAGTTATTAGGTATAACAATTTTAATGTATTATGATTTTATTTTAATTTATTCTAAGTAACATATTAGTCGTGGTAGCTCAGTGGGAGAACGCTCGCCACACATTCCTGAGGTAGCGGGTTCGAACCCGGGCGAGCCCGTACCAATGAGTTCTTTGTAACTTACGTACGGATATACCACTGGCTTTACGGTGAAGTAAAACATCGTGAGGAAACCTCCAATCCGCACTGGGCCAGCGTGGTGGATATGGCCTAATCACCCTTCTAGGGTAGGCTGATATCCCAGCAGTGGGATGTTTAAAGGCTGATATAGTAGTAGAAGTAACATATTAAAGTACAACATGGTTTGATATTATTATACTACCAACGCCCGCGTTTCACCCGCTTTCCCAAAGAAACATATATTTTCGGAATAAAAAGTGTGTATAGATATAGAATTTAAAGTATCAACTTTTTCACTAAAAATTTCTTCAGCCGTAACGTAGTTGAGTGGGGACGAACACTTAAACTTTTGCATTTCTAGTATTATTAGTCTGATAGTATGAAAAACACATAAGTTACTAGCAGCACCCTGCGATTTCATCCACTATTCTACGGGAACCGTACATTTTTTCGGGATAAAAAATCTATATATTAGCCAGGGTAAAAGCCACTCCCATACCAAATTTTATCTAAATCCGTTCATCCGTTTCAGCCTAAAGAGAAATCAAACAAACTCACTCACTTTTAGCATTTATAATATCTATATGAGCTTATACCGTATACGATTTATTATCTACATTATATTACATACATTATTAGCCAGAAGGCGTCCACTGCTGAACATAGGCCTCCCCCTTAGACCGCCACACCAACCGACAATGTGCCACTTGCATCCACCGGTTGCCCGCGACTACATACATCCACAACATCAACACATATGATGTGATGATGATTATCTACATATTTACAATAAAATATAACCTACTTACCTACTTAAAATTAAAACGCGAAAAGGTGAAACTTAAAAAAAAAACACAGCATCAAAAATAACTGTATCTCAAACTAAGAAAGTAATAATAGATAACGCACAGAATAAGCTGCATCCCAAGGGAAATTTATAACCACATTGTAAGAAATAAATGGCTCATTGCATTGGCCGTATTATATAAAAAAGAATTAGGGAAATCTGGTGAAAATTTAGCTAAACAGATCGCTAAACAAACGAGGGTTTACCAATATACTAGATTAAAAATTTTAAACGACCCAAGTATGTCCTAAAAGTGCGCCAGAACCACCAGAGGACGGGCGGCGTCTTCTTGGTAAACGGTGAGCAATAAGCGATCCCCAAACCGTGACATCATGTCAGATTTTCGTTCAGTTGCGCTGCCCGAGTGGGGTTTTTCTGATAATTATAATCTGGGTGTCTTCAAGTCGCGAGTGAATCGGTTTCTTCTAGGCAAGTGTGCTCCATCGTAGGCTGCATCCTCGTTTACCACCAGGCGTGATGGCAGTCAAACGCAAGCCTATAAAAAAAAAAAAGTTGGCACTATAATCTCACCGGTGGGGAAGAAAGGTTCTTGAGTGGCGACCACGAACCGGAAGACGCAGCGTAGGTAGGCCTCCCACTAGGTGGACCGACGACATTGTGAAAGTCGCGGGCAACCGGTGGATGCAAGTGGGCCGTTGTCGGTCGGTGTGGCGCTCTAAGGGGGAGGCCTATGTTCAGCAGTGGACGTCTTATGGCTGATGATGATGATGATGATGATAATCTCACATACTGAGCAATCAAAATATTGTGTTCCATTTGAGTAAATGAAAACTTGTATGAATTAACATGACAATTAATTTTAGACATAATAAATATTGTAATAAAGAAAATGTTGGAAATACATTTTTCAATATCAACCTCAGTAATTTTATTTATTAAAAAAATACTGAAAGTGCGAATGTGACATAACAAATTAACCCCCGAATACTGAAACGTCTGTTAACTTTGACGACAGATTAAGTCTATTGCTGCCTTTGTCATTAGCTTAGTGGCAGACAAAGGCAGTATTAGAATTAATCTGTTGTTAAAGTTAATGAACGTTTTAGTATTCGGGGGTAATGCTCTTAATTTCCTAGATCAGTTTATCACGACGGCCAAGGATTCAAGGAAAAGGAATGCTGTATATCTTTAGATTCACAACCAAACAACATTTCCGTAATCTCATCTTACCTCAAGTTTAATATCCTCCCTCAAACCTTACGAAACTCAAAAGAGTCACTCACGAATCAAATCCTGTAACCACCTCAGGAGTGACGTCACTCGAATGCCTCGTCCCTTGCTTAATCGTTCAGATTAAGTGGCATTAAACGCTGCCACACAATCCTATCACTCGCCTACAAATCTGATTTTCACTGCACTTTAATCCTACAATCCCAAACTGCTAATTTTCCTAAGCCACAACCATTGCTGCTTCAAAACTATTTATTAACAAAGCCCAGTTAAAAAAAACGGTAATGGTTTGGAGGCGAGGTGATGTTGTAGTGCGTGGGTAGGGTTACTCCCAAAAGCTCTCGCTCAGTAGTCAATTAAGTGATCAGTCAGGGGTTCTGCACAATTGGCCGCCTCGGAACAATGCTGTAAGCAACTGCGGTGGTTTTATTAGACGGATTGCGGAGATGACGCTTTTTAACACTGTTAAGCCGTAATCTCTGGTGGATGAGAAAAGGTATATTGAAATGTTGTTTCGTTTATTATATTTCAATATAATTGATTGACAAGAAAATTACTTGATTACATCTCACTGTATCTTTATGGTTATGTTTTATTATTTATGTCATTTGTTTATCTATCTTTTATCTCATCTTTTCTGTTTTCTACCCTGACAAGATGAATCAGCAGAATGTATCATGACCAAGTAGTGTCATTGTTTGGTTGGAGTTAAGATATATAAAGAAATAAATATCTGGGACATTTTTGCACACACGGTCATCTGACCCCAAACTAAGCAAAGCTTGTAATATGGCTGCCAGAGACTGATATACGTACATATATATTTTTTTAATTCATACTTATATAGATATTAACACCCAGACATAGAACAAACACAAATATTCATCACACGAATGTTTGTCCTAGATGGGAATCGAACCCACGACCTCAAACACAGAAGGTAGGTTCATTACCAACTGAACCACCGGGGCAGCTATATATTTAGCTAATATATTAATCTATATATTTTTATTAATAATAATAATTTAATTTAACTGGAAAATTATAGAACCTTATTACTCTTTACTACCCCATCGGTTATCGGTTGTTCAAGCGATTTGGCCTGCTCATTGCCACTTCAGTTTGCAAGCTATATCGATGAAATTGGTTCTTCGACGAATATCGTCTATCAAGATTTAATCGCGCAAAAAATCTCCGAGCGTAGCTCTGCATTGCGCGCTGTCTGACTCTAAGTTTCTCCAAAAGGTCAGCGGTTAAGGACCACGTCTTAGTTCCATATGTCATCACTGGTACTAAACACTGGTTGAAGACACTTATCTTCGGATACTGCGGGAAAGGTTCATAAGTGTGGACTGACGACATCGACAAAGTCACAGGAAAGCAATGGTTCAAATGGCAGATTATTGTTCAGTGTTGTGCTCTAACGTGGAGGCCTTTGTTCTGCAGTGGACGTCTTCTTACTGATGGTGTTGATGATGGAAATAAAACCACAATCTTCAGTTAACAGACACATGGTATAAGTTTCTTAATAAAATTAAAGGTCTCAACTTGTCGACTCTTCTGGCCTGAGTTAGTAGCACGTCTGCCTCTGCCTGATGAGGTCCCGGGTTCATCCTTGTCCGGGCAGATGTATGTATAATGAGATGATGATGTATGTATATCTGTGCTGGATCTGGGTTTTAGTTGTCTGTATCTTTGTGCGTGTGCAAACTTATTGGGGAGCTATTTCACTTGAATAATGATAGCACTTCACACTCAGTGAAGCGCTATCATTATTAAAGCTAAATATCCTAATTTATTAACGAAATTATTTACTGTAAGTACTCAAATATCTTTTACTATATCAATCTCAGCTCCATTTGTCTTCAGACACAGTCATCGAGCGCGCACCATTTTTTATTTATTTCCTCACGCATTGAGGAAACCTTCAAAAATCGACTTCCGGTCCAGATCCGTCTATTTTTATCACCAATTTTTTCCTTGTTCAATAAAACCGGGCGAAATCGCGCGGCCGCGATCGGCGGTGGCGCGTGAAATCGCATCAACGAACGCTCAACGCCGCGATCGCTGGACCGCGACCGCCGATGCCGACGGTTGCGAGCCTCTGACCGGCTTATGATGGGACATAAGGGATGCGAGCTTTTTCTAGAAACCTTTGAATATTCAGATCAAGAGCGCTTTGAGGGATCGAGCAGATTTTGTGGACTCTAGCAAATATTGGTAGATCTACTATTGTACGCATTTTCGCAGAAGATGAAGTTTGAACATGAAAAAAGCTGCTCATTTATTGTCAAAATCATGTAGGTACGATCCTTAATGTCTCGATCGGAAATAAAAATTAAAACTATTGCAACATATAGGAATTAGAAGAATCTTTAGATTCAGTTAAAGCTTCTTAGGTTCGTAGTTCGGCGGATGACTAACCTTTCAGTTTTTAAGCCGCCTGAAGACCTCTGACATGGCTTAGCTGTTAAGATTATAAGACAAAAAAAAAACCGGGACCTACCAATTTAACTGAGTGTCTTCTGGTTAACAACACTAACAGACGAATACTGAAACGTCTGTTAACGTTGACAACAGATTAAGACTATTACTGTCTTTGTCATTTGTTTAGTGCCAGACAAAGGCAGCATTACAATTAATTTGTCCTCAAAGTTAACACACGTTTCAGTATTCGGCTGCTTGTCAAATAATACGCTATGAGCGGATTCAGTAGAACTGTAAACAGCAGAAAAAAAGTTGACAGACTATTATCAATGCTTACTATACCTTCTATAAGTTAGCCAACTTATTATTCAAATATCTATATAAGTATGTATTTAAAAAATATCTATGTACGTATATCAGTCTCTGGCAGCCATATTACAAGCTTTGCTTAGTTTGGGGTCAGATGACCATGTGTGCAATAATGTCCCAGATATTTATTATTATTATTATTTAAATAATTTCTACAACTTTACTTATCGAGCAAGCTAAGTGACTATTTATTAATATTTCATAATAATTTTATAGCATGATTCACTGTTTTTCACACAAGTTCTATCAATATTTAATATACTCATTATTGTGTGCAACATTTATAATGGGCACATATAAAAAAAACAATCGCACTAAGAGATGTAGAATAGCCACTGATATTTTACAATATAGGTTTTTTACTTTCAAAATGGCGCTTCGGCTCCGCTGCAGTCTGTTAACAGCTCATTGTAGCCTAGCAACCAAGTTTCGCCAGAGTGCGAAAGAAGATGCGAAAAGTAAGAAAGTAAAAGAGATAGCTTTAATTAAATCTGTCTTAAAATACAGATGGCTCCATTTTAAATGTGCTACCAACATAGGTATCTCAAGAAGAAAAATCACTGCTCTTTTTTTCGCGAAGATAGAAATTACTTAAGTATGAATGATAATGTATTTTTTTTTTGGTTGATATTCAATTAGTAGTTGATAATAATAATACCTATAATGATCTCCTTTAGGCTTAGTATCAACCACCGTTCTGTGTGTGATTGTATAATACCTAACTAAAAGCTGTTGGGATATTGAAGATACGCATGTAGTCAAGTCACGCAAGAGCTACGTGAAGACAAGTCACAGATAACATTTGACCTCTCCTATCTTATCAAGGAAAATAAATAGGTTATTACGATATAAATATACAGGGTTTCATGGAAAGGACAATATATATTTTGCCAGTTGATGCAACATTGGCAATAGTATATCTATACTAACTATGTTTTTTTTTCACTCAGTAACATTTATATTAAAAAAACATATGAAAAAGTGCGATTGAGATAGCGAGAATCAGGGGAACGGGTGGCACGGTAAATCTTTGGGTGGGTGGTCATCATCGGCATTTCATAATTGATAACTACAACGACTAAGTCACATCAGAGGCTTTTAGGCAACCTAAAAACTCACCACTAAGCAACAGGGCCAATCCACATGCCCTATGAGACCTTATTTAGTGTGAATTAAATTTTTCTACGGAGCAGTAGATTTTTTTTCAGTATTGTAATATTTCAAGTGAAATCAAATATTTTACAATTAAAATAAGTTTAATTAACAATTAAATCATAGTCTACGTCATGCAAAGTAAGTCACGGTCAAGTCCACATCATGCCCCAGTAAAGTGGTGGAGACTTTACTAGAGGCTACTATGGAGTTTTGGGAACAACATGAAGAGTAACGTTTCACAACATTACACTATTCACCAACACGAGTGTTGGTGAATAGTATCACGTTCACGAACACTTAATAGATAAAAATCCACCACTTTTACACATTAACACATAACATAAGTTTTGGAAAATGATACAATGACGCGACATTACTTCTTCACGTTTCCGCCAAAACCCTGGTAAAATTTAATAGTTGTTCATAATGAAGTGTACAAGCAAGTGAGAGCTCCTTTCGGCTTAGTACACTCTTTACAAGTAGCCCAGTACACTATAGAGAGATAGATACCTATTCATATTATACAGCTTAAATTCGATTCAAAACAGAGGGGAATTTCAGATCAACCAACATAGCATTTACATCAGCTAACCATAAGTGAAGGATTTTATCAAAGTCAAAGTCAAAGTTATTTATTGGTAAATATTCATCTACAAGTCAAAAATATATACCTTTTGTATACAATAGTACGCAAATTAAGTAGAGGCTATTCATTGAATATCATAATTTATTATACCTTAGGAAGTATACGTATTTAAGTAAACAAGAATTTGAATTTACTTCGTAATTAAGTACCTGGTACTTTACACTGATATTATAAAAGCGAAAGTTTGCGTATAAGTGTGTAAGTAGGTAAGTATGTAAGTGTGTTTGTTCCCGTTCAACTCTGTAACGGCTGAACGGATTTGAATGAAATTTGGTACGAAAGTAGCTTACATCCTAGATTAACACATAAGCTAGTTTTAATCACGAAAAATATTTGATTTCTGTAGAGTAGCAGGTAAAACCGTGGGGCGCAGTAGTAGTCGGCATAAAATAAAATATAGTACAAATTAAATAAATTAATTTAATAAATTTCAATTAAAAAGTTTAAAATAAAATAAGTAACGTATCACCGAGGCCCGAATTAGATTTAAGGCCTCCCCATTGCGGTGGGTGCTGTGTTGCCGTAATCGCCACGCTTGGCAGATAGCTTGGAGATCGCAAAACTCTCACCGTTTACTAAGAGGAAGCTGCTACCCCGTCGATGCCGACGCCCTCCAACCGGCTTACACAGTAGCACACGAATATTTTTCGGGAATAAAGAGTAGCCTATGTGTTAATCCAGTGTATAAGCTACCTCCATACCAAATTTCATTCAAATCCGTTTAGCCGTTACAGAGTTGAACGGGAACAAACACACTGAAATACTTACACACAAACTTTCGCTATTATAATATTAGTGTGATGCGATAACCCCGTTTTGAACGACAAAAGAAGATCAAACAAAATAACAGTTCTAGAACAGAACCAACAAACAACAGACAACGAGACAGAAACAACCACAAACGAGTGATTTACCGCTGACAACGTACCCAAGCCTTTTTACTCTTACCCAGATCGATCTTAAATTGTGATCAGACTTGATTGATTTATGTTGTGCTTCACAGCGCATATTTTAAACTAAACGATGTCTATATCTGGAACGTGAAATCTGCACGTGTGCTGCGTGCGACGCGCGACAATGGACAAAGACAATCGTTCGATTTAATAAAATTTAACGTTTACTTAAGAAACGATTCGCATGTGCTGTTGCGGAGTTTGCTGGTCCTTTTTTCAGTTTTTAGTTCGCCTGAAGGATCGTCAGTGAACAATTTGTTACGAGATGTTCCCGCGGAAAAAGACTAGAGATGCGTTTTTGATTAATCTCGTCTTTTTTCTCTGGAATATCGCGTCAAGTGCAATAAGAATTGAGCGGAATCATATATTATTTTTATATTTCACTTTTCCTTATTCTTGGTTGTTGTATCTATTAAGTGACTATTATCTATTGAGTGACTTAACAAAAAATATTTTACCAAACTATTTACTATCAGCTAACCCAAAGCAAAAAAATTAATTAACCTTAAACAAAAATTATTAACTTGAAACAAATTAATTAAAATTTGAAACTTATCAAATATTGTGTTGCATGTAAACTCTTGAATTGTAATTAATCTGTACCTGAAACTGCCAAGTAACTCCTGATTGAATTAACTATGACGTAGATACTTACAAAATATGTGGTGTTAATTCAAAGCTATTGTCTGTCGTCGTCACTCTCTGTCTCTCCTTGTCTATTTCTTAGAAGTAGACAAGGAGAGATATATTAGGATAGTAAGCTGCACTATGTCTATTTGTAACCTTTTCACGGCTTAACGTCCAAACCAATTCTAATTAAGACTTGACAAGTTCTTAGTGTACGTTATTATGGTGATAATATGGTTATTTACCAGGAAAAAACAGGAAAATTGAAAAATCGTTGATACATAGAAAGTGCTACAACTTGAAAATGTATGGACGTAAAAATCTGTAGTAAACCTATTTCATTTATAAAAAAAAAGTGCTACATAATTCGTAATCAGTTACATGTCACTTATTAGAATTTTAATCGTGTATTTTATAGAAAAAGTAAACCGATGCCGGTTCAGTGACGTTTTGAACACAAGACGCTTGACGTTCATATAATTTTATCATCATCATCATCATCTCAGCCACAGGACGTCCACTGCTGGACACAGGCCTCCCCCTTAGATTTCCACGAAGAGCGGATGGAAGCGGCTCGCATCCAGCGCGTTCCTGCGGTCTTCATTAGGTCGTCCGTCCACCTTGTGGGTGGACGTCCTACGCTGCGTTTGCCGGTACGTGGTCTCCATTCGAGAACCTAATTATATATTTTAAAAAAACAGTTTAAAAAAAATTAAAAAAAAAAACGACGCTGCGCGTTCACGAACCGTATTACCGCGCGATAAGGTGTATGGTCGCGCAGTGTTCTCGGCTGAACCTAACAATCATCGCAATAAGCCCCTAGCGGTACAGGCCCAGGGCTCTGTTTGGACTCGCGCTGGTTCAGCGCACGTTACATGACAAGGATAGTCATACGATTGTTCTTGTGAGCGTGACAGCGATGTTTAATCTATGTTTTTCCGGACCAGCAGTTCATATTGTCAATGATCAAAAATGATATTGTCGATTTTAACAATAATATGTTTCCGTTGATAAAATCAAATTTATTTTTTCATACTTTAGCGTCAAATTAGTCGATCGATAACTACCATATTCACGATACAGCACTGATAATGAGTCACCAGTCTTCCTCCGAAGAAACGTGTTCGAGTTCGACTCAAAATATCTTGAAATCTATTAAAAAAAATGTTATATAAAAAAAAGTTTTTCTTCTTCTTATCAGCTCTTAGAACTGGATGAAGCCTCGATCCCTATTAGTTACCATAATCGTAGAATGTCCACCGTTTACGAAGGGGTTGCCTTACATTAATATTATTGTAGATTTTAATTTTTAAAACTAAGTAGCTGTTATGGTTCAGTGATTCATTATGATAACTCTATAAATTCCGAAAGAAATACACTGAAGTATGAACAGAAGAAGTAATGATGTTTGTTCCAAGTCATATTTGCTAACTGTACACGCATTCTCAGGACATGAAGGGAAATCCAATGAGTCAAGCCGAGCTGACGATTGATAGATTGGACATTACGTTTGACACCACTGCTCTTGTTTTCTCTGATTTATGTCTTCTTTTAAAATTGGCTTCGCATCCTTGATTTATCAGTGTGATGCGCTGCAAGTCGCCGAGCGGTAGGGGAAGAGGACGAAAAATCATAAAAGTTGAACTGATTTGAGGTGATCCTTAGACATGAGGTGCACGACAAGAATAAACCTTTTATTTTATAAAACGACGAGATCAGCACCACGTTTGCGCTTGCCCTTAAAAGTTCAGCGCTACCCAGAATAATGAAATACACCATTTCAAAACCATGAGGTATTAGACATCAGACATACAGACATCAGACATGCTTTATTGATAAGTGTAAAAATTACAGGTCAGCATAACATAATCTTCTAAATATAACGCGGTATTTTAATACCAAAGAACTCGTCATAGTCATAAAACGCATGTGTGATAAGCCATTTTTTTTATTATTATTTTTTTTAGATGTTATATCTCTTTACTAGCTGTAGCTTATGTAGCTGTACCAAATCTACGCAAAAATTCAGCTTGGTCAGCTGAGCCGTTTAGCCGTGATCACGCGAATTTGTAACATTAGTTAGATTAGGATTATGTTCAGTAAATTCGCTAGAAACATTAATCCAGAATACAGTATAGCTTACACACTTCTGCTTCGCGGTTGAATAGCTATCAAATTTATGGCACTTTCTCTGTCGGATCCTGCGAAACCAAAGAAAACTACTTCAAAACTTGACTTTTTACCCGACTGCCCTAGAATGAAGGTAATGTTTTTGGGTGTATGTAAGTATGTTTGTGTGTTCTTATAGTACCTCCTGTAGACTAAACGGCTTGACCGATTTTGACGAGTGAGATGTTGTTGAATTCCTCATACGTCCGGAGTGATATACATTTTGTAGTTGGGTATTTTGTTTGTATATTTTTTTCTTTTGATAATATTACTTTATATTTATTATGTATAACTTAAAAAACAGACAATTAAAGAAAATTTAAAAATACTACCAAAAAACTAAAACCTAAAATAACTATAAAAATTAAACTAAAAGAGCATTATTACTTGTGTCATAATCTAACGCCAAATGTAAACTGTTAACGTCACTAACTTTACGCTTAGCTTGTTTCATAACTTCAACAAATCCAAATCGGAAGTCAAGCCACCGTACTGAAAAAAACATGAAAGCGTCTGCAGAATACCTGCTCCCAATTACTCAGCGACCCAAGTGGGGGTGGGTGGGGGGTGACCAGACGACATACAGACACCGTTGCCGCGATCGATGTCGGTACGAGATAAGTAGAGAAGACGTGTTAGTATCTACTTACTTATAGGAAAGTCATTGTACTCACTTGACGATCCTTCTAGCATAGTTGCTATCGTGTCGGCCTTATAAGGACGTCCTGGGTTTGATTCCAATCTAGTTAGATGTTTGGATTAATTAATATCTGGGTCTGGGCTGGGTGTTAGTTGTGCGTGTTTTGTGGGTACTTATATACCACAGCGTCTCAGACGGCGACGCAAGGAATCCTAATCGGGAGCTATGAAGCGTAATCTCTCTGAATCAGCCTTTTAACATCTTCCACTTCTGGGATATAGGCCTTCCCTCGAAGGCTGGTTGTGCCATATCCACCACGGGGGCCCAGTACGGATTAGCGGATTTACATACAACATTGAATTTCTTCTACGTAAATAAGAATAACATCGTGAAGAAACCTTCTTCACGACGTCTTGCTTCACCAAGAAGCGTCAAACTCATTGGTACGGGCCCGCCCGGGTTCGAATCCCTTATTGGTACTGCAAGCTGATAAAAATGAGTCCAAACTCGTTCAATCTACTGTTAGCTAGTCAGGAGTTCCGTTTTCCACCTTCCGTCTCCATCATCAGATCAGCTCGCTATAATAATATTGTATTGTCATCGGAACTTGGCAGGCATGCAAAATTTCAACTCAATTGAACAAGGGGAACTGGTCTAAAAATCCGGTGCAAGATTTGACCTTAACATACCTACAAACATTGCAAGTTACATAAAAGCTTGTAAAAATACTAGTTTTCAAACCGCCTGATTTCATTATAATTACAACGGCGATAAAAAAAGCTTTGAGCCTCTGTCTGTTTCTGTTTGTTACTGTTTGTTTGTAACTGACGTTTATTTATTTATGACATACCAGTATTGCATTTCGGTATAATACATTAAAAATGCAGCCATATAGCCACCAAACTATGTGTGACAACACCTGTATCTTGGTGGATAGCCTCCCCATAGGATTCTTTTAATTCCTAGCGGAAACAGAAAAACAGCCGAAAACCTGAAACTCGCAGGCCGTAATATTCATACGTAAATTTTATCCATCCAAAGGTTGCCTGGAGATTGCTTTTAGCGATAAGGCCACCACTTGTGGCACTAGTTCGTAAGTTACACTTTTGTTTTTTATTTTCTAGTGTGCACAATAAAAAAATCTATATCAATCTATCAATCTGAAGTAGAAGTTAAAACTAGCCACAACTATCTATGTAGGTACTTGTAGGATAATAGTACATTTTCCTACATTTAGTTTACCCAAGTTTTCTTACATTATTTAACCAGAGAGGGTAGCAAGGCGCTGGGCGGGGCGAGGCGGCGCGACCTTTGACCCGCCCTATCGCACCCCTCACCTCTCGACACCCGCGCTTCACCCCCGCTCACCTCAAGGGGTGACACTGGACGTATTGTAGATTTTTCTTGTTGGAATTTCGCAGAAGAGATGAGAAAAAGTTGGTAAAGTTATTTCCTTGATTTGTGGATAGATGGTAAACTTTATAACACAAAATGTACTAAAATATATCTAAATTAGAACAATTGTATCTACTTCATTGTCAACTAAAGTTTTGACAAAGTATAATCTCAGTAGAGTTTTTTGTAACTGAGTTAGATCTACATTTGGCCACCAACCACCAATTCGCCTGATGGTTAACGACGGTGTGGCCGAGGATAAATCTCGTCGATTTAGAATCATAGAAATCATAGATCATAGAAATCTATTCCCTCTAGCATTCATGTGTCTAGATTTATATTTCTCAGAAAACAAAACAGATATTTCGATGAAACATGGTCACTACTAATTTCTGCTTAGTTTGGGCCAAGAAACAAAAGCCTTGCACCTTATCTGCAGTAAGAACTTCGTGCAAAGACAAGAGTCCTTTTTGAAGTTTTGGCGGGAACGTGAAGAAATCATGTCGCGTCTTTTTATTATTTTCCAAAACTTGTGTTATTTCGAGTGTTAATGTGTAAAAACGGTGAATTTTTACCCGTTAAGTGTTCGTGAACATGCACGAGTGTTGGTGAATGGTATAATGTCGTGAAACGTGAATTTTCGTGTTGCTTCCAAAACTCCATAGAAGGCTCTAGTAAAATTTTCACCACTTTACTGGGGCATGACTTGGACTTGACCGTGACTTTCTTTGCTTGACTTTGACCGTGACTATGACTTGTTTGATAATATCTAACAAAACTTGAGAATATATTATGTATACTTGACACTGGCAAATGCATAAGACGTGCGACGCCAAAATCCTCATAGGAGGAAAGAGAAAAAAAGTGTCCATTTTCCTCTTCAATTTTGGCTTCATACTCATAGTGAATTCAGTGACAAATTTCACAAGATTTCAAGCGAATGTTTTACAATAAAAACCAGTCTTAGTATTTCCACAGTTTTAGTTACGGTCCACTCTAAAACAAACTTATATCTGTCAAAGATGTTGTGAATTTTGGGCAACGTAGTGATTTAAAAAAAACTTATCTTATTACGCCAAGCATATCCTCCATCGTTCATCTCGATAGAACAAATTTGCCAAGTTTTTTTGCGACAACCCTACAGTAAGTTAGATCTCTGCCCGGGCAAAGCTCGAGCCCAGATGGAACCCAGCTTACAACGAAGACCGTTGGGCTTTTGTTAAGGATAGATCTTACTTGCGCTACATAAGTAAGCAGAGCCGTCTAAAGGTAATTTCATTAGTTCTTGGTTTTTATGTTGGCGCAACTTATCCTTGCGACATGAGAATCTGTTGAGTTTCACGATGGAGTGATGATGAATATCGGTTGGCAGTAGCTGGAGGCTCAAAGCCAAAGATGGGTCAGAATGATGTGATTTGGCAGAGACCTGTGCCCAGCAGACGTATCACAGAAAAGATCAATGATCATGTAAAAAAAACATCTATAAACATTATTATTTTCTTCGAAGGTTCAGTCTGAAAAATATTTCTGTGCAAAGGTAGAATATAAGACTATTTTTAACTAGTATATAGAATAACAAAAACATACTACCTAGACTCGCGGAGAAATGTGACGAACAGTACGTGAGTATAAATGAAAATCTGTCCTTACGCGCAGTAGTAACAGAAGAAAAACAAGTGCTTATTTATAAAAAATGTGGGCAGACTCAATACTTTTTTGTTTTAAATAATTGAACAGCTAATAAATCACAATATAGCTGCTCAACAAATCGTCACGAATCATAAATTGGGACATATTATTTAGCTCATTCAATGTTACTTCCCCAGGCTAAAGCTATTTCATTTCTCAAAATTAAAATCGCATCTTATGCTGTTGTTTTACAGTGTCGCCTCTCCTTCAGAAATGCATAACTCCAATTAGAAAAAAGCGCGTCAAACGGTGGTGGCGCGTCATGTCTCGCAGACGTCACGTTGACAAGTGCGCAGGAGTGGCGCCCCCCTCGCGCCCCGCGGCCACGCCCTCTGCGCGTGCGCCGCCTACCGATGATCCAGATTGATCTACATCTAAAATAACTTATTTGTGCTTTTCAGATCAATTGCCCAATATTTTGCTCATCGATAAACATCTTCGTGTTTATTATGATTTACGTTATGACTTAATGAAAATGTAACACAAATTTTACAGACATTATTTCAAAATTTGTCTTTTATAATCTATATGTTCTTACTGTATTTTCTAGAGAATATTTGAAGGCTCACACTTAAATAACTAAATAGAATGGCCTAAACCTAAGTTCAACAACAAAATAGCTATGAATGGAACCAAATTCCGTGTTTCGTTCATGTTTCTAGTTTAATATCATGCGAGCTAGGGTTATCTGCACGCCGTCACTCGGCGTGACCTCTACCACATTATACAGTTCGAATCGTTTCTACGGTTCAATACCAAGACCAGTTTAAGAATACACCTGCTAAAGGAATATCTTAGTTAAAAACTGCACACTGTTTCACCAAATATCAAAATTATGTCGCTCGAGAAGAGAAGAAAATAAGTGTCTTTGTTGCCAGACTGCGGGAGTTCTAAATGAGCTACTTGATCACCTAAATATGTAGATAGTTAAGTAAGTATAGAGCAGAGTGCCTATCAGCCCGTAGAAATATGGAGGCGGTGGGAAAGTTGATACAAAGTAGGATTTTCAGGTACCGTCTGAAAAAACGACGCAAATATTTTGCTGTGATATTTTGCTCCTAGAGTCTGCTTTGCTTTAAAAGTTTATTTTTTGCGAATGATGAAACAGTAATAGGTCAAATATAACCTTCGTTTTTCCTGTAATATGTATTTATAAATTGTATAATGAGAGAAGGATCAAGATATTAAAAAAAAAATGCCTTCATACTTTTAAAGCATAAAGTCAAAACAAAACGTCCAAGAATTGTAAGTATCAACAATGGTAGAGTTTGTTCACTGTAAACAAACCGCCCATCGCGTTTTCTTACCAACGGTACTTGGCCACTGAAAGATTTTCACCCCTCGCGGGGTGGGGGGCCGGTGTCGAGGTGGCGGGGCCTTCGCTCCCTGCCCCTGCGGGCCACCGGGCCAATGGCGGAGCGGCGCGCCCTGGCCCGACCCGAGCTCAGTCGTGGCTGAACCGCGACCCTTGACACACTAGCGCGTCGCGCGTCTCTCGCCCCGTCACGGCGACCGGCATCATCACGCACGGAGCGCTAGTATACGGCGGGGTCGGAGGCCCGGGGCTTTGCCCTCCGAGAGGCTCCGACCTCCCGCCTCTCGAGCTCGGCTTCCGCGGAAGCTGGCGGGAAGATGAGCTACTGCCCTCGACTCCCGCGAGTCAGGCCGCGTCGACGCAGAGCGGCTCTTCGGCGACGGACAAGAGCCAGAATGTAGAGTGCGTGGTCTGCGGCGACAAGTCCTCGGGGAAACACTACGGCCAGTTCACTTGCGAGGGTACGTAGCGTGCAGTGAAAGTGATCCTTGTGCTTACGAGTATCTACTAAAAGTGCGATAACCCAGTTCATTTCTAAATTTGAGGTCATGCTTTCGATCTGGAAACGTTAAGAGAATATTACAAGTAGGTCAATGATATATGCTGATGTATTTGTAGATATGCGGATTTATGTGCGATATCCAAAGTGTCATGAGATGAGAAGTGGAGTTTTTATCCGATTAAGGATAAAGTAGGTATCTTGGTGCAAGCAACTGCATGCACCAAGATACCTACTTTATTAATTTACTTAGACTGTGAATAGCGCAAAGCTGTTTGGGTCACGCGTGGAAACTAACAATTAATTTTAACAAGATGAACAATTATATAATAAATTGTTTCAAGTTAATAATATTTTTCTCTTGAGTAAATAAAAAAAATGTGTTCAGTTTAGGTTATATTTGTTTTGTTACAATAATCTTTGTAAAGTTATCGATAAACTGTTTCTATTGAGTTAGACACGATATTACAGCGGGAAAATATTACAGATTGATGAATATAGACTCATCTCAGTTTGAAAAGATGAAAACCTTGTTCCAATACGGGAAACATTATTAATGTGAAAAATATACACGCAACACAAATTTATACAATCAAATTTGTTCGATGTATTAACTGAAACTAATCTAAAAGCGTTTTGTGCTGTTTGCACGCAGTTTGAAATTTGTCATAAATTTTGTATTCTAGAAAAAATATTTTTTCGAAAGACTTGACGACCTCATTGACGTGGTTCCTACTATTTAGTTATTACATAAACCCATTTTTTTCTTTAAAATTGAAATTTAAAGGTTGTCAATTAATTTATACAAACAAGGCACTTAAGATTCCCCTCTGACCTCAAAAACTCCAATTAAGAACTCTCGGTGCTTCTAATCAGAATGCAATAAGACGAAAGTTTTCACAAACTGCCTGCTTCTGAAGATAAGGGGTGTCTCACTTTTATGCAAATTAAGCTATTGCAGAAATCGTTGTTTTTGGAGTTGCGCCCTTTTTGTTCAGTGTGCGACACCGACAATTTTGAATTTAATTAGGGATAGACAACATTTGGTTAAATAAATATTTTATTGACGCTTGTTAATTATGAACAAAATTATCTATTTAGACACTTCCTAAAATACTCAAATGCTAAATATAAAATAACTTAAGTATTTCTATTGGAAGGAAATACATATTAATGTAGGTTACAGACAGCCATACTTTTATTAAAAAAACACGTGTTTAAAAAAAAAGTAAACAGTTTCTTCGACTAAGAAATGGTTCATTGATTATAAAAGATTCACAATTAATAAGCTTGTGAAACACGCTTATTCCGCTTTTTTTTTTATAGACTTTTTGACGAAAATGCACTGCGCTTGCCATGAGGCGCTTTCTTTTTCTTCTATATAGCTACGCCCGTAGTTTATTTAGCCAGTGTCAAGTTTTGTTACATTTCAAGTGTAGTCTTAATTAAAAATCACAGTCATAGTCATCAACAACTTCAGCCACAGTGCTCGTATATCCGTAAATATACGATCAGTAATATATCAGTGGTGAATCCTTTACTAGAAGCTTCTCGCCTCTTAATTTTATCTTAATCAAAAAATGTAACATTCTTATTAAAAAAATACATGTCGTGTCACTTTTCACTTAATAATTGTATTAAGTGATGAAAACCACGATACGAGTATGAGAATAGAGCCAATTATTTTTTCTTTGTTATTAAGAATGTTCCTTTCCCCTGCATTTTTCTATTCAACCTGGGCTTGTAGAATAATCCTAACTTCCTAACTAATATTATAAATTCGAATGTAACTCTGTCTCTCTCTCTCTCTCTCTCGGGTGTTTGTCGCGTTTCACGGCTAAACGGTTGAACGGATCGAGCTGAATTTTAGCTTAGATATAGCTGAAGGGTCGGAGATGACATAGGCTTCTTTTTTTGTAGGTCCAAGCGAACGAACTCGCGGGTAGCAACTAATATTACAAAAGTACTAGGTAAAAAAAGTAATTCTATTTTTCCTGGTCACGCTATAACTTGAGAAAGGCTGAACCGATTTTGATTTTTTGATGAGTTTAGCGAAGGCCGAGCTTTGCGGGCATCAGCTAGTATATTTATAAAAGGTATGACAGTGTGACAAAACGACAGGTTAAGAAAATAAAATAACATACAATAAAATAAATAAATAATAAAAAAGAGGGAAATCTACAAATCTCTTTATTTTTAGTATATTTATAAGCTACCAAGTTTCTATTCAGTGCATTCATTAGTTGTTTTTTTATTTATTTTAATTTATTTACTATTTAATGTTATTTAAGTTATGTCAAATTAAAAAATTCTTTCACCTTAGTTGTGTAGATTAAAATTCTTATTTGGAGATAATAATGTTTTTCTAGTTCTATCGTCTAAAGGGAAAGCTTGATAACATGACATTTTCTCGAAAAAATAATAATTGAAAAACCTCGATTTACATCAAGTTTTCTCTGGCGCTCCGAACCCCTCGTCTATATTCAAGGATTATTACACTAATAGTGAGGTAATAATAATATCTAGGATTGCATCGAGCAGTTTTTTTTTTGATTTCCTGGTTTAGTTGTAATTAGTAATTATCTGATTTTTTAACCAACGCGTGCTAAGGCCATCTCTTTTCATCTGTGCGCGAGAGTGTATAGCGCTATCATTTTCTCTAAATGGCCTCTTAGGGTCCCGTCCCGCGTCCCTAGCTATCTCGCTCACGCATGCACATATAATTTAAGTAATAATAATTTAATTTATTGTTTTATTCTATTACATTAATACTTTTTTATGATAGACAGGTACAACATAAAGTTTTTAACCAACATCCCAAGAAAAAGGATGAAGTGATCAAGTCGACTGTTTTTTTCTTTCTTTTTAATAACTCACACTATATCTAGAACAAGTTAAGTAATATTGTCAAAAGAAAACAAAATACCCGACTGCAAAGTGTAGACTATGCCACTCCAGACGTAAATAAGAATCCAACGATACCTCACTCGTCAAAATCGGTCAAGCCGTTTAGGCTGCAGGAAATATTACAGGGACACACAAACATAGGTACATACTCACATGCTATCAGCTCTTAGACTTTCAATTCTGGACGACGCCTCCCCCATACTGGGGGTAGTTGCCATAGTCCCCAGGCTTGGCAGGCTTCTTTGATAACGCATAATATTCACCATTTACTAACTACAATACTCTGCTGCCCGACCTCTGATGGTTCTGGTTCCAGTTTAAGGACATATCCGGGTTTCCTAACAGACTTACACCACATAAACATTACCCTTCTTCTTGGGCAAGCGGGTGAAAACTTACAAACGTGCGAGTGAGATAGCTTTAACACGACTATCCCTTAACATACAGAATCCACCACAAATTTACAGACTTTTCCTTGTGTTTGTCGGAAATACTGACGGTACGTTTAGAAGTGTTAATAAATATACACAACGTGTGGAGCCAAAATATAAGAGGAAAAAAAACAGTGCATTCATTGACATAACTTAGCTGTCATTATATCAAGCGGTCTCCGGGACCTCACCTTGACCTCTGACGGGTTAAGCGTTAACCTGTACGCGTTTAGCAGGTGTAAGCTAAGTTTGTTTTGACCGGATTTTAAGTGTTGTTTTTTTGGATCTGGAATAAAACGGATGCATTTTTAAAGTTTTATTAACGTGGTTATAAATGTGAATCAGGCTTTTTAAATGCTTTGAATTAACTAAATAATGGGTGTAGACTAACATTTAATTAAAATAAAAGGTCATGTTGTGAGACAGACATTGTGATTTCAATTTTATTTATATGTGTAAAGATACGTTACGTAAAGTTGGTTTTACTTTGACCGAAGACGTAAAGTAGATAAAGATACGTTATGGACGTAGAAAATAATAACCTATGTGTACATATTCCGTAAATAATTAGAAAGGTTTTTGAAAGCTTCATAATTTTATTGCGCGTATAATAAAACTAAAAAGCAATATGAAATATCCAATATAAATATATGAAATAGCAATATTTACTTTGTACCATCTGAAAAAAAGGCCAAGGCCTAAGGGCTTAAGGGGGAGGCCTATGTTCAGCAGTGGACGTCTTATGGCTGATGATGATGATGATCTGAAAAAAAACTTTATTAGGTAAAACCTAACAGGCTGATTCTAGTGCAAAATTGTTTGACAATATATTTATTCCCAAAATTATCGCACAGTAAAAATTAGACAAAATTAGGAAGTTTTTAGTTATTAATATTAATATTTATAACTGCAAAAAACTGATTTTCGTTGCCCGTCGCTCGCACTTTCAATAATGTTTATTTAAAATAATACTGAGGGAAATGTTGAAAAATGTGTTTATACTTTTTTATAAATTACAACGTTTCAGAGCAGGAAACCGGTTTGCATTCTCTCTCGCTCGCATATCAATATTATTAATTGATATACAATTATTCAACATTAATTTTCTTAATCAGATCATTTCAATAGTCATAATCTTACTAGGTTGAACTTATTCTTACTAGCTTACTAGGTCTTGCGAGGTTTGCATGTTGACTTATATAGCCAAATATCTATGTATGTAATTGCTTGTATTTTTACCCGAGGTTTATAGAGTGTGACTAAGTGTGTGAGTGTTTAAGAATGTATGTTTGTGTGTTCCTTTAAAACCTGCTACATGAAAGGCATACATACCCAATTTAATCACAGACTACATTTTTCAGTGGGATTTTTAAGCCACGACGCAAACAGAGGGGTTTGATAAGTATAGCTTGTGTTATCTGTGGCATTGTAGACGCCAAAGGGATGAACCGATTTTGATTTAGTTATTTTTTTTGACAGGTGACTTGATCGAGAATGATCTTAGCTACGATTCGAGAAAATCTGTTCCGTTTGATAATCTATCTATAATCATATCTTCCTTAATAGTGTCGCTTTTTTTAAATTTTAATTGTTTGATATTATTTAATAGCACTTGTCAACTTCATGAACATTTTTCACATTATAATTTTAATTACGTAACCACAATCTGTCCGTCAGTGTATAGAATATCTACTAATATACTAAGCATTGTCTTAGCCATAATTGTCTAAGACAAAACGTGTCAAAGTTGAGATCTCCGGACAATACCGGCCGGGCGGAATGTACCTACAGGTTGCGTCACCATTTATTTTGGAGATGATTACGAAGCCGTTTGTTAAGAGATTGGTACATCATGACGAATATCAATACTTTCCGGGAAGCCGGCGCTGTTTCGCAAGGCTCTCGAGCACCGGGCGATACCGAGAATCTTCCCATTGTGCTTCATTGAAATTCCTCATCGGTTGCGATATATTTTTAAGATTAATTTTATTATTGTTTTATTAAGTCACTTTTGATTCATACTTCGAACAATCGTCACTTGTAATTTAATTTGATAATTTTTATTAATTAAATAATTATTAAGACCATTTCGGTATTTCTTTGCATCCTCAACGGCAGCCCAACGTAATTGGCGCAGTCGGTAGGATGCTCGCGGTCGGTTTCGCGTGAAGATTTCCGTATAGCAACGCAAGCCGCCCGTGTGGCTTATCTAGCCACTACAAGAAGCATCCGAATCTACGTCGAGCTGCACCAGAGGAATCCGGATATCGATAAAGCAAAGAGACCGAAACATATTAATGTGAGTACTCTAGATTATTTTTAGTGGTTGCTCATTTCCTAGCCTTAGTCTTTCCTAGCCGTACTAACAAGTTTACCAAGATTTTTCATTTAAGAAAATCTAAGGTTCCTAGATTAGTTAATAGTAATAGACAAGCATTCTTAGACATTAAAAGAAATATTAATTTAGATAACATAGAAGAAATAATAGACATGTCCGAACTCGACATAATTTATAAATCCTTAAGGTTAGTACCGGAGTTTGATGGCAATCCGAATGTATTAACCAGGTTTATAAATCTTTGCGACCAACTAGTACAGCAGTTTTGTGGTCAAGGAGGCACAGAATTGACCAAATGCGCTCTTATTAATGGAATTCTCAACAAAGTTGTGGGTTCTGCCGCCCGATTAATTAATTCAAACGGACTTCCTAGTGACTGGAATGGCATTCGTAGTGCTTTAGTGAACAACTTTTCAGATCAGCGAGATGAGACCGCTTTATACAATGACCTAGCTATTCTTACTCAAGGTTCTAGTACTGCCCAAGAATTCTACGAGCGTTGTCAAAATTTATTCAGCACCATTATGACATACGTAACCCTCCATGATCCTGTCGCGACTACAGTAAGCGCTAAGCGAGATCTTTATTGTAAGCTTACTCTACAAGCTTACGTGCGCGGATTAAACGATCCCCTAGGATCGCGAATACGTTGCATGCGTCCCGAAACAATCGAAAAAGCATTAGAATTCGTTCATGAAGAAACGAACACTATGTACTTACAGAATAGGAACCACCGGTTGCCTGATAGGAAATTTATAAATTCCATGCAGGTCCCAAACCACTTCATAAGCCCTTACAAAAGTGAACCTTTTTCTATGCCCGCGCCTAGACCTTTTAATTTTGGTATGCCAGGTCCCTCGCGCCCGCAATTTACACCACAACCCGCACCTCAGTGGAGACAAAATCTTTACCAGCCCCGTCAATTTGGTCCAACACGCACACAGCAAATCTTCAGATCGCTGCCATCAAATTATAATCCCCAATTTAATAGGTTCCAAATGGCCTCGCGTCCTAATCAGCCAGCCCTTAACCAGGCGCGCCCAATGAGTGGCGTCAGTCACTTTGTTTCACGGCCATTGCCGCCAACACCACCAGCACTCATGGGTCATAACTGGCTGAAATCAGGAAATCCACCTCCTACGAACTACTTCAAGAGTAGGGAAATGAACTACAACGATTGCATGAGCGACCCTACATACGCTGAGTACGCCGAGTACTATGAACCCTGCTATGACAACTATGAGTACGCCGAATATCAGCCAGATGAATATTCCCTTCAGGAATATATGGAATATCCCGCAGAGACATCTCATGTCAATGTCACGGACGTCAACAGTACTGAGCAGGATTTTCCCAAGGCTCCGACATCCGACACCTCAAAATAGAAATTAATCTGCAAACGCAACGACAACTTCCGTACATTCAAATTTCATCACCACCCTTAAAACTTCTTATAGATACGGGAGCCAATCAATCGTTCTTAAGTCCCGCAGCAGTCAAACAATACTTTAGCGACTTTCCAGTGAACTACGACCCGTTCGAAGTTTGCAATGTGCACGCTAAAACTAGAAGCGACTATTCTATCACGTTGCCTAGCTTTAACGAATTTAACGACACAGGCGACTCGACGTTTTACGTCTACAAGTTTCACGACTATTTCGATGGTCTTATCGGAACGGACTTGTTAGATAAATGGAAGGCAGTTATAGACTTTAAAAATAAAGTACTTAGAACTAAAACCGCCTCGAATCCAATCAAGGTTTATGACTCACGCAACGCGAATTTGTATGAAGATATTATACCGGCAAACACTTCTAAACTTCTTAGGATTCCGATTAACGTTCATGACGGAGATGCGTTCATAGAAGAACAAAACATTTCGAACTGTATCATAGGCGAATGTTTGACTAGTGTATCGAATAGTAGAGGACTAGTTGAAGTCAAAAATCCTAGTCGAAGTGACGTTATATTTTCGATGCATCAAGCAGTCACTGCCGAGGTACATAACATCGAATGTGTACCTCCCGAGAAACAACCACAACGCGTCAAAGAAGTACTCTCACGGCTCCGCACAAACCATTTAAACGCAGAAGAACGTATGAACTTAGAAATACTCTGTTCACAATATTCAGACGTTTTCTATATAGAAAGCGAGCCATTATCTTTCACAAATAAAATTAAACATTCGATCAAAACCACTGATGAGGTCCCAGTCTACACAAAAAATTACAGATACCCTTATATTCACAGACAAGAAGTACAAGAACAGATGGGTAAAATGTTGGAACAAGGAATAATTAGACCTTCAACTTCCGCCTGGAGTTCTCCCATTTGGATCGTAGCAAAAAAACCCGATGCATCAGGAAAAACAAAATGGCGTATAGTGGTAGACTTCAGAAAGGTCAACGAAAAAACCATCGACGATAAGTACCCAATTCCGAACATAGCCGATGTCCTAGACAAATTAGGTAATTGTCAGTACTTTACAACTCTAGACCTCGCTAGTGGGTTTTATCAAGTTGAAATGAACCCTCAGGACATCCCGAAGACCGCTTTCAACGTAGAACATGGTCATTTTGAATTTCTACGTATGCCAATGGGTCTCAAGAATAGTCCATCTACTTTTCAGAGAGTCATGGATAATGTCCTAAGAGAGCTTCAGAATACCATTTGTCTAGTTTATCTAGATGATATAATAGTATTTAGTACATCGCTTCAAGAACACATGATCAATCTTGAAAAAGTCTTTCAAAAACTACGCGACTCCAACTTTAAAATACAAATGGATAAATCAGAATTTCTAAAGTTAGAAACAGCATACCTTGGGCACGTTATAGGTAAAGACGGTATAAAACCTAACCCTGACAAAATAAAGGCGATTAAAAACTACCCCTTACCAAAAACTCCGACAGAAATTAAACGATTTCTAGGATTACTTGGTTATTATAGGAAATTTATACCAGATTTTGCTAAAATAACCAAGCCTATGACTCAATGCTTAAAGAAAGGTTCCAAAATTGCCATAGATCAAAACTATATCCAATGCTTTGAGAAATGCAAAACTTTGCTAATGAACGATCCAATCCTTCAATACCCGGATTTCACTAGAGAATTTATTCTCACTACGGACGCTTCAAATTTAGCTATCGGAGCTGTCCTTTCACAAGGTGCTATCGGATCTGATAAACCAATAGCATACGCCTCTAGAACACTTAATACCAGTGAGATAAACTACAGCACGATAGAAAAAGAATTACTAGCTATCGTGTGGGCAACAAAATACTTCCGGCCATATCTATTTGGCAGGAAATTTAAGATTCTAACAGACCACCGTCCCTTGCAATGGGTAATGAACATCAAAGAACCCAATTCCCGTTTAACACGATGGAGACTACGCCTCAGTGAATACGACTACACAGTCATTTATAAACCAGGAAAAATTAATACTAATGCCGATGCCCTATCGCGTATTGAAATTTGTAATGAGGAATCTAGTTCAATCGTAGTTAACACCTCAGACAAATCTGATTCCGAAAAAACCGATAACTCTAGGACTGACAGTGTTCATAGTGATTCTGAAAATCCTATCCTAGAAGTACCTATCACTGATGATCCACTCAATAGATTCAGCAAGCAGATAATATTCAACGTTGTTGGCGATATTAAAAGTAGACCCAAAGTGTCTAAGCCTTTCGAGTCCCATACCAGAACATGCATTCAAATATCCAAATCAAACTTGGAACAAGACGTAATAGATGCAATCAAAGAATACGTGAACCCAAAAGTAAAGACAGGAATATTAATCAATCCCACGCTAGAAATGTATTCTATCATACCAGTCATACAAAGAAGTTTTAAAAATTCAGCTATGAATCTAGTTCTTTCCAAGTGTGAAATTGAAAATGTTAAAAACCATCTAAAGCAGCAGGAAAACATCAAGAACTACCATGAAGGAAAAACTAATCATAGAGGAATCAATGAATGCTATTTAGCTCTCTCACGCAAGTACTACTGGCCTAAAATGAAGGAACATGTTACAAAGTACATCAACGAGTGTAGGATTTGCGGCCAAGCCAAATACGACCGTAATCCAGTAAGACAGAGATTCGAAATTGTACCACCGCCAACAAAGCCTTTCGAAGTAGTTCATCTAGATCTACTTAGCGTTGATTCTCACAAATACCTAACTATAATCGATGCATTCTCGAAGTATGCTCAAGCATATTTCCTGAGAGATGCAACAGCTGTTAGCGTAATTCAAGCTTTATTAAAGTTCTCTTCACATCATGGCATGGCTTTGAGATATGTCACGGATAATGGCCCCGAATTTACAAATCAGCTATTTCTAGAATTCAATAGGTTGCATAAAATTCACCACCATAAAACATGCCCCAACACGCCTAACGAAAACGGAATGATAGAACGCCTACATTCTACCTTATTAGAGCATTTGCGTATCTTAAAACTAGAACATCGAAATGAATCAGTCACCAACCTCATGACTTACGCTGTGCTAGCTTACAATAGCTCAATACACAGTTTCACAAAATGTCGACCGATTGATATTATAACTGGCCACTTAGATCCCAGAGATCCTTTAGATATGAACGTAGCAGAGCACCTACTGCAAGAGTATATGCAGGATCATCGTAAACGCATGTCAAAGGTTTACGAAATAATTAATGAAACTGCACTCCATCGCCGTACTGAAATAACCGAGAACATTAATAAAGATCGAGAACCAGAGCAAGGGCATGCACCCAACCAACAGATCTATATTAAAAATCCTTTGGCCAATAGACAAAAATTAGCAGCTCGCTATACGCACGACACAGTATTAGCAGACCTGCCCATTCACATTTATACTAAAAACAAAAGAGGACTTGTACCCAAGTCTCGCTTAAAACGGGTACCTAATAGTGCTCGTTTGTTGCAGGACACTGAAAATACTGCTCGTTCTGATGTTGGCCCAAGGCCTGAAGCCGGCCCAAGCAGACGAGATAAAACTTGAAAGTCTTAAAGATGGACCAGGTATCCTCCCCTTCAACTTAGGACCCACCAGAGTTATCTCACACTTCCACTCCTTTGTTCAAACGATAAATTTGGATGACGTACGAACTAAAATAGAATATGTTAGGGAACAATTGCATGATCTAATACCACAATTGAATAGGAAAACGTCGTCACTCTATGCTCCTCACGTCAAGTATTTAGAAACAAAACTAGACGAAATATCAGGACAACTAGCCACTTTCGAATCAAAGCGTGTAAAAAGAGGTCTCATAGACGGTCTTGGTTCTGTCATAAAAAGTATTTCCGGGAATTTAGACTATACAGATGCATTAAAGTACGACAATGCCATTGCAATTCTTAAGCATAATGAAAACAATTTAGCCACTGAATTAAACCATCAAATGAGCTTAAGCAAACAATGGGTCTCGAATAACTCAAACGTTACGAACAACATTGTTGAGAACCAAAGTAAAATTGGAAAAATTATCAATTCAATCCTAGTGAGCGACGTTAATCATGAAACAGACATGATAAAGTATTTTCATTTAGCTCAGTTGCTTTCTATACTTGGAGATGACATAGACAATTTGTCTAGCGAGTTCAGGAAATTACAAAACTTACTGGCATTTATTCGAGCTGGAAGTATTCACCATTCAGCTGTTAGCTATGATACGTTTAAGCTTATGTTAAATAAACTAAAGATTTTATACAATAAAGAGTTAATTTTAGATATTAGTTTTAGGGAATATTTCGATATATTGAAACTAGGATACTATTATAATGGTAATGATATAATCTTGGTAATTAAGTTTCCAGTTGTCTGCCCTACTAACTATATCCTATACAGATTGTCCTTAGCCCCTAATCGTGATAATAAAATCCTGATACCTGCCTATCCTTATGTAGCAATTCACGAGAAAGGTCTATTGTACATGGAGACAGAATGTCCGAAGTATAACCACGGTCACCTTTGTGAAGACAACTTAAGCCGCCACTACGGGGAACAATCGGATTGTATTCAACAACTTATACTTCAGCAGCACATCCATGAGTCCTGCCGATTCACTTCAGTAATCCTGTCGTCTGAAGCTATGGAACAGTTGGATGACCGACACTACGTACTGAGCTTTCCCAAATTAACCAAAGTTCAGTTGACCTGCTCTGAAACCCAATATAAAATGTTGCAAGGCAGCTACCTAGCCATCACGCCTAAGGGATGCGCTCTACACACCCCAGCATTCACTACTAATAACTACCATGACCAAGTTAAAGGACAGATATTGAACATTTTGAATATAGAAATCAATAAAGAAGATCCTTATATATTACCTGCGAAGAAGACCTTGAAATTGAACACTATCGACTTGAGCCATCTACACTCAACAAACTCTAAGATTGCCTTACAAGAACCAATTACTTTGGGATCCACCAACATAGACAGTATCTACCACACTACTATACCCGTCTACGTGCTACTTGGTGTATTAGTACTTATTATCATCGCTATACTTATTCGTCGAAAACTTCTACGAAGGAACAATTATGAAACCAAGTCCCAAAATAATATTGTGGATGAAGCACAGAACAAGCAAGAAGTCAAAGATAGCAGCTCCAGAGACCCTACGTGTCTATCCGCACTATTCTCGACGAAAGTCTTCAAATAGTTGCTGATCTTGTGGAGGGAGATGTTAAGAGATTGGTACATCATGACGAATATCAATACTTTCCGGGAAGCCGGCGCTGTTTCGCAAGGCTCTCGAGCACCGGGCGATACCGAGAATCTTCCCATTGTGCTTCATTGAAATTCCTCATCGGTTGCGATATATTTTTAAGATTAATTTTATTATTGTTTTATTAAGTCACTTTTGATTCATACTTCGAACAATCGTCACTTGTAATTTAATTTGATAATTTTTATTAATTAAATAATTATTAAGACCATTTCGGTATTTCTTTGCATCCTCAACGGCAGCCCAACGTAATTCGTTAGTAAATGAAATTTGCATGATTTGGCTTGTTTGCTTCCCAGCAACAACGGAAGTGGGGGTGAATGAAATGAATGATGAACGTGAATGGGGATGTATTAGAAGAGCTTTCTTCCCTAATTCGGCTATCCTTTACGCACTATTTCAAAATTGTTTACAATTCAAAAATCATTGTGTGGCAATTAAAAAAAAACAGTCATCCGTAGAATAACAATGCCAATGTATTAAATAATTTGTATGTTAACATTTTCTATATTGACGAAGAAGAACGAAAGAAAACCAGACTGCAGATATATATATTTCAACATCACAATCAAACCTGGACCCACTGTCCACGCAGCGACGCCTATAATTTACCCAAACAAGTCTTCAAATTTATATAGTATATATATACTACGCTAAAGCGCCTCCGAACCGAAAAAAATATGACGAATTATCAAAAGTCGTGGATGTATTATGCAGACAGAAACTTCACCAAAACGAAAACAATACAAAATGCCAAGAACAATGAAAGGCATGAAATTCAAGAATTCATACTTGACCCGATAATATCCATTAATTAAATTGGTAGGCATGTTATTTTCTTATCAATAGTAAGCGCCAATGGCGACGGCTTCCAAAACACATTGTTAACGCCATTGCTACTTTAGAATAAATCATATCACACGCCGTCGGCAATTTCAAAAGGAACTAATCATTCAAAAATAGAACTGCATCCGGTTTTTCAAAAGAATAGTCATAATTAGTGAGGCGAAGTTGTCGATAGTTGTTATCGATTTAGATGGCGCCAGTGAGGTCCCGACCTCGATCTTAACGAGCTGAAATGTCTCGGAAACTGAAGATAACACCTAATGTGAATTAACTATTGACTGCTTTTCATATACCTAAAATGTTACGTAGTCAGCGTAATAATATATGAAGTGTCATTATTTTTTGATTTTTCTCTCCTGAAATAAATTTTCTTGTTCTTATTTTCGTATCAAAATTATGTGCACATTTAAATTATTTTTATTTTGGGCTAATATACTAATCGGGTACTTAGTATAAGTAAATGAAAAAATAATCCCGATAAAGTTGGTTATTAATGAAGTCTTCATAGATAAAATAAAAAAATAAAAATGCTTATTGACATTTTAGAAAGCCAGTACTGATAGCATTTTAAGCGTCGCTTATCCAGTTTAGACGCCACATCCAAGTTTCTTAAACCACTTGCCTATTTCTCAACTCTACAGCGATACAGAAAACGTTTCTAAATATTTCATATCTATTATCAACCCGTTAATTCTCACACGACGCTGCTTTTATATCTCTGATATAAACAAGAGTTAAGTAGGCAGTGCGATCTGCTTCGCATCTTATCAGCTTTGATGACAATTTATACGTTCTAAGCCCAGTCCAAAACATATTTTAACCTCATTTGCATAAAGAAACACACTCTGAACTCTCTCGATAATAACTACCACAAGTCTCTAGAAGTAGTATATATTTCAGCTTAACCTATCGCATGATTACTACTTTAAGAGTGTACCGATAAACCGCATTAGCGTCGCGACCATAAAGTGTTATTTTGATGTCGACAAATCCACTTTATTAAGAGTTGGACCCCCCGCTGATTTTAATGCAACCATGTCTAAATAATAGCTAAAATTGTTTAGGAGAAACAAGTAGTAAAATCTTTATGGGTGTTGAAACGACAAAGTTCTACGGGTGCGCGCTTCTTTTGAGTTAAATGCTCGCATCCCAGCGACAATAGTGATTGCCGTTGACACCTGCACTTAGTGGTGCGCTCATGAATTATTTTTGTCGATAGTATTGAACTCTATCTCCATTACTACAGAAATAAATATCTACAGGAAAGAATATCTACAGGAGTCCTATATCCCGTATTTCTCAATGCTAAATGACATTGACTGACTGGCAACAACGCACAGCCTAAATCATTGAGAAAGATGCATGAAATTTAACGTATGTATTTTTTTATATATAATAACTTAAATATTAGCGCTAAAAAATATTTTTGAAAAATCATCACATTACATTACATAGTGAAAGTTAAGGTGGAAGTTTGTAATTTCTATGTTTTTGCGAGGCCGAAGGATGAGTCTCGGTTCCGAGCCCTACACCTGCGAGACCGAAGGTTGAGCAGCATTGGCACAAGGTTATATACAAGCATAGCTAGTCATCATAATAAATATAGTACTTCTTGCTTACTAATTAATGTTTTAATTTATATTCTACTATGAATACTAACAGATGCAATTAATGTTCTAGATTTTATGTATAATGTTTGCTAGGTTTTGTGACATTTTTTTTTCCTGAATGGAGAGCCTGTAATCTATCACTTATCATCGATTAGAGTAGCTGTATCGATACCGTATCCTCTCTATATCGACAATAACCGGTCAGTTTATGGTATGTTTGTCCCGCGATACCGTGGCAGTTAACCCTATCTTTACGACCGCCTCTAAACATAAGTGTCTTTTCGAACTTATTTATTTTTATCTCATTCCACTTTTTAAATTGAATCCAAGACGGGCGCGTGTGTGGCTCTTTTCTCGCCACTAAAACTGTCAATAAAACGCGCGGTCGCGTTGTATCACGCTGCCTTTTAATGAAAATTTGACTCTTTTTAATATGTTATTTATGTGAATTAAACAAGTACTAGCTACGCCTTAATAAGGCAAACACGAGAGTGCGTGACGTTAATGACCATTTTGGAAATTTAAAGCGGCCATATTGTTGAGGATTCCTCGTGTTTGTCACGTCGTAAATCGAAAATTTACGTTTGATACACTATAAAAATAAACGAGCCGTGTTAATTTATTAACAATTTATTTATGTACTTATCTAATACTCCCGTATTTACAATGCGTGTGATTTTTCAGATATCAATACTGATTTAATGATAGAGGTTACGGTTGTCGATAAAATCTAAATTTAAATTTTATCGACAATAATAAATGCTAATTTTAGGCAGACCTTTTGCATTCGAACGCGGCGTTGAAAGTTGATTTCCGATTCCTAAAACCGAAGTTTTTTGTGCATTTTAAACACATTGAGGAAACGTAAAGCTATCCGTCAATAAATTATCCTGTTTTACGTGTTTTAATTTTCCCTGTATGATTAGAGTCGTCCAATTTTTTCTTGTTAATTTTACCTGAATAATTGGTACATCTCAAGCTGAAGACTCGACTTTGCTAGCTAAAGTAAGAAACTATACCTTCCCCATATAGCTATACAAGCTATCTAGGCTATTTAAATATCATTGAACTGGACCGATCATTAAGAAGCGATCCTGTAGTCATGGCGGGTAATATTTCATTAAACTTGTCTCTTTGTCTCTAGTTGCAATAAAAAGGATTCATAATAAGTGTTGTTCTGCACACTCTAAAGCTATTTCATATTAAAAGATTTTAGAAAATGTACTTCGGGTTTTATGGCCAACAAGTTATGCGTTCGACCACAGCTTATCTAATGATAAATCTACTGATTAAATTAAAAAAAAAATACATTCGTGTATAAAACTGTACTTACTCTTAATAAACTTGGCTCCTCGTTTTTCCGGTTCTATTTTTTATTATTTGCGATGTAATTAATGCATATTTCGTACCTTACTTACCGACTTCCATAAAAAGAGGAGGTTCTCAAGTTGACTGGATTTTTTTAGGACTCCCTTTTAGAGCGCCACACCGGCCGACAACAGGCCACTTGCATCCACCGGTTGCCCGCGAAACGAAACGAGTAACAGACCTTAACTTGAGATATTTTGTGTAGAATGTTTACCCGAATACGAATATGTAATTAGAAATTTAGTAAATTAATTTTTTTATAAAATGTTTTTGCTTACACTGGTTACTGTGGGATATTATTGTCTACTCATTATTTGTAGAGTACAAACTTTTAAATTTCTCTTTGACTCAAAAATTTGAAATGTTTTTTTTTTTTAAATATAATTAGTGTGTAGAAAATATGGCACCGATTAATGTTATTCTCGTATTTAAGCAGTAACCAAAACGGGGAGGTTTATATATTATTTCTCGGAAATGAACTATTATAAATTTACTATTCATTATAGTATTTTATGTATTTAGTAAATACATCAAATAATATAAAATTGTGATGTTTGGTACCGAATACTCGGTGCATGAGTCTGTTTCGCTATTGGCCTGTTTTTTAAAATATTCATACTAGTTGTTACCCGCGACTTCGTTCGCGTGGACTTAAAATAAGTATCCTATGTCCGTCTTTGTGATATACAGTAGCTGCTTATCATATTTTATTAATTTCCGTTCAGTCATTTAGCCGTGATAACGCGACAAACATCCAGGCAGAGAGACAAAGCTACTTCCTATAGTTCGCTAGATGGCGTTGATCTATTTTTGTATGACTGACAGTTGTAATGTAAGAAATTCTGAATCGAGCAAGTGAAGTTTTTTTCCTCGAGACGAGCGTATTCTTTTTTTATACCTCGAAGCTTTATTGGCCTGATACGACTGTGGCTATATTCCTCTGAATTATAATATTAGTTAGGAAGTGGATGGATGTGGTAAAACCTGAACTTGGAACTTCGCCCACACCATTAACCGCGCATATTTCTCGATACCTACCTAAGTAGTAACAACTATAAAGAACTAACTATAGAAGAACTATCAAGCTTAGCAATTTAAAACGAATCATGTTATTTTGAGTCCCCCTATGTAATTAATTATCTTAATGCAATTCAGATCTCCCACCACAAATTATACAATTAATGTAATAACAACCGGGTTCAAAGAGAACCGAATGGAACTTTAAATTGAATCAGATGTAAATCAATTTGCTACTTGTTAATGACATTTAGAGTAATCAATCATATGACTATCAAAGGCAGGTACGTAAGTTTCTGTGTCTTGTAAGGAGACTAGCTGACATCCGCGACTTTGTATGTGGAGCTGCTCAGTGTTTGGTGGGTTGGATTAAGGGTTCCGTTTCAAACCCATTCATTAACGAAGTTTCTTATAAAATTTTAATTAAAATAGAAAGTAATTAATTGATAAAATTTGCTAAACCTTTACATGATAAATTATTGCTAAATCTATGACTACAACTACTAGGTCACATTTTGAAACTAAACAAAGCTGCATCTACGAACAGGCTAGGCGATTGGGCAATATGATGTGCGTGGTGCTGCTCAGTGTTTGGGTGGTGGGATTTAGGACTCGAAAGTCAGGAACGAGGCTGTCTACCTTTCTCGACCCAACAAATACAAAGTTTTCCAGAACTCACTGGATATTTACCACGATTTTTAGTTTTGTGTTCCCGAACGCGGCGCATGCAACTGTGCCGAAATTTCGGGAACTCAATGAAACTAAAAATCGTGGTAAACCTTGAGTACTAATAGTACTCAACCACTAATGTCTAAAACACTGCTTAAAGTTTTCCAGACTTGCAAAACATCGACAACACCATTAGTGTTGCAAGTATTCAAAGGTGGCCGTTTGCTTAGCATCAGATGGACGGCGTGTAAAAAAAAACGACCTCCTAAACCTCCTATACAAACTTTCATCATAATCTCTGTAGTGCTCACTTACTTTAAGTAAGCAAAATATGCTTCAGGACCACTGACATCTATCACACTAATATTATGCACTAAACGCGAAAGTTTGTGTGAAAGTGTGTAAGAATGTAAGTGTGTTTGTTAGTTCATAGTTCAAATCTGTAACGGCTTAAAGGATTTGGATAAAATTTGGTGTAGAGGTAGCTGAAGAACACTATAAATTTGATAGATTATAGATATAGTTTGATGATGAGCTTCTGCAAAATAATTAGGCGTATATAATATTTGTCTTCTATATTCTACTAAGTAGTAAGTACTTATGTGATCCGACAGGATACTACTACTTACGTGTTTTATGTGTGTTTGTGTTTGTGAAAGTCGTGGGCGACCAGTAGATGCAAATGGCAAATTGTCGTTATGTGTGGTGCTCTAAGGGGGAGGCCTATGTTCAGTAGTGAACGTCTTCCGGCTGATGATGATGACATAAATTATGCTACTACGCAATTGCGTAAAAAAACAACAATTTACGGAATTTACGACTTAACGTTGAATTTTGACGTTAAGTCAGCATAATAAAAGGCCCATTAAATGTAGTCCTACAAAGTAACTAGTAATTTTACAAAATTGCGTGTAAAAGCAAGGCCGACCATTCTGCCTGCCAGTAAATACTGACCACAGAGCTATTAATTATTTAATGCCAATTTTATAAGTAACTAAAATATTTACCTAATATTAACTACAGTTGGGTCTCTAACACTATTTTATATATTTCAAAAAACATTAAAAAAATATCAGCTTAGTTTGATTTTACCGATAAAACTTTGGGACTTTTTTTTGGATTTGGCTTTTATCGTCCTGGCGATGTAAGCATCGTCATTCACGTTACTAAATTCCAGCATACGCGGCGCGACAAAATCTTCTCTACTCTTTATGCCGTGCAAAAATGAGACAAACGTATATGTAAGCCCCAAGATACAAGCCTAGTGCTTAGTTTGGCGCTCACCTATAACTGTTGTAGAATTGTACATCTCCAGCAATTTCGTTATATCTGGCAAGCTCTTTTAAGTTTTTATTTTGTGTACTTTTAGTCCTTGGTAAAGTTTTTATGTTTTATGTTATGTTTATGTAAGCGTAGCCGTGTCCTGTGTTTGCACAACTAAAAAAGTAGCGAAACTTTATCACGGAGCGCATAATTATATGCTAGGCCTGCTGGCTTATCTCAATGAGAGCATAAGCCTTTAGCATCGATGAATGAAGAAGGTATTTCGAGAGAAAGATAGCGCTATACATTGTCGCGCGCAGATAGAAAGAGATGGCTTACGCGCGCTAGTATAAAAACAGATTATTGCTAATCTAAAGGAAATCAATCGAAATTTTGTGCCATGCAAACCTAGATATTATTATGACCTCACTATTAGTATAATAATCGCTTGAATACAGACTAGGAGTTCTGAACGCCAGCGAAAAATGTCCGTAAAACGTAAATCACATTTTTATCTAAGTAGGCCGTGAAACATTCATGAAGTACTTTACTATTAGTATTCACGGGATATATACCACGTTTTTTTTTTTTGAGTTCCCTATATTTCGGGTAGACTGAAGATGATGAAAAGTTATGAAATTTGCAGAGAAACCGATCTACCCCCTTTCTCAGTCTTTTGCTACGGGTACCACTGGCACTAGAACTTGATTGCAAGTGCCGACAATACACACTCACAGTATCACTACGCATTGTATTTTGGTCACATTCTGGACGCATACCTATACTTCTCAGGCCACCTAACACTGGATTCCACGCACTGGCGAGTTGAAATCAATGGCCTCGCTTGAAATTTCAGTATTTCGAGATATCAATCGCTTCCTCTACCATTCTGGGTATATAATGGCGCTCTATTCTACAGGAATAGTTTTTTTTTTCAAGTTTAAAGTAGCCTATGTGTTAATCCAGGGGATAACGTATTACTACCATTTAGTGTCATCAATTCAATGCACACTCGATCAATGAATTCTGTAACCAATAGACAGACTATTGCAAAAGAAACAAATATATTAACAAATAATGCAATTATTCGTAAGGTATATTTTAGTTTTATGACGGTGTTAATTCTGTGTGCTATGTGACAAAGCATCAATCAGAACGCTCACTTTGTAGCAATGCCACGCAAAATTGCACATAGGTGACATGTTGTGTGTAATATCTTGAGACTGGAATGTTAGCTAGGAACAAAGATCTTTAGAACCCTATAGACACAACATCACAATATGCCCAACCTAGATCCAGAGCTGCCATGTGTTTGGACCCGAAGGAGCTCAGAGTCCAAGCGCATGCCTACTCCATATCTGTCTAAACGACTGTTAGAAACAACAAACTATAAAAGTAGCATTGATTATTGACATTTAAATATTAATGATGTTCTGATTTCGTGATTTATCATTTTATTTAGCTATCCTCCTCTCTTCTGGTTTTGCTGTACCCGACAGGTGAGGTGGGAGGGTAAATCCTCTTGCTAAATTAGTCGTCGCTGCGCAATCTCCACGCGCGTCGCGCGTTGCCTAATAATTTATGTGAAAAAACTACCTTCAGCAAGAATAAAAAGTGCCCAAAATATTTGTTATAATAGTTGTTCAATGGGTGTCACCATCGGTCGCCAACAAGTAGTAACTTAATATACTTAATCGTAGCCATGTCCTGTTCTTGCGTAACAAAAAGATTTTGTGCAGAGCGCATGATAGCCATGCTGAGCTCTGTTTCTACACTATATTAAATTATCGAAATCGAAATTAACAATAAGGAGCGCCATATTCCGCGGCTTGGCGTTCAAATAATAGAGGTAGTACTTACAATAGACAAATCTTTGTTCTGGTCTTAACGTCTCGTTTTGATCTTCTTGAGACGTTGTGGTGTCCAGTTTATAGTAAAAGTTACATCAGATCTCGTGACGTAGAATGTGGGCTGACGTAACGTAAAAGGATAAATAAAGTGTTGAGTCGCTCGCCCAATAAAAGTTCAGGGCCATCCAGAGCTTTGAACTTCAACAGCAAAATATTACGTTGCAATGAAGTGGCTCGTCACGCCGATATATTAAGATGTTAAATCACTATAAGCTCAATATTTTTTTTAATATCAGGTTCAGATTTTGAATCTTTAGATTCTAGAACTAGAATACTTTCTTTAAATAGCACACCTATCTAGCCCCTACGATTGTCTCGCATTTCACTCGATCTCAACGTCAATGTACTCGTTATCATCGAGTGAGATTTGCAACGTCCGATGTTCCCATAGATACTGGTAATTGGGCGATTACACGGAACTGGTAGACATCATCAAGAAAATAGGTACGCTAGTGTAAACGATACTTAGGCTCAGATGAATGGAAAATGAAAGGAAACGAGAGCGAGTGAAAAATTAAATGAGAGTGATAGAAGGAATGGTGCTGAGGGGTCCTTATTTTCTGAATAATGTATGTTATTAGCCAACAATGCAAATAAATTGCGCAACTTGAGACAAGTAGCACAAGGTGCAATAGGCATTAACATTGAGCTTGCATTTGGTTTTTATGATAAACAGTGTAAGCCACAAACTTACCTCATGCTAAGTGGTGGCGCAGTTAAGGATGGTATACACACATAGCTCGGAACCTGATGTTAAACTATGATGATGACCAGTAGTAGAGCATGTTATAATTATGTCTAGAAAAATTGAATCGAAAGGGTCGGTTGAAATTGAGTCGATTCTCTTTGATGATTTTTTATCTTTGATTGATCTTCTGAAAAAAAGAAAGCAAAAAAGAAAAACAGACCTCGTGACAGTAGAATATTCTAAGCTCCCATAATAACTTTTACCATACAACTGATGTGGCGATACCTTGGTTTACCGTGCTTCTCTAGAATTCAGCACACTACCAAATGCTTATCAACATAGTTGGAAGCCGTAACGGTATTCGTCTGCCTTACTGCATTGTTCCCCAAATGATCTGCTGTTACATACTTTATAGCCTTGATAGTTTACAGTTTTGTACAAGAAAATCTATTTTGCTTCTCTTGGCTGCATTTTCCATCAGGCACTCACTCTGTAAAGGTTTTGGCCCTAGTTTTTTCATCATCATCAGTTTCTAAAGTACTTGAGTAAAAATATTATAAAACTTTATATAATATAATATAAATACTGGCCAGGCAAAAGCAGTATTATACTGGCTGGCAGCTTGCGTACATCATACTCAACAACTTTGAATTAAAGTGTTGAGTATGATGTATGAATACTTTTCACGAAACTTTCCCAGGAAACTATGACTTGAGTGTGTATGGTATTTTTTATTTATATTTTTGGTGGAACTATACAACATATCTAAACAGCCCTCTCGTTTAGAGCGGTATAATAAACGACAATCTGCCAGTTGCATCCACAGTTTCTTATTAAGCTTTTATATAGCAGCTAGTTTAAAATTAGACAAAAACGAAACACCAGCAAGGTTTACCAGAATCTGTCTACTTAGTTTACAAGTCTCATATATCTTAGAGCATTGTGCTTATTTAAATTTACCATAATATTACGTACACAATGAACCGTAGAACTAATAGCTAACAAACATGCAAGTATTGCTACCATTCACTCTCAAGTCGAGAAATTTAAATTAAATCGTATCCAAAAATTACCTCCTGTGGTTTTAAATTGCTTGAAATTTCTAAATCAAATTCATATATTAAAAAAATACGACAATTCTGGCAGCCACTGCACGATACAACGCAATATGCTCAAAAATTAATAGCACTGGTTGCTTGTACGCATGATTATATGACACTTACGTGTTTGTCATAATTTATATGAAATCTATAATGTCAAGTTATATCACGTTATTGTATCACGTTAGTATTCATGTCCAGAGTCAAATATTTATCCATCATTGTTTATTGAATTTTGTGTCATATTGAAACTATAAAGCAATAAAATAAAATTATTTAAGATGTATAGAGTCATGCCATGGCTTTCGTATTTGCAAGTTTTTATAGATGTCTATCTCTATCTCTATCAAATAACATCAGTAATGGAGTTTTGGTAAACTTGAAGAAAACATGACGCGTCTTTATATTATTTTCCTTAACTAACAGAAAGAAAAAAAACAGCAATATTTTAATGACATTTTCGTCTTGACATCTTTTTCTTTGACGGAAGGAAAGATAACTTGCTTTAGTTATTGTTCTGAGAAGGTTATTTCAAGTTTTTAGCAATCTCCTCCGTCAAATTAAAAGATATGAAGCTAAAGTTTCTTTAAAACAGACACACTTTTTGATAATTCACACTTAGTGATATAAATCTTTAATAATGACAGCTGTATACGCGACTAAGGGCCTTAATACTTTTCGACTGCTGTTTCAATGAGGGCCATACATATATCAACGCTGGCCTCCAGCCGTCTGGGCCTTTGGGGCCGGTACCGAGTTGCTCAATGGGGTAATATTTGGCAGCCTACACTGCGAGCCTATAACTAAGAGTGATGCGTCCTTCTTCAATCGCCAATGTAGCCCGCCAATTATTCCCCCACGTCAAAGGTATTCGTCAAATCAGGACAAAAGTTATTTCTACAAAATATAGCCCACTTTATCTATCTGCCAACATTGAGTAGATTCCAAAACAGATTCAAATTGATTTCTACCTTAAAGTTCACCCATAATATTCATGAGATTGCCCTTAACTGTCTTAAGATCATTCAGCTATTTTAACGTTTTAAAAATTCGTTTTTGTTGGATACCTTCATATAAATCGGTAGATTTTCTGTCTAGTTTCCGTATGAGGTAGCGGTGATATATTTGATTATGCTGATTTGGATGAGTTTTGATATTTGGATTGTAAATTTATTACTTGTACTGGATTGTATCCTTCTGTCACATTTAAAAATTGATAAACTTATAAGAGCTAAGAGAATACGTGATATATAATTGACATATTCTCTGAAAATGACAACCTTATAGCCATGCGTGAAAACTACAGACAGCTGACCAACGAGACAAAATAGGAATAATTATCTCTCATTTTCTCTAGTTTATTCTGCGGCGATCCGCACGAACAAAATACTGGCTATTAGAACTTTAAAGTTAATATATAAGGTAGTATAAAATTTAGTTGAGGCCAAATTTTTGTCTACTATCTATATATTTTTTTTCTAGTCTAGCGTTATAAAGACAAAATTACTAAACATTACTGGGTTCTGAATTGAAAGGCAATATTTCCAGTGAAATAACAGGGCATGGATATATAACATCTAAATATCTCAGAACGACCGAGGTTTTAAGTTAATGTAGCCTTCCGCCTGCACGACATACCCGGGTGGCAGGACTAGTTTAGGTGTAATACAACGACCAGTTACCACTTGCTCAAAATACAATTTTATTCTCACTCATCTCCGAACATATAATAATAACTGTGCGATTACGGGCCGAACACATAACCGCGTGTTTAGGAAGCACAGCGCCATCTATGAGAATTGCAACTAACTAAGAATACCCATACACTATTAGAGGCTTTTTTATCATCTCCAAGTAAAGTCCCAAGCAATCGCCGGTTAAAGTGGCAAGTAACTGTAGTACTCATTAAAAAATGTTGGAGTAGTGCTAACCGTCACATAAACTCAACAAAAACAAAAGTAAATGGGACTTTACTTTGCGATGGTGAAAGTGGCCCTTGGAGTTTAAAATTCTGCGTAGTTATTGTACTGTTACGGGCAAGCGTTACGCCAGTCAAGCGACATTCTAGGCTCATCCAGTTAGCTTATAAAATTCATAATTTTGTAGATTTATAGATCAACAGAATTAATATGTAAAACTCTCGTCCACAGGTTGCAAATCGTTTTTCAAGAGGTCCGTAAGAAGAAACCTGACGTACTCTTGCAGAGGGAACAGGAACTGTCCTATCGACCAACACCACAGGAATCAGTGTCAATACTGCAGGCTCAGAAAATGTCTCAAAATGGGCATGAGGAGAGAAGGTGAGTTTTATAAAAGAACATAAATTAATGGCACATCAAAATTGTATAACGCGCATCAAAAAAAACTACCAATTGTACCTCGACTAGGTTCTCAATTAGACGGCATACATTTCTAAAATATTACAGTGTTGGTAGTAAAAGTGTTTCATAATGGTGTGTACAGCGATAATCTAGGTCCTACAATATCATTAGGATGATAGCGTAGAACTAAGGATATCCTTGCATTAGCTATGAACAGCTTTTATTATGAGACCAACAATAAAATCACAAAAAAATATCAACTATTCCATAGGAAAATCTCATTCATCTCGACGAAATGTATAGAACAGCTGTTTTTCTCGCGATTTCTTTGTTGGTCCAAAGTAAAAGTATTTAATAATTATAAGTAAAATGATATTCAAGAATATGTCCGCCGATAACCGAACGCCTAGTATCGTATCGTATCTATGTTTGCTGATTAAAATCAGATAGGCAGTAGCGCAATAGCCGTCTGTCTTTACTCTTTATTTGAATAGTGTCACTTTTTTTTGGTGTGCATATTTTGGCGTGCTGTTGATATTTTTGTAGGGACAATTTGAAGGTTTTGATGAGCAATTAAATATCATCTTACAAAAATTAATTTTAAACCAGAGCTAAAAATCTTAGCATGAAAACAATTCAGTCGGTAAATAAATAGACCAGTCCCCAGTTTTTAAAAAGGAAAATTTTACTAACCAGAACATTGAATTGGCTTTACTTTCACGTAGTGACTAACCATGCCTGTTGAGAAATTTGACAACCCGTGTTACTAAAGTTTTCTTTTTTGTCCACCGGTACTTTACCTTTACTCTGTAAGTACTATGTAATATAAGTTTTAATATTATTTCGTGAAAATTTAGTTTATTTGTTGCTGCTAGAGTTTTAAGAATTTTAATGTTGTCACTTATTTCCGCACGGGTTACCATAACAGAAATGAGAAATTTGATGACTTGTGGCTGTGGAAGTAACTTTTGTCCAATCTTAATAGATGAGAGTCAGTAGACAATTCCTGCCACCGACCATGTAACCGGCTGACAGCTCGTACCTACCTATTTGCACCTCACGAAAATATTACGCAAAAACTAGCATACTCTCGCCGATTTTATCGAATATGATTGGTCGGATCTTCGAGCGAAACCTAGGTGCAAATTGCATGAATGAAATTGAGCCGCCCAACCGTAAGCGCGTACCTAGAATAGAATACAGCGGCTTGCGCACGGTTGGGTGAGTTGTAAATAGATTTTTCTGCATCAATTTGTTCAACTTGTTTTATCATTAGATGAGTTAATTTAATTATTTAGTTTACAGTGATACCGAAAAAATTGATTAAGGTCAATTATTTTTACGAGTTTTATTTGTAACACTATTAACACGCCGTATTAGCAGTGGTACCAAATAAACTCGATGATGTAACCAATTGATAGGGATGCAGAAAGTTGCAATTTCAACTTGCGTCTGCCACCGTGTGATAGAATTCTTAGATAATGATAGAATGTGGCGTATTACAACAAAAAGCTTTAAAGGTACATTGATTGTCACAAGTGTAATTAGTGAAATCATTAATCTTGTAAAGTCATTAGTCGGACAACTGCCCAAGGGCAGGAGGCTCTAAGCATCTGTTGACGATCAGTATTAATATAAAGCTATGCGCAGTAATAGCTTATTATAACGACGGAATTAATACCAGGTTATTGTTTTAAAGACAGGGGAATGATTGATGGTATTGACGGTGCATTACCGGCCTTAGACGAATCCAGTGCTGATAATGAAAATATAATTAATGATTTTCAGACAATTTGCCTTTTTGTTTCAAAACCAGCGAGTGCGTAAATGAGTGAAGTTTAAGATAATAGATGTTGCTCGGGTCAAGGTTGGATAAGGAATGGGCCTTGACGAGATGTCAGATTTACGAGGCGGGCGACAGTGCCTTTAACTGCCTATTCAAATACAGCGTTGTGTCTACTTTTATTGGCGTCCGAGTTCTGCGATGACACATATTTTGTTGTGTAAGTTACACTTTGATGATGTTATGATTGACTATTTTAACACGTTCGTTGCGGCGTTTTATTTTGTATGCAGTTCTAAAGAGCCGTCGGCGAGTAGTTTTTATAAATCAATATTATTTTATTAGCATTTATTGCAAAAATATGCTCTGGGTCACCATTATTATTGAACCTGGACTAGAACATCTGGTTACTTCAGTTCAATTTAAATTTTGATATAAGAAAAATTCAACAGAGCGTAGCTGTGAAATGAAAACTAATGACGAAAGAAAAAAGAGGACCTGTTACAAGTCACGTCATGTACGGCACTTTGAATACACAGTATGGTACACCTTCCACAAGTGATTTCCTAACACTTTAAAACGATATAATTGATAGATAACGTACTAGCTTGGCTGAGATACAAAATATGGCCGACGTCCCAAGGCGGTCCCAAGTGACGTGAGCAAACAATACTTTGTGGCCCATCCGCTATATTAGAGAATCCTTGATCTAGATGCACCATTTCTATTGAGTAAAAAGAATCTTAGGCCGGGTTGCACCAATCTAGGTTAACTTTAAACTACAGTCATAACTGTCATAACTGCAGTTAAAACTCCCGTTATGCAGAAAAATGTGTTGCGCCATTTTAGCTATGCTCAAAATGACGGTTAACACATGCTGGAATCATCGTGGTTAAGGTTAAAGTTATAGCTATATTAACTATAACAGTAACTTTTACTGGGATTGTGGTGCCACCCAGCCGAGAAAACTAAACCATTAAACTAAAGTAGACACTGCGCCAACTCTAGTGATACAATTGTTTAAGCTCCCTATCTTTCTACAGGCATACACACTTGGGCTATATTTTTGAATCGCTCGTATGATTTCGCACGAAAATATCCTGCGAAATGAATGATTTTCTAGTGATATAAAGCAAGTTCGAATGGTTCAAACCACCCGTTGCGTTAGCGAGTGATACGATAATTCCAAAAATGCGACTTTTGTTTGGGATATCGTTCGAAAGTCAGTCATTTCATCCCCTGCTATTTTACTGGTGTTATTAGGACAGAAAAACGAAATGCTTAGTAGTAAATGCGATTGATAGATTTTTGAAAAAGAGATGAACTTACCGGCACCCACAGACCCAATGTCTTTACTCCGAATGGATCAAATATGTAACCTCTACCCAGATTAGCATATTATTAAATAAGCGCAAAAATTAAAAAAAATAATTACTATAATCTTGCACATTACTTTGTGTTTAATCTCAAGAGCGGTCAGTATCGTCTGACTTGCACTTCGTGGACCCAATGTCTCTACCCCGAATGGATCAAATATGTAACATCTACCCAGATTAACATATTATTAAATAAGCGATAAAAAAATAAACGATTTTCTTTCTAAAATCTTGCACATTATTGTGTGTTTAATCTCAAGAGCAGTCAGTATCGTCTGAGCTGCACGTCTGTGCACAAAACTACAAGTAAGACTCGCCCACCTTCGTAAGATAAAACAACTGTATAATATAACAATTAAACAAAGCTCCATAGGTAGAAACGTGAAGATAACGCAACCGTGTAATTTCCTCTTGTCATAAAGGAAGTGGTCTTGACGCAGGAGGTTGAAGGGCCACACGCTGGCTCCCATTATACCGCCACCTGTATGACCTCGGCCTTTTGAGTGTGTGATATCAAATTTTAGTTAGACTACTTGGATATTTTTAGGTCACGGGGATTTTTTAATAGTGTTTGTAGTACGCGCCAATATCAATGTGGCAGAATCAAATGAATGCCTTGAACCAGATTTCGGTATAAAAAATCGAAAAGTTATTTGATTTTTTTTTTGTCAGACTCATCCGAAGTAACATAAATAATAATAAACATAATAATGAGATGTTGGTAACGTACTGCACTTTCCTTCCTTCCAAGTCGCTCACTTAACGGTAAACGACTAGTTGAAACCATGGTCAGAACTTCTATATCTACGAGTAAGTAAATATGTGCCCCGTTGCAATGAATCTTTTTTAATTTATAAAAATGGTCAGCGACCACACCGCTCTGTAAGTCAAAACGGAACAATAAATAATCATAATAAATAATATCATTATCATAAATAATAATAAAAATAATATTCTAAATATAAAAATATCGGAATAATAATTGTTTTAGGCCTAATTCTCACAACTTAGATAACATTTTAGCTTCATAAGACTCTCGGAAGTCTGGAATAAATTACGAAATCCGACGACTGTAATTTAACTCCATTTAAATAATCTTCTAAAAGCTTGCCGCAGACATTACATCAAAATGTCCTCTAAAACGCTACACTCTCTGCAAAACAAAATGTTGCTTCTTCCCAGACGCTTACATATTTTCTGCCCATCAAAATCAGTACGCTTGTATCAATGTATGTATGCGTGTATATATATTATAAGATGATATTGTAGTACCCGCAGTCGCCTAATGCTCACCTTCCATCTTTTGAGCACGCACGCAGGAGCACGCAGCATAGCACTGAGCGTACCCCTATTGCCAAACTAGTTCTTTCTTATGCAATTTTTATTATTTTTGTTTTTGGCAATAAATATATTCTTATTATTCTTATTCTGTATGTTGTAATTTTTTAAAATAAGAAGAGGTTTATTTCAAGTAATACAAAAATGTTTGCACAAAGATATGAGTAAAAATTACACAAAATAATTAATAGAAATGTAAATAGATACGAGTAGTAGTACAATACTTGCTATTACTAATAATTAAGTTTAAAACAGCAAATTATTTTATTAACTAGACAGATACATGTTCGTGTCACGTTCATGTCCCAAATCATTGCAAAGAACAAACGGAACAGTTTTTACACCTCGCACCTTTGTGTCATTAACCGCCCTTTCACATCCGAGAAGATAGCGTAAAGGGCACGACAGACCGGAAAGGACGAGTAACCCGTTGCTCTCAATACAACCCTCAAGCACCGCATTAGGCCTCCTCGACCCCGGGCTATTTTGGCCCAACAAACGATTTGTTTGCTGTCAACAAACAAAAGAAAGGTGCGAACTCCAGGCTCCTTTTTTAGAGATTAACTGTTAACAGTGCGAGAAAAAATGCCTTTGTCGTTTAATAATCGTCTTAGATATCAAACCAGATCGAGATAAGGTCGGCGCGAGCTTTTGTGAGCTTTATTTCACTATTGTTTTGTTCGGATTGTGTAGTTTAGGTTTTTTCTAAAACGTTTTAGCGGTTGAAAGGTTCATTGAGGGGTGTTTGCTACTACGTAATGCTGATTGCGATGGCAACACGATCTGGTACTGATAGCCTTTTGTAGTCTTTTGGTTATTCTTCTGTTGTTGATGTATGATTGTAAGCGTGTGGGATATGACCGGTGTCCATTTCGTTTTCTGTCGATAAGAGAACGTAGTATTGTGTAAGTGAGGTTTTGATTGTTGTGAACATAAAAATAAAGAATAAATAAAAGAAGTATAGATATATATAATGTAAGTATAGATATTGAATTGAAATAGGTTTTAGCAACAACATGAAAAAAAATTTCGGCATCAGGTATTTTATGTTTCGAAACGTCTGTTTATTGAGTATACGTAATAATCATCATTATAGATGTACCAGCAGTTGTGTGTTTCGTTTACAGAGGCTCTATTTTAGAAACCGCTAGTATGATTTCGCACGAAAATTTCATGCGAAATAAAAGATTTTCTATCGATAGAAAGCAAATTCGAGTGGTTCAAACCACTCTTTGTAATATGATTTTTTTAAAAATGCGTCTATTGTTTGGGATTTCATTCGAAAGTGAAAGTGTATCATTTCGAATGATACAAACGAAATATCATACGAGCGATTCAAAAATAGAGCCCTAGGACCGAAACGTCATTATGTTTACTTATTTCTTTTTCGCGTTTAATGCCTAAGTACTTTTCGTAAGCGTGAAATTATCATCAATACCTTATGTCTATAGGATTTTGTAATTGCTTTATTTGGTAAGACATTTAACACGTTAACAAGTAGTTTGAGATAAACTCGCTTCAAGATGCTCTCAGCCCCACATTGCCCTTATTAGAGGTGCCCTTTTACAGATTACAACACAGTAAATGTTGCTACTAGGTATTCCGTGCTTTTGCTGATCATAAAATACTCTTCGTGATGTAATTTGGATTGAATTGGACTGTAATCGGGAAATGTATGTATTTAACATTTTATATGGGCTTGTAAACAGTTTTGTAGTGGTAGGCTTCGACAAAAGTCCGAAGACGGAACAACCCAGTAAAATGAATGGACGAGCTCTAACCACACAAATTCCTTAAAAATAACAAGTCAAAACAATTGAACTCAGGCTTCAATACGTAATTAAAAGTATGTATAGTCATTTGTCACAAAAAAAGTCATAGCGAATATAATGTTATGATAATAGATATAATATCAAGGCATATTTTTGCGGATATTTAGATCGCATGTATTGACGAACGTACGTCTCGCACCTTTCACAGACTGAGAGCGACTGAAGCTAGGTGAGCGCCGGCGCTCCCTTTAAAGTCTTCAATATTATCTTACTTGGGCAGTTCCATTCGTTTTATTTTGGTCGAAGGTGGTAGAACGCTTTTGCAGAGTCCGTCTGGGGAAGTGCCATCCCTTTGCTACTTATTCAACCGCCAAGAAATAGTGTGCAAACATTACTGTGTTCCGGATTGAAGGGCAATGTTTCCAGCGAAATTACTGGTGACACAGTGATTCAACATCTCATGGTGACGAGCGCAGTGCACTCTCGCTCATATTTTTTTTGGATTCTGGATGACACTGAATTGTCATGGGTAGGCGTGAAGCTTAATATCAGGTGAGCGACTTGCTCGTAAAAAAAACCAAGAAAAATAAATTAGAACTAGCTAGACAGAATTATGTAGGCACTTAAATTACCAACCTAATAAAACGCTAACAAACACCAGACGCACACTAGCCCAGGCGCATCAGAGCATCAGCGCAACTAGACAAATAATCCACATGATTGCGAGTGCAAAACAAAGCTCGAAGCCATTGATTAATTAAGCACATTAGTAACCGGTTTATTTAATAAGTGCAATTAATACGCAACAAAAACGTAACGAACGTTGTTCGGCGAGGACAGAATATTGTTTAAGAGAAACGGTATTTAATAACGGTAATCCTGTTACCGGTTATTATACATAGTGTTTACTGCATTGCAATGTTTTTATATATATATTTTTTTTTTTAAACCGATCATATTCATATTTGTTATTTTATTTTAATTAGTAATACGGTGTTCCTTGTTTCGTGCAAAAATAAACGTACAAATGCTCTTTTTAAATAACCGAGATCCATATGCACAAAGTGGCTTTCTTTGTGTATCTTCCTGTCTTTCTGATCCTCTATCATTCTGGTCGCCATGTTACTAAGTAACTTAACTGATTGTGATGAGATTTGGAAAGTAAGTTGTATACATGCATCATGAAAGCAGAAATAGTAATAATATAATTATTGCGGAAAAACTGATGCGGGTGAAACTGCGAAGCGCTCTTTTAAATTAAATTAAATTATGATCCGAAATCTTTAGGTTACTCAGTCCACAGCGAAGTCGATTCCGGCCGTTTTGAAGCCAAACAATGGGCTTCAATGGTCCCACCTTTTGTTTAGGGCACATCAATCATGCTCGCTTTGTTTGGAATATCTTAATAAGTTTTTGTGCAGGACCGGTCATTTAGAAAGATTTCTGGTATCGCACCGATACCCCTCGGGACTTGGCGGTGAATTTTAATGGGATTCGCGGGGAAATTGAAATTGTTTTTCGAGTACATTTTAGGGCAAAAATTTAAATCAAATTAAAAACATTTTAATTATATATCTGTTTGTGATTGTTTTCTATGCTACATTAGATTTTGTAGATAGCATATTATTATAGAAACAATTTATTAAAAAACAAATGCACTGTAAATGTGTTTGACAAAGTGCCAAATGGTAATAAGATTTCAAAATTAGCCGCCTCAATATGTCACGGTCTATAAACTGTCTATTCTTTATTTTCCCTAATCCAAGCATAAAATCCGTCATTCTGTACAACGGAAACCATGCACAATGTGCTTATATTGTGAGCCCACAAGACCTGTCAAAAACGTCATCGTCTTTGAGACGTTCCCATAGGGTCCGCAAATTACAGCAATGTTTGCATCGGTTATTATTTCAAAAAAGCAAAATGCCCCATACACGCCTCTACGTCACAAAGGAAACGTCAAAAGAATCGGCGCGAATTCTTGAGGAGGGTGTCAATTTGCGCTAGCAACCCAGGTGCGGTCATTGTTGACCAACTGACCGTAAGGATGGGTCTGTTTGGATTAGACCAGTCTAGTTTGGCAAACAGCAACCCGTGAGAACCGTAACGTTCGTTCCACTGACCGGCTCGTTCTCGATCGCGGACCCAGTGATGATAATGAGCCGATGCAACCACTCGATAGCCCTTTTCGGGAATACTGAGAGATTAATATAATGACTTAATCGTGTCAAGCATCAGTACAAGCCGTTAGAAAGACGAGAATAACTTGAGGCGGTGCTTACCGACTTTGTCTGCTGCGTCACAGAGATATTATCATTTCTAGTGAGCATAATAACTGTGACATGTTTCGTACGAGACTCCAGGGCCGCGTTTAATGGTCTACATTCCGGGAAAACCAAGTCTTACTAGCCGCGTTCCACATAAAGATATGATCGACGGTTTTCTCGCGACAGTGTTCCCACGCGAAAAACCCCTAGCATTGGTAGTGACCCTCGTGTGCCGGACATTGGTCAAGAGTAACGCCCTGGCCAAAACATTAATTAAAAATGAAGACAACAAATAGACCGGTTCCGTTTCTGCACGGTCAAGGTGCATGACCCTACTAACCTTCCAATAGGGTCCCGCCCGGGCGTCGTAAGCTAATTATATTTCCGCACGTTTTGTCAAGCGATTTGCATGTGAATCGGAGTCACTACAATAGGAATGGTTCTAATCTGCTTCGAAAGGTTTGTGAGCGGTTGGAGCAGGTAGTGCACAAACACGGTCTCTCAATACTTGTTAGAAACCTGATAGGTTTTCACTATAAACATTAGTATTATGATCGTGGAATATTGAATTTCACAATGATGAAAGGTGGTTTCATCTGGTTATTGTATTCAAGTACAATAAAATAGCTTTGAAGATACCACAGCCCTTTGACAGCGTAGACACGAATTAATCTATAATCTATTCTTTCTAATTAAAATTAAATTCAGCGGTATTTAAAATTCTAAATTATGGTGTTCCATAAACATTATTGACAGTCGTTCATTAATTACAGTCACATTTAGTTAAAGATGACACATTTTATAAATCTAGTTGTTGGACCGGCGACGCCGAATATAGAATCCATCGAGGGACTATAAAGACGTTTATAACAAAAAGAAAGATGGATCTTTTGGACATTTCATCATCCCAAAATCGGATGAACAGAATCCAATTCGATCGTCTCGTAAACCCCAAAGCGAAATGGCCTCACAAAAAGGAATCAAAGTGTAAAATCATTTGTGTCGGATTAAAAAAGGAGCTAGCGAACGAGCGTGAGATATACACCACTATCAATCACTTGGTGATTTATATTCTCTCACTGGGATGATGTATCACCGGCCGGGACTCCGCCGACCATCTGTAAAAGTATTTCGATAATTAACTTTTTAAATTTTGACGGACGCCTTAATTCGGACATAAAGATACACATTATGCTGCAACAGCGCGAAATTCCTTCTTGATACGATAAATGTCACATTTCAAAAGATGTCAAACCAGTTCTGTGCATCTTCGATAAATTCCGTGTATGAAATTATTTTTATTTGCTTCGATATTTAAAATCTAGTGTCAATAATGTTTGCTAACTCGATTCACTTGAGTCTTTGCAACATATATCAATGTAGACGTAAATAATGACCAATTCAGTCAAGCTGTGAATCGTAGAGAAGTATTGAGGAATTCAACATTCATCAGAAACGAGCGCGACACGCCACTATATGGCACGTCAAAATATTCACCTACAGGGGGTTGCGTCAATGGCGTTCCACTTGCCAGGCTGGAAACGAAGGTGGCCCCCTGCGGAGCGGTCGGCGTGTGCCTAACGAACTATACGCGTGATTTATTGGAGCGCCTCGGCCGGCCACCGACGCTAATTCCCTCACCAACGTGTGATACTACAAATATACGAGCTCCAGTATCACCGCTTTCCATACCTATCACTTTTAAATCATATAGCTGATTCAGTCTATTTGCATCTACTTCCCACCTTCGATCTTCAAACGTTATTATCTCGGTTTAGCTCACGGATAATCCGATTCGAAATTATATGCAATGATAAATCGAGAGTACGTACAGGTGAAATTTTCTCACAGTCGACGGCCGCTCTAACGCCGTATAATCTCGAATACTTGAGAGTAATGCACGGTTTGTATGTATATTGGTTACTACGTTAGTAGTCTCAGGAAACCTGTTTCATCTGGTCGTGCCCTCTGTACCGTACCATATAATATTATATTTGTTGGCATCCAGTATTATAGTTTCACTTTATATTTTATATTATGAGAACATGATTTTAATGATGTGAAACCGATTTCAGCAGCAGAAGTGACTAGGAATTCAAATTCCGTTTGAAAGACGTTTAAGATCACAATCATGGTTGAGACAGCGATGTGTCTTATAGATTCACGAATTTATATTTACATTTTGTTGACAGCTTAATGGTCAGATGATACTCCCATCAAAATCAGAAATTATCAACTCAAATGTTGACCACGTCGCCGCTTCTAAAAACAAAAACTAATTTAATATGCTAATGTTGGTGATGGCTCAATAAAACTAATGATAAGAGTCCATAATAATCATGATGGTATTCAAAATTGAAACAACTTTTTCTCGGGACCTGTCGTTCGGCATTCATCTAGCGTCCGCATCTCTGTATGTCAGTTTGTCTGTACGTCCATCATTACACGTGAATCATCGCCGGTATCGTGCTCGGAGAATTTCGTGAGGTCACAGTTTAGTATAGCGGTTTAGGCGCCCTGCGGTCGTTTGCCCGTCTCCGGCGAGCCAGTGCCGGTGCCTTGCTGCGAGCATCCTCAGCACAGAATGGGACGAGCGACCAGCTCTCTGTCTAACGCCGACCGTTCCGTGACCCCGCAGCTAATCACATATCTGCAAGCGTATTATGATTATCGCAAGCCTTCGTTTCTCGTACGTTGTTGTGGTCAGTGACTCTGTGCACGATGGTTTCGTTTCGTTCTCAACCGACATTATTGTTTCTTATGCACGATTTTCATTCAGATTCTCCTTATATTATTTGAATATCATTTGAGTCTATTCTATGGTTATTACCGCACGAGAATGTGGCCGCGCCAAAGTACGTACGTCTGTTACATTGCATCAACTTTATAGCTCTACGAGTGTCAGATCCCTTTCAAATAAAACTAGTTATATGCTTCTCCATGTAATTATGAACTTATAAATACAACATATTACACTATTTCGTTTCAATGCTGTATCAAGTTTTGGCCTCAATATAAATCTGAAATATTTACTTCGATAAATACAAAAACCCAAAGCACCTATAAGGTCCACTCCTCATCGACAGCTGCCTCGCTCACACATTTTCACATTATTGAAGATGTAAAATCACTGATTGTGAATTTCCAAAAAATTTAAGATCCACGTCATAGCTGTATATCATAGTTTAACAAATAAATACATTTTAGTTTTAATATTTTTAAATTTGACATGTGTTTTTGTTTTCAAACTATAAAATCGCTTACTTGCATCAAAACGATTAAATAGTTATTTGTAAATGTATGATAAGAAGCTATGATGTGTTTTTTTTCTGTTTTTGGAAAGTCACTCTGAGTTCGAAATTGTTGAGTCTGCGAGCGAGAGAGTGCTAGGGGCGTAAGAGTAGCCTTAATTGTAGGAGTTATGGAGTGGAGCAGAGAATGTATTTAATTCTTGCCACGTGCCGATATTTATACGATCTTTACCGTATTTCCTAAGAACTCTTATCTAACAGATAATTTTAATTGTTCTTTATGTTACTGTTCATATATCTCCCATGTCCGGTATATTTTTGTTAAAATATGCATCTCTGTGTGAGGTTTGTTTAAATTAACTTTAATTAACGACACTATTATTGTGTGGGATTAGCATTCCTTTTCGCTTTTAACTATAGGTTTTCTAGAAGCACAAAAGTGCATTTGTCACTTAGGTGGCGTCCACAATCGGGTGTCTAATCGTTTGCCTCATTCGTCTCTGCCCGGTCTCGTGTTAAGAAACTTTCTACATTAGTAACGTAGGAATCTCTAATCGGTATATTAGAAACAATATTTCTCCCTGTCGTAAAACTCGAGAATTTTCTAATGATATCAAAACACAACCGTTACGACAACAAAAGGCGGACGGCCGACAATTTGTCGCCGAGGTTAGTCGGATGACATGCTGTCGCGTGCTGGGATCGCGTTGAAAAATGTCGAACATAAATAACGGATTATCAACTTGTATCGAGACGTAACGAGATAGTGGTTAACAACTTAAATAAATAGGCGACAGTAAATGAAGTTACGTATTCAAAATGTTGTACAATGATGTATCATACGCACTAATGGTCCGATAGCTGGAGACTACAGTGCAGTCTTCATTAATGCTTCAATTTATAGCTTGTTATTTATGTTTTTGTGGGTCGGTCGTTTTGTCAGTCATTAGAAGTGAAATGTTAATGTAACGTGCATTATCTTGATGGGAATATTTGAGTTTGATGGAAAGGATAAGGTGTGCGTTGATATGTTACATGTGCTTTAATTGCTTCATCGTCAGGCTGATCTTTGTCTTTTGGATTTTTAACATATGAAGACATGAACATAATTCAAGAAATCCAGTTCTCTGACGGTATATATAACTCATAAACAATTAACTAGTCCAAAAACTATGTTTTTTTAAACTCATTAACTACAACTTAATATACAACTAATGATTTGAGTTGATTTTAGACTGCAAAGTTGAATGATAGCCATTAATATTGATAAATAACTTAAGTCGTTGTAAAAGATTTATCCAAGCGACTGATTACCTCAACTAGGGCATTTATTAGCATTTTTATTGAACAAGGTAGTGTAGCCAGCATTTTGGATACTTTTCCAGTGGATAGTGACTGCTGAACGACAATTTGCAACTGAATGACAATATATTTCGGTTATTTATGTTTATTAGTTATGGAAAATAGATCTATTCCGTTCTAAAATAGTGCGGTACAATTGTTTTTTCCAGATATTTTATTATTATTACACTCGTTTAAAACTCAATTGTTATTGACTGATCGAAATAGCCAGATAGATATATAGACATATTTTGTTTTTGCTATCCCTGAAGGAGTGATAGGAAAAAAGTTTAAAGAGCCTCCTAGCATAGTGGTTTTGCCGCTGCATTTTAGGCTCCTCCCAAGTTCCATTCCCGGCTGGGCAAATATTCGAATAATAAATTAAAATAAGGACAGGTAACAGGTGTCCTTATTTTCGTGTGTTCCATGATATCCCCGACAAAGGGAAACTCAACTAAGGATCTATGCGTGTAATGTATTATTTACTAACTAACTATCCACCCTGGCTTTGCACGGGTACCTAACTTCACAGAATCACACGATTGGCTAATCTGAAAATTGTAAATTTCATTGAAATCGCTTCAGTCGTTGTAAGACTTTCGGTCTCTAAGGAACATACATACTTATATCGTATTTTATATATAAAGATTTAAGTGACATAGTAATAAAAAAAAAAAGAAAAAAAAAATTTAATTAATTCTTGAATAAAATATTATTCAAGAAAGAAAAAACTAGTAAATGTCCGGAATTCACCATGGTAACCCTACTTCTCTCAGGCACTCTGTTAGACGTGGGCAAATTCTTATAATCATAAATGCCAATTTTACATCAATTCTATGAATCAAGATTATTGCTTAGCCCTATAAAATAATCATACTTCCAGCTAGAGCAGCATAATTGATGATATTTTAATTAGAATTAGTCATAGTGCCATTAAGTCCTCGTAGTTGTATTATAAATTGATTACACATAATTAATATAACATAGAAAAGTTTATGGAGTCCATGACTCAATTAAGTCAAGTTAATTAAGTTAAATTAAATCAAGTTAATCAAAAAAACGGAAAAATCTATTTATATACTATCAAATTTAATCAAAATTGATATTCTAAGGGGAAAATTAAAAAAAGAAAAGCAAGATTTATGGCCATGGACTCTACAAGAATCGGGTCTAAGAAACTTTTCAAAGTTAAGCTCAGTGGTGCACACAAGTTATAGTAGATTTTTTAGAGTCCGCCTAGGGACGTTACATCTTTGTCAGTCATTGAACCGCTAAGTAGTAGTGTATAAACTTTACTGTTCCGGACTGCAAGGCTTTATTCCCAGCGAAATTACGGTGCATAAAGAGATTTAACATTTCATATATCCGAGTGAAGAGCGCAATGCCACGCAGGATTTCGAAATTTTAAAGATACACAATTTGATTGTCATTGAACTGTTACGGGCAAGCATAACCCTTACCATTAGGTGAGTGACTAGCTCGTTTCATCACTCAGTTGCATAAAAATAAATTTAGATTATTCAGTGTAAACCCTTGCGCACGCAAAATTCGCAAATTTTTCAAGTAGATATAAGTTTCAAGTATATTCTTTTTGTCCAAACAAAAGCTTGAAATGGACTAAAAAATCTTAAATTAGACAAAAAATTGAAGTATATCCAGTAAATAAATTCAAAGATAAAGAGTCTCGAAGTGATAAAACCATTAATAAAAAGCACATATAACTCTAAACTACTTTCTTATTGATTTCAGATTAATTTATTTTCAACCTCAATAAAAATAAAGATAAGGTTTTAGCAAAGACTAATTAAAATATTTAGAATTATTTAAATATCAAACTAGTTTACGAAAAAATAACACAAAGTAGGAATTTAATGAACCGTGCGAAACTACCTATTTATAATTTGTTTAAGAAATGCAGATCTGATAACAAATTTTAAGTTTGTTTACAATTCGAAAGATACATTTTCGCATGTCATCCATGTCAGCCTTTTTGGATTAATTGCTGGCAGCCTTTCTCCACACATTTCGACCTCTCACTCAATCTCCTACTCTCTCTCTCTCCTCTCTTTCTCTCTTCTCTCTCTGCTCTTTCTCTCTAAATTAAGTCTTGTCTTCTTTCATTCTCTTGGCTTTGGCTCACCATTGTGTCATTTACGTACGGATATACCACTGGCTTTACTGTGAAGGATAACATCGTGAGGAAACCTGCATATTTCCGGAGAAGAAATTCGATGGCGTATGTGAATCCGCCAACCCGCACTGAGCCAGCGTGGTGGATATGGCCTAATCACCATTCGAAGGTAGGCTGATACCCCAGCAGTGGGATGTTTATATAGTAGTATGTCATCATGTCACCACGTCCTGAGCCATAAAACATATAACCCGTCACGAATTCCCCGTCATGAAAATATGCACAAATCTCGCCAATTGGTTCGGATCTTTGAGCCAGCCAATCGTAGAAACAAACATGAATACATTTTGATACGCCAAATCATAAGCGCCTATGTTACACGGAAACAGTTACGTCAAGTTAAACAAAATGTGTCAAAGCCACGTCCGTTTTAGCTCCTCGCCCCCGCCTAGGAGCGGTGAGTTATATTTTAAATACATTTGTTCTGCTTGTGCAATTAACTCTCAACAACTAGTTTTATTATCTTTGCACTGGACCTTGACGATATCATCTGGCTCTATCAGGCTGGCAGTCGGCCTATTAACTAGCCGACCGAAACGAAGGTCTCAGAGCCTAGGAAAACAAATTGATGCACGTTTATATAACCTCGCGACCCTTTATCTTCACTGACCTTCGAATTGCTTATACAGGGCTATAAGGAAAGGGTATGCTAAGCCGAAAGGGCTCTTTGTACTTGTGAACTTTAACTATGGGACCAAACCAGAAATCAAGAAGGAAAAAACCGCCGATCCATACATTTTGTCGAGTGTCATTGACATATTTCTATGGAATAGCTGGTGTTTTTTTCTCGATTTCAGTGTTGGTCTCATAGTGATGAGTACTATGAGCCCATTTTAGCTTAGCATACCCCGTCCTTATAACCCTATATTTGATATCAAAACTATCAGAATGCACTATTTTCTTGGAAAACTTTATGAAGATCAGATCAATTTATTAACAAGTTATTATCGAACGAACATAGATACAGACGCCTATTTGCCCCTGTAGACTTTGCTCAATCAACAATTTAAACTTCAAATGACAATGAAACATTAAATGAGCAAAATTAATTAGCACATGGTCGCAACTAACCGACCATTCAAAGAGACGTAAGTAAACTGGAGCATAACGTCCGTCTACATAGTATTTGTAGTGTATTTTCCTTATGATATAACGCAACATTTAAATTGTGCTAGCGAGCAAACTGTAAGCGACAATCGACAATGTACAGTCAATTAGACAAGTATTCAAACGAAAACAAGACTGCAACTTGTAGCCGGATATAAAGAAGAATCTAACGACATCTCGTTGGGAGGACTATCAAATCAATAGCAATCGTCCTCCCACAGATCCGTGAATCATTGTATATTGAAACATCTGTTTTACATTTTTTAATCTTGCAGTGTACTAAAAAATAAAAAAAATATGCGAATAAATTAAAATTGAAAAAAAAAAAAAAACCACATCTCGTAATCGTAATATGTTTGTGTATCTTGTGTGAGCTTCTACTGCAGGGCACAATTGCCAGAAATTTAGGTGCAGCCATCTCGCTAATGCATTTGAAGTTTTTTTTAAGGCGCTTTGTTTGAAGTGACTACATTACTTAATCAGGTGCAAAACTACAAGTACAAATTACTACAAATTTTGCACAACGATAGTCTAACTATAGGCCTACAGTTTCGAAAAATAAAAAAAGCTTTTTTTGTAAAATAAGGGTAGCTCCCATACATGTAAAGGGGGGGGGGGGTAAAATACAAATTTCGCTGCACCCCATCATGTTGGGTGTCATTGAATATTATAGGTCTCTGTAAGGTGACAATTTTGACAGAATTAAAAAACATAATTTTATATTAATGCTGTCAGACATGTAAAGTAGGGCCAAAAAATATTCGCCTGTACCCCACATGTGGGATATTTCACACATTGAATAGGTCTTTTAAAATGATGTTAAGGTTTCCTATACCATTTTTTTATCAAACGTACTGCTTGCGAAATATGGGCCGACAGAGTTGCTTGTGCAATGTATTCCCCCCCCCCCGCCATTTCTAAACTATGCATCTCAGAAACTTGTTATCTTCCATGTTGATAGATCTTAGTAAAAACTTTCTTTTAAAATTATTTCGGGTAACATGTGATAACTACTTTTTGAGTTATGCTGTTATAATGGATAAAAACTTCAAACATCCTACGCACCTATGGAACCCTACTAAGCATGGCCCGACATGCTCTTAACAAGTTATTTTAAATTTAAGAGTATGCATGATACAGCATCAAAGACAAATCTTAGAAGCAATGCAACTGTTTATCGTTTCCTCTACAATCTGAGTCGCTAGCAAATAATTCACTCTGTAATTTGTATTACACGTAATGTTATTTATCACAGACTCTATCGTATTACGATAAAGCGACTTTTCATTTACCCGGCTTGAGGGTATCAAGCTATTGCATTTGATTTTCTGCGTACGTGCGTCTGATATTTAATTTTAAAAGGTTGTTCTTAGATAAGGACCGAAAATCTAATCACCGAAACAATGCAAGTTTTATTTATTGTATCCATTGATATGGGCACAATATTACACTGATATTCTATAATCATTATCATCATCAGCCATAAGGCGTCCACTGCTGAATATTGGCCTCCCCTTTAGAGCGCCACACCGACCTACAACGGGCCACTTGCATCCACCTGTTGCCCGCGATTTTCACAATGTCGTCGGTCTACCTAGTGGGAGGCCTACCTACGCTGCGTCTTCCGGTTCGTGGTTGCCACTCAAGAACCTTTCTTCCCCACCGGTTATCGGTTCCTCGAGTGATGTGGCCTGCCCATTGCCACTTCAGCTTGCAAACTCTGAAAGCTATGTCAGCGACTTTGGTTCTTCGACAACGAATTACCTCGTTCCGGATTTTATTCTTTAATATTATAGTAATTTGCAATTGCTTAGACAAGTATTTATCTTTAATTTCAAAATCATTTTCGCGCTTTCATTTGGCGTTTTTAGTTACGCATATACCAACTTAAACAACTAAACTTAAAATACCACTCGTTGATACCAACAATAATAATTACTTTAAGATTTTCATCAGTCTTACCCCCGAATACTGAAACGTTTGTTAACTTTGACAACGGATTAATTCTAATACTGCCTTTGTCTGGCACTAAGCAAATGACAAAGGCAGCAATAGCCTTAATCTGTCGTCAAAGTTAACAAACGTTTCAGTATTCGGGGTTTAGTCACATCGGTTTTAAAGTGGCTAGCATGATCTGACCTGACATCGTGTGAAAGAAATGGCTATATATAAGATTCTGGGGAACTACAGGGAGCAGCTATAACCTTAGTAGTTTGTTTCTTTTGCTCCCGTGAAATTCAAGTCTAGCAGTCCCTGTCACATGATGTCTGGTCAGGTAATGTAGCGAGGCATTTAGTATAAATACAAAAAATACTTGCTCAAAGCGGTACCAAAGATAAAGCTAAGAAAACAGTTCTTTTACAAAGTACTTACCGTCTTTTAAACTTGTCGGTCCTTAATCCAAACAGAGAAAAGATTGCTAGCAATATTATAAATGGATCGTTTAATCGGCTATTCACGTAAATAGGCCATACGTGTTTTGATTTCGGAATAACATAATAATTTAAAACTTTGGTTCCACATGCGTTTCGTAATATCCTAAAATTCTCGTTTCTCTAAGCGTATATGAGATTAGATAGAGTATTTTAGAGTTCTTACTTTTTGTTTTCATTAATTTTATCTACTAATGGCGTCGATTCCGTTGTGCCACTCACTAACTAAACTAATCTGAGAGGGCTTAAATTAACTGCGTCTCTTTTCGTTTCAATTTATAAGAAAATTAACAATTTAAAAGCAGTCAAATAAAGGTTAGCTTAGAAAATGGTACAACAGGACTTCATTAGGTCAAATTTCTCGGGAAACTTTAGTCTGTCTTAAACTTTTAGATAAATATCCGCAGGTTTTATACTCGGAATGACCCAGGGGCGGAGGACTGTCATTAAATACCTAATTATAAATTTACAGTTAGTTTTGCTCCGCTGTATAAGGGTAGGGTCTTTACCTAGTCGCGTCCTTAGTTGTCTTGCTCGCGCATTTTCACGTTCTCGAAGATACAAAATAGCCAAGTGTGAATTCCCAAAAGTGTAGTAGTATTCATGTCGTAGTAGTAGATGTCGTATGTTGCACTTATCTGTATATGATATGATTAAAAATGAATTTACGAAACTTTCATTTTTATTCTTTTCTTGACGGAAAAAAAAACATCAAAAAAATAAAGATATCAAAATGAAAAGTAATGATATATAGATACAACATTCATTACCACCATCATCATAAACAGCCTTCATTATCGTACTGCTGGGTTTGGGCCTCTTTCTTCCAGTGCAGTCTGTCTGTCGATTCCAGTGTCATCAATGTGCAATCGGGTCCAGATTTGACCCGTGTTTTTTTAAACAATATTATACTAAAAACAAACGCCTGCAAACGTTCCAGTGCTGTTAGTACAGTGTGTGCACTTGTGCAGTGCGCAGTGCAGTGCGTGCAGTGCACAGTGCAGTGCGTGCAGTGCACAGTGCAGTGCGTGCAGTGCACAGTGCAGTGCGTGCAGTGCACAGTGCAGTGCGTGCAGTGCACAGTGCAGTGTTAATCGGTGGAAGAACTACAATTATACCTCTTCAATCATCGATATAGGATGTAAACTTTTACGTTTCTTTTACTTTTTCGATCACATTCGGTGACCTTTATCAAGGAAAGCTAAGCGTGACACTCGCGCGACTTCGTTTTGCCTTGCCACTGAATGTTATCGAAACTATAGTCGGAATAGCCGACTCAATTTAACGTGAGTATTCCCGTTTTATTAAAACAAAAAAGAGGTTAATGTTTTTGGGGTGTATGTAAGTAAATATGTTTGTGTGTTCCTATATGACCTCCTGTAGCCTGAACGGCTTGACCTATTGTGATGAGGCATTCATTGGATTCCTAAATGTCCGGAGTAAAATAGTTTTATTTTGCAGTGGGTTTTTTTATTTTCTTATATAGTACTTAGTATTACTTGTTATTTTTGATGTCGATGCATTCTATCTTCGTTTTTTGAACCTACATTTATTAGTGACCAAGGGGCGCGTATCGCGACTTTTTGAGCTTACTCGGAATTTCAGCGCAGTTGCATGCGCCATGTTTACGAATAGGCGGTTGACAAAAACGAATCTGTAGGGATAAGTGGAAGTAAATCTCCATGAATCCCAACCAGAAAATATAGGTGGAATAAAAATCCACTTTTCCCCACCAGGGGAGATACGTTGGTAGAGACTAGTGGAATAGTCCACAAATACCAGGAATCCATTGAAGCATAGTAGAAACCGCATTTTAAATGTATTCGCTTGTTCTCAATGGTTAATGAAATCGCAACAATCTCTACGGATTAAGTATTTATTAATTTTAGAGATTTATAAAAAAAAAACGCCCATAAACTTTATATTTTATTAATTGTCAACATTTCCTAAATATGATTTAATTTATGTCTAACTAGCAGCACCCCGCGGTTTCACCCGCTGTTCTACAGAAACCGAATACTTTTCCGAGATAGTAGCATATGTGTTAATCAAGGGTGTGAGCTACCTGCATACTAAATTTCATTCAAATGCTTTCAGCCGTTACAGGGTTGATCGGGAACAAGCACACATACATACTTACACACTTACACACAAACTTTTGCATTTATAATATTAGTGTAACATAACTAGCTGCGCCCCGCGGTTTCACCCGCTATTCTACAGAAACAGAATATTTTTCCGGGATAAAAAGTAGACATTGTTCTAATTCAGGGTGTAAGCTACCTCCATACCAAATTTCATTCAAATCCGTTCAGCCGTTACAGAGTTGAACGGGAACAAACACACTTACACACTAACACAAACTTTCGCATTTATAACATTAGTGTGATTAATTGTCAACATTTCTAAAATATGAGTTACTTACATATATCTCCTACTTATTATCATATACTTCCTATGGCGATCCGTTATCAAGTAGCCATTTAATTTATTTCTAATATAAACATTGATAATTTTCACTTAATCTGGTGAAGTATGCGCGTGACCGAGGCGACGTTTTAATTTAAAAAACACGAGAGAAATCCAAAATGAGACGTAGCCATATGCAAATGATCGCTAATGGATCTAGTAATATTAACGTTACGGGAAGCCCACTCATATCTACGCTACTTTACATTAATTTCCATTAATTCCATTCATAAAATATGACGATCGATATTCCACGTTAATAAGAAAGTGTTAAGATCGAATTGGTTTTGTGGAATTTAAATTGTAATTAGTGGTCGTTCAAACAATCGCTTTGTCTGGAGTCGCGGCGATCATCGATAATCGAGACGGCTAGTGATGTGAAGTGGACGTCGCGTCGGTCGAGCGGCGAGCGGCGAGCGGAACGCAGCGGAGATGTATCGGCAGATAGCGTAATGACGCGCTATTAGGCGAGGTGTCGACGGCGTGGGAGAACTCTCGGCCTACATTTCCTTCTAAAACCGGCTAATCACGCGCGCAATTACTCTAATTCAAACGGAATTATTCCAGCGATGTAACACTTTAATTGAATTGTTGATGTAACCTGTAATTCATGCGTGCGTGTTCCGATGATTGATACCGTCATATTTTGTTGGTATATGTCGATATTGTTCACGTGAACCCACCGATCATTATTTTAGTTTGTTGTAAAATAAACTGCGGGATCGTGCAGTCAGAAAATGAGAGAATTCCAGTCAACTTGTCGACGAGATAAAAAGTAATAATACAACCTGTTTACGCGTTTATTTTCTTGTCTTCGTACTGACAAAAGGTTAAAAAGAGGGCAAAAAAGAGCCGCGCGTGCGCAAGCATTCGTTCTTGCCGCCGAAAAACGTGGAGCGTTCGAAAATCGGAATTCTTCGCGCGCTACGGATTTTTGTACCGTGTCTTAGAGCTGCGGTATATCCGAATTCCGAACGATCACTCGATTAACCGCGATCACTCGATTAGCCGCGATTCCGCGGTTTCACGTCGATTCGTCTCGCGTTGTACCGATGATTTGTGGCGTCACGATCTTTGGAATGCCTCGTTGTTATATGAAACAACAGGCATTTTTTCATTCGTTTCGATTGCTCTTCGATCAATCAAACTAAACAAATATGTTTTTTAATGTTCTATCGAATTAGTGGCCATTGTTACGGTTTTTACATAGCTATCGATTCGTATTTAAATATTTTCATTACCTCATCTTAAATAAAAAAATATAATTTGTATGTTATTTTTAAGCAGATTCTAATCTTGTAACTTTGACTAAATAGCAGCTAATATTTTGCAAATAATGGTATTTAAGTATCTCATATATTCACGAGCTAATCGTGATTTATTATACCTGATCATTGATTAAAACAATAAATTTTATGAGACGTCAAGAATTCAAGACGCATAATTATTAGCCATTTTATTCGATTTCATATCAATCGATATCAACTGTGATGACATCCTCGCAATCATCGGATTTCGGAAAAATGACATAATTCGAATAAGGTCAAGGGCGAAACAATTTTTATCAAAATACTTTAATCAACATAATAAAACAGCAATTCTTATTTCTCAAATTGACTTTTCATTACCCGGCTGATAACTGTGTGATTCGACGATGTAGTCTCGATGAAAGACTTGTTTAGAAAAAACCGATTAACTTACATTGAATTATGATGCACGCGGTACATAATAGCGCAATGTTTAAACACCGTACAACTTTCATTCTATTGCCGGGAAATTTTTGCTTTGCTTTTTGCTAGTGATACCTTTTTACCGATATCCGTTGGGGAAGAAAGGTTCTTGAGTGACGACCACAAACCGGAAGTCCACTGGGTGGACCAACGACATTGTGAAAGTCGTGAGCAAGCGGTGGATGCAAATGGAGGATTGTGGTTCAGTGTGGCGCTGTAAGAGGGCCTGTATTCAGCAGTGGACGTCGTCCGGCTGATGATGTCGACCATTTTTAAGTTCGACTTTGACAGCATTCAGAATTATAGCCTTATATAACTTTATAATAATATATAAACTGCCCAAGCAGGGGGTAATGTTTTGGGGTGTATGTAAGAGTGTGTTTTGTGACCAATTTTTACGATTTTCGGAGTATCATAAGCTACATTTTACAGTTGGGTTTTATTTTTCTCTTTTAATAATGATTCTTGTTCATGTTCTTACATATAAAACATGAAACGCACATGAACAAGAAGGTACATAAACATATATAACGTGTTTATACAGAACATGCACATAAAAAAGTAATATTACCTAGTATTTATATTCTCTTTGATATTACCGCTGTCAGTGTCAAAATGACTCAACAGCATGAATTTCATAGTAGACATTTTAGTAGCATAAACCACAAGAGCCATAATTCCAGAGTTGAATCATTTAAAGTTTCAATTACACAAGTTTTTGTGGCTTATTTTACTCTGATCACAAACCGTCTCCACCAAGGAAGCTATATAAAGCAGCGCGCACACTGGGCCTGTTGTTAAGACGCCCGTAAAACATTGACGGCGCGGCGCCGTAATAGGTAATGAAGTCGTGCATGCTAATTACAATGAGTAGCTGCGTGTAATTTTATTGGTGTTATATGACCCGAATTATGTTGTTCACTCCCCTTTCGACTGGAGGAATTATGAAATAGATGCTAATAATAGCTTTTCTGTAAAGATTGATATTATAATTTATTGGACTTAGCTTGCATGTTGTTGAAAATTAAAATACAACAAATGCGCGACAACAAAATAACAAGAGCGACGATGTGGTCTACGATGGAGCATGCATGCCCATGGGATGCCTATTCACTCTTGTCTTGAAGATACCTTGGTTGTACTTGTACTTGCTTCTACTCCTGAGCAGTTCGAACTAAGGAGTTCCGACGTAAGGATGGTGGTAGTGTAACGACTGCCTCGATGACCTATGACGGAAATTGGATGACGGAATCAGCCCCTATAATTAAGTCACATTCTGTAGAATGAAAGCGGTAAAATATATAGTGCTTATTTTCTGTGGTAATCCGTTTAAGTAATTCCTTTTATACTCCACCGACTTAAATTTGGTGTCCCAATCATCAAAGAAGCCCATTAAATTGATACTTAATCTATCTATAAAGCACAACAATATCGAACATATTATAAAATATTACACTACAGATTAATTGATCGTAAATGTACGCTGAAAGCTCGACTAAAACTATCGATCATTACCCGAGCTCCAAACCAGATTATATTACTTCATTAAGGTCTTAATTGAGGTGTTTCTGTTGTTTCAGCCGTGCAGAGAGGGCGGGTGCCTCCGACGCAACCCCCAGGGCTGGCTTTATCTGGCCAGTTCTCAGGTCTCAACGGAGATCCTGCCGCTGGCCTGAACAGCCATCCATACCTCTCCTCCTATATCTCTCTGCTACTCAGAGCAGAACCTTACCCAACGTCGCGATACGGCCAGTGCGTCCAGCCGACCAACGTAATGGGAATCGACAATATCTGCGAATTGGCTGCGAGGCTACTGTTCTCCGCGGTGGAATGGGCGCGGAATATCCCCTTCTTTCCCGAACTCCAAGTGACAGACCAAGTTGCGCTGTTAAGGCTCGTCTGGTCGGAACTGTTCGTCCTCAACGCGTCTCAGTGCTCCATGCCGCTACATGTGGCCCCTTTACTCGCCGCCGCTGGATTGCATGCATCCCCCATGGCGGCGGACCGAGTAGTCGCCTTCATGGACCACATCAGGATCTTCCAGGAGCAAGTGGAGAAGCTGAAAGCCCTTCACGTGGACTCTGCGGAGTACTCCTGCCTGAAGGCGATCGTCCTCTTCACGACAGGTAAAATTTTGGATAGTCTTTTTGGGGAGGCGCGGTTGTTGCTTTACAGGGTGGCTGGTGCTTACAACAATGTAAGCAACTATGGGGAGTTGATAAATTTGGTGAGGACTCATTTAGATGCGTATGCTGAGGCCACAAGGGCCCAGCAGCCTCCCCCGGCGCCGCCACCACCTTCCGCCGCTTCGTCAGGGTACTATTCAACGTTGGACGCGTCGCTTGGAGTCAACTCCTCGCTGTCTTATGGGAGCTTTTTATCCACCCCTCCGAGACTTCCCGCAAATTATACGAGTAGTCCGCGAATGGGAGAAGCGAGCACATCATCTCCTTTCAAGCTATGGGATAATAAGCTCCTGAAGACAGACCAGGGTTGACGCCTTGTTTGGGGGAAAGGGCACGTATTTGTGGTGATGGCGAATGCGTTTGTCACTGGGCAAGTTGATATATTTCCCGCGTATTTAACCGTATACGACGTGTGTTTAGGACGTTTGTTTGTGGGGATAATAACTCTCTCTCCTCGATGCCTCGATTCGTGGAGTTACGACTTATTGTTCTCGTGTATCGGAAATTCTCGAATAAACATGGAGATTCTCGCACTCGAAGATACTCGATAGGTACTCGACGGTCCGCGAATCAGTTGTGATATAATTTAATTTGAAAACGTATAATATGTATATAGGCCTCGTTTAGACGCGTTTAGAATCGCGTTATAGTGTTATTTTATTTATTTGTAGATATTAGAGATAAACTAACATAAATAATGAATATACGCGCGTAATTTATTACTAATTTATTTCGTTTCATTTCACTTTATTTCATTACCTTCAGAGCATTTATTATTTTAGTTTTAGTTACTTTTTAGTTCATTACACGCACATGAAAGCACACACCGATGTAGCTACATACACTATACTTTAATGTTGGTTTTTTTACAGTGTATCAAGTAAAGCTAATCTTGTACTTCTAAACACAGCTAACATAATTAATTATGCAAAGCTCCCATTACAAACGATAGATTCCTATCTAGTTACAAGAATGTTGGCAACACCAAGCCCTGTAACTTCAAGTTTTACTACATATTAAAAGCAACGACTAATTTTAATACTTCGTATAATTTTACAACGTCTTAAATAAAGTTGGAAGGGTTGTTCTTTATCGTTTATATGAAGGGGTCTGTGATGGTCACATTAAGTTCACTCTAACTTGGTTTAAGTCTTCTGAAATTGATATTTTATAGTTTGGAAAAAGGTTACGGTTCTCGCTCGTTTTAAATAAATAGTTCCATATTTGCTAAATCAGAGATAGTACTTATAAGTTCAGAGACAGCCTTGTGGCTCAGTGGGTGGATTTCCACCTTCTGATCTATAGGTTGTGGGTTCGATTCCCACCCAGGGCAAACATTTGTATGATGAACATGGATGTTTGTTCTTTGTCTGGGTGTTTATTTTCTAGTATGTTTGTATTCTATGTTTGTATTTACAAAAAAAATATAGGTATTCTATCAGTTATCTGGTTCCCATAGTACCAGCCTGCTTAGTTTGGGGCTAGGTGGCGCTGTGTGTGAAAAACATCCACCTATCCACCATGCACCAATAACCAATTCTGTGCAATTGACATATTTTTTCTCATATGTTCATCCCGAGAGTAAAAGAGACTAGATCAATAAAAACATAGAGAATAAACTCCCTCGACTTGTGCAGTCCACATGCTTACATCATTTCGACTTCATACTCTCCAGCCCATTGTTCACTCTCGTGACTACCACAACACTGTCAGAGCTACTAAACAGAGAATAAAACAAGTTAGAGACACGTCACTCCTGTCCATTTTACCCAGATCTGTCGGTTTTATCCCGAAGTTTTGCCTGCTGAAGACTGGAGAGGTCTGTGTTGAATGGCCGTTGGACAGTGCCTGGGGGTATGTTGAATATGCATCGCCAATAAATGTAGTTTTATCCGAGCTAGGCAACTTTCTCTGCGTTCGAGTTGGAACGGTATAATAGTTAGAGTTAGTGTGGATTATCACGGATCGATGACGTAACGTGGTTAGTATGGGACGCGTCTGAGATATAATGGTGTCGATTCTTATGTGCTCACATACTAAGCCAATCTGAAAGGACTAAAGTTATCCGCAGCTCTTTGTACTTCAATGCGCGAGGAAAGGTTAGCAATAATTTCAAACCTTGCAAATTTAGTTTAGTTTAGAAAATGGCACAAAGAAATCGACACCAATATACGCACAGTCTAAGTATAATGATAATGAGTAATTCTTTAAAAGCTCGTGTCGATATTTAGTTTCAATTTTCAAAGAACAACCTTTGCCATGATATTTATGCGACAGGAATTTATATATAATGATGCTTTGACGTGATTCTGTTTTAACAATTTCTAAACTAAACTAAACTTGACAGCTCTAAATTTATTACCATCCTTTTTACAAATATTGAAAAAGAGACTGATAATTTTAGTCCTGTCAGATTATGTTAGTTTAGTGAGTGGCACGATAGAATCCGACGCCGTTAACTCACGTTTGTAAAAGTAGTGATTTGAACTTGATGGTTTGGAGCCATTAGAACATTATAGGTATACTCAAAATATTTAGATGGATAAATGAAAAAGTTACATTAAAGCTACAGAGGAAAGGTACATATTGCGATCTAATTGGTGGGTAGTTCAGTAACATGAACGTTTTTTGCATGCTGTGTGTTTATGGGTACAGAATACTGCTAATTTATTTATATAAAACATAGATATAAATATATATTTTATATTCTCTAATGTAGCATGGAATATCGCGAATAATGTTTTTTTTTTTTTAATATCTATTTTATGTTGGGTATTAAAAAAAAAGAAAAAAAAATTATAGTTGACAAGTCTGCAATGTTAAAAAAATTCATGACGTTTCCCTTGAGAGCAGATTGACGACAAAAAAAGGAAAAGAGATAAGTAATGGTAGTTTTTTTTTAAATCCTGCATGTACCTCTTTATTAACTAAGAAAATACATACAAAATACAACTACCTAAACTACTTAGCCTACTACATAAAAATATCGGTTGGATTATCCAGAGACCATTAAAGATCTATATATAATCCAAATGTCCAAGACCACCAATTGGCAGCGTACCCAGCATGCTGGCGGCATTACATTAAATATTATTACTTATCTCTTTTTCATTTGAGTCTATTACAATATCAACGAGATAGAAGCAATTTGAATCCTGTCTATAGTTGAGGACAGACCATTTGGCGATATACAATCTTACCAATTTCTGCATAAAATGGCGCGGCCTTCTTTACCGATATCGTTCACAACGGCTTCATATAAATGCATGGAAACCTTCACTAGGCAACTATGGGAATATAGTTGCATTCACTAGTACATTGCACAATACTACATATGATTTAAGAGCCTATAAAGGGAATACGATGAGCGTATATTGAATCATGACTTTATGTGAAAGGTAATAAGGTGGAAATGCTGGGGGCGTTTGTCCCTGTTTTATATGTAGGTAGGTTCCTATTTTTATATGACTAAAAACTCCTTTTTTTGGCGTAAATTACAAGTACTAGCTGTTGATAAATAGATTATACGATAAGTTCATCAGAATAGACAATCATCTATTTAATATAAAGGACAAATATTATTTGAAAATCATAGTCTACATGGAAGTTTTTCTTGTAAAGTTGACCTAGAAATTTATTCAATTTTTTTGTTATATCTTTTTTATTTTAGTTATTATTTGATTGTAAGCGGCCAATTCGTGATCAGTAGAATCAATAGTGTTGGTTTAAACTTATTTTAGAAAATGTTATTCCATCTGCCTTTAATTTCGCCTTGCCCCTCCTATGTAAAGTCCTAAGTACGTCCTCGTGTCTATAAAATATTCCTTACGTTTACGAATTAAGCTTAGTCACGCTTGACGCGTGATCGTATGCATTACACATTCGAAGATTTATAAACTTTAAAGTTATTGGTTTGCCAAGACATTCTACCTAAACACTACAATTTCAGTTTCACCGGAAAAAAAACATAATTAAGAAATCCATATTGTTTTAGCGAAAAAGCATTTAAAATTTAACATATGGTTTATTTCTACGAAATTTGACATTAGCCAAATGATAAATGCGGATTTGTGGTACAATTTTTTTGGTACATCTCACTTATCATTTAACCAACAGTAAAGTAGGTCATCGAGGTAGATTATTCTGGTGTAGGTATAGAATATACAAGTAGTTATGTACAATATTGTGTTCTGATCAGACTATCTGTGTTGTGTGTTCAAATTCACGGCCTTCCCTTGTTTATGTTTTGTTTTTTTGTCGGACTATATTCAAGAGAAATAGTAACTATTTTTCAAGTCAATTTAGCTCTTTTTCACGCCTTGAAGCAAAAATAGATGCAGAGAATTTTAATCCTGTCAGATTATTTCAGTTTAGTTGTACAGCAGAATCGACACATTAGTGTACGATTCTACATTAGTAGAATCGCTCAATTCGCTAAATTCAACCTATTTTTAGACTATCGTGTACTTGTTTAATATCAGTCATAGTTGAAAAAAATACATCTTAATATACTCAACGCGAACACGTAGGTCGTCTGTCAAAAAAGGTCAATGTTGACTTGCTTTGGGAATACAGTCCTTTATGTTTTAGATTGTTGTCAGAATATAAATGATTAACACTGAGATATCAGACGTTCTTATAAAATGCATCCAAACTGACCTAAACATTATTTTAATACGTTAACACGTCAAAAACAAAGAGTACATGCTTAAACTCTATCCTGCAGCCAGACAGTCAAACTACATCCTTCCTCTTCTAACAATAGCGTGTCCTCGTAAGAGTGAGTAGGAAGTACGAGGTTTTCATATAACGGTACAGAGTTCGTGATGCAGAGAGCTGGGGTCGAGTCACGATTTTCAAAAAGTGCCGGACGGTCGGGAAGCATGCCTGCGTTCCAAGGCTTTGGCGCAAGGTGTAGGAAAAGGTGATTTAAACCCGTTGATATCTACAGATTAATGTAAATTGAAGACTATTTTGATTACACCTTTATTTATGGCTCTTTGGAAGTACCAGAAGAGTTGATTTGAAAAATCTTACTTATGAAACTATTTCATACACATGAAAAAAAGGAACCAATTATACCTACTCGGCTTAATAAACATGTAAAAATAATGTATTAACCAATTTTTTTTTTCTGATATAAAATCACAAATTTATCACTAGCTTCTTTGTAGGCAGAGTTTCAAATCGATATCAACTTTCGATGACAAATCAAATTTAAATTCTAAGACCGACTTTACAAGCCTAATTTAGTTCATTGTTGAATCAAAACTGAATTATGTTACGTCAATGGACATCCGAAGAGGGCAATCACCCGCCATTGTCGATTACTTACTTGCAAATTTCTTTTGAACAGAAAAAAGCGTGAATTTTTATATTCAAGTATCAAATGACGCATTAAAATGATCTTATTGCGTGTTTCTGTACAAAAAATAGTAAGTAAGTGTTTATCTACAGGAGAACGGGAATATTCAATTATTCATGTCAATTTGTATGAACGTGTAAAAATCTGTGTGGTTACAATAAATAGAATAGACGATGTATGACTATGACTAGTTTTATCATTAACACGATCAATGGATTTTATGTCAGACACATGGGTAGCATACAAAGGTGTCAAAATTATAACAACTCTCTTTTTTCGTCATCGGAGGCTAAAAAAAAAATGACACATGAAAAATTAAAATGCAAAATATATTTATTAGCATAAACATAAGCTTAAATTAGGATATAATATCATCATCATCATCATCAGCCATAAGACGTCCACTGCTGAACATAGGCCTCCCCCTTAGAGCGCCACACCGACCGACAACGGACCACTTGCATCCACCGGTTACCCGCGACTTTCACATGTCGATATAATATAAAATAAATAAATTTGTAACACACTTGGCTTACACATGACTCTACATATTAAAAAAAAACTTATATTTAATTTATGACCGTTAAGAACATAATTAAACAATAAAAAAACCGACAATTATTTTTCAAATGATTTAGAAGGAGACAATTTGATTTCTGTACTAAATTCAACATTATTAAACAACATTTATAAATATGTTCTCCACATCTCCGGAACCCTAGTGTATGTTATTTATATAGTATTTCTCTTAAAAATAGGTAATAATATTTTTAAGGATCGTAAAGTACAGATTTTTTTATTGCTTCACTAGATCTAATCTATGATATAATTAGATCTATTTAATCTACCTAGTTAAGTACTTCTTGTAGCTTTCCTGACTAGCCCGTCCTTGTTCTATCTCTTTTCATCTGCTCGCAGAAGTGTATGGAGCTGTCTTTTTCTCTATTTAACCCTTTAATTCATCTCCATTCAAATATGAGTCAAATAATCATCTTTCCGTCTCGGGTTTAACCATGTTTAACTTTAAAGATAAGCCACCGCGTATTGTAGCCTCACAAACCCTAACCTTTTTGCGTCACCGACCAATCTGATAAGCTGACAAACGGATGATTTCTGAACGTACAAAATAAGCAGTAACACAAGTTTAATCAACAAAGGTTTTCGTTAGTTTTCACACACTCAGAGCTATACTCACACGTGTGACAACAAATATCTAATGTTCAACTCTAATGTGTACTATGAAATAAGTAATTATGCTCACACAACCAATTATGAAAAGGCAGAAAAGGCTTGTTCTCCCTCCAAAAACCTACTCTGTTTTTTTCAAATTGTGAAAATAGGAGGCAGGGTTCGGGGGTAGTTCTATACACATTGTAAAAAAAATTGGGGCTTACCAAGATTGAATATGGTCCGCGGACAGAAATCCAAGCGACGTCACTATATACAAAAAAAATATATATATAACCAGAATGCTCTAAGAAATTTAACTAAGCAAGCCTGGGTTATTATGTTACTATAGTCAAAATTAGGTCTTAGGCTAAGTCCTAAGGCTACCCAACCAACTCGGTTAGTGTCTGCGATACTAAGAGCACTCGTGTGCCTAAGTAACGTTTTTGGTTAAGAAAAAAACGCAATATCTTTATTAGCTGGCTTTGGCAAGAATTATACATACCTTACTGCTGATAAAGGTATTACACTTATCGTCCTGATTAATATTTCCATTCATCAACTTGGGGTTAAAGCTTTCAAATGAAAAACTACCGTTTTACGCGCTGCGTGTTTACATTTTCAATTCAATTATTATAATCAGTTACGACATTTCCTAACTGTATCAGTCAACTTTCTGTAACTTTTTTGTGTAACTTTCTGGTGAAAATTTTGTAATTTTGTACAAAATGAACACAATAATCATAGTTTGGTAAAATTTATGGGTATGTCCTAAGACTACGACCAGAACTGCTGGAGGGCGGGCAGCAAGGTCCTCTTAGTAAACGGTGAACTTCTGCGATCTCCAAGCCGCCTGCTCCCAATAGGGCTTCCAGTAGTGGACGTCTGTGAGCTGATAAGAAGAATTTTGGTAAAAGGTATTGGCGTCCAAAATACCATTGTTTCTAAATCCTGTCAGCCATTAGTTGGTTTAGTTTCAGAGTGTCAGTTTTATTTTAGTCCAAAAAATATCTGAAAATATAAAAATAGTCATCATCGTCAGCCAAAACACGTCCAATGCTGAAAAATGGCCTCTCCATAGACCGCCACACTGAAAGACAATCTGCCATTTTCATTCACCGGTCGCACGCGAGTTTTACAATGTATCGTTAGTACACCTAGTGGGAGGCGTACCTATGACGCGTCTATCAGTTAGTAGTCTCCACAAAAAAGGGTATACTTTAAACCATTTCGAGTTATTTCTACGATATTATAAGACACGCTCTGTGCTTTCACGAATCGATATTTTGAAAACATGCCTTTGGGCTTTAAATATATAAAATATTCACAAATTTTTAAGCACATGAATTTAAATAAAATGCAAACCCATTCGCTGCGACCCATCGAGCGTAAAGTTTATTTATATTGAATATTTTATTGACCATTGTTAGCAGGTCACCAATAACAGGGACAATTTGTTTTGTCACGGCACAAGAAATACTTCCGATGTAATGCTATATTTATAAAATTAATAAATACCTACATATTTTCGTTTTCATAAGCGATAACATTATATGCACACTTTTATACATATATTATGGTAAAATGCAAAAAATTACAAAAATTCAAGATAAAGTTTATTTAGATACCAAAAAGTTTTTTTAAATATTAAATGTTGGTTAATTCAAACGAGCGTAAATTAAAAAAGGAAGGGATGGTCAAAAAGAGATTGCACTTAAATAAAACCTTAGAGCAACACAGCTTTGGCCGTTCGTTCTTGGGCGCCATAAATATTTTATCTTATTTTTTTTTAAAGGTTAAGTGACAATTGATATCGATTGTCCCAAAGGTAAAAAAATCGAATAAGTATAAAAAATTTTTTTTTATTGTTTTCAAATAATACTTTTTCGATTAGTGTGTAAATCAAATGTTAATCGAGAAGAGTGCCAGCTGATATCGATTGTCCCAAAGGTAAAAAAAAACTTACAAAAACAAAAAAATAGGTAGAATAAGTATAAAATTCTTTTTTTTTATTGTTTTCAAATAATACTTTTTTAAATAATTTTTATAAATCAAATGTTAATCAAGAAGAGTGCCAGCTGATATCGATTGTCACAAAGCCGGAGGACGCTGTGGAACTGTGGGGTCGAGGAGACAATACAAGCGGGCTGCGGTCACAGATGTTGTTTATCGTTCACCACTCCAATCTTCCCTCCTGGTTTTTTGGGTAACGCAAAAAAAGAAGAAAGTGAAAAACAGATTACAATGAAATTTTGACTGGGATTGAAATTTTAGTGAAATCTCAGGGTGACGAGCGCAATGCCTTGCCGCGCAGGTTTTTAAACTGACGAAGTTCCAAATTCTTGGTGGCACTGAACTGTTATGGGCAAACGTGACGCTTAACATCAGGTGAGCGACTTGTTCGTCTCGTCACGCAGTATCAATGAACGATGTAATCGTACTCGTAAAATTAGGTGTTATGTATGTATTTCAACGTTGTACATCGCAGTCGTAAAACCATGTGTATAAATTTATTAAATTAATTGATGTATTTAAATGAAGTAGTATAGCTCAAGTCACTTCGGACGCAAAGAGGAGCTAACGACACCTGATTCTTCAAAATCGGTCAAGCCTTTAAGGCTAAAGGAGGTAATATAAGAACACAAAAACATACAACTTACATAAATACTTACACGCCTAAAGGCGGCCCTGATTGCAGATTATACGAATTCCTGTTTCTCTTGTAACTGTACGAATATAAAAGATTTTTTTCCTATCATGCACATCTAAAAAGGAGCTAAAAAATATGCACACACTTCATTGTGCTGTGGAGCGGCCACTATTCAATAAAAACCCGTGTGTCACCCGCAGCACAGAAGAGAAAAAATAATTACTTTTCTATTTAAACAAGTCTTAATCAAGTCCGTCTAAGTCTGTCTAAGTAAGTCCTTACTGAAGTGGTAGAGACTTTACAAGAAATTTCTATAAAGTTTTGGAAACAGGTCGTATATCTTTCTCTTTTCTGTGACCCGCAGCATGCTTTGTGGAATGGAGTATACCAAACTTGACGTCACAGACAATTTCATAGGATATTTTCCCTACAAACACTAATTTGTACATACAGCCTTCTTACACTAGCCCGTCACTGGGGCGTCAGATATGCAAATACTCCGACAGATATCGAGATAACTTTTTAGCCGATGTTTGTTCTCCGAGGGTGACCGGCATTAATTCAATTACGTGCCGACTCCCGTTAGGGTTACATTGCGACCAGCTTAAATATAGAATTAAGCGGTGGAGCCACCAGCGAATTTTCGGAACAAAACTGGTAGCCACCTCTAAAAAAAAAAAACGTTCCATAATTTTACCATTTCTGTAGTTTAATTGGTCGTTCGTAACTTGCGTGGTTGGTAGTTTAGGGTTAACGCGCGTGGTTAGTGGTTTAGGGTTATGTTTATCCAGTTTTATTGTTGCAATAAAGTCTTTTGGTCATCTAGTAAGTCTTTAGTGTTGTTTCAGACTTTTGTGGTTGCTTACTACACTAAATGAGTACTAACTAGCGACCCGCCCCGGCTTCGCACTGGTGTGATTTAGAAAAATTATAATTAAAACCTTCCGTGAAAAATTATCTAACTGATGGTGAAAACCGCATTAAAATCCGTTGCGTGGTTTAGGAGTAGTTAGCGGATATACAGACAGACAGACGTGGAAAGCGACTTTATTCTTATATACTATGTATAATGATAATTTTATTCGCAATAAAATACAAGCCAAAAAAAAACTAATTACAATAATAATATTTTTATATTGTAAAATACCTAAATCTACCGACTCGACGGAACCGACGTTCCAACATCGGCATTCCTTGATAAAGGTCACCGAATGTGATCGAAACTATAGTCAGAATAACCGACTCAATTTAATGTGAGTATTCCCGTTTTATTAAAACAAAATGTGTCAAAACCACGTCAGTTTTCATAGTAAAAAATAATAACGTAATGCAATGTCAAATTCAAAATATAACTTTGTTATTGCCTCTGGTTATTGCAGACATTTAAAGCTGTCAACTACGTCTGCTCGACAAACAAGCATTTCAGACGACCTTTAAAACAAGATTTAGACTAGGGGCATTGTATGTTATTGGTCCCATGACATGTGTTAGTAACATTCCATACATTAGTATTAGACACGTATCACATCCGCAGCGGAGATAGACTGCAATCTGTATTTGGTATGGCCGAACCTTTACTCAGAAATCAAAACAGTGTTGTGCAAACTCACACCATAGTTTCTGTGACTTCTGAAAGCGGACTCGTCACAGTGTCTTGCCATTGTCTTGCAGTAGCTAAAGTTCGGGCCGCAGATAAGGCGGTACAATGGATAGGTCCCAAGTCCTCCAAACATAGGGATTTGAAAAGCCGGCTCATTGAACGACGTATAGCTTTGTTTGTGTTTTCTTGTGGTGATTATTTTGAGATGTATTTTGGGGATGAAATGCGAAACGAAACCGGAAAAGGAAAGATAGTAAGGTTTAGTTGTTCGAGCGGTATTCTATCTTTGTGATATTAATACAAGAATACCTTTCTGGGGCTCTATTCACACATCTTGTAAATAACGTTCAAACAGATACTGAGAAGACCCAAGTTTAGTATACCAAAGTTGTCACAAAGCACTTCATTGTTTTTTTTTTTCTCGTGGTTGTTTGAATTATTTATTTATTTAAGACCAACAGCACAACAATACAAATTAATGAACATAGATACATTTTATAAACCAGCCAACTATAGGTCTATTATATTTTAAGTAATATAAACAATTAAGTATAACAAACAATAATTAACATTAAACTTTTTACCACCACAAATTAGCATATTTTTTTAATGTATAAAATTCATACATCCAAGAGTTTAAACACTAGAAATACAAATATCTATTATACTACTCCATAATATTACTAAACTTTTTTTTTATTTTTTTATTGCAAAAGTGCATTTTTATCTAAACAAAACACAAACTAAAACTACCTAAGCTTACCCTACTACATAAAATGAACAGTTGAAATATATTTATTATGAAAATATTAGTATTTATTTTATTTTATCTTATTGTTTTATATAAATCCCTATCTCAATATATATTAAGAAAATACAGTATACAAAATCGTAATCTGATACCCATCCCTAAAAGTTATCCGACTTCGGTGTTTTTTTTTATATATGTTATCTACACCGTGAAAATCGATGGTCGTAAGTATTTTTTTAATTTCACAATATCTTGTTGTAGGCACTTAGAGCGACATTTTTTTTGTGTTGAAAATACGACGAAGATAGTAGTTTTGTTGTTAGAATACCATAAACTTTTTTTTTTTAAATCAAACATAGCGGCATAGACTATAGTTTATCCAAGGCGTTGACATCAAAATTTAAAGATTTTGGGGGTGATAACAGACTAACCCCAAAACGCTAACTTCATCAAATGTTAAGACAATTCATTAACTCTCTCTATCGCACACAGAGCGAGCGAAACAGAGCGACATCTACACAATTTCATATATCGAATGCGCCAAAACCTCGCAGAAGGACTATCCTCTTAACCCTACACAATATTTAAAATATTTGATACATTTTCTCTCGCCTTGGTGGTATGTGCAAGATTATTCTCTAACAATATTTAAGAATATTATTTCTGCCGACTGTCCCTTTTACTGAGGTAGACATGGGAATGTCAGGATCAAAGATGATATCGATCGTTCTAGAATTAGCCCACTGTTCTTCCGGCTAAGCCCCGCTGACACTCCGGATTTGCACTAGTACCCACATTAATATTATTATCTTGCGGTGTATTTGAACAGATTACATTACAGCGAGCCATTGGCTACCTTTTATTATGTTAATTCTACATTTAATGTTTATGTCGGGTTAGGTAGTGAGGTTGTGTTTAGAAAAACTATGTGGGCGATATTGACGCCGATTCTTATGTGTCATTGTCTAGACTAAATTTGACAGCTCTAAAATTAGTGCCTTCTCAAACGTATTTTAAAGAAAAGAGACGCTGATAATTTTAGTCCTATAAGATTGAATTGGTCGCCATTTCTTAAAGTGTAAAGCTATCATGCAAAAACCTATCAACGTACCGGTATAATATCCATTACATAAGCTGGTAACTAGTTGTATGTGTTTTTGCAGTAAATAAAAATATTTTTTCATTTTTTTTTATTGTTTGACTGAACTAAAATAATCAAACTACTGTCTAAGGAGTTTCGTTTTCCACCTTCCGTCTCCATCATCAGATCAGCTCGCTGTCATAATATTGTATTGTCATCGGAGCTTGACAGGAACGCAAAAATTCACCTCAATTGAACAAGGGGAACTGGTCTAAAATACAGTTGCAAAATTTGACCTTAACATACATACATACATACTAACATCTCAGGGTGACGAGCGCAATGCATTGCCGCGCATGGTTTTGAACTGTTGAAATTGAAAATTCTGGGTGGCACTGAACTGTTATGGGTAAGCGTGACGCTTAACATCAGTTGAGCGATTTGCTCGTCTCGTCACCGAGTAATATAAAAAAAAAAACATACAAACATTACAAGTGAAATAAAAGCTTGAAAAATATATAACACCGAGCGCGTTGATGTCTTTTGTGTTGATTTCACGAAATTCACATTTTATTTAAATTATTTATTTTATTTAATTATCAAAAAAAATACTCTGAAAAAATGCTTGAAATACTTATCATTGAGGATTTCCGGAGGCCACCTGTGGCCTTCTTCGTCAGTTCCACTTCACCAAATTATCCTTCCTGAATGCAATTGAAATTGAAATTCAAGATTTTAGCACTGAACAATTTTCAGAATTAAATCATTCTGTTCTTGTAATTCTTTATCTCTTGGAAACTTTACCTACCATTTCATTATAATTGTATTAATATACCAGTTCGTTTTTATGTAACTCGGTTTTTAATAATTTAAATCAGTGTCCCATTTGCTGTTTTGTTGCAACACTCAGCATTGTTTGCAGAGGTCGGGGGTCCGTAAACTGACCCTTAATTGATTTGTGTTACTAGAGCAGCACCTTAACAGACTATTAACCCGTAATTAAACGTTATAAACTACTATGAATAGTAATAAAGGGTAGAATAGATTTTAAATGCGTAGTGAATAACATTTTGTAGTGGTAGGACACTTTTGCAGAATCCCATCTTTAGAAATGATATTCTAAAGAAATCAGTTTAAAAAAAAACTACTTATTATTAAACTATTCTTCTACAGTCTAATACTGTTCGAGTAACTTAGAAGCTCGCTCCTCTCATTTGGCCTCCCTCCCTTCATCTCGCTCGCGCATTTTCAACAATTTTGAAGATAAAAAAATCCATGACCGACTAACCTTGAAGTTAAAAAATAAAACGGTCCGTTATCTTTCGAATAACAATTCCAATGTAATAAAGCAATTTTTATGTTAACGTTTTCTATTTTGACAAAAAAAGAAGAAATAATGAAAATTAACGAGATCTTCTTCCTTCTCCTTCGCCTAAATAAAATGGCTAAAAAACATTCCCAGTGGTATTCCAAAGATAACTGTCATTTTTTTCACCGCCATTCTGTATTTTTTTATTTTGAAACTTGTGTGAAAAGAAATTCTCTGGCCGGGAGTGCGGCCTCGAGATCATGATGGCTAATAAACCATAACCCTTTATGCACCATACAAATTCATGCAGCATCATGTGTCGCCATTAAAATTCATCCCAAAGACATCGAAGACTAGTTAGAGTGGCCTGACCTGACATCGTGTGAAAGGGACAGCTAGACTTGAATTTCACGGGAGCAAAAGAAACAAACTATTAAGGTTATAGCTTCTCCCTTTCGCTCCCCAGAAACTATAGCCATCTCTTTCACACGATGTCAAGTCAGGTCAATCATGTATAGCCACTCTTAAATATCATAATAACGAAAAATAGTTTATAATAACCATTGAACTTAACATTTGATGTAAATTACCATTTTGTTAACCATTCCAAGTACCATAACACAACCATAATCCTCTACACACCATAGAAATTCATGCAGCATCTTGTGTCGCCATTAAAATTCATCCCGAAGACACTGAGGGCCAGTTAAACACTGCTAACGTTAGATCGGCCGATAACCATTAGGATCCCTTAATTTGTTCGCTGGGCCCTTCACCTATCCCTTCCGCATCCCTTTGCAGATCGTTAACGGATGGTATAAAGATACTAGATGTACTATTGTACTTTTTGTTTCACATCAAAAATTTGAAAAGGACGTTCCATGTGAGTTCTTTTTTCAATCTATTTGTTCCCAAATGAAACAGGACATTTCTTCAGGACAGAGCTTAGGACATTTCCCTTACGCAAGTGGCCTAGGGTGAAACCTTCACTAATGCGCCGATTGTACTAGGCCGAAATGTTCTAACCTATCAGATACTAAAGTGTATTTAGCCAAATTGAAATAAGTCAAGTGAAATGTCTAATATATAACAATAAATACAAGTCCCAGTCATAGTCAACTATTTGTAATCACAGTCCAGTCCAAGTCATGCTTCATTATATTGGTGGAAATTTACTGAAAGCTTATACGAAGTAATAGAAACAACACAAAAAAAAACAGTTCACCGTGTTATACGATTTCTTCACACTTATACACAGTAACGAAAACTTTTATTATACTGATAATTTATTACCAAATATATCGAAACAAAACACGAAATAATTTAAACCACCGCTGGTACATACATTATATCTATGACCGCTTGAAACATCACAAAATTTGAATAGGAACAGATGAACACACAAAATGTATCGTGTCGTTAGATTCGCCTTCGTATACGGATTGTCATAAGCTACATTTTGCAGTCAGTATATTTTATATTTTTCTTTTAAACACGGTTTTGACATATTCATATTGAAATATATATTGTATATATTTCAATATGAATGTGTCAAAACCACTGTTCCTTTATTCATTCATAGTAATTAAAGTAATTATTCATAGTAAAACTGTTTCTTCAAAAAAGTTTGCAGTTTTCGTTTCTCTTCCAGCGTCTCTACATCTCCGACCTGCAGTGTAATGTCGCTAAATCCCCCTTAGTTTCGTGTTATAACAGCGCGATATTCTAATGTTATTGTGGCCACAGATTGAATATCTCGCTTGATTTGTAAGCTTTCTTGTTGTTGCTCTTATACCTTAGTAACTGTTATCTATACTGTAATGGTCAGTGTTTGAGCTGATAATAGGGTTAATGGCCTTTATTATGTTGTTATATAGATTTTATAGGCTAAATTAATAGGAACCTAATATTATGATTCGTTACATTAGCTATTACTAACATTGTGTTGGCACAAGTTGCTGATTTTACAAATCTAAACGGCACATGTCTTGACGTTAGGGAGTAGGTCAAACCTCCTTCTAAGGGCCTGATTCAGTACCTAATTATTATAAAATAAAATAAAAAACAGCTGTTCCGTACATTTACGAGTTTCATTGACATTGTTCTATGGTATTCTATAGAACAATGTCAAGGGTTGGTCCCATGGTAAAAGTTGTTCATAATGATGAGTACCATGAGCTCTTTTCGGCTTATTACACCCTTTCCTTATAATCTCTTTCCTGTAGAATTACTTAATTTCTTAAACTGTTCAATAATACTAAGCATTTTGATATAAATTAAAAATAAAACAGAGAATTAACACCACAATTTAGTTATTCCGTTAATTTTGATACCTATGACTAAAACAATAATTAATGACTAATGCAAATTTTAACTAACCACTAAAAGTTAAGGATAAAACTGGGAAAGGTCTATCTAGCGGATAAGTGTTTCAAAAACAGGAAAATAGTTTTGTAAATATGTTTTTAAACGGTTTTTTTTTATTTTTAAAGACTATACTCGCAGATAAGCATTAATGTGTGTGCTATTATTGATTTTATTTATTTTTTATAGCAACTACATTTACCTATTACTAAAATGAGCCAATATATTTTCTTCTGATATAGTAACATGTTTACCTACTATAAATATAAAACTATTGAAATTGACACTTTAGCTGCCTATAACAACGGATATAATGATAATGATAACAATGATAAGGAATGATACAGCGAAATAAAAAAAAAAACAAATATGCAAGCATAGTTTTCCACTGTGTAGATAATATATTAAAAAACATCGAAATCGGTAACATTTAGGGATAGGTATCTGATTACGCTTTTTGTATGGGCAAGACGGCGGTATACTCTATTCTTAACTGCAAAACGGTCCCTTCTAATCAAGTAAGATATTAATTACACGCTTTATTGTTCGGAGCTTTCTTAGGAGGCTCGTCACATTCATCTTCCAAAGACTTATTCCCGTGTGTTGTAATTATTCAAATTACTCTCTTATCAGTTTATAGCAGTTTTCAAGCACCCTAACTGAACAAATCTAAGCTTATTATAAACCTTGTGCAGAAACCAATAAGGATGATAGTGTCTTTTGGATTTGTGAAATATTTGACGTCTTTGTTATCATTTTATTTGCAGTGTGATGTTTTAATTTAAAGTAAAGAATTGGTTTTGTTTTACGTGAGATTGAGTTCTTAGTCCAAAGTAGATAAAAATTATTGTTAGTAATAAACCTCTGACTAATGCCTCTGACAAATGAAGACTGGCAAATGCGGTGTTTAAGCTTCCCTGATTCTTACTGCCTCGATCGCACTTTTATTTATTTTTGAATGTAATAAAATTGCTGAGAGGAAATTAAAAAAAAGTTACTTACTTGCTTTAGTTAACAATGTCAGTGTTTGGAAGTTGTTTGATATTAATATTTTTTATTTTAGCGAAGGAGAAAAAAAGTCTCGTTATTTTTTGCTTTTTTCTTGTTCTTAGTAAAAATTGAATTATTATTGTAATATTATTAAAATTTTCTCTCTGAGTCAATTCGAGTTCAACCGACACCACATTTTTTTGACCCAATATCAGAACATCATGCGTCTTCTCTTTGAACCGTCATAGCCTCTGACGAAGATTTTTCTTACATAAGCATTAGAAGGGACGGTACAAAATCGAAGACTTAACAAAACATAACCACAGATTAAATACTAGCCCATAACCTCTAATAGATGCGTAGATTGCATTAAATAATCACTAAGATGAGACACGAATCGATAAAACTTGCAATTGAATATTTATATTCCGTCAACGCTATATAGTATCGTATTCGATTTGGAGTGTCACCAAAACGATTAAATACCGAATCACCGTAACCCTTCTCATTTCAAATCCATTCCAACTTTACTGTCCAAATTTACAGCTGTAATGAAAGCCTTACCCATTTATTACCTAAGTAAATGTGATTTGTAAGTAAACTCTATCTCGCGCGGCCATACGTTACGCGGGAGAGCGAGATATCGATCTAATCTGTCGATTCACGTTTATCGATTACTCGGATGTATCGATACGGTATCGATATAGCATTTGTCACGAATGTTCTGTACGGGACAAATATGGCTCGGTTTCATCTTACATGAAAGGTTATTTACCTTAGGTACTTACATTAACGATATGTACTAGGTATTTGTTTGGGTTCAATAGTCCGGAATTTCCAATAGGTGTTTGCTATTTTTACCGATTATAAAGCAAGGCAGGATGTCCGCAATTATAGTACTTTTGGACATTTTTTTCCTGTATTTTTTGTGATGTCGATTTATCGGTCAATTATAGACTGATTTTAATGATTTCTATGCAATAAGGTTTTATTGCAGAGATCTATTATTATAATTAGTTTTTTTTTTGGTTGAATATTTTATCGATCGCACATTTTCATCATGTTTGAAGATAAATAAATCAATGTCAAGGATATTAAAAATAAAACAGTCCGTTATTTTTAGAAACAACTATTATTTTTATTTTTAACTACAACATGGGGTTCTTCAGGTATCTATAGGCGACGGTTACCGCTTACCATCAGATCTGCTTGTTGACCATCTGCTTGTTTGCTGCTGCTACCTAAGGAACAAAAAAAAATGCCAATATTTTAAATCTATATTTATGCTAACATTTTTATTTTGACGAAGAAGGAATAAAACAACATTTTCGACTTTTTTATTTGCCAAAATAAAAATAATGACATAGATATTGCTATAAAACATAGGCAAGGGTATTTTTATTATAGCTGTACGTATTTTTTTTTACTCAGTAATTTTTTTTATAATCAAAAATGCCGAAATTTTGTGCGAAAGTTTTTTTTTTTTGGGAAATTTGTGTTTGTTTAGCTCTGGCCGGCTTACTTTAAGATTCTGAAATAAGTATAGGGTGGGTATTATTAATATATATTAAATAAGCTAAGCTGTTTAATAACTTCACTCTTTTAATCAAGGGTTCACTTAGTTTATAAAATTAATATACAACATTCCATATACCACAATACACAATGGAACATCATGCTTTTATGCATGGACTTATACACTTCGTTAGGACCGGGCTAAGAAAACTTTTTCAATGGTACCAACTCTGTAAGCACTGTAAGAGTCTATTTAGCACCAGTGTGACCCCAGTCGCACGCTGACTTCGTTGGCTTCGAGCAGTTGTCATAATGGAGCACGATACGACTTAACTAGTACCTAGAGATTTCGACAAATGACCCTAATTTTTCTTGTACTAGTCATCATTATCATAGGCCTAGGGACATATTTTCAGATGATTTAAACAGAGCCTGTCAGGAGTTTCTGGAGCTTGTACTCGTGACTGAATAAAGATATGCCTATAAGGGATCCGCAGCTGTGGCCGCACCGCTGGCAAACGAAATCTTGGTGGAGATTTCTGGGAGACGCAAAGATATTTGCTCTGGTATGCTTAAAAGGCACGTTTTTGCCTAAAGCCAACCCTCATACAGGGACGCAAATTTACAGATGGACATATCCTTGCTTTTAAGATCTTTGCTTGTATCAGAAATCCCACCGGCGCGGCCGTCAGTCCGTCCCTGCGCTGACAGGTGTTAAACCGAGCGAGAGACGTGCGCTCATGCAACGGCGTAATTAGTTGACTCACGACGATTGAGTAATACTTACGTGCTTTACATTGACATTATCTTTGTATGCTTGAGTAAACTTACTTACCTGAATGAACATAGGTATATGAGTGAACTTGGAACACTGTCCCTGAGTGATCTTGGAACATTGTACATGGGTGAACTTTAACATTGTACCAGAGTGAACTTGGAACATCGTATTTGAGTGAATATGGTTTTAGTTTTGCAACATATATCTTGATGGTTGCCTAAGAGATAATATATAATATATATCTATCCACGCAACAGAGATAATATAGTTCTCTCTTTTCTACTTTTGTATTCAAGTGATAGGGATAGATGACTGCATTTTAAAGTTAATGGGCGTAAACAATTGCCAAGAAATGTAAAGATAGATTTACGGGAAGTACTACTACTTTTTACAGTACAACTACTTTTTAAAATAGTTTTACAACTGTTTGAAAATATTATTATTTTTGTATAACTATTATTGTTAAATAGATATCAGTCCAAAAAAAAGGACAAAAAAGTCGTAGGGTAGACAGGAACACTAAACATATGAACAATAGACGCGTCCGCATCGTGCAACCGACAGATATAGACTGGCATTTCACCGCCATGTAAACGCTTGTTATCACCAGATAATGGCGACGCTGTTATATTTCTGATATTATCTGTGTTCCGTAGATTTACTAAAGATATATTTTTATTTCTATTTTTTTAGATTCAAAGAATCCCAAAATTGCGATCAGTATTTTGCAGTTCTAAAAGTGAGGAAGGTAGACTACATTGCACAAAACCCATTCCAATTTTTCCCAGAGCTGCTAGATTGATTTAGACAGTGTAATAACAGTGCTTACATCGATGTGGAAACAGAGTCTGCAGTTTGAGAAATAATATTAATTACGGGAATGCCAGCCTCGGCATTTCGTAAAACTAACGAGTTTTACACAATATTTACGAGTTTATAAGATAACATATTCAATTTTAATAATAGGTACGGGAATGTTCAGGTAGAATTGAGTCAGTTATTCCGGATAATTTCGATCACAGATGCTGATCATTTTCGAGGATTATTATAAGCGTGACGCGTACGCGACCTCGTCCCGGTCCGACAGCTCCCAGCAACAGAAAGTATTCAGTTTTTGGTATAGGCGGCAGTTACCAGAGGTACACAACGGTAATAATTATTAACAGGATTTTTCTTTCTGTACATAATTTTAGAATTGACTTCTCATATTAATATATAATAATTAAACAAAATGCGTATCCGGAACACACCTAAATTTTACATTTTGCATTATCGTCTCTATTTTCTCTACGTTATAGTATATTTCAGATGACAATCGTAGGCACGGCAGTGAGTCGTCGGCGACGATACTGTATTATGGCTCAAGCACAAATGCTTTTTCTATGTTCCGTGCCTCAAAACTGTTTAATTTAATTTAATACTGATTTCACGTTAGCAAATTAAACCAAAAACAATTTTATATTTATGCTATGAATTATGTCCGGGTCCTCCATACTAAGTCCCGTAGCATGACTGGACTATAGCTAGCAACGGTGCGGGTACTTCTCTAGGCTTCTGCAATAGATTTATACTGATGTTTATAGCCACATAAAACCTCTAGCGCGCTTATCTATCCACGATACTTTTATACAAAAACCTTCATAAACTCCTTTTACTTATTTTTAATGCAAAAGTAACTCCTTTAGATTACTTTAATGAAAGAGATAATATGCTATGCTTTTTCATCTAAAACGCTGAAGAATTTATCATATGAGTATATTTTCCTAGAACATCCATTCACACTGGTTCCCTATTAAATCAATGTCCTCCGTATATGTATTACGGCGCTCGTCTGTCTGTCACGAGATACGAAGAAACATCGGCTCTCTGAGGACACGGTACCGTTGTATCTTTGTATCAAAGCAAAGATAATAAACTAGTTGATCGCGCATACCGAAATACAATTTACCACGCCGGGGTTATTAACGCATGTTGCACTTAGCTCTACCAGTTGTTCCTACCGGCTTAGCTAGCTGTAGCCTACCGCCTACAGGCTTAGTAATAGTTTTATTTATATACTACTTTTCCATACTGTCAAAGAAAAAAAAAATTATCTATCGCCAAGCTCCTAAAGATTTTTATGACTACGCGAACGAAGTCGCGGGTAACAACTAGTATAGAATAAAAGCACCTTACAAAATTTAGAGCTCCAAAAATGCAAAATGCCAAATGCTGAATTTACTTTTTTGTATAGTTCAATATATACAGGGTTATAAGGAAAGGGTATGCTAAGCTGAAAAGGGCTTATAGTACTCATCATTACGAACAACTTTTACTATGGGACCAACCCTGAAATAGAGAAAAAAATATCAACTGTTCCATAGAAAAATGTCAATGACACTCGACAAAATGTATGGAACAGCTGATTCTTTTTTCTCGATTTCAGTGTTGGTCCCATAGTTAAAAAAAAACATAATCATGGGTACTATGAGCCCCTTTCAGCTTAGCATACCCTTTCATTATAACCCTGTACTATATTGTAAAGAGATCGACAAAAACAGTTTTAATTATAGCCAAGATGAAACGCAAAATCAAAGGCGTGACCCGATATGAATAATCATATATCCACATTAAGGAATCAGGCGCCGCACGCCCAATCTATCTTTAGCGTTTACGCTATCGATTGAAAACGCCATCAAAAACGTGATTTTTATACACCTGATATACCTATTCAATATAGCAGCATAATGCAGATTCACACGTGAATGTGAGAGAGATTCACCGGCGGCAAGGCCAGGACAACAGAGCAATTCGAAATAGAACCTAACATCACGTAATAAGGTCAAAATTCCCACGGCCGCTACTTAGGAGTACAATTAAGAAAGTATCCGATAAGGACGTTTTAAATCAGGACTGTATTAACAGGGGTTAAGGTGCGTTTTGTGTTTGGCGACTCGCGAACCGGTTCGTGCGGTCGCGAACTTTTACCTATAAATTTGTGTCGGCTGGCATGCGCGCGCGCTTGCCTAGCTTTGTAACAAATGCTTCAAGTCATGAGTCTAACGCGGGAAATACTCTATTTATTATAGTCATAAATAATATGGTAGTAAAAGTTTACGAACTTTAATTGGACGAACCTTGAGCAATTATCTGATTTGAACAGGAGATATTAATATTCATAGCCTAATGAGTAAATAAAATAGCGGGTGCAAGCGTTAAATCTAATGATCGTAAGTGTCAATAAATCTGTAAATACAATATTAACTACGTAATAGTGGAAATAAAACATAAAATCTATAAAACAATATAACAAACAATAGAGTAGTGTTGTATGTAAAATTATGTTATAAATAAAATACATATAGTACCCTATAATAAGTAACCTATTTAACCTAGTAACAAGTACCCTATTTTAAGCGCCACATCTACTCTACTACTCAGCTCATATATACTACGAATAGTACACTATAGGAATAGCTCATATATACTACGAATAGTACAGTATAGGAATAGTGTACTATTCGTAGTATATATGAGCTGACTAGTAGAGTAGATGTGGCGCTTAAAATAGGGCACTTGTTCAAATTATTTCCTATCATACAGTAATTAAAGTTTATTTAAGATTATAGGGCATAATAAAACACATATTTAAGGATTTAAACAATTAGCTTGCAATGTATTAATCCATATTTCTTTTATGATTTGGAAGTGATGCAAATAGTAATTTTTACAGAGGTGACAGACCGAAGTCAGGTAGACATAACTAAGATGGCGGTTCTATTCCGTTCATAAATAAACTCGTTTAGAAACTATAAATTTATGTAAATATACACAAATGAAATCAATAATAAGCAAATTGAAATACCTTTTCAAATTTTACTATGAAAACTAACGTGGTTTTGATACATTTTGTTTTAATAAAACTGGAATACTCACGTGTAATTGAGTCGGTTATTCCGACTATAGTTTCAATCACATTCGGTGACCTTTATCAAGGAAAGCTAAGCGAGACACGCGCGCGAAATCGTCTTGCCTTGCCTTTTCAAATTGATTTTTGTCGTTTACTCAAGTTACATTCAGATAGCTAGTAAAATTTTAATTTTTTTTTGTAAGCTCAGATTATAGCATAATCAGTTTCCTGTTGAAATTGTTGTTTGTTGTATATTCAGGTTAGCATATTCAGATAGCTGCTAAAATTATTTTTTGTCGTGTAAGGTTGTAAGCATATTCAGATACCTGCTTAAATTGGTTCTTGTCGTTTACTTAAGAAATTGTTTATACAGATATCTTTTCAAATTCTTACTCGTATATTACTTACGATAGATTCAATTCTTAATTGTCGTTTACTTGGGTTAAAGCATAATATATTCAGTTTTTTTATTCTGAACTAAAACAGGATATGTTAACAATGAAATATACATATATATTTTATGTAATGTATAAACTAGTAGTTCGCGGCGAACTGTGACCTCGCGAACCCTATATCTTCACAACCCCTGGACCGATTCAGCTCATATTTGAACTTAAAAATTGTATTTAAATGAACTACTTGCCTACAAAATTTCACGAAGATCGAATCAACTGTTCGCAAGTTATATACAAATATACACACAAACATACAAACATACATACAAATGCCGATTTGTCCCAGTAAACTATGAGACCTTCGCTTCGCTCGGTCAGTAAAAATAAAATAGAACTAAAATAGTTTGGCAGAAATATTATTGTCAAGATTCAATCTGTGAATTTAGAGCTGTCAAATTTAGTATAGCTTAGAAAATAGTAGTTACAACTAAATCGATGTTATTGTCACCGCTCCCGCCTGTACCCGGCACCACCCGAGTTCAAGCAAGGGACGTGCTCAGATGAATTTCACAACGAGTCAATTAAAGCAGCCGTCATTACTGCAAAATGTTTCCACTCACCAACGAGCTTCATGCCAATTCTGTACGACTTTCTTCCGTGTTATATGTGAGAACCTATTCAGAAAAACGAGTAGATACCTTCTACCAGTTTTTCTGACTAGGTTGCTGTTTGCCCACGAGTTTTTTCACTTCACTTGTATTCTGTCTAGATCTCGAATTTCTCGCATTCCAGTCCTGCTCCCATCCCACCCCGTCCAGAGTCTGGCTCGCTCCCATTCCTCCTCTTTGTAGCGCCGATGTCGTTCCTAACTTCTCCTGTAGTTATTGTTCTATATATGAGATATGGCTTTTTCCTTATTTTTTTTATATTCTAGCCGAGACATGCTCAGATTTCACAAAGAGTAAACTAAAACAATAATTACTGCTCCCCTATATCTCCCATATCCACCTTTCCGCTAAGATTTACTGTGTCGGGGATGCCATAGAACACACACAAACACACGGACAACTAACGCCCAGGCCTTGAGAATTTATCTATCCGGATTCTCTTGCTCAGACGCTTGTCTCTCCTTAGGCTTTCGTTCCTTCATATTCATATTTATTTTAGCATTCCACAATGTATGTCGGTACTTAGTAGATTTACATTTTGGTCACAATTGTGGACCCCGTCGGGTACCAGCTAAAGAAGTAGAAGAGTAGAGAGGGACAGCAGTAACTATAATCTTTAGTTATGTAACAGTACTATATGTTTTTATCTGTTAGACACTTATCTATGGAGTAATATACTTTATTTATTAAAAATTGCAACAGCAATTTAAAAAAAAAATATCTCGCGATTCGTCTTCCGCTTCCGGGTCGCTTGCGTTGCACTCCATCTCGATTTCTCCACTCCAATTTCTTTTCTAGACTTCTCTAGATATATTTTTTTACTACGAGTAATAATACAAGTAATCAATAATCTTGCAACAAATTCCATCTCATCCAATATTCTTGGCCACAGTTTTTCTCTATTTCTCTCCATCTGTCACAGGAGCGTAGTGTGAAAGTGCACTTAACTAAAAGCCTAATTTCTTATGCACCCTTATTCTTTACGAACGTGAATGGAAGTGTTTTACTTTGGCGAGTTTTTGTGGTTATTTATGTGTGGGGTCAGTTGGGATGTGACTAACCACACGTTTGTGATTTAAATTGGAGAAGTTTGATACTAAAATAAAAATAACGTTTTGATCCGATCTGTGGGTCATGTTACAGCCTTTGTGCGACAAGTAAGCTTTAATGACAAACCGTTTGGTGACCTGCACGGCCGATTGAAAGTCGCGTTATTCTTATGCAGAGCTCCAAGTACGCGTTGTTCGAATTAACCAAGAATATTTTTAACCTTACCAACTTCGAGCATCGAGCGCTTCGAGCTCTACATAAGAATGACGCGAGGTTATTGAATCGGCCGTGTAGGCTACCAAATAGCATGAAACCAATTTTGACCTGAATTGGACGTACGTCTAATTGGTCTGGCAAGGTTAATTGGTAATTTCATTTCTAAAATATCATGTTAGAAATGAAATTGAGACAAAATTGATGTACTTTGGATATGATATAGCACGGAGGTTATGTGAGTTACGGAAATAGTGCTTATATCACCACATCGAGTATCTTGGCGCCAGCATAAACATTAGTATACTATCCCTCGAATACTGAAACGTTCATTAACTTTGACAACAGATTAATTCTAATACTGCCTTTTTTTTTTTAGCACTTGTCTAGCACTAAGCAAATGACAAAGGCTGCAATAGAAATAATCTGTCGTCAAAGTTAACAAACGTTTCAGTGTTCGGGGGTAAGACAAGCTTAATGGTTGCGCGCAACGCAGTACTGATATTCTCTGTCCGAAATTGATGTTGGAGTTTCTTGTCGTCATAGAATTCACGTCAAAAACTAGCGGCAGAAGCCACTTCTATATTTTCCAACCTAAATTTTCATTCGCTTTTTCTCCCTCATTCAATATATTATTGAAACAAAAAACGCCTTTGCAACTTTTTTTTAACATCCACATCATTTTTTTTTAATGTTGATCCATACAAGTTTTCATGAATTAAATTGAACCACAAGTTTTTTTTTATAGTTTGTAGTATGTTTAAACTAAATTAAAAAATCACGAATCCGCGATAAATGTTGTAATAAAAAAAAATAGCGACAACTGTTTCAAATATCTCAGTCATTTAAAAATGGCTCTGAACTATAATGGGCAAGCGTGACGCTTACTATCTGGCGAGTGACTTGCTCTTCTCAGCAGCACAAAAAAACTGGATTGTCTAATTGAGAGAAATTGGTGCTAAAATATAAACATTTGTAAATAACACTCAAAAACATTTGTGAAACTTTAAGTGCTACTTAATGGTAGTAGCTATGTCCACTGCTATGTTCAGCAGTGGACGTCTTCCGACTGATGATGATGGCGATATTGGACATCAAAGGAAATCAAAGGTTATTCAAAACACTTAAAATTACATAACTACTACTATCAGTTCTTAGGGCTCCCTAGAGCGCCACACCAAACGACAATTCGCCAATTGCATCCACCGGTTGCCCGTGACTTTCACAATGTCGTCAACCCACCTAGTTTTCTAAGGTTACCTTTGCCGCGTCTTCCGATTCGTGGTAGCCACTCAAGAACCTTTTTTTCCTATCGGTTATGGGTTCTTCGAGCGAAATTGAGTGGCATATCAAAATTAAAAATTAAAAATCTACCTAAATAATCGATGCTTGCTACAGACAACAATAAATAAAACTTGAAAATTCCATTTTGACGACACATTGACGACATCGCTTATTCAAAAACAAGCAGATGACAGGCGCCTATCTTCCAAACGACACGAAATAAAAGTCTCAAATTACTCCTTACCAAATTAATGGCGACGTCAACTCTTATGGCTCTTTAATACATCATTACACTACAAATTTACATTAAAAAATCTTTAATTAATTCAACTTCAACGTGAAAATTAATCAGACACTAAGATACGGCTATAAAACCATTTCTCTTGATCAATTAAATTGAGATGTCGTTAAAGAAATTAACACCTAACGAAGCGCGCTTTAGTAATCGTTATAATATAACCTTTCTTAATTTTTATAGATTATCAAATTTCACTGCCCCTTAATATTTTTAAAAAAGTTTTTTTTTTGCAATTTTAAAAAGATTTTGGAGCTTAAATGTCACTGTGATACAAAATCCCCAATAAATTATAGCACACAGTAGGTAAGTAAAAAAATATATATATGCAGAACTTTCATAGAAAAGACTTCAACGACACGAAGTAGCTATAATCTGTCTAAAACCGCGTAAATTATTCCGTGCTTAAAATAAATTTACATTTTAAAAGAATTAAAATTGTTTTCTCAGAATTTAATTCAGTCGTCTCCACAATAGTTTAAATATCTACCTTCTAAAATATATGAATTTGAATTTAAAATTTATGACATTCAAAACACAACTAATACATTTTTTTTGACTAATATTTTTTCCATTCACCGAAGACTAGCTGAGGACTAGCTTTTGTATCATGTAACAAGAAAGTCCAAGATACTGGCGCCTTTCTACATCATTTTTCCATTCAACCATTAAGGTGCAACGTTTCGCTCAGGGCGCGAAATTCAAATTTTCTTGCGTTTTATGTCAATTACAGCTTAATTACTCATCGTAGGTTCATGAAAACTAATTTTGCGATGATAAATAGATTGTTTCAAGAAATTACACCAACCAGAAATTCAAGTTGAAAGCTAGTATAAGTACATTTCCCATTAAACCAAAACCAAGATGAAAATCAGCTTATTGCAATTTGTAGCTAAACCAATGTTATCTAGGTAATCATTTTACCCGTAATGTCTTAAAACAACTTATTTATTGGTGCAAAATTCGTTTCGATAAATTCACGATGAGTTATAAAGCTGTAATTGACAAAAAACTTAAGAAAATTTGAATTTCGCGCTATGAGTGAAACGTTGCACCTTAAAATCATATGTTCAAATAGCGAAAGTTTAAAAGTTACTTAAAGAAACAACAACAAACACAAATGAAGTATAAAACAAAATAATATATAATTAAGTAGACAAATAATATAAACGTGATTCAAAAATGTTGAATAATTTTAAAAGTAATCTCTATTTAAGAGAATAGTCCTTCCGCGAGGTTTTGGCGCATTCGATATTTGAAACTTTATAGCTGTCGCTCTTATTGTGCGTGCAATAGAAAGAGTGAAATTTCCTAACTTTTTGATGAAATTAGCGTTTCGGAGGTAGTCTGTTATTACCACCTAAATCGTAACCAAATCTTTTGTTTTTTTTTGTGTCAAACCCCCGAATACTGAAACGTTTGTTAACTTTGACGACAGATTATGTCTGTTGCTGCCCTTGTCATTTACTTAGTGCCAAACAAAGGCAGCATTAGAATTAATCTGTTGTCAAAGTTAACAAGCGTTTCAGTATTCGGGTTCAACGCTTTGGAAACCATAGTAAATGCCGCAATGTTTTTTTCAATAAATTTTTCTTCGTCGTATTTTTGACGCAATAAAATTGACATTAGTGCCTATAACAACGAAGATATTGCGAAATTTAAAAAAAATCATACAAGCCTAGTTTTCCACGGTGTAGATAATATATAAGAAAATCATCGAAATCTGATAACATTTAGGAGTGGGACAGACTACGCTTTTTGTATAGACAAGACGGCGGTATACTCTATCCTTAAGTTTGATACACCCGTTATGTCCGCCTTAATTTATTTTTAATTTTTATTGATGCTGATAATATTGCCGTATCAAAAATCAAAGTAGGTACCTAATAATTTAGTTTCTGGTACGAAACAAAAATAAGAAAATATGTGAATTTGAAGATCGGGCCTTTATGGCGCGGACAGCCTGGGCTTTAATGATGACTAAGCTTAAAAGTCGAGAGCGTAGCTAAGCTTAGCTCGAGGCCATCACAGCGTGGCCAGCAGTGCAGTCATTGCGGACAATGTATAGTGCTTTACTCAAACAATACGAGTAATTTATTGGAGGATTCGTCGCTTGAAGAGTTCAGTTGTACATTTATTTTAAATATCACGAAAATTTAAGGAAAAAAAGATGTAAAATTCAAAAAAAAAACACCGCGCCGCGTTTTTGTCTCTTATTCGGGTTTTTTTTTAATGCCATTTATTTTAATCAAAAGTGCCTAATTAAAAAAAAAAATAGCAGGAAATACTGCTAACCTAAACAGCCAAATTATAAATAAAATCTTACTGCTCTTGAGTATTTAAAAAAAAAAACTCGACAATCATGGATTTTCAAAGGAAGTATCTGGTGGCTAAAACTCAACAAAAATGAAATTCCGTACAACTTTGCTGGCGCTTATTCGAGAGTGCGGAAAGGTCGACTTTGCTTAAATAAGGTTGTCAAAATAATGACAATATTAAAAGCGGTTTTGAGTTAAAGTACTTTAAACTTTCGACCATAGTAAAAGAATAGACGGGCCCAAGTAAGAGAATTTTGAAGACTTTAGAGTGAGCGCCGGCGCTCACTTTAAAGCGTGCGAGACGTACGATCCAAATATCTGCAAAAATATACCTTGATATTATATTGCTCTCTTATTTGTGACAAATGTACTGTACATACTTTTAATTACGAATTGAAGCCTAGGTTCAATTGTTTTGACTTTTTTAAGGAAGTTGTATGGGGCCCGTACATTCATTTTAATTTCGTTGAAGCTTGAAACTAACATAAACTAAATACCCAATCTACCTATTTACACTAACCTGCAAAACAGATATGCCGTCGAATTCGCCACCTTGCGGCATAGTGCCCAGAACACTGGTACAGCTCTGGGATCCCCTAAGGCGAGGACCAGTTCTTTTTTAACATTAAATATCCAAACTCAAAGAATTAATTCAAGATAATCTTTCTTCTTAAAAACATGAAAGCTAAAACTATAATTCCGCCAGACGAATCAATTTTGTAATCACAACAATTAATCAACGATCAACTTGAAAACCATCAAGCTAATGAGTGAATGTTAACTTCATATTAATTAAACAGTATTTATAGTTGCTTTTAATATAACTATTACAAATAATGTATTAGTATTATCTATATGGTAAGCACGATACGAACACCGGTCCGAGATGCAACTTTTATATGTTAACTTTTACTTTTAAATTGATCTTTACCGAGTTGTTCACTTTCAACTCCATTTGAGTACCTAGTTGAGAATGGGCGTTTCTTCATTAGTTGATACGATACGGCAACGACACTGAGATCGGCAGACGCATAATCCTATGAAATCGTACTGCACGCTGTCTCACTCGGCGCGGCACCCACGTGTCATTGGCGTCGACGGCATGTCGTCTCAGCAAGTCTTCCACTTGTGTCGTGCTGGCATCGTTTGTGTATGTGCTGTGTACATACGCAAGCCTCCATGTGGGCTTGCGAGTGGCGTGATCCGCCTGCGCTCACATGCGGCTCTCTCGTCGTGTCGTGTCGTATGTTGTCGGTATCGGTCAAATGAATGAAAGAAATGAAATAATGTAGCTGCCGGTGTCGTGTCGTGTCTTGTCGTAGAAATGGTCAATTTGTTGTATATGGTTCATATTTCGACGAGTAACATTTTCGCTGCTATATTTTTGTGGCTTAGGTATAGGTATATTATGCCACAAATGACAGCTGGGACGCTTCTTTCTTATTTCCACGGCATTCTTATCTATACATTAGCATGGATATGATACATTATCTTCACTTTATATACACAGTTTTGTATATATTTGTAGAAAATGTGGGTGGTCTGACAGTAACGCCATTAAAATTGTTTATTTAAATGACAATGTGATTCCTGCTACCATATCTGCTCACTCAAGAATTCAAGATTCAAAACATAGTCGTTTTAGAAAATGATTTTTATCTGCAGTGTTGTGTCTGGCTGTAGACTTGTTTATTGGGACTTTTAAAGCGTATAATATGAGGCTAAAGGTTGTGCTAATTGGTATTGTGATAAAGAGGATATTGTCTCTGCCTTTGCTTCTGTTTATTGTTTATAGTTGATTAGGTTGTTTTGAATAGAGAGTTCACATTCTTCATTCACATTTTCTAGTCAAATTTTTATAAAATATTTTATATATCTCATTATAATATTAAATTAATTGTTAATATTATAATTGTATAAATTATAATATTATCATTTATATATTATTACGCTACAATTTTTGGCTCCTGGTAAAAATGATTCAGAAAAACTTAGAATAGCAATTTTTTTCTATTGCTCGTCTTCATAGAGAATTGATAAACGTTACGTTCAAATTAGCACACGAAACTTAAGTAGTTACTTCTAGAGGAAAAATAAGCTCACAGAGGAGAAAGCCTCTCCAACAGTTCATACATAAAACTTTGTCTATGTGACCTCGCGATCTCATATATCTTCACAACCCCTCGACCAACGCTGCTCATATTCAGAACTAAAAATTGTATTGGCGTGAATACGCAGTTTATCATGAAACAAATGTACATATATAAACTTAAAAACATACATACTAAAAAGGTCCAATTTGTGTCCCAAGACACTTTTGTTTTTTGTTGGACACAAGTTGTGTCCAAGATTTCACTTCGCTCGGTCAAATACTGCTATACCTTTCTGTTTTTAAAAACCTTTCTCTACAAACTATAAATTAACTAGTCGTTCGCCCCAAACTGTGACCTCACAACACCAACTTCTTGACGATTCTTCAACGCATTTGGTCGCAGTTTTCGGTTTCTGACGGTTCTGTTCGCAGTTTTCTGACATACCAAACTTACCTACATATAAACTCCAATTGTTTCCATAGACTCTACGACCTTCGCTTGGCTCGGTTAGCAATAAATAAAAAAACGTACATCTCGCATACATTTCATCCATTTCTTATACACCAGTGGCAATGACGTGAGGTCTTGATTTATCGGGTGCTTCCCTCGGAATGAATAAAGAAGCACCATGGCCATTTGTCTCTATCCTTTATGGTAAATGGAAGATTTAGGAGCTATCCGCTAGCCTCGAGAAAGGCCTTTTATGAACATTTATGAGGAAACAAAAAACTGATGGCTTCTACTATTTCGGAAACACAAATCGTTTGTCGTACTTTATAATGCTGCAGAGGAAATATAAATCGAAAGTAACTCTGTCTCTCTGTCTGGATGTATGTCGCGTTATCACGGTTAAACGGCTGATGGGATTGAGCTGTTTTGCATAGATTGAGGTTCAACATCATCATTATCAGCCAGAAAACGTCCACTTCTGAAAAAAGGCCTCCCCTTTGATAGACAAACATTGAATGCGTAAGCTGCATTGTAAAGAACACGCATAAATAAAAAGTCTGAAAGTCCGTTTTTTAGCTGTGCTTTTCGGTTTATTTTTAACAACATTCACGTAACTCTTATGGACATAATAATTTTGGCAAAAGAAAACCGATTTCCCTTAAATACTCTGAAAATAGTGCACCATCGTGATGTCCTCCGCGCTACGCGTGAAATACTAAACGTATCATTGTGAAGTTCCGGTGGTAAACCGTGGTCTTCTTCATCAGTTCCACTGCACAAAATATTACTTTCTGAATACAAATGCTCGACTTGTTGATGAAAATACCAAAATTGCTATAGTATTCTGAAAATATTTACGGAGTTCCCTCAATTCAGAACTGGATTTTGAAAAAATTGGGACCAATTCTTTCAAACAAAAAAACTTTTCTCAAATCGATTTATAAATGACGGAGCTCTGAGGTAACAAACATTTAAAAACACAGTCGACATGAGAACCTCCTCTCCGTTTTTTGCAAGTCGGTTGAAAACGACTCGCTTCGTAAACAGTGAACAGTAATCAACAAACAATAAAGTGCCTACCTATTCTCGTTAATTTCAACAACAGATTTATGTACCTTTAAACATTTAAATGGAAAAATTCGTAATGAAAGTCGGAACTGGAGACGCAGATGACAAATTACCCGCCCCATAGGCAATCTCTCAAACAACATTGCACTAAAACAGCAATACCACAACATTAATATCTAACGCCCAGCAATTTTATCAAGACCGCGTTAAATTTCAATACTACCGAAAAATGTATTAAAAAGTCTGAATAAGGAATAGCTTGTACGAAAACAGTGGCCCATGGGAGGTCAATATAAAATTGTCACGTTAAGTGAAAATACCCATAATATCGCCCCCACAACTATACCCCAAAACAGAGGAAACTATTTTTGTCGAACAAAAAAATATTTCCTGTCTAAGATTTATTGGTTCTCCTGCGCCCTCTTCGTATAAACCGCGTGAAATGAAGTGTTTCCCCCCACCCTCTTTTTTAGACGTTTTCCAGTAATGCAGCTACAGATTTTTATTGCTCAATTAATCCAATAAATTATCAGCGATTTGCCTTTTGGGTCGTGAAACTGAGATTTGAATGTTTAATTTGGTTTTATTGGTTGAAATTGAGCTTTTGATAAAGCTTGCGCTAGTCGACACTCTGTATTTTATTTTTTATGTGTCATGTTTTACGACCTTATGAGGCAAATATTTTTTTGTATTATTTATTACTGTGCAAGTAGATAAATAATCAGAATTACGAGAGTTAAATTAATATTTGTTTATGTTTTTTTTATGCAACTGAATGACAAAATGAGCAAATCGCTCGCCTGGTGGTGAGCGTCACGCTTGCCCTTAACAATTCAGTGATACTCAGAATGTTGAAGTTCAACAGTTTAAAACGCTGCGCAGCAATACATTGCGCTCGTCACCTTGAGATATTAAATTGGAATTTAATTTCACTGGAAAACATTGGTTAGGACCACGAATATATTTTATTTTAACATTGGTTGGCATTTCTATTATCTATTGAGTGTCTATTATGAAGAAAGCTTTTATCAAAATCTTTTATAATTGTTCGATTGAATGATGACATTATTTAAGTTAAATTAAGTAAATATGAGATATGAAGATGATGAGAAGATGAAAGGTGCTATTCTATTTGTATAATAGACTCAAATTTCATGGTTTCTTAGTTCGTTATTGTTATTTTGGTTAGTCCGAGTCCGACTGCAGGTAAAACTTCGCGCATCGGCTCTTTCCATTTTGGCGTTCTTATCAGTCTCTGTTATATGGATCAAGTCATCGCGGCTGTAATATATTTGAAAAAATCAAACAGAATCGACGATTTTGCCGATATGTTTTACTAATTTCGCCTGTTCAAAGGGTTACTGCGGCAGCCACTAATGTCACTTAGTCATAAGTTCCCTTTTTTAGACCTTATAACGCTCAGAAATATGAGAGTTCTTCAGGTGTCCTAAAAACTCTGTCATAAGGGCTAGCTACTCGGCATATCGGAACTTACTTAACTATATTGAATCCATAGCATTCAAGTGGTCATATGCGGTCAATCAATAACAATAAAAAGGTTCAGCAATAGTCATTCTCGTCACGTTCGCCCCCAGTTGTCGCCGAGCCATTTCTGAAATTGATACACATCACTACATTACCACACACTCACATACTTCTTACAACTTTACAATAAAGCTTATTTTCCCACAAATCTTGTCATATTCTTTTGGTTGTCCATAAGACGTCTAGAGTTTTTAGAGCCCCGAGTCTATTTAATCGGAAATGAAGTGGAGGCCTTATGAAAATGGTAGTAACTTTGACCGGAGACACTTTGGTCACATGAACTTCTGGTGCCAATTTCTTGAAGAATATTATTAGTCGAATGGTCAGCAAGGGGCGGCAAAAAACGGGAATTGAATTTACTGTTTCGCTGTCAGCGAAAGTGGTGGAATTTGAGCCCAATCTCTTATCTTATTTTTTTTCTGGTAGGTTTTCAAGTTTCTATTTAAACTGGTTGCAGACGAATATTTAAACAATAATATTGCAATTAGCTGTAATGTTTGTTTGTTAATTGTATTATTGCTTTATTTAAATGTGATTTAAGTGTTAATACTGCTTGGAATTTGACATTTTTGTACATGACGTTTTTCAAGTGCCTATTAAAAAGTAAGCTTTTGCCGCTGGTAAATACGGGAAACGGGAAATATTCGTGAAACATTAAAAAAACTATCAACCGTTTTTAATAATATAATTTACAAATAAAAAAAAAACAAATTTTAGAAAAGTATTTCTCGTCTCACAATGCCACTATCCCATTCAATTCACATTTAAGTTAGCACCTTATAATCCCTTTGTACAATATACATTTTAGAGCAATCATAAATGTAGAGACACTCCTGATAGCACGGCTAGCATGCTGCCCGTAATGTGTAGGACATAGTAACTCAAAGCACGCTTTTAGCATTCTCCCGTAACCCGCCGCAAACGAACTCTTGTGTATTGTTACGCAGAAGCAATAAATAATTTCCGTAAACACTGTAGATGCAATACAATAAATCCCGCCACTCCACCTAAAAAAAAAAAAAAAAAAAAAAAAGCCCACCGCGACAAAATCTTCTCTACTCTTCATGTCGTGAAAAATGAGACAAACGTATATACCTAATCGTAGCAATGTCCTGTTCTTGAATAACAAAAATATTTTGTCACGGGGCGCATGCTAGACCATTCTCTATTGCCATAACTAGCTTGTTACGCGCCATGTTAAGTTACCTCCGTGTTAGTCGCATGAAACGGTATTCTCTAAGTTTCTTAAACGCGCGATTCTTCACGTCTTGCCACGATTAGGAACAGCGTTTCAGTTTAGAGCATGTTATGACGTCACGCGTTATTGTCAAGATATGTCATGTGCGATGGAGAATAAGGGCCCTGCTGAACGCGTTATTGAACTGAAAACAGAGGACGCAGTAAAAAAAATCGGTCCGTCCTCATAGTACATACTTACTCTTAATCCTCATATTGCCAAACCGTATTAAGATCTGTTTATTCGGGAAAACGTAACAGTCTGCGGCCGAGATAATCATCACCAATTCGCATATATAACACCAGATTCGTGATAATATTAATACCGAAACTTGTATCTCTACCTCGAGAACAACTTAACTCCATCGCCCGCTAAGTTCGTACAATGATAACCGAAGATGTACCGAAAGATAAGCCACGGACACAAGGAAGGCGGCAACGGGGCGTCACCAAGTGATATACGATACGATGCGGTACCAAACCGATATTAAAACGATACCGTATAATTAATTAACATAACTATGCTCACCAATTTGCAAGTTATGTGTAACGTGTTTGTCGTACTAAATAACTGGTGACGCAACTCTTATGAGATCGAGAAAGCTAAGGAATGTGAATGGATGCCTCTATAAATTGTTTTAATTTGATGAAGTTACTTTTGACTTTGTTGTGGATGTCTTTTTTTTAATTCATTCGCAGAAGTAGATGGGAAAAATAACAAAAATATGAAATCCTCATTTTACATAAATTATCGGCATGACTCTTTTCTTTTTTAATATCCTATGACGAACAAAATTATTGAAAGTAATATGATACGTTGCACTTTTTTTTTTAGTTATCAGCTAAGAAATAGACTACAAGTTTCGTGCTACCAAGTCGTACCATAAATAAGATAAAAGTAAAAATACAGAAGCCTCATTCCGAATTGACATTTAATTACAGACTCTTAGTTAGTTACAATAGCGTTAATTTTAGTACGCACAGTGAAGCTAACTTAAATACACAATAATAACTCAACCTCATCACCACAAAAGCGTATATTCTGCTGTGCCAAATTTAAAAAAAAATAGTTTTTCTACACCTTCAAATAATGTGTGTCCTTTACAAGAACGCATTCTTACATTAGCTAAGGTAGATCAACTTTATTTTAAACTTATCAACTTACCTAGCAAAAATTTGTTTCCATCATATTCATTTTAGCCAGATCATAAGCATCTTCTTCTAAATGTTTTGTAGAACTTATAGTGAACCTGGAACGAATGTGACTTGAATTTTTTTCAATTTCGTCGTAAATTCGCCTTGTAGCGAGATGTTTTCGGAAAAGCTAATCGATTGAACTCATGTCGAATTGTACGAAATGTTCCTAATATCTCGGACACTAGATAAATTCACGATATTTTAGTCACGGTTAATGTTATTTTTTCAAGTAACAAGAATCATTTTACTATCGTATAACATTAACCCTCAAATACTGAAACGTTTGTTAACTTTGACGACAGATTAAGTTTGTTGCTACCTTTGTCATTTGGTCGGTGCCAGACAAAGGCAGTATTAGAAGTAATCTGTTGTCAAAGTTAACAAACGTTTCAGTATTCGGGGGTAAGAGGCTATTTGGAGAAAGAGATAGCGCTATAAACTTTCGCGCGCAGATGAAAATAGATAGCTTTAGCGAGCGCTAGTAAAAAGTCAGATAATTGCTGATTACATGTAAGCGAGCAATACAATCAAAATTCTGTTCGAGTTTGTTCTGTTTGTAGTATTTTGTTGTTACAAACGAACTGTTGAAGAACAGAATACTGACTACACTACACTAAACTCTATTAGTTAGAGTAATGATTTCTTAAAAATAAACTAGCGGTTCCGTTCCAGCGAAAATGTGTATAGATCGAGGTCTTTTCAACGTTTTTTTTTATTGAGACAACGTCATGTTATGTTTTCTCTATTAGATGATAAAACCAAAAAACAAAATCTTTTAAAATATGATTTTTAATATACATTGAACTAGCGAGGTACACTGAATTAAAAAAAAAAACTGGTTTTTTTTCTCAATGGACCGTAGAGTTAAGAAGAGGTAGCAATGGACCGAGATTTATAGAAGGAAGTGGGAGAAACCGTTTCCCAGTAAAGATTTTTTTTAAATTACGTGTTGATAAAATTTACTTTCCTTAGTCAACTTTATTCTTGATAGTTTCTATACCCATAGCAATTGTTTATTTTTCTTTCAAATTTTCTATTTGCATGTAAATCTGTAATTGTATTAATACAGGGTTATAAGAAAAGGGCATGTTAACCCGAAAAGGACTCATAGTACCCGTCATTATGAACAACTTTTACTATGGGACTAAAGCTGAAATCGAGAAAAAAATATCAACTATTCCATACATTTTGTAGAGTGTCATTGACATTTTTCTATGGAACAGCTGATATTTTTTTTCGCAATTTCTTGGTTGGTCCCATACTCAAAGTTGTTCATAATGATGGGTACTATGAGCTCTTTTCGGCTTAGCATACCCGTTCCTTATTACCCTGTATATACCTGTTCTATAAATTAGTTCGGCTATTATGACTACTTACTGTACTGTACTTACTGTACTTTTGTGCTAAGCATGACGAGGTTGCATGCGCGTCAAGCCTAGATCACTGTAACAAATAAAGCCATACATATAATTATAGCACTATCTGAAAAATATCACCAGATTTGATCGAAACTGTAGCCACAATAACCTTGTGTAGTGGTAGGGCTCTCTTGCAGAGTCCGCCTGGGGAAGTACCACACCTTTGCCAGTTATTCGACCGCCAAGCAGTAGTGTGCAAGCATTACTGTGTTCCGGATTGAAGGGCAATATTTCCAGCGTAATTACTGGGCGTACAGAGATTAAACATCTAACATCTCAGGGTGACGAGCGCAATGCATTGCCGCGCATTGTTTTGAACTGTTGAAGTTCAAAATTCTGGGTGGCACTGAACTGTTATGGGCAAGCGTGACGCTTAACATCAGGTGAGCGACTTGCTCGTCTCGTCACCAAGGAAAAAAAAAAAAAAAAAAAACCGACTCAATTTAACTTCGCTAAATACTTAACGCTTCATTTATTTTTTCTGGATTCTCGTTTAACATTGTTCAAAAGATTAAAATGTCTACTTAAATGATCTTTGGTTTTCATTCTGCTGTACCTTTCTTCAACTAAACTATATTTGGCGAGACTAAATATTTTGTTCAATATGGAGCTATCAAATTAAGTTTCCTTAAGGCCTCGCTACATGGCCTGACCTGACATCGTGTGAAAGAGATAACTATATATAAATATATGGGGGAGCGAAAGGGAGAAGCTATAACCTTAATAGTTTGTTTCTTTTGCTCCCGGGAAATTCAAATCTGGCTGTCCCTTTCACACGATGTCATGTCAGGCCATGTATAGAAACAAAACCAAATCTCACAGTTATTTTTTTAAGAACCGCTTTTTCGTTCTTTTTCCCGAGTGTCATCTCCTGACTGAAGTTTGTGTTTTTTTTTTAATTTATTTGCTTGTGACTGTGCATGTATTTCTTCCGGTGGTGGATGGTTACTCATGGTGTCGGTACTCTTATTGTTACCTTGTACTAACTTCTTTTTTCTGTTTCGAGTATATTCACCTATAGTAACCAGGTCACTAGCTATGCACCTATCACTATGTCACTAACTGCCTCATGGGGTCATCACATATCGTCGCCAGAACTACTAACCAATGTAAGTAATAATTCATTTTATTTCTTTTTATTTTGGTACGCGACTAAAGTTAATGACCATCAATCATGAATCAATTTTGTGCACTATTTTAACAACTCAACTAAATTCGATTTTGCAAACTTTACTAATCTGACAGGAACTAAATTTATTTTCGTTTTAGTGCACGATAAAAGGGTGGCGACCATTTAAGACCTGTCAAATTTAGTTATGATGATACAACAGAATGGACACAAGAAACAAGAAACAAAAATAAGAGTTCCCGTTAGAAAAACGTTGATATTGACAAACTCACACAAAATTTACAAAACTTTTTTTAAACTCATATCGGTCATTAACTTTTGTTGTTTATTAATTAGATTTAGCACAGGTTTTAGTTATTTAGATTCAGGTGTAGTCTGTTTGTAGAGTAGCTATATGTATTTTGCTGTTTTAAGCTTTACTAACCAAGCCAAGAACGCAACCCTGCGCCGGGCGCGTCAGGTCTCCCCGACCCCACAGGGAAAAGGGGCTAATAAGTGAAACAGAGATTTATGAGCTCGCAGATATGCAAATAGAAATTTGCGGTCCCTCGGCGATAAAAAGACGCGGGTCCCTCAGGGGACTGTTTGTCCAACTGTCGGGATATGACGGCCTGTAATTATTTCGGACGGTGTCTCGATAACTTTTTGGTAAGATTTTGTTATTATATATTTATATTTGTCTAAATAATTACAAAAAAATACGCTTATTCGAGCCTGTGGGTATGATAAGAATAAACAGTTTGAAAGTTTAACGCGTTATTGCTCACAGCGTATTTTATCAAACAGATGAAAAGGGGTATAAATGTTCGAGTAACTATTAGTACCTTTAGTTTAAAAACTTCATTTCAAAATATGTGTGTTTAAACATTTATTTTGGGTACCAATGGGTGCTAAAGCCCCAATTAATCCATAAAACGTTTCCAAAAGTGAGGTGTGTACGAAATTAATGAATTCCTTGTAGCGGGGTACAAAAGACCCCGGCCTGCATATTCATGTGGTCACAGCTCGTTAGGTCGCCGACGGTCAGTATTAACAATCTGTCGTCGGGATTCAAATATCAATGTGAGGTGGATTTTACTCATTTGTCTCGCTGTTTGTATATTTTTTCTAGTTATCGTATTTTCGAGTACGTTGTAGGTAATTTTTTTGTCATTTAGACTGTAACGGAGTGGTTAGCCATCAGATCTTTTAGGTTACACGAAGGCTTTAGTGACGTGAAATAGCAAATTAATCAATCCTTAACATCAAATTTTAAATCTTCAAATCTTGTTATAGTAATATATCTTATCAAACATAACCATGATGATAGGGTCGATGTGATTTTCCTTTTTTTGAAATTCGAATCTCTATCTTTTAATTATACCCAAGCTGCACTAAGAAACGTTCTAACAGCTGCAATATTGCGAAAAGCTGAATGAAAATATTTCATTTTTAAATTTCATTGTAGTATATGGACTAGGTCCATTTTCACGTTTAAAAAACTAGCAAAAGTCGGAATGACGCAATGAATAAATGGATTAATCCTCGTATGCCACAGTCCTGCTATGCCACGGTCAATTTACACCTACCGAAAAATCCCTTTATGCCATTTTTATGGTAACTTAGTAATACATGAATGATTATACAAAAGAATGGTAATATACCAAAAAAATGCAATGGACAGGTGCGTAATTTTGGTTTCAGAAATCTTAGTAAACGTCTAAAGTTATATTTTACGCAAACACATGCAAACGTAGAATTTCATGTCACACGGCGATGACACTAACCTATCACTGTCGGTGCAAATAAACGCAGCGACAGCAAACACGCACGCAGTAGACCGTGCGGGTGGCATGTTCCATGTCTCTGATCATGTTTGCTCATTAGTGGACACGAAGGGAGCAGCGGGGTATCATGTTGGTGATGATAGATCAGTGCTATGACGTAGTTTATGTGGTGGCTACTGTTTTGATCGTGGGATATTTCGCACAAAATATTGGTATGATGATGCTAGGCCAATTTTGGCATATTCTGATTGTAAGGTTACAAGATGCGTACACATTGGAACTAATTTTAGTACCTATATTTAGTGATAATATTACAAATAATTGAAGACGCTTTGAGTAATATATGGAGAATTAGATATTTACGTCGATTATGTTGCTCTCTCAAAATTAAACTAATCTGTCAGGATTAAAATTATCGGCGTTTCCTTTCGTTTAAACCTCTACGTGAGGATGTTCACAATTTAAGAGCTGACAAATTATTTTATTTTAGAATACAGAACATTAGAATGAACACAATTCTCATTAATATTCTATTAATTATGATTTTCCGTGTAAGAATTTTGTGCAGTTAACTTCTTTTTTTTTCGGATTTCCGGGATCTTGCTCCTTTTTGAACGACTTCCAAAAAAGAAGGAGGAGGTTTTCAAGTCGACTGTCTTTTTTTAGTTTTTATGTTTGCTATCCCAGAACTCCGATTTTATTCCTCTTTATTTTGAATTCTTATTTAATTTGAAAGAAGATACTTCCAGTTTAGTCCCATTTTTATCAAAGTCCAATTCTGATAATGTGAACCATGACGAATTGTGACAACTCCTCAAATATTATAGGCATACATATAGCAATTTTGGTATTTTCATCAACTAGTCAAGAACATTTTAATTCAGAAAGTATCATTTGGTGAAGTGGAATTGATGAAGATCACAGATAACCATCGGAAATCCATAATGATACGTAACTATTTCACGGGTGGCGCCAAAATAAACTCGATTATGATAGTTAAGCGACTATGAGAATCAAATTTAAATAAATGGTTCTGATGAAGTCGGTTTTATAAATTAATTAAAATTCTATTACTATTAGGTGCGATGGAGATTTTACAATAAATGCATTTTAATTTGCTATCGTGTCTCATGCACTAGCAGAATCTTATCTTATTTTTTGTAGTCCAAAGCTAAGCTTTAAGGGTTTATCTCCATTGCCTTTATCGCGAGAATTCTGGCAGGGGGGTTATCTCACAACTTGTTAAACAGATTTAGTTATCTTCGAAGGCTTTACTTTGTAAGGGAAATGCTAATTATTCGCACCGGTGGCAGCGAGGTGACGTCATGGGTAACAAGATTATGTTTTAATTCGTTTTGGTCTTACTCCGGTGAAGAGTCGGCTTTCGAGGACTTGTGGCATTTTGTATAAAATTTTAGGAACTCTTGGATGATAAACGATGTAGATTTGTTAGTTTGCAAAAATAGATAAATTTGATTCAAATTCAATGAAAAATAAATAAAAAATAAAAATCCATCGTATATGTGATTCGGGTAAGTCTTAAACCAGAACCATCGGAGGACGGGCAGCAGCGTTCTCTTAGTAAAGCGTTCTGCGATCCCCAAGCCGTCTGAAAAGCGTCGGGATTATGGCGATCCACCCCTTTTCTAATGGGCAAGCCTCTATCCAGCAGAGGACGTCTTTTGGCTGCAGATTGATCACTTTTTTAAATACAATAATTTTGTGAAAATCTATTTTATCATTATAATCGTAGATTTATTTATGTCAAATTTTACGGTAAATTAAAAACGAATGAAAGTATAAACTATGCCAGATCATTTAAAATCATAAGTTTCACAAACTGTTTTTAAATTAAGTCGTTATGTCAAATATTTCAACATTTCTCCAGCGGTAAACAGTTTAAAATCCAATATTTTATTAACATCACAATGCGGTATCAAAATAACAGTGGAAAGCGTGGGCGGAGTTGATCGGAACCAAATTATAATGATACACGTGCGCCCGCGTTCGGTGGCGGCGCCGAGAGCGACATCTGTCACCTCCGCAATTACGCTGGATTTATAACTTAATCACTCCTTTGCCATATAAAGAAGAAAAAAAAGTTAATCACGCGTTTGACGTCCTCTATTAATTCATTGTACAAATAACACTCTTTTTGCCACAAGAAAATAATCACGTATAACTTTTGTCGTGTAATCAACGGTGTATAAAAAGTAGCAATTTTCTTTTTAACTGTCGGTCGTTTTGACACGCGCTGTGAAGGGAGGGTTGAAACTTTAGTGGTTTTTGTTGTCGGTATATGTTACCCCCTTTTTGGAACTTCAAATGCAATATTTCCGAAATCGTAATAACGGGTTTCCAAAATCGCAGTTACGTGTTAAAAGTGACTTTTTGATCATTGATTAGTGGTCAGGGGCTAGGGGTGTCAACCCGTCGCGGTGACGCGAGTGAGATACGATTATCCGCGCCCCTAGGGAATGTCAGATAAAAAGTGCATGTAGCGAGGTCGCGGATATATTCGATTACTTTTTTGACATTTGAAAATTTGCTGGGGTGGGAATTAAATGGTTTTAGTAGTTCAATGGCAAATATACCTATATTGGTACTTTACAATGTAGGTACGTACTTTTGATACCGACATAATCTTTACATGTTACGTTATTTTACAAAGTAGGTTAACTTTTTTGGTACAAACGTATTTGAATAATGGGTAGGACTAAAATATATAGAAATTATAAATTCATTTTTTTTTAAATTTCTTCTTGCATTTTTTAAGCAATCAAATAACAGAATTTCCGTCTTTTCTAAAACTCAGCCTTTAAAGTTCCAATAAGGATTAGTTATAATTTGATAGACAATAATTATTATGAAAATATAACGGTTTCCTTATTTTTCCATAAAACAATCCAGAGCACATCATCCAATTCATCCCCTTCAAATCCCGCTCACCGACACATGATTGTGGGTTGCATAAAGCCAAAAGTCGCGGTTGTTAGCGCGGGCCTGGAAGACCGCAGCCTCGCGCCGGCACGCGAGGGTCGCACCCCGCACTTTAGGGTTACAACGAGATGTCTGTGGTTTGTCACGAGATTAGTGTTTGTAGCTTTAGTTATTATGCCAAAGTTTGTATTTTTACGGCTTTGGTTTCTGTTTCTTTACAGTTTCATTGAGGTTTTTGATTAACGATATTTTTTATCAAAAAACACACAAAGTAGGTATAGACAAACAGATACAGTTGTATTAGAATGTTGATCATATCGCATATAGCGATCACATCCAGGCAATCATGGTTATTAGGCTAACGGTAACGATAATCTACTGGCTAAGAGACGATATGGTCGAAGATAGTAACCATATTTTTTTTGGAATTGGACGTATCTTGCAAATAAGGCTGCTTGAGCTTACGCTCATAAAGTATGTAAATATTTATACTACTTCACACTGTATTTAAAAAAACCGCGAAGATTGACATTATTTATTATGGATTATGGATTAAGCGCCGCGATTATGGAATCAAACTTTTTTTAAATAATTTGTTAGATATTTATATCTGGAAAGGCCAAAGCTCGGTTTAATTTATTTTATTATATATATACCTAATTTAATTATCTAAATTAGTCAATACATTACGCTACGGAAAGAACAATATTTTTTATAATGGAATTTGACCAAAGATTGAAAAAAAAATGTACCATTCCAATTCTATCAACTCTAATTTTAAACTTTACAATAAACAATTAAAAATTTGAAGCACTCGACACTGGCAGCAAATGGGAATATTAGCGAAAAAAGCTCATTAAAAAGTTAGTTGGTCTCGTTAATTTCAGTCGTGATTTCCCGCGCTCCCAACTTCTTGTTTTGTCCCTGTTTAATTGTGGTGTGGATCTCTACAGAGGCTGAATTAAGCAAATGAGGGCGACGTAATGCCTACCTTTTCCTACAGACGGGCGGGAAATGTTGGATGCACTTTTAAACTTTTTTTTTAATACTTTAGTTTTCCATAGACATAAAACGTCCATGCCTTTGATTGCTCGTTTTGTTATTATGTTTTTGAGGCGTTTGTTTTTGAACACAAGATTTCAAGGCTTAATTTTAAAAATTTTTTTCTTTTCAATTAGAAGATAATTACTAGCTCAATATACTTTATTTTATTTTTAACCGAGCGAAGCGAAGGTATCATAGTTTACTGGAACAAATCAGCATTTGTATGTATGTTTGTGTGTATATTTGTCCGATGATAACTTGCGAACCGTTAATCCGATCTTCATGAAATTTTGTGGGCAAGTAGTTCATTTCAATACAATTTTTAAGTTCTAATATGAGCTGAATCAGTAAAGGGGTTGTGAAGATATAGGGGTCGCGAGGTCTCAGTTCGGCGCGAACTAATAGTTATTTTAAGTAATAATTTATTCCAAGCAATACGATTTTACTTCAAGTTTGCCTTATTTTCTTCTTGATGTTTATTTTATAGGAATATAATGGCATTATGCCAGTCAATGCCATCTTTTTTTTCGTAGTCACTAGACAGCGTCCCGTCCATGCCATTGATTGCTCATTTGTTAAGATGTTTTTTTGATTGAGGCGATATACGACATAAGATTTTTCAAGACCTTTTTTTTACAGATAGTAAATAAATTATTTCATTCATCGCATCAATTCGCATCATTTTTATTTATTAATCTTTTATTACTGGCAACAGGGTTCGGCTTCATAAAGAGGCGTTCTCCAAAAAAAAAAACCTAGTTATAAAAGTACCCAATAGATGGCGTTAGATGTAACTTGAACTTTTTCTGTCATTGTCAAGACATGAAAGACAAAAAAATTTACGTGTGCCTTTTTTTTACTTTTACCAGTTCATAATCTCATATAATTAAAAAACTTTTACCAGTTCATAATCTCATATCATTAAAAAACTCTTACCAGTTCATAATTTCATATCATTCGTTTGTGTAAAAGAAAAACGTTTACCAGTTCATAATATCATCTCATTCGTTTGTGTAAAAGAAAAACTATTACCAGTTCATAATCTCATATCATTAAAAAACTTTTACCAGTTCATAATCTCATATCATTCGTTTGTGTAAAAAAAACTTTTACCAGTTCATAATCTCATATCATTCGTTTGTGTTGTAACTTTTGATCTTTGTCTTAAAAACATTACTCCTTGTTTGGACTATATTTTAAGGCTTTTCTAAATCCAACATCATATTTTTTTTTTTACTACCGCCTATTTAGAACCTCTAGGTAAGCAATTAGCATTCCTAATCTCTCGCTAGCACATCGCAGCCCACTGTACAATTAAACAAAAGTATCTCGACTCGCGCGCACGACCATAGATTATATACTAGTTACTACGTACCTGACCACAGACTATACTATAGTACTGAGATACTGACGACGTATTACAGTACCTAGCTTTTCATATGGTACATTATCAGCCAGAAGACGTTGCTTTATAGAGATATCTGACCGACATAAAGTGCATTTTGCGGCAGAGTAAACGCTGAACAAAACCGGAACTGACCAACGAATTGATTATTTTTTTTTCTCTTATGTTTTGGCTCCACACGTTGTGTATTTTATCCAGTGTCAAGTATTGTAATATTTCAAGTGAACTCAAATATTTCACAATTAGTCATACTCTGAGTCAAGCAAAGTAAGTCACAGTCAAGTACACGTCATGCCCTAGTAGTGGTTTGGTAGAGACTTTACTAGAGGTGTCTATGGAGTCCTGGAAATAACACGAAGAGTCACATTTCACAACATTATACTATTCACCAAAATTTGTACACGTTCACGAACATTAAATGGATAAAAAAACACAATTTTTACACATTAACACTCGAAATAACACAAGTAATGGAAAATAATACAATGACGCGACTCTTCTCAGTGTCATGAAAAACCTAAGTACTGTGAAATCCAGTCACTGCGTTTCAAACCACAGATTAAATACTAGGTACTATGTCACAGATTAAACAGAAGGCACAACGTTCACGACGAGCCGTGGGCGTAATTAAAAGACTTACAATACACGGTCAGGGAATTAAAAACAATTAACGGGCGAATTGAGCACAATGCTCGCATTCGGCACGACGAGCCAGTTTAATGCTTAGATACGGGCCGTATGGGAATTGAATCGAGACTTCCCAACTTAGGTAAGCTTACGATAAGGCTACGTAAATGTTAACGTAACTGTGATTGTGTTTAAAAAAAACTATTTCCTAACAGAACTCTACAATTTCATCAGTATTTTTGTGACGTCGACTTTTACCTGTAGCTTTTAATTTTTGTTTATTAAAATAAACTGCATAAACTCTTTGGTTATGACTGTACTAGAGCGGACACCGGAAGATGCTCATTACCAGCGTCCGATTTGCGTAAATTAATTCGGTAATGAGCTATTGACGAGATGGACTGAAATATTAAAATTGTGATTGACAAACTAGACTGACATGAGGCTGACTGATGAAGTGGCAAAATTCCATTGAAATAAATTATAGCGAAAACTGGATACGAATAAACATTTTTTTTTCTTATTTTTTGGCTCCTCACTTTTCATCCTCACTTTAATTTTTTGGCTTGTGGAAACTTACTTTGGCTATTTAGTTTCCACAAGCCAAAGTAAGTTTTTGTAACATTACAAGTGAGTAAAATATTTCACAATTAAAACAAGTCTCAATCAAAGTCTAAGTCAAGCAAAATAAGCCACGGTCAAGCCAAGTTATGCCTTAGTAAAGTGGTGGAGACTACTAGAGGTTTCTATGTAGTTTTGGAAATAACATGAAAAGGCACGTTCCACGACATTATACTATTCACGAAAACCTGTGAATAAAAATACATCGTTTTTAACACAAGTTTTGGAAATTAATACAATGACGTGTCCTGACTTCTTCGCGTTACCGCCAAAAAACCCGATAACATGTTACCCAAAACCTTTATTTTCTTAGAACTTCTCGCCTTTTTAAATTTTATTTTACCAACTAGGTAGCCAATTTTTGCTATGACCACGACTGTCAGTGCAGCCAAATTTATTGTAAAATCATTCCCTAATTCCGGTTAGTTCCAGTACAGCAAAAATCAATCACTGCCCGCAAAAAACCGCCTGTGCTAATCGAGCCGTCAAATTGGGTTTTCAACGTTTAAGCTTATTCTGTGAAAGTGCTGAATTGCACTGACACCCTACGCGGCCCGAGGGTGTCGGCCATTTTCTTTTTTCACGGCACTGCAATTCTATTACGGCCTGTTAATGCCTGCCCGCATTGACTGACGTCATTACAGTTAGCCACGCTCGACATTTTTATTAATTTGAAAATCGATCGTTTATTTTTTTAATCAAACTTTTTTGACATTTTTTTCTAAACAGCCAGTATAATGAGGGTGCTGAGGTGTCGTGTTTCGACACGCGACTCACAAAAGATTATTCGGCTTAGCCGAGGGGTCTGAGAGATCCGATTGTTGTTGTCCACAGAGCATCGATTTTTATCAGTGTTGTATCGTTTTACAAGTGGAACAATACAGATTATTTTATTAAAATATCGTGGCATCTCATCAGTGATTAAATAGGTCGTGGTTGGGTTTATGAACTACGACGTGAGTTCATTCAAGAGCCAAAATGTGAACATTTATGACTAATAATAAGCCCCTTTTCTCACGTCAAATCACACTTGATCTTTGGTTTCAAAGATATTTAAAACCGTAGATACAACGTTTCCGATAAAACTGTATTAAAATTACGGCGATGATTTTTCATTAAGCAAACATTCTGAAAACCAACAATAACACGACTTGTGTAACGGCGTGATGTGCAAGCACTGCATTTTGTTGCCGTTTATAGTGCGTTGTTGTTCAATCTATAGTTTTAAAGATCATTGCACACGAGATGAAAAATTCCCAGTTGCTTTACGTCTACATGTTCTGCGACTTGCATCTGCCAACAATCGATATAAGCATTTATAAAAATCTTTACAAAAAAACATACAACAAAAAAAAAGTTTCAACGGAGAAGGTGCTGCAATCCAATCACTAAGCAAGAGACCTCTCAAACATCCTTCGAAATTACACATGGACTAAACGTACTCTTGTATCAACATCATGACCATTATCTATCCTTGAATCGCAACGTGAAACGAAACAAAGGCGTCCGTCTGTAAAACCAGTATATCACAAGCGTACAATGGCTCGACTTTTTGCCATCGCTCGCCGTGGCTTTTTGAACCGGGATTTTTTCACTCCATTCGCTGGAGTGCGCGGGCCTGTATACAACCCCGTCAGCACAGGGTTGATGGACTCTTTTGTACTTATTGTTTTTAGATACGCATTTTGGTAAGCATCCACAATTTAATTAATTAAATTTAATTTATAATAACTAGAAGTTCCCGCCGAACTGAGACCTCGCGACCCCTATATCTTCACAACCCATGAACCGATTCAGCTCATATATCTCATAAAAATTGTATTGAAATGAACTACTTGCCTACAAAATTTCATGACAATCGGATCAACGGTTCGCAATTTATCATCGGACAAATATACACACAAACATGCAAACTTACATACAAATGCCGATTTGTCTCAGTAAACTCTGAGACCTTCGCTTCGCTCGGTCAATTAATTTGTATTTCAAATGAAAACTGTGTATTTGTCATTACCAAGTGTTGTGATAACCCAGGGTCCGAATAAATGAATATCAGTAGTTCTGCGGACGGTAGACCTCGCGAGCACAAACTTTTTTGCAGTCTCGATTTCTCAGCTCTTGACAGTATCTTGACTGATTTTGCTCATATTCCAAATTCTTGTTTAAAATTGGACGAATTAGGACCAAGCCCTTACTATAAGCCATTTACCCTTACGCTACAAGGAGAAAAAAAAACCACGAGTAAAATCAAACGAGGCATTTCTTGAAGTAGTTACTAATTAATTAGTAATTAGTCTTTTAATATATTATAGAAGTAAAAAAAAAGTTATTAGGTAAATTATAATTTATTTTATTAATAAATAAAAATTATATTATAAAAGTAATTGAAAATTCAACATTCTCTCTCGGAACTCAAATTGAGTTCATCCTCGGGTTTTCAAGGTTTTTCAATGTTTCATTTATATATCTATATCTATAAAAAAAAGAACTAAAATGAAGAGCTTTTGAAATTAATTATTGTTTAATCTAATCTAGTAATAAAAAAAATAGTTTTTAAACAAATGCAACAATATTCCGCTTTTTATATTGTAGTATTGTGGAATTATGGTATAAATAAGCTGAAATAATTATCTCTCCGATCCGGACCTAGTCCATATGTGGCGTCAATAGTGTTTTTATCACTCATAAGCCAAGCTTTTAAGCTTTGTTTCTCACAGTCGGTATACTTAATAAACAAGTATTCCCGCTATCGTAGTGACAACCCTTACACCAATAGTTTCAAACTCGGACAGTCGCGTCCTCCCGTTCCGTGTACACTCGTGTATAAATTTCTAAACGTCCATCGCTCTCGTACGGTTTGAAAATAAAAGCCACGTGGTTTAGTTATCTGTGGTTTTCACTGACAAGTCTAAATCCAACAAGTTTTTCTCTCTCTTTACTTTACTTACGTGCTCCACACGTACCTACTGTATCTAATTCAAGTTTTGTAATATGTCAGGTGAAGTGTGATATTTCATAATAAAAACAAGTTACAGTCTTGTCAAGTTAATTTGCGGTCCGTAACTAGTCATAAAGTGGTGAAAGCTTTACTGGAAGCTTATTAAGCTTATACTTCCAAAGTGATTTGACTCAAATCACCAACATTTTCACCAGAAAAATGGAAAAACAACCACTAAACCGAACCGCATCGATAATTTTTTTAATAAAAAAACAAGTAAAAAACCGACCTCCAAATGTAGCCGATCACACTACGGAATCAAAGACGAATCTCACACCTACTGGCGGTACGAGATCACATAGAAATATACACACTTACCCGAAAAACATTGCACTGCATTGCTACTTCTGGACAGTCAGATAAAAATAATTTAACCAAACCCAGTAATCAAAGTCAAAAATTCGCTTGGACACGTCACCTTATTAATAGATATACCTAAATTTACATTTCAGTTGTACCTGTTTATATGGACAGGTTCCAGACCTCAGTATCTTTCAGATATAATTTTCAGAATCACCTTCTTTATAATATGCCCGTCTTGTCAGTCGTTTACAACTTTCTTAAATTTTGTAATGCACGTAGAATTTTATTATAGAAAGAAATAACAGATTAAGAAAGATTTACACACTGTGGCAAGTCTAGTATATGGAACTGCTAGCCTACGACTATGCCTTGTGTTGCCTGCATACCTGTCACCAAGTGTTTCCAGTGAATGTAAATTTTTCTTACATACATTATGTTAACATATATAAACAATGATGGCATTGTAATAATACGAATAGCTTTAAAACATTCCTAAGAGACGTCCGAACTCCGATCTTGCTCTGATCGCCCTTTTTTGGTACATAGGTACATGCAAAACAAAAAATGCGCTATTACTAAAAAAAAAAATTAACCTATAAAGATCGGTATCATTGTAGTAGCCTTAACGCCCATAAACCTCTTAAAAATCCTCCACGAACTCAAGTAGTACTGCCGATGTCAAGTGCGCACTGATCTGGCGCCCTCTAGCGGGTTTAGTACGTGATTAAACCGCGAAATGTCAAAGTGCAAAGATCGGGCCTTTGTAGTGTCTCGCTCTTGAGATCCTATCACTCAATGCTGGCTGGGATGATGTGTTCATTCATCAGAATTGCGCTTCCGGCGTGTGTGGAACTTTTAATTTCTGCAGGAAAATAGCTTAAAACTACACTGATCGTAATAAAAAGAGTTTTCGGTTTTGGTCACGCTTACATCGATGCTGTGTGTGATGAGTAATACGTGATTGTTGATATTCTGTCCAAAATTCTTAAGAAGTGGGCATGACTTGATTTTGGCTATGACTTATACTGCTTGATTTTGACTCTTTTTTGATGTTGAATAAAACAGTATTTCGATTCTTAAATGATTTCTGGCAGTTTCAAGTAGGTACAATCTAGGCATGCTGAAGCCAAAAAACAAACCTGCCTTGTCGGGTCATTACCGCCATCTATCGAGTAATACTGAAGGTAGTTTTTTTTGTTTTAAATAATAAACTGACAGACGTAATTAATGTAAAACGTCAAAAATCAAAGAACCGCCCGCAGCGCCCCCTGTCCGGGTGTCAATCTGCGATTTTTCCGCGCGCGTGCGGTCAGCGCTTTTGTTATTCAAATGTAGACAGATGGGCGCTCGAATAATTAACTGATGGAGATTTAAAAAGAGGGAAATTTTCCTTTATGGGGTAAAGAGTGCTCTTAAAATAAACAAGAATATAGGTACAGTACACTGGGTACTGGGTATATTCTGGTTCCGAAATAAATGATTTTTAATTTAATTTCAATTAATTTAATTTTACTGATTTAGTTGTGTTCGGTATACTTTCATGTATAAAAAAATGCTTATGGGGGAAAAATAAAAATAAAACCAAAATTAATTTTCTAAAAGTACGTTAAAATAGAAATTTAATTAAAGAAATACCATTAAAACAGCACATGAAAGTGAAAAAGAAAAATTTCAAACTTTACTACTGTCAGAACAAAGTAATCACTATTTCTCTCGCATACTGGGCGGGTCAAATTAAGGGTTACCAGGAGATTCGCCAAAAAAAATTATTACACAGATTGCGTCCGAAGTGTCCGTACTGTCCGCCTCTAACCCGCTATAAGTGTGGCAATGCCTTTACGTGATTATCTCAATAAAACTGAGAAATACAAACTCAAAGTTAGCACACTTATTCAGGGCTATAAGGAATGGGGATGCTACGCCGAAAGGGGTTCATAGTACTCGTGATTTTAAACAACTTTTACTATGGAACCAACCATGAAATCGAGAAAAAAATCAGCTGTTCCATACATTTTTTTGTCAGGTGGCATTGATTTTTCTATGGAATAGCAGTTTTTTTTTTTTTCAAGTTTGGTCCCATTGTAAAGGTTGTTCATAATGACAAGTACTATGAGCCCTGTTCGGCTTAGCATACCCTTTCCCTATAACCCTGTATACAACACAATCCAGCCTTCCTTTCTCACACATAAGTGATTTAGGAGTACTTTAAATTTAATCTCAGGTACTGTAAAGAGAGCCTAACAGGTGATTTACTCCATCGTTAGTGTCCGGCTAATTCTTCCGCGTTCCTAGACTAGAATGAGAAGAAGTTTTTACAGAGAGATAGCTCTACTAACTGTAGATTACAGATTATATATAGATACCGCATTACGAGATCGTTGTTTAAACAATAACTTACTAAAGTTGGAGGAAAGTGCGGGACGGCGACCAAGCGTTCTTATTGGTTATCATAGTCATAGTCAGTCATTTAATTCGTAAAGCCAATTAACATGTCAAACTTAGTAAATAAAATCATAATTTTGGCATACTTAATGTATGTAAATTTTATCTCAAGGCTACGACTACTCGCGCCTTGCAATAAACCAAAGAGTTTATGGGTGTATTTTGTCCGATGCATGGTGCGCTTCGATCGTCATGAGTGCGCAATCTAAATGTAGCTACTTTCTACATGCTCGACTACGAATCTACTTAAAGAACTGGGACAATTCGCGTACCTATGTTTGGGAAGGAAAAATACACTATATGTCAAAACGTCAGTACTTACATATTTGCGCTCTTAAATTAAATTAAAAAGAAAAATGAATGCTGTCTCTCTGTTAGTATTCTACTCATTGCCGAGACTATCCAACTTTCTATCTCCCTCTCGCGAATCGAGACTCCGCCACAGAATAGATAATACTTACTTACGACGTCATTACCGCAATCACTAGGCACTTCTTGTACCTTGAAACTCTTGGTTTTGGCAATGTACCTTGCTACAAAGGAATAGGGTTTTAAATTGAAAGGGTTGCGTTTGAATGCGTGTTCCACTCACATTTCATCAGACCCAGGGCAAAGAAATGTAAGCCTTGCTTATCATGAATAGTATTTTCTATGACAAACTACAAAGCGTGGCCCGTGTATGTGCTATTTTAAATTCTGCTATACCTGTGTGACGCGATAGGGATCGATTTTCAACATCAAGAACCGTCTAGGTCAAGATGGGGGCGATGTGAATCCAGCTTTATGCTTGGATAAGTTCCGAAGTTTCAGGTGTAAGCTTTGTAGCAGACTGTTCTTGTAAAGGCTAGTGCAGGAGTTTGCGCGCTCGGCGCGACGCGATTACAAGATATTTTACATTGTGTGTTTTAGCTTTAGGATAGAATATTATTCCCAGTTATAGTTATGGTTAGGTTAGAGTAAACTAAATCATTCGAAAATGTTCAAAATGTTTGATGGTAAACATCAATGTAATTATCATTATTTTTTGGTAGTGGTAGGGCTCTCTTGCAGAGTCCGCCTGGGGAAGTACCACCTGTAGTGTGCAAGCATTACTGTGTTCCGGATTGAAGGGCAACGTTTCCAGCGTAATTACTGGGCATACAGAGATTTTACATCTAACATCTCAGGGTGACGAGCGTAGTGCATTGCCGCGCATAGTTTTGAACTGTTGAAGTTCAAAATTCTGGGTGGCACTGAACTGTTATGGACAAACGTGACGCTTAACATCAGTTGAGCGACTTGCTCGTCTCGTCACCAAGTAACATTAAAAAAAAAATGTGTTTATCTTCAAAATATGCAAAAAATACAACTATAGCCGATAAAAGAAATCTGATTTCACGCATTTTTAAGCATTTGCTTTAAGATTTATTTTATTTTAATTCTATTGTTTATACTGTTGTTGTTTTTTAAAATTGCTAATTTTATTTCTTGTCTAAAATCATCGTTACTCTACATTGAATGCAGAAACGCTTATAAATACTTTATGGGAATCGATATGGCTATTTATTGTACTGTTCTAAGCTATGGTAATATTTGTAAGTCTGTCAGTACTGATAAAACAAGATATAGTTATACGACTTAATGTTTTGACGAGTAGAGAGACTGCAATTTGGCCTCTAAGTAGGTGTGAAATAAAGTCCAAGATTTTCACAGCTAGGTTTAAGTTTATGCTAAACAGTAGCAAATTGCCGATCAAACTGTAGATACGCATAACTTCCTTTTTATGGAATCTTATACTATTATATAATATTAGCCACTTGAACATTTATGTTTAATTTATCTACCTAGTAGTTCTGCAAACGGTGGAACACAAACTGCAAACTTTTTGCACAATCGCAATTCTGCAATTTCTTAGAACTTTTTAGTCGTAGGATATAATAATAATATCGTATAATAATAATATCGTATAATAATAATATCGTATAATAATAATATCGTATAATAATAATATCGTATAATAATAATATCGTATAATAATAATATCGTATAATAATGATATCGAATAGGAGCAAAATCGGTCGAGAGGTTATCAAGATATAAGGTCGTGAGTTCTCAGTTCCAACTGAGAAGAACCACGGTGCGAATCGCCAAAATGCTCTAAATTAATGGGGTCATCACTAGTTCCTGTTACAATAATTAAACGATTACCATAAAACTGACCAATCACCCACAGCGTAAGTCCAAACTCACAGCATGGGACTTCTAGATTCAAAATAATAAAATAATAAACATATTTTTATGATCTACTTAATAGGCCGCCATTTTTTAAAGCGGTTTATACAAAATCGAATTATGAAGTGGAGTGCACACGGCGGGTGGTATGGCCACATTCCGATTGGCGAGCGACGCAGCGATGACACCTGACTGGCGTCATTATGCGAGTGAACTCGGACCCCGCTATCGGCCGCGAGTGCCGCGGCACTCGGTGACACTCTGACACTTGGGCCTCTGTTCGTCGTCGTGACACTGTTACCTACTTCGCGGCGAACGCATTGTTCGTTATGAATGGGATCGTTGTTCAAAGTTATGTTACGTTTGTATTAATGACCCGTTCAAGTGGGTGGTTAACGTCACGATTAGAGATTCGATCTTTTTATTATCGGTTTACCTCTCATTGACCGTCTAAAGTATTATTCTTTTTGTATTTCATTTTTTTTTTCTTTGTTGTTTCTGTAGTTTTATGGTAATATCATTAAGTTAGTAGTACCATAAACTTGCAACAAGTTTAAACGCAGCCCCATAATGATTACCTTTAATGCGCAATATAAGCTGAGTACATTCTATTTCGTTTATTTCGCGTAATTCTAGACGACGCGACGCGGTGGCTAACAAGTATTTTTGTAAGATCGTAAAGTAGCGGCAAGAGTCGCGCGTCGGTAGCGCCACCCGCGGCGTGGTTTATGTCGCGCGATCTTGTGATAGCGCCATATTGTGTGCACGCACCTTTACGGTTCCTTGCAGTATAGGATTTCGCGCCATACAAGCCCCGACGCGTGCATTCGTATTTGTTCCATTTAATCCATTTTAGGTGAAATCTAATTCGAGATACTTACTTGAGGAGGCTTCTTACAACACAATATGATCATGGTGTGTTTTTGTTTCCTGTTTTCCTTCCGCATTTGTAGGCCTAATTTGCTTCTGTGTGATCTAGCCTATCTGTCCGTTTAGATCTCAATATTTATGACGAACCTTCAATTACCTACGACAAAGACTCATCCCTAATTTTCACCTTTTAACTGACAGAAAGTCGGTCCGTTACAAACTGCAAAGGCACGTGACAACTGTTCTGCAACACCCCCACAGGGTTCCGTACAAAAAAATTACAATAATAATACGCTATTGTAATATAACAACAAAAACGTATTTACAAATACTCACGCGCCCGCCCACTCAAAAGGTGTTTATTTAAAAATTTCGCTACACAATACGAATGTCGCATTTTTTCACTTTTCGCGCCATTTAATGCTATTTCGTACCATTAGGACGCACCTTTATGTTTCCGCTGTCGGGAGTTCTTACTGGCTGAATATTGGTCTTATTCCCGCGCAATAAAGGAAAAATATTTTTTGAATTCAGAATTCCTTCGTTGTCGATAACGCTGGCCGCTTCTTTTATTTTTTTGTTCGGACACGTGTTTATGGACGTCCAATTTGTGTCTATTGATTTTTATTGTTAAAAATCTTTTGAATTTATTACGTTTCAAAATTGGAATCGAAGTTTTGGTGCAAAAGCTGATAGCACTGTTATTTCTAAGTAAACCTTTATCTTGAAACGCGCTTCTTCAGTGACGTCTTGTTTTTACAGAAACAAAATACGATCTTCCTTAATAATTTCCTTACCGAAGCCGTAATCTCCACGATCCATTCCGAAATCCTTACTTGGAGACATAAATAAACACCTCTTGTGATAAGAAGGGGTGCTAGAGCCGAAGATTGTATCGCGACAACACGGGACCTATTGTAGCGGCTAAATTTGTTTCGCTATTTCCGATGTGCTTGGAAGATTACTTATTGTAACGTTGTAAGATTAAATCGATGTAGAGCGTGTTTGATTACAATATTCTATTGATACTACTCTTACCTGTTACAAATGTCATTTAGTATGACAGTTTTTTTTTCTTTTTTGGCTCCACACATAGTGTGTTTAGCCAGTGATGCCAGTAACTAAATGTATCGATAACTTTTCCTTCGGATTTTCTAAATGCAATGATAAGCCAAAGCACTCTTGTGAAATGAATGATAGAAGTAAAATCTCACAAGATATTCTGAGCATTTTGTCAATTAGGAGCATTCTAACAAAAAATGTTTTAAAATAAGGGATCATACTCACGTTGATTGAGTTGGATACTCCGACTGATTACACCTGGTGATCTTTATCAAGGAGTGCTATGAACGTGGAATACAGCTTCTTGCATTGGACCCAAAAAATGTGACGAAAGCACATCAGTTTTTATTGTAGCAGAAAATTGTTTCCCAAATTGTAACGATTGCTAAGACAATTCTAACACGTATCTTTCAGTAGTATAGATTTCTGGACTGATTGAAAAAAAGTATATTTTTGAATATCGGCAAAACATTTAAACGTCATATGTTCCATGATACAAGATAAACAAAATCACTAGTTTATCAGCACCATAAGAATTTGTTTGATTATTTTCAGGAATTCATTCCTCGGCTTTAGTTCACCATCACCCATTCCTTTATGAGTGTTAAACAGATAAAACCGATCTTAAAAACCCAAACACCATGTATAAAAGGTTCTAAATTCAAAACCCTATTGTCGACACTCATGTAAGCGTCAGTTATAATAAGATTCGGTCGGCATAAAGGCCTATTATGTCCGTTAGCTCTTTGTTCGTGTAATGCGGTTCATTCTTCTCCGATCGCTCTCGTTCATTCACTTCGTTCATTTGGGATCATCCTGTGTCTGAGCAAACATCTGCTGCACCTCAATGTTTGTCTAACGCCTCTTTTATATTGTGAAATGGTTTTAAAGTATTTGTTGGAAATTTTTGATGGCTTAAAATCTTTGATCGTCATGGAGGTTTATACTTTCTTATTTACTAGTAGTATACAAAAAATCTGTCGAAAGTCACATTTGGTGCTTGGCGACAGTCTTTCGACTTGTAAGTTGGTGGCTTGTCAGCCGATCACTCGAAAGTTAATGAAGTGCCACCTCCAAACATAATTATTTGCCAGTTGTAGTGTGCAAGCGTTACTGTGCTCCGGATTGAAGGGCAATATTTCCAACGTAATTACTGGGCATACAGAGATTTTACATCTAACATCTCAGGGTGACGAGCGCAGTGCATTGCCGCATAGGTTTGAACTGTTGAAGTTTAAAATTTTGGGTGGTACTGAACTGTTATGGGCAATCGTGACGCTTAACATCAGGTGAGTGACTAGCTCGTCTCGTCACCAAGTAACATAAAAAAAAAAAAAAAACCGGCAAACATTTCTTTTGTCAAAAGCTCAGTTTCAGTATTACGTTTTAAACGTAAGGCAAAGCGCTAAAAACGCCAATTACTTAATCAACACTTAAATAGATTTAAAACTGAGAACATTATTCATCCAATAAAATCCTTGTACCGCTCAAGTCAAAACCCTTGATTTAAAAAGCACAATAAACACCCGCATTCAACATCGTTTAATAAGCGACAGTTATTATATTATTTTCATAAAAGATAAATAAAGCGAGAATGCGGGCCATCGATTTAACTCGCTCGGCTATCACACCCTTTACTGTTTAATAATGTTTGATGGAATTCGATACGGTTATTCGATTCTTTGACGACATCTAATTAAAAAAGCTTAAGAATCGAGTGTACCGCCGTATTGTCCATACAATAGCGTAGTCTGATGCCCACCCCTAAATGTTATCCGTTTTAGATGGTTTTTTTTTATATGTTATCTACAGCGTGGAAAACTATGCTTGTATATTTGTTTTTTTTTCGCAATATCTTCGTTGTTATAGGGACACAAAGTGACATTTTTTTTCGGCGAAAATATGACGAAGAAAAGTAGTTGTTATTAGAATATAATAAACATTTAAAAAAAAAAATAGCGGCTTATCCAAGCCATTGACACCAAAAACATAAGATTTTGTTAAGATTTAGGGGATGATAACAGAATACTCCCGAAATGCTAATTTCATCAAAAGTTAGGAAAATTCACTAACTCTCTCTATTGCACGCACGAGAAACAGAGAGACAGTTATACAATTGCAAATATCGAATGCGCCTCATAAGGAATCGATCCGTGGCTATTGACTTCGTGAACGAACGAAGGAACTTTTCTTGCGTCTAAACAATTATAATATGCAAGAAGACAATAAATAGGTCAATTGTCTAACATAACATAAAACTATGTACATGGCGTCCTCACACGTACCAACTGTTCACGATATTTTACGAAAATAGATTATATCAGGCATGTGAGGCCAATTCAACAATATTTTTAATGCAGCTATCCTGTCTTAAAACTGCCTGAAATGTATTACCATCATCATTTCCATCGATTCTGTTTTGACACTCTTGAAACGAAATTACACTGACAGCACTAAAATGGTCTGTTGAGAAACAATTTTAGAAATAATTTTAGAGCTGTCAAAATTATAGTTTAGGAAATGTAACAACAATGGTGTCAATTCTGTTTTACGATTCATAGAGCCACAATTAGTTTGGAAAGACCAAATAACACTAACAATGTAATTATACTGTGGTAGTTAAATTATTATGGAAGTCCTCAGGCCATGTATAAGTAAGTTAAACTCTTTTGAAAACTTATGATATACTGATAAAATGTTTTAAATACTTATTTATATAATATGAAATTTGTTTTGAAAATCCTTGAAAACTCAATAAAGTCCTAACGTTCCGGCCCAGTGGCGCCATCAGCTGACGAACTATTAGTGCGCAGGGGCATTGATTCACGGGTCAAATCTGTTGACTCCACCATCAATACTATTTAAACATCGTCCTCTCCAATCTGGGAGTTTCATCTTGATTACTTAGCATTTTGATAAAGTGCCTACATGAAAGAATATGAGGTCGGCCTTTGGAACAAATGAGAACCAATATTTTACAATAAAACAAGAAGCCAGAAGCTATGCTTTGTAATTTGAAGCCCTCGCTACGTTTCCCTTCCTGACATCGTGCGAAAGGGATAGCTATAGACTAGAATTTCACGGGAGCAAAAGAAACTCATATATAGCTATCTCTTTCATACGATGTCGGGTCAGGTAATGTATAGCCACTTTTATGACATGTTTAAGGGCCATTTTTAATTAACCAACCTAACATGAGAATTTGTTACTTATTTTCTTTTCTACTACAAAATCTAACGTTTGCAACCCTTTTAAAAAAAACTACCTAAATCATCAAAAACTATAGACTAGAACAATCAGAATTTTTCCTCTTCTACTCTCCTTCTCATATGTCCTTCTCATCTTCTCCTGTATAATCCTCATAGTAGCATCAGATGGGTCACCGGCTCAGCATCGCTTACCCTGCGATGAAATCGAAAGGTGCCCAACACGGGTACGCGCGACCAAAGATCAAGCAAGACAGCCAAATAGTAATTAACCCTATACAGCCGGACATCGCAACAATGTAATATTGTTTAATTGAAACGACCCCGATGCGGTAAACATCGTCCCGATCTTATAATTGAATGGAACGTATGAATGATTCTGAAGAATTATACCTTATTGAACTTGATTAGTTGTTCCTTCGCGATGATTGCGAATACCGATTGTACTCGCGTTTATTTGATGAATGGTGATTTATGAAATTAGAATATTTTTAAAATATTAATAACTTTTTCTTACCTCTCAGAGGCTTTTGGCGTCGCACGTCTTGCGCATTTTTTTAAATAGTTATCCTGATATAATTTTTAAGAGTCATATATGACCCACCTACTATGTTCGGCGAAAGGTATTGGTACGCTATCTCACAGGTTTTCCTAGTTTGGGTATCAAATGCACTCCACGCACCTACACCAAGACTGTATAAGCAAATATAATTTCTGTACAATACTTCTGTACGTTTGTTGATAATAAATTTCATTTCATCATTTCATTTGCCTGTGTCATGTTTTGTAATATTTAATATATATATTAAAGTCTGTCTAATGTTAGTTTGTATGTTTGTCTCTTCTATTGTGACCTCTTACTACTTCAACAAATTGAACACAAACAATTGTGACAAATTCAATATGATTGTGAGGTTTAGTTAGATTTGTCTTTGAATCCGGATTATTATAAACTACAGTAATTTACAGTCGGGTTTTATTTATTTAATAAAAATACTTGTTATAATAATAATAGCCTTTATTTGACAATCTTACAAAACATGATAAGTAAAATATTAAAACTATAAGTATATGAATTTTGTATAATATAATTACCGACACCGGTACTGAGATTGTCTTGCGTCTCCGCAAAGGCCTTTCCTCTGCGCAGTTACATTCGTTTTTTTAAGTATCATCATATTTTGATCTATTTACTTCGCTCTCTTGATATTCTTACTCAATACAGTCTTAACTCAGTAACTCATTCACTGTTGATGATTTAGCTCCGTAAGACAAATCCCCTTCTCATGCTCCTATTAATTCTGCACGGAAATACAAATTAAGCTTGATACCGCCCAGCTGACAAAACAAATGTCCAACATCCTTTCCTTTACTAATACATCCTTCAGTTCACTTCACTTGATATTTGATTGTGTTTGTGGAGTTTATGATTGAAAGTCCTTTGGACGATTTTAGTTTGAGAAGCTTTTTATTTTTTTTACAGTTTTAAAGTAATTTGTCTCAGAAACGTCTATCTACGCAAACAAATAGTTCTTCAAATCATTCATATTCGCATAGTTTTACATAATGTTAACAAAACTTTATATTAGAATATGCGTTATCGCGGTTCGAGATCATTAACTTCACATGTTAAGATTTGTCGTTAATCTTGGTCTCCTGGCTTTCGATTGTCGGGTGAAAATTCTGTTGAATTATTATTTTAATTAATCTAATTATTATTGCTATCAATTTATTTTCGTAAAGCTCCAGGAAATCCTGGAGCCCAAGAGGTCACCCTAGTGTGCGACAAAACATGCACTAATGTTTTGTTTGTCTATATCTATTACTAGCTGTTACCCGCGAGTTCACGTGGACCTACAAAAAAAAACAGCCTATATCTGTCTCTGTGCAGAAATTCAGTTCGATCCGTTCAGCCGCTTTGCCGTGATAACGCGACAAACAACCAGACACAGACAGACAGAGAGACAGAGTTACTTTCGCATTTATAATATTAGTTGGGATAGTTAGGATTAGTTAGGATTGTAATTTAGACTTTAGATATTAAATTTTCTACTAAATAAAACGTATTTAGAAAAACTAATAAAATAATCTGCATATCTTTAAATTTCAACATTAGCTTAGTATGTTCTGTGCCAATATTAAAAAAAAACAATGTCAATAATTGATCGAGCGAAGTGAAGGTCTACGAGTCTGAAGGAACAAATTGACATTTTTATTTGTAAATTTGTCCGAGGATAACTTGAGTACCGTTGATTCGATGTTTATAAAAATTTGTAGGCAAGCAGTTCATGCAAATACAATTTTTAAATTTTAATATGAGCATGGTCGAGGGATCAAAATCGATTTTAGGCAATGACACAATCACAATCAACGCCAATATTTAACATTTATCGTTAATTGGAAAGAATCCTCATACTGAATTTAAACGGAAAATTGACGATAAAAATAATTTAAAAAATTTAATTTCGTGTTAATATTTTTGGGCTTTATGTAAGTGTATGAGAATGTAAATTTCTATGTTCATGTCCTATATTACCTCTGTAGCCTCGGCTTGACCGATTTTGACGAGTGAGGTGTCGTTGGATTCCTATATGTGTCCGCAGTCTGGCTAAATTTTGCAGTCGTTTTTTTTTCTTTTTATAATAATGCTTGTTACAAATCTAAATTACTTAGTTTTACCTCAAACTAAGCAAAGCTTATAATATGGCTGCCAGAGACTGATATACGTACATAGATATTTTTAAATACATACTTATATAAATATTAACACCCAGACATATAACAACCACAAATATTCATCACATAAATGTTTGTCCTAGATGGGAATCGAACCCACGCCCCCAAACACAGTAGGTAGGTTCACTACCAACTGAGCCACCGGGGCAGTCAATCAATGTAGAATCAGATAAATTTGGGATTAAGTATGTGCATTCGTTTGTAATGCTAACTATACTTTATCTATCAATCTAACGAATTCCGTAGGCCACTATATAACTCTAATAAGGAAATTCGGATAACTCTATTAGGGTGAGGCCTGATCATGATTTGAAATGAGTATTGTACCCGCTCAAAGTTCTAAAAGTTTAAAACGGTAAATTGTAGTTTTTCATTGCTTTTTTGCCGTTTATCGGAAATATACAAATCAAATAAAAAATCTACCTGGTTCGCCGTATAAACCACTAGCCTGGATATTTAGTTTGTAAAAGAAAATTTGTAGTTACCGCTGAAAATTCATAGTATTTGATTTCAGAAGGGTTTTTCAGGGGGTCATTTTGCGATTTTTATTTTGTAACTAAGACAGATTTTCGAAATTTTATTCGGTTAAACGTAGCTTCAGTTTTATTTTCTATCTGCAGTGTTTTTTGCACCTGATTAAGTAATCTCGTCACTTCGAACAAAGCGCTGAAAAATGCTACTTTTTGTTGTTTTGCGATTGGACCTCGCCTTAACGGAACGAATCTATGGGTGGTTAAAACTTGTTGAAAGTTTAACCAGGCGTCCGTCATGAGTTGGCTCTAGTTAGATACTTTACATAAATTCTAACAACTAGGTATGCCTAATTTAAAAAGATCGTAATACGTATCAATTATACGTTTTTATCAAGCAGCTGTCACCATTTAACGGCGCAGGCGCAATTAGAGCAAGTGACCACAATTGTCTCTTGCGTCACCGCACCAAGACGACGAATTAAAATTAATAGAAGTCGAATGGAAATGTAGGTTATATCTATTGTTATTCAACAGGAACAACATACTTTTTTTTAAGATAGATACATAAATATATAACTCATTATTGTTCGCACCAGAAATAACATACAAATTACTAAAAAACAACTTAAAACTAGTGTAACAACTGGCGGCCTTATCACTTAAAGCGATCTCTTACAGGCAACCTAAGATGTAGTCGGTATGAATTTGTAATTTTTTACTTTTGCAAATCTAACAATGTTATATAGGCATTGAATTTTGTGTAACTTCGAAAGAACTCAATGGTGCGTACTATAATAACTAGCACCATTTTGAATTCAGGCGTAGGCGATAGCTCCCGATAGCCTCACACAAATCTCACACTTATAGATACGCTGAAATGCGACGTAGTTAGTAGAAATTTCAACGTACAACACCAATAAGAGGTCCAAACATAATGGGGTGCAATTTGTGGATCACCGGTTAGCAATATTTATATTTCGATCAAGATAAAGTAGATATGATAGTTCGTGCCAAAATGATACCTCGCGACCCCTATAACCTCTCAACCCCTGGACCCACTTTCCTCATAATCGAACTTAAAAATTGTATTGAAATTAAAATTTTTAAAAGTTTTTATTTGGCCATTTTAATTGGTAAGTCTACAAAATTTAATTAAGCCTATCTTAGTCATCTCCAGTCATCTTAATCAATGGTGCTTAAGTTATTGGCGGACATAATGAAACCAACATACAAAAAGGCCGACTTGTTCCGTAGAATGTCGTATGAGATGCACGTACCCTTGAGAATTCGCTTCGCTTGGTCGATAATCATTAAAAAAGTAATGATTAACTTCGTAATTTTTTCACGACTTAATAAATAACGTAAGTAAACTTTCTTAAAAGAAACTTTGTGCAGAAGTAATAATATTGTAGTCGTATCTAACATTATAAATAAAACTAATAAACAATAAAAAACAAATTTAAAATATAAAACAATAACGCTCTGAACACTTGAAAACTTAATTGTGATTCGTGTTGAAATCGCCTTCGGCTAAGTAGGTTAATTTTTAATTACACGTAGACTGGTCAAACTGTCAGTTTTAATGTAGCTAGAGTGCTCAAGCTCTTTCAATTGAAAGATATTAAGATGACTATTATCAATCAAGTATATCGTATACTGTCTATGAGGCATTTATAAAGAAAAAATATATTATGTGCTATTGAATTTAGCTAGACCAAGCGGATCTTCTCATTGATTTTTACAGCATATAAGAAAATGCCATTATGTAATTCAACGCTTCCACGAGTCTTTGATAATAAGTAATTAGTAAAATTTAATCTTACCAATACATGCTATGCTGTTATAGTCAGGATAATTCGTTTTTAAATGTTCCATCCGATGAAAACATCTACAGTCACGAAATCCAATAACGATCAATGGTCAGTTGCATTTTGCGCGTTTGGCAGCCGGATATTACGCGCTCACAACCAAACATGGAATCTATATCAGCCTTCTATATCAGTGCTGGGATATCAGCCTACCCTCGAAGGGTGATTAGGCCATATCCACCATGCTGGCCCAGTGCAGGTTGGCGGATTCACATACGCCATCGAATTTCTTCTCAAGAAAATATGCAGGTTTCCTCACGATGTTTTCCTTGGTGGTGGTATACATCCGTATGTAAGTTCCAAAGAACTCATTGGTACGGTTAAGCCCGGGTTCAAACCCGCTACCTTACGAATACGAGGCGAGCATTCTTCCACTGAGCTACCACGACTATCATGGAATATCACACATATATTATGCAGCTAGTAAGGTTTTGAAGTTGTAGGTCTCTTGCAAAGGTCATCTGAGGAATACCACCAAACAGCTATCAACCGCCAAACAGAGGTGTGCAAACATTACTAAGTTCCGGGTTGAAGAGCAATGTTTCCTATGTTTCTGACATTACTAGGCATTAAGAGGTTCAACATTTAAATAGTATCTCATTAAAATCGTAGTGTAACGAGAGCCATGCGAATGGTTTTGAACTGTTGAAGTACTGTTGAATTAGCATTGAACTGTTATGTACAAGCCATCACGCGAGCGTCTTGCTAGTCTCATCTCTCATAGGTATTTTCTCCTACTTATTTTTCTTACCATATCCAGATTTTTTCAGTTTGCGAAATAACAGATAAACTTTTGAAAGCTTGTCCATTACGCCGATATCCTGTAAGGGGCGAGGTTTCATCTACTAATGACGCCATTGTTTACCATCATTCCAATTGCGCACAACAATAAAAAATATTAATGTTTCTCTGGACGCATCTTGCCAAATGTACCGGGGCCCTAATCGCATTAAGGAGGCCTGCGACTTCACGGGTTATTATGTTTATACGTTTTTATTTTGGGGTCGGAACGACCGGAGCGGCAAGGATTAATATTTACGTTACAATTTTTTTCTCTAAGAATACTTTTAGTTTTTCTCCCCAATGGAAGCCAATTGAGTCTGAGTATTCTTAATTTGCGAACGTCTTAAGCCACCAGCCTCAAGGCACCAGGTGCTTGAGGTTATCTAGCTAACTAACTTAAGTCTGACACTAAGAAGATGGCTAAATAATCAGGCTGAAGAAACACAAACATTAATATATTATATGGTCGAAAAGAGATAACCTTTTACCACAGAATTCTCCTTATAAATTAATAACCTTTTACTAATTTTTAGGCTGTATTTTTCCAACGTCAGAAAACGTTATAATATGACGTTTTGGCAGCTATTGTATAGAAAATATGTCAAAACGCCATATTATTCGTCTGATAATGGCCTAAATAATATATTTATTTTTGAATCAATTTGTTGTCAGTAGGACTTACCTACAGTCTTTTTCTACAAGTACACGTCTTATTGTTGTCGCTCTAAGCGATTTTCTTTCCGATTCGTATGATTTATCGTAAAGATATAAAGCCACGAACATTGGTCATGGACAGTCAGTCCATCCTTTTGTCATCAAGTGTCTCGTTTTTGCTTGAAGCACTATGAAAATTCCTATAAGTGCCACATAAAGATCTAGTTGATGATGATTTTAAATATCACACTAATATTATAAATGCGAAAGTTTGTGTATAATTGTGTAAGTATGTTAGTGTGTTTGTTCCCGTTAAACTCTGTAACGGCTGTACGGATTTGAATGAAATTTGGTATGAAGGTAGCTTACACCTGGATTAACACACAGGCTAATACCGTGGACGAAGCCGCGAAGCGCAGCTAGTTGTCTACATTTCGCTTTACATGGATTAAATCTCAGTGTGCGAATGGTAAAGCTAGTACTAAGTGCTCCTCTACTATACTTACCTAAAACTTTGTATTTACAATTCGTTTAGTAATTAAAGTTAACGTACGCGTCAACTTCATAATTAAAGCTAAAATGACGAAATAAAATCATAAAGTTGTAGCAAAGGTGATGATATGAAACGGTAACCTTTGCTCAATACGTGCTATTGGGTTAATAACTTGACAAGTAAGTGCTAATTATCACTTAGCGAGACTAAGCAAGTGTTCATGAATGTATAATGCCTGTTACACAATGTTTATTGTTACTTGCCGAGATGCGATATTTTTATGACTGCTGCCTACATAATAAACATTTTTTTTAAATAATGATTTGACTATATCTTGCTAAATAGTATTGAACAATACCTGCGACGATGGATGATGGATTGCTGATAAGTAGCATACCGCATACTGCGGCAGCACATACCACGTGTAGCTCGGACCACAGTGCGAATCGGCCAAGTGATCTAAATTAATTGGCTCTTTTGCACCTACGGTTTTCTAGTACTGGGTCTATTAGAACCACGGTGTCACCCAAGTGTTCATTTGACATTGGGTAATTCGGACCTCTATCAAAAAATAAAAGTCGACTGTTTTGTAGACAATTATTGTGCTGAGAAATTGGCTTAACTTTTTTCTGCTCTACTAGACATTGTGACCATTAAGGCAGTAAAATGGGTCACGAAAAACATTAACGCGGTAAACTGGTATAAAGTGCAAAATTAAAACTGGCTGTAAAACAACTTCATCTGGAAATAATTTTCATGGCCACAGAATTGTAATAAACACTTGGCTAGATTATATGGTAGCTGAGTACATAAATAAAGTAGTTGGGACCTAATATAAGACTTTATTTATGTGCTTTACGCAATTTAATCGTAAAGCAATTTTTTTTTTCTTTGTTCCAAAAAGATTACTGATTGCACGCGAGCCAGGAGCTTAGTTAGCTCTTGCTTTGTTTGATTTCAGCTGTCTACATAAGTATTTTTTCTGTCATTCCAGATGCATGCGGCTTGTCCGATGTGCCACACATAGAGAGCCTGCAAGAGAAGTCCCAGTGCGCCCTCGAGGAGTACTGCCGGAGTCAGTACCCCAACCAGCCGACGCGTTTCGGGAAACTTCTCCTTCGACTGCCCTCGCTCCGGACAGTCAGCTCACAAGTCATAGAACAACTGTTCTTCGTAAGACTAGTAGGCAAGACGCCGATAGAGACCTTGATAAGGGACATGCTGCTATCCGGGAGTTCGTTCTCATGGCCTTACATGGCGACCATGTGACATACGATGTGGCGACACCTGGCAGCTGCCTGATCGACGCCCTACGGCTTCCCGCCATATCTGTCCAGCCAGCGCTTCGATTTCCAGCGGTACCCGCGTGAGATCCCGCAACCGGACGACGCAGTCACGTCATCGAGCGAGTTTCACGAGACTACTGAAGGAACCGACGATTACTTCGCTAGGAGCAGAGACGGCGAGAGAGCCGGACCGACATTCGAGTCGGCGTTCTACCCTCCAAAAACAACCGAGCACGATAACTTTGACGCTGCCACGACGTCCAGCGAAACGCAGAAGACCGCTCAAAAGAATTCTTTAATGATCGACGATCTGCTGAACATTCGCAGTCAAGGGTGTCAGGATTCGTGTTCTGTGCCAGAATAGACTTTCTTAGGGTTAAGTACGGGGTCAGTAGTCTATTAGTTCAAGTTTTTTGTTCCTCTGTAAAAATAATTAGGCATAGATTCTAATATTTAATGTAAATAAAATGTTTTTATTATTGTGTAAATGATTAGATTGGATAGTGTATAAGACGCTATTTTCTACTCTGAATGATAAATTATATTTTTATTTTTAGTGATTCACAAACGTCGTTTCTTTGTTATTGCCAAATTACTGGCTTGTTTTCTTGGTGAAAATTATCAAATCTACATCAAAGTTTCTTGAATGAAACGGAAAACTGATAAAACCTGATGTAAGTGTAGATAAAATGTAAGGAATTGTGAAAGGCAATCTTGGATTGAAATCGCAATAAAATATATTCATCGTGCAATGTTGGTGTGTAGTTCTATCTAGATATAAAAATATATATTGTTTATCTAAACTTTTGTATAAAGCCACTGGTTGCTTTTAAGAGCAGGAAACCAATTTTCTTTCTCTTTTACTGGCACGTTCAATATTTTTATGGGAATAAGATTACTGAGAGCTTGACATTACAATATTTTTGCATATTTCTTTTAACGATGATTTTTATACTAAATATCTAACTCTAATTATAATGTTAGTTTCTATAATTTTTAATCAACAAAAGATATCTTTTCTATTGCTCAGTTATTATAATATGTAATTTGTGCATAGAATTAACTAACAGTCAAATGTGTTAATTTTTTTTTTAATGTGTTAATTGGATATCACCCTCAGTAATTTTATATAACTAAGCATTTTGATTGTGCGAACAGTATTATATTAAAAACGTATTGTGTTAAAACGGTTTTTAGTTGAAACTAGATTTGATTAAAGAAAAATCCAAATGATTTTTAAATAGGTTTTTAGCTTAAAAGCAGTCAGAGGTCTTCACTAAAAAAAAAGTATTTTAGTATGGTTTTTATACCTTTTCAGTGGTGCTGCTCTATACTCAAATTATTTTGTTTGTATTGTCCATTTTTATATTTACAAGATATTCCTTACCAGCATTTATTCCTCGCAAGTGTAAAAATTTAAAAAAAGTAGCTTTTCGTCTTAAATAATACTATAAATACCTAAAAACATACTAAAAATATATTGTCAATTATTCATAATTATTTGATGCTACAAAACATGAATTGTAAACCAAAAATGTTGCATTTCATAATATTTAATTTCTTATTTTATTGTTTTGATATTTTTCATTTATTTTTACCAGACTGGTACTGAAGGGCGTTATGTAATAAAGAAGCCATGTGATTTTTTTCGCAATAACTTGTATAGTGGAAGGGTGTATGTAACATAGACTCAGTGTGTGTATGAGAAATGTATAGAAATGTATAAAGTAACGATGATATGACAAATTAAAGATGTCTCTCTGGAATTGAAGACTTTGTTTTATTATCCTTGCACTATTACGTAACTTATGCCTATTGCACAAGTAGCAACTAACTAGCGCAATTTAAGCAGGATTCGTTCATTACATTTCTGCAACATCTTCACTTCAACTGCGCTAATTACGATCTAATAGCACTTGGTCCAATACGGATTTCATCCAACTCGTAGTTGGTCAACAAGTATTTCATCAAATACGCAGATAGTCCAATATTCGTGGATAGTGTGCAGTCACACGCAAAAATACAAAACCATTCCAAATTAAAACACAATTCAAATTATTGACCGAGCGTAGCGAAGGTCTCAGAGTTGCAATACGTGGCAATACTGAAAGGTATGATGTGCTAAAATGCTGTTACATAGAAAAATGTCAATGACACTCGGCAAAATGTATGGAACAGCTGATTTTTATTTCACGATTTCGGGGTTGTTCCCATAGTAAAAGTTGTACATAATGACATACATTGGACAATGAGAACAGATTTTGCGAAATTCCATCTCTTATGGGGTAAACTGGACCCCCCAAAGTATGTATGGTTTATTTTTTTTCTTGATGCGTCAATTAGACTAGGTTGGTGTACTAAACATAAAAGATAAACAAATGAAGGTATTAGGGTTTTTTGAAAATGACCCCGTGAAGAGGTGAAATAGGGATTTGAAATTATTTGTATCATATACGAGCAAAGCCGTCCGGGCATGTTAGAACAGAACTTAAGTCCTCGTGGCTGTATAAAATATTTTAAGTATACCAACACTAGGAAGTAGCCTCGCGTGTGCAGATTACAGCAGGTGTACCGTGATTTGTCCCGCGCCCACACGTGGACGTGGGAACCGCGGGACGTGGGACTTGTTGTGGTAATTAGCTAGCGACTGGCGGGATTTTGGCGTGAGATTGGTGGATATTATTTTAATGATTGTTAGTTAGAGAGTTAACTTCTATCACTATAGAAGTTAAATTGCTGAGCATAAAGAGATTTAATTGACCGAGCGAAGCGAAGGTCTCAGAGTTTACTGGGACAAATTGGCATTTGTATGTATGTTTGTATGTTTTTGTGTATATTTGTCCGATGATAACTTGCGAACCGTTGATCCGATCTTCATGAAATTTCGTAGGCAAGTAGTTCATTTCAATACAACTTTTAAGTTCGAATATGAGCTGAATCGGTCGAGCGGTTGTGAAGATATAGAGGTCACGAGGTCTCAGTTCGCTGCGAACTACTAGTATTTCAGGGTTCAACATTCTGGCTTGCACTGAACTGTTGTGAGCGAGCGTGACGCTTTCCATCAGGCAAGTGACTCGCTCGTCTTGTCACTCAGTAGATAGCAATAAATTACATTGCAAATTTAAATAGCGGTTACTATCTAAGAAGACAAGTTTTGGTAAATCGCATGATTTGCCTAATTTCCTCAAAGCGACATCGTTTCATTGCTGATAGTTAGAACCCTGAACAATTTTGATTTCTTTCATTTTGCGAACCGCTACAAAGTCACAGTCGCTACATAGTACTTAATATTTTGGACCATTTTTTTTATATTTGACGTGTAAAATGTAATTCCCTATATTATGAAGAATTTTGCATTTGTAGTAATTTTAATTAATTTAGTTTGACTAGAATTTTGCTGGCTCGTCATACGCCTTGGCGTTGCAGTAAGTGTGACAAGCATTGAATGATAAATAAATAATTAATACTAAAGATCAGCTACTATATAAGCTGGGCCAGTGGAACGAGCGCAGTGGTGTCTTCAAATCGAACGATTACTTCTAGACGCGAGCTTTATCATTTATTTTTTTAATTATTGCAGAGATGGCGATCAAAACATTTTTTAAAAAAGTAGCTGATGGTGGCCAGGCCAATTTCTGGTCAAATATAAATCAATCAGATTTCAGAGCAATATGATAAAACTCAACAGTAAATCCCTATCTGTCTGTTTGTTACGACTGAACGAATCTTGATGAAATTTTGGATGGTAGTGTACATTTTCAGACGGACATACTTTAATTATTTTTTACTTTTTGTTCTTAGTAAATGCGTGAAAATTGACTGAAGTTACCAACAATTGTACTTTCGGGACATTTTTTGACTTGGGACTTCTCATTTAAATATACTTCCTCACATTTCCTATCAGCTCCTATTTATTTATTTATTTATTGAGATACGCCAACAGTGAACATATTTTACATTCTTATAACATATTTCTACGTGAGTACATGAAACAGATATGAACACCCTTTATAGGCATATACAACATTCGCCATAAATAGTGATTAGACAGGGAAATAAAAAAAAGTAAACTATTATATAATAGGAATGTTAGTTAGAACATATAACATTATCTATGATAAAACTAAAATAAAACATCATAAATCAAAACATTATTTATCTCTGGTTAAAGACTTTACTAGTTTGTTTTTGAAAACAGTTAGAGAATCATTAAACACATCAAGATCATCCAAGTAAGCGTTAAATTAATTATAGGTGCGACATATTCTTGTGTAGGGGAGTTAAATCCCAAATTTATTCTAGCAGATTGGCGCCAACCTAGAATTCGAGAAATTTTGTGCCTCCTATACTATTCCACTACTGGACGAAGTTCCCTATTGTTTTCCATAACCCCCACGCTTTTACTAAGAGGACGCTGCTGCCCGTATTCCGTAAATACCATCAATTATTATCAATTCTTCTTGTGATTGCCGTGCTCCACCGTTGGCTACGTTGGTGCCTGCGCTGACCATCAAGTGAGTTAGTAGGCAATCGTGGATATATCTAATTCATAAAACTCTACTAACAGAGCAACACTGGCCTCCGGTCTCTGGGCCGTTTGGGCCGGTACGGAGTTGCTCAATCGGTCTACTCAATCGTATCAAAGCTACGAAACTTTGCAAGAAAAATTAAATGATAAATGAAATAGATGAATTTTTAAAACGTAGCCAAGAAAGGATTTTTGAAAAAATCATCTCTAATCTAAATAGAGGCGGAAGTACCAATGTTTCTTTTTTTTTTCGTTCGAAATCGCGCGCTTCTGCTATTCTCCAATTAAAACCATTATTTTTTTTATTCCACCTCTAAGCTGTATCGCTTGAATCTTCTTTTGCTTATACCATTAAAGAGAGTCGGCGTAACACGTTTTATCACATTACTAATTAGGTAGCATTTAAACGAAAATTTAAAAAGTCACTCAACCAAGCAAGCCAGATGATACGACAACATTCAAAACTTCATTAAAATTATTTTTCCCACAAAATCACGGAAACAACCCTATAATTGTATTGGCAGCACCTGCGTAGGGCTGGCACCACCGGAATGTGGTTCCGGTCAATCACGTCACGGTGTATACGCAGAAAATAGCGTGACTACGACAGACGTGGCGCTGACTGTAAGTACGAGGAAGTTGAATGCGAGAAGACTTCCACTGCTGAATAAAATCCTGCCCCTTTGAACTCCAACACTTAACGACAATCTGATATTTGATATCTGATATTTCCAGTTGCCCGCGACTTTTACAGCGTCGGCGGTCCACCTTGCACTAGACTGGGGGGTTGACGATGCTGCGTCTTCCGGTTCCACTCAAGAACCTTTCTTCCTATGGTTTATCAGTTAGTATAAAGGTGAGCTGAGTATAAAGAACTAAATATGTAGTTATACAGATTGGTCAGTGATGATGGACATAGTTTCGGATTAGTTTTTCGACTTTTTAAGATTCGGATTACTTTTAACTTACGAATGATTCGCCTGATGAAGTTAGACAAGAAGCTCATACGCGCATCACTACGTTCGTTACCTTGACCTTTTGCATACAAAAGTGAAACCACTGTTTCTCCACACGTGGGCAGGTGTACAATCAGTGCAGTTAAGGTCAGAGATCGTCAACGGTTGGTCACGCGCGGTGCTCCTTTTGTGTGGTCACCACTGCCGGCTGGTGACAGCAATTACGAGTACTTTGGCAGTGGTTTAACGGACGCCCTGATTTGATTGTCAGTTCGGAATTGTTTTTATTATATTTTTGTTTTTTTTGGCAGCTGCCATATTGCTTGGTTGTGCCTAGAAGTTGCTACCACCAAAGACTTACCTAACTTGTTTTTTTTTACTTATAAATTCAGTTGCAAAAAGTAATACTTTTTCTTCGCTGGGATCGAACAATTAATTTAAATAGTAACATTAATCAATCGGTAAAAAAAATCCCTTTGGAACACCTATTTAGAAGATTATAGTAAAGGTACATTTTCCTCTAAATAACTTTTAACTTCAGAATGAAAAAAAAAATGAAATTTGAACCCAATACTCCTCAAATGGTTTAGGCCAAACGCAAAACAACAAAAAGTAGCATTTTTCAGCGCTTTGTTCGAGATTACTAAATCAGGTGCAAAAATACTGCAGATAGAAAATAAAACTGAAATTACGTTTAACCGAATAAAAATTCTCAAAATAAAAAATCGCAAAATGACCCCCTGAAAAACCCTTCTGATATCAAATTCTCTGAATTTTCAGCGGTAACTACAAATTTTCTTTTACACATTAAATATCCAGGCTAGTGGTTTATACGGCGAACCAGGTAGTTTTTTTATTTGATTTGTATATTATAGATAATCGGCAAAAAAGCAATGAAAAACTACAATTTACCGTTTTCTCATCAAGTATGATATGCGATTTTCAACTTTAAACCTTAGAACTTTGAGCGGGACAGTACTCATTTCAATTCACGATCAGTCCTCGCCTTAGAACGGGTTTTGTGAAATACCACCACTAACAGGATAAAATGGACCCCCAAAGTTTATATATAAGGAGATAACATCTTTTTTCATGCTAACCCCCGAATACTGAAACGCTTGTTAACTTTGACAATAGATTAATTCTAATGCTGCCTTTGTCTGGCACTAAGCAAATGACAAAGACAGCAATACCTAGACTTAATCTGTCGTCAAAGTTAACAAGCGTTTCAGTATTCGGGGCTAAGCCAATGAAACTAGACTTATGTATCTACTAATCATACAAAATAAAAAGTCTCAGGAATTTATGGAAATCAACCGCTAAACAGGTGAGATATGGTGTTTCGTTTTACTGACCCTAGGCGAGCGAAGCCGCGCAAGCAAGCTAGTAATACTATACATAAATAGATGAGCTATATTTTTTAATTAGTTATTAACATAGGTTTTCGCTACATGACACTAATATTTTTAATAGTTAAAAAAGCAAAAATAATAATCACAATTTTTGTATTAATTAGGTACAATAGATATATTATGTACTCTATGGGTATATGCAATTGTTAATATCCAATAACGAAACAACTTTTTCCTCAACCAATTAAGCGAAATGCACAATGCTTCCTCATGCCATCCTGTTCAAGGTTTCAGTGCCATTCAGGAGTTTCAGCAGGCTGGTGGGAGGTGGGCGGGGCACAGGTCGCCCAATGGGGTCACAGGTCGCGACCCGCACCGGGGTCGTACCATTTATAGGTAAGCGCGCAATCTCCTTGCGTTCGATTGATCCGTTAAACATCTCGCAATTTTTTTCCCCTTTGTTTTGGCTCCACACGTTGTGTATTTAGCCATTGTCAAGTTATATATTTCAAGTGATTTCAAATATTTTTCACAATCAAAATAACTCTCAGTCATAGTCTAAGTCTAGTAAAGTAGGTCGTGGTTAAGTCCACGTCATGCCTAAAGTGGTGGAGACTTTACTAGAAGTTTATATGGAGTTTTGGAAACAACAAGAAGAGACACTATTCACCAACACTCGCGCACGTTCACGAACACTAAATGGATAAAAATCCACCATTTTAATACCTTAATATTTGATATAAGTTTTAAAATAATAGAATGATGCGACATGACATCTTCACGTTCCCGCCCATCTCGCAATTTTATCTATTAGAAATGTGGCAAAGTGATTTGACTCGAGAAAGTGCAACAATACACAGGATGTTTCGTAATGTATGGATAACACGGATCCGGATCCTGCAGATAAGGAACACTATGACAATGGAGAAAAAAAATACGTGCCGAACATTTTGAAACTTTTCCTGATACTAAGTGATGTTGAGGTCAAGAATTACCTCGACAACGTTAATCGCTGGTTTCAGTAGAAACACAGACCTTCGCCCGACTACGGAAGCTGATACCTTATAATGAGCCTAGTTTGCCTCCCTGCAACGATACATAGGTACCTTCATGACGAACTTGGCTTGTCCGCGGATAGGTAGATTGTGATTGACTTCGATAGTTCTACCAATGCTACGCAAAGATGGAGAAATAACATGACTTTTGTGAAGGTATAAAATCTTATAAGGAAGTGGATAGCTCCCGCTAGTAGTGGTAAGACTGCATTGATCGTAATAATAGGCTTTATTTCCTTGGCGCAGGTTGTAGCGCTCGCCGAGCGCTGTTCCTCAACTAACTGATCCTAACTGCTTACAGTTGTTTATTATATTTCTTATGTAAACACACCCAGCCTTTGTAGTTTGTACTTTGCACTTTTTGTAGTGGTAGGACTCTTTGCAAGAGTCCGTCAGGGGAAGTACCACACCTTTGACAGTTATTCAACCGCCAAGCAATAGTGTGCAAGCATTACTGTGTTCCGGATTGAAGGGCACCGCTTCCAGCTAAATTACTGGGCATATTGAGATTTAACATCTAATATCTCATGGTGACGGACGCAAAGCGGTGCCGCGCAGAGTTTCAAACTGTTATGGATCAAAATACTGTATAGCACTGAACTGCTATGGGCAAGAGTGACGCTTACCGCTAGGAAAGATACTGGCTCGTCATAAGTGCTGAAGTTCAAAATTTTGGGTGGCATTGAATGATTAAATTGTTATGAGCTAGCGTGACGCTTAACGTCAAGTGAACGACTTGCTCGTCTCGTTAGTCAGTACCAGAAAAAAAGCCTGGAATGGGAACTGGCTGTCAAGTGAGGGTGCCGGAACACAACGAAGTGTTGGCGACAGATTTTCTATATGAATTCGGCTGGATGTGGCTACATCATCACGTTGAAAACACCATGAATTTTCTCTAACTGAGAATACCAATTGCCCGAAACTGAATACGTTGTTAATATAATGAACACAGTAAATGCTACCTAGTTTCTAGCATAACTACTAGTTTCTATATCCTTTTGAACTTTAGTCAATAGACTGGCCATTAAATATTTTCTTGCACCATTGTGAGGTGCGTTTAGAGATGAAGCGATAAGGCAGACTGACAGATCTCTGGTAAACGCGAAGATAGCTATACACATAGATGATTGCTGCGAGGATCGGACAACAGATACGTGGAATCAACAAATAAACATAATCTTTCGAAAACTTAGTTTAATAAAACTATTTTAAGCAACTGACCCCCGAATACTGAAACGCTTGTTAACTTTGACAACAGATTAATTCTTGCTGCCTTTGTCTGGCACTAAGCAAATGAGAAAGGCAGCAACAGGCTTGATCTGTCGTCAAAGTTAACAAACGTTTCAATATTCGGGGGTGAGTGACAAAAGGAAAAAGTTAAAACATCATCATAATTAGCTGATCTTCTTATCAGCTCTTAGACGTCCACTACTAGGCGATGCCTCCCCTATTGGGGGGTTATTGCCATTATCTCCACGCTTTGTGACAGCTTCAAGAACGCACAATGTTCACCGTTAGCTAAGAAGATGTTGCTGCCCGTCCTCTGGTGGTCACAGTTTTAGGACCCAGGTTAACCCAGGTTCCGAGTAATTAGCAGATACTTAATGTTAAAACCATCTTGCTAGGCATGCAAACTATAAACCTTGATCTAAGTATTCACGAAAGAGTGTCCGACATTTTGTTTTAATAAAACGGGAATACTCGCGTTAAAGGTCACCGAATGTGATCGAAACTATAGTCGAAATGGCCGACTCATTTTAACGTGAGTATTCCCTTTTCATAAAAACAAAATGGTTTTATTAAACCACGTCAGTTTTCATAGTGTCCTGATAGTTTAACTGACAACAGATTTTGAGAAGTTTAGTATTGAAAATACGTCAAAATCTACAGAAACCTAATTTTGTAAAATTAATTTTTAATATAAGATTATTTTTTAAGTATTGCGTCTTTTCACCCAGTTGCATTAAGCCCTTTGTCTCGGATACATCGAAAACCGCAACAGGAGTATATAGAGGACAGATATAGATATAGAGCAGCGTTCGATGAGCGTTCTGCGGTCCTCAAGCCACCTGCCATGGGTCGGCATTATGGCAACCCATCCCTTTTCTAAGTTCAGCAGTGGATTTCTTCTTAATTATGATGGGATGTGATGTCTGCAATAAAAATAATTTTAGTGACGTCTCCACACCTTCCCAGTTTCTTAGACTGTGTCTAATCGCGCGGGTGGTCGTTCCTGATTGTGATTGACAGCATCGCGTCACAGCAACGCATTCACATCCCTAGCTCCAGGCACCATCTCAAAAGGCATCAACCACAGCCGAGTTTGAAGCAAGACTGAATAAAATTTCTGAAGTAAATAGGCGATGGTTCACGAAGCAATGATTTTAGCAGTCATTTTGCCAAGGGTTGCCTCGAATGGAGGCTTTCAAATGTGACTTTTGAATGTTCCAAGTGTGTAGTAATGTATAGACTGACAGGCCAGTGTGAAGTCCGCCGGTGCGAGACGTAGATTGATACCGCGTTGTAAACAAAGAATAGGTATATAAGTTTATTGAAGCTGAGCTAATTAATAACTTTATTTATTTTACTAAGCTTAGGACATTTCCCTTACGCAAGTGGCCTAATGGTGAAACCTTTACCAATGCGCCATTTGTACTAAGCCGGTATGTCTTTAAACTGCGATCTGAACCACCGGAGGATGGGCACCACGGTCTTTTTAATAAACGGTGAGTGTTTTGCGATCCCCAACCCGCCTGCCAAAAGCGGGGATGGTGCTATCCCGCTTTTAGGAGGAACCTAGGTCTGTGTTGAGCCGGTAGTTTTCTGGAGGGTGATGATGATGATGAAACAGACTTATCTGATTGTTTGAATATTGTGTCAGTTAAAATTAGGTACTTAGAAACTTAGGCTTCATGGCTGAACCGAATCTGATTTTAAGCTAACCTACTACTAGCATGTTTAACCAAACCATTAACAATTAATTGTTATGGGAAAAAATAACACCCATTTTATTGCGACATTCAAGATGCCTCCACCGCTCCTACCGCTGCTCTAACTAGTAGTTCGCGGCGAACTGAGACCTCGCGACCCCTATACCTTCACAGCCCCTGGACCGATTCAGCTCATATTCCAACTTAAAAATTGTATTGAAATGAACTACTTGCCTACAAAATTTAATGAAGATCGGATCAACGGTTCGCAAGTTATAATCGGACAAATATACAAAAACACAAACATACATACAAATGCTGAGACCTTCGCTTCGCTCGGTCAATAACAGCAGTTTTTAAGGAGGCATAGAGCTGTCAAATTGTCACCTACCCACAGCACTACCACCCTACCACCGGCTATTCCACTTGTTCCCAGGTGAGATAGCTGGGTGGGAATAGAGGGAATAGTGGAAAGAAAACACTATAGGTATGATAAGTGGAGCCACCTACCACTAATGCAGCACGGGAGTGAGGCTCGACTGCTCTACGGCCTTAAATAAATAAATTATTGTGAAGCTAAAAGAAATTACGTGTCGTCAACGATTCGATTTCAGCATTGACACATCCTAGAAAACTCCCTGAAGAAAAACCCAAAGAAAAAAACAATAACAACCGAAAGCCGTAAAAAAGGTAATCCGCCCTAGCGACCGTCGATTGAGAGTGACAATATATCTGCGCCCGCCCTCCACGCGTTGTTTTACTAAAGTACGTATCTAGCAACCCTGATGAAATCGACGACTCGGGGCCACACAAGGTAAGATATTTACGGAATTATCTAAAGTTTTTTTACAGGCTTGCTATTTTACCTGACTGTCCAAGAAGGCGGGTTATGTTTTTGAGGTGTATGTGAGTATGTATGTTGGTGTGTTTCTTTATTACCCCCTTGCCTAAGCGGCTTGATCGCCATTTTGACGAGTAAGGTTTCGTTGGATTTGTCCGGAGCTTACTACATTTTGCAGCGGGTTTTTTTGTTCTTATAATAATAATACTTTTAATTATTTATAATACTCTATTCCGATCCGACCGGTTATCAAATTTGACAATTTTTTTTTCGGTAATGTTTTTGGTACATCTTACAACGATAGGCTTCAATTTTTCGTCGATGATGACTCTAAAAACGCTAGTCAAGTAGTCACAGTTAAGAGAGCCGTAATATTTTTGAAAAAAAAAATTATGAGCAAATTTTTTTTTATTTGCTCGCTGCCCCAAATAGGAGGATAATGTTTTTAGGGTGTATTTAAGTATGAATATATTTTTGTGTATGCCTATATTATAATTTATATATAACTATACTAATACAAATTTATACAAAATTTTTGTTTTCGTGATAATTTTCGATATCGATTGCCGTTCACATATAGTTCGATTTAAAATTGTTGTCATGGTATATTTATTTTCTGTAGTAGTGTACCTACAATGTTACGTAGGTTAATTAGATTAAAAAATGAGCCTGGTGCAACAGGCATTTTACCGTATATTTAAGTCTATTAATAGTTTGTTATCACTAATACTAAATAGTTCATGGATTGAAATATAATTAAAATCAAACTTAGTTTTTAAAAGACTTACAGAGGCGTTGCTAGCCTGAAAAAGTTATTTACACAATATTGGCGTATACAATATTTTAGACTGTGTCTAGTTTGTACGTATTTTATTATTTTGTTGAATAAAGAACTTTTAAAATAAATAATAGCCTAAACGGCTTGACCGATTTTGCTGAGTGAGGTGTCGTTGGATACCTCTTTATAGGTATTTTGTTTCGCTTTTAATAATAATAATACGTCTAAAAATAATCTCAAGTCACTTGAAAAGTCAATCTTCAATCCCGTGTGCGGCACACCACACATCAACGAATTGTCTCCGACGTGGAACCTTGCGTCCCCACGCTTATCCGCACTTTCCGCGAGGGCGCTTCTTCTTTAGACGACACGACACGACACCAGCAGCTACATTCTTCATTTGACAGACACCGACACGACACGACACGACGAGCAAGAGCGCGAGGGAGAGAGAGCCGCGGGGGCGCAGGTTTATCACCCCACTCGCACGCCCACATGGAAGCTTGCGTGTGTACATACATAAGACGCCGACACGACACCAGTGTGAGACTTGTTGCGACGACAACATGGCGTTACCGGGCGGGCTAGTGATCCAGCGTACAGTACAGTTTCACAGAATTATGCGTCCACTGTTGTTGCTGTCGTGTCGTGTCGTCTAATGAAAAACGCCCAATGTCGTCACTTAGTCAAGTATGTACAACTTACGTAAGTACCGGACTTGACGGTGAACCATGAGGAAAACTTCTGAAATAATTCTGAAACTTAGGTAGTTTATTGTCCTTGACTCCACGCTTGCTTGCCTAAGTTGTACCTAAACAGAAAAACTTGTTTTTCACTGGAACAGACTCGGAACGTTTTCCCCGGAACAGACTTATTTGGTTAGAATATGGGTATATTCTAGGTCCACACAAAATAGGTCGGCAGTCCGGATCCGGACCGCGGTCTGAATCGCGAGACACAAGACGTCTAACCGAACAACCAGTGTATTATATGCCTACTTAAAACATTAGATACCCTCCTTTTGGACAACTGGGTAAAAAATAACTTATTTAAGATTGTAGATAGATAGATAGATAATTGTTTACACCAGAAATGACATACATAAGACAAAAAAAAAACAACTTAAAACTAACAACTGGACGCCTTTTAAAAAAACCGCTTAAAGCGATCTCTTCCAGGCAACCTTAAAGCAAACAAAAACCAAAAGCAAATAACAAAAAAAATACAAAAAAGTAAAAATAATGTATGTCATTAATTCCAATATTTATTTTAGCTTTAGAGCACTGCAATGTTTATTGACACAGTGGGAGTAAACCTGCCGTTTCCAACTTTTTTATTTGTTATTATTCTTTATAATAACACAGAGATTTAACATATTTCCTGATGACATTTTGAAGGTCGCGGGTAACCGGTGGATGCAGGTTGCAAATTGTCGTTCAGTGTGGCGGTCTAAGGGGGAGGCCTTTGTTCTGCAGTGGACGTCTCCGGGCTGTTGATGAACACTTAACACTAGTAATTCACCCCGAACTGAAACCTCCCTACACCTCACAGCATCAAAACCGATTCTGCTCATATTTTAACATAATTGTATTGAATAAATAAACTACTTGCCTACAACATTTCATGAAGATCAGATAAGCGGTTCTCAAGTTATCATCGGACAAATATACCCACAGACATACTAATATACAAAGATACATACAACTGTCGACTTATTGCTATTGACTCTAAGACCTTTGCTTCATTTGGTCAATAAAAATCTAAAGACTTTACAAAAGTAACATACCAAAGAAAACTTCAATTTTAAGTTTTGCCTTCTTTCCGTTATTATCAATTATATCATTTCAAAACACACAGCGATGTTAAGCAATTGACGTCAGGGTCACTCTTCGGTGACCGCGAGTGACAGTTACAACTGAGCGCTACCGTGGGTCCGATGACATCACACTAATATTATAAATGTGATAGTTTGTGTGTAAGTACGTGAGTAGGTGAGTATGTAAGTACACACATGTACGTATGTAAGTATGTAAGTGTGTTTGTTTCTGTTTAACTCTGTAATGGCTGTATGGATTTTAATGAAATTTGGTATGGAGGTAGCTTATAGCCTGGATTAACATATAGGCTTTTTATCCCGGAACTATTCGGTTTCTGTAGAATATGGGTGAAACCGCGGGGCGCAGCTAGTTTTACATATTAGGTCCTGATTATTTGACCTCTAAGAACCGGTAAGCCACGTCAGAGTCCCTCAGGTGGCTTAAACACACAGACATCAGTTATCTATAAGATCTTACTTTACTCTATAGCGTTACACAAGACTTTCTCCTAAGTTTAGTGTCAATCTCCACCTCCAAAAACAATATTCGAACCCGAACAATCAAAGATCCCCACTCAAAAACATCTGTCGCGGGAAAAAGTAAATTTTCCCAACCTTTTAGCAAATTCCCAATTCCGACCGAATTGAACCAATTTACATAGTCATAAATACATTTGATTCGCGCGACAGTCCGACATTTTCTTGGTTCTGGGGTGAAAAGTCACCCCAGGGGATTTTTTTACCCCCAAAGATAAGACGTGTCACCGGTTGACAGATGTCGTTGACGTTTGCTGCGAGTAAAACAAGAGATTGTCACTTGTTTTGTAACTGCATTTTGTTTTTCGCCCCTTTTGTCGGCTAAATAAATTATTTGCTAAAGCTGTGCCTTAAAAAAAACGTTATCTCAGTTTCTTGGGTTACCAATAAAGAGGGATCGGAGAATGAAAATAGCTAACAAATTGTATAGGTAAAATAATTCATCAATCTTTCCATGACAAGATCTGTTTAGATATCAGTAGATCTTTTATAAAATCAAATGTTACGGAATTCTTCGATCACAATCAAAAAGGAGTACCAGCGCTTGATACTAAAATAATCAAAATTCGCTCTTGTGTCACCAGTGAACACAGATCCGAACTGTTTGAAAAATAAACGGAATATCATACATAACTGTCACGATACACCACCGCATCCCATTCCCATATTTGCTTACCGTTAATCAAAAACTTTTGTCGAGTCAAGACACGGTCCGAAAATCCACGTCTCTTTGATTAATGATATCAACCCTGCAATGCAGCGCTTGGTCTGTGAGACCTTAAGAAAACAAACGGCAAATAAAAGGCTAATGATACACCTAATGGTGCGGAATAATTGCATCTAAAACCATTAGCGGTGCGGAGACACCGATAAAAGCGTCCTTAGAAGCTACCATTTGAGGTAAGAATGACCTGTTTGCTCTGGGATGGCCAGTTGGACAAATAAACGAGTGCGCTACATCATTAATTACAAGCATTGTTAACGGATATTCGCACGGGGGTAATGATTGTCGTGAAGGCGTCCGTCCGTTTAGTGCAGATTTATGGTAATTAATACTCCAGTATTGTGTGCGTATGTAATCTCTTTCAGGTAATATATTGCAGAAAAAGCAGTTTGAATACTGTTAGCTATATATTTATTGTAGCTATTGTACATATGTAGTAAATTTTCTGGCATTGCATGAACATAAATGTATATTTTTTATGCATCTGTGTGGTGTGACGAGCCAGTCTCTTTCCTACGGTAAGCGTCACTATGGCCCATAGCAGTTCAGTGTCATACAGTATTTTGATCCTCAACAGTTTGAAGCTCTGCAATGCACAGTGTTCGTCACCCTGAGATATTAGATGTTAAATCTCTTTATTCTCAGTAATTTCACTAACAACGGCTTAAATTCGGAATGCAGTAATGTTCGAACATTACTGCTTGGCGGTTGAATAACTGGCAAAGGTATTTCCTCAGCGTACTCTGCAGGCGAGTCCTATCACTACAATTCTGCAGAGTTATTACAGCTTCTAATGGAAATATCTCAAAGAAAAGACCAAAGTATGAAACATCACAACGACGAAAGTTGTCATCAAATACGCATCCTTCTGGGGCGGGAATCAGTTTTAAAAGCCATTAGAGGACGGGGCGCAGGGGCTGTAATTAGACTGCGTTAATATTTAACAAGTACGACGCCGGAGATTAGCGTAATACGACCACAGCTGCGACCGAACACCTCCTGTGACTCAACTTTTAAAAAGCCACTCTTTCAGATCAAATATTAATTATGAACTTCCCTAAAAAGAAGATTTGGGGCTAATGGTTTTGCGTCAAACTGTCATATTTTTCTTTCATTATGACTTAAAAAGGTTGCATAAAATTAGGGTTTCCATAAACAAGGAAGCTTGAGACCTCGATTCTGATTAATTCTGGTAAAGTGAGAGTAGACGGACGGTGGGTGTAATCCTTTCATCCTTTCTGCGCAATTAGAATTAGAGGCGAAGATGGCGGGCATCTGCGGGTTAACTAATGGGCGATGCATTATTAAGGGCCGCGGTCGGGTTGCGGAAGGGTTGGGGACAGATTATGATATTAGAAATTTAGCTTTCCCTGTATTATGCTGATGTGTAAGTGCATGCGGTGATGTATGGCGTTTGAATGAATAATGTGATAATTTTGAAGGCATTCACCGAAACCCCTCATATTGTATTTCCGGTAGTTTTTTTTTAAAACAAAACACAATCAAACTTTTTTTCCATTGAAAACTTAGAAAACACTTCAATCACATTACTTTGTGCATTATGTGTTTGTGACCTTTCAAGGGTATGCCGATACCCCAGCTGTGGGATGTTGTGTTTAAGTTTTTATGTTTTATATTCGAAACAAGAAACCAAAATACGAATATAACAGGTATTTAGTTGTTGATAATATTTTTTAACAAGATTGGTAATGTATGTATAATTTACATGCCAAAAACGTTACCAACCGGTAGATGTCGATAATTATGTTGATACTTAGTTATATAGGATATTATACAGAAACGCAGTATTTAATGCACATAATTCTTCCTATTATTATTAACGTTTGGCCATTATAATAATGACCAAAAAAAGCAAATCACTTTTACCTTTCTCAGGGCTAGATGACCGTCCCTGAGAAACTTCAATCCAATCAGTCACAGTCACCTTCCGGGACCAAGATTAGCATACGCAAAAATAACAATACCCAACTGAAGAAGTTAATGGACGGTATGAATAATTTCATACTTTTACACAAAAGGGTTAAACAAAGGAGAATTATATGAAAAGGTGTATTAATGACGTTGATACATCATCGGGGTCCGTTAGACCGGTCGTGGCTAGATACAGGTTAGTCTATTAAAGTGTGAGTTTGGTGTTGCTTGAGTTTTGGTAAAAAAAGATTTACTTTGACATGCTTAGTTAAGTTAATTTAGTTTCTCCTATTTTTCTTTTAATGTTAACTAATTACTTTGTTTTCTGTTAAGCTTTTTTTTAAATCAAATTTTAAGCCTTCACTTCTGTAATAAATGTTTCTACTATTCCAAAGTAATATAAATACGAAAGTGTCTTTGTTGGTTTGTTTGTTCCTCTTTCACTGAACAACAGAGCAACGTATGGGCCTAAATATTTTTATGGATATAGTTTAAGGATCGGAGAGTGACACAGGTTACTTTTTATTTCGGGAGAATGTACGGTTCCTGAGGGATTAATCACGCGGGTGAAAACGCGGGGCGCAGCTAGTCGATTATAATTCATCACACTATTATTATAAATCTAAAAAACCTACAATAGCGGATATCTCTAAGGAGTCGCCACGTCCTAGATTATAACGATGTACAACGAGTATCCGTGTAAAGCTGTATTTAAAAATTAAAACAACAATTTTCGTACATTAATAAGAACAAAAACAGAAGTTGACTTTTTTGATTGGATTTCGAAAAAATATTGCCTACGAAAATCCTTTTTGTTATGCAAGAACATGATACGGCTACGATTATGTATACTTTTGTCTCATTTTTCACGACATGAAAAGTAGAGAAGAATTTGTCGCGGTGCGCGTGCTAGCCCTGCTGGAGGAGAAATACAGTTACACAAAAAAATAACTCAAAAATTTTGGGAAATGGGAATAACTGCAGGACACATCCAATTGTAGATATCCAAGAAAGGTGAGGTACGGTTACAGCAAATTTTTGCATCCATTTCATCTTATAAATAGAGATTCTTAGTTATATCACCAGACACCCAGAGTCGTTTCAAGTATCATTATAATGGGCAATTAGAACTATGAAAAACATAGAATCCGCCATAAGATGATCTTTCTTTTCTTCTTCATTATAAACTTGAGCGTGTCAAATTGTAATGGTGATACCGTAAGATGGGGTTGCTCTTGCATAAAGAAGGGTTATTTGTTTTCTGCCGTCACCTTTCCGAGCTGTTATACAAACAATGCATAAATAAAGGCGACTTTTGTTGCTTTCCCATAGACTGTATTGTCATTATTGTCAGTATTATCACTTTTGTGTTCTTTGTTATTGGTTTTTGTTCCATTTTGTTACGTGCTATTAGGTAACTGAATAGCCAGTTTGGTGGCTACTGAATAGTTAAGCATTGTTGCTTATTTTCACGATTTTTTTCTCTTGGAATTAAATTATGTAGGTGACCAATACAACGTTAAGCTTTGCACTAAAATCTATCTATCTACATATATAAAATTCGATGTGTGTATGTATGTTTCCTATGGACTCCAAAACGGCTGGACAAATTTTGATCAAACATTCAGACAATCTTCAGATTAGCCCAGCGTGTGATCTTGTGAAGTTTGGTACAGGTGCAAGGTGTATTATAAATGCAAGTAAATTTATATTTGTTTTATTTTATTAGCAGCAGCATCCAACAAAGGCCTCCTCTTAAGACCTTCGTTCATCAGCGGACATTCTGGCTGATGATGATGATGAACTAAGTGGCTTAATCGGTTTTAGCAAATCATTAGCACGAATCATGTTGAAAAGCATACGATAAGTTTTACTCCGGAAAATATGGAAATTCTAAAAAAACATCGGTAAAATCACAAGGCGCAATATCCGGCGCAGCTAGTCACAAAATATTGATGAAGATATCTTAAGGTCTAGGTTCTTATAAGATAATATTAAATTTGCCATTGATATTTTTTACGCTCAATATTTTAGGAAGTGTTGTTCCCAAAACAATTAGAAATCCTTTCGTCTCCGAAATTCTTAAAATTTCTCTCGCTGCGCCTGCGTCATACAAACGTCAATCATGTGGTACCACACAACTAGATGCCAGAGGTCACCGATCATCATACACTACCACGAAAACCACCTTCCTATACAACTAACTAAATTTTCTATCCAACTAAACAAACTTTAAAGTCATGGCATTAGGATGAAAATTAACTTCACCAACTGCAACGTCATCTTTGTTTTGGTACTCCGTTACATCTCTCGCTTTTTTGCTTCTAAGCATTCATGTCATTCCGTCAAGTAAACAAGCATATACAAAGGGTCTAGTCACTATCCCTTTTTTATTAAAATCGGTGGCTGAATGGGACAAAGGGTAGTTCTCATTATGATCAGAGTCGCTCAGGTGTTATATTGTGGACTATTGCGGTAATAATGGGCTTAGAGATAATAGGAATAAATGAGGGGCACATTGAGGTGGTGAGTTTGATACAATTTAATACATTCTATTAGAAACTAAATCGTTTAATGTAATATCTAATTGTACTGAGAATCTCTTTCTACTGATGACAATTTATACACTTAAATAGCTCACCCAAAGCTAAGCTATAATGGTGTATATTCTGTTGAACCACTAATTTGACTAATCTCACAAGATAAAAATATTCAGCATATCTTTTAGTATCAATAAGTGAGAAACGGCTCGGGTAAACGAATTGCAAAAACGGATAAACGGATACTCTCCATCACAAGGTTGCTGGAAGAGATTACTTTCAGTGATAAGGCCGCCAGTTATTACACTAGTTTAAAAAACTGTCCTAGCACTAGTTTCAGTTATTATTTTTTTGTTCTAGCTATGTACAATCTGGTGTGAACAATAAAGAGTTTATCTATTAATCTATCTATCAATAATTTTAGAGTTGTCAAGTTAAGTTAAGCCACTTCATCTTTACAAAAAAAAAAAAATTATCATGTTTATTTAGCTAAGCCTTAAGTCTAGGTTTACAACAGAGATATGACAATGACAAAAATGGTAAGAGAGTAACACTTTACAAACAATTTTAGTAGCTTTGGCACCGGGCCCCAAACTAGGCAACAAAGTCTGTGTCTTAGGTGCCCAATTGATCCAGTTCAGCAGAAATATGTTTCGTGCAGAACTGTACATGTTTATAAACAATTAAATATATATATAAACTACCACTGAAATACCCACTGAACAACTCACCGTCATCATCATAATCATCGCTACACTATTTTATTACATTTGAGTCACATGTCCCGTTACTCAGTGTCATTTTGTTAACCAAATAGAAATAAACCAATATCGTAAAGCAAAAGCTAATGAGGCTACGACATAAGCAACCCGTAGTCGTAAACTTTTGAATAGATTACAAAAATTCAATTTACAAGATATGCCCATTGCCCACTATACCGACACAGCAATTGACCCGATCCATAGCTAAACGTTCAATAACTAACACTGAACTTCACTATCCCTGATAATCATACAAATATTTACCATACTGAACTTTATTTCAATAGAAGTTCAAACTTAGTGAAAAATTTACTTTAACAAGACATCGTACAACTTGGCCCTGTTAAACTTTCCTATGCAGATGTTTAATACCTTAACCTACGACCTGTGTAACGTAATAAGTTATTTAACTTGAAATTTTCGTCACCGTTTAACTGTTTGAATTCAATTATCTACATTCTTGAGCAGTAATTTGACGGTTTTACTTTAGTTGAGTATTTATGTACGCCATATCAAACGGTTAGATTCCATAGTGTGTTAGTAACGGTCATTTGTAATGTCTCTTGTTTGTTTGACAAATACTTTTCTAAATATCTACGATCAAAGCAAAATTACTGTTATTGCTAAAAAGCAAAATGCAAATGCCTGTAAGTGTGAATATAAAGTGACTCACGAGGTAGGCAAAATTAATATATATAACAACCTTTAAAATAACTCATACCAATCATTTTACGTCTTCTACCCTTATTTTTGTCAATTATTCCCTGTGTTCACATCTCCCTTGGACATTATTATCTCAATTCATTCCTATTTCAATTTTTTTATCTCAAAGAAGTGTGTCGGGCTCGTGGCATTAAAAATGTAAAAATTTGTAAGAATTGACCTGTGTCACCTTAGGGGATGCTGGACCATCGGTCATCTTGTCTTGCTTTTTATAAAGTTGCATTATAATGTAGATTTGATATCGGTATTATACAGACACGTGCTTTGCCATCTATATTAAAATTAAGTAGCTGACAAGCCCTTTAACATTAATATTTTATCAATTTTTCATATATTCTATGTCATATTTATAAATTTGAAATCGATAATCTTTATAAGCACAGAAGTCTCCGTCTGACCACAAATAATGTTTTGAAATATTATTAACGAAGCAATGTCCGGATTTTCGTATTTTATAGCGAAGCAAGAATTTTTAGAAAAATAAATCAAAACTATTATATCCTATGGCGACCCCTGAACCGGCCATTGCCAATAGATTTTATAGGAACCCTCATAGCTAATAATTCATAAATTTCGGACATTGGCTGTTTTGGTCCGGTCCTCGAATAGCTAAGACCAAAACCCGTTGGGGCAAATCCTTCATTAATTTGGACATACATGCACAAAGGGCGCAGTCTTGGTCCTTTGAAGGAACACGGTTAAGGATAATAGTGGATAGTCTACACTCGTTTAAGAATGATAAATTACCTAAATGGAGTCGGTATGTCCATTCCCACAGATATTAAACTCAGGGACAAAAGACGTACCCCTAAGTTGCGCGGACCCATGCTGGGGTATTGAAAATATTGCGAAATACAAGCTCATTGTTCGGACCTCACATGCAAATCTCTTTGAGGGCTTTTTGGATGGAAATTGGAAAAGTTTTCTATTGGCGAGACTTCGATGTTCTTTGTTTTAGCGGTGGCTGATCGCTGGAGGACAAAAGCCATGGCTATGCAGTAACTATGATCAGATCAATGTATATTTTAGCCTGTATTTTGAAACACCAAACTTAAAGCAGTGACTGAAATCTGTAATTTAGCGTGACTATTTGAACATTTAGACCAATATTTGTAGAGCATCAATTACCTAGTAATCCAACTATTTGTTTTGTCTATTATGCTTAGCTTATCTAGTTTGGGCAGTCTAGTGTATATTTCATTTTTTTTTTAGTTAATGAAAGTTCATGAAGTGTTAGTGCATAACAATCTAAATTATTTAAAGTAGCTACATTCAACTAGATACTTTCATTGTCATCGAGGCCGTGTCTTCAGAGTCAAAGAATTTGTCAACCTCTCAAGGAGACATAACCGTTTTCGTATACTTCACGAGTGCCGAGTGCGAGTTTTTTTTTAAATGCGTTTACTTACTCGATAGCGTTATTGTTGACCTTCGTCTCAGAGTTTACTGGGACAAATCGGCATTTGTATGTATGTTTGTGTTTGTATGTTTATATGTTTGTGTGTATATTTGTCCGATGATAACTTGCGAACCGTTGATCCGATATTCTTGAACTTGATTTTGTAGGCAAGTAGTTCATTTCAATACAATTTTTAAGTTCGAATATGAGCTGAATCGGTCGAGCGGTTGTGAAGATATAGAGGTCGCGAGGTCTCAGTTCGCCGCGAACTACTAGTTTACTATAATTTGTATGAAATAAGAGCAGCGCCGTCTAGCGTCATCTATATGGCACTCTTACTTTATACAAACCATAGTAATTAGCGTAAACGCGATCAAATAAGTAAACGCAATTAGACAAACGCGGTTTCGACATTCTGTTCTCGAATCGACCACAGCTTTTTACTTTGATTGCCTTTTTTTTGTTTAACATTGTTATCAATTGTCTTTCTTAAAGATCAACGCGATTGTCATTTTCTCGGAGTGACAAAATGTCACATGGTTAATTACTATTTATTTTCTATTATGGGGTTTTGAACTGATTAACATTGTTCTATAACAAACAATTTTAAGCTTTTACTAAAATCTAGTGAACTAAGCCTAACAAAACAACGCAGAACAAATCTTTATAAGTTACGCTGAATTTTAGACAACTTGGCTTTTTCATCAACGGTAGTGAGGATTTCGGGCAATAGGAACAAAATACGTGACTTTTCGATTTCTTATCGTAAACAATAAATAAAACATAAAAAAAATATAAATAAATATATTAATAATAATAAAAATATTAATAAATTATTAAGTTTCAGCTAAGCACAAACTCTTTTACACAATCCTACAGAAACCACAATTTTTTTCGTTATAAAAAGAATATAGAAATACTCTTATAGTTATGGTTGCACCGAATAAAAATTATACGAGAAGAATGCCAATTCCATACAAAGAAATGTACCCTCGAAAAAACAGCATACAACTTGATGACGCTGATGTGTTTAGTCAACTGATGATCAAACCGCTATAAAAGCCGATGGAAATATGGTTAATATTGAATATAGTGTTGGTATAATGTCCGCAAAGTCGGGCTTAGTTCAAATTAAATTGCAATATACGATGTAAGCAATATGTTTTCAAAAATAAAGTTTTCAAGCCATCTCTCGACCACCAAGCGTGTTTTGCAAATAAAATATAAATGTAATAATTTTACTGATAATTAATGTAAAGCAAAAATATTCATATTATGTAGCGTGTTTTCTCCTTACCATTACGAATGAGTTATCTTGGGTTTCTATTTCAATTCAAGCAGAAATTGTGACGATCATGTGGCAGTTTAAAGCACTAGCGACATCTTACGTCCTTATCAGTTACTGCAATCGGATTACGCATCTTTCTATGGCCATTGGCATTTTTCTTTATGTAATATCTGTATGGTTGCACGGAACGATTGTAGTAAATCAAAAGAACCTTATCGCACTTGTCATTATAAACAACTTTTCCCATAGCACCAGAAAACACGGAAAACATATTATTGCTAGCCTATTAATAAAAAGCCCGGATCCACCGTTTTGGGCACGATGAGCATGCAAGCATGAGCATTTTTGAGGGCTGGGCTATAGTTAAAAAAAGCAAAGCCTGAATATATATGTATATGCTATGAGTAAAATAACAATTCGTATCTCACTGTCCTGAAAAGACAGTATTGAATCCGTACCGACCGCAAAGATGTAGAATTTCATGCTACCGCATAGTAAGGCAAATCGCAAGAGATTTTATCCTAGGATTATCTGAGGTTATCGCACATCTGTACTTTTACTACTCTCCAATAAATTAACTTTAAGGACACGACAATACGCCTTCGGCACTTATAGTATTCCGCCTTACAACTGTCAGGAAAGTTAAAGACAGTAACTTTACTGGCAATGGTTGATGAAATATAATTTAACTGTATTCGGGTAGCTTTGGTTAAATATATTGAAGAGGAATAGGAACGTGATCGAGATTACGTAAGGTATTTGTGTAAAATCTTAGGCTCCTTCGCACTCTGTCCGAGCCGAATTCAAACCGTTATTTTTCGAATCAGTAAAATCGCAAGCAGTGACCACGTTCTTAGATAACCCGAAATTGCTCAACGATGTTGTTCCAGAACAAGCTGAATCTTCAGTTTTATTTGTCATTGAAACACTTCGTTTCAAACGCAACTCACGGTTTTCATCATGTAGATTTTGCTAGGCATTTAATTGAGGCTGGCTATCCAAATTATCCTAAAAGTGCTACATTAAGAATAGAGTATACCCCCGTCTCGTCCATACAAAAAGCGTAGTGTGATACCCAACCCTAAATGTTATCCGATTTCGATGTTTTTTTAATATGTTATCTACTCCGTGAAAAACTATGCTTGTATGTTTGTTTGTTTTTAAATTTCGCAATATCTTCTTTGGAACACATAAAGTGAAAAAAATTTTCGTCGAAAATACGACGATGAAAAGTAGTTGTTATTAGAATACCATAAACATTTTAAAAAAAAACAAAACGTAGCGGCAAAGACTATAGCTTATCCGAACCATTGACACCAAAAACAAAAGATTTTGTGAAGATTTAGCGGGTGCTAACAGACTAACCCCGAAACGCTAATTTCATCAAAAAGTTAGGAAAATTCATTAACTCTCTCTATTGCACACACGAGAAACAGAGCGCTAGAATAATATATATATGCAATTTCAAATATCGAATGCGACAAAACTTCGAGGGGAGACTATCCTCTTAAGATGAGGCATCGATGTAACACGTCAGAAATTTTACGTTTTATGTGTATAAAAAAATGAGAAAGGTTATAAATGTGTGTTTATTAACACTCAACTCCCCAGCTAAGCTGAAATAAATTTGGTATAAAGATAGCTTGCGTCATGGCTTTATATTTCTAAAAATTTAACTGTTCCTTCTACTTTTAATCCTGGAAAAATGTACCTACGGTTCATTTAGAATCATCATCATCAGCCAGAAGACTCAACAAAGGCCTTTCCCTTAGGATTGGGGAGGGGGAGGATTGCCATTATCTCCACGCTTCGCAGGGTGCTAGGGAATCGCAAAGAGGTCGCTGCTGCCCGCTTAGTAGCAGTTTCGGGACCCGGGTCATGTAGAGTAGCTGGTAGTTACTTGTTTCTGTGTGAGATCCGAGCTTCCTCGGACTCTGCTCGGCTCGGAACATTGCACAAGAGTTCTCACTATCACGGGTTCGATCTGAACGGTTAGCTGAGGACAATATTCAGTAAATATTGGCATTGTGAACTGAGTTCGCCTATCGCTTTTGTTACCAGCTGCCGGTTTTTTTGGCAGTATTTTGTTGTCAGTTCGTCAATACATTTGGGGTTATATTACGAAGGAGACTACATACTACTTCCAATATCCATACCAATAATATAATTCAGAATATAGCCGCAGTCGTACCAGGACCAATCAAAGCTTCGAAGTATTAAAATGAATAGATACGTTTATCACGACAAAAAAATAACTTCGTTTGCGCGATTCAAAACTCCCCCTACATTATAACTAACAATCCATACAAAACGTCAATAAATTCACAAAATGGAACGCCATCTACCAAAATATTATATAGAAAAGTATCTCTTTCTATATGTATGTTTTTTACCTTTTAAATACTAGACAGCTGCACGCATTTTATGAAAATTGAGGTAGCTATAGTCGGAATCATGCTACTTTAAAAAAAAAAACTGAGCATTTGAGATCATCCCGGTCTCTCTCACTCCCATTACATTCGTAATGACAGAGACAGTAAACGAAATAATCTCGGGCGCAAAAGAATAGGATCCCAAATTCTGTTTCCGGTATAATGAGAATAATAAGTCTATTTAAACTAACCAAAACAATTGTTCATTTAATTGTCAGTCAACAATTAAATGAACAATCATTTTGGTAAAATAATCAGAAAACCAACAAATAATGCATCAAAAAACCATTTTAATTGTGCCGAAAGAAAATTTAAAACAGCGCTTTTCAATTAAGTATAAAAAACAAAAATGATTCTTAATTGATAATAATTAAAAATGAAAAAAGTTTTATTAACATTTTTGGGTGCAACCAAAGTAATCTAAAACTTCTAATCAAAAAAGCTCTCAAGAAGTTAAAAACAATGACAAACAATTAGCTCCAGTAACTGACTGATTAAAGTCACCCTTTAAAAAAAACAATGGCTGAGGGGAGGCTGGGGTAAAGTTAAAAAAATGAAAAACTCGTCTCGCAAATTTGTCCGGTGACAGGATCCATCTCAATCAATTGTAGTCTCTCCCTAAGGAGTAACCCTTCACTCCCCTGAGGTGCAGCCCTCCTGGTAACCTAATTAATGATAGAGGGTTGTATTACCCGGGTCTCCTCGTGTGACCGCAAAAATGTAAATTGAAATGTTAATCTGATCAGGAAGGCGATGTCTGTCGTGATTATTTGATGCCTTTTTTTCCTGTCGAAGCGAACGTCGTACAGGTTTCCGAAAACTACAAGGTCATTCGCCAAGTCACGTCAATTGTCTTACTTGCGCATTTCCCCATTATTGAAGATATTTAAAATCTCTAAAAAAATGACGTTTTTTGTTAACTGACAGTTGTAATGTAGGAAGTTCTGATCGCGCAAGCGAAGTTTTTACCTCGAGACAAACAAAATCTCGAAGCTTTATTGGTCCTGATACGACTGCGGCTATATTCCTCTGAAATATAATATTAGTTAGAATTAGAATGTTTTTTTTAATACAACATAGTTTTCGGAAATTCACTCTACAAATTTGCAACTGTAACTGTAGTGCTGTAACACTTAATTATACTTCTATCATCCATAACACTTCGACCAAAGTAAAATGAATGAACGGGCCCAAGTAAACAATTATTTAAGACTTTTAAGTGAGCGCCAGCGCTCAGCTTAGTCAGCTTGCTTCAGTCGCTCCCAGTCTGTGACAAGTGCGAGACGTACGTTCGTCAATACATGCGATACAAACATCCGCAAAAATATGCCTTGATATTATGTGATAATATTATATTCGCTATCTCTTTTATGTGACAAATGTACTATACATACTTTTAATTACGTATTGAAGCTTAAGTTCTATTGTTTTGACTTGTTATTTTTAAGGAAATTGTGTTGTGTGTGGTTAGGGCCCGTTATTCATTTTGTATCACAGACGTCTAATTATGGTGGTTTGTATGAAAATTACCCGAAAAGGGGAAGACCGGAAGACCGGAAGCTTGACCTTAGTACATTCTTAATTCATATATAAAAAAGTATTAAGTACATAAAATCTGATAATCAAATAAGCTGTAATAACAAGTCCACGTAACATTCAGCTCGCAAACCTGCTCAGTTCGGGCTAATCGGATTACCTCACAGTAGGTATAAATTAAACTCATCTAGCAGATTAATAGTGCAGTCAACGTGTCACCGACTCGTGCTTTACTGGTGATGAGAGTAATCATAAATTTTATGTACATTGCGTTCTGTACGTGTTTTAAAATCAATCGGGACAAAAGCTAAAAAAAAAAAAAAAAACTTTTTATTACTATGAATATTACAAAAAATCATGCTTAGTTAATTCTTATAATTAAAGATTGTGTACTAGGCAATCTTTTTAAGTTTCTTAATATTGACAACAATTAACTGTCACTATGTTACTTACTTATTACATTGAGGATTGTCCGGGCACGCACCGCCCAAACATTCTTTATCTAGTAGGAAATATTTTTTCATTACATTTTTTACTATTTCGTGGTTTTTGCCATGAATTTTTCCTATTAATGATTTGGGAAGACTATTTAATGTTTAGTTAAAGCTATTGTAGCTTGTCGCTCTACTACAGGATCCCATCAAACACTCGCAATGAGCATCATATTGATAATACTTTAGATTTGAAAATTTGTGGCAAATAGTGTAATCCATTTTAATTCCAAATTAGAACGTTACCTTCAATCATCTATACTTGCTGAAAGGTGTATTCACTATTCGTCCCATATTAATATTCATTTTTTTTTATTATTATTTATACCTATGGTTACTATTATTGTTTTTTTTTTGTTTTAATATTATCGATAACTAATTGTCTAGATAAATCTAATATAGGTTTTGATGCCATAGTGAAAAACTTATTGTAATTTTCTGTATTAATAAATAAAAAAATAAAAAAAACTGTTTTTGTTATTTGACATTTAGTTGCTACTTATACGTGCCCCTAAAGTTGGTATTTTCTCTAAGAGATTTTGTAGAAGGCAATAATAAATATTGAATTAGGAAGATAAATATGTTTGGTGTTCCGCAACCAACGAAATCGAGTGAATATATTGTTTAAAAATTTGTCTGCACGGTTACATGGGCAGCGGCAAAAAAAAAGAGTTTTTTTTCTTCTGATCGCAGTGATTTTGGTATCGCAAGTCATGTACATTTATTTGCCAATATTAAAGTATTGTATAATAGTTGCAAGTTTTAGTAAATATTTTCAAATCAATGAAATGATGTAGGTACTAGGTACTTACATTATACAAATATATAGTCACGATCAAGTCCAAGTCAGTAGATGTGTAAAATAACCTCATAATTTTTCACTTAAGGGGAATATTGTATGTTTCGCTATTACTTTTATAATTATGTAAGCAAGACATACAACAAGCAATGGTCAGCGAAATTGCCTTATTCTCGGCTAGTTACCAAGCAATTTCATAATAATGTTCTATGTGCGGTATTGTGGTGGAACAGCGCTGTAAACAAATGACTGGCCGTGATGCTATGTTTTAGGACTTATGGTAGTAAATGGCCAGAAATATATAGAGTTATACGAAAAGGTTATGCTCAGCCGAAAGCAGCTCATAGTACTCATGATTGTGAACAACTTTTAGTATGGGACCAACCCGGAGAGCGAGAAAAAATAACAGCTATTTCATACATTTTGTCGAGTGTCATTGACATTTTATATGGAACAGCAGTTGTTTTCTCGATTTCAGGATTGGTCCCATGGTGAAAGTTGTTCATAATGATGAGTCCTATGAGCCCTTTTCGGCTCAGCATACTATTTTCTTATAGCCCTGTATATTACTCTTGGATTTGCAATTTGAGACAACATAAGCAGTGTTGCCAAAACGTTTGCTTTGTAATCTGTGCTCGGTTTTTTTCGGCGACTAGCTCACGAATAATTTCTTAGTATTCATAATGTCCATCGTCTCAATAGGAGTTGATTGGCGCTATTGGTCCTAGCGGGGAATCGTGCCCCCACCTACACAGAGAGCATAGACCACGCAAGTTAGTAAAATTCTATGAAACGAAAGCGAGTTTATGCTGTTTTGAGCGTATTAGTGTGGTGAGGGGTAGATCATTATCATTTCTATCAGCCAGAAGACGTCCATTGCTGAACAAAGGCCTCGCCTTAAGAGCGCCGCACTGAACGCTAATCTGCCATTTGCATCCACCGTCTGCTCGAGTCTTTCACAATGTCGTCGTTAAACCTTGTGGGAGGCCGGCATGTGCTGCGTCTATTTTCTGCGGGAAATAGGTACGAGCCGTCCATATGTATATCGATCCGTTTTTCTAACTCTCCTTCGTAAACGGTCAATTAGCTATAAAATGATTTGTCAACTTCTCGCGGACACGTAAGTCCCGCGAGTTTTTTTTTTTTTTTTTTTTTGTAGAGCTAAGATGATTCGCATTATATCTAATTTGACATAAAAAAATATTTTCCCATAATTGTGTCGCGAAAAGTAGAATTTCGGTTGTCAATTTTTTAGATTGCACGTCCCGTTTGTTGTTCATTTCGAACTGTCTATGGTAAAGTATCGTTTATGTTTATCGCTTTTTGACAGCGCGATGACATAGCTTTGTACTAGCGTCTAGTAAATTGTCTCAATCAAAAAATGCGTTCTATTTCTTATTACCTGATTACAAAGATACATCAACTGTTAAAGTATCCTTGTAATGAGTTTATAATTAATAGAACGCATTTTTTTGATGCGACATAATTTGCTACAGGCTAGTACAAAGTTATGTCATAGCGCTGCCAAAAGGCGATTTACATAATGGATATACTATAAGCAGAATATTGGAAATTTTGCTATGCTTGGCGTTTCAACGCTAAGGTCCCGCTCATGCTAAGCTCATGTTTCAAAAACTTTCAAAGGTACCTAAGTCCAGAATTGAATTGAATAAAAAACGTATGACATTTATGTTTCTCCGATAACTAGCTTAGTCTAGGTCTAAATAAGTCTGTGCAAGGTGGCGAATGACCCTTCCATAAATTAATTATTCAGAAAGTGTCGTCATCGGTCGCGGGGTTTCCAGCACTTGTTACGACGAATTGTTTGCTGAAGAAATTGTTTCGAAGGAATCGAGCTTTATAAAGACTCCGGATTTCCTGGCTACAGTTCAGCCAAGCTAGATTCCATTTCATCTATATATAGAAAAAGAACAAGCCCTGTTCTAGACTTAGACTTATTTTGATTGTGAAATATTTGACTTCACTTGTAATATTACAAAACTTGACACTGGCTAAATACATAACGTGTGTAGCCAAAAGATAAGAAAAAACGATACAATAGAAAGTCATCATGAAAACGGATAAACATAATTATAAATGACACTCGACATTCTGAAAAGATACGAGAAAATTGTAAATTGCAAACCAATTTGCCCATTGAAACTCTTGCCGATCACAATACATTTTCGTAAAAAAATTATTCAATAACATTTTTTAAATCCTGAATAATACATGTATGTACCTCATCAATTAAGGGCGGTGACCATCCATCAGCTGCCAGCTCTAATTAAAGAACGCACCGGACGCCCGTACGTGTCCGCGTAAATGACTGATCGACTGGACTTTAAATAATTATTCACCAATTTGAAGGTTTACTGATTAGATTTTCCGTATATTTAGGGATAAAAGTAAAATAAGAAAAAAAAAGCTTAAGTCACAACGTAGTGCCTTAAAACTCGCCCAGTGAGTCCTGCCCACCATGACATATGGTGCCGAGACATGCGACAGACTTACCCATGAGGCTGTGCACAAAATTAGGGTAGCACAGAGAGCCATGCAGAGGGCCATGCTCACCATCAAACTCTAACACCGAGTTCGTAATACCGAAATAATACCGAAACAAAGGTTCGAGATGTCGGAATAGCGGTAATGAATCTTAAGTGGAGCTGGGCAGGACACGTTGCTAGATTCAGAGATGACAGGTGGAGTAAGGCTGTGACCGAGGCAAGGTAGGCGGAGCGTTGGTCGTCCAACTGCGAGATGGGTTGACGATATCGTCACCATCGCGGGTCGAACCTAGACTAGATTAGCACAGGACCGAGGCAGATGGCATAGCAACAGAGAGGGACCCAGGGCGGTGGATGTTGATGTGGAAAAAATGGCATATCACAGTTAAAGATCAAAAGATCAGTTAAAGATCCAAACTGTCCATTCATTCGCCTGAGGTGATCATATTCGAACTATCCCCAATATACGCGAAGTTTTATAAATTTCCAAGATTGGTGAATATTCTGGGACATTTTTGCACACACGGTCATCTGACCCCAAACTAAGCAAAGCTTGTAATATGGGTGCCAGAGACTGATATACGTACATAGATATTTTTTTAAATACATACTTATATAGATATTAACACCCAGACATAGAACAAACACAAATATTCATCACATGAATGTTTGTCCTAGATAGGAATCGAACCCACGCCCCCAAACACAGAAGGTAGGTTCACTACCAACTGAGCCACCGGGGCAGTCGAGTAATATTTTTACGCTTGTTATAATTATATAAAATAGCCGGGTAAGTGGAACTTACGATAAGGTCCACCTATTTACTCTTTAGTACGACGAACGGACGGACAGACAGCTTTGTCATGGGGCTCACGATCTTTGGATATCATCATCATAAGTCAGAAAACATCTACTGCCGCACAAAAGCATCCCCTTAGAAAGAAAGAAAAAAAAGAAATATTATTGCTTTTATTAGCTTGAGAGGTGGCTAGGGGATCGCAGAATGCTCACCGTTTAGTAAGAGGACGCTGCTGACCGTCTTCCGGTGGTTCTGAACGAAGTTTCCATCCCCAAGTCCTTTGGGTACGACCAAATTCCTTGCCGTTTATTGTTTCAGTTTCTTTATGATTTTCTACGTCTTACATAAAGTAATTGACTCCAATTCTTAACATACTCAATACTAAACTTTAATTACTCGAAACAGGAAGCTTTCGTTTCTTTAAATCCGAATTAAAATCTTTAGCTTCTGTTACATTTTAACAGCCATCTTAAAATTCTATGCAAATCACAATGAGGGCCTAATTAAACCATATTTCTGTATAGACAACGGTATCTTTGAACTTACCTGCTTTCAAGCTTTTCTGACGAATTTTCATACAAAAATACTTAAAATGATCATTTGGAAACCAAACTCTATCCATAAACCGTAGAGTTTAATCTCGCTCGTGGAGGTTATAAGGTAAGGTGCACAATTTCATGTCAAGAACCCTCCTCGGGCAACATTAATAAGGAGAATTAAGATTAAAATGATATTAAATTTTGATATTGTGTTGTGCACGGATTATTCCTGAGGAAATTTTAATATAGGCTTCTTTCTCTCTTTGAGTTGGCTCTTTGGGGCGGTTGCTTACCTTGATGTATGGATTAGACGCATGTGAGGACAGGGAGAAACGTTAAAAGTCATAAACACTACGAATCCTTAAGCTTTTATACTTTACTAGCTGTTACCCGTGACTTTTTTCGCGTGGACCTACGAAAAAAAAATAGCCTATGTCCGTCTCCGACCCTTAGCTACATCTATACAAAAATTCAGCTCGATCCGTACGTCCGTTTAGCCGTGATAACGCGACAAACACCCAGAGAGAGACAGAGAGGGATAGAGTTACTTTGAATTTATAATATTAGATAGATAGATTAACTCTTTATTGTTTACACAAAATATTACATAATTTAAAAACATGCTTAAAAACTAGTGTAACAACTGGCGGGCTTATCGCTGAAAGCGATCTCTTCCAGGCAACCATAGGATGGAGAGGATATTAAAAAAAAAGAATATTAGTTAGGATACGCATAACTTGTACAATTGAACTTTAACAGTAACTGTTTCTGACACATACATATGCCATAGCTCATTTACCAAAACTAGTCTAATGACAGCGCATGTCACTAACGCAATATTTCAGTTTTCATGTGTAAAAATATTCATCTGTCCTCGTGGTATTATTGTCTCGCAGAATTTCATGAAAATCTCACGCAGGATTGTATTTATTAGCATAAAGCTTAATATACAAGAACGAGATTTATAAAAATTACAAAATAACTAGACACCAATAAACAATGCGAATATATTTTTACTTATCTAATTAATATTATAAATGTGAAAGTTTTTGTGTAAGTATGTAAGTAGGTAAGTGTGTTCGTTCCCGTTCAACTCTGTAATGGCTGAGCAGATTTTAATTAAATTTGGTATAGAGGTAGCTTACACCCTGGATTAACACATAGGCTTTTTTTATACGGTTTCTGTAGAATAACGGGTGACTTATAAAGAAAGACTATTCGATGAGAATATATTTAGTACTGCATCAGCCTTTAAACATCCCACTGCTGAGATATCGGCATACCTTGGCCATAATGGGGCCATATCCACCACGCTGGCCCAGTGTGGGTTGGCGGGTATTTTGTACTACCATAGATAAAATGTACTACTCAAAGATATTTCCGTTACCTGACTTTTTAAAAAGCTTATTGTCATACATCCCTTGCTGCAACAAACACGGTTTATTACTCAAAACGCGTTATTAAAGAACCCATCTCAGCACAATGCCTCGATGACAAGACTCGTACTTTGAACTCCTTCCTAATCGCGGGGAAAACTTTATTTTCTGGGAGAGATGAACGCGCGTTAATGTAAAGGCATTCGATACTCGGCAGAAAGTGTAAGTAAAGAAGGCATCTAACTTTCGCATTTATAATTAGTGTAACATAAGTGTGAGTAAAGAAGGTATCTAACGTTCGCATTTATAATTAGTGTAATAATACTGCCATCTGCCATGCCATAAGTGTAAGTAAAGAAGGTATCTAACTTTCGCATTTATAATTAGTATAATAACAACACTGCCATCACATCACACTAATAAGTTTATGCGTAAGCATGTAAGGATGCAAATATGTAACTATGTAAGTGTGTTTGTTCCCGTTCAACTCTGTAACGGCTGAACTGAAACCCTTTAAAACTTAAAACCCTGAATTATCACATAGGCTTTTTATCCCGAAAAATATTCCGTTTCTGTTGATTAGCGGGTGAAACTGCGGGGGGCTGCTAGTAATTTAAAAAAAACGATTCACACTCATAGCTCTCCACTAGGTATGCCCTGTATGCCATGGAACACACACAAAGACATGGATAGCTAAAACCCAGAACCAGAAAGATAACTATATAGAAATATTTAGATTCATGATAGAAATATATGCTTAGCCGGAACGGAACCAAACCCGGGACATCCCGCTCTTAAGACAGACGCTTTCCAACTAAGCCAAACCTAGTATAATAATTGTGATTTGATGCTCCATCGCAGCTGAAAAGTTTCTCAAGTAGAAGAATTTGATAAACCAAGTATAGGTAGTCAAAAACGTGTCAAAACTATACGTCAATTTACAAAGTAAAATTTAGTCCAAACATTGGAGCCAATCGTCCCATCATCCATCATCTATCGTCATTGACATTGTCATGCCAATATCACCTCTCAAAAAAAGTATACCTACTCTAGGCACTACATTATTGAAGAGTATTGATTACACCGTCCTAACAGCGAGTGCCTGCACAGTGGTTAGGAGACAATGGAACCGATGGTTTTGTTCGACATGGAACGGGAAGGGAGGGTAATGAAAAACACGGCACCGCGCGATTACCTCTGACTCCTGTCTGCGCCCCTGGTACTAGGACTCCGTGATTCACACTCGATTGACTGCCTCGTAATTAAAAGTTAAATGGAAAAACATGTCCGGAAAATCAGCAGAGTTGACAATATGGAGGTAGGTACGATATATTTTATTTTGTTTGCGTTGGCAAAATACACGACGTACATTTTACAATGTTAACAAAATATGTCAATAAATAAAAAATAGGAATCTCATAGTTATCAGTGAACATCTCCGAATATTCAGACAATACACGCAATTGCTTTGCGGCAGTTTATCATGGCTCGTGAGTGAACAATGCTCCAAGGTCCGCTCGCGGCGCTTGTGCATTGTAGGAGATGAAGGTGTTTTGATACTTGGGGATGACACAAAAATATTGAATACAGTGTAGTTGTGGTATTCGTTTTGGTATTTACTGGAAGAGCTTGTACTTTGGTCCAAATTAATAAATCAATTTATTAATTTGATATTAGTGTCTGATGCACTCAGCATTTATGCTGAGAAGGGTCCTCTTCGACATAATTTTAATTATCTTTATTTTACCTTCTATATGTTTTTTCGCCTTTAAACTATTTAATAGAAACCACATGTTAATTTGCTTTTAGTATGTAATTATTATGTCGAATAATTTATATTCTAAATTAACTTGAACCTGTGCAAGACATTGATTCAGTCTCGAGCGACATTTGACGAAAATATCGATTAACTGCGTTTTTTTTTTCTACAACTGATTGGTTAGACGAACAAATCGAGTGAGACGAATACCAGGCTTTCAACTTATCAGAAGCAAATAATGTGTACGCTCGTTGCCCTGAGATTTTACTTAATAGTTGCTAGTAAGTACAAAATAAAAAATAATAAAGTATCAAGACTAATACCGCCCTATCCAATCTTTAAACATCTAAATACTATAATATTATGAACTAACCGACACTGTCTACATCTATACCGACGTGTTTGTGAAAATTACTCCTACATTCCCACGAAATGTTAAGGCAAAACAATTGAAAGTGTATCAAAAATACTGTCAAAACCAACAACATTCTTCACCATATTTCAAAATTTACCAATATCTTTAATACCTGAATGTAGAGTTAGCGGTGGCTTAAAATCGGAATTTCCAGCTGCAGAAATAAGTTTGTGTGACACAATAGACTTTTGTCGCAAAAATGTAGTAGCCCAACACTATTATTTCAAAGATAAGGGTCAGTCTTAGATTCAACAACAAAATCCTGGTCTTTGGTTCACCGCTATTTATTGGCCATAACATCGTGTGGGTGAATAAGTATTATTTGATTGATTCAAACGCTTATTCTTGAGTACCGTGAGAAGATAGCCGCAGTTTTGTCTTGTATTGTGTGGTTATTTGAAATGTATTAATGTCTTGTTAAATGGATCGAAATGGTTGATATATTTCAAAACAAACCTTTTGTTTGGAGGGTGGATACTGTCCCTCGTGGCTTTAAGTTTACAGTTACATATAACTGAAAAGGAGCATGATTTAGACTGGATCGTGACTTTGTTGAATTGACTTGACTGCTTTTTATTACTTCAATAAACTTTTATTTATATGAAAATATTTTTAAAGTTTATATAAAAGTAAACTATATTATAATCGAAACTTAAATATACAAACTAAAACTACAAACAAAATTAAAATAAATACTTAAATAAATTGAATCTAAAATGTCTACAAATAAAAAACCGCATTTAGGTCGCTGTCTACGGGTAAGGTTCTCAAAAAGCTGGCAGCATTACCCCGCACAGTATTCAATAAACTTGAAATATTATAAAACTTAACACTGACTTTTAGTATGTGGGGGTGAAGTCAAAATATGACAGAGACGAAAACTCCGTGTAACTGTATCTACTAATTAAAAATAGTGCTGCTCTTCATTCAAAACTTTAATATAGGATATCCAGGAGGTTACAACACTACAAATTTGTACAATCGTAGTTTTAGTGAAACAATGACAAAAAAAATACTGCTATTAACATAATAGATATATGTTAGTAATTCGCAAAAGCTTTTATAAAATTTCATTTCATCTCCAACTTAAACATGGCATGGCCTGCGAACGTGGCTGCTGCGTTCAGTCGCACTTGTGCATCCAGCATCCATATGTAAATGCAACGTGTGTCGATCCGGCGTGCTAATTGATTCCTGTTTGCCCCCATAATTGTACCGTGTGATACGGCCCTGAATTATTCATCCTGTGCAAATGTGCAATATTTGCACTTGATTACTGTATCTGCAATAATTTGACATTGCCCTGCGTGGATTCTCATCAAAGCATAGAATAAATAATATTACAAGTACAGAAGACTTAGGATAATATAAGATCATTTATACCTTTCATAATATTAAGATAATATTGCATGCAATAAATGTTTACTTCGCTTTACTTTACTACGAGATGAAAATTAGATAAAAATAAACTATAGCGATGTTGCAATAGGGTTCATTTAAGTTAATTTAAGCAAGCACAGTGAAGCGTAACTACTCGCAAAAATACCCGCAGGTGCGCAACGCGTGCGAGAAGGCAAGAGAAATCGCTCTGTCACTCTCACGCACGTTATGTTGTGCGTTGGATATAAAAGCGGGCCACCAAAGCGGTTTGAATCTAAACGCTTCGTGCTGTTGGTATTATACTGACCAATACCTACTGAAATTAGTCCTGAGGGATTATATCTTTTGTTTACAGCGAATATGGTATCCGACAGCTCCCGCAAACAGGAAGTATTCAGTATTTGGTATAAGCGGCGGGTAACAAGGGCACGCAATAATACACCGACCTCGCCGGCGTAGTCCAAAAATCCCAGGATCAAACATGTGCTAGTGGACCAGGGCACACCCCTTCTGGAGTGTCAGGGCGCGTCTGATGACCCTTTCCCGGGTGACGGCCCAAGCCGAGGCTCGTACGGCAGCGGTGCTCTTGCGCTACTCGCCCACGCGCTTAATGATAGTTTTACACCCGAATACAGAAACGTTTCTTAACTTTGACGACAGATTAAGTCTGTTGCTTCCTTTGTCATTTTCTTAGTGCCAGACAAAGGCAGCATTAGAATTAATCTGTTGTCAAAGTTAACAAGCGTTTCAGTATTCGGGGGTTAGGGTTTAATAAAAGTTTCGTTTAGGCGCAAAATAACCAAAAGCACAAAATGACAAACGGTCTCAAATTGACAAAAGAGCAAAATTTCCAAAGAGCGTTTGGCCCAAGGCGCACAATGACCAAGGAGCAACATGTCCACAGCTCACAATGACCAAAGAGCGAAAGGTCCATAGCGCAAAACGTGCAAAATTCTAATCCACAAGTCCGGTAAAGCTTTGTACATGTTGCTTATAGAAAATATAGCTATACAGCTGTATTTTCTATAAAAAAAACTAGTAAACTAGTGACTTATAAGAACTAGTTGGAAAATCTAACGCTAATAAGAAAAAAAAAACTGATTTAATGTCCAACTCGGCAACCACCCAAACTACCAAATACCAAACTAGAAATGCCTATTAATTCATAGTTATTCGCAAACGTAACTGAAACTGAACCACACTCGAAGGGGACTTGTAAAAAATTGATATTTTATTGCGTCCAGGGTCCACTTTCCCGCCATATTTTATTCTCTTTTCGTCGTTTACTGCGGCTTTCTTTTTGCCCGCATTTTTCTATTTTCGACTCGCATTTTTCAGCTAAAGAATACTGAGCTTTATCCCAAATGAATAAGATAGTTTAATACGTGTAAAATAAAATTTCTTAGATAAAATAAAACCAGCCAAGTTTGAATCGGACTCGCGCGCCGAGGGTTCCGTTTCACCATACAATATATTTGTGTACCAAATGTATTTTTTAATTAATAAGTTCCTAACAAAATACGGAAATATATTTCCGCTTATGTCGATGACTTTAATATTAAATAGTTATTAATTGAAACTCTTAGCACGAGTCTGACTCGCACTTAGCCGGATTATATTATTTGTTGTTTTACTTTAGTGTCGAATAAATTTACACCAAGCTTGGCCCTCATATATTGTGTGCCAGTTTTTGAGATAGAGCCAAAATAAAAACGTTTTGTTGTATGAGGACATCTGTAAATTTATTAAGTGTTCAATTGTTTATTATTAATTAGGAAATTCGTCATAATAATTCCTATTCTGTGAAAGTTTCAACCTATTTCGGTTCAAAAGGTACCAGGAATTTCATAAAACTGGAACCAAGCGCCTGGGAATTAGAGCAACCTCTCCCGCTCCCCTCCCCACACACACCATGACAAACTTCTTTCAGTGATGATGATGATGATTCAAAAGATACAGCCCTAAATAGCTACGACAAAAAAAAATATGGTGCGTGGCGCAGGTTTAGCAACAGAGTTTGGATGTTTACCTTACGGAACCCTAAAAAGTTTTGTGGAAATGCAGTGTCACACGCACGAAGGAGTAGTATATCATTTTCTTGAACAAATGGGTTTCAGTATCTTTTGTAGCGGCCTAATCTAGTAAGAAAATAAACAACGGGGTCGTCTGCGTACGCTTGGAGACGAGTTGCAAATTTACATTGGAATAGATAAGGATACGTGAGCATTGCATGAATAGACTTCCTTTGTGACAATGTGTTTGTAGCTGGATTGCATAAAAATTCACTCAGGCATACATTTTAGTTCGTATTTTTTTTATGTTACTTTGTTGTAACACGTAAAATTTGCGAAGAATTGAATATCACTTCCGCCGCCTACCAAAAGATAGAGAAGAGAGGAATATATTTTCTTCTTATTTTCTCTCGTTGGTTTGCGGTCCGTGATTTTCAGATATGTTTGCTACATTACTTATAAATGGTGTAACTTGGTCACCATCGCTGCTCACAATGATCAATGACGTATTTTAGATTAGTTGATTTTATTTAAATTATGTTTCTTTTATTTTGTGTATTATGTTATTGACCGAACGAAGCGAAGGTCTCAGAGTTTACTGGGACAAATCGGCAGTTGTATGTATGTTTGTGTGTATATTTGTCCGACGATAACTTGCGAACCGATGATCCGATCTTCATGTAATTTTGTAGGCAAGTAGTTCATTTCAATCCAATTTTTAAGTTCGAATATGAGCTGAATCGGTTGAGCGGTTGTTTATTATGAGCGGTTTATTAGCATGAACTATTTATTGATTTATTTAGATGTATGGTACAATATGTAAGTGTATGAATGTATAATTGTGTTTTTTTCTCAGTGTAAATAAATATTTGATGAAGTATTATTATTAGATAGATAGATAGAAACTCTTTATTGTGTACACCAAAAATAAAAGAACACATGTACAGAACTATCTTATAATTAAGTTAGTGCCACAAGTGGCGGCCTTATCGCTAAAAGCGATCTCTTCCAGGCAACCATTGCATGGAAAGAAATTCACATGATGGAACAGGTGAGGTATGACGAACACTTTTAATAATATAAATTGATAAATACTAAGTATATAATAAATATATATATATATATATATAAATATGTGTGTATAATATAAATTATATATTAATCTACAAAATACCCTCACATTATGCCAGCAACTATACTATAAATTATTAAATAATATGAATTTAAGTTTTAAGAATTGAATAATTAATTTAATTTATTATATGTTCTGTGCTGTAGATTCAAGTTTACAAAATAAAACTGTACTAAAAACGATTTTTAAAATACTTATCAAAGCACTACCATGAGTAATATCGTGCTTGAACGATTTTTGAAATAGGTATTAGGGAGTATTTTTTCTTAATTTTTTTTCAGTAGTAGTAATATATTTTTTTAATTTAAATATGAATTATCGCGCGTTGAAATCTTTTCCATTACAAAAAAAAACTAAGCATTCCGACAAAATAAATCTTGAGGAAATCAATTAAATCTGAGCCAATCCAAAGTTGGAATTTAACTCGACTTTTTGCTCCGACGCGGGAATCGAACGCGCGACCGGCAACAATAAATCATGCGGCCGCTAATGTCATGTAAGTAACAACGAATTTCACGGATCGCCACACTTGTTAATGCGTCCGAAATTACTTCTCGTTTTCGAACAGCTTGTTATAGGACGCTGTTTTTTTTTCGTGTTTAAAAGTGTTTGGTGGTCCCTATTAAGCTTCTACAGACCAAAAGCAGCATTTGGGGATGAAGAATTTGGGGAAAGAACGATATAAAAAAAATAAACTTTTTTTTTACGAAGACCGCAAAATCTACATCTTCAATCATAGTTGTTTTAGGATTTTTAGGTGGTGTTACCGGAGTCGGGCCCAGTATGATTGTTGTATTTACTATCTGTGCCCCGCGGTTTCGCCCGCTTAAAGATGGGGAGAAATGAAGAGGTAGTTCGTAAGTTTGCGACTTTGTTTGCAAAAGCTAATCTCTGAAAAAACTGAACGAATTCCTAAAATTGTTTTTTTTTAAATTATTTTTTGTCTTATACTTATACGTTGTGTATTTATTCAGTGTCATATACGATTCCCCTCCCCCGTTTATTGGGTTGCCATAATCCCCACGCTTGGCAGGCGGCTTGGAGATCGCAGAATGTTCACCGTTTACAACGAGGACACTGCTACTCGTCCTCCGAGGGTTCTGTTTGCAACTTACACTACTTAATTTGCTACGCGAATGAAGCAGCGGGGAAAGCTAATAAAATCATAGACTTGCTTAGCAAATTCTGTAAGGTGACTCATTTTTCACACACAGCGCCATCTAGCCCCAAGCAAGCTTGTACTATGAAAACCAGATAGCTGATAGAATACTTTTTTTTTTGTAGATACATACATAGAATACATAGAAACGCCCACACAAAGAACAAACATCCATGTACGTCACACAAAAGTTTGACCTGGGTGGAATCGAACCCACAACCTACAGCCCAGAAGACGGAAATCCTCCCGCACTGAGCCACGAGGCTAGGCGATAATTAAAAGCTAGTATTATACCATAGTATATGTACTACCTATTCACCATTAGATGAGGCTCTATAGCCTGAAGCATGGCGTAGTAGTGTGGATGAACCGAGTTCACTGTAAGTAGAATTAACAGTTAGATATAAACATACATTTTATTTTATTTATTGATAATTTATACAAACAAGTAAAGTAAACATTACAAGTCATCATCATCGAATAATAATTATATAATAATTAGTTAATAATTATCTGCTAGAACAAATTTGGGATTTAACTCCCCTAGACAAAGAATATGTCGCACCTATAATGAATTTAAAGTCTCTAACCGGAGATAAATAATGTTTTGATTACGATGTTTTATCATAGATAATGTTATATGTACTAACTAACATTCCGATTATATTATAGTTTACTTTTTTTTATTTCCCTGTCTAATAACTATTTATGGCGAATGTTGTATATGCCTAAAAAGGGTGTTCATATCAGTTTCATGTACTCACGTAGAAATATGTTATAAGAATGTAAAATATGTTCACTGTTGGCGTATCTCAATAAATAAATAAATATTAATACAATTACTATTATCATCTATCTTATGTAATATTATAATTCAGACGAATATAGCCGGAGTCATACCAGGACCAATAAAGCTTCGAGGTATGAATATGGTCGTCTCGAAGGAAAAACTTCGCTTGCGCGGTTCAGAACTCCATTATAATTACTGTCAGTCCATACAAAACGTCAAAAAATACACAGTAATGGATCAACGCTTTCTAGCGAATTATAGAAAGTAACATTGTCTCTCTGTATGAATTTTTGTCGCGCGGCTGAACGGATATTGATAAAGTTTGATAAGGAGTTACTGTATATCACAAAGAAGGACATAGCATACTTTTTCATGCTGTCAGCAGCCGAGATGGAAAAAAATTTAACTAAAAAAAAAAACTAAGCTGTCTTTTGAAATGTAAGCAAAAACAAAAATTAACTCTAGATACAATTTTTTCACTGTTTGACGACCGGAGCAACTTGCTGCCTGATGGCAAGCGTCACGACCGCCACCCAGAACTTTGAACAGTTCAAAACATAGCACACCAACGCGCTGTGCTATCACTAATTTCGCTGAAAACATTGCGCTTCAATCATGAACACAGTAATATTTGCACACTACTGCTTGACTGCCACTACAAAAATAGTCTACTATGACATGTATCACATACCTAGTGAGCATGCAGCCGGCCACAGTTCACGTAACAATTAGTTTAACATCTCACCCGAGAGCGTTCACCCCTGACCCCTAACTGCCGTTGGTCATCTCGTGATGTCTTCCCTCTCACTCCGCCCTGGAGATGTTTGTTGTTGATGTCCTTCTCTGGGTGCACGATGATATCAAGGCGCGTGGATCCGGGTATCCTCAGAATTGCACACCGACTGGAATATACGGTAAAGTTGCGCAATGTGCATTCGACCTTATAAAAATCTTATTACTAAATTACAATTACTTTTGATAAAATTGCCAACAATCGCATGACAAAGATTTATACGTTCCGTTGTGCGCATTTTTAGCTAGGTGGTAGGTACAGAATTCTCTTGTATTATCTTTTTTTTTATCTTAGCTTAGCTTTTGGCTCCAAGCATCGCGTGATTAGTCATTGTCGAGTCTGACGAGTTATGTAATTTTCAAGTGAAGAATCATGGTCCACAATAAAACAAGTCTCAGTCATATGCTAGTCATAGACATTTCAGTCACTGTCCAGTCGAAACCACACTTCAGTAAAGCGGAGGAAGTTTTAATGGAAGCTTTGACGGAGTTTTTAGAAACAACACGAAAAGTCACGTTTCACGACATTATATTATTCACCTCGTTGCCGAACACATATGAGGTAACTCTGCGACCGTCTATTCCACACAAACGTAGGTACTATCCTGTTTCCTCTGAATAATCACACGAAAGAAAATATTTTTGCTATATTTTTTTCTCTCATTTAAGTATTTTGGCTCCACATTATTTATTTATTTATAGCAATACATCAAAAACTGTTTCTCACATGTTTCTTTATCTACTTACCAGATCCAGAAACTAACAAAGCTTCTCAATCCACAATCGGTCAAGCCATTTAGTTTGCCGCAGGTATCATAAAGGAACAGTTAAGTTTTTCTTAATATCCCTGAAGAACATTACTATTCTGTCTAGGCATTCGGGAAAAGATTTAAATTAAACATAACTTTTTCCATCAGTAAATATTTAAACACGTTGAGCTAAACAAAACAAAACATTTTTGCAAGTTAATTAAAAGGGGCAACTGTAAAAACAATTCCTTGATAACTCGTATCGGGAGCGCACGGCTCATAAATACCGAGTTAATTGTAGTTCAGCACCATCTAGCGGATTATCGCGGAACTATTGCTGTAGGGTGCAAAATAATAACAGTGTGCACTATATTTTACATTCCATAAAATAATCTGTCTGTAATAAAAAAAATAGGATTTTCGTATTGACAACGGGACTGAATTTTCCATTAGTCGAATTATGTATAGCTTATATTCTTTTTAATAATACTACGTTTAGAAAATAAGGGAAGCATTGCTAGAACTACAATAAAAGTACTACTAAGTATGTATCTTACATTTTCTTGATTTTTCTACTTTTTAGCTTAGTACTCTTGGTATAAGTACATCTATTTTCTCTGTTATTGTCCCTAGCTGTATTGTGTTAATTTCCTCACTTCGTTCACTTGGGGATGTAACTCAGTGGTAGAGTGTCTGCTTCGCATGCTGAAAGTCCTGGGTTCAAATCCCAGCATCTCCACATGATTATATATTTTTTTGGAGTTGCATGTGGTTATGGGAGCTGCATGGACGCCGATAATTACGTTTGCACCACAGATTTAAAAAGACAATATAATATGACGAAAGCTGTGCTGAGAGCATCTGACGACCCCTCTGGTTTAGTTGGTAGCGCGTCTACTTCATGAGCAGGAGATCACGGGCTCGATTCCTGGCCGAGCAGATATTTGATCACATCCGACAGCACGGACCGCAGGCAGACCAACGAAAGAGTAAAGGGAAAATATATTTCTATCTTATTCTCTGACGCTTGTTAGACGGCGGTCGTCACCAACCAACCAATTTTTACAATATCTGCTTTTAGCCCAGTAAATGTAGCGTTTAGGCCGGAAGTAATTAGTAACAGATTTTTTTTTTCGGTACGTAATTGTAAAACCAATTTCTCATTTTAAAAGACAATAATTAAACAAAAGGCGTTTCCGGAACAGACTCAAATTTTACGGAGTTTGGGCGAGAACGTGAAGAATTCATGTCGCGTCATTTTATTATTTTTCAAACCTTGTGTTATTTCTAGTGCTAATGTGTAATAACGGTGAATTTTTACCCGTTAAGTGTTCGTGAACATGCACGAGTTTTGGTGAATGGTATAATGTCGTGAAACGTGAATTTTCGTGTTGTTTCTAAAACTCCATAGAAGATAAGGCTCTAGTAAAGTTTTCACCACTTTACTGGGGCATGACTTCGACTTGACCGTGACCATAACTTGTTTGATAATATGTTACAAAACTTGAGAATATATATTTATACTTGACACTGGCAAATGCATAAGACGTGCGACGCCAAAATCCTCTTAGAAGGAAAGAGAAAAAAAAAATGTCTTGCAACGACTCTGTCATTTTCATTTCAATTTTTAACCACGCAACCATTTCTCGAACCAATAGAGCGGATAGCCTGGCACGTGCCGACTCTGGTCAATGAATTGTTACTATTTAATAGCACAGTTTTTGTTCTGATTGACAACCACCTGGACTGAACTGATATAAAATACGTACTGACCAAAAAAAGTCCTCATTCAATTATTTTTTAAGCTTCCTTATTTACATTACTAGTTATTATTATTCGCGGCAAACTGAGACCTCGCGACCCCTATATCTTCACAACCCCTGGACCGATTCTGCTCATATTCGAACTTAAAAATTGTATTGAAATGAACTACTTGCCTACAAAATTTCATGAAGATCGGAACAACGGTTCGCAAGTTATCATCGGACAAATATACACACAAACATACATACAAATGCCGATTTGTCCCAGTAAACTCTGAGACCTTCGCTTCGCTCAGTCAATTAAGTATAAGCCATAAACCCTACTAAAAAACTGTTAGTACAAATGGTTATTGAAATATTTTGAAATCACAGATTTTATGCCTTCTTACCAGGCACCGTATTAAAAAAAGGAGGAGGTTCTCAAGTCTAATGTTTTTTTTAAATGTTTGTTACCTCAGAACACTGTCATTCAGAAACCGATTTGGAAAATCATTTTATTTATTTGAAAGAATATACTCCCAGATTGGTCCTATTTTGATCAAAATCCAGTTCTGATAATGGGATCCATGAGGAATCGAGGGAACTCTTCAAATATTATAGGCATACCCATATAGCGATTTTGCATGATATTTTTATCATCGAGTCAAGCATTTGCATTTAGAAAAGTAATATTTAGAAGAGTGGAACTGGTGAAGAAGACCACAGATGGCCACCGGATCTCCTCAATGATAGCTTTATTATGGTATTTCAGGGGTATGGCGCAAATAACACATCGATAGTGCATTTTACTCAGAATATTTTATTGAAGACGGTTTTTTTGTAAAAAATAATAATTAGTAAGTTACTAATGACCATAAGCCATAAGGTCATTTACACAATGTCAGAGTATCCGACCTTCGCCACATCCAAGAAGACCAAGTGTACATAATTCATGGCTCTGATAAAGCAGTTCTCATTAGTTATTCCATTTGCCCTGACATTTGAGCACTATCAACCATTCATTTCGTTTGAGCCAGTAATCGACTTTACCTTTAAAAATATCCACCTGGGTAAAGGTCGGGCTGGTCTTTGGCAAGCTGATGTGATGTCCACGAAGCTATAGGTAAAGGTGGAGACCATATTCTGAACTTGAATACCTATTTGAAGCAAAAGTACCTATACGTATTTCTATCTCAGTCGAGGGTCGTCCTGCTGCGAGGTTTTGACGCAGTAGGTATTCGATTTACCGTGTTTTTTCGCCGTACTTCCCATTCAATAATCTCGCAACAAATTCGCAAGCCAGGGTGGCCTCGGTCGTACTCAGTTTGGGTGTGAGATCCCATCCCTACAGGATTTCTGAAAATATAAACTTTCAATAACCCCTTCGGTCGATTAAACTTTTCTAACCTGTCCATTTCCAAAGATGTCAACTTTGGCATATTCTGGCTGCACCTTTACAATCTCGTACTTCTTCTACATGGCCCGTTTAATTTTTTCTGGTAATTAAAAAGTAGTGGTGTGTGAGGTGTAAGACATTCAGAATAGGTTTAGGACCTCCGAATAATTCACTCAATGTATATAACTTAAATCACAGTATTTTTTTTAAACTTCGTATATTTCGTCATCCCTATGTATTTCCATACAATAGGCAAAGGCCCGATGCGGCGCAGATACCGGATTACAGAGTGGAAATGGATCGCGACGTAATTTCCTGGATTGGGTACCTTTGCTGTGCGCTGTCAAGTCTTCGGGTTTTTTAAATATTGCAACGTATAAATGAAGAGAGTTGATTGTAATTGTACATACTACTGAGTTTCTCGGATTGCGCCGCCATTACAGAGTTACTCTCATTACGAGAGCTTTGTACTAACTAACTAAAGCTTTTACTACTCGGGCACATAATATTTTGTAAGAGAAATTGAGCATGAAAAAAACTAAAATGATGTTTACAAGAAAATTTAATTCATTTTTATCTATTCCATTTCATGCATGAAACAATTATTGACTGGAATAGTGGACATTATTTCAATCCAGCCTATATATTATACTAGCTGATGCCCGTTAAGTTCGCTAAACTCTTCATGTAAACCTTGTCCTCACAATTACGAATACAACAAAAAGAAATCATCAAATCGGTCCAGCCTTGCTCAAGTTATAGCGTGACCAGGAAAAATAGGGGTTAATTCAGTCTATTCTGGAAGCTGAGTGAACGCGCAAGTTTGGTGACACCACAGATAATCTGTGACCACTAAAAAATAGAGAAAAAAATATAAAAATATTGAAGGCCCTCGTGCTGCAAGATAAGTTACCTCGCAAGTAAGGTGAGACGCCACATTAAAAAGTACCTAAGTGCACTTATATTTTTCTTGCAATACTGTAAATAAATTATGAAATATCGAATTGTAAGGGTAAGGAACTACAGTAAAAGGTGATGGCTCCATATATATAAATGTTGATATTTCTCTACAGAAATCCGCAAGAAAAATGCAAGTTCACTTAGGTACTTTTTAATGTGGCGTCTCACCTTACTTGCGAGGTAATGCATCTGCATAATGCATCTGCTATCTTGCAGCACGAGGGCCTTCTCTATTTTTAACACTTCATAAACCCCGTCGAGGAAATCTCAGCTCTTCATCCACATTTCCAATATAGGGTGAGCCGTCATGATTGACAGCTAATAACATAAGATTTCCCAGGGGGCGGGACAATTTGTCCCCCACCGTGTCGCTGGAGTCACGGAAACCATGACGATTGATCTATAGAGTAAAACTTGGAAAATAAAAACTAGTAGTAGTTGCGTTAATTGCAGTTAGAATTTTATAAGGAGTATTCAGGCGCTTCATTGGTTTTCTGTTATGGAAGGGGGAGCGTTCAAGAAATTAAACTTTCGGAGACCGGACTTTTGTTGGTATCAGGCTAGGTGTCACTTTTTAGATCTGAATGAACCCCAATGCAAATTGGTTAACTGGCTTTGAATGCTAAAGTCGCTTGAAAAAAAAACTGCTACTCACAACGACGAGTGCTTTGTTCCAACACTACTTTGTTTAGTTATTTTTACAGGAAATAAGGTATAAAACGATAATTTTAATTATTATATTCAGATGGGTACCACCAGGGTTACAAGGTATACCTACGGCTTAGTGAAAGTTGCTGCAACCGGTAGATGCAAATGGCGGATTGTCATCGGCGGATTGATCATGTGGCGCGCTAAGGGAAGCCTTTGTCCAGCAGTGGACATCTTCTGGGTGTCTTCTGGTAACAAATGAGACATACTATAAAATCCGCCGCTGGTTAAAAAAATTAGGTATTAAGGTGCAACGTTTTGCTCATCGCGCGAAATTCAAATTTTTATCTTCAATAAATTCTTATTTTCAGCTTATTTAGTCGTCGTTGATTTATTGGAATCAATTTTGCACCAATAAATAAGTTATTTTAAGAAATTACGGGTGAAATGATCACCTAGAGAACATTGGTTTAGCTACTTATCTCAATAAGCAGATTTTCATCTTGGTTTTTGGCTTAGTGTCAAATGTACTTATACTAGCTTTCAACTTGAATTTTTGGTTGGTGTAATTTCTTGAAACGATCCATTTATTATCGCAATATTAGTTTTCACGAACCTACGATGAGTAATTAAGCTGAATAGACAAAAAACGCAAGAAAATTTGATTTTCGCGCTGACCGAAACGTTGCACCCTAAGTAAGTGCTTACTACGCCTTTTTGTAAAAATGAAACATAACAAATTACATTTTTACACATTTTATTCTTTTCTCAATAAGTAATTACGTACCCAAGATGAATATAACCTATTCGTGTTTAGCTCCTATGAATTGCAAAACGCGAATAAAACATTTTCGATCGTAAAGGCAAAATATGGTTGAAATGTTTATAAATGAATGAATAGCTGTTATCTACCGCATAAAATATTAATGATCATCCCCATTAGCTCGCAAGAGCTTTTTACTCGAATAGTACGGGAGATAATAATAAGTACGTTGTTATAGATTTGCTAGAAACGCTGATTGGGAAATAAATATATATATGGAGATAAGGCCGCCAGCTGTTACACTAGTTTTAAGTTGTTTCTTGATCATTTGTATGTTATTTCTGGTGTGAACAATAAAGAGTTATCTATCTATCTAAATACAGCAAAATGGAATTCCCTGTGATTTTTTTTGTAGGCTGAATGCTTAGCGCTAGTGGTAGAATTTTCAAGCCGCCCGCAGGCCACTATAACATGGCATAAAGGGGATAGAACATTTGTGGCATATCCACTGACATTTTTTTTTTTCAATGTTTCCGCGCACTGTATAATTTGTATATATGAGTAGAAGACAGTTAAACAAACAAAAGATGTTCTGTATCGTAGTGTCCTAAGGTGGCACGTACACGAGATATTTTTAGGTAAAAAGCTATATTAGAACAGTGAAGTCTTTACTTCCAAATATCTCGGAAACGTGACGTGTTCGTTTAAGTGATCTCTACCCATATATATTATTTTTATCATGCATAGACACATCGAAAACAAAAAAAAAATATGCAGTGGATGGATATGCCAGCTTATATACAAAAATGTTCGAACCCCTTTGTTTTGGCTCCACAGATTTTCTTGAATCATAGGTAAGATCACTCTCAATTGAGGAACATTTCATGCAAAAAACTACATCAAAATCGGTTCATCCGTTCGGAGGCTACGATGCCACAGACAGATACGCACGTTAAACTAATAACAAATCTGTTGGCTTTTAAATGCTGAAAATTGACAGAGTATAGTTTGCTGCTTATTTGTAAAACCCTCATTTTTTCATGAATTTTAGGGTTCCGTAGTATTTATAAATAATTAAATAACTAACTGCTTAGCCCCCGCTAGATGTCGCTGTGTCGGGGTTGCCAAGAAACGCGCAAAGACATGGACAATTAACACCTTGACCCAGACCAGATAAGCATCATTCAAACATCTGCGCGGCCGGGAATTGAACCTGCGGGCTTATCCTGTAACTTTGAAACGTTCGTGATTCTGATTGCGAGAGCATGCCATCCCGCTCGTACCAACTTAGTCGCACTATGCGCGGTCTCGCTCGCGCACTATCACCATCGCTTCCAGAGTTACGGGATAAGCCCGCTGGGACCTCCAGCAGATAGGCAGACGCGCTACCATCTACGTCATTAAACGAACACTTTTAAAATAGGCAATTCTTGGCAAAGCTTCACTTCCAGTGGCCGTCTAACCTCTACATCCGCGGCGTATCCTCTTCACTAATCATAAGGCGAGCGATTAGGTAAAAGGCGATAAATCTTAGACCCTGGCAATAAGTTATTGCGCACTCAGTGTGCAGGCCCCCTAATTATTATGGCGTAAAAATAATTAACCTCGACAGGTCAGTTGGAAACATGTGTTTCGTCTTCTAGGGTTCTATGGATGGCGCTTTTTCAATACCAGACCACGTTGTTTTCGTATATTCTGTTAACTTTGAGGGATATTGTATCAATTGCTCCGCCATCTATTTTTGACATGCACTTATATTTGACTTGCACTTTGCTTCACTAACCCCCGAATACTGAAACATTCGACAGATTAATTCTAATACTGCCGTTGTCTGGCACTAAGCAAATGACAAAGGCAGCAATAGACTTAATCTGTCGTCAAAGTTAACAAACGTTTCAGTATTCGGGTGTTGACTATGACTGAGGCTTATTTTAATTGTGAAATATTTGACTTCACTTGAAAATATTTCAAGTGAAGTCAAATATTTCATAATTAATAAGAGCGAAAAAAAACCTATGGAATCAATACTTGAAACTGGCTAAATACACAATGTGTAGCGCCAAAACATAAGAGAAAATTTTAGAACAGTTGTTCCCAGGTCGGCCATATGTTTAGTTACGGAGTTGGGCAGGCTTTTTTCCTAGATAAGTCACTTCCATAGGTTTCCTTCTTCAGAGCTACAAACCTAACCAAATATAAAATAAATAAATAACAGCCCAAATGCCATGATTTCGCCACGTATCTACAAACTACGTACCTAACGATCAACGGTATCACGTAACTGTACACGCCATTAGTCCCCCAGTGAGGACAGGAAGGGATATCCCTTTGTATGGTCATTACTGGTGGAGCTGTTAATTTGCACGACATATTAATACGTTCTCTGCGAGTTTCTTATAAAATCCGTAACGAGGATATTCGACGAACAACTAAGTTTTTCCGATATAGCTATCAGGAGCCTTACTTTTAGGGAGAATTCTGTGCTTTCAGGGTTTGCACGCTGAAGTGACAATGACCTAGCCACATCAGTCGAAGAACCGAAAATCGATGGGGAAGAAAGGTTCTTGAGTGGCGACTACGAATCGGAAGACGCAGCGTATGCAGGCCTCCCACTGTAGATTGCCGACATTGTGAAAGTCGCGGGAACCGGTGGATGCAAGTTGCAGGTTGTCGTTCGGTGTGGCGCTCTATGGGTGAAACCTGTTTTCAGCAGTGCAACCAAAACTCAACTCACAAACTTTAAATGGGTACCTCTCTGTGCGTGTATAAATGTATCTATAAATGTAGGTACATGTACAATCGTCACTTGAGGTAATTCCAAGCTTCCATATTACTCCCCTTGTAGAGTAATTTGTCACAATAACAGTGGACAATTAACGTTACCGTGATTAACGGTGACACGCGTGTCACGTGATAATGTTGTCACGTTACTTGTTAACATGATGATTGTCTAATTTAATTTAATTCATTTTAAGCTTGCTATTATTATAATTTAAGATATCTTAGTACATAAGCAACGAACTCCGTCTGCATTTTTATTTGTTTGACCACAGTTCACTTACACTTATGTGGCTGATAATAGGGAATATTCCGTATAGTTTGGGAAATGGCTCTTAAATATGCCGCTTGCCTTGACTACCACCCGCTATTTTTTTATTCCCGATCCGGCGGGTGGATATGCCACAAATTTTATATCCCTTTTTAATTTTTAAATAAGTATTTTGTTTAAGTCAAATTATTAATCAAATTATTAATATCATGTCAATTTATTCATAAATTATATACATATTTACAATAAAATATAACCTACCTACTTAAAATTAAAACAAATTATAAACAAAAATAGATAAATACAAAAAAATCTACAAGCACCTTGGTGGAGGGGAGAGTGGCCAGAATGCTGGCAGCATTGCCACGCTGGATAGCAATGCTGAGTTTTTGCCCAAAATAGGCCCCAGCATTCCGGTCACTCGTCACCTCCACACTATTATTAATTAAATTATTTAATTTTGGATTTTGTAAGATAAATAAAATAATGGGAAATAGGATTTGAATCCAGTGATTTCTTCCGATATAAAACTTCATATTACGATGTCACATTTGCAAGATAACTTTGTAATCCTTGTTCTAATTAAACATCAACCCCGACTTCACACGACCCACCTGAACGCAGTGACGTATGTAAGAGATCCCGGAACAAATGACGTGTATGATTGTTATAGAATATTGCTAGTAGGGTTCTATGGTATGGAAAGGGGTTTTTAGTAAGAATACTTACCAGGCACCGTGTGCCAGGTACTTTATCTCTTCTCTCGCTCTCTCTAACTCTTGCAGAATTCCTCTACCGTCCCTGTCACTCTCACAAAAAATACCCCAAAAACTCTATTCGACTGCCTGAGGAAGGATGGTAGATAGATAGATAGATAAGTCTTTATTGTTCACATCAGAAATTACATACATAATGCAAAAATCTGCATAAACTAGTGTAACAATTGGCGGCCTTATCGCTTAAAGCGATCTCTTCCAGGCGACCTTACCATGGAGAGGATTTATAAGGAAGAGGTAAGGGCCAGGGATAGTAATGTTTTTGAGGTGTATGTAAGTATTTTAATGTATTTATGTTTATGTTCCTCTTTATATCCGGTCTGACTTAGGCTAAATTTTGCAGTCGGGTATTTTGTTTCAATTTAAAACATATACTTTGGTGTTAGTGAGAACGAAATCTATCGTATAGGTATGTAGTCGCAGTAATGAAATGAAAGATTTTTATTTCCAGATTTGCATCCATAATACACTAATTTAAAATTAAAATAAAATAGAAAAAACGAACAAAATTAAAAAAAAAAAAAAAAAAAATTATCTGCGTCTTTTTGGTTTCACCTAAAAGGGTACAGGAACTGGAAGAAAACGTAGATTCTATCTAACAATTATCAAATAATTATAGTAGAAAAGGTAGGTAAGTTGTAGTGGTAGGGCTCTCTCGCAGAGTCCGCCTGGGGAAGTACCACACCTTAGCCAGCTATTCACCCGCCAAGCAGTAGTGTGCAAGCATTACTGTGTTCCGGATTGAAGGGCAATGTTTCCAGCGTAATTACTGGGCATACAGAGATTTAACATCTAACATCTCAGGGTGACGAGCGCAGTGCATTGCCGCGCATAGTTTTAAAGTGTTGAAGTTCAAAATTCTGGGTGGCACTGAACTGTTATGGGCAAGCGTGACGCTTAACATCAGGTAAGTGACTTGCTCGTCTCGTCAATGAAATGCAACTTGCAATTGCTAAAGAAGTCTTTAAAAGCGCACACTTCATTAAAAGCTGCTCACAAACCAATAGATGAAAGAAAGCTCGTTTCCATATGTGTAGAACCAAACATTGGAACTTGTTGCTCAGACTCACAAAAAACTACGTATCTCGACAGAGAAGAAACTAACCATAGCGTTAACACGTTAACTAGCGTTAATTTTAAACATACGGATTACTATGCAAGTGCTCACGTACAAAACACAGGTGTGGTGGAAGTGCAAGATCGCAACTGTCACTCGCGGCAACATCGAACGTGTGCAATCGTTTCTCTTGCGGTTTCAGGTAAGACGCACGTTACACGCGCGCAGATGCCTGCTGGCGGCTGACGTGAGCACGAACTCGCTCCCGCAACCGCTAGCTCAACGTGCGCAAGCTTCAACACTTTCCTGTCAGATATTACTGATGTTCTATCAGAGTATTGTGACAAGAGCATGCTCTAGATTATCTTTAGCTAACAGGCTCAACCGGATCAACCAGCAAAGAAGTCGGTTTGATCAAACTCAAAACTCTTTTCCATTTCTTCACCCTATTCACAGCTAAAGTCATAAGCAAGTGTCAAAATTGTTTCGCGTTTATTTAGGAAATTTGTAAACTATTTATTACCTTTTTACAGATGTTTAGTAATGAACGCGTACATTTTTACATTCGCTTTGATATGTAAAGCTACAGCGCTTGAGGAGCACATGGAGCACAGCGATGTTGGTACTGTACTATTCTCTCGGTCGGCACTGAACAAAAGAAGCTGGACTGTCCACCAAATAGAAGTATTACGAGCAAGAAAACATTTTCTTGAACTTATGCCACCAATACATGTTCTCAATACACGAAGCGAAGACTTCACAGACAATATGCTTACCTATTTTAAAGAAGCTTTCGCAGAAGTGAAAAACGAAGCTTTGGATGGTGAAACTGATAAAGTGCTTACTCTAGCTCTCTCAGACGCTATAGGTGGATACCTGAAGATGTGGGTATTACCAATAACTAAGTTCGCATATTACGGAGGAACTGTGCCGAAAGATGACGCTCTCAAACTTTATCGATTTCAAGAAGACTTAAAGAAATATTTAAGGACAGATGGCAAAGGCTGGCGCAATCCTACACCTGATTTTCTCTACTCCATGTCCGTCAATATTGCTCCTGTACGGGGCCACCCTAGAAAAACCCAGTATCCTTGTGAGGATATAGCATATTTCGAAAGGACGAAAGCAGGTTTAGCAATACCTATGCCTAGCATTACCTGGGAAAAAGGTTTTGAATGCATATTCTTTCCGATCAAGAACCAGAGTCCCGTTTCTCTCAATCGCCCTGATTCTTCTGATAGCCTTATGAAATACTATAATATTGCGAGATATTGTATCCTAACAAGTAATTTAGACGATATAGATAGTTTTGAAGAAAGATTCCAGAAATGGCTAGATATCTATGTGATCCCGCACCTCAAAGATGAAAAAATATACCCGGCGTTACGGAGCGTCTTGTCACTCGTTAATAAATCGAAAATTTTTGATATGTCTGATGAATTGTTTCAGCCATTACGAAATAAAAGTTATATCGGCGGTATCCCGGTAGATCTATCGTCGAAGAAGATGATGGTCATAACAGTTATCATAATCCTGGAGATAGCTTGGTGCATACCAACGCTGTGCTATTTGATGTTTACTAGAATAAAAAGCCAGAGAAAAAAGGCCAAGTTGTATTATCGCGCAGAAAATAAAAATAGTCGAGAGAAACCACGAGGAACAGAAGGGTGGAATTGCAGTGCTTGTACTGTCACCAAACCGGCACAGATGATATCAAAGCAAATTAGTGCCTCGCCCAGTGTGCAGTCTCGGGCGTGCATAAACGAACAAAAGAGGAGCTTCGACGTCGACGTCGAAACATGTTTTCCTCAAGCATCACAAAATACTATCGGTACGGCCACTCGATCCAATTTCAAATGTCAATTACATCCAGCACAAATCATAACGAACGATCAAGCTATCAGTCGAAAGCCTTCGAGACAACTCGCTACGCCAATCGGAAAGTCGGTATCTATCAAGATTTCCGATCCTTCCTCGTCTGACAAGACGTCAACTAGTAATACTAGACCACATTTAACACCAGCCTACGATTCCTCACATAGTAAGACATCAGTAAACAGTTTCACGCGTTATAAGATCAAGAAGGCAAATTCATCATTCATCAACACTCCTTGTTGCTGTAAAAAGCGATCTGCGTCAACGATCAAAGGTATTTGGTGTGATTGTAACAGGGTATCTTCTTCATACATCCAGCGAACCACTTGTCAACCAGACAGCATGAAAAACTCATCACTGCTCATCGAAAAAGACTCGTCATCACTCGGCAAAAGAGATTCGGTATCATCGCTAAACAAGACTTATTTTTGCAACTGTAACTGTAAGTCTTCATCAATTATCAAGACTTCTTGTAGCGACTCGAACTGTGAATGCTTTAACTGCATACCTGAAGAAGATATAGGGAGTACGACAGGGAGTTTGATCACCGTCCAAAACCTACAGCCTACCCAAACAGTGACTCTACTACAAGACAGCATGTCGGTTGTAAATGATACAAAAACATCCAGCTATATTCATTTCGTCGGTGTAGAAAAAAAAGAACGCCTTAATGCCAATAATGAAGATAAAACAATTAAAAAAACTGTAACTATTTGTAGCGTGTCTCCTTCGCAAGAATTGATAAATCCTGATCAAGAAACGAGTTCCAACAAAATAGACAAAATAGGCAAAGACACTAAAAAGAGTGTAACGATTGCAAGTTTGAGCTCATCGCAAGAATCGAGTGAAAATACTTTGAAGAAATCTAAGGAAGCGCCGAATAAGCAAATACAGAGCCTCGCCATAGAAAAGGCATCTAAAGAGACAATGATTTATGCAAGTCATAAAGGCAAACGAAAGTCACAAAAAGAGTCAAAAGCTAATAAGAAAAATGTAAAATCTAGCAAGCCATTATTAGAGATTACTATTGACAGAACTTTACCCCCCAGCGTTCCTGGAAGTCCGGCTAAATTGCCTAAGCCTAGTAAAATTCCTAAGAGATTCTTTACAAATACCGTAACACAAACAAAATCTTCCAAGACGACTCATAGTTATCGCAAAAGTTTCATTCCTCAGCGGAAAAAGCATTTGACTGTAGATGACATAGTCATACAGAGTAAGAAGTCATCTCACAACTCAGATACAGATAAATTAAATCTGACTTTGTAGGTATACAATACAATTTGTAGATTTACAATTAGTTTAATTTGATAAAGTTATTAAATAAATTGTAATGTTATTGATGATGTATAAGTTATTGATTTTAGAATGTTGAGAGTATAGCTTTGCGGGGTTATTTGTTGTAGCTATTTATCGGCCAGGGGCCCTATTCGGAGAAATTACATTTTTATCTCTCTCTCACTCACTCCCATTAAATTTTAAATTACAGAGACAGTCACCGAGATAATCTCGAGCGCACAGGAATAGGGTCCCTGGTTCATCCGCAACTTGGCCCGTTAGCGAGATGGCATGGGCAGATAAGATAAGATAAGATAAGATTATTTATTTGCATACAACATGGGAAATATTATACAACACATGCATAAAAGATGTTAATTTAATAATATAAGTGGCCACATCATGCTGTGCCGGTTAGGCGTACAAATGTCTGGGTGATGGCGCTATGCTCGTACAAATATTCAAAAAAATTACAAAAAGAATAATACTAAATAATGCAAAACGTGATACATGTCAAAATTTTAAATAGTCAAAAAAACATAGAATAATAGTATTCAATAAAATTCCGATGTCAAAACAAAAATACAAAATTAGATTAAAAAATATATATCATTAATTAGAATTCGTTGATTAAAAAATCATTAATTGTATAATAGCATTTCTTCAATAACAGTTCCTTTAATTTATTCTTAAATAAGTTAGTATTCAGGTCCCTGATTGACTTCGGTATCTTATTGTAGACGAGAGGTCCCATGCACACTACACTGTTCTGCATCAGGGCTGTATTTCCCTGATGCACGCGCCGCTTTTCTTGGTCACGACGATTTCTTTTAGCAGAGTCATTTAGTGTGGGGAATCGCTCACGGTTTGTTTTTACAAATAGGGCTGTCTCTAAGATGTAAAGGCACGGAAGCGTAAGAATTTTATACTTGACAAAGTAGGGTTTACAACTATCTCTTTTTTTGAGTTTGAACATAGCCCAAATGCAACGTTTCTGTCTTTTAAAGATAACTGTTTTGTTTGTCGAATTGCCCCAAAAAATTATACCATATCTTAAAATGGATTCAACTGTGCCGTAGTATGCAGTTAGTAACGAATTAGTATTTAAAATAGGAGCCAGTTTGCCTAGGGCATATGCTTGACTGCTTATTCTCTTTGAAATGTTTTCTGTTTGTAGATTCCAATTTAATTTTCTATCAATGCAGAATTTGAATCTGCATTGATCCATGGCAGAAATTATCTATATCACACTAATATTATAAATGCGAAAGCTTGTGCGTAAGTATGAGTATGAAAGTGTACTTGTTCTCAGTCAACCGTAACGGCTAAACGGATTTGGATGAAATTATTACGGAATAACTTATACTCTAGAATCCCTAGATTCTCATAGTTTACTTTTTATTCCGGAAAAAAATAAGTGTTGTTTACCAGGCGCAGGGCGCTACTAGTCATACTAATATTAAAAATGCGAGTCTGTGTGTAAGTATATAAGTAGGTCATTACAGAAGTATGTAAGTGTGTTTGTTCCTTTTCAACTCTGTAACGGCTGAACGGATTTGAATGCAATTTGGTATGGAGGTAGCTTACACCCTGGATTACCACATAGGCTACTTTTTATCCCGGAAAACTATTCGGTTTATGTAGAATAGCGGGGGATACCGCGGGGCGCAGCTAGTTTAAAATAAAAGGATGTATGAATGTAAGGCCAAAACGGCTACACCGATTTTGATGAAATTTTCAGGGAATCTTCAAAACAGCCCAGCGGGTAATCCTGTGAAGTTTGGTATTCATGCGAAGCCGGGGCGAGTTGCTAGTCCTTTATAGATACCATAGTAAGAGATCGTTGTTCCGAAAAAAGGTCTATGGAGTGGTATATCTTTTCTATCTAATTTTTTATTTATGAGTCGGACTCCGCTAAGAGTTTCAACCACTATACTGTACTATATACAAACGCAAATGTTATACTTTCGTTTTTATTATTGATTTTACGGAATAACTATTCCGTATTCCGATGCGCGAGTTGACTGTTATGTGATTGTACTTAATAACTGTTCCGTATTCCGATGTTCGTGTCGAATGTTATGTGATTTTACGGAATAAATATTCCGTATTCCGATGCGCGAGTCGAATGTTATGTGATTGTACGGAATAACTGTTCCGTATTCCGATGTTCGAGTCGAATGTTATGTGATTGTACGGAATAACTGTTCCGTATTCCGATGCGCGAGTCGAATGATATGTGATTGTACGGAATAACTATTCCGTATTCCACACGAGTCGACTCACACTTCGCTGATTTTATTCATTTTATTTTTACCTGCAGCTTCAAAATAATAATGAATGAAGGTAAAGGTATTGACAGTTAGTGAATGGTGTCGATTCTAATGTGCGATTTTCTAGACTAAACTAAATTTGACAGCACTAAAATTGTAACCATAATTTTCTCCCATATTGAAATGGAAAGAGACGCAGATAATTTTAGACTTGTCAGATTAGTTTAGTGAGTTGTACAACAGAATGGACACCACTGAGTAGGTAAATACAATTATTATTATTAAAAGAAGAAAAAATCCGACTGCAAAATGTAGCCTATGATCTCCGGACATAAAAAGGAATCCAACAACACCTCCCTCGTCTAAATCGGTCAAGCCTTATAATCTACAGGACGTAATTCTAACGTCCAAACCTACATACTTATATACACCCCTAAAGCATTACCTTCTTGCTTGGGCACTCGGGTAAAAATTAAATTAAGTATATTCCACACGATGTAGCCGGTTCGCTAATCACACTGATGAATTTATTGGGCCCGATCCGGGTGATTCATGCCCGGGCTAGCGCGGTGAGTTACGGCGCAGCGCTCACTCGGAGAGCGCAGGTGGCGCTCAGTTCCGCTAATCTGTCATTATGGAGTCCAGCACTTAACTGATTGTGCGGACCGTAGCCCCATTTTTGAAAATACTCTTTACTACACTAATTTTTCACCCATTCATTTTCCACCTAGAAAGAAGAGGTACTTTTTAGGGTACCGTAGTACTACAAGGAACCCTTATAAGTTCGTCATGTCCGTCTGTCTGTCTGAATGCTTTACAGCCTTATAACTTTTAAAGTTATAAACTTACATGCATGAAATTTTGCACAACGATAGTCTAAGTATAGACCTACAGTGTCAAAAAATAAAAACACTTTTTTTGTAAAACAAGGGTAGCTAGCTCCCATACATGTAAAGGGGGGGTAAAAAAAAAATTCGCTGCTACCCATCATGTTGGATGTCGATGAATAGGTCTTTGTAAGGTGACAATTTTGACAGATTTAAAAAACATAATTGTATATTAATGGGGTGGCTGTCATACATGTAAAGTGAGGATAAAAAAATTTTTTTTCGCCTGTACCCCACATGTGGGGTATCATTGAACAGATCTTTTAAAATGAAGTTAAGGTTTCCTATACCATTTTTTTATCAAACGTACTGCTTGCGAAATGTGGTCCGACAAAGTTGCTTGCAATGTGTCCCCCCCTCAGCCATTTCTAAACTATGCATCTCCGAAACTTATAATCTTCCATGTTGATAGATCTTAGTAAAAACTTTATTTTAAAATTATTTTGGGCAACGTGTGATAACTACTTTTTGAGTTATGCTGTAATAACGGATAAAAACTTCAAACATTCTACGCACCTACGGAACCCTACTAAGCATGGCCCGACATGCTCTTAACAAGTTATTTAACTTCTTTAAACATCATATTTTTTTTTCATTTTTCATTATTTTATTCTTATTCTTAAGAGGTACTTTTTTATTCATAGAAAGGTAGAACTATGCACATCTATGCTAATGTTTCTACCACTTTATTAATTCCCAAGACTTCAACCACATGTCCTAAATTGCATTGCCGTTGGAACCAGTAACTATGACCATAAATAACGTAAGAATGTGGACAATTTGTCCGTTAATCCCGTGTCAATCGGGGATTATCCGGGACAATTGGCCGCTGTCCCACAACATTGGTCCAATCTAGAGGCCGGCTATTTATTGGGGGCTGGTCACCCTACTAGATAGATCTTGGACGTTCACGTAGGCGTGATAGATATTTAGATCATTTGATACCTATAGCTAGGGCATCTTCAGAATATGCCATTGAAATATTGTTGAAAAAAATTACGTAATTTACTAAACACCAGCAGGCCTAGCAAGCGCACCGCGACAAAATGTTTTTGTTATGCAAGAATAGGACAGGCTACGATTATGTATACGTTTATCTAATTTTTCACAACATGAAAAGTAGAGAAAATTTTGTCGCGGTGCGCGTGCTAGCCCTACTGGCCAGGGACCCTATTCCTGTGCGCTCGAGATTATCTCGGTCGCTGTCTCTCTAATTTAGAATTTAATGGGAGTGAGAGTGACCGAGATAAAATGTAATTTCTCCGAATAGGGGCCCAGGCAAACGCGACCAAAGCGCCACCTGGACATTCCCAGCGAACGCATCAAGCTAAACTTTTATATGCATAGCAAGGAACACGCTACCCGAGTCTGCGTTTCCCGAAAGTATAATATGGGTGTTTTCAAATTTAGAATAAACAGGTATCCTATCGGTAATTCCTATCGGACTATCAACGGTCAATCCTCGACGACCTGAACCTGCACAAGACATTAGCAAAAGTGCGGCAACAACACAGAAGCTACGAATAAAACTTAACACGCTTTCGAATTGATTTTTCAAGTCTACTTTTTTTTTTATTGAGGTAAAATCGATACTAGTCACTTAAATTTACCTCACAAATTATGAAATTATAACAAAATTAAAACAATATCAATATAAAAATTAAAATTAAAATAAATTCATAAAATGTCAATAATTTATATCACAATGTCGAAGCTTAAATTAAATACTATATAAAATGTCAACAATTTAGGTCAATTTGTAATCAATTACTAGTAATAAAAACAATGTCATACATTATCAAATTCTACAGATATTATTGATCGTCTTATCAAACCCTAAAATGGTCAACTAGCACCGTGAATGTGATCGTTATCGTTTGACAAATTTCACATTTTTAATGTCCGGTTTCTATTATTTAAGACCACTTACAGCTTATTTCAGTGATAAAATTGGTCAAAACAGTCTAAAAATTTGGTTTCTTAAATTGGCCACCATGTCAGAAGAGTTGTTCACTCTGTAATTTTACTGGCTTCGTTCATCCAAGTAAAGTCCAGTATGAAATAATCCTACCAAATTAATTTCACCCGACAACAAATCATGAAGTCCTTACAAATCCTGGTAAATTAAATGAGCATAAATCCGCAGTCCGGGGGTTGAAGTTCACTAGAGATTTATCGAACAATGCCGTCCCTGGATTATCGGACCAACTGTGACTCTGCAGATTCCGTTTTCCGGGTTTTACTTACAAATAATAATACATCGAAGGTACATCGTCTCCATGGTGCTATTACACCATTTTTCAGATTTAAAAAGGCTCTTAAGCATTTTTTTGAAAGCAATCCGTTCTACAATGTTAGTGAATACATGTCAATGGACTTCTCAGAATCCTCATTTTTGTACGGACAACAAACGGAGTAAAGCATAATAAGTACCCACCTGTCATGATATATTATTAAATTATTCAAATAATTAATAACTTAGTTTGCCTAGTTAAATTTAATTCTAAACTTAAGTTTTTTTTTTATAATAGTGACTTGCCTGTAATATTTAATGTTATTTATGGCCAATAAATATTTCTGATTTACATCACACACTCTACACGGTTGACAGTGTAACTTAAACTTTGGCGCCGACGTGGAACGTTAATGTCGCTGCTTTGTATTATTTTCGAGAGCTTGTGTTCTGTGATACGAGTGTAATCGTATTAAGTTTAGATTCATGTCTTTTCGTTTTGTTGCAGAAACTTCACAGAAGCTTGTACCACTTTACTAAATCCTCGTGCACGATTGTGGAAAAATCGTATAAGTATATATATATAGGAAAACTTATGCGATTTGAAATAACGCAAAACTTCTAGCAGGCAGCTTTCCTACATCATAATACTTGACAACTTTTGGTCTATGACTTTTAATAATTCGTCAACGTTTTCTCCCAAAACAAAAACATTTCAGATATCACAGATATGCGGATATATCTGCGGAGTGCTACACGTCCGAGAGGACTCCGTACGGGCCATACCCATAGCTGTGAAATCAGCCTAAATTACAATAACATTCAGCGGCTTCAATTATGAGGGGCGCAGGGGTCGTCAACGTTTTCTTTAAAGTGTCACAGAAAAAAATATTTAATTTAATTATAATCAAATCAAAATCAAATCAAAATTTTATTTATTTCAGACACAAAGATCCAAATTATGCTAAGTTCTCATCTTAAATTCTCTCTCACTGTACAAACCTGTGAAGTGTTTTATTTCAACTTCATAAAGTGTAAAAGAAAAGGGCTGTAAGCAAGAAGCAAAAGTAAATGAATTTATGAACTGAAAGCCCTCGAAACGCACAACCACCTGAACAGACAAGGAGGCAATTGGTTAGAGCCACCGAGACCTGTCGTCGGTTGTAAAGCTATAATTTAAGCAATCTCCCCCTGTTTGCTCGGAACCCAAGATTTTACACTGATATCTCGCTGTAACCCCTTATCTTGAGTTGTCTTGGATTGGGGTGATTTTGGATGTGCCAAAGATTTGTTTGTGTACCACTGTTAAACCAAGTGAGAAGTTAGGCAAAATTTCAACAAGTGACGTCTTAAGACATAGTTTGATTGAGGACGAGTTTTGCTCTGACAATAAGTTTTGTATCCTCATTACAAGCTCATTACAGACAAAAAAATAAAAAAAAAAGATTTTTCTCTCCCAAGTTTTGGCTCCACACTTTGTGTATTTAGCCAGTGTCAAGTATTGTAATAATTCAAGTCCAACCAGAACCATGTTTTGTGACTGTTAAATCTGCCATATCCTTTCTTACCAAAATTTAAGCCACCAAACGAACCACACAAACCACCTCTCACACCGTCGCGCCGGCCGCCGTTTCTATACAAACATCCCATCTCCTAATTGAACCAGATAGGTGTGCCAGTAATTATTGCGGTGTAACGAGCTCCCCAGGGACAGCAACTTGAGAGCTACCGGAGATATTGCAGCACGACCATCTTATCTGCAGAGGCGACCAAATCGAGGAACTAAAATTTTGTTTGGAGTCTCTCAGTTTTTTGCAGAATAAAACGAGGGTGGCTCTCCCATTCAATTCTATAAAAAAGCTGGTCGGTACGAGACCCTTTCGCCAGACGGTGAAAAACGAATAGATAAGTGTGCAGACGGTTGAGTTAGGTGGTTATAAATTTTAGGAAAGATTTCGGGTGGAAAGGATTTTTAACTTTCCGCTGGAAGTAAATCATTGTAAACGTTTTAAAGGAATTTCTTTCCTCTAAATACTAACATCTATACGAAAGACATGCAGCTACCTACAACATAATACAGGGAGCCGAAGGCTCATAGTACTCATGATTGTAAACAACTTTTAGTATGGGATTAACATTGAAAACGAGAAAAAATATCAGCTGTTCCATACATTTTGTCGAGTTCCATTGACATTTTTCTATGTAACAGCTGTTTTTTTTTTCTCGATTTCATGTTTTGTCCCATAGTAAAAGCTTTTCATATTGATGAGTTTTATGAGCCCTTTGCGGCTTAGCACACCCTTTTCTTATAACCCTAAATTGTTTGTTGTCATCTATGTACATTGTGATGTACATAATTAATATGTACATACGTTTTAATTAATATGTTTAAATAAATGTATTTGGAATTTGAAAATAAATTTTGATTTAATTTGATAATACCTAACAGGGTTCTGGGAGATATTGCACATGAATTCATTACACATAATTGTATTTTGACCCCCGAATTCTGAAACATTTGTTAACTTTGATGACAGATTAAGTCTGTTGCTGTCTTTGTCAGAAAAGGGCAGTATTAGAATTAATCTGTTGTCAAAGTTAACAAACGTTTCATTATTCGGGGGTTAGACTCACACATTTTAAGTCTATACAGAAGGAGTATCATACGGACGACTGAGCGATGGGTTCTGTTCTACCTATGCTTGTTCAACATTTTGTAGCGCACACCACTACAACGTAAAGAACTTTTTATTGTTTTTACCCAAAAGTAAAAGTTAATGTTTCTGTGGTGTATGTTAGCATGTTTGTGTGTTCCTACATTACCCCTGTAACCCAACCGGCTTGATCGATTTTGACGAGTGTCGTTGGATTCCTCTTTTCGCCCGGAGTGACACGGACTATATTTTGCAGTCGGGTATTTTGTTTTTTAACCGACTTCCAAAAAAGGCAAGTTCTCATGAGTGACTGAATTATCTTTAAGCAATATTTACTAATTTTAAATTTATTTATTTATTTCATTTCAACTATTTTTACAGCATAGCACCTAATACAATAGAGTAGTTACGTCGATATTTTAAATACATAAGAAATTAGTCCAGAATGTTAAATACATGCAATGTCAATTAAATTATACAATTATTATATTAAATTATTACACTATCAATATTACTTATTATTATAAAACATCAAAAACAATACCGCTTCTTAAAATTCTGAAATAGAACAGGTAAATACTTAGGTCTATTTCCTCTGCAACTCGATTCAGTGCTTGCAATATTACTCGTACTTGTTGTATAATCAATTACAGCTGTCAGCGATCATCCGAAATCGAAAGGACTATTACTAGCGTAATATTATTTCAAGCTGAAAATTAAATCTTGAACCCTTTGAAGACAACCAAGCGTTTAAACAAACAATATCCACTCAAGCAAACCTCAAGGAATCCTACTATTTATTGAGCTCCCGATGTCAACTAACCAAATAACTGCCAAATTTTCCCTACTTCACCACCAACTCACCTTGACCCTTTAAATAATGATCAACTTCCCCTTTCTCGTATAGTTTGTGAAGCGTGAGAAGGGAGGCAAAGGTCTGGTTATATTGGCAGTTACAAATTACACCAGCTTACCTTGATCCGTCAAATGGTAACCAGTCTCCTCCTTTTCGTGTAGTTTGTACGGTCTGAGAAGGGAGGGAGAGGTCTAGGTATAATTGGCATTAACAAATTACAGGGTAGGGGAGTTTAATAAATTAATCACGGGGTCCAATTTGGTGGAAAACAATGCGGGGTACCGTGGGTGGAATGATAGTATTTTGTTATTGTGAAGTGTACACGGTGATGTATTTACTAGGGAGGTAGAAGGTATCACACTGCTATTATAAATGCGAAAGTTTATTGTAAGTATGTAACTGTGTTTGTGCCCGTTCAACTCTGAACGGATTTGAATGAAATTTGGTATGGAGAAATTTGGTTTTTAGCAGGGTTCGCCGATATATATCAAGATATATATCAATTGATGTTTATCTTGATATATATCAATTGATTTTTTCCTGTCTTCTGAACTAAAAAATTTGAACATTAATGTTTACCCTGGCAGCACGTAGCGAAAAACTACAATTCAGAATAATTTAGATTGTTTCCCAAAATGGCAAACTCGTTTAAAGTTGGGGAAATCCCCTTTACTTTAACTTACCAGTACGGCTATCTTTTTACTGAAATTCAAACCTTTACTTTATATCATATAAAAGGTTTATTTTACGAGGTAATAAATAATGAGGATTGGCTGGTGCTCCTAGCGTTAATAATTTTAACTTACTAGGGAAAATTTGCTTCTTTTTCTTAGCCTCGATATATATCCGATATATATATAAAAAAATGGGATTTCTAATATTTATTATAAAAATCGGATTTTTTCGAACCCTGGTTTTTAGTAGTGGTAGGGCTCTTCTGCAGAGTCCGCCTGGGGAAATACCACACCTTTGCCAGTTATTCAACCGCCAAGCAGTAGTGTGCAAACATTACTGTGTTCCGGATTGAAGGGCAATGTTTCCACCGTAATTACTGGGCATACAGAGATTTAATATCTAATATCTCAGGGTGACGAGCGCAGTGCGTTGCCGCGCATGATTATGAAATGTTGAAGTTTAAATTCTGGGTGGCGCTGAATTGTTATGAGCAAGTGTGATGCTTAACATCAGGTGAGCGAATTGCTAATCTCGTCCCTGTGTACCATTAAAAAAAAAGATAGCTTATTCCCTGGATTAATACATAGGCTACTTTTTATCCCGGAAAAATATTCGGTATCTGTAGAATAGCGGGTGAAACCGCGGGGCGCAGCTAGATAATTATACTACTTATAGTGTGATTTTCAGTACTTAAACTGTTACCTATTCTGTGTTCTCGGTAAAAGACAGACCCGAAAGTGGTAATTGAATAAAATGTATAACATTTTGCCAATAGATATTATATATTTAAATGGACACCATTATTTATTTCATCTAAAAAAATGGCTAATAAGTTACGTATTTTATGAAATAAATGAGTATTTTAACAACCACTTAAACATTTATTTTAGAGTAACCTAGTCAATGATATCTATTTCATTCATTACTTATTAACATAGTTATGCACAATAAAAGTTTATCTTATTTTATCATGAACTCTTTTTTCTCTATGCAATTGAGTGAGTCGTGAGTCTAGGCGAGTGAGTCGCTTACCTGATGGTAAGCGCCACGCTCGCCTATAACAGCTCAGTGCCACTAAGAACTTTGAACTTCAACATAACACTGGCTAAATACATTATGTTGAGAGCCAAAATATACGAGAAAAAAGCCTCTATTGAGGATCCATATTAAACTTAATAAAACAAAACAAACAGATAGTCGTAGAGTTCTTATGTATCAGAAGAATTTAATATAAAGTGGCATTATGTACAATAATATAAGCCAGGGTGGCTTATATTATTGTACATATTATATACATTATATTGTATTGTTCTGCTGCACCTGGCGGAACTCACACCCACCTTGACCACGTACAATAATTAAAAAACACGAGACCGGAAGTCCGTTCCGCTCCGCTTGCTACTTCCGATCGCGCCATTGGTCGGGGTCACCTTTGAACCCTCCCATGTATATACAATTTAGAGCCCTATGTAGGCGATGACACATCAGCTGCATGGGAGTTATCATAGTCATCCACTATCCACCGCTGGACATAGACCTCTCTCTTTCAAGGCACGCCACCACCCAATCTTTCGTCCTTTCGCTTTCAACCACTACCAGCTGTCCGTATATCGTCACTCTATCGAGTTTCAGAGCGTCCTACGCTGTATTTTGAGGGGTTGAGAGTTACAGGGAAATGTAATTTCACGAACATTAAAAATACACACAAATATCGTCTTTTACAAATATAAGTCGGCGTTTGACCACCAACTCGCCTATTGGTAAGCGACGATGTAGAGAATAAGAATTAGTTTATTGCAATACTGTGTACAAAGATGTCCTTGGAATAGGTATTAAATTATTAATGTTCCAACAGTGGACCCATATCGGGTGTGCAATATAATATTACCTACCTAATGACGTAGGTACGTAGTTCTGAATTGAATAATGTATTCGAAGATGAAGCACGCAGACACAAGATAGCTATCCGACCTCGAAAACATTGAGCTATAATATAATACGTACTAGAGGCTACACCGCAGTATATTGCAATCTCCCATATATTTGTGGTCACTTTGCCAAAGTTCAACATCTCTCACTTGGAAAAAAAATATATTTATATAAAATATGCCCCAGATGTCTCGTTACACAGTAATAGAAAAATAATACAACACGCGTGATCACAAAGCGAGTCCTAGCGAGTGAAGTTGGGCTATAAGTGAAAACAAGCTATATGCCAAAAAAAAAGTAAAAACAACTAAATTAGTAATGGCAATATCATGTCATGTCACATCTTGAGTATCGCAGCGGTGATACCACAGAAGAGGAATTTTTTTTACCTCTAGGGTGATACCCACACACGCCCTCACACATCAACACTTGCCTGGGAGTTTTGGCGGGAACGTGAAGAATTCAGGTCGAGTCATTTTATTATTTTCCAAAACTTGTGTTATTTCGAGTGTTAATGTGTAAAAACGGTGAATTTTTACCCATTAAGTGTTTGTGAACATCCACGAGTGTTGGGGAATGGTATAATGAATGGTATGGTGTTGGTGAAACGTGTTGTTTTCAGAACTCCTCATAGGGCTCTTGTAAAGTTTTCACCGCTTTGCTGGGGCATGACTTGGACTTGACAGTGACTTGCTTTGCTTGCCTTTGACTGTGACTATGGCTTGTTTGATAATAATATATAACAAAACTTCTTGACACTGGCAAATGCATAAGACGTGCGACGCCAAAATCCTCTCAGGAGGAAAGATAAAAAAAAAACACTTGCCTGACATAACATAGACAAACTTCTTACATTCCAATGTATTATTTCAACAAATTGAGCAACTCGGTACAGGCCCGAACGGCCGGCCGGAGGCTTATAGTACTCATCATTATGAACAACTTTAACATGGGACCAACCCCGAAATCAAGAAAAAAAATCTGCTTTTCCATAGAAAAATGTCAATGACACTCGGCAAAATGTTTGGAACAGCAGAGTTTTTTATCTCGGTTTCAGAATTTTCAATTTCATTATATTTATTTATATATTATATATTTATTTATTTCGGCATTGCTTTCTCTTTAACCATATCTGTGTTACTTTCTGTTATTTGTGCTATGAAATAAAATAAATAAATTGTATATATCGGCTATTAAACTATTCCTCAGAATGGCTGGGCGGTGGCGGTGGCGTCCAAGCGCATATTTCAAACAATTAGACGGCCCAATCGTGGCCAATTTGAACCTTCACCAAGTCCCATGCTACATTGAAGGTTTAACAGAATGACGTGTCGGAAAGTTCCTAGATCATTTAACTTAGACTATGACAGAGACTTGTTTTAATAGTGAAATATTTTACTTCACTTGAAATGTTACAAAACTTGACTTAATTCACTATGTGAGGAGCCAAAATATGTAAGAGAAAAAAAGCGATGGTATGCGTGAACGTACACGTGCCACTCAGATCACTTATTCATTTCACTCAGTCACTCGCTAGGATAACTTATTCGGATAAATATCGGGCATATTTTCTCGTAGTACTAGTTTCTTGTAGTACACTCAAGAATTCATATTATATTTGTGTGAATAATACAACACGAGTGACAGAGCAAGTGACAGAGTGAATAAGTGTAAATGACTGCTATTATTATTTTCAGTCTGTGTCCCACTGAGTCAAAGCCCTCGCTTCTCCTTTCAAATTGCCCGGTTATTCAGCTTTGCACGTGTAAGAAATCGTAATGTGGTTCACCTCTAGTAGGTACAAAGCAAGAGTTAGTATTGTTTGCCTCGAGTACATAATAACTTAATGTTATATACTTACTTAAGGTGATGGGAAAGGCAAAAACACGAAAACAAGGTGTTTTTAGAAACATTTCTGGCGAAAAATATAGCATGTGGAGCGTCGATATTTATACATCCTATTACACATATCTTGTAGTTATTATTGCCGACTCCAAGTACTTGCTGTCGGTTATAGCTAGCACCAGTGAACACCCACAACTATTTCAACTACTTTGATGTACCAAGATCTAGCAAAGCGTTTTTTATGGGTGTTTCACATTCGCTTAGTAGCAAACTCGGACTAGTTGTTCTTATAGTGCGTATCTTTTCTGTACAGGTCTATTTGTTTCGAACAGTGATCAACATAACGATTTTTTAAACAAAAACTATTTGCGCCTACAAAAACGTCGCTCTTCACGAACGTATTGTGCTCGCAAAATACGATCAGGCAATAGGTGTTTTGTATTTGTATGGACGGGACGGAATGGCAACGTCGCTCTCACATCCACGAACGCAACGCCGCAAAGTGCGACCCACGGATGGGACGGAATGGCAACGTCGCTCTCGTGGATGAGCATGCTTGCACTTTTCAGCGCCCGTGCGGTATAGTCACAGATGATCTGTGGGTATAGTATAGGCAGATACCTAAGCTCAAGCCGTTTGGTTTGATTATCGAGTGTATTCTAGTGGTTTAGTATCGAGTATTAGTATCATAAAATAAATATGGGAAATAAGAGTGGGCGGAAACCAAGACCATCAAAGTTGTTTCTAAAACGTCAATCACGCATTGCAAATGCTAAATTAATGTTTTTTTGTTCGTCATCGTTGCATGCCTTAACCGTTCATAAACAGTTCTTTATTTTTTTAGTAAACAAACCGAGTTTCTTTGTATTTTAATGAAAAATATATCACTTTATAAAGGCACATCAGCTAATGTTATAATATTCAAAAATCAATCATAGTTTATAATAAATCAAAAATAAACAAATTTTTCACATTTATAATATTAGTTGAAGTGTGATCAAAATTAACTTGTATGTTTTTTCTTCATTAACATTAAGCTCGCGTACTAAATTTTGGTTCAATAAAAAAAAAATTGTTCTCTTCTGAAGAGATGAGTCTCTGGTCATAAAATATTCTGTAATGAAAACATTGAAACAACTCACTGCAGTGTTGTTCCAAGTCGATTTTGGGGCTGCCGTATCTACACTTCAAAATTGCCGTATTTGGGACAAAATCAAAAAAAATTGCCGTATGTTCTAATTTTTCATTAATTTGTATTCAAGATTATGATTCTTAGCTTTTATTTACTGGTCTCCATGTATATTTTGAATTGTGTATATTCACTTGGAAATGGTATCTCTTCTTCTCTTATCTTCCGCAGTGTCGACATTTTCACCCTTGAATTTTCTTTTTTTTCTGATCAATGTATCACTAATCGTAACACCTTCTCTAAGCTCAGTGAAGCGATGTAAATACAAATCACTTAATAGTCCAACATCTCAATATTGTCGTATTCATAGAGGGCGTTTTTCAACGGGGAATTCCGGGTGCTCGGTGCGTTACGTTACACGAAAAATTAGTAATGGCAGTTTTTTTAACTCTTTCGTGGATTGCCGTATATTTCATACAAATATTATACGGCTTTGGAAGTGCTGCCGTATGCTGTGTATTTGAAGCGTAGCGTGCCTAAAAACCGTATAATATGGCAATTGCTGTATGGAGAACAACACTGCAACTCAGTAGGTATCTTCTGAGACGCCGGACCGGCCGCGCGCCATCTAGCCGCATAGAAGCGCTAGTTCGATAGTAGGGCAGCGCGCCACCCGTAGATGGCGCTCGTGCGGCGCCTAAATGCCCAATTTAATTTTGCACTACCCTGCGCCTTAATGTATGTTGTCCTACGTACGGAAATATACCACAGGCTTTTCGGTGAGGAAAAATTCGTGAGGAAACCTGCATATTTCCGGACAAGAAATTCGATGGCTTATGTGAATCCGCCAACCCGCACTGGGCCAGCGTGGTGTGGCCCCATCACCCTTCAATAGTAGGCCGATATCTCCGCAGTGGGATGTTTCGATGTATGGCTCAAGATATAGTAGGTACACTTATTTACTAGTAGTTCTCGCCGAACTGAGACCTCGCGACCTCTATATCTTCACAACCCCTGGACCAATTCAGCTCATATTCGAATTTAAAAATTGTATTGAAATTGAACTACTTGCCTACAAAATTTCATGAAGATCGGATCAACGGTTCGCAAGTTATCATCGGACAAATATACACACAAACATACAAACATACATACAAATGCCGATTTGTCCCAGTGAACTCTGAGACCTTCGCTTCGCTTGGTCAATTAGAATCTCCCGATTGTGAATATTACAGGGCGCAGTAACTTTTTCACGTGTCTGAATTTCTGTGTACCCGCAGCATGGCGTGTCTCCAGCCGCAATAACTCAATGCACAATGGTAGAGTGGTGCTGTCCCGTAATGAAATTCCATGGAGCCTAGTAGCCTCGGGCGCGGTCGCTCGTGTCGTCACTGTTTGGACGCATTGCAATACAATCTGGGTGGCTATGATCAATTAATAACAGAATTTATTCACAGACATAACTCGACTGTCGACTACCTCTAGGATACCATTTCCCAGTGTTCTATAACAATGTCAATGTTATTTATATTTTTTTTATTTTGGAGAAGAAGACAAAAAACACGATAAATACGATTATTCCTCCTTCGGTCAAATAGAAAGTGTTTAACATTGCTTTAAAATCGAATTATAATATTTTAAAGATAACTGTCAGTTTATTTTCTAAATGTCCAGCAATAGATTATTTCTATTGAAAAAATACGAAAAAGTTCGAACGAGATCTTAAGATCTTAAGACCTGACTTCTGCAAAAAGAGTCCTACCACTAAATTAATGGCCTACGTTGATAAAAAGGTGATTACAAATTAGGGCCCCTAATTAGTTATGTAGGTAAAAAAAATTATTTTGGGGTGTATGTTTTTTTACTTATGTTATGTTATGAAAAGATCTCAATTTACACAAATTTTTCGCTGGCGCTCGGAACCCGTAGTGTAAATTCAAGTGATTATTGAACTAATAGTGTGGTAATAATAATAACTGGGTTTTATTAAACAGAATTTTGATTGATTTCCTAGTTTAGATGTAATTAGAAATTATCTGGTGTTTTACTAGCGCGCGCTAAAGCCATATCTTTTTATCTACGCACGAAAGTGTATAGCGCTATCTTTATCTCGAAATACCATCTAAGGATATACAAATACAAAATACAAAAATCCTTTATTGGACTTAATTATTTATACAAAAAATGTTATGAACCCGTTGGTTCGGAACTAGTAAATGCTGTATTTCTAAAGCCAATGGCCTCTCCCTTAAAAATTTTTTAATTCAAAAGTTAAAAACAAGTTTCGTACCATTCACAACGCGGTTCCCAACTATATTTCAGTCTCTTATCACAAAGTTACAAAAACACAAAGTAAAAGCTGTTCTGGAGTTCTGGCGTTATCTAAAATGAATTATTATGACGTCTTTCTGCGGCCTTATCGCTACTAATTTGTTTATCTCCCAGTCCGGTAATTTATTACCACTTACTGGTCACGTACGGATTACGGCTTTGAAGTTTATCTGGTACTGGTTTGGTTATAATAGGTGGATTTATTTTAATACGCGGTGGCTTGGCTTGGCCATGGGCTTGCTGCAGAAGTGTAACATGACTAGTGCACCCTGCAATTAGACAGAATACGTGCTCTTTCACTCGCACAATCGACATTTTGAAACAGTAAACCGATTCTATTTTTGTCTCGCTCGCACATTCAAAATTTTTAATGACATAAAATTATTGAAGATTTTATTTTGTATTTATTTGAGCATATTATTATATAATTATACTAACCTAGCAAAATTATTATTTTTATAACTTAATAATATAAATAAAATTGATATTGGTGGACGTTTTTCACACACAGCCCCAAACTAAGCAAGCTTGTACTATGGGAACCAGATAAATAATACTTAATATACATAAATACTTTTTTTATGTGTAATTATTATTATATTTATTATTCTTATTAATTAAAAATACTTTGTAATGTCACCTAAATGGATAATTATAAAGAGAAATGATGCAAAAACATTTATCAAAATCCCCTCAAAACCCTTCATTCGTTTTATATGATTTAAAAACATTGAATATATGAACTAGAGAGTACGCAAATTTCCAAGTTTCCTGCCTTAACATGCGACTTTCTGTTTTTTACCCGACTGTCTAATAAACGAGAGAATATTTAGAAATATACGAGTACCTACCTTATAACTAGTTTATGGGATTTTGTTTAGATATCATTTATTTTGACAGAACACATTGAAAAAACGTATTTTTTCCTTGTCCTCTGTTAAATAAAAAGTTATTAATAAAAACAAACATATAGATCTTTGTAGCGTTTGTGATTTTATCATAAACAGATTACAACAATTCTTTTTGGGAAGTCACATTGGGTGATGGTTTCTATCACAGAATTCTCCCTATTATAATAACTTCTTAATTTAAGATTATTTATTATCTTAAAAAAAAAGATAATAATGACACTAATATTAAAAATGCGAAAGTTTATGTATAAGTATGTAAGTGTATTTGTTCCCGTTCAACTCTTTAACGGCTGAACGGATTTGGATGAAATTTTGTATGGAGGTAGTTTATTCCCTGAAATAACACATAGGCTTATACTTTTTATCTTGATTTTTTTTACCGTTCCTGTAAAATAACGGGTGAAACCGCGGGATGCAGCTAGTTTTAAATAACATGCAAATTCGTGCGAGAGACGATTGTGAACGCTAGCTCAGAAAATTAAACTGCAGAATTACTGTCGCGTTTATAATAATTAGTATTCACGATCACTATACAGTACTCAATCACTATTCAGTCGTCATAAACAGGAAGAAGGAAATAGATAAATTATAAATAATTCAAAAGATCTACAGCATACATTCCGATCAATCCAAAAGGTAATCAAAATGACAATGAACACTTGACGAACTCAAAATCGTAATGACGACTTATAAGTAAGTCGTAAGTACAGGTTGATATTATCTATTAGCACATCTCTCTTTCTAGCTTATTGACAGAGGCCAAGTAAGAAAGAGAAGGTGTTTTAATTCCCAGTGTCGTAGATAGAGATTTATGCGTTCATTTGTAAATAATGTTGGCGCCACTCATTGTGATGGGAGACCCATTCTGTCCCATTGAAGAGCTAACAATTCAGGGTTGGCGATAAAACGAGCTTACAGGTTAACATGGTAACCCTTATAAAATAGTCCGTTTTTGCAATAGCGCTTTATTAATGGTCTAGCTTCATCCGGCTTCACTTATGTCCGTATCCGGTGCCAGCTTGATCCGTTCAGCCGCTTAGCCGTGATTACCGCGACAAACACCCAGGTTGAATTTGAGTGTTAACAGCTTAATATTTGAATGTTGTTACGATTACAACGAAAATTTATTATATTTAAAATAAATTAAATTATTTTTATTATATTTAAAATAAATTAAATTAATTTTATTATATTTAAAATAAATTAAATTAGTTTTAAAATAAATTAAATTAAGTTTATTATATTAAAATTATATTAAATTTATTAGGTTATTAGAAATTGTATTTGATTATTTAAATTGTATTAATGACGAAATACGGTGTGATGCACAGCTCTTATATTTAATTATTATAAGATGTTTGTAATTCAGCCAATGAATAAAATGATCTTATCTTAGAGGCAGAAAGACAAATTTACATTCGAATTTATAATATTAGGATTATTTACCTCGTTTTTTCAACCGTTCAGTCGTAACAAATAAGCTAGCAGATAAAGCTTACCGCGTTTTTAATTGACCGAACGAAGCTTATTACGAGATTTTTTGTCGGACGATAACTTCGTAACTGTTGATCCGATTGTATGAAATATTGTAGGGAAGTTTATATTTTTAAGTTCGAATATGAGCAAAATCGGTTCAGGGATTGTGCAGTAATCAGGGCCGCGAGGTCTCAGTTCGACGGAGAGTACTAGTTATATATATAGAATAGAATAGATAGATCGATAACTCTTTATTGTTCACATCAGAAATTACATGCATAATACAAAAATCTACTTAAAACTAGTGTAACAATTGGCGGCCTTATTGCTTAAAGCGATCTCTTCCAGGTAATCTTAGCATGGACCTTAGAGCACCAACCTTACCTTAGAGTGATTGATGTGCCAGCTCTTTTTTGTAACGGGGAGGAACTCTTCGAGAGATACCCCAATGTAGCCGGGCTATGTGAGATTATACACCTACTAAAACCCGCTATGCCTCTGTCCCTGATGGAACGCACTGGGATCTCCATTATAACGCACCCTAACAAGTTTCATCAGGCAACACTACCAGGAAATGTTGGAAGAGTTTCCCTTCGTTCTCTCTAAAACAGCACGGGCCACAGAGACGTAGCTACCGCTGTATTAGCCGTATCAATGATACGGGGCCTCTGGGCTACAGGGGCCCCGAACGTTATTATTTTTGTGAAAGTCTTTACCCTTCATTTTGCCCAAAAAATTTTGATACAGTGCCCATCTAAGGCTACTCCACTGACGGGCCACAACGCTGTTGTCCTCGTTGGGATCACTTGGATGGGAGACCAGATCCCCAAAACGAATTATCTACGAGCCAAAAGATTCCCTTTATTCGGCTTTTCGCAGGGGAAACTGACATCGAATGATCTGCCAGCCCTACACTGAGGCCAATTACTTAAGAGTATGCAGTCTACCTGCATTGTCCACAAATGAATGCATCACTTAATTCGCGCCCTCGACACAGATTATATGTCAGTGCAGGTAGGCTTCTTACCCACCTTGTAGCATTGTTTTGTTGAATTTGGTACGTTAACACATCTAAAATAATGATGAAAGCAGATCAGCAAATTAATTATCCTAACTAGTAATTACAACAATGCAAAAGTTACTCTGTCTCTCTGGCTCTCTGTCTCTCTGTCTCTCTGTCTCTCTGTCTCTCTGTCTCTCTGTCTCTTTGTCTGGGTGTATGTCGCGTTACCAAGGCTGAACGGATCGACCTGAATTTTTACAGAGATTTAGCTTAGTGAGTTTCGATCGCAATTCATAGATTACAAACTATTTACTAGGCAACTCGTCATCGCATCTGTTGAGATGCTTTCAACGTTAAGTTTAGTGGAAAATGTGAGTGCAACATTAGCAAGCAATTTGGTAACAAGTACGTCTTTGTGACTGGCAGTAGGAGTTAAGTGAGTGGGTGAAAACCCACTCATGTAAGTTCTGCCTTTGTTTTTGAGTGACAAGAGTTACGTGGTGTCTGTTTGTGGCGAGATACCTACACACAGGGGTAGGGAGATACCTACACTTATGCATTTTCTATTGTAAAATAATAGTTTTATTTATGCTATTATCTACAATTCTTCTTCTTCTTCTATTATTTACAAGGATAAGAAGAAGTGAGCGACTTGCTCGTCTCCTTACCCAGTACCATAATAAAATTACTTTTAGGTATTTTACTCACATACAGACACAGGTGGCTCAAATAATTTATTTACTAATATAGTTCTAAAAACACTGAAATACAAATTGCTTGCTAGCTAACTAGCTGTTACCCGCGACTTCTTTCGCGTGGACCTACAAAAAAAGTAGCTTAAGTCCGTCTCCGATCATTAAGCTATATATATGCAAAAATTCAGGTCGATCCGTTCAGCCGTTTATCTGTGATAACGCGACAAACACCCAGACAGAGAGACAGATAGAGAGACAAAGATACATTCGCAATAATAATATTAGCAAAGATTAATTACAGGATAATATATTAGTTAGGTTTATTTACAGATGACAAACTCAGGTCACTATCCGCAAGCAAGGTACCCAAAAGGATGGTGACCTCACCTCGTTGAATAGCAATGCTAATTCTCTGGTCAAGGTAAATACCAGCCTTTTGGTCGTTTGTTCTTTCGTTGACTCAAAATGAGGTATTTACACTGTTTTGAGAATTAGCTGGCTAAAGTACTGCACAATTATACCCTGAAACCCATTGTGACAAAATAAACAAGCTCCATCAAACCAAATCTTCAAAATTCTCCAAATAAAAAGGTATACAACGAAACGCAACGATACCTGCGCAACGTAACGTCTTAAACCGATTACCATCGAGGGTGGCGGAGTAACACGTAAATCGCATTAGGTATGTTAAATCCTTACCCCCGGGGGGTGGGGTGATATTTTTATTCGTATCGCTTACTTTCGTGATTATTGTTCGTGGTATTTGCATTACTGTGTAGTGGAGATAATGGGTTTGATACTAGATTATTTTTTAAAACACTTTCTGAGCGTCAAGGCTTTGTTGGAGCTCGTCGTATGAGAAAGAGGTCCCGGGATCGAGAGAGATGCAAAAAATGTATAAAAAATCAGCTGCTACATGTTTTCGTAATGGAAAAGCTTATTTTTTGCAATGTCAGGGTTTGTCCCGTAGTAAAAGCTATTTATAATATTATGAATATAATAAAGTCCTTTTCGATTAGCAACACCTTCCGCGTAATTTAAAATAAATAAATTATTATTATTTTTTCAGGCGCGAAGTTCGTATCTATCACCACATTTTTTATTAAAAATTAAGTACTTTTTGTAGTGGACCCTTTAGCATAGTCCGCCTGGGGACAGATCACACCTTTGCCAGATATTATTTCGCCAAGCAGTAGTGTGCAAACATTACCTACTGTGTTCCGAATTTTAGGGCAATGTTTCTAGAGTAATAATGAGCATAAAAAGATTAAATATCTAATATCTCCGAGTGATAATCACAGAACAATTCCACGCGGTGTTTATTGAACTCCTTTAGATAGTTAATTTTTTTTTTAAAACTAGCATTGAATTGTTATGGGCAAGCGTGACACTTACCATTAGGCCAGCGACACGATTGTCTCTTCAATCCGCATCATAAGAAAAAAAAAAACTATGTATTTAAATTTTGTAAGTTGCGTCTCCCATATTTTACAAGCTTTTAATTAACTTGCAATGTATGTATGTTAAGGTCAAAGTTGTTGATCAGCTTACAGTATCAATAATGAACGTTATAAAAGGTCGTCTAGAAAAATATTTTTTTGCGGAAAGACATTACAGCATACATAAATTTCGCAAGTAGGTATCAAAACCGTTCGTTCACCGTACTTTTGTGACATTTCCATGATTCCCGGCGAAAGCTTGACGAAATCGTCCGGAGTGAGAACGTCTTTACGTGCCGGAACCGAGTTTTTATTCAGTTTATTTTTATGCGACACTCTTCTGTCACTCTTCATTGCGAAATGTCTCTTTTACTTAAGGCAATTGACGTTATTCTTAGCTTGTATTTTTATTTACTTTTGTAGCGCTCGTGGCTCGTGTCTTAGTTAGCTGGTCTTGAAAGATCAGTGAAGTTGAGCAAAATTTAAGCGGTGCCGTCTTCATGTACCTGAGGCTTTAAAATGAGGTCCTGTTTTTTTGAATGACTTATTAAATCTTTTAGAAGAAAAATTTGATGAAGTTGTCACTATGTCGCGCTTTAGGATCGCGGAACGCTCTTCGTTTGCCAAGAGGACGCTGCGGCCTTCCTCCAATGATTCTGGTCGAAGTCTTAGGATATACCTAGGGATGTACATTTGTTTCCTAACGATGGTTAGACCATTAATAATAATAATAATAATAATAATAAGTTTATTCAGTAAACACACATTACAAAAACAGATTTAAGCAACCAGGGACACTTTTTAAGCATACAAATGCCTGTGTTAAGAGTCCCTACTCTTTCTTAATGTAGCACATCTTTACATAATAGGAGTGAGGGTGTGTGTGTGTGTATGTGTGTGGGTATCATCACTGCGATACTCAAGTACTCGTAAGAGTCAGGGTTCGCAGTGATGATGATTAATGGTTGTAATAAAATCTTAGCAATTCGTAGCACGGCGAAGCGATCGTCAAATTGTCAATCTTGTACGCTACGTTACGTTAACGGCCTACTTTGATAAAAATGTGATTGAATTAGTGGTGCATTAGTTAGGTAGATTAAAAACCTTATTTTGTATTTGTATTAATTTTTTTTTTTGTTCTGTCTTCTAGTATTGCATGGCGGAAAAACACGGAAAGCATGATCACATGTCATTTTCCGGATAACCAAAAAAATGTAAAGGCTGAACGGATTTGAATGTAATTTGGTTTGGATGCAGCTTCCACCCTGGATTAACACATAGGCTACTTTTTATTCCGGAAAATATTCGGTTTCTGTAGAATAGCGGGTGAAACCGCGGGGCGCAGCTAGTGTGTAATATAATGCACATTACACCCTAATGACTTTCGAAACTTCGTAGCGGTTGTAGAATGGTAGCTCGCGATGAGGTACACGCTACAACTACACCGCTACAAGTGCTACAAGTGCACAAATCCGTGCTACAACAAACTTATATAGGCTGAGTCATCATCATCATCAGCCAGAAGACTTCCACTGCTGAGCATGCCCTTAGACCGCCACACCAACCGACAACGTGCCACTTGCATCCAACGGTTGCCCGCGACTTTCACAATGTCGTCGGTCCACCTAGTGGGATGCCTGCCTACGCTGCGTCTTCCAGTTCGTGGTCGGCACTCAAGAACCTTTCTTCCCCATCGGTTATCGGTTCTTCGAGTGATGTGGCCTGCCTATCGCCACTTTTGTTTGCAATCTCTGACAGCTATATCGGCGAATATCCTCGTTGCGGATTCTTTCGCGCAAAGAAACTCCGAATAGCTCTCTCCATTGCCCGCTGTGTGACTCTGAGTTTCTCCGAAAGGACAGTAGTCAAGGACAACGTTTCACTTCCATATGACTGTCATCACTGGCAAGTAGGCCATGGCTGAATAGCGAGCCCTAATAGCGGCGTATATCTACTGGAAAAGGAACACAAGAAAGTAAGACTTCTTATCAAAGAAATAAGAATGTTAATAAATTAAGCATTTTTTTTTAAATTAATTTCTGCATTTCCTCAACTTGTCCCCTCAGAAGCGTTATTTCGTGTTTTTACAATCGCCGGTGCTCAGATATTCACAGTCGAGTGCTCGATTTGTTGCCACCCCTTGCCACAGATTAGGTTATAGTAACTAACCCTTTTGTGTACGGATAAGGCGGCTGTTTCAATAACAGTCAATTTTAAAAATGCATTATATTGTGTTTTATTTCATTTTGGATTGTACATAAAATTAAGTGTCAATACAACTTTATTTCAATAAGGTATTAAAATAATCCTATAACTAAATGTGAAAGTAACTCTGTGTATCTGTCTGGGCTGAACGGATCGAGCTGAAATTTTGCATAGATATAGGATCGGAAACGGACATAGGCTACTTTTTGTAGGTCCACGCGTTTGAAGTCGCGGGTAACAGGTAGTCAAAATAAAAAAAAAATTGTTCTTAAATATCCCGTCCATTGAGCAAAAACCCAGGATCAATTCAAACAGGACTCAAACTAAAGGGCTCTTAATTTTCACAAAGGGCGTACTTTCCAAAGTCAGATTTTCTTAAAGTATGCCACCATAATGAAACACGCTTTCAAATCGGTTCACCTATTTGAGAGCTACAATGCTACAGACAGACACACAGGCTTCAAACTTATTACATCCCTTTTTTGCGTGCAGGTTGAAGCAATTTCTTTTATGTAACAACCAGCTGCGACCCGCGGTTTCACCCGCTATTATACAGGAACGGTTAAATTTTTCAGGATAAAAAGCCTATGTGTTATTCCAGGGAATTAGCTACCTCCATACCAAATTTAAATCCAAATCCGTTGAGCCGTTGAACCGGGAACAGCACACTAACATACTTACACACTTACACGCAAACTTTCGCATTTATAATATTAGTGTGATGTATTTGACAGGCTAGAATTATAGGAACTTGCTCTGAAGTAAAGCTGCCATAACACACCGTAGGCGACAAATTTTCAACTTGTAAACATTCAACTTGGCTTGGCCTGGCTTTCTTTTTAACTTGGGTTGGTAGCTGGTAGCCAACTGAGCACTAGATAGTAACTTACTCCATCTTGGTTTGATAGCTAGCCAACTGAGTACTAGATAGTAATTTATCTCCATGATATGGTAGTCTCACGACGTTTTCCGTAAGTTGAAGATTATTGTTGGGCATTGAACCTTCGCCCTGCTGCCTGAGATCCGAATGCACTAACCACTGAACTATGTTCGCTAAATTATTATACTTTACAATAACATAGATGCTATGAGTTCCTAGGGGCAGGCCAAAGGGCACGGCATTTGGCCTGGTTTGCGACCTTTCTGCACGATATGCCGCTGATTTCGCAAAGGGCGTAAACTATATAAAATGTGTCCGTTTGTTTTTATGAGGGTGACATTTTTCCTTACCATTTGCATGTTACATTTTAGGTCTACTGTGTGAATTGGGCGTACAATCAAATTAATATCAAGGGCTTTCTTTTTCGCGATGGATGCGATACCCTGACAGCATAGGGTGTATTGTGCACTCATCTCCGCATGCTGAAGATGGTAGAAAAAATTTAAGCAATATCTGTACCACTTTTTAAGGTTCCGTACCTGAAATGAATCCTTACCTTCGTTGTCCGTCTGTCTGCTTAGACCCTTTTTCTCAGGAACGCGAGGAGATATGAAATTGAAATTAATATCAAATTCTTAGTTCTACATTCCCTTGGAACTGTTAGATAATCCAGCTTCTAAGCCAACGGTCAAGTTATAAAAGATACGGTCATTTATGCTGCATATTTTGACATTCTGAAGACAATAAAACTTTGGGAAAAAAGCAAGTTCTTGCGGCCTAAGTAAAAACCACAGAATTCTCCTTATAAATAAGGTCCAGAAGGATAGTCTCCATACAAACACGATTTTGAAATGGCTTATAATTTTTGACAGTCTTTTTTGTCATGACATTTGAGGCTTTCCATTAAAAAGTGATTACCCTATTTCGTCGGGTAAATAAATTTTGATTGGAGTGATTTAGGTTGTATCACAGTGGTTCTTAAATAGGTTCTTATACTTTTTTTTTATCATCCACATTATTGTTAAGTTAAATAATGTTAAGTTTTTATTTTCAATTTATTACGATGGAAATGGAATCCTCTAAATTTGCAAATAAACGCATACGCAACTTTCGCTTATTAGCGGATTTATCTTTTTTGAAACTGCCTGACTATTCTGCAACCTCAAGTAACACGCATGTGACGGTGAAAACCTAAGAGAATGTGCATATTACTTGCAGACCCAAAAACCCACAACCACACTAAACAAATTTACATTCTTACATTCTTAGGAAGGTACAACATTTTATTTCTAAAAAAAATGCAATACAATTGTGTCATATCGTGACACGCTCATTGTAGGCTTGTTGTTGATAATTATGCACCGACACATATTTTAGGCAAAATTATGAAAATTATGTATTATAGGTAAATTAATATTGGTGGAAGCCTTAATAGGTTTCCGCCATTATTCATCCCTAGTTTGCCGAACTATTTTTATCAAAAGATCAGCTACATATAATATATCTGAGTCTCTAGGAAACGTAAACAAAGTTGGGAAATTACAAAAAATATTAGGCAACACTATTATACATAACGTTGTCATAGTAACTATTCTGTTTACATTATTCAATAATTTTATTATTTTGATTTTTTATCCTAAAAGTATATTTTAGGACTTGTAGATGAATGTGGCAGTGGTGTTCTGTGATTCCTTGTAATTCCGGTAAGATTTTATTGCACATTATACCATCTTTTGTCTGATTATTCGGAGATTTTATCAGTATGAGATGAGAATGACAACTGTATGGAGCTCATAATTTGATTTGACAGGTACGTCAATACTGGTGTGCTTTCTTTCAGTATAGTTTGATTTGCTGATTAGGTGTCTACCCCTTTATGTCTTTGGTAAAAACAATGAATAAAAAAAAATTGGAAATTTCTCGCCAAAACTCAATAGTTCACAGTTCTCTTCAAAGCACTATCGGAACCCTATGAATGTAAATTTATTTGTAAATAATGTTCTAGACAAGGAACATATTCTGGAAGTAATGCTTCACAATTTGTTTTTTGAGTCAGTTTTTTTTAAATTATTTTCTACGTGACAAACAATTTTGTAAATGGAACGGTTGTAATTCCGAATGTAAACTGTCCAATACCGACCCTTGCTGCGATGACGTATTGCACCCTAGAGGGTGATCAACTTTACACTGCTGTGGGTTGATAACTTGTACAAGGTAAGTAGGTACAAGTGCCTACAAATGTTTTCTGTAGTCTTATTCAGGATCTGACATAAACACAAGTTGGATTACAAAATATATTATCTCCAAACGCGTATTTCATTAAAAGCTGCACACAAACATTTTGTCAGATTCGAACGTAATTTTTTTATTTGATGAAGATTTTCATGAAGATCGGAACAATGGTACCCAAGTTATCTTTGGAAAGTAAAATACACACAGACGAACACCGTTTTTTTATTTTTTATTTTTGGTTTCACACAAGCCATTACATAGTGTAATTAACAGTGTCAAGTTTCATAATGTTACAATTGAATTAAATATTAAAGGATCGTCGTAGAGGCTCGTCAAATCGGCACAAAAGGAATTTAATTGACATAGCCTATACAGCTCACTACTAAAATAGAAATTAGTGATTTGATATCTATGTCTATGTATCTTTAATTGGTGTGATGACAATTAGATACCGACATTCCGAACGCATCTCTGCATCCCCTGACCCGCGGCGTTGCGGGCGCTATCCATCATAAGTTGTTATTGAGTTAGGACCCCTGCCCTGCGACTGCGGCCCTTACAATTATTAATGCTCTAATTGTAAATGTTCCCTTTTCGCTATGATGACGGTACACGGCAAATATAAATCAGTTAATTGATCTTGCAAGCATCTTGCATCTTGCTCTTCAACCGCGCCCAGCGCAGGATGAGGTAACTATTCGCACTTACGATTTGGCAGCTCAAAATTCATTCATATATTTTTGTGTAGTATTAGTCGGCTCCAAGATCCAGGTTATCAGATGCGATCTAATTGGGGAGAGTATGTACTTACTTTTCGCTTAATATTTTCATCAGAGGAAAATAGGTAGGTGCTAACATTTAGTTGTAATTATATGGTTTGTGGTACCTGATAACTACTATGTATGATAAACTATCGGAAGAAGTAGCATCTAATCAATTGTCCGCGAGCGCATTTTCAAATACGGATTTCGATCCTAACTGGTGTAGTTTCTACTTGCTTAGGCAGAAATAATGCATTAATGGACTCACGTTGCGTACCTCAGCTTCGCTAAAATTAACAATAAAATATTGAAACTCATTATACTTGCACATTTTATTACAATGTTTTGTTTCCCTGCACGAAAAAAGTGGCGGCGATTGGCGGCACGCGGCACTACCAGCGAGCATCGTAGAATACATGTTAGTGAGCATCGTAGCATACAAGCAACTAAATTCTGTAGCATATATACTTAGCTACTGTGCATCCATAGAATCCACTAAAGCCGTACTATAAATGCTACTGAGCATCGTAGCATACAAGCAACTAAAAACCGTAGCATACATGATTAGCTACTGATCATCCATGCAAACCACTAAAAACCGTAGCATAATGCTGAGTTGGGATCGGGTTTGTGACAAAATAGCGTAAATGCTTTATACTGTGTTTTTATTTTTTTAATTTTTAATATGTATTTTTGTCACGAATAAAATTTTCTGTATTTCTGTAAATGCCGTAGCATACAAGCCACAAAATACTGTAGCTACTTACCTATTGAGCATCCATACAAACTACTAAAAACCGTAGCATACATGCTACTGAGCATCGTAGCATACTAGCCACAAAATACCGTAGCTACTTACCTATTGAGCATCCATACAAACTACTAAAACCCGTAGCATACATGCTACTGAGCATCGTAGCATACTAGCCTCAAAATACCGTAGCTACTTAGCTATTGAGCATCCATACAAACTACTAAAATCCGTAGCATACATGCTACTGAATATCGTAGCATACAAGCCACAAAATACCGTAGCTACTTACCTATTGAGCATCCATACAAACTACTAAAAACCGTAGCATACATGCTACTGAATATCGTAGCATACTAGCCACAAAATACCGTAGCTACTTAGCTATTGAGCATCCATACATACCACTAAAAACCGTAGCACACAAATGCTGCTGAGCGTTGTACCGTATTAATCATGTTTCGATGCACATTATTAGTGGGATGATACTCGTAGCAATTTTTTTTTTTCATCTGTAGCGACTACTGTAGCATCGTAGCGTAATATAAAAAATGAAATAGCTTGGAAAAAATGGGATAGGCTAGCAACACTATTTGTGTGATGAAAAATGCAATTAACATTCTTTCATTCATTCATCAGCAGATTCAAAACCTGCGCTGCGGTATAGTATAACCATTTACTTACACGCCAATTTGAATGTGATGATAAATTATTACTAGTAGTTAGCGCCGAACTGAGACCTCGCGACCTCTATATCTTCACAACCCCTGGACCGATTCAGCTCATATTCGAAATTAAAAATTTTATTGAAATGAACTACTTGCCTACAAAATTTCATGAAGATCGGAACAACGGTTCGCAATTTATCATCGGACAAATATACACACAAACATACATACAAATGCCGATTTGAACCAGTAAACTCTGAGACCTTCGCTTCGCTCGGTCAATTATTCAAACCATAAGGAAGTAATAATCACATATTATTTAGATACCGCATTACGAGCATTACGTCTTTGTGATATACAGTAACTCCTAATCAAATTTTATCGAGATTCGTTCAGCCGTTAAGCCGTAATAACGCGACAAACATACAGACAGAGAGACATTTTTGCAGCACATTTTTGTGCATTTTTTGACGTTTTGTATGGACTGACAGTTGTGATGCTAGGAGTTCTGAATCGCGCAAGCGAAGTTTTTTCCTCGAGACAAACTTATTCATTTCTATTCCTTTATTTATTGATCCTGTTACGAGTGCGGCTACATTCTTCTGAATTATAATATTAGTTAGGAAGTTAGGATTAAAACAAGATGGCGTTGATCAATTTTTGTGCATTTGTTGACATTTTGTATGGACTGACAGTTATAATATAGAGTTGTTGTATGTTCTGAATTTCGCAAGCGAAGTTTTTTCCTCTGGACGAATGTATTTCTTCTATACCTGGAAGTTTTTCAGTCCGGATACGACTGTGGCAAAGACACAATATTAAGGAGAATTCTGTGGACTGTGGCTACATTCTTCTGAATTATAATAGAAGTTGATTAGCATAACATGCCGATAGGTCAGGTGGTTTATACCAGACTACATCATTAGCGTGCATAAGCGAGGGAACACGTTAACAATAAGTACACGTTAGACAAAGACGACGATACACGATAAAATGGCGTAAGCTGGTGTCACCACTCGAAAGTCGAAAAACACCTTTATTTTTTAGATCATTCTATCTGCTTTATAGTTCGGTTACTACAAATCAAGAGCAGGAAAACTCGCGACATTTTTAAAACGATAAAATCGTGATGGCGCGTTCGCACGTACCCATTGTGTTGCCTTCACATGACACTAAAGGGGTTTTCGAGTGTGCTTTTCAATTTGCCTCGTATGGAGTGGCACTGGGGAGGTGTGGAGTCGGCGACAACAAAACCTTTTGAGTAGAATCTGTTCAATTGATCGGTGACGTATTAGATCGTTCATTTCGCAAGTTTTCATGTTAGCAAATAGTCAGTGGAATTTAGCAAAAATTTATGAAAACAGTGCGTCGTCTGAAAAAAATGATTATTTGAGGAAACTCTGTATTTGTAACTTAATGTGGTTTGCATCTTTGTGTCCGCCTTAGTAATAAGCATACCTTTGCCAATTATTCAGCCGCAAAGCAGTGGTGTGTTCTAGATTAGGTGACCACATATACCTCTGCTCTGGACCCCTATTCTCAAAAGCTGATTAAATAATCTCGTCTCGAATAAAATGACCAACTTCGAGATTTCTTATTCTCAACGCTATATTTTGAAATAATCACGATGGCTAGCGTGCGAGATACATCCAGTGGTCGGAGGCAATCGAGATGAGAGACAGTCGAATCTCGAAATCGACATCAATTTATCATATCTCAGAATATCCCTGGGCCCCTATTCGGAGAAATGACATTTTATCTCGGTCACTGTCTCTCTAATTTAGAATTTAATGGGAGTGAGAGTGACCGAGATAAAATGACATATCTCCGAATAGGGTCCCTGGGCGGGTGCAGTTTTACGCTGGAGCTTATTCTCCACACTTGTCCTTGACAATAATCATTGTTACTATGAATTTGGCATTACTATTATTGTGTATCGTTGTTGTAAGTTTTCTTTCATCTGTTATGGTCGGAAATTACCTACGTGACTTTTATCAAAATATACAATAAATCAAAAAGTTACGATTTATTGAACATCTCCACGTAGCTCCCTGTTCTTGGTCAAATCAAGTTCGTGTAATAGTGAAACTTTTTTATACGATGGGATCTGTTCAAAAACCTCGCACCGCTAGAGTGCAGCGGAAATGAAACGGAGCATGTGTCGATGAAATCGTCCACCGAACTATTGTCGCAAAAAAACACGTTTCTGAACGTAATGTCGCTTGTCAAACGTGGCGGGAATTTAGAAAAAAAACTCGGCGGAACAAAATCGAAAAGAGAACGCAGGTGCGTGTGATAAATTAAATTTGGAATATTGGACTCTGAACGTAACTTTTCCTTTTTTGTATCATACTCTTTTTTTCTCTTATATTTGGCTCCACGCGTTGTGTATCTAACCAGTGTCACGTTTAATGTTCTACTAATAATACCTATGTATCTAATGTATCACTGACGTCTATATGCTGTGTATGTAATTATATTTTTCCTTTCAGATAACTTCCTACTTAATAGTTCATTATTTTAAATTTATATTACCAGCTTCAGAGTATTATCTATCTATTTACATTTATTGTAACGTCGATGGTTTAGCAACAGGTTACAAAAATCGTTGTGACGAATTATGTGAATAAGAAACTACTATTTAGAGTAAAGGTACAATAATATATAAATAATTGTAAATAATAATAATAAATAAATAAACAACACGAGATGTGGGTAGTTGTAAGCGCACTTTATGTGTGCGCGATGTGCCGCAAGTGCAGCGTGGCTTCCGGCGGAATGTCACCACGCGAAATGTTATAATACAATAACAACCCAAATAATTAAAAAATATAAAGGAGCAATCATTGAGCAACTCTGTACCGGTACCGGCCCGAGGGTTCACCGGGGGCCACCTTGTACCCATACATTTTTGGTTATCAAACTTTATTAAAAAACTAGAGACAACCCTAAAGCAAAGATATCATTATGAAAATGGATGTCACGGGCTGTAACTTCACGAGTGCTCTTAAAAGTAGTAGCTTTACCACGGCAAAGTACACAAACAAACCAAATCGACCCTTAAACGAAGTTACATAGGGACTACGTAGTCAGCATGTAAAAAATGTAGTTTCACGGTGTAGATGGCGCGACAATCGCTGAGAGCAACACATTAGCGACATCTCTCGGCGAGTGAGAAAATTACACAGGAATTATAATGTTGAGTGTTCGGAGCTTTCAGGTTCTTGTGGAAGGCGAATGCTCAAGACTTTTAAGACTCCTTTTAAGGAGATAACATGCGGAGCAATTTGATTGGCGGTCTCTTTCCAGACGGTTAGATATGGTTGGGCCATAGGCAATTTGTCTATGTCACCTGGTATGTTTGAAAAGAATAGCAATTTTTTTTAGAGCAGTCGTTAGTTTTGTGGTAGTTTGGTTAAGAAAATCATCATCGTCATCAACCAGAAGACGTGCAATGCTGAACATAGGCCTCCCCTATAAAGAAGGTTCTCCTAGTTTAGAAATGATACAACAAAATTGACATCATTGTATGCCGAACAATCTAAGTAAAGGCCTCGCTACATGGCCTGATCTGACATCGTGTGATAGAGATGGCCATATATAAGTTTCTGGGGGAGCGAAAGGGAGAAGCTATAACCTTAATAGTTTGTTTCTTTTGCTCCCGTGAAATTCAAGTCTAGCTGTCCCTTTCACACGGCGTCAGGTCAGGCCATGTAGCGAGGCCTTTACTTAGATTGTTCGGCATACAATGATGTCAATTTTGTTGTATCATTTCTAAACTAGGAGATATGATACATACAAAATAACGCCCGAGTCTAGTTTTGGGTATATTCCCAACGTCCCCACCAACATACCCGTCAGTGGGAATTTAAATTCACTACTTAGAAATAGGTGGGGACGTTGTCAAGGTCAAGTCTGATAATCCTGTGTCAAGTTTTATGCATTTCTCATTAGAAAAGTCAGACATTATCATTCATGTTTTATGGCTCTATTTGTAAGATGATACTTAATTAGGTTACTGATAAGTCTCTGATAGTGATAAGTCGTGGGTGGTCTCAATCATATTTACAAACAGAAAATCTTTTTCCCTAACATCATGTTTAAGGGGTATAGAACCACCGGTGGACGGGCAGCAGTGTCCTCTTTGTAAACGGTGAGATTCTGGGATCCCCAACCAGCCTGCCAAGGCGAGTGGATTATGGCAACTCACCCTTTTTCTTAGGTTTTGTTCAGCTGTTTACTGGCTAGATATTGTTTTTTTTTGCGGCAAACTGCTTTGACGAGATTGGCACAAAACAGGGTAGATAGGCGAAAGAAGAAATTTTCACCGGACGGCGCGCGTCTGGCCGCATCGAAGCGCATTATTCATTTAAAATGTGCTTAAAGTCTTGGTAGCTCAATGGGAAGAACGCTCGCCTCACATTCCCGAGGTAGCGGGTACGAACCCGGGCGTGCCCGTACCAAAGAGTTCTTTGGAACTTACGTACGAATGTATACTAAGGCTTTACGGTGAAGGAAAACATCTGAATCGGATGGGAAACCTGCATATTTCTTGAAAAGAAATTCGATGGAGTACGTGAATCCGCCAACTCGCACTGGGCCAGCTTGGTGGATATGCCCTAATCACCCTTCGAGGGTAGGCTGAAATCACAGCAGTGGGATGTTTAAAGGCTGATACAGAAAGAAAATTGAAGTGTTTATAAAGTAAGTAGATAAAGGGTGGCTGTGCATGGCCTGGCCTGGCGTCGTGTGGAGGGGAAGGCTATATATTGGTTTCTGGGGGAGCGAAAGGGAGAAGCTATAATCTTAATAGTTTGTTTCTTTTGTTCCCGTGAGATTCGGGTCTGGCTGTTCCTTTCGCACGATGTCGGGTTGGGCCATGTATAGCCACTCTAACTGCCGCTTGTTGTTTTTTATTTTATTTATTGGAGCACTTTGTATGTTACTTTGTTAGTAGTGTTTTTTAAAGCGATATTGTTTATACTACTTAAAATAGAATAGACCTTTAATTGGCTGTTTTATATAATGTATCTATGTTCTTTATTTTGTATTATTGTGCTGTTGGTCTTAAATAAATAAATAAAACCGTACTTTATTTTCTGCAGTGGGCTCTTACCTAAGCTGCCAATCATGATGATGATGATGACTGGGTGTTTGATAGATAGCCAGCCGAGTACTAAAGAATACAACCACAGTGCTATGGTATGGTGGTCGCGATGTTTTTTTACCGTTATTTCTAGCCTAATGCTGAGATTTGATACAAACTGCAGCGTGCGATTCGAACGCGAGAACCACTGAGATATATTTAATCGCTACAAATAATAGGTATCGAGATACTTACTGGAGTAACAATACTATCGGAGGTCAGTAGAATACCAAAAATACTTGTTTTAGGAAAATAAAATAACTCAATACAAAAAGATTATTTGCATATGAATTATGCACTTACCTAAAAACAATAGATAACCTAAACAACAAATAATAGGTATCGAGATACTTACTGAGGTAACATTACCTCGGAGTTCAGTAGAGTACCAAAAATACTTGTTTAAGGAATATAGCTCAATATAAAAATATTATTTGCGTATGAATTATACACTTACCAAAAAAATAATTGGTTACCAAAACATAACCATTTAGCGATGCTCATGTGACATACTCGTATCAACTTAACCAATTTCAGTATGTGATAATGAAACTGTACCTATTCATAAAATAGCTGCGGAGCCCTGACATGGACGTGTCATGACACGCCCTTAACAGATGTTTAAACAATTCTCAATTACAGAAGATCACCTTTCAAACAACATGGTATAAACTCATTTCTGAAAGCGGAAAACCAAATAATATAATGTTTGTAGGTACAGAAAATAATAGTTACACTTAATACATATTTTGTTTATATATTTATTGGTTATTAAAAGGTTAATAAGGAAATCTCCCAAATGTAACCCGGCTTCTTACTCCTTTTTTTTTTTTGTAAAGGTACCCAAGTGCTAAGTTCGTAAAGGCCGAGTCGCTGTTTTCATGCCGCCTGGATGTCTCTGGACATGGCTTAGCGGTTGTCGTTGTAGGACAAATTACCGGTACCTAAAATTATAAGTAAATTGTGATGATGTGATACAGAGCGTAGATGGAATGAAAATATAAATTTATTTAATTCTGGGATGCGTGTTTATTAATTAATCACAAAGCTTAAATATTTATTGGATGTAGAGGCGTGGTAGCTCCTGATTTTATTCATCTTAATAATGAATACACGTAGATATCAAAGTTATTTCTAAAAGCGCCTCAATGCTCTACAGTTCTTCAATTTTCAAACTCAAAGCGCAGGCAGGTGGGTTTGTCAATGTGTTTCTCGATCATCGTTTACTTGTCGTTCTCGCGAACAACCTGAGGCTCGAAGTCCAACTCCAAAACTTTGCTGAGGCTGTTCACATACATATCGAGCCGCTGTGTCATGTAGTAGCACCGTCGGTCCTTGATCTGCCTGTTCTGGTTCAAATCCATCACGCCAATCAAAAGACCGTCTCTAGTACGCGAAAGACCCGGGCATCTCACTCCGTCCGGGCCGGTGAAGTAGCTCGATCCGTAGAACAACCCCAAGTCTTTGTGTGCAGGGTTGCCATCAGCAGATGTAAACTCATTGGGGAACTCTTCATACCCAACTCTGTTGATGGCAGCCGTGAAGTAGCAGTTCGTGATCGCGGCGTTCCTGGCTTCGATGTTCCACATGTACTCACTTCCTGCTTCAGCGGCGACGGTTGCAGAAGGGTTGAATACAATTTCGGCTCCGTTATGACCGAACATCATCCAATTAAGGACGTGGTGACGGTCAAAGCAAATGTTGATTGCAATCTTCCCATACCTGGTCGCAAAGACCGGGTGTCCAGTGTTACCTTCCATGTAATAGTTCGACTCGTTGAAGTCACCCACTCTGGGGATGTGGTTCTTCCTCTGCTTGCCGATGACTTTTCCTGAGTCACTGATCACGACAGCAGTATTCCACAGAATTTCTGCGTGCTTTTCATCCCTTTCGAGGATAGACGATACGATCACCATAGCGTACTTGACAGCAAGTTCTTTCAAGAATCTTGTTGTTTCTCCGTCTTCGGCAGACTCTGCGAACTCACACCAGGGTTGCTTCTCTCGCGTGCAGAAAGCGAAAGGCATGTTCCATAGTTCTTGGAAGCAGATGATGTTAACTCCCTCCTGACCGGCTACATCGATGATTTTCTTAACTTTTTCGAAAATAGCTTTCTTCTGCTCGTTGATAGGGCGGTCAGTAGGAGCGGCGATCGAGTGCTGGATAATGCCGACTTTCACGATTCTCGGTGGTCTGGTCTGTTCCTTCTTCGCCGGGAAGGCATAAGCCGCAATTTCGAAATTAGCTTCCTTGGCAGCTGCGAGAGACGAGTCCTTTATCGGGACTTCGATGTTTTTCTTTCTTCCGAAGTAGATCCTGTTGAACTCCTCGAGGTCGCGACCGCTGAGGTTGTTGTTGATGATGGTTTCAAGGCTCTGGGTTTCGTTTTCCATGTTTGATGCGGGTCGGTAGCTTAGCCGTGGGTGACTGCCGCTCCTCGGCGGTCACCGGCGCTTAAATACAGTGCTGCATATTGACGATGCATCGACGGACGCTGATGTGTGTGTGGCGCGGGGTGGCCTTCGACCCGCGATGATAGTGCCGGGAGAAAAATATTTGGCTTATCGTATTTGCCTACGTGACCAGTTAGGGACTTGTGAAAATGATTGTTGTTTTGAAGTCAGTTTATTGATAAAAGAGTCAATGATCCGGACAATCTTAAAATCATTACTTAGTTTTTTTATCCAAATTTTCTTGAAATACACAAATACACTGTTATGGGCATGCGTGAAACTTAAAATCAGGTGAGCGACTTGCTCGTCTCGTCACCAAACTTCAAAAAAAAAACGCACACATATGGATACAAAAATATTAACAAAATTAATTGATTCACGATCAGGACGATTCCTATAATCGTCCTCCAATAAATCCGTCCGTACAATCAGTCCTCCCAAGCTACTAGTAGTTTGCTAGGTACTGTTTGGTAATTACTAAGTAAATTCATAATTCTTGATTAAATAAATTATTTAATTCCTAGCTACTAACACTAACTTATGAAACGGTATATCTGCCTCTTACGTCATTGGATAGGGTGAGTAGGTACAAGTCATTGGGTACAAGCCTAATTTTCCTACTTTTGAACAATTTGATTTGGACCTATGTCTATCTACTTTTATCATTAGCTTAAAATTATGAAATAGGTATCCTATTATCCTATAAAAATTTGAAAAACTATCTCGTATTTAAAACAAAACCGTACAATTCACTCTATAAAAAAAATGCGAAAATACCCCTAACTCTTTAGAAAAACTACAACATCGTCTGGTAAGAGATCCAATCACAAAAGGATAACTAGCTAACACAATACAGAATTAGCTCATAATATTCGACTGAACTGAGCAAATGGTTCATAAAAGTTGGAGCAACTTAATTACCAAACTTAACTATATTTTTTTAACATGCTAATTACTCGATAGAAACTAGGCAACACAAGAAACATAATAGCTAAACGCTACTAGTACGAGACCTCTCCTAGATAATTGAATTACAGTGGTTTCTGCGGTCTGTGGTGCATGGATTTGTTTCTCAGGTAGGCTTAGGTACTTCGTAATTAATATTATTTATTGAAGATATTAATACGTATTATCATCATCATCACAATGTATTTCACAATGTAATACGTATAAGTATTCTTAATAAGCAGCTTATAAAAAGCTCTTAAATATCCAGAAAAGTGGAAGGAATACGATTGAGGGGGTCGAAATCGAAACAAACGTCTGACCATAACTTCTTGACACCAAAAGCAGTTTCTATCGCCTTTGCTGCCGTATTCTCAGCTGAACTCTGAAATATGAGAACTAATCGGCATAAAAAAGTGTCAAATTGTCCAGAAGATGGAAACAATGTCATTGTCCGAAACATGGACGTGCGCCCATGAGGCTGTAAAATTAAAGTTGCACTGAGAGCCATGGAGAGGTCCATGCTCGGCATTAAACTCCAAGACCGAGTTAGAAACACGGAAATCCGACCAAGAAAGACAGTTTGAGACGTTAGAACCGCAATAATGAATTTAAAGTGTAACTGGCCTGGACACGTCATTAGGCGAAGTGATGACAGGTGGAGTAAGGTGGAGTAAGTAAGAGTGGTAGCCGCGGCAGGGTTAGCAATGCGTTGGTTGTCCGGCTGCGAGATGTGTCGATGACATGTTCAAAAAAATCCCGGGTCGAACCTGGACCTGATTAACACTGGAACGAGGCAGGTGGCACAGCAAGAGAGAGACCTATACCCAGCAGTCGAATAATGAAGGCTGTGCCTTGAGCCATTGCTAGAGCACTTGATTACTGAAAGGTGCAACAATACTGAAAGGTACCTATGTATGTACACTCATAATTATGAACAACTTTTACTATTGGGCCAACCCTAAAATCGTGGAAAAAAATCAGCTGTTCCATATAAAAATGTCAATGACACTCGACAAAACGTATGGAACAGCTATTTTTTCGATTTCAGGGCTGGTCCCATAGTAAAAGTTGTTCATAATGATGAGTTGACTCCAATTCCTAAACAACATAATATTATATCTTACTAGTATTTATATTCTCTTTGATATTATATACGTCCATTAGAATATTTTTTTATTCATTTTTTTTTTTTTTTTTCTTAGGTACTTAATTCCTTCTTATCAGCTTCTAGACGTCCAATGCTGGACGTCCTCCCCCATGTATATATTATGTTGCCATAATCCCCACGCGTCGCTGGCGGCTTAGAGATCGCAGAATGTTCACCTTTTACTAAGAGGATGCTGCTGCCCGTCCTCTGATGGTTCTTGTCGCAGTTTTAGGATATACCTACCAGGGTTCAGCTACGTAAGTAGGTAGGTATATAGATACTAACATAGACGGATTATTCGTCTATGGTACTAGGTAGGTACTTGATCAAAAAACCATTTCGCACCTACAGATTAAAACTCAGAAGTAAATGTTTCCACTTCCAATGTATACCTAAATTAATAAGCCAATTTAAACTAGTAAAAACATTCTCGATTTAGTTTAAACTCCAGTTAGTTAGTTAGTTAGTTAACCTCCATGAGCATGACGTGGTCTCGTCTAAATAGAGGTGCACCCAGCTTGATGCCTGTTTCATAATGTGAATGTATAACTTCTGTTGTGATCCGTATTGTATAAATAAATAAGTTACCTACTTTTTCCTATTTATGCTTGCTTTTGCTTGTTTTATCTTGGCCCCCATGATATTTATCTCATAAGCAAATGAATTGGTACCTCACACGATACGAGTTACGATTGTAAACGAGCTCAACTAACGATTGGTAATGGCACAAAAGTGTCAATCAACAGATAAAGCCGGCCGGCATTTTAAACACCCGCTTCGTAAACATAGCACGCTTATTTACCGCGCAAAATGATTATATAACTCCATTGTTTATTAATCTCGCAGCTCAATGAAAACTACGACTTAACTTTACCTTGAATAAATTAAAAATGGATTCTGTGGAAAATCTAGAAGAAATTATAAAACAGAAGTTGAATGAAGAGCAGCGGAAGCAGTTCAATCGGATCTATTATGGAAGAGAAGATCAAAGTCTTTTGGACTTGAAGAAATCTACTCAAACTTCGAGTGAAAAAAATAACTTCGATGTTTCCGCTTATATTTTCGAAGCGGCAAAGGAAGGCAGGAATCAGAGGCCAGTGAAGGTAGGACTGGTTCAGCACTCGATTGTTTTACCAACTGATAAGCCTATCCGGGAACAAAGGGAAGCCATATTCAATAAAGTTGGAACGATCATCGACACAGCGGCAGCGGAGAGCGTCCAATTTCTCTGCCTGCAAGAGACATGGTCCATGCCATTTTTTTTGTGCACTAAAGAAAAAGAGGAATGGTCCGAGTTTGCAGAGTCAGCAACTGATGGCCCAAGTACGAAATTCATCAGCAATTTAGCTCAGAAATACAAAATGGTCATAATTTCTCCGATTCTTGAGAAAGACGAACTTGGAACGTGGTGGAACACTGCAGTTGTCATCGACGAGAATGGGAAATATCTTGGAAAACACCGCAAAAACCATTTGCCTAGTGTTGGCAGCTTCAGTGAAACGTCTTATTACGCTCCTGGCAACACTGGTCATCCAGTTTTTGAGACGAAGTTTGCTAAATTTGCCGTGAACATCTGCTACGGGCGTCACCATGCCTTGAATTGGCTTATGTTTGGATTGAACGGTGCGGAAATTGTGTTTAATCCTGCAGCGACGATTTCTGAATTTGGGGAATCGTTCTGGGGCATCGAAGCTCGCAACGCAGCAATCGCCAATAGTTACTTTACGTGCAGTTTGAATAGAGTGGGACATGAAAAGTTTGTTCTAAAAGATGGCAAAACGGTGACGAGAAGCTATTACGGATCTAGCTACGTGAGTGCTCCCAATGGATGCAGAACTCCTGGTCTATCGAAGACTAAAGACGGGCTACTCATCGCTGAAGTAGATTTGAATCTGTGCCGCCAAGTAAAAGACCAGTGGGGATTCAATATGACATCTCGTTTAGATTTGTATGCAACTTCGTTATGTAAATCTTTGTAAATAAAATAGTTGTACCTACAAACTCGACAGATTTATTTGTGAACACTAAAGTTTGCTGTACAAAACTGACAACCTTTCCAGGGACAGCTTATTATTTTTTTTGGTTCGTTTGGCCATAGAATAAGAATTCGTTTAATACAACACTATATGCTTAACGTATTGTGAAAAGACGTTACATAGACAGTCTAGCATTCTCAACTAATGACCTAAATAGTTATTATGGTATATTATTTTAATCCTATATTTCTTGTCCTATATTATTTTGACATTTATTTGTAATTTAATCAGTGTATTATTTTGAATTTAATTTGACGTAATTTGATTTAATTTTAGTAAGTTTGACATTTGTTTATTTTTATATTTTTTTCATGTAAAGTAATATAATGTAAATTTTAATTCACATTAGCGTAATTCGTGTTCGGTGTTCGTGTTCGGTCGAAGATGTAAATAAAAAAAATAAAAATAAAAAAAACACCGTGTACAAAGATGTTCTTAAAAAAAGGAAAAACAACACTATTAATAACATTGACCCCCCGAAAACTGAAACGTTTGTTAACTTTGACAACAGATTAATTCTAATACTGCCTTTGTCTGGCACTAAGCAAATGACAAAGGTAGCAATAGACTTAATCTGTTATCTTAATAGTCAAAAAATTAAATTAAAGTTAAATTTAAATTACTTCAAAGCAAAGAGCATTAAGGACAATCAAATAAATTAATTATTGATACTTATACAGGGTTATAAGGAAAGAGTATGCTAAGCGGAAAGGCGCTCATAGTACTCATGATTATGAACAACTTTTACTATTACCAACCCTAAATCGAGAAAAAAAATCAGATGTTCCATACATTTTGTCCAGGGACCCTATTCGGAGAAATTACATTTAATCTCGGTCACTCTCACTCCCATTAAATTCTAAATTAGACAGACAGTGACCGAGATAAAATGTCATTTCTCCGAATAGGGTCCCAGTGTCATTGACATTTTTCTTTTATCAATTTTTCCATTATACTGCCGGTTTTTCTATTTTTGTTTAAACATAAGCTAGAATTAAAATTCTAATAAGCTTTTGCACTCTAATTTACTAACATAGTTGTTGGCAATTAAACTTAAATGCTTAGCTTTTTTTTGGAAGTCGGTTAAAAAGAACGAACACTAATTGTTTAGCCTATGGAATCTAGCCACTAAATTAGTCTTTAAGAGTGGCTATACATGGCCTGACTTGATATCGTGTAAAAGAGATGGCTATATATAAATTTCTCGGGGAGCGAAAGGGAGAAGATATTATCTTAATAGTTTGTTTGTTTTTCTCCCGTGAAATTCAAGTCTAGCTGTCCCTTTCACACGATGTCAGCAGTCAGGTCATGTATAGCCATTTTAAGGCCTCGCTACATTAAAGTGGTTATATATGGCCTTACTTGCCGTCGTGGGCTATATATAAGTTTCTGGGGAGTGAAAGGGAGAAGCTATAAGCACCACTTTACTGGGGCATGACGTGAACTTGACCGTGACCTACTTCGCTTAGGTTAGACTATGACTGAGACTTATTTTAATTGTGAAATATTTGACTTCTCCTGAAATATTGCAACACTTGACACTGGCTAAATACACAACGTGTGGAGCCAAAACATACGAGAAAAAAAAACTGCTTTTTTACCCTTTTTTATTGTCTGTATTTTTTTGTCTATGGTCATTGGAACTGTCATCGTCACTTGTCGCTGCAGTGCTTCCACTTCTAGGAATTTTTCCCGAGACGTAAGGATATTTTATTTTAACAGGGTATATTTTATCGAACTTACAATTTTACTATTTAACTATCGTTATTTTGACACATTTTATTTTAATAAAACAGGAATACTCACGTTAAATTGAGTCGTTTATTCCAACTATACTTTTGATCACATTCGGTAATCTTTATCAAGGAATTCTATAAGCGTGACGCATGCGTGACCTCGTCATGAGATGACTTGTTGACAAGATGATTTGTCAAGGATTTGTTATTGCCAAGCGATAATGTGTAAAAATAATGCGTTGGCTTCTAATTCTGTAAAATGAATGTTTTGTAAGCACTTTGTTTAAATATTTGAATAGGTATAATAAGAATAAATAAATAGAATATATATGTTGTTATTTAATATAAATTATGCTCCCCAAATCAAGGACTTTTGAATAATTAATGAAGAAACTAGGGAAAAAATAAAATTGAAAGTGGAAGCACTGGGTCGCCGTCGCCGCATGAATTGTCATTTTTCGGTTTCCGATTTTTGCATCAAATCAAATACAATTTAGAACTAGTTTATACTAAAAACCTTTGAATTAGAGCAGAATGGTAAGTTATTTCTTAATCACTCAAATTCCTTATCAAATTCACATTGTTTTCTAAGGGTGGTTATGATAGCGTCACGAACATTACAATGCAGATTTGCATTAATAACTTCACAAAAACTCTGTAGATTTTACCTATTATATTGTTTTTGTACATCTATTGGGCATTGAAACCTATATTTCGTGATAATCTCTCGTGAACTCGGTCAAATACCTCTTATTTACTCTGTTAATGTTCCCACCACAAACGATGTTTTCAGTCAATTTTGGCGTACAATGGAGGTGCGGTGGTGGCTATGAAGGGCCAGGACTGCGTGGCGATTGCGACGGACAAGCGCTTCGGTATCCAAGCCCAGACCGTGTCCACTAACTTTCCCAAGGTGTACCAAATGGGACCTACGCTGTTTGTTGGGCTGCCAGGCCTTGCCACTGATACACAGACTGTGTTCCAGAGGCTAAAATTTAGGTTTGTTTTTTACAATATTTTATTTAATTGTTATTTCAAATGCTAGATTATTCAGTTTGTACTATAACTTGAGTTTTTCCCATTGAACATGCAGGCTTATGCCATAACTCTTAAAGCGATAGTGATAGTGCGCGAGTGGGACCGCACATAGTGCGACTAAGTTGGTACGAGCGGGATGGCATGGTCTCGCAATCAGAATCACGAACGTTTCAAAGTTAGAGGATAAGCCCGATGGTGCCAGGATAGGGAAACTCTAACATATATTAACCTTACTTACAAATGACTGTAATTTTCAGAGTGAACCTCTATGAGCTAAAAGAGAACAGAATAATGCGACCCAAAACATTCTCAGCGATGCTTTCGAACCTGTTGTACGAAAAGCGCTTTGGACCATATTTCATTGAGCCCGTCATTGCTGGTTTGGACCCTTGCACTAATCAGCCTTATGTGTGCAATATGGATCTGGTAAGATATTATTAATTTACAATTTTTTTTGAAACCAGATACAATATTACTAAAAAACTGTAACAAATTGTGCCATCAATTAGTAAATAAACAACCATTCTGAAAAATCATTATTACCATACCATTATGACTTATTTTTACCCGACTGCTCAAGAAAGAAGGTAATGTTTTTGGCGTGTATGTTTGTTGTTTGTTCATTTATTATGTCCTGTACCCAGTGATATTGTAATTGAGATTGAATAATACTAGTTATAAAACGATTGCTAAGTATAAATTTTTATTTGATATTTATTATGACTATTTCTTAATGATTAATATCTTGATAATTTCGAACACTGAAAAGTAAGTTTTCTATAGGCAAAGTGGTTTACCCCTCATTTTAGTTTTACGCTGCGTGTGGCCTCTACGGTCTTTCCTACTGATATGGCTTGGTTTGTATGGTTATGATAATTCTTTACCGTTTGCCGACAGATTGGCTGCCCTAATGAGCCTGAAGACTTCGTCGTGTCAGGCACATGTTCAGAACAACTGTATGGTATGTGTGAAGCCTTGTGGGAGCCCAACTTGAAGCCAGATGAGCTGTTTGAAACTATTTCACAGGTATATATTATCTCTAAAGCCTTATTTGGCTCATCCCTGTACTACTCCAGTATTTTTTTTATGTTACTCGGTGATGAGACGAGTAAGTCGCTCACCTGATGTTAAGCGTCACGCTTGCTCATAACAGTTCAGTGCCACCCAGAATTTTGAACTTCAACAGTTCAAAACTATGCGCGGCAATGCAATGCGCTCGTCACCATGAGATGTTTGATGTTAAATCTCTGTATGCCCAGTAATTACGCTGGACACAGTAATGCTTGCACACTACTACTTGGCGGCTGAATAACTGGCAAAGGTGTGGTACTTCCACAGGCGGACTCTGCAAGAGAGCCCTACCACTACAAAACATCATCATCATCATCTTAAATCGTTGGCTACCAAAAAAAATCACTCAAATCGAAATTTGCCAAATTTGATATCTCTGTCAACTGGCAAATTTGTTCTATATTCTTGAAAGCCTAGCATTCTCATCCAATTCTGTTATAATAATGAAAATAAAATGATCATAGAAAAATTTACAACAACCATATTATATAAGACAAATGGAAGGAACTAACTACCAAGACACGGGTTTTTAACACCCAGTTTGGCGGTTAGGGACTGTAAAAACGTGAATGTACCTTTCCTTGAATAAATTATTTTGTATTCGACCTATGACAAAATTTGCTCTACTGTAAGGTAACCGTATATAATCTGGTGTTTGTCATCAGGCTCTCGTGAACGCAGCAGACCGCGACGCGATCTCGGGTTGGGGAGCAGTAGTTTACATTATCGAAAAGGACAAAATCACAGAGAAGCACGTCAAGACAAGGATGGATTAGTTTAATAAGTTTTTGCGGGAGTTTATAATAAAATGATTTGTAACTTTTGTCTCTGTTTTGTGAACGAAAAGGAGTTTTTTTTTCCAAAGTGGTTACTTAATTGACCGAGCGAAGCGAGGTCTCAGAGTCTACGGGACCAAACCGGCATTTGTATGTATGTTTGTGTGTATATTTGTCCGACGATAACTTGCGAACCGTTGATCCGATCTTCATGAAATTTTGTAGGTAAGTAGTTCTTTTCAATACAATTTCTAAGTTCGAATATGAGCTGAATCGGTCCAGGGGTTGTTAAGATATAGGGGTTGCAAGGTCTCAGTTCGGCGCGAACTACTAGTTAATTATATTCATCGATACTACTTACGGACTAGATTTCGCGATCCGAGCACTGTTCGACTGAACTGTACTGCAATCCGTACCTACACATTGTTACTAAAACGCAGTGATTATATGCTTTTTGCTTTAATAAAACGGGAAAGGAAACTCACGTTAAGTCGGATATTACGACTATAGTTTAAGTCGTATGTCAGGGAATGCTAAGAGTGACACGCGCGCGGCCTCGTCTTGTCTTGCACCCACAGATCACACTGGGTGTGATCTGTGCTAGCACCCAAAACAAAATATGTCAAAACCACGTCATTCAAATCGGTCCAGCCGTTCTCAAATGATGCTCCGTCCCTGGCATGACATGACAATTGATTTTTATATGTTATCCATAGATTAGGCAGTGGCACAACAGTCGATTTTAAAGTCTGGCGCGGCGTGAAAATACGCCACAAATGGACTGTGCAAAAAGCGGGGTCGCTTTTCCCTCGCAAGATATTTGCCACGTATTAAAATATGAAATCCTGCAAAGCTTCGATCAAACCGATATCGAACGCGGCACACGAGAATGGCGCGATTCGCTCGCTAGCTTAACTTTCCAAACTGACGGGAATTCGCGCGTCTTTATTTTCAGTTTCTCAATAGAAAAAAAGATTTCTTTTGATATCGAATAGAAAAGAGAGAGAGGTTTTGGCTATTAGTAGTAGCTGAAGAAGAATCTCAAGGCATTGAGAAAGAAAAAAAAGAGAAAATGGATCCATGAGCTGACCACCATGAGCATGAGCTGGAGCCATTGCGTCCCAATCCTCTTTTTTCACCTTATTTCTATAGTCTTCGTGGCTTTAAAATTTCGCCTGTTTCTACGAAACTTAATTTTAGGTCATTAAGAAAACAAAATAAAACACATTTTGCAGAAACTTTATAAACCGAATTTCAAAAAATTAAGTTTTATTAATTTCCATACACATTTTTGTCTTTACAAGAGTAGTAAGTAGACTAGAGAAATAACATTTCAACCGTGTTGCTTACATGCCGAAAATGGATTAAATTTTTTAGCGAAGCTAATACAATAAATATACGCCGCATCGGGGGCTTCCGCTCGCCTCCACCGTAACAAGAATAAAGACCTATCGAAACAAATACAACTAAACATTATGATTACCGACCTAAACAATGGCAACATCGACAATATCTCAAATCATTTCATGACTAACACATTGCTCAGGAATATGTCGACACGGGAAACAACTGTGGCTTCTACAAGACAATACGAGGAAGGACCACTTCTATAGAAACATTTGTGGAGTTATACTGAAGCATGATCCAAAAACAAGGTCTGATACTCCCAACCAGCTTAAGGCCTCGCTACATGGCCTGACCTGACATCGTTTGAAAGAGATAGCAATATATAAGTTATTGGGGGAGCGAAAGGGAGAAGCTATAACCTTAATAGTTTGTTTCTTTTGCTCCCGTGAAACTCAAATCTAGCTGTCCCTTTCACGCGATGTCAGGTCAGGCCATGTATAGACACTCTTACGTCGCTATTCGCTATTTTGTCGCATGACATAATATAAAGTTCAAATTGCGTTTTTTTTTCTCTTGTATTTTTTGCTTCACACATTGTGTAGCCAGTGTCAAGTTTTGTTATTTTCAAGTAAAGCGTAGTATTTCTCGATGGAAAAAAGTCTTTGGTACGCTGATGACATAAACTGGTGTTATCCACGTGACCTGCCGGATCTTGGAGTTCCTCGACGGCATCAGACGGTTCATTTCTATGTTTCTTTCGACATCTTTCACTCGAAAGGAAACGTTTGAACACAAAATGAATCAAAAGTGACGAGTGCATTCATTAGTGAATCAATCCAACGATCATCGAATATTGGATTTCTTCATTGGCATCATTTGAATGAACGAAAAATGAAAAACTAAACGTCTGAACGCAGAGATAACATTCACTCGGATTCTTCAAACATCTTCAATTGACGACTTAATTGAGAAAATAGCGGATGAACGCTCCTTTACTATGTGCCTAGTGAGCGTAAAATGAAAGAAAACAACAACATTCATTCGAGTCAGCATTCACCCGAGTGAACCGTCTGATGCCACCTTTACTGGCGGAGAATGTATTAAACTATGTAGTTCAGAAGTCATGGAACAGAAATCGAAAAACTATTCATAACGCGATTTTAAGTCAAAATTTTCTCGGGATAGAGTACCTAACAGGTCCGTCCTCAGAACTCACAAAATTTTCTTGCACTTCATTATTATGCAGCCGGGCCATAGCTATCTCACTCCGACATTTGCAACTTTTTGTAGACAGTGAATTTCCAAAAACTATGTTGTATCTGTTTACCGCAAGATCAGAAACAAACTAAACAAAATCGTTTTCATAGTTTTTAATTTGACGGAGCCGATCCTAGACTTATTTTATCGTTTTTTTTTTTAAATATCCGTCAAATTAATATAGTAAAACATTTGTATTCATAAATATAGAAAAGGCATTAACATAAAATTTTGTTACTTTTGGAAATTCACACCTAGTTATTGTATATCTTCAATTATGTGAAAATGCGCGAGCGAGACTAGTGTGGACGCGGCTGAGGGCCTTAAGAGGTAACTATGCGACCGTCTATTCCATACATTCGTATTATCCTGTTTCCTCCCTGAATAAATAACAAAATAGAAAAAAAAATTGCCAAAATGTTTCTATAAATTCGTAGTTTTGGGTTTTTTTTTAATTTTCTTAAGGATTTGCCATATTAAACAAATGGCTTATAAAATAGGGTGGGTTTTTCGGATTCTCCTTCGTCGTTCTCTGATATATCATAACATATAAACAATTGTTATTTTCGTGAAGCCCTTGGGTATGAGGAACCTAAATTTTTAGGATTGACATCACTTTTTGGACCACTCTGTATATCAGCCACTGCCGTACTCCAATGTTTATTTGTTTTTTCAATTATAGTAGAAAAAAAAGCATGGCAGTGGCAGATATATATTTTAAGGCAAAAAAAAAAAAAACTAGTGTCATTATACAGACAGGAAACCGCATAGACGCATAGATACCTCTTAAGACCGGCTCACTCGTAATAAGATAACATTACAATGGCATCTACTATGACAAATTTCAACTGTCCTATTGTCACTACGTAACAAAGTTACTTCGAGACATTTCCCATTCATCAGCCCGTAACTAAAAGTAAAATAAAAATTAACATCTAAAAGTAAACGATATCTATCACAAATCCTATACTTTGATGACATTCCCGATAGTAACACACCCAAGTGGAGTCACAAATACTGACTTTAGTATGATTCATTACAAGTTTAGATACTCAGTCGAAAGATAAACAGTACGAGGAAAGTTCAAAGGTATCTATCGTACATTAGAAATAACTATACCCAAAGTACAAAACGTTCAAATTAACATTATTATTTTGTATTGGCTAGCATTAATCCCACAAAATACATCATCACGAAGACTTGTAACAATAGAAGTCTTATTCGAAATAGATTAATAAATAACAAAATCTTATATCGTAATATTATTATAAAGAGGCTCTATATTGAGACTAAGCGACTATTACATTGGCAAAACCGACTTGTGTGAGTAAAATTACATTTGAATAGCATAAACCATGTTCAAAACTGGTTACCATCGTAAATCCTCATTCCAACCTTCTTTGCAGAAAATATTGGTCGATTATCTTTCACTATTTTTTAAACTAAATTTGACATCTCTAAAATTATTGCCTGTCCCTTTTCACATATTAAAATAAAAGACGCAAATAATTTTAGTTTTGTCAGATTAGTTCGTTTCACAACAGAATCATCGCCATTGGCAACTATTCTGCGTCATTCTTCTCTTATTTGACAGGCTGTTGTCCTCGTCTTATAATTGACCTCTTCGTTGAAATATAGCTGAACTCGAGTTCTGTTTGAAAGATCTTTTTGCTTCCTTATGGCTCTTATGTTTAAAATAGATTGTGAATATTAAATTAATATCGCTCATTTTCAGTCTCTTATGTGAGCACAGGCACAATAAAAGGGCGGTACCACCAAATTCAGTTGCGGGTGCAGTAATGCATGAAATTCAATAAAAGACGTCAATAGGTGCAGTACGAAGCGTGCACGCGGGCTGCATACGTACTGCATTCAGTCTTGTTGTATTACGACCTAGTTGTTGTAATCAAAAAGTTTCTGACAATTATTTATATTATTAGAATGGTGTTACTTGACTGATGTCCGATCAGTTAGTTCGTATTTTTACAAAAAATATATTTGTTTTCCTTTAAAAGATTAAATTCAGTTTTTCACCAACAGGCTTTTCTATTTATTCCAACAAGTCTCGACTTCTATTTCATAGAATTCCACACATTACAAGGGCAAGTACCGCACTCGCAATGGAGATGAATTGCAATAGGATTTGGTATGTCCGAGCCTTAAGAGCCATAGTTTTACAAACGATCACAAAATAAAAAAAGGACTATTTTCAGATAATCAGGATTCACGATGATATTTCACTGATTAACAATACTCGCTTGAGTATTTTCCAAGCGAAATTCAACTCTTAACAACGTTAGTCAAGATACAGTACGGTTCGAGGCAGTACACAATTTTGTAAGGCCGATATTAACATCAGATAATTTACGATACAATACAATAATTTGACCATTTTGGGCCTTACAAACATATTAATATAAACGCCTCTTAATGTTAAATGACATTATGTAAACTTCAATTTTGTACTGCGCAGAATTTAAATTTGTCAATTAAGAGGCGTTTATAAGTAATAAGGCCGTTAGAATTTGACGATTCGGCGGCCAATATGCGACGTTACATTCAATGCAAGGGACAAGTTTATAAGCTTTTTTGAAGATCCGACTAAATTTTGTGACAAATACGACTTTTAACGTGAATTATCTTTGGAATTGTTTTCGTCTTCGACAATGTTTTTTGTCTTTTCATCAGAGTACAAAGTTAATTCTTTTGATAACCATTAAGACCTTATAACATACATCCAGCTATAATTATATTGTTGTCACGCGACGTGGTCTATATTTGTCTTTTATTTTAAATAATTGGGTCTTTCCCTCAAAGTGACGTTAGTATTGCGCACTTCAGTTTTGTACTGCGCAGAACTGAAATTACTTACATCAATTAATAAGTAACGCCTTCGAAATGTAGACGTACCAATTGACAGCGATGTCTAAAAAACAGTCCCAAACAGAAAATGTAAGCGCCGATTTTTATAACAAGAACATTCTAATGATATCAACATTTCTTTATAACTACTTTAGCTGAACGTCATTTAGTAATATACAATTTGAAATAATAGAAGTACTGCAAATATCACTTCAGTGTTTCGGTGTTAGATAAAATGTCGAAAATAGCATTTCGCTGTGCTAAAAAATCTGTGGAATCATACTCGATTCTAAAAGACGGAATGAAAAAAAAAACAAGTCCTTTTATGCGTTAGCAGTGTAATGGCCAACGCAAGCGAGACTGGGCGACAAAAAGTCTGCTACACTCCGCCGGCGATTTATTCAAAGCCTGTCCATAGATGTCCATAGATGCGATCCCCACTCATTTATTTTACAGTAAAACTGTAATCGCTCGACTTGGCGTATTCACACTTTTCACCAGATTAAGTAGCAATTGGTAGCTCAATACTATACGTTGGTGAACCTTTGCACAAAATAAATAGGTACAGAAAGCAGACTTCATTACATCCAGTGATCAAATTTCGGATCAAGTTGGTTCGGTTCAAATGACTTAATTATAAATCGTCATACGTATGCGACTATTTATGCGTGCGCCTTTTATCGCTCGTTGTATGGAGCCGATCCTCTGTACCTAATTATTTTATGATTCTCAATTTTTTTTCGGGTATTTTTTTTTTTATTTCTTGCGGACTTCGGCAGACTTGATTGCTTCTTTTTCAGTCTATTGCGTTGGCCATAATAATTGCCTTTTATTGACTTGATTAGTTTATATTTTTAATTATAAAGAATTTATTTATAAAAATCGCACGTGAAGCGTATAACTAGAATCGAAACGAACAGCAGTGAACGCCCATTTTGTTTTTCAATATAACGCTAATTTCAAACCTTCGAGCTACATTAACATACGAATTTTATTTGCATTTTTATAAGACTTACCCTAACGTATCTTGTGATTTGTCTTAGACAAGGATAACAACATTGAAACGCGACGCTTCTTTCGACGATTTTTTTTATATCAAAATGAATGTATAAAAAAACTACCGTTCTTTATTTAAAATCTACGACACCCTGTTAATTCCTCTTCTATAAACTGCTAGCAGAATGTTGTCGAAACTAAAATCTAGACATTACAAAGTGCCAGTGAGGTGATTCGGTCGCCATTTTGCAAAACAAAAGAAATCGGTTCTAATTTCTTTTAAAATCACACCAGTTCCCCTTTTTTAAACTAAAAATATATACAGGGTTATAAAGCAAGGGTATACTGAGCCGAAAAGGGCTCGTAGTACTCATCATTATGAACAACTTTTACTACGGGACAAACCCTGAAATCGCGAAAAAAATAACAGCTTATCCGTAGTAAAATGTCAATGACATTCGACAAAATGTATGGAAAACCTGATATTTTTTTCACGATTTCAGGGGTGATCCCATACTAAAAGTTGTTCATAATGATGAATACTGTAAGCCCTTTTCGGCTTAGCATAACCTTTCCTAATAACCCTGTATAATAAGAAGCAACGGAAACTTATAGCAGTAATTTCCAGGACTAGAATTTCTACAAGTCATTACTGCGATGATTGTTAGGCACGAAACACACATATAAGATTCACAGACGCGATGTGGGCGGGGATCGGACGCGCGACATTGAAGAGACGACGATAGTATCTCTCCTACCCGTTCCACACCCACGTCGCTTCCCCGCCCCATCTCTTCTGTATACTTCAAAACGCGTTACATACATTTAGTATGAACAAGTTTTGAAGCGACATATGTCCGCGCCTTACGTCCGATCTGTATAATTCGCGCCTCGGGTTCAGCCGCCGACGCTGTACGACCGTGAACCTTATCGCGCGACGATAACGATTCGCGGTCGCACGGCGTCGCCGGCTGAACCTAACAACCATCACAATAAGCACGTCACAATACGGACCCTGCTCTTATTTACTTCCACTTTTTATAGAGATATCATTCCAACGTTTTCTTCCAACATTTCACTACCAAAGTATCGTAGAACATTCACAAACATACACATAACCCCACATCACCAATACCTATCAAAATCACGTTCCGTAACTAACGAAAGAAGTGTCGCGTTTACATTAAACTTCACGGCACAGTTCTGAGACGATTGGTTCGTTTTTCAGACGGATAATGACAGAAGAGCCTTTTGACAGTTTTTTTTTTCTCTTTCCTTTCCTCCTAAGAGGATTTTGGCGTCGCATGTCTTATGCATTTGCCAGTGTCAAGTATACTGATATTTTCATGTTTTGCTAAATATTATCAAACAAGTCATAGTCACAGTCGAACAAAGCAAGTCACGGTCAAGTCCAAGTCATGCCCCAGTAAAGTGGTGAAAACTGGACTAAAGCCTTCTATGGAGTTTTGGAAACAACACGAAAACTCACGTTTCACGACATTATACCATTCACCAACACTCGTACATGTTCACGAACACTTAACAGTTAAAAATTCACAGTTTTTACACATTAACACTCGAAATAACACAAGTTTTGGAAAATAATAAAATGACGCGACATGAATTCTTCACGTTCCCGCCAAAAACTGATTTCTGTTAGTTTTCAGTGAGATGTTTCCAATGACGAAAGAAAAGAAGACCTGTTACAAGTCACGGCATTTTCGGCACTTTGAATACACAATATGGCGTCAACTCCACCCCTTTCACTAGTGCTTTCGTAACACTTCAAACGCTTTTGACAGCTATCGTACTAGCTTTGGGCTGGGATACAAAACATGGCCGACGCGTCGCAACGCGGTCCCAGGTGACGTGAGCGAACAATACTTTGTTGCCCATTTACTACAGTAGAGAATCTTTGGATTTTACGGTGGAAAAGTTTGTTTTCAGTTATAGAAACAGTGAGTGTTACATCAGGTTTGTTAGCACTTTAATAATATTCTCTCCCATTCAGAGCCCAAGCCTCTTGCAGGGGTCATCGTACATGTCGTGCAATGTTGAAATTTGATTCACTATTTCGATGAGCGAAAAAAAAAAAGTTACTCAAACCATTTTCTTTTCAATCAAGAACTGATTGTCGCCAAATTAAAAATAAGTTTATTTTCGCAATCTCATAAAATTTTAAACATTTTAAGAAAGCTTTTGAAAATTTTCTACGTATGTATGATTATGTGGCTATGACACTAAGGTTATCGCGCATTTACCGAGCTCAAATTATCTGTCATTTCAAACAATGGCAAAACTCGCTTGCAAACGCACATTTTCACCAAGAAAACCGAACCGATCGTTTTAAAACCGTGACAAACATACTGACGCACTATAACCGATTACGACCAATGGTTGCACGGACCAGGCAATTGACCAATCAGTGGACGATTATTCCGTGTCCAAGTAGTAAAGATTTCAAACAATATTATCTATGGACTATTTTGTAATCCTTTATCGGGCATTGTACGAGTACGTTTAATCAACCAAATGTTCCATACAATAGATTTCCTAAAATCAACCAAAAATTCACACACCTGTTAAAAATAACATAGTAAATATTGGATATTTGCAAAAAAAATATCACTACTCCGGGCTTTATTGCCTTACCGTAAGTCAGAGTCTGGTCCGTCCGACCGTTGGTAAGGTTTGCGTGGCCAGTCCGGGCCGTGGTCTGCCCGACCAGAGTTGGACAGTGCAGTCTAGCCCTCGATCGCTTTGGCCACGAACTCAATGAACCTCTTCCCGTACTGTTCCGGGTCGCAGGTGGATATGCCGTCCACGTTGCTGCCATATTTCACGGTCTTCGCTGCTTTAGCCGCCTGGAATTATTGGCGAGTATATCAATTGGTATTTCTCTAACCATCACGTATTTAGCTTCCATCTTTCACTGAAGTACGACTTGGAATGGACTGTGAGTGTAAATGGTTGACTTAGACTATGACTGGGCCTAGTTTTGATCGTGAAATATACACAGATGAATTCTATTAATTGACCGAGCGAAGCGAAGGTCTCAGAGTTTACTGGGACAAATCGGCATTTGTATGTATGTTTGTGTGTATATTTGTCCGATGATAACTTGCGAAGCGTTGATCCGATCTTCATGAAATTTTGTAGGCAAGTAGTTCATTTCAATACTATTTTTAAGTTCGAATATGAGCTGAATCGGTCCAGGGGTCGTGAAGATATAGGGATCGCGAGGTTTCAGTTCGCCGCGAACTACTAGCATATTTACAATTAAATATATGTACACTTATACTATACTTCACTTGACATATTGCAAAACTTCACAATGGCTAAATACACTATTCACCAAATGCAAAAAAAAAGGATTTTCGCTCATTCATGAATAAAAGTGTTCTGAATTTAGAATGAATTGGAAAAAAAAACTCAAAATTCAATCAGCGAAAGTCATTTTTACCATTGCTAATAATCTACTATTTCAAGTAAGAAATTTACAATATTACTTACCCATTTTTTTTTCTCCTACATTAGGTACTAGGCCACATGTATACAACTAAACTATTGTCTACATGTGTCAAGAGAGAGTAAAGTTTTCTATTTCTTGTGTTTTTGAATTACGAAGTTTACCTGTTTCTTAACGCCATAGTGCGTGAGTACGTCAATAAGCGCGACGAAGTATATTTCGCGCTTGTTGGCGGAGTCCCGGCTCGGTATGGCGTATATGTCGAGCTCGGGGATGATGCCCTCGTACCGGAGGGAGGACTGCCGCGTCAGCCCGCGCGGGCTGTCCGGGGGAGTGTTGTATCCCCATCTGGAAATCGGACAATACCCTCTTGGAATTTGCTACTTTTTACCCGACTGCCCGAGGACGGTAATGTTCTTGGGGTTTACGTGTGAGTATGTAAGTATATGGGTTATTCCATAAAATTTGGGCAACTCTATGTCCTCTATGACCGCAGCACTTTTCACTTGATTATATTGAATTAACTAGCTGCGCCCCGCGGTTTCACCCGCTATTCTACAAGAACCGAATATTTTTCCGGGATAAAAACCAGCCTACATGTTAATCCAGGGTATAAGCTACCTCCATACCAAATTTCATTCAAATCCGTTGAGCCGTTACAGAGTTGGACGGGAACACACTTACATACTCACAGGACTGTACTCTTAAAATTAGAAGGTAAGCCATAAAAAAGTCAACTGCTGCAAAATCACGATTAGAAAAAATTTAAAAAGTGTCCCAGTTTCATTGGGTGAATACATAAATAAATAAAATAAAATAAATATTGGTGGACGTTTTTCACACAGCGCCATCTAGCCCCAAACTTAGCAAGCTTGTACTATGGAAACCAGATAACTGATAGAAACTTTTTTTTTTGTAAATACATACATAGAGTACATAGTAACACCCAGACAAAGAACAAAAGACATAGAGAAAGAAAGACGAGTACCTAAACAAAAAGGTGAAAGGACTGCGAAAAATCTGTTCAAAGTATGAGCAAAGTGCAAAGTAATGGCGTCACCTGTCGCGGTGTCGGTTGTCGGTGTCGGAGTCGGTGTCGGAGTCCCCGTTCTCGCTGTCGGGCTCCAGGTCGCGCACGCGCGCCGCCTCCGCCTCGGCCTCGCCGCGCCCGCACTCGTGCACGCCCAGCAGGAGGGAATAGTCCATCAGGTGCAGCTTCGTTAAGAACTGCAAAAGAAATAACAATATATTACTATGTTAGATAGATGTTTTGTGTATATTATTTACAATAGAAAATAAAAGTCTACAATTTTATTTACAGGGCGAGTACGCCACAAGTATCTCGAGCGAGCAATGGAGAGAGCTATGCTCGGAGTTTCTTTGTGCGATAAAATCCGAAACGAGGATATTCTTCGAAGAACCAAAGTCACCGATATAGCTCTCAGAGTTTGCAAGCTGAAGTGGCAATGGGCAGGCAACCGATAACCGATGGGGAAGAAAGGTTCTTGAGTGGCGACCACGAACCGGAAGACGAAGCGTAGGCAGGCCTCCCACTAGGTGGACCGACGACATTGTGAAAGTCGCGGGCAACCGGTGGATGCAAGTGGCACATTGTCGGTCGGTGTGGCGGTCTAAGGGGGGAGGCCTATGTTCAGCAGTGGACGTCTTCTGGCTGATAATGTAATGTCTCGAGCAGCTTGCCTGGCAGCGTTTCCAATATCGATGCGAACGCCGTGCTTTATCAAGTAGTTTCCTTTGTGCGTCAACACACAAATCACAACCTAATTCTAGATAAGCTAGGGTTCAAAATCATGTGTTCTCACATCGACGTCAGCGGTGAGCGTCTCGAGCAGCTTGTCTTTGGCCGCATCTCCAATGTCGATGCGAACGCCTTGCTTTATGAAGTCGTTGTCTTTGAGCGTGGGCAGCTCTTTCTCGAGCTCCTTCTCGGACGCCTCCCGGTCTACCGTCGACCCTTTAAGGTCATACTTCCTAAAAAAAAAACATATTATTTTAGCATTTTTTTTTTCAATATGTGACAAGACTACTTATTATGTTCAATTCTTTATAAGTAGGGTCTAAGTGTCTATCCCCCGAATACTGAAACGTTTGTTAACTTTGACAACAGATTAATTCTAATACTGCCTTTGTCTGGCACTAAGCAAATGACAAAGGCTGCAATAGACTTAATCTGTCGTGAAAGTTAACAAACGTTTCAGTATTCGGGGGTATGATGGGTAAGCCTTTCTATCTTGGTCTACATTTTTTGTCTTGTCCTGTGTTTTTTGACTTCTTCGATCGATGGACAAAATCACGTCAATATCCACTGCTGCACTTCGACACAAATAAAGCACAAAACCAGAGGCGGACGCCTTCTGCGATCCCCACGCGTGGGGATTACGGAACCGCTCCGTTTCTAAGAGCGAAGCCTTTGTTCATCAGTGTACATTTTCTAGATAATGATGAAGGACAAATAAACAAAAAACTCACAATCTATATATATATAATTATGATAGAGACGTGAAATTTGTTCCCAATACTTTTCAAATGGTGAACAATACGATCGGATTTTGCGAAATTCCACCTCTGAAGGGGTAAAATACACCCCAAGGCATAGATCACAATAGATACCGCATTACGAGATTCGTACTACAAAAAATCACCAAAGTTTGAGGCGCGGCGCGGGTCGCGGGGAGTGCGACCGAGCGTTCTCATTGGCTATCTCAAGGTTACGCCTACTCGCGCCTAACAATCAACCAATCAGAGTAATTTATTATAAGTGTATTTAGACTGAATGTAATGTGGTGCGCTTCGAGCGGCCTTAATGCAGAATCTAGGGTGTGATCTGTGCTCCAAGGTTTGTATCCGAAAAAAAAACTTTTTACATGCTAAGCCAATGAAAATCGGTTTATAAAGAAAGTTATGTGTCAGTTTTTTGAAAATCGACCCCTAAACAGGTGAAATAGGGTATAATAATAATAATAATAATAAAAATGAACCGCTGACATTTACACGTCTTTTTTGTGCATTGTTGTTATTTTATTTTATTACGTGTTGTTTTTCATTTTATTTAAGCGACGTTATATCGTATTCGAAAGAGGGAAAAAAACTGCATTGTTTGAACATATTTTAAAGGAAAAACACACCAAATATTGCTTCTTCCCTTTACCCTTTTCTCTTTGACCATTTGACAACAAAATGTCACGTCAAAATAATATTGAATAAAATCGCAACATGAAGACAACGCAAAATGATAACACGCTCAAGGAAGAAAAACACAGCGGACACAGCTAACAACGCACGACCACCATCTCCGCCCGCTCCGTCGTCTCCGAGTTCTTCGTCGGAGGATGACGAGTTTGTCACCCCTCGCGAAACGAGTGCCTCGTCGAGTGACGTGAGCGGGCCGCGGACGCCGTCGCCACTTCCACCTGCGCGACGAGGACGTCCCCCGCTGCCGGCACGCCTGGGGCCAGCGAGGCAATCTGCCTCGCGCACGGCTTCTGCTACCGGTGGTGTAGTGCGACGCATGCGATGGTCTCAGACTAATAACGAGAACTGCATGCGCGCCTATTATGGGGCTACAGAGGGGGGAACTAACCTGACCGCGTACCGTGATAGGATGTTGTCTTTGTTTCAGGCCCTCGAACCAACCGTCACCGTGTCCGCCCAACGACTGTCGGATCAAGTGCGGGCTATCCACCGGTGCAAGCTGCTGGATCAGTCTGTGCTTGATCGACTCCGCCTGGAGACGCTACCTACTCGCCCGACTCTTGCTTCGACGCGGGACCTGCCCGTCGCGTCGTTAGCCCCGTCTCTGGCTTCAATGCCAATGTCGGTGGCGACACTAGCGACACCGGTTGATCCCGCTGTCGATGTGGGAGATTTTGCGAGTACTAGTGTTACAAACCAGGTGAGAGAGCAATTGAGGGGGGCTTTGGAAGACGCGATTTCCCAGTATCGGTTCACACTTGATGCTAGGCCGCGACTACCACGTTTGCCCACTCATAGACGCAACCTAGCGTTAATGGGAGCCCTGAACGCTTTGCTAGCCCCATATTTAGGGGCTAGCGAAGATTTGACTGACACACACTCGATCCTGTACTGCGGGGCCATCGCGGCGTGTCGCGTTGCACGTGTTAAGTTTCCGGACACTAACCGTGCACCGCGAGCCGCCGGGGGTGTGCCCGCATGGCAGGTGCGGATCGAGCGGCGCATCAGCACGTTCAGGACTCTCATTGCAAAGCTGATCTGCTTCGGCCGGGGGAATAATCGCCCCCGAGTCATGCGTTTCGTGACAAAGGCTTTCGCTGGGACCGATATCAGGCCCCAGCACTATTTAGCAAATGTCACGGAACGCATCGACTACCTGAAGCAGAAAGTCTATGCGTGGGCAAACCGTATTCGTCGCTACAGAGAGCGTGCGGACAGATACTGGCAAAATCGCCTTTTCCAAAGCGACCAGAGGAAGGTGTACCGAGGTTGGGAGGAAACCGACCGACGTGTGAGTGAGGGGCAGCTACCGGATGCTAGCGCTACGACTGATTTCTGGCGCAGTATCTGGTCGATGCCCGTCGAGCACGCGGAGGGTGAGTGGATGCGTGTTGTCGAGCGGGAATGCGAGTCCATCGAACCCATGGGGTCTATTGTAATAGACCCCGTAGATGTTAGTTGTGCGATCCGTACGGCACAGAACTGGAAATGTCCTGGCCCGGACGGATTGCACAACTTCTGGATAAAATGGTTTCGATGCTCTCATGACCGCTTGGCAACACAATTCCAACAAGCCCTCGAACTCGGTTCCCTTCCTAGCTTCTTGACCACCGGTGTCACCTTCCTGCTCCACAAGTCCGGTAGTACCACGGAAGCTAAGAACTACAGACCCATCACGTGCTTGGCTACCATCTACAAGCTCCTTACATCCATTCTGACCACAAAAATTAACGCGCACATCGTTGCGAATAACATTTTGGCCCCCGCTCAGAATGGATGTAGGGTTGGGTCCCGTGGTACTAAGGAGCTCCTCCTCATCGATATGACCATTAGCCAACAAGTTCGGCGGAACAAGGGAGCCCTCTCCACTGCCTGGATTGACTATAAGAAGGCCTATGACTCAGTGCCTCATTCATGGCTAGAGAGGATTTTAGAGTTGTATAAAATTAATACAACTCTGAAATCATTCTTAGGTGCATGCATGGGGCAATGGGCCACAGTCCTTCGTCAACCAGGTGGTGTAAACGGCTCCTCTGACCCGCAGGACTTGATAAGGATTGAGCGAGGCATCTTCCAGGGCGACAGTCTGAGTCCCTTGTGGTTTTGCCTAGCTCTGAATCCTCTCAGCACTTTGCTGAAGGATTCAGAGCTGGGCTATCGGCTTCGTAGGGGGGGTGAAGTCATCTCTCACCTGTTGTATATGGACGATCTCAAGCTATTTGCACCGAAACGCCAAGACTTGATGGAGCTGCTAAAAACTACAGAGGTTTTTAGCAGTGACATCAGGATGGAGTTCGGTGTAGACAAGAGTGCGGTCATGCATGTACAGCGGGGGAAAGTTGTAAGTTCTCCGAATTTACAGCTTTCTGAGTCGATGACTCTCAGATCCCTCTCCGAGGCCGAAACCTACAAGTACCTCGGTATGTCAGAGTCATTGGGTATATCGGTAGAGGACGTCAAAAAGTCGGTGAAGGAACGCTTCTTTTGTCGACTGACAAAAGTACTGAACAGTCTTTTGTCTGGCGGCAACAAGGTGCGTGCCTTCAACGGCTGGGTGATGCCTCTACTGATATACTCCTTTGGCATACTGAGGTGGACTCAGACTGAGCTGGACGCCCTGGATAGGAGGGTCCGTCAACTGCTCACAACACATCGCATGTTACACCCACGCTCGTCTGTTATGAGACTGTACATTCCGCGGAAGTGGGGAGGTCGAGGCATTTTAAATGCCAAGAACCTCCACAACCGTGAGGTGTGCAGTCTCAGGGATTTTTTCCGCAACAACGTGTGTGGGATGCATTGCGATGTTGCGGCAGTTGACAGGGGTCTCACGCCGCTCTCCTTGGCGAACGAGAACTGGCGTAAACCATCGGTGCTGAGCACTGAGGATCGCAGGGACGTATGGAAGGGCAAGGAGCTGCACGGGCGGTTCTATCGGGCCTTAACAGGGCCTGATGTGGACTTGCTCGCGTCGGTGAACTGGTTACGCTTCGGTGACCTCTTTGGGGAAACCGAAGGTTTTGCCTGTGCAATTGCGGACGAAGTTATCAAGACGAACAACTATCGGAAATATATCCTGAAGGACGGTACGGTCGACATTTGTCGGGCATGCCACCGTCCCGGAGAGTCACTCAGGCATATAATTTCCGGTTGTTCGCATCTTGCTAACGGCGAGTACTTACACAGGCACAACCAGGTGGCCAGGATCATCCATCAGCAACTTGCCCTTCAATACGGCCTTGTCGAATCTGAGGTGCCGTACTATAAGTACGCACCAGCGCCAGTGCTCGAGAATGGTCATGCATTGCTCTATTGGGACCGCTCTATTATCACGGACAGGACTATTGTCGCCAATAAGCCTGATATCGTGATAGTCGACCGGTCCCAACGCCGGGCAGTGCTCGTCGACATCACCATCCCTCATGACGAGAACCTCGTGAAAGCCGAGAAGGACAAACTCAGCAAGTACCTTGACTTAGCTCACGAGGTTACCGCCATGTGGGATGTTGACTCGACGATCATTGTCCCGATAGTTGTTTCGGCGAACGGCCTTATAGCGAAGAGCCTCGACCAACATCTCAAGAGGCTCTCGCTAGACGGTTGGGTGAAGGGCCAGATACAGAGGGCAGCCATCCTTGACACGGCGCGCATTGTCAGGAGGTTCCTCACTCTGCAGCCCTAACCGCCGGTAGCTTGGGCCCTGCCTCGCTGTCGGCGGGACTCTAGATTTAGGTTTTTTATAGCATTATTTATTTTTTATATTTATTTTATAAAAAACCTAAATTTAAGAATTAAAATAAATAAATGGAATAATAATAATAATAATAATAATTTATTTCTTTAACTGAGTTACAGTAACATATAAAGTAGGTAGGAGTCCTCTTGTAGACATATAATGCCTGTGCCAGAAGACCCCGCTCCTCCATTTCTGACTAACATTTAGATGGTACTTAACTTTAACTTAAATATTTTATTTTATTTTAACATATTGGGATAGTAAGATACTTAAATAACATATAAATATAGATATTTTATAAATTTTACAGAAATCAATCAAACAATTTTGCGTGAGTGTGAGTTTTGTGTTATTTATGTACGTAGGTATGTGTGCGTGTGCGAGGGGAGTGAAATGAGTGTGTATGTGTGTATCATCGCTGCGATACTCAAGTCCTCGTAAGAGTCAGGGTTCGCAGCGATGTCGTGTGTAAGTGAGTGAGGGTGTATGTATGTGTTGGTGTGTAGGGTATAATATAATTAAGTAATTTTAAGTGACAATCTGTAGAAATGTCTCAATCTCTTCAATGGACGATAATTTTAACCACTTAGTGACAATAGATTTACACTCGTAGTTATTTTTATTGCAGATGTTTAATTTTTTATTTATTTTATTATATATAAATTCTGAGCGTCGCTTGAATTGCATACTTGCAAATTTAGTTCGAGTTTTAGATATAGGAAAAACATTTTTAATACGTCTATTCTTTTCATTTTCATTACTACTCACTTGTGTGGTTTTATGGGTTTTTACTATGGTAAGTGTTATATATAGTTTTCTTACTGTTAATAAGTCACAATCCTTGTAAAGGGCTTCAGTGGAGTATCTTATTCTTTTAAAATACATAACCTTAAGTAAAGCACGCTGTGCTCGCTCGACTGCTATAAATTTTGTTTTTGCTGCACCTCCCCATATAGGGATACAATACGATAATACTGACTGTACCAAAGCGATATAAATATAAGTTATCAGACTCTTTGCTTTTACTAAGTCAGTGTTAGTTGGGACAACATGTCTTAACGTTTTAAATATCCAAATGAGTTTTCTGACTCTGTTTGTTACCTGTTCGAGATGTGGATACCAAGTTAATTTTTCATCGACTATTACTCCAAGATATTTAGTTTGTTTAACTTTATTGATAATTGGACATTTACAAACATTAAAGTTACAAGGAGTATCACAATTGTGTATTTTTATAAGGAGATCTTCTTTAGGTTGAGTACTGTCATTAATAGTGAAACAAATATAATTTGTTTTGGATGTATTTAACGTAAGTCGATTATCTTGTAGCCATTCTCCTACTTTAGCTATACCAGTCTCAACACTACGTTTAACACATTTCCATGTCTTCCCATAAAAAACCACAGCCGTGTCATCGGCGTAAGAAAATATTTGAGCATTTGCTATCTGAAGCTTACACAAGTCGTTTATATAAATTAAAAACAAAGTGGGACCCAGGACGCTTCCTTGGGGAACACCGTAAGATACCACTGTATCTTCACTAACATATTTATCTACTCTAACTCTTTGTTTCCTATTGGTAAGGTAATCACTGAATAATTTAAAGGGTAAGCCCCGTACTCCTATTCGCTTTAATTTGTTTAGTAAGATTGGTACAGAAACGGTATCAAATGCTTTTTTTAAGTCTAGAAATACAGCGAGACATTTTTGGCTCCTATCCAGTTGTTCAGTTATTATGGAACTCAAAGCAGTAACTGCATCCTCTGTCGATTTACCCTGCTGAAAACCAAATTGGGAGGGTGATATTATTTTATATTTGTCTAGGTATTTTAAGAGTCGTAAGTTTAGTAATTTTTCAAGGATTTTTGATATTGATGGTAAAACTGAGATGGGTCTGTAGTTATTAATGTCTGAAACGTCGCCACCTTTATGCACGGGTGTGATAATGGATTGCTTCAGTGAAGTGGGAAAGACACCTTGCTCAAAACACAAATTAGTAATATGGGTAAGGATAGGAACGACAACAGGCCTAACATTTTTCAAAAATTTAGATGTGATATTATCCCACCCAGGAGCGCTATCAGATTTAAGGCTCATCAAGGTTTTATCAACTTCATCATAGTCAGTATTTAGCAGTACAAATGAATTACATTGTGAGGAAGTTTCAGTAGTGCTGTCAAGATTCTTATTCAAATTTGATTTAAACTTTTGGGCGAGTTCCTTACCAATATTTGCAAAGTAGTTATTAATAAAATTAGTGGAATCAACAGGGGAAGGCTTAGTATTCAGCAATTCATAGTTTTGATTTTTTTGCTTGTTTGTGTATGTTATGTTTTTAATATTTTTCCACAGTAGTTTATTATTTTTTATAGAATTTTCGAGTAATTCTTTTTCGTATTTTCTTTTAAGTTTTTTTAACAATTTGTTGCAATAGTTGCGGTATCTGATGTAGCTAATTTTTAGAATATCATTAAATGGATCATCACGGAGGTTTTTTTGCAGTTTATTTCGATGGTTTATGCAGCGTAATATGCCCGGAGTAATCCATGGCTTGATTATTCGCTTACTTTTAGGTATTTTAATATTCACAGTACTCGCATCCATGCACTCCTTCAAGGTATTAATTAACAAGTCGGTCACCAAATTAGGATCACTATGAAAAAGTAACTTTGTTAGATTCTTTTCTAGTAAAAATGTACGTACTTTTTCATAGTTAAGTTTAGTTTTAGTTTTTGTGGCATCAGAGCTCAATATGTTTTTTATTTTTGACAGTGATAAAAAGGTTGTGAAGTGGTCAGTGATGGAGGTCTGTAATATAGCTATCGTGGCTCCTATTTTCTTTTTATTAATTCTCAACATGAGATGATCTAAGCAGTTACTTCCTCTAGTGGGATGATTGTGGCCCGCAAGAATACCATACAATGATAACATGTTTAGATAGTAAGCACGATTTTCATATTCATGTGGTCTTTCATTTATATTCGGTTTAATATTTATGTTTATGTCTCCTGTTATAACAATGTTTACTTGTGATGAAAGTGTACATAGGTGCGAGCTAAGTGAATCAATAAAACCCTTTGCGTTATTATTTGATGGAGAGCGATAAATACCCAGAATGCTGCTGTTAAGTATGTCCAGCCGTAGACAGGACGCCTCAGCCAATTTTATTTCATTTACTTTATGTCTAAGAGTGTTTTTTACATAGATTGCAACGCCATCATTTTGGTTTAATACATTTTTAGTGAAATAAGATTGATAATTGGTAAGTTGCGGTAGAGGTTTGTTATCGTTTAGCCTACACTCTGTGAAGATTAGAACATCAACTTCAAATCTTAAAGTAGGTAATATAAGTACGAAATCGTCGAAATTTGCGTATATACTACGGATATTTTGAGTTAGAATGGTCAAATCTGATTTTTGAACCTGGATACGGTCCGACAACTCTGTACTGTCGCATTCAAGCGTATGCGCTATTTCAACATTGTCGATATCATTTATGGTTTGCAAGAGATCAACCATAATTTATAATTTTGTGTACTGAGGTCGTAACTATATAGGGGATTTTTGTACATATTCTGCATTTATATGTATGTGAGACGTACTGCGGAGATTTTAAACTATATATATAATAAATATGATTTTGTGTGTGTTGAAAGTATGTTAAGAGACATGTAAATGTAAAAGTATTGTGGTGTAATGTGAGAGTGTATTAATGCTGTATAATTATTAATCTTTTTAACTCTATCATTCACTGATTCAGACTGTAAGAATGTAATTGATTCCTGTGTACATAATATATTAACAATGTTGAAACTTATACAGGTATAGTTGATTTCAAATAGGAAAGCTAGTCATGCTACTGACTGCATAAGGCTATTGATTTGACTTTCATTATTTATGATAATAATGGGGTTGGTGTCGTTTTTTCTTACGTAAACCCGTCCGTAGGATGTCCAGCAAAACTTGTAGCCTTTGGATTTCGCAAGATCTCTTGCAAGAAAATATAGTCGGGATGCCTTTGACGTTAGTTGTTCCGCAACATATACTGGATTTTCTTCGTTTTTGGTAAATCCAAGGTGTTTTGCACGAAGCTTACTTTTATCCTTTACATTAAATGCTTTACTCATTTTAAGTACTTCAGTTTTAAGAATGGTTGAGGACAATTCTACAACAATTGGTGTGTTCGTTTGCCCTTCTTTTTTTCCACGCAGTCTATAAATGTCTCTGACATCCGTTTTCTTTATATCGCATCGAACAGACTTTCCTAACTGCACAACCATATTTATCAAGTCTTCCTTAGTTTCAGTAATACCCTTTGGCACATTTTTAATCTCTATATTTGCTTTAATTTGCGTTTTCTGAACGTCTTCAATTTTGTGTTCTAATATTGTAATTTGCTCCTTATCTTTCTTCGACTGCAGTTCCAATTTCTCAAGTTTTTTAGTTAATTCTTCATTTTGACTTGCAAGTAGTGCCATTGAGCTTTCAATATTTTCGTTTGATTTTTTTATTTCAGTGAGGGCAGGACTAAAAAAGTTTTTCAGATGTTTTTCTTGATTTTCCATTAGGGATACTATCATATTTTTGACTTCCTTCTTAAACGTACAGAATTGCTCACCAAAATCATCTTCTCTGGATCTTTTCCCGCGCAAAAACACGTAATTCGGGGGTGTGGTATCAGAGCTATGTCCTACAAAGTTTAAGTTACCCTCACTGCCGGACTTATTTGGCATGTTCGGTTCCATTTTTTATATTTTTTTTTCTTTAGGCTTAAATTAAAAGCTAATTGTACTTGGGCCAGCTCCTTATAATATTCGCCACCGCTATCGCTTATGAGCTTGTGGCAAACCTCAATGCATCTCACCCAGGTGACGTAGGCGCAGGTAACAGCGCGTAGCTCGTAGCGATATATGCGTCTCTGTATCGCTGTCCTTGTCTTCTACACTGCAACTGCGCCTTGCGCTTTATGTGCACCTGGTACTCCGCACAGATTTATTGAAGTAAAATTTTGTATGAAAACAACATTAAAATAAAATTAAACAATAACAGAAACACGTCTAGTCGCTTTCGCGGTCCGAGGGGAAGAGTAGGGAAGAGTGTTGAATTTACTGTAGCCTATCCGAGCGAAGACGCGCAGGCAGGCTAGTGCTTCAAAAGTTCTACGGATCCTATATCTTTACCATCCCCCAAGAACCCAGCGGAGGCCAGATAGCCAGAACAGTTACCTATGTATATTGAGATGGTTCGAGAAGACATTCCTGGTGGCGACAAGGTAGTGCTCGATGCCGTCAACAGTCAGCCGGTACATGCCGAGGTACTGCGGCAGCAGCGTCTTTCCATGCCGCTCCACTATGTACTGCAGACAGAACACACAACGAATTAAGAAAATATAATTTTAGATACATGTGGGTATAATATAAAACAATTAACATTATTAAATGTAAGTAGCCTATATCATTCGGGACGTAAAGACGAATCCAACGAAACCTCACACGTCAAAATCGGTCAAGCCGTTTAGGCTACAAGACGTCATATAGGAACACACAAACATACATACACGCCAAAAACATTATACCCTCGTTCTCAGGCAGTCGGGTAAAAGGCCTGACCGTAAAAAAATTCCCTGTGACACTGCGAACATAATTTGGCGAATCAAGGAATTCCAGTGGGCAGCTATGAGAGTGATCCATTTTTTTTATTTTACTCAAAAATCTTACATAGACAAACACTTAAATATATTCCCCCAAAAACATTATTCTTTTTCACTCTCGAGGCCGTCAAGTAAAATCGCATCCACAATTAGTATACTTCAAACAAGCACACAGACTTCAAACAAGGGGGAAGTGGGCCCGGGCTGCAGGCGAGGGCTGTAAACCCATAAAAAAACTGGGGTTCCCCAAGTGATGTTGTAGTACTTTGTATTGTTGAGAGATTTGCCTTATAGGTGCAAATCGACTAAATAAGTCACTGGCTCGGCACCTTCTAGCGTAGGACAGCAGCACTAAGAGGACTCTCTGATTGGCGGGCAAGAGAAGAAGCGTCGGGAAGGCGGCGTCTCTCCGGACGAGGTCGCTATTAATATTTTAAATAAAAAGATCAACGCGTGAAAAAATATTGCAACAACAGGAATGTATCTCTAATATTATCAGAAATCAGAAATATTTATTGTCCATGAATAGCATTTAATATTACAGGTCGTCACTTTTACAAATTTAAACTATATTTAGAGTTAAATTAGGCATACTAATCAATAATTTAAAAATATTATGTCAGGTAAGTATTTCTTATGCTTTACTCCGTTTGTTAATTCCACAAAAATCAGAATTCCGAGCATTTCATTGACATACATTCACTTAATTTGTAGAACGGATTATTTTCAAAGAAATTCTTAAGAATCTGTTTAAATATGCTGTGATTTAGTTCGGTTATAGAATTAGGTAATTTATTGTACATTAATATTTTGGCGTGACGGCCCTGTTTCTCAGCTTTAACTGACCTATTCCATGGCTTGTACAGCTTTTCCTTGTTTCGTAGATTGCACTGATGCATATCCTTATTTTTTGGTAAATTAGCCTCATGTATTTCTAGCAAACTATTATATATGTAGAGAGATATCACTGTCATTATTTTGTTATTTTGGAAGTGTTTTTATGCGGAACTACGTTTCTTTAAACCGTTGATAATTCTAATCGCTCTCTTTTGACATCTTAACACTTTTGTAATATTTACAGCATTACCAGATTGTAACTAAGTGTAAGATTATACACCTTCTATAATATTTTTGGAGTTTTTTGTTTGACAATATGTACTTAGCTATTGCTTTCATTCGCCGAAAACAATGATTTGAATAACAGAAGCCATACCAGTAAACCTAAAAGCGAACTGAGACAGGCTGATTAGATAATATATTCATATGAATGATTCGAATAAAAATACATATTTCCTAGAAACAGTTATCAAGTCTAGAAATAAGTTGGAACGTCAACTGTAGCTCGTATAATTTATTTCAGGCATCGACCGTCACCGGTGGTGCCATAAAACTTCTAGATTGCATTCAGAGATTTATAACTGTAGGTTTATAGCTTCATGATTCAGTATTTGCTTAATAAATATTAGGATAGCTATTCAGTGCTTAGGCCTTTGTCAGTGACGAAAACACCGTCACAATCTTCAATGTTTGTGACGGTATTTTATGTGACGTGTGACAATTCTACATAATCCTCGAACATTTTCTGCGTAAACGCAACTACCGAGTTCGCGCGTCCTGGCCAATGAGAGAGTGGCGAGCGGGTGACGTGAGGCGCGGGGATTAACGGTCTCAGCTAACCGCGTCGACCTTCGAGGCGCCAAGCGACTGCCGGCTGTATTGGGAGACGGACGCTACGTTCGGTTCCGCTATCTATCATATTTTTACTACGCCGCTAATTCTAATATCAGAGTTAATTTTGTTTAATACAGTTAAATATATTTATAATTAAAAAGTGCTGTGTGTTTACCCCGAATTGGGTGAGTGTTACAAATGTTTATAGCTGTAGTGTAGCTTACGAGCATGACGTGAGTACATTCAAATAACCACTAGGTTCGGCATTTTTATCTAGCGGCCCGCTCATGACAAGGCTGTTTAAATGTAATTAAATCCTAGCAATATTCTTGCAACCGCTGCCTCATCATACGATCAGAGTTTTATTTGAATGTACCTAGATAGGTTTAATCCTTATTTCAATTGCACCGTAACATTTACAATTGTTAGGCTTGCTTAATTTTCTAGTTCTTGAAAATATTTTCCCTGAAGCTTTATTTACTGTTACTCAATTATTTGTATTACTTTAAGCGTTTCATTAATCAGGAAAATATTTTTTATAAATTGTACCTACTACTAATTTTCATATCACTGTATTTTTAACCGTTAAGTACGTACGTGCGTATGTACGTGCGTACGTACGTTTGATATGTATTATGTACAAGTTTGACTGCCTCATCTCGGATTCTATTCATTACATTAGACTTCACTGCTTGGGTTTGCTTTGCGCAATATCATCAAATGTAGCAGTCAAACTAAAAATATGGTCATTTTCTAAGACGCCTAAAATGCGGGATTCCAGGGTTTTCCCGCACGACTAGTGACCACCTGCTGTTGGCCTTACCGGTTGGCGTGGTGCTACCCCCGCTACCCTCTGGACTGGAGACAACTGATTTGCTCACCCCGGGCACCCAACAACCTTCGCGGACCTAACTCCGTGGGCCGCCACTGCTCCGTGGACGTCGCGCGCTAATTTCCAAGGCCAGTGTGTCTAAACGGTCGCGTAACGCACTTCGGTTCATGAACGTAGTCTTACCCCGACCCGATCTTAGCTTCACTCTTGTGTTCATTCTTTAGTTTTTTTATTACTTCTATTTTAGTTATTAATTCTGTTTTCATTGTTCTAAATATAATTCTTGTTAACTTCCTTCTTGTTTCCTTGCTACCTACTATATCTAGATAGGACAACTAGGAACGTTACAATGGCGCCCAGCTACGAATTACATTCATGACCGAAATACGTTACACTTCTTGCTTGTTTTTAATAGTTTTCTTAGGTGTTGGCTTATTACATAAGTTTTTAAGTGTGATTTTGTACTTTATTGACTAAGTGTGTGGTAATTGTACTGTTTTGGTAAATAAGTACCCTTTCGTGGTTAATTATCATTTCCATAACCGCAAATATTAAACCTTTTTGTTATTACCCACACATTAGCCAATAACTAATTTTAAGGTGACTTGGTTGCACTTTGCTTCTGCAATTAGTTTAAGTCATTTTGTGTTATAGTCGCCATTTTCATTCTTATTTTTGGAACACTCACCCAAAATACACAATGGCTTATGAAATTAAGTTTCTTTCCCTCCAAAAAGCCGAATTAGAGTATGAAGTAGAACTTCGTGGTGGTGCAGGAGAATCTGTACAGGAGCTACGAAAACAGATTATTAAATTGTCACAACTTTTACCATCGGAAGACATTCTCGAATCGCATCTTGAGCCTTCTGACGATTTGAAGGGTGTAAAAGAATCATTAATAAAGTCACAAGGTAGTCTTGCTTCACTTAAAACAAAATTCGACAAAAACTTACTTACTAGAGTCGAAAACTTGCTAAACCACACTTACCATCGGCTTAACCGTATTTGTGTCGTCCCTGAAATCGCAGACGTGCATAAGGTGTGTGTGTCTAACTTTAATTCACAGTATAAAGAGCTCGCTACCCTTAAACCTAAAGTGATTCAATCACAGGCTAGACCCACCACTTCGGCTGCTACAGAAATGGCTTCTGAATCTACTGCTATTTCAGTTACATGTGAACGTAGCCTCACAGCTGATATTTCTAAATTAAAATATACGGGCAAGACGTGCATACGAGCATTTATCCAAAAAGTCGAGGAATTCGTTCAGTCTAGAAGAATTTCTTATGAAAAAATTATGCCCCTCGCATTTGAAATTTTTGTGGACGATGCCTTACATTGGTATCGATGCAACAAGGAGAGGGTTCAGACGTGGCAGGAACTGTGCACTTTATTAAAACAAGATTTCAGCAGTAGTGACTACGATTACAGACTTGCTGTTGAAATTCGATCACGTACCCAAGGGGAAAATGAAAACATTACCATTTACCTGTCCATTATGCATGGTATGTTTTCTCGTCTTTCTAAACCCATGTCAGAGGAGGACAAACTGGAAATATTGCTTCACAATATTCGCCCTTGCTACGCAAGCTCATTAGCTGCCTCGCCTGGTATTCAGAGCATTGATACGTTGAAAGCTGTGTGTCGCAATTACGAAGATGTTCAATCGCGGTTCGCTCAATTTCGTGAACCACCTAGAGTGACTAGCTCCACTCTAGCTCCGGAGTTTGCCTATAAACAAACGATCACTGCTCTGAATCCGTCGTCAAGTAAGTTTCGCCAATACAGCTACAATAATAATAAAACTTATACTACTGCTAACGCAAACACTTACTCTAAACTACATCCTAACACTAACTGCCTAAGTAATGACGAAGTATCAAACCAGGACCAGAATCTTGAAGTGGCCGCGTTATCACCTGGTTCCTCTAGACCAATGTACTGCCCTAGATGTAGAACAGATAACCATACACTTAGAACGTGCAAGGAAGAGCGCTTTCTCATTTGTTTTAAATGCGGAAAAAAGGGTTTTCGTTACTTGGAATGCCCTAATTGCAATTTTTCTGGTGCCTATAAGTCAAAAAACTAAAAAAGTTGGATTGTAAAGGCAGAGTTACAAGACCACCTGTTCAAAATAAAACTAGTTCTACTGAGTGGAATAAGTGGTTGAGCTTTGTTTCTAAATTTTCTTCATTTAATTCTGTCTCATCAATCCGCGATAACAATAGTCACAATAATAAGTCTCGACTCTATGTCTCGGTCAACGTTAGGGATTTCACTCTTACTGGACTTCTGGACACTGGTTCATCTGCAACCATACTAGGTAACGGAAGTCACGAAAATCTACTCAAGGCGGGATATGAAATGAAAACTGGTGATCCTACTCGGTTTGTTGCTGCGGGTGGAGAGAAACTTCACTCAATCGGAATAATTCATATTCCAGTAACTTTCCAAGACAAGACACTTACCCTCCAAGCATATGCAGTGCCGAACGTGAATCATGACTTGATTCTTGGTATGGATTTTTGGCGACTATTTGGGTTGCTTCCCAAAAATCTAGACCAAATAGCTTTCTACAAAGACACAGCAAATATTTCCGCAACATCATTGGAAAACGGAAAACCTAAACTTCTGTGCCCCTATGATTACTTATCGGTTGATCAGAAGTTAGTAGCTGGTGGAATAATATCCCAGTTTCACGACATATCCTACGAAAAACGGGGTCTAGGTCGTACTTCTCTAACCACGCACTCAATTGACACTGGGGATGCTGCCCCCATTCGTCAACGTTACTACAGGATGTCACCTGAGAAGCAACGACATCTGGTTGAACAATTGGACGAGATGTTGAAAGACGACGTTGTGGAACCATGCGAGAGCCCATGGTCCTCCCCGGTCCTCTTGACCCCTAAGAAAAATGGAGAGCTACGTTTTTGCCTAGACAGTAGGAAACTTAATGCAATTACAAAAAAAGACGCGTATAGCCTGCCGTACATATCAGAAATTCTTGACAATCTGCGCGACTCTAAATACCTCTCAAGCGTAGACCTTTCTAAAAGTTTTTGGCAGATTTTGATTAGGGAAGAAGACAGGCAGAAGACCGCTTTCTACATACCTACCCGCGGCACATTTCAGTTTAAATCTATGCCCTTTGGACTGACTAATGCACCAGCTACACAACAAAGACTGGTAGATGCTTTATTCTACGGACCTGAGTTCGAGCACAGGGTCTTTGTCTTTATTGATGACGTCATCATTGTGTCTGACAGCTTCGAACAGCACATTTCACTGCTAATCCGTGTCTTGGAAAAACTGAAGAAAGCCAATCTCACGATCAATTATGAGAAAAGCCAGTTTTTCAGGTCACAACTTAGGTACCTCGGTTATATTGTAGACTCGAATGGCCTCCACGCAGACCCCGAAAAAGTGGAGTCTATTGTAAACTACCCCACGCCTACGAATCGTAAGGAAGTTAGGCGATTCATAGGAACCGCCTCCTGGTATCGAAGGTTTATTCCTAACTTTAGCAACCTGTCTTCTCCGTTAAATAAACTAACGTCTCAAGGCAAAAATGCTATACCTTTTACTTGGTCCCCAGAGGCAGACACGGCATTCAAGGAACTTAAAAAGTGTCTTATCTCTGCACCTATACTTTCCTGTCCTGACTATTCTAAAGCGTTTGAAGTCCATACAGATGCAAGTGATTACGGAATTGGCGCTGTGCTCACTCAGACACTAGATGGCCAGGAAAAAGTCATAGCGTACATGAGTAAATCCTTGTCTCACCCAGAGCGCAACTACAGTGCCACAGAACGGGAGGCGTTAGCCGTACTCATTGCTATCGAGCACTGGCGTTGCTATTTAGAAAACGGCCTCAAGTTCACTGTGTACACGGACCACTCATCACTTAAGTGGTTTCTAAACCTAAATAACCCGACTGGAAGACTGGCCAGATGGGGTGTACGGCTATCTGCGTACAATTTCGAGATAAAACACAGGAAAGGCTCTGAAAATGTTGTGCCAGACAGTTTGAGCCGCTGTGTTCCGGTCTCTGCCATCGATGCGACATCAGACTCGCCTGAACAAAATACTAATGACCAATGGTACTTGAACATATTTAAAGGATGTCAAAGCTCTCCCACGTCATACTTAAATTATCGCGTTGCCAATGGCAAACTATACCGATACATGAAATCACTAAATCCTCTTACCAGAGAATTCGAGTGGAAAGAGGTAATCCCCATCGAGTACCGCCACGATATTATTTCCAAAAATCACTCAGAACCTACATCCGGCCACTTTGGCATATTTAAAACGCACAAGCGTCTAATCTTGAAATTCTTCTGGCCCGGTCTACATAAAGATGTGACAAACTTTGTCACAAGTTGCGAAACATGCTTATCCTACAAATACCCTAATCACACTACTCTAGGAACGATGGGTAGACCTAAAGACTGCTGCCGTCCCTTTCAAATGATAAGTGTAGATCTGGTTGGACCTCTTCCTGTAACTAGAAAGCAAAACACATTTCTCCTTGTGATAACATGTTGCTTTTCCAAATATTGTTTACTTTTCCCCATCAGACGAGCTACGTCTGATATCATTTGTAGGATCTTAGAGGATAGTGTTTTCCTTACTCATGGCATTCCGAGTACTGTAATCATGGACAACGGAAAACAATTTACTAGCCACATGATGCGTAATTTATTCACTCATTACAGTATTCCAAACGTCTACTATACCCCACTCTATACTCCTCAAATTAATACAGTAGAGAGATACAATAAAACTATAATGACAGCAGTGTCTACTTTCATTGAAGACGACCATAGGTCTTGGGACAATAATATTCCCAAAATACGATTTGCCTTAAACAGCGCCGTCAATGAAGTTACTGGGTTCACTCCATCATTCCTTATTTTTGGGCGTGAACTACCAAGCGATGGTTCACATTACATTGATGCTGATCTGGAGAATCAAATCGTATTTGCTCCTCGTGATAGTTACGCTGAGAATTTGGGCGCACTGCAGAAAATCTTTGACAAGGTGCAACTCTCACTAATAAAAGCACATTCTCGCAATGCTACCAACTATAATTTGCGACGCAAAAATGTCGATTTTAACGTAGGTGACATTATCTGGAAACGCACATTCTACCAGAGCGACAAAGACAATAGGTTTTCAAAAAAATTGGCACCGAAATTTATAAAATGTCGAATAACGGCAAAGAGATCAAAACTAGTCTACGATCTCGAAGACATGACAGGTCGTAACTTGGGAACCTGGCATGTTAAAGATTTCAAACTCACCTAGACTGCTTATTGGATTTTTCCCAGGAAAAATCCTTACCTAAAAAGAGGGGTATGTGACAATTCTACATAATCCTCGAACATTTTCTGCGTAAACGCAACTACCGAGTTCGCGCGTCCTGGCCAATGAGAGAGTGGCGAGCGGGTGACGTGAGGCGCGGGGATTAACGGTCTCAGCTAACCGCGTCGACCTTCGAGGCGCCAAGCGACTGCCGGCTGTATTGGGAGACGGACGCTACGTTCGGTTCCGCTATCTATCATATTTTTACTACGCCGCTAATTCTAATATCAGAGTTAATTTTGTTTAATACAGTTAAATATATTTATAATTAAAAAGTGCTGTGTGTTTACCCCGAATTGGGTGAGTGTTACAAATGTTTATAGCTGTAGTGTAGCTTACGAGCATGACGTGAGTACATTCAAATAACCACTAGGTTCGGCATTTTTATCTAGCGGCCCGCTCATGACAAGGCTGTTTAAATGTAATTAAATCCTAGCAATATTCTTGCAACCGCTGCCTCATCATACGATCAGAGTTTTATTTGAATGTACCTAGATAGGTTTAATCCTTATTTCAATTGCACCGTAACATTTACAATTGTTAGGCTTGCTTAATTTTCTAGTTCTTGAAAATATTTTCCCTGAAGCTTTATTTACTGTTACTCAATTATTTGTATTACTTTAAGCGTTTCATTAATCAGGAAAATATTTTTTATAAATTGTACCTACTACTAATTTTCATATCACTGTATTTTTAACCGTTAAGTACGTACGTGCGTATGTACGTGCGTACGTACGTTTGATATGTATTATGTACAAGTTTGACTGCCTCATCTCGGATTCTATTCATTACATTAGACTTCACTGCTTGGGTTTGCTTTGCGCAATATCATCAAATGTAGCAGTCAAACTAAAAATATGGTCATTTTCTAAGACGCCTAAAATGCGGGATTCCAGGGTTTTCCCGCACGACTAGTGACCACCTGCTGTTGGCCTTACCGGTTGGCGTGGTGCTACCCCCGCTACCCTCTGGACTGGAGACAACTGATTTGCTCACCCCGGGCACCCAACAACCTTCGCGGACCTAACTCCGTGGGCCGCCACTGCTCCGTGGACGTCGCGCGCTAATTTCCAAGGCCAGTGTGTCTAAACGGTCGCGTAACGCACTTCGGTTCATGAACGTAGTCTTACCCCGACCCGATCTTAGCTTCACTCTTGTGTTCATTCTTTAGTTTTTTTATTACTTCTATTTTAGTTATTAATTCTGTTTTCATTGTTCTAAATATAATTCTTGTTAACTTCCTTCTTGTTTCCTTGCTACCTACTATATCTAGATAGGACAACTAGGAACGTTACAGACGTTCCCTTCAAATGAGCAAGTGAACAAATCAGTTTTAGTACAAACGAAAAAAATACTTCCAAAATTAAAGATGATCCTCCTGGCTTAGTTCTTAGTGTGTTTGTCTTATAAGCAGGAGGTCGTGGGATCGATTTCCGGCCGGGCAGATATTTGAATAATGAACTTAAATATCTGCTCTAAGTCTGGGTGTTACTTCTGAATCTTAACTGAATGACAGAATGTTTTTTTTTTTTTGGTCTTTTCTTGTGTGGTTTAAATCTACCAATCCAATACATAGCTTTTCACGAATCATAAATCTTGTCATAAGTTATATTTATTAATTTATTACATACTAGCTTTTACCCGCAACTTCGTTCGCGTTGAAATAAAAAAAGTATCCTATCATCATCAAGTATCATCATATCCATCTTTGTGATATACAGTAAGTCCTTCAAAAAATTTGTCAAGTTCTACAGCCGTTTAGGCGCGAGAACGAGACAACAGATCCAAACACAGGGACAGAGTTACTTTTATTATATAATCTTTTACTTTTTTAATGCTACAAAAGCCATGGTTAAGTTATGTATTAAGTTTACATACGATACATGCAGTTGTACATTAGATAGGAAACTACATGCGTCTTTCTACGATAAGATTATAATTTCAATACTAAACGACAGGTTAGTACGTACGTTTACATAGAAATTGATAAACGTCGATAATAAAGCTTATCTTCCACGAGCGTGCATAGAGAGTGAAATTAAGGAATTTTATTTTGTTTACGGTTTCCAAGGAATTCATTTACAAATTGCAAATAATTTTCATTGTAATCTAGACTAATAATCGAATCAATAGGTTTTAACGAACTTGCCTTCAAGCGGCAAAAAAATCTGCATAATACCTCATCTACGAGTTTAGGCGCCACTATTTTTACCCGACTGCTCAAGGAATGTAATATGTGGGTTTATCCCGTTACTCTGAAAGCGATAGCGAGAGTTGCGCGAGCAGGACCGGGCATAGTACGACTAAGTTGGTCGAAGCGAGATGGCTTGCTCTCGCAATCAGAATCACGAACGGAGGATAAGCCCGATGGTTGCGGGGTATACTGAAGTATTTAGTGTTCCTTTATATTACCTCCTACTGTACCCTGTGTCGTTAGATTTATCTTTGTGCCTTGGTCTACATAGTTTACATTTTGCAGTCGGGTTTTTTATTTTTCTTTTAATAAATACTTGTTTCGATTTACAAGATATCTATAAAATGTCCCGAAAAAGCCGCAAAAACAACTTTGCCACTATTTTTTTCTAGTAGCTGCGGAACCCTAGTATGAGCGCACGACACGCACTCGACAGGTTTTTTTTCTAGTAATCGATCTCATGGTGATCTCATGGTGATGGTCATAATATAATAGATCAAAAAGAAATATTTATCCTGTAGGACGCCCGTCCTACAGGATAAATATAAAGATCCAAGATGGCCGCCCGGCTAGCCAAGATGGCGAATGGGCGGCCGGCTGGCCGCTGGCCGCGGTGGTTTTGCCGCGAAATCAACCGACCAATAACAGCACAAGATTTTAGAATTTAGATGATAGTTTTTTTTTATTAAATAGAGTATTACTCTACTTTGGCATTGATAGGTCGAAGTTTCCCGCGCCACAAAAATTTGTCTACTGCGCAGGTTCATCAGGAGGAAGTATTAAGTTGTGTAAAACTGTACAAATTTCTTGAAAGTCTATGAGGAACGGATGGTATTGTTCCGTTCTTCCACTTGTCCCTGTTGTGAAAAGTAGATGTTGGAATAATGTCACAACGCTCTTGCGCATAGCTTACCGAATGGTAATGTTTGAGGAAGGAGTGCATCCGCTCCACCTCCTCGGAAGTCAGGGTCTTCAGGATGAAGAGCCGGTCGTAGCTCTGGTAGAACTTCGCCCCCGACTTGCCCGACGAATCGTCCGGGATCGGCTGAGATCTACCGACAAACAATCGCAAGGTTTCACTCATATTTTGAACTCTTTGGCAGAGTGTTTACTTTTATAGGCGTGAATCAAGAAGGATAAAACTAAACGGTACACGGTCCCTGTATGGGCCGCGTATATCACTTGAAATGGCTAGAAATTCTTACCGAATTTCGTCATAAGGGACCAAAAGAGTACGTTTTTTAAATAGTAAAGGCCATTAGAAAATTATGCCGGGCTTCTCTTTCTAAAGAATGAACAGAAGACGGAAAGCAACATATGCGTCCCAAAGGTTGTGACAAACACTGGCGCAATGTTTTTTTTTTTATTTCGATATTGTTTGGAACTTTTTAAGTAGTGCGCAAATTTTTATTTATTTTTTATTTTTAATATCGTTAAAAGAACATATTTTAACCAATAAAAAATACAATTTTTTTTGCGTTTATTAATTTATTGACCACGAAATGTAGGAAAACGTATAATACAATAATTTCCTATTTCTCGCTGTAGCGAGCAAGAAGAAGAAATAAATAAATTCATTTAAAGTGATTTCGATAAAGTTGTATCGAGGCGGTTAAAAAAAAATACATACCTATCCTTTATTTTTCAACAATCTTTAAGTACACGCACACCAAATTTGAACATTATTTTTTAAAAAAAAGTAGTGCACCCTGTATAGTAACACTAGAGATGTACTAAATTAAATTAAAATCTGGGGTCTCTTGGGGTGACTTAGTTGATCAGCGTCATCTGCGTCAGAGCTGGGTTCTGCTAGTGACCTATTAAATAGTTCAATGGCACAATGTCTAGAGAACGCTGCACAGCTTAATACTTGACTTTGGTTACTACAAACAGTTGATACGAGTTCTATATAAGTCCTCTTTTCCTCCTAAAAAAAGATCTAGTTTTCGGCTAGAGCAAATAATTCATCACATTTCATAGACCAAAAAAACCTAGACATTAGACCATTTTCCATATCGTTAAAATTATTAATGTAGACCTTACTATACTGACTTTTGTCCGTAAAATTTAATAGATGCACCATATTGCAGCCCACACTGCTAATTTTAGAAGATCGCGCCATTCTTACGCAGAGCGTAAGAAACGCGTGAGGAACGTGATTACTCTAAACGCGCGTTGTTTCAATTTAGTAAGGTTATTATAGTCTTACCAATTTCGGACAGCGTCCATCGGAATGGTAAGATAAGTTATCTTTTATTGTAAATAACTGTGGTTATTTATAATCCATGCAATCCAGTGCAAACATCTTGAATTGGCAGTGATCTTGAATCACTAGCGAATCCTTGGACTCTCTTTACAATATATAATCTTATAGTTAATTATATTATATTTTGCTTGTGATACGATTTCTTTTGTGGTCTTTTATTTAATTTTTTATCTACATTTTTGTTTTTGATTCTTGTACAATTTGTTTTTTTTTTTCATAAATAAAAATTTGTCTATCGTCTATTTCAGCCCTTAAAATTACCAACCATTAAAAAATATATATATAATATATCATTACAGCTATCTCTTACTCTCTTAGGTTTCGCATCTTGTTTCGCACTCTTTGTTACAATCTAGCAAACAGCTGTAACCCAACCAGCAGGACTAGCACGGGCGCCGGGATAAAATTTTGTCCGCCACATTTATCCCGCGAGAACGAAACGGATGTATCCATATTCTAGCTATGTCACGTTGACGCGAAGACAAAACGGGTGTACATAACTATATCGCCGTCCATGCTAGGCATGCAGAATGTAAACAGACTGCAGTAGAGCCGAATTCAAAGCGCGATTTTGAATGTAAAAACTGAAAGTAAAATATCAATGCTTATACTTAGCTTTCATTTATTCCTACACATTAAAATATATCTCGGAATGAATACCTAAACTGATACCGAACAGATGTATTGCCGTATAGCTAATAATTCAAGAATATAAACCGTCATCCTAAAAGTACTTACGGTGATAGCCACCTCGAGACGGCATATCGAATCAACTGAGCGCAGTGAAGTGACTCAAGCTAAATAAACTGGAATGCATCAAAGATTTGAGAATATTTTTGTCATTGCATTATTTCTTTTAAATAAAATTTACTATTGCATTACTTTACAATTACCTCTACAGCCAGTTATAAATTTGTAGAATAAAATACCTACCACAACCACTAATTTAAATCATTTAACATCTAATTTATAGAATTCTTTAATTTTACATTATTGTCAAAGCGTGTATTGAATTAATTCCATTTGTGTATTTTTTTCAATTCTTTTCAATTTCGCTTAGTCTCCAAATGGAGCCCAACGACCGACGATTATAATAATAATGTTTATAGTCTCATAAAAGTTGTACACATAGAAAATAGCTGTTTATAAGTAATAATTTTATTCATAGATAGATAGTTAAGTAGATAGGGGGTGGGGGGACTCATGGGGGAAGACACTGGTTTCTGAAATACAGTGTTATGCTAGTTTGGGAACCAGAGGCTTCGAAACTTTTTATGTACCGCTCTTATGTGTCAAATAAAGAACTTTGATAAAGAACTTTGATTGATAGACTAAACTTAAACATTAGCTTATTAGATAGGTATATAAAGCTATTTATGGAGTGTTAGCACCCGAACAAGATATTCTGTATCTCGGATACTAAAGTCTTCCTGCAGTAGGATTTCTTTTCTATTTTTTTTAAAGCTTATATTACGTTACAATTTTTGACCAATATGGTAGGTACTACAAGTACTACTACGAGTTAGTTAAATTCATAATAAACGTAAAAACTTATAGCATTCGTAATTAGTAAATATTTCCAAGAAATACAAACATGCAAACATTTTATTTCGGGAAATTCTCCATTCGCTATATGAAAATATTTACGTGAGCTTGAATATTAATGCTATAATTATAATAAGTTCGTATAAGCTCGTGTATATGATATGGCTTACCAGTTGTTGATATGGGACAAATAACCGGAATCTACAAATCTAACGTGACATCCGAGCCATGGAAGGACTCAGGTGTATAATTATGCTACTCGCGGTCACCCATCCAAAGACTGGCCGAGTCGTCCGTTGCTTAACATCGATGATCGATGACAATAACACTAAACCCCGAATACTGAAACCTTTATTAACTTTGACAACAGATTAATTCTAATACTGCCTTTGTCTGGCACTAAGCAAATGACAAAGGCAGCAATAGACTTAATCTGTCGTCAAAATTAACAAACGTTTCAGTATTCGGGGGCTAGTCTATTAGATACGATATGAGCGATATAATGATTGAAGTAGGCATACCTATCGATCATCAATAGGCCCCGATAAAAATCAACTTTTTCGCTGCCACCAGGAAAAACTATTGTATTACTGATTATTATTAATACTCAAAGCTATTAAGGATTTAATGTGCAACTAATCTTTCCAGTCACGCTATCGTTAACCATACAATTAGATTTAATGATACGTTTGGTATGATACTTGGAGTGTTTTAGTTAAGTGGGCCACAGCTCAGAAGCTCGTGTAACGTTTTTAAGGCTGCCTGCGTCGCCCATTAGACCGACTCGGCGGGCAAGTCGACTAAAAACAAAGTATTTAAATGTGAGCCCTATTTCGTATGACGTACGGTAAATATTTCAAACGTTGAACATCGAGTCTAAGACGCGTTGACCGCGCGTTAACAAGTGCTCTTTACTTGTAATATGACTGTACTTCGCATGATACATGATCCAAATAAACAAACCCTGGGATGTTTAGCGGCAACTCCAGCTTACGTCACTATCCGCCATTGTCATCTTTGTCTAACGTATTTGAATTATGTATACCGTTCTTACTTATGCAGGCTAAGCAAGACGTAGCCTAGAGGCCGCTGCTGCCCATCCCCTGTGGTTCTGGTCGTAGTTTTGAACATACCCAGCTCCAGAAAAAAATCCCCTAATTTTAACCACAACAAACCTTTTTCTAGTAAGTAAATGGTAAAAGAAGTATGCTTTTTGTGCAATAGATGTGGGCACGCTGATTGAGGGGGTTCAAGAGTTGCGAAGGCGCAAAGTGACGTGTTGAACCTTTTATCGTGTTACGTAGAGCAGAATTTGCTGAGGCAATAAAATGGGGAATGCGTCGAGCTGTAGGAAATTGACGCTGTAGTATTCATTTGAAATTCTGCCCTACAAAAAATGACATTGGATTCATAATCCGATACTTATTTTCGTCTTCGCACAACCACCTCAATCAACAAAAGAGAATCGTCTTCTCCGAAGTATATTTGAATATTCGTCTACTCCATCCCTCATCCCTATTTTCCTTTACTTCTGTAATAGATAATTCTTCAATGGTACATAAAAACAATAACAATCAGTAAAACCATCATGCCTTGGTTTACAACTTCAAAGGCACAAAATCCCCAAAAACCCTTCGTTTTTTGCTTTAATGTGCAATGATTCTCAAAATACTTACCTCCTGTGGAGTGCACAATATAGCAGTGTCTTTACATTGTGCTTGTGTTAGTATAAACAAAACGAAAAAATATAAATTATGTATCTCAACCAATCTTATCCTCAGTACATACACACTGTAACACAACATGTAATGCAACGCGAACATTAACGTCCCGGTAAATCAAGTTGCAATCCATGTCCAGTGCAGTACATGGTTAATTAATGTATCAAATTCTATAAAACACGACACTGAGAGAGTAACTGCATGTCTGTCCGTTTGTTACCTTTGCACACCTAAACTGGTGATCCCAATGTGATACCTATGAATTATTTCTACGACTACATTGCATTTTGTGTTGCAAATTGTCTGTCTGACCTTTAGGTGGAAGCATGTGGGATACACGTGAATGGAGCTTAATGGGGGTCACGGACAATCAAGGAGCGGGTGATTCGCCTGCGCCGTATTAATGTTTCAAATCTGGGAGACCGGGACGAATTGAACCAATTAACACTCTAGAAAAGCTTCTTCTCTCAAGCGGTTAGAACTGGGACATGACTCCGGTTTTGGTGGGGTGTAAACACAAAATAAATAGGTACAGAAGGCCGACTACGTACACCGCGCAACATACGATAACACACTTAGACGCGTAGGTACGACGATCTCGGACCCAGTCGGTCGAACCCAAGGGTCGGAAACCGGTTATAAATTCAAACCGGTACACGGGAGACTTTTCTTTTCGGTTTCGTTCTGTCTTTAGCCCCAATTTACCAGTATACAGAAAATAAAGTTCATAGGTTTTGTTGAATAAGCAGGTTTCGAACGGTTTTTCTGACCTTCGATGCGTAGACGTAATAAATAATAATGAAATACATTATTATCCGGCTCCAACCGAGGGCTTAAAATGACGTACTTAAGATCAGGTTTGCATGATACATTATTTTCAATTGTCAAACAGGTGCTATAAAAATACAGTTAATGTATTGTCGGGTATAAAAAAACTAATGAACACAACAGATACCTACCGCCCGCCGCCCGACTCAGTCAGGTGGCAGAACGTGTCTATTGTCAGCCCTCCCCTACCTTGCCACCGCCGACCGCATGTAAGTATCGCTAGCCTGTCGCAGAAAAAACCAGTGTATAAAGGTTTTCAATAATTCAGACTCTTAACGTTTACACCCCGAACTAAATAATCGAAAAATCCGATTTTAACCGTTGAAAAAGCGGTTAATTTTGAACCGATTCGGACCCTCGGACCATTTGACCAACTTGAACCGAAATCGTCATACATACGTCCTAGTGCGTGCTACTGTTATCGTTTGTCTTATGGAGCAAGTTTTCTGTTCCTATTTATTTTGTGGTGTAATGAATGCCGTGTCAATCAGCACACTATTATACATACTGTTATCGAGAAAAATAAAAAAAAATCGTACAGCTGAGAAAAACTCCGCTGACCTCAGGCGTTTAATCGTCAGGCCGCGCTTGACGAAAGCGCTTGCATCGTGGAAAATGCTGTCTTGGTGGCTTTGTAGGTCCGCGACGCCAGACGGGGCGGTGGCGGAGCGCCGGAGCGAGCTCGGCCGCTTCAGCGACCGCGAGCAGAGGTACTTCTCTGGCTTCCTAAATCTAAGGACGGGGCGGGATGCGAAACCAGTCCGTATTTATATAAGGATAGAATAGAAATAAACATAAATAAATATGGATTATCAAAGATATAGAAATCGGATTATTTTGACAAATTTTAAAATATCACACGTGCCGAAATCAATTAGAAATAAATAATTTCCGTGTGTTTTTTTTTTTTGTACTTACCTTGTGAGTGATTCTTTATAGTCCAAGTCGTCGATTCCGAATCTCTCCCTCAAGTTTCTGAACACTAGAGGGCAGTATTCCTTCACTTTGAAGTGGGATGGCATGTTTTCTCTGAAACAAGAATTTTTTAGGTAGAACCAGGTAGAACAAGATAAAAACACAGTGGCCAGCAAACATCCTGGGGCCCTATTCCTGTGCGCTCGAGATTATCTCGGTCACTCTCACTCCCATTAAATTCTAAATTAGAGAGACAGTGACCGAGATAATCTCGAGCGCACAGGAATAGGGTCCCTGAGCAAAAAACGGTGTAGTGGGAGAAAGTTGGCGAATGTACAAGTACGTTGAAATCACCTAAAAAAATGTATAGGTAAATTTATTACAATACTATTAGTACTCGCGGGATATTTACCACGGAACTCAACAAAAATAATAACCGTGGTAAATATCCCGTGGTATAATTAGTAATGTAGTAAACCACCACGAAAGTCTAAAACAGGTAAATTTATGTATTGAATAACACTGAAAATATTTTATTCCTATTTTGGGCAATGAAGAGGGAAAACTTTAAAAAAAGAGGGGTGTTTTCTTTTTTCTTCTACTTTGTAAATATCTTGGCATAAAAGAGAATGGATATCAGTATGAAATTGCTTTAAAACTATCGGATTGTTATTGGTGCAATTCTTGTGCATTTTGTTAAAATCCCAAATTGTATATAGCTTCAAAATTGTTGGAAATTAAATCCCATTAAAAGGAAACTTGCGGTCTTTTAAAAAATTGAGTTAGCTGGAGATGTAAAAAAAGGCTTTTAGGCGTCGAAAGCGCCGTGGCGCCGACGAGGATATTTCGAGAGAAAGATACATTCGCGCGCAGATGAAAAGAGATGACTTAAGTCATCTCTTTTCAGATAATTGCTAATTACATCTAAGCCAGAAATTCTGTGCCATGTAAACCTAGATATTATTTTTACCTTGCTATTAGTGTAATAATCACTTGAATATATACTAGGGTTCCGAGCGCCAGCGAAAAATGTGTATAAATCAAGGCCTTTTCAAAGATTTTTTTATCATGAAAATGTCATGTAATCAAGTTTTCCTGCCCTGTACTAGATGACAGAACCAAAAAAATACATATCCCACAATAAGATTTTAATTTACATAACTAATGAGACACTAACTAAATAGAAAAATCACATTTTTATCAAAGTAGTCCGTTAACAATGATTCAATGATGATTAGGAAAGTCTTATAGTTTTCGGATTGAAATTAAGTCCAACTGTGTTCCAGAGATTCCAGACTGAGGAACAATGTTTCCAGAGAAGTTACTGACCATAAAGAGACTTAATATCTTATATCTCAGGGTGACCACCAAAGTGCATTGTTTATTTATTGAGATACGCCAACAGTGAACACATTTTACGTTCTTGTAATTTCTATGTGAGTGGGTACATGGAACTGATATGATTGATTATATATTGTCTCACATGGTTCTGAACTGTTTAAGTTCAAAACTCTGTGTGACGCTTGCTATCGGGCGAGGGATTTGCCCGTCTCATCACACAGTAACAAAAAAGAAGCCATACTTATTGAACAGATGGTTGTCAACTTTGAGCTTCGAGTAGGCTCTAAAATCGTCGGGCAGCAGCATGACCGGTATTGTGACATGACTTAGCTCATTTATCTGAAACGGAAAATGTTTTATCAGCTACCAGTAAAATACTAGATCATCATCATCACCATCGTTGGAAGAGGCTTATGCTCGGAGGAGGCTTATGCTCTGCAGTGGGCTTATTTAGCACACTGCTGAGCATAAGCCTCCTCCCTCTTTCGTGAATCTACCCCGTTGTGTGCCAATCTTGTCCAGGTGTTAGCGCAAAATTTTTGGATGTCATCGCACCATCGCTGAATTGGTCTACCGGGACTACGCTTACCATCATGTGGCCACTGTTCCGTCAGAGTCAGTTCCGTTCCCTCTACCATCACCTCATCTAGCCAAGTGTCCTGCTCACCATCACTTGATTTTTATTATACCGCATCTAATATCTTCCACATTAGAATACATAGTAGATAAAAACACAATAGAGAAGAGATTTAGAAAGTATATTTTCATACAATTTCCTGACCTACAAAATTCATAAAGCATCAAAATGGTGCTTTGAATTCGGCTCTGCTGTAGTCTGTTTACAACTCGTAGTAACCTAGCAACCAAGTTTTGCCAAAGAGTGCAAAAGAAGATGTAAAAAGTAAGAGAGTAAAATTTCTTACTTTTTGCATCATAGAGTATATAGTACTATAGTAAAATCTGTCATAAAAGACAGTTTTTATTTTTTTTACAAAAGCACGGGTTGCTGTTACTGCAATCAAGCATTCTTATTAGTCATTTCAAGGTTATGCTTTATCTTTGTTAGCAATGAACCAATGAGAGTAAATTCTTATAAGTGTATTTAAACAGATGTGTGGTGCACTTCTATCATCCCGGGTTTGGAATCTAGGTATGAACTCTGTTATAACAGCCTGAATAATAATCAGGTACAGTGAGTGAGAATAAGCTCATAATCAGTTACAGTGAGTGAATAAGCTCATAATCAGTTACAGTGAGTGAGAATAAGCTCATAATCAGGTACAGTGAGTGAGAATAAGCTCATAGTCTGGTACAGTGAGTGAGAATATGCTCATGGATTTATTGCTTTCAGATTGTTGTTTTGCTACAGCTGTTCAGTTTTATATGGTCTGATGATGTGCGTTGTGATAAAATCGTGATCTATTTATATACAACAGCAAGGTTGATAGATATACGATTTGATATTGTGCCAAAGTTGAAGAGATTTAAAAATGTGTAGTAAAAAAGGGAGGAATTTGGGTGTAAACAAAGTAAAAAGGCGGGTTAGCGTCAAGATGACAACAAACAAGCGGCGGGCAATGACTTAATAGTACAGGAGGAATGCGAATTATCGCCACTAAATAGGATTACGCGCGGCCCCCGCTATGAACATCATATCCTCACAGTACAAAGAACTCACGGTATGATTCACACCCCACATAAACACGGACAGTAATGGTTCATTTGCACGAAACAATTTCACTTTTTGATGCTTCACGCGAATGTGTTTCTTTTTTAATTTACTCAAACCAGTCGTCGGAACGGACATTTTGGATTTGTTTACAACTTTTTCTACAGTCAGTGTGGAACCACTTTATGATTTTTTTTTCAGCACTTTACTCAGCTTAAACCATTTTGCGTAGTTGGAGTATGTAACGAACAACGCGAATAAAAATTATTTGGATTTTATCATGGAATCAACTCCCATCAAGACGTAAACGGCTTTTTGATTGACAATTTGACAGATCAGTGTGACCAGATTAAATTTTACAAAAATACTGAGGAAACTCAAAAAAATACTGAAATATACCGACCTACACAACGCAAATATACCAATAAAAATTCTGATTTTGTTAACATGTTTAATTCAATAATAATCATCAATCATCACAAAAAATTTTAGAATTGTATTTTCACATTATTTTACCCATTTATTTATTACCCATATGTTGGAAGTGGAGCGTGCCCATCGCGCTCAGGCTCAAAGTAATTATGTTTTTGCCTTTCCTCTACCGTATATACCCTACCACTGACCTATTTAAGTATTTTCTGTTAGGAAGATCTTTATTAGCCAGTGCATAAGAACTTAAGAAGGCCTCACAGAGAAACAGTCACACCTACCTATTACTAATAAAAGACAAGGTATAGACTATTCCAGTTTACAGAATTCTAACAAAGACTATGCACAATTTTAAACAGAGAGCATTTATTGATGACTGGTTGAAGATGTTCGATTATGAGGCATTAGAAGACCTCTTAACCAAAGTGGAATAGACATCTCTGAGAACCCTGACTCCTATGAGGACTTGTGTATCGCAGAGATGACACACAAATATACCAACAAAACTCACACTGGTTTTTTTTGTACCTTTTTTTATTTGTGCAGACTTATTATTTTATTTTGTATTAGTTAATTGATTTTATAAATGCCTACGCTTCGTATGCCGCGTATGCTCCGATTCCGACCCATTGGACAACAGTGGCGTATCTTTAGGGGTATTATGACTTATTTTAAAGGGAAAACTTTTTTAGGAGTTGGCAGCCCTGAGCAGCTGCTGAGTCGAAGACAATAGACAAAAAAGAAATGACAAATCGGAAATTCCGACTTCCACTGTAATCAGTGCTGCCATCTCAGTTCTTTTCGGTCTAGATCTAGCCTTTTTACAGTAGAACCCGTTTTATTTGCTGTAGCCCGAAATCTAGCCCTTTTCGGCTCATGATAAAATGATTCACAACAGCAGGAAACAGAATTATAACTGCATTCTGATTGATCGAAAATTGGCAATGGTAATCGTGATTGATTTGATTGATATATATAAATGATGTTTTGTCTCATGTGTAGCGACTCTAACTGACCGATATCTATCTCAAGCCTCTCCCAGATTAGCGTCTATCGCCCCGAATTATCGGGAACGAGGCGATATCCCCCAATCATAGACGCGTACACTCGTCTCTGATTGGCTTCGTTGCGTGAATATTCAGCCTGCAAGTCTGGGACCGGCATCAGAATAATAACTAAAGCCAGGAAATGGGTGTGGTTTTGTTTTAGAAAATATTTCTGGAAACAGAGGCTAATGCAGAATGTAAGTATTTTTACATTCGATACTAGCGACAGCGACTTTCTTAGGCTAACTTTTTATCTCAGTCTACGCTTCTTATAGGTCTTATGATAATGTTAAGATGAATATAAATTTACAATTTAAAAAAAAATAGTCCTCTTTTTGACAACCTAGCAATTCTAGCCCTTTTTAGCTTCGTATATAACCTCTTTTTAAAAACATTGACTGTACTCTTTGAAAGATTGAATTCTTTGATTGATTCCGACCAGTGTTGTTCTCCATACGGCAATTGCCGTATTAAACGGCTTTTAGGCAAACTGCGCTTCAAATATACGTGACCGAATAACCTTCACACTGCTTTGTCACACTGATGTGATGGTTAGGAAGAAAATTTCCTGAGCTTCACATTAGTATTAAGGATAGGAATTCACTTTCCTAATCTTAACACCGTGGCGTAATCTTTTCTCACATTCACACTCATGACTGACCATGACTAACCTTCACACTGCTCTCACTGGTGTGATGGTTAAGAACTAATCTTCATACAGTACCTATCTACTTTTATGTTTCTACAGTATAAAGTGCCAGGAGACCAGAAACACTGAGAAGGTACAAGGTTATAAAATGTGAAAAATGATATAGGTCTGATCCCTTTTTATCACAAAATGCTTACGCTTCACCTCTTCAGTATTTCCGATCTCCTGATACTTTAAACACTGTTTTAGACTTTCGTGGTGGTTTACAAAATTACTATTAGTACTCACGGGATATTTACCACGATTATTATTTTTGTTTAGTTCCCGATATTTCGGCACAGTTGCATGCGCCATGTTCACGGGTAGACTGAAGATGCGGGTGGATGATAAAAAGTTACGAAATTTAGGAGCAGACAAACCGATCTACCTCCTTTCTCAGTCTTTTGCTACGGGTACCACTGGTACTAGAACTCGATTGCAAGTCTCGACAATACATACTCACAGTTTCACTACGCATTGTATTTTGGTCACCTTGTGGACGCGTACCTTTACTTATCAGGCCACCTAACACTAGATTCCATGCACTGGCAAGTTGAAATCCATCACTTCGATTGAAATTTCGGTATTTCGAAATCTCGAAATACTAATAAACTAAACAATACTAATAAAAACTCAACAAAAATAATTTCATTATACTTTGTACTAATTAGTTGATACTCTGTAGGGGCTAGGTAGAACAGAAAGAACATTTTAAAAAACGAATTAATTTAAAGAAGAACGAAAGAGAGAGAGAGAGAGAGAGAAAGAAAAAAAAACAGAGAGCAAGAGAAGAGAGGTGAATGACATGATGACATTCCACTTATTTTCTATATTATACATCGTTTATCCTCAAACAGCCAATGATATCATAACATGGTAAATAGGTTCAAATCGCAACGGTGTTAAGATATATGGCATACTGCAGTACTTCCAAAGCCGTGTAATATTTGTATGAAATATACGGCAATTCACGAAAGAGTTATCAAAAACTGCCATTACAAATTTTTCGTGTAACGTAACGTACCGAGTTCCCGGTGTTCCCCGTTGGATAACGCCCTCTATGTCTATGAATACGGCAAAATTGGAGATGTTGGACTAGTTAGTGGTTTGTGTATAGTTATAGTACATACATACATAGTTTCATTTCACTGGGCTTAGAGAAGGTGTTACGATGAGTGAGCGGTGGTACCGCAGAAAAAATAGAAAATCAAAGGATGATAAGTACTGTCAATACTGAGGAAGATAAGAGAATACATTTTCACTTGGAAATGGTAACACTTCCATTTCCAAGTGAAAATGAGACATAACTTTTAACCACAATGAGGCGTTTTACAAAAAAAAAAAAACCTGGTTATAAAAGTACCCAATAGATGGCGTTAGATGTACCTTGAGTTTTTTCTGTCACTGTCAAGACATGAAAGACAAAAAAATGTACGTGTGCCTTTTTTTTCTCGTGTGTTGTGACATGTGTATTTAGACAATTTCAAGTAACGTAACTATGTATTTGACTTCATTTGAAATATTACAATAGTTGACACTGGCTAAATACACAACGTTTGGAGCCAAAATTTACGATTTAAAAAATAAACATAAAATATTTCGACAGAAATGACAATGACAGGTAAAACGATAGGTCTGTTACGCCATCTAGTAAGTATTTTAGAACTACTTTTTTTTTTTGGAAAACGCCTCATTCAAAATCTATATGGAGACCAGTAAAAAAAACCTAAATATCATAATATTGGATACAAATTAATGAAAAATTAGAACATACGGCAATTTGTTTTTAATTTGTTCCAAAATACGGCAATTTTCAGGTCTTGATACGGCAGCCCCAAAATCGACTTAGAACAACACTGATTCCGACAAATGCGATTTTCCGACTATCCGATTGGAGTAGTTGGAGTGAAGGAAAGAAAAATAAATTTATAAATAAAATCAATACAAAAAAGTTTTCCTGTAGTTATACTGTTATCTCTAATGATGATTCCAAGTCCTTTCGTGTATTGGGCTCAAACTGAAAGTGTAGTTACCCTGCGGGTAGACTTGAAAAATGTAAGCAATCCAGAAGTGAAGATTTTGGAAAATAATGTCAAGTTTTCCGCTGAAGGAACCGGCGCCCGAGGAGTTTGTCAGTATGAATTCAGCCTGGATTTATTTGATTCCGTCAAAGCCGTAAGTAGCCGGTCATTCTACAGCATTCACTCTGCATCTTCTATTTTCATTTCAGACATAGACGGTATTCATTGATCAATCCCTTCTGTTTTGGTCCCGCACATTGTATTTAGCCAATCAAGTTTTGTTATATTTCAAGTATTTAACTGTATTTAGCCAATCAAGTTTTGTTATATTTCAAGTATTTAACCACCAACACAAGTCTCAGTCAGACTAATGGCCTAAGTCAGTCCCACTCCAGTCCAAGTCACGCTTCAGTAAAGTGGTGAATGCTTTACTGGAAACTTAAAGAGAGTCTTGGAAACAACACGAAAAGACTCGATTCATCACTATAGATGATCTGCCTATATCATCACATCTTGTGCATGTCAAAAACCCTTAATCTATTTATATAAAAAAAAACAGCCTTTATTATGAATCAATGCACAGACTAAACCGCTCATGATAGAGACGTGAAATTTGGACCCAAAACTCTTTAAATTGTCTTGATGGACAATAAGAATGGTTTTTTCCGTAATTGCACTTCTAAAGGGGTAAACTGGACCCCCAAATTTTGCATAAAAATAAAAACTTTTTTAATGCTACAACAATGACAATCCATTTATAAACTGAGTACAAGGAATAAAGAAACAAATGTCTAAGGGGTTTTTGAAAATTAACCCATAAATAGGTGAAACGGGGTGTTTAAAATGCGTCTGTGAGCGCAGTCATGCGGGTGAGCTAGTGGATAGTAATTTACCATTATTATACCTCAATACTCTAATCTAAAGACCACATGTTTTGGATAAAGTGGCGACATATTTTTTTCACTCCCACACTCTATCCATATTCTAGCTTTGTCACGTTAACATGAAGACAAAATGGGTGGACATAACTTTTTATAACTTTGTGCCTCGCTAGCTGGCGATAGTGCGCAACAGAGACGAGAGGAAATGTGACTGTGAGCGGCCTACAGCTTAGCTATTTCCCCCGCACCGCACAACCCACCCAACGCGCCTGCGCCACTCAACTCTCGCTAGTACAGCGCCGCACGCAGCTCTGCTCTAGCCATTAAAACATCTCTGCTCCGGTCCAGCTAGTACGAATCTTCGTACAGCTTGATACCATGAGAAGAGATGAATCGAAGAGGTGCTAAGCAAGACCCGAGGCCTTATTTTGTAAGTCTGGTGGCGATGGTAATCATTTGCTATCCTGCTCACTTGCAAGATGCGAGTGGAAAAGCATGCGTTGACCATCGCCACCAGAGTTCCAGAAAAGGCCCCCGCTCCACACATCTTACTCCGCTTCATTGGAGTCTGGTATATGGTAATGTTATCAATAGCTTATCTCCTTATTAAGCCGTTATCACTGTAATCTATGTACAAAGCTGCTCATTGATATGTTGCTACCACTGGAGGCAAGATTACTTAATAGTTTTTCTTTTATATAAAATCAATAATTAAGTTCAGTGCTACAGGTACAGCCAAGTAGGTACAAAGTTTAGAATTTATACACACCTACCTACCTTTTAATTGCTAGTATTTGTTTTCATTTCCCTGTGATTTACTATTTATGATTGAAGTAAACGCCATTCAGTTGAGTCGAAAGCAAACTAAACTCTTTATTAGATAGTGTGGGTACCCTCATTACAACATGCCTAATAATATAGGCAGACCCCCTTAACTACAATATGAATATACCACAATGATCATAGGCTTTAGGGCACCTTTATAGATAATTTAAGCACCTGTCTGGAGTTTCTGGAGCACTGCTCGTGGCTGAATAGTCCAATATGGGATCTACAGCAAAAAACATCTTGATGGGAATCAGGGGAGGCGCTGATATGTTTCCTGTACTGTTATGATCCACATAAATATGCCACATTTTAATACTTAATTATCATGTTTTCACCTTTTTATGTTATCACGTGCCATTTCATTTTGCTGTGTTTTAGTCCTGTCTGATATTCCGAAATAAAACTGCTAAACCAATAATTATAAAAATTTGTTAGGAGTTCATAAAACGTATGCTCATTCTGTCAGAATGCTTTTTATTTTAAAATATTCCCGAAAACTAGAAAATTATGAATAAAACTGCAGGGTTCGAAACGATTATTATCATCGATAATTATCAAGATAAATATAGGATGCTGGCAATTAATAAATTGATAAATATCTTTGATAAAAATAATCTGAAATATTGAATTTACCAATCTTTATTTTTATTTTCTTTAAGGAGTATCATGATTGTCAAATGTGTATAATTATGAAGATAAATATAGGCTGATAATTATCAAGATAAATATAGGTTAATAATTATCTTTGATAAAAATTATCTGCAATATTGAACTTGCCAATATTTTTTTTTTCTTTAAAAAGAGTATCTTGATTGTCAAATATGTGTAATTTATTATTAAACTACTGTCTTCTAATGTAAATATTGATAGATAGTACTAGTTACATAAGGATTGGTAAGTATACACTTCTTTGAATTGCTGGCTTTGGTTTGGTAAGTATATATCACGAGACATACATTTACTTATCTTGATAATTTCGAACCCTGTGAAACTGTGACGTGCAGCTAGTTCAAAATAAAATACATTGGTGTAGCTGTTTCAATTATTTGCCAGGGCAATCCTCATCTCAACCCATTTAACATATAACATTTCTTTTTTTCCAGGAGGCTCCACAGGGCGAGCACGTCAACACTGTGCGTGTGCATGAAAACAGAATAGACATCACAATACAAAAGAAGGCGACTGCTTGGTGGCCCAGACTCACGGCTCAGCCACAGAAGCCTGCTTGGCTCAAGGTCAGGTTCACAAGATAATTTCACAGTTCACGGAACGATGCTACCTACCCGAAACAAGCACACTATTCTCATAATTATAAACAATTTTTATATAGGACCAACCCTGAAATCGCTAAAAACAGCTATTAATTTACTAGAAAATAGAGAGTAGGGCAAGTTCGCTGAGCTTCATGAGTTTCATGACCTTATCCCACAAGAATAATTGTGTATGGGTTCGTGAAAGTGTTGTGTACCTTCGACTTTTTATTTATTTGTTTATGATAATGAATGACGAGACATCGGTCACCTAATGTTAAGCGTAACTCGTGCCCAGAACAGCCAGTGCGACCCAGAATGTTAAACTTCAACATTTCAAAACTGTGACAAATTAGATGTTACATATCTTTATGTCCAGTAACGACCCTGGAAACGTTGCCCTTCAATCCGAAACACAGTTTGCACACTACTTCTTGACGGTTGAATAACTGGCAACGGGATGGTACTTACACAGGCGGACTTATAATTACATAAAATATTATTATTATACTATAAATATGTATATGTAGCGGAAATTATACAGAACAAACAACAGCAAGGATCAAACCACAGATCACACCCTAGATTCTGCATTCAGGACGCTCGAAGCGCACCACGCATCATAAACACACTTATAAGAAATTACTCTGATTGGTTGATTGTTAGGCGCAAGTAGGCGTAACCTTGAGATAGCCAATGGTCGCACTCCTCGCGACCCGCGCCTTCCTCACACTTTGGTGACTTTTTGTAGGAACAACGAATAGCGTAATGCGGTATCTAGTGTGATCTGTGGATCAAACAAACATACAAGCTTTCGCAATTCTAATACGTGATTGGTTTTCTCAGATTAACTTTGACCTTTGGAAATCTGAAGACGGCCAGGACAGCGAGGAAGAGAAGCGCGACGTGATGAGAGACTACCCTGGGATGTACGACAGACTGCACAAAGAAGAGATGGGTTACAGGAAAGGTATTAATAATTGAACACTTATAAATTTATGACCTTTGCCTTAGGTTGTCACCACAGTGGCCCACCTCTGCAGTCGCGTGACACTTGTATCATATTAAGAGGTTCCTAAAATTTATTTATACCGCACTACATTAAAAACTCATAATTTCACCCCTTCCCACCCCCCTGCTCCTTTGTACCCCCCTGCGCAGTCGCACGCCCCCTGCTCCTTTGTACGCCCCCTGCTCAGTCGTACGCCCCTGCTCAGTCGTACGTCTCCTGCTTCTTCGTACGCCCCCTGCTCAGTCGTACGTCCCCTGCTCCTTCGTACGCCTCCTGCTCAATTGTACGTCCCCTGCTCTTTCGTACGCCCCCTGCTCAGTCGTACGTCCCCTGCTCCTTCGTACGTCCCCTGCTCCTTCGTACGCTCAATTGTACATCCCCTGCTCATTCGTACGCCCCCTGCTCAGTCGTACGTCTCCTGCTCACTCGGTAAGTAAGCGCGATTAATTCGTCCCGCTCACGGCGCGATAAAAAGTTTTTTTATTCTGTGTGATCACACTTGATCACGCATCGGTTCTGTTTTTTTTTCGCCTGTATCAATCAACCGCCGTTCTATTTCCATCTCAAAAAAAGCTATGGTCGAATTTGACGTGTTCTTATTGCAGAAGACTTCAAGAAGGTTTACCTGATTCTGTACAACCTGTTCCAATTCATCGGCTACATGTACATCCTGACTGTGATGGCGGTCCGCTACACGAAGCTGGAATACGACTCCGTGGCTGATACCTACGAACACGTCGGCTCGGCCATGAAGTTCCTGCAACTGATGCAGTATTTAGAAGTCATGCATCCTATGTTTGGATATACAAAGGTAAATACACAATACAATACAAATAGCGGTGACTTCGCAATGAGTCATTATCAATGGAACAATGGATAATAAATAATAATAAATATTGGTGGACGTTTTTGACACAGCGCCATCTAGCCCCAAACTAAGCAAGCTTGTACTATGGGAACCAGATAACTGATAGAATACATAATTTTTTATTTTTTGTAAATATTTACATAGAATACATAGAAACACCCAGACAAAGAACAAACATCCATGTTTATCACACAAATGTTTGTCCCGGGTGGGAATCGAACCCGCAACTTATAGATCAGAAGGCGGAAATCCACCCACTGAGCCACAAGGCTAGTCAAAGGCGTTAGAACTAGTGAGAACATTCCCACATGTGACTCGTTGGGAAGTTTTTCCTATCGATCCTATCCAATGTCGCATGCGCCAAAAATATACATAACTGCGCCCCGCGGTTTCACCCGCTATTCTACCGAAACCGAATATTTTTCCGGGATAATAAGTAGCCTAGGTGTCAATCCAGGGTGTAAGCTACCTCCATACCTAATTTCATTCGGCCGTTACAGAGTTGAACGGGAACAAACACACTGACCCCCGAATACTGAAACGCTTTTTAACTTTGACAACAGATGAAGTCTATTGCTGTCTTTGTCATTTGCTTAGTGCGAGACAAAGGCAGTATTAGAATCAATCTGTTATTTATTTATTTATTATTAAATGCCTGTCACACTTACAGCAACGCCAAGGCGTATGACGAGCCAGCAAAATTCCAGTCAAACTAAATTGATTAAAATTATTACAAAATCAAAATTCTTCATAATATAATAATACATTTTACACGTCAAATATAATAAAATTGGTCCAAAATATTAATTAATTGAAAATTATAACAAAAAAATAAATGTCAACTTAGAAATCTAATACACACATTCACAAACATACATAGTTTAATTAAAAACACGTTATCTCCGGTTGTTGAGCGATCAGGGCGTTGAGCAGAGAGATGAGAGATGGCCAGTGGGCTCATCCCGTAACTCTGAAAGCGATAGCGAGAGTTGCGCGAGTGGGACCGCGCATAGTGCGACTAAGTTGGTACGAGCGAGATGGCATGCTCTCGCAATCAGAATCACGAACGTTTCAAAATTAGAGTATAACCCCGCTGGTTGTCAAAGTTAACAAACCTTTCAGTTAACGCGCGCGACGCGCCGCAGCCCGCAGTGCAAGGCAAGACGAGGCCGCGCGCGTGTCTCGCTGAGCATTCCTTGATAAAGGTCACCGAATGTGATCGAAACTATAGTCGGAATAACCGACTCAATTTAACGTCAGTATTCCCGTTTTATTAAAACAAAATGTATCGAAACCACGTCAGTTTTCATAGTAAAACCTTTCAGTATTCGGGGGTCACACACAAATTTTCGCTTTTAAAATATTGTGTTGTTTAATATTGTAGGTATAATGTTCGTTTCCAGGGTTCGCCGCTAGTCCCGTTCCTGCAGGTGAGCGGGCGCGCGTTCGTCCTGTTCGTGATGATCGAGGCCGAGCCGCGCATGCAGACGAAGCCCGTCGTGTTCTACCTGTTCGTCATGTGGACCATGATCGAAGTTGTCAGGTAAGGTAACCGTGTCCCTCCCTGCTCCCCGGGGGTCGTTTTTCTACTCGCCAGGGGCCGGATCGCTACTTGCCGTGAGTCAGGTCCCTACTCACCAGGAGTCAGTTTCCTACTTGCCTTGGTTCGGCTCCCAAGCATTGAGTCAATTTCCTACTCGCTAGGGGTCGGATCCCTACTCGCCTTGGGTCGCCTCCCTACTTGCCAGGAGTCGGTTTCCTACTCGCCAGGGGTCGGATCCCTACTAGCCAGGGGTTAGTTCCTACAAAGAACAATGGCCTCATGATGGGTATGGGCAGTTATCTATTGGGTATAATCTGTGTTCTGGACCCAACTATTTAGGCTTTGTGTGTCAGTCAGTACAGTTTTATCTAGAAAAAAGTTGCAGAACATGTTATTTTAAAGTTAAATAGGCACTAAAGCTTATCAATATCAGTATCACGATTGTTCTAAATTACAGGTACCCATTCTACATCTCCCAGCTTTACAAAAAGGAGGTCTACATCTTAACCTGGCTCCGCTACACGATGTGGATCCCGCTCTACCCATTCGGCATCGTCTGCGAGGCGATTGTGATCTTACGTAACATACCGTACTTTGAAGAAACGCAGAGGTTCACCGTCTCTCTACCCAACGAATGGAACTTTGCATTCCATTTACCATCTTTCCTTAGAGTATATTTACTTTTGCTCACTTTCCCAGGAATGTACTTTGTTATGTCGCACATGCATAGACTAAGGACCGTTAAGTTAAAACCAAAGGTTGTTATTAAAAAGGCTAATTAGGGTTGGATCGTTTAAGTTTTTTACAAAGATAATTGGTGTATTTTGTATCGCTCCATAGTAATACTTTCAAGTCGCAAAAACTGAACTAAACTACTGTTCAAATATTACAAAATTTCCAAATATTTTTTTTTGTGACAGGTGTCAAAGTCATCATCATGTCAATGTCACAAGCCCATGATGGCGACAGGTTGTAACATGAACATCGAGATAAACTAAAACCAACCTTACAATGGAGTAATAAGGGAGTTAATTTTTTAGTTACTTTTACAGATAACAAGGTCTCGTGAGTTATTGTTAATTATAGATGTCAAGTGAATTTCATCGGATGAACCTGTTCGATGACGTGACGCTGGCTTAAGTGCCCAAGCAAAACAATAATAAAAAAAAATGGTTTCGGAACTGGGTTTGAGCGGGTGCACTAATTATGATACGTAATCAAGTACATTAAGAGGAAACATATTTTTATCGCCGAAATAAAAGAGGTCACGGGTTTTTTTTTACAATTAGGGCAGGGATTACGACTTTATGGAAAGTTTTGGAATATTAATTAACGAAATAGTTCACTGAACTGATATGATTGAATGAACTAAATATTTTTTACCACATCGCTATTTTTATTTAATGTAAAAGTGGCAGCTCCTGTAATGTCATTTTAATCAGTCTGATTAAAAATCCTACTACAGAGTAAAATTCCACGATGTGTTTTGGAACCGGCTTCGAATGAATTTCACCCTTTACCGAGGGATTTGTGCCCGTTTTGGAACGTAGCCTAGTTTTTGCGACGTGTTGACGTTTCGCTCTGCAGCGTTTTGTATTTATTGTTAGTACGGCTTAAAATGCGCACATATGTAGTTACCATTAGCACTGTCAGCGTGCAAAAAGTTGGTTTAAGATGCGCATTTATAGGCTCCTGTCAGCTACATGACGTCATGAGTGATGTCATTTTAGCGTCCTCAAGGTGCTGACAAAAATGAGGTAGAACACGGGGTGCGCTAATGCCAAATTCAAAATGACATCTGTGAAATCCGTCATTCTGTGTTTTTTTTTATCGAAAAAAATAGATTTAATGCTGGCCAGTTCTCTGTGAAAACAGAAATTAAACTGTGGCCATCAAAAAGGGGCACTGAGACAGATAACCTGAAAAATTTAACTATCTGACATAAGCACGATAATGAACGGTTTAATTTGTCGGCGCACTATTTGCGTACTAGCAATCGATATCAGTGTTTGTGGTTATTGCACTGTGAGCGCATTTTAAAGCGTAGCCTATGAGTAGACGGCCCGTGCAGATGTCAGATTTTAGTCCAAGGCCTGTACCGTGACGTGCTTATTTCGATGACCGCTTGTATAGGTTCAGTAGCCGATGCCGCGCAATAACGTTCACTGTCGCGCAGCATTGGCTGAACCTAACAATCACCGCAAAATTGACATCAGGTTAAGGGCCAGGAGTCAGAGAAGAAAATCGTGATTAACTGATAGAGATAGGTCTCCAAAATCTGCCGTCTGCGCAAGCTCTTATCGGCCATCGCACACGAGACTGCGTTTTCGACTATTAAAGCGATCAAAAACACATATATCAAATATCACATATAATAGTCATAATTGAATAAGCCACGAAGCTATACGCTTAGAGGATTCAATAGGTAAAGTTGGGCTGTATAATTGTTTTTTTTTTTTCTAACTGGATGACAAGAAGAGAGTCGCTCGCCTGATGATAAGCGTCACGCTTGCCCATTGTAGGTCAGTGCCACCAAGAATAAACCCTGCGCGGCAATGTACTGCGCTCGTCACCCTGAGATATTATTTCTTTGTGTCCCGTAATTTCGCTGGAAACAATGCCCTTTAATCCGGAACACAGTTAATGTTTGCACGCTACTGCTTGGCGGTTGAATAACTGACAAAGGTTTGGTAACTTCCCCAGACTCTACAAGAGTACAATAATACTATGTCTAATGTCTAATCATAATTAGACTTTTGTTTTTTGTATGTCAATTATATTTCAATAGTAAGGCAATAATAATATTTGGGATGGGAAAAAAATATTTTCATTTTATTATAATTTTAGAATTTGGCGAAGAAAAAAAACTCGAAAATCGTTGTTTTCCTTCTCCTTCGCCAAAATAAAAAACAATTACATGAAAATTGCTATAAAACATTGGCAATTTAATTCTAAAGATATTACATTTTCTTTTTTTTTTCCTGTAATTTTTGTAATTAAAAAGTTCGAACGCGTTATCGAGAGCCAAGGGAGCCGGGCCTCAATGGTGGTTGAAAGCAATGGTTGCCATCTCAATTTGAATTATTTTAATGGGAGCATGTTTATGTTATTATTTTCACAATTTAAGAGCGGACTATTTTACAACCTACACTGCACTCAAGAAGATCAATCCAATTTTGTAGAGCTCGAAGCGCGTTCTTCGGAGTTGGTGAGATTATATAACCCTACCAAATTAAAAAACCGCGGGTTCGAGCTCCGCGTGAGAACGGCGCGACTTTCTACATTCGGCAGAGTAGGCAGCAAAATGGTCCGCTCTTAAAATTAATTTAAACCCTAGATTATGTTTACAATTTTATACATTGGTGAAAGTAATAAAAGTTTTGTTTATAAAAATTGTGTTATTTGAATATTATCTTCTATGTATCCATCTCTACAATACACATAGTATAAAATAAAGTCGCTTTCCGCGTCTGTCTGTATATCTGCCAGCTCCTCGCAACGGATTTAACCATCAATTAGATAATTTTTCTAAAAAATAACCGTGCAAAAACCGGGTGGGTCGCTTGTAACAAATAAAAACAAATATTGTGAATGTAAATTCTGTAATTACTATAAAACTACAACATAATTTTAGCTAAATACTTAAATAAAATCACCATCATCATCATCATCATGTTGTTTGTTGGATAATAATCAATTAAAAAACGCTATTTCCCGTTGCATTCATAATAACAGAGACTGTTCTAATTATCTGAGATATTTCTAAATCCAAGTTTGTCTCTGCGTCCTTTATCAAATCATGATTGGCTATAACACAAATCTTGTCTGATGGTGCTTTAGCGGTAGCTTTCTGAGACATGATATTTTCGATATCCCCATTTAACTATTACATTTACCCTGCACGCAGATTACGTCCTTTAGATCCAGCACTCAAGACAATTGAAGCAAACCACGCACTTGCCCACAATACACCAATACTAATCTACTTTCATTAGTACATGTGGCTACGCGCAACCTTGAACGCTGAGTCCCAGTCTCCACAACGCGCGCTTTCCTCAAACTGGTGCATATTTGTCGGAACCACAGAATTAACAGTAACAGAAAGCTCACTCCAGGCACTTGCTATGTCACCGTAAAGAAAATTTTAGCATGCACAGCGCTAAAATTTCAAAATAAGAGCACTAAACGCGTGATAACCAGAATGATAGCTCTATCACTTTTGCACTTGTTAGGTTAGACGTAACAACGTCCCTTACTAAGGGTTTCAAGGCTAAACGCCTCACGCTCGCAATGAGATAGGCCTGTCGGAACAAATATCTCACTATGCAGTATCTAAAGCATCAATGGGTAATCTATGAACATTGATTAGTTTAGTCATCCTCTATGACTAGAGTGACATGCAGACTAGAGACATGCATTCAGTTATTCAAAACGCATATCATAAGTAATTTATTTGTCTGAATCGGAAAGCACCTAGTTACTGCATGCTGACTGCGAACTACAAACACATTAAAGACAGACATAGTCATTATATTTGTTTTCATACAAACTATGCACGATTTGGATCGCCAGTCCTTTGGCCAACACATACTTTAACAGTACATGGATACTTGTATTCTCATTCTCACTTGTGATAAGTCCCCAGAGAGAAACAAGCCTTTAGAAATACCCAGCGTAGTGCGTTTAAGAACGGAACTTTATGTAAGTGCGTTGGTACCACGCCTTGGGGTCGGTGTGGGCATAGAACTCGTGGAAGATTGGCTCGACAAGCTTGTCTGTGGGTACCAGCTTGTACACACGCTCGCCGTAGTAAGTGCCCACCTGGAAAATGTTAATTAATGTGATCATTCATTTGAAACAACTTTTTTAGACATTTCATGTTAGGTCCCACAGTAAAGCTTGTTCATTATGATGTGTACAATAAAAATAGCCTTTATTGACTGATTTGCAGTTACATTTAGTTTTAAAAGTTAGTATACAATTTTATAACAATTTAAAGCAAAAAAAATAATATATATTGACACCAGCCTCCTATCAGATTGTTTATCATGGACAATAGTTCTTTTTTTTATATGTTACTTGGTGACGAGACGAGCAAGTCGCTCACCTGATGTTAAGCGTCACGCTTGCCCATAGTTCAGTGCCACCAAGAATTTTGAAATTAAACAGTTCAAAACTATGCGTGGCAATGCACTGCGCTCGTCACATTAAGATGTTAGACGTTAAATCTCTGTATGCCCAGTAATTACACTGGGAACATTGCCCTTCAATCCGGACGAGTACAATGACTTCTAAAACATGCCCGTCATTAACCAACCCAGGATATTTAGATTATTTTTTACAATAATTTTGTAACATCCACAGTTTTAAATTTATTTATTTATTTATAGGCGAGCAGCACAGGCTGATGTGCCTATATCACACAGCATTGTAACTTAATAACTGTCTGTCAAAATTATATTCTCCTTAATTATTCAACTGTCTAGATTGTTTTTAAATGTTTGTAATGTAATGTTGTTCTAAATGTCCTAGTTAAATATTGATGAAATTACCTTCCAGCCGGGCACATCACGCATTAGCTCAGCCTCAGCTTCCCTGTTCCTTCTAATTTGTTTCAGGAACTCACGGTCGCGCTCCGCGAGCAGCATTGGATAAATGGCCATCTTGGCCGAGCGCATCTCGATTTCATCTCGAAGGATTTGTTTGTAGGTTAGGTAGTACAGATATATGGCTCCAGCTGTCATACCAAGGTACCCAGCGAACATAGTATACCCTGGAAGGATAGATGTGGTGTTGATGATAAAGCTATGTTGGTACAGTTTTAGTGATAAGATTCAGGACTGTACTAACAACAGATAATGAGCGGTCACTCTATGAAGTTTCAATAAAATAAGAATGGTGACTGATGCTCAGAACCTGGTCTAACAATACAATAGAGCTTGGAGCACTTGTCTCGTTCGCATAATTAATCTAGTTTCACTATACCCTTGTCATCTGTTGTGTGCTGAGCCCATGTTTTGTTTTGTGTAATAGGACGTAACGTATCTTCTTTTTGAAATTATATTGCTGTTAAATAGGTGTTACTAGTTTGGTTATAATTTGAACTTGGTAACAAAAAAGACATAGTCACCAGGAGAATTAAAGTGCTGTAGTATTTCTAGACATCAATTGCAAAAAATGTATTAAATAGACTCATAACACTACGTTGCTAAATTTGTTTTTTGGGTGTATGGACCCAAAAAACTAAAGAATATGTAAACAACCCTAACCTATAAACAACAGTTACATAATATTTTCTAGGTCACAGTTATTGAAAGTGATGTTTTACATACCGCTGAAAAATTGTTTAGCGGGTATCCTTTTGTAAGGAATTGGCCTGTAGCCCCCCGGAGGGGGCAAATCTTGTTTTGGAGTAATGCAAGCCTCAGCCATTTTCGATGACTGACTGACACTGACAGACAGACAAGTTCAGACAACAAGGCAGGGCAGGAATCAGAACCTCAGAAAATTATTGTCCATGGAAATTAAAAATACATGTGTAAAATTATACTACGTTTGTTTATATCGTTTATCCGAGGTGATCAATGGACAAATACTAATATATTTTTATCCTATATTATGGCTCCACACATAGAGTATTTAACTAGTGTCATGTAAGTCATGTTTTGTTATTTTCAGGTAAACAGGAAATACTAATATTTCACAACAAGTCTCAGTCATACTTAGTCTATGTCAACAATTTCAGTCACTGTCCAGTCTAAGTCATGCTTTAGTAAAGTGGTGGATGCTTTACTGGAAGCTTCTACGGAGGTTTGAAAACAACACGGAAAGTCATGTTTCACGACATACGCTAGTATACATTCTTATCTATGATTATACTATTCACCAACAACGTGCGTCCACGATCATTTTCTCACATTATCACTCGAAATAACACAAGATTTGGAAAATAATACGACGACGCGACATGAATTCCACACGTTCCCCCGCCAAAACTCCACTAATATTTTATTCTTTGCCAGTCACCGAAAAATACATAAAATTACCATGTAGCGGTACTTGTTCTTACGTAGTATTTATATTCTCTTTGGTAGCGTTATCTATTTTTTTCCTCCAAGTAGCGTTATATTCAATATTCTCTTTGATCATCACCATCTAGTATACATTCATCTATGATCACCATATCTGACCTTATCACCTTGACAACCGAGCCAATATCCTGAATTACTAATTCTTACGTAGTATTTATATTGATTTATATTCTCTTTGTTACTAATTATCTAAATCATAGATAAAAATTTATACTAATCTAAATCATAACTATAAATTTTTCGAACACTTGATTTTTCGACAAACATGACTGATGCTGAAGTTCAGGCAGATATCCCAGAACCTGAAGATGATGAGTTGCGAGACCCAAAGGACTTGAAACTTAGAGCATACGAGCGCATCAAACTGTACCCGAAAGCTCCGATAGAACCTTCTGCGTATGGCAAACATAAAAGCTATAGCCGTCCATGGATCCTGCAGGATGGTAGATTGGCCCCAGAAAGCGGCAGCGAGATGCGCGCTCGCTACAAAATTCCTAAAAAGCCGCCATTCACTACAGGTGCGTTATGCTATTTGCTTTTCGAAGGCGCTTCGACATCAAAGTACTATTCAGGTCATGCCCGGAATTCAGTGCCCGCTGTATATTTCGCACTTAGGACGATCGAATCGCACCACGTATCGTCAAAATACACATAAAAATTCACTCTCATTGGATCATTGTCAGGCGCTACTAGGCATAAACTTCAGAGAGCCCCACAAGTCTGTGGCACAGAATCACGTACCTAAACCTACCTCAATACACGTACGTAAACATTAGCAGCACGACTCTGCCTAGTCTGCCTCGCGAAGCCGCGCGGTCAATATAGGAACGCGGCTTTACACGTCGTCCAACTTATCTGAAGAGTTGAGTGAAGCCACTATTGTATTTCCTGAACAAAAGCGACGGCCACCCGTGAAACAATTTGTTTCTATATGATGGTCTGAGATGGTCGCAAGCTGCACACTTTTTTTAGGTATCCGCAAAAGGATGCTGACTGACTTCTTCTGGGAGCAGATGCTGGATGAAGTGGTCGAGGAGCTGGCGACGTCGCAGCCCGTTGTCGAGTACTGCACCGAAATGGAAGCCAACTATGTTAGAGAGAATTTTACTCCGCGCGACTTATCCGTCACTGCTGATAAGAATGTAAGCAATGACTACCTATGCACTTACTATGAACCAAAATTTTATCTATGCACGCTAACCATGTAATATATTGTGTTCATTTTCATAAAACACCATCATCTTTTTCAGGGGTTGATTTTCAAAAAAACCTGTGACATGCCTTTCTTTATTATTTTATGCTCTGTACACAAACCGAGTTTCCCTTCCCATCCGTTCTCATTGTCACCTAGAGCAGGGGTCTCCAAACTACGGCCCGCGGGCCAAATCCGGCCCGCCACTGCCTTCAATCCTGCCCGCGACAGCTTAAGACTAGTGTCATCAATCTAGCCCACGACAGCCAATGTTTTACTTTGTTACTATTGCTGTGATAAGTTGAATGGAAGAGAATGAAAACACAGAATGATAATTACTCGATTTTATTTACTTGCAAGGTATAACTTTACTAATTTAATTAGAAATTAAAGAAGCGGAAAAATTAAAATTGTTATGGCCCTTGCAACATACCGAAAAAAATATTATGGCCCCAAGGCTTCAAAGTTTGGAGACCCCTGACCTAGAGCATTTGAAGAATATTGGGTCCGAATTTCACGACTCTATCATAAGCGGTATTGGTCGTTGTGCGTTGATCCAAGAAAAGGGAAAAAAAAAAAATTATTATATAGATCTGCATTTAGACTTATTTGTGTTTTCTTCATAGGTATTTTTATTTCAGTTGCACCTGAAATATCCCCTCTACGGAACCGGTTCGAGCGCCATTACCTTTTATAGCGAGACCATAAAGAAACAGGGCCCAGTAAGTCTGGAATCATATTTCATATAATAGCATAGTTGGCGCGAAGACAAAACGGGTGGACAAAACTAGCCAGGCGCGCGTGCTCGGCCTGCTGGTGGATGGTTTGGGTGGTCCGTTAGCAATAAACGCAGCGAGCGCCTAATATGAGACTGAAACCCCGGTTTCTCGTACGTGTTGTTTTAAGTTGACTGCCCCGGTGGCTCAGTTGGTAGTGAACCTACCTTCTGTGTTTGGGGGCGTGGGTTCGATTCCCATCTAGGACAAACATTTATGTAATGAATATTTGTGTTTGTTCTATGTCTGGGTGTTACTATCTATATAAGTATGTATTTAAAAATATCTATGTACGTATATCAGTCTCTGGCAGCCATATTGCTTTGCTTAGTTTGGGGTCAGATGACCGTGTGTGCAAAAATGTCCCAGATATTTATTAAGTTGACACGAGTTTAAAAAAACGTAGAGGAACCAGGGTTCAAGCGTTAGTTTGTTTTATCTCAAAAATTCTCATGTAATTTTCAGGGAGAAATATTGGAGAAGTTCCGACGATGCCAACATTTCACGAGGCCGATGGAAGAACGGCTGGATGACGGCTGGGTCTTGTAGCTTTGTTCGCTTTCAGGTTTTAAATAAACGTGTGTTTACTTACTGGGGCATTTTATTTTTAAGTTATGTATGTATTTACCTCAAAATTTTCATTTTTATATTAAACCAGTAAAAGATATTCTCCACGCTAAGCCCATCAGGTCTAACCCGGTACAACCAGATTCAATCCAGAGGTTGCATCTGGTTGCTCTAAATACTACATATAATAAAACGTACTCATGCAGATTGCGCATACCCGCGAAACTGTTCGGGGATGTGCGCGGTCTGCAGGATTATGAACGATTTCGTATTATCTATACAGGGTTGTAAGAAAAGGGTACGCTAAGATGAAAGAGGCTCATAGAACTCATGTTTGTGAATCAATTTTAGTATGGGACCAACACTGAAATCGAGAAAGAAAAAATGTCAATGACACTCGACAAAATGTATGGTGTGTAATGTGTAGCTGATATATTTTTCTCGATTTCAGGTTTGGTCCCATCGTAAAAGATGTTTATAATTTTTTTTTTGTTTTAATAAAACGGGAATACTCACGTTAAATTGAGTCGGTTATTCCGACTATAGTTTCGATCACATTCGGTGACCTTTATCAAGGAATGCTCAGCGAGACACACGCGCGACCTCGTCTTGCCTTGCATATGTGATCGAAACTATAGTCGGAATAACCGACTCAATTTAACGTGAGTATTCCCGTTTTATTAAAACAAAATGTATCAAAACCACGTCAGTTTTCATAGTAAGATGTTTATAATGATGAATACTACGAGCCCTTTTCGGCCCTTTCGTTAAAACCATGTATAAATAAAAATGAACCCCTATTTTTCCTGGTTACGCTATAACTTGATAGAGGCTGGACCGATTGTGATGATATCTTTTTTGTTGTGTTCATAATTGTGAGGACAAGGTTCTTATGAAGAGTTTAGCGAGACCGGAGGCCGAGCTTTGGGGCATCAGTTAGTATTTGTTGTATAAAATTATATTATATTCGTCTTTTCAGTTGGTTTTTCTGTGTACACAAGTTTGAATTACGATCTAGAACTGTTCTTAACTAAGATATCTTGCTTTGTATAGATTGCAGTTTGTGTTGCGTGTAATAAAAAAAAAAAACATTTTTTTAAATCAGTTTAACGATGAGTTCAAGTGTAGTGTTTGGCGCAAGCTCCTGGTATAAAATGATAAATTATGAAAAAAATGCGAACACTTACTAACATTATTAGAAAAAGACATTTCGATTTCTGTAGATAGTACAGATAGTATTTACTGAGGAAGTAAATCTCTAGTCTCTAGTTATCCTTTTGAAACGCCTTTGTAGGCAGCCTCTTAAAGCTATAGCTGCCAAAAGTAGAAATGAAATGGTGAAATATAGTCAAAACAGCAAATCATCATCGTCTTCCGTGTTGAAGCACACGGGGTGCAGCTGCGCGTCTCCCGCGTGTGCTCGCGAGCGCCCGGGGTAGTACGTGTTGATAATGCTGGTCATTACTTCCGGGCAGCGGCAGTACGGCAGCTCCAGCTCTTGGAGAATTGACTCTTCTGAAAATATTGCTGCTTTTGTAATTACAATGATCTGAGGTAAAAACAAAGATAATAACTAACATCAATTACCAATCAAACTCTCCTTTCACGGCACCGGGCGCTGGACGTTGGGTGGCTCAAAAATCATTTATGCAATCTGGGGCGCTAGTCTCGACTTTTCGCTACAGCACTTGAATTTTGCGTCATAGCGACCGACTTCGATCGCTATGACGCAAAATTCGAAAACGAACACTAATTTTACAGAAAAAACGCAAAAATAGCGTTGAATTTTGCGTCATAGCGACCGAATTCGGTCGCAAAGTGCATAGCGAAAAGTCGAGACTAGCGGCCCTGGCCCGCAAAGCCAGCCTATCACAGACGGTCTAATTGACGCGAGTATGCTATTTGACGATTAATATTTTCGTGAAGGGATATGTACGAGCCGTCAACCGGACAAACGCGAGGCATAGAATAAATGATAGTATATAGAAGTACAGATGAATTTATTTCGATATGACAATTAGAGGATCTCGCTACATCAAATTAAGGATAATTTTAGCATGGATAACTACCTGCGATAAAAACTGACAGGTGAAAACGCGCGCGAGGTGAGCGTGCGATCACAGATCACCCGCTATTCTACAGAAACCGAATATTTTTCCGGAGTAAAAAGTAGCCTTTATTAATCCAGAGTAAAATCTACCTTTCATCCAAAACCGTTTCTTCGTTACAGAGTTGAACGGGAACAAACACACTTATTTACATACCTACTTACTACACACTTACGCACAAACATCACGGGCATTAATATTAGTGTGATAGGAATAGGTGTATTATTAGCCATATCACAAAATCGAAGGCAAACGTTGCGCTGAAAGATCAGCATTGCCTTGGGAGAGCTACATGGCACGAGACTGGAAGTTCGCTGAGATGAAGGAGAAATCTCCGGTAGAGACGACAGCTCCACGCGCGCCGGCGCATCGCAAACTAATCATGATGTTGAAAGATGATTCAAAAATACGTAACCATCTCCGCCATTGTTCCCGTCCTGTGAATGGTGCAGCATGGCCAATCGTTGTCTCCTTACTTTCTTGGCTTTCACCATTTTCAAGCGGTGAAAGTCCTCTCTCTCCTGCAAAGAGATTTTATATTGTCCATTCCATGTGTATACGAATCTACTATCCAGCTGTATGCCACTCCTGTACTACTGTATGCCAACTTATGCTGAGCTGGGGCCGGTTTCGTGACAAATATATAGGTGCACTTCCTGTCTATTACGTGTATATTTAATTTATTATTATGTTTCTTTTGTGTAACAAAAAATACATTTTTTGTTACGAAATAAATATTTCTGTATTTCTGTACTATGGGTACTTATTATGCTAAATCAATTTACCCTTTCATCTATTTCCATCAGAATGTAGGCTTCAGTGTTTTCTAATTTTGGTATGATAACTTTTTTCATACCGTTCACTTTTCTGAAAATTAATTAAAGTTCAGATTCGGTAAAAAAAAACGCAACCGAGATGAGAATAATATGAGATAAATATGAGAATCTCAGAAATAAAGGAACGTGCGACGAAATATCTGTGACGCCAACGAGGAATTTTAGCGAACGGGATTAGGTACTAATTTTATTATATATCAAGAAGTCACTTATGCAGGTAAGTTTAGGATTGAATTTTCATAAGTCACCATTGCTAAACAAAGGCTTTAGAGCGCCTAAAGGTCAAAAAAATAGAAACTTGGCGTTCAGAATGAACTCACCTCAAAGTTGTCTTAATAGCCTCGTCCAACAAAATACAAGTATTCCTCAAAGAAGCGAATTTGATTAACAGCCTCACAGCGTCCCTGAAAGATTTCTTCGCTTCACCAGTGCGGTGGCCGCCGGCGCCCAGGCCAGCATATCTCAGGGTGTCGCCGGCGCCTTCCCCAGTCTCCTCTACGGGTTGCAGGGACACCGTGTTTACTCCTGATATGTTTTCGGGTACGCGCAAAACTCGCACTTGGGCCTGTGTGTGTTGGACCATATAATCAAAAGTTGGACCAAACAGTAAATGTCATAGAATATTAGGATAAGCTATACCTATTACCTAGGCAGATACTGTTACTCATTGTAGCTTATGTAAAACAGGTACATAAGGAATAAGGACGGTAGGTATATTTAGCCACAGATTAACCCCTGTAAGTATTGAATTATCCAATTTTTGTGGCGATAACAGTCACCGACGTTTGCGAAAAACGCGGTTTGCGTGGGCTGAGGCTGTGACAGCTATCCCACTGACACCTAGCTGCGTCAATCAACAAACCAACAAAAGCGATTTTTTACGTTTATGTGAACGATGTGTGGTGCACATGGTGGAGTCTAGAAGGTAATCTGCTGTGATGGTACCCAATTAAACATTTTTTTTAATAAAAATATGTGCTACCATGTCTTAACACCGAGTGAACTATGGTAGCCCACACGCTTCGTGAGTGGTGATATGGTAGAAAGCAGAAGATGAAACGAGAGATCTTTCTTATTATACAAAGGCAATTTTAAAGATCGTGTTAAAATGAGATTATTTACCTCTCCAACATTTTCTAGCACCATTGCATTAGACTCTCCATTAGTAAACTTGACCGCCGCCAGCGATATATAGGCTTCCTTGAGCGTGTGGCCTAAGATCCCCTGCGTGGTCGCCAACTCCCCCGCGGCCTGACGTCCCCTGAACCGAAGGGCCTCCACCTTCCGCTTGAGCAGCTGATGGCCTCGGTTCACGTGCTCGAGACGGGATTTTATTTCTTTTAGCACAAATAGTGAAGCCGTTACTGGGTACCGGTTTTCGGTGTTCATGTTTGAACAATTTTTGGTATTTTGAAATTCAATTTTTTTAATATTTGCTTTCTAATACTACTACCACAGAATTCGCCTTATAAATATTTATGTCTTTGACAATTAAATATTTGTTCTTGAATGTGATAAATGATTTTGCTCTGATATTTGCTTTGATTGGTATTTGTCACAGGTTTGACAAATAATAATATTATTGATAGGCTGTGACTTTATGGTGACAGCTTTAATCAATCTGAAGCATCTGAAGAAGGAAATATTTAATCTGAAATGAAGGTATATAATCGTATGTATAAACTACATATGAAGGTTAAACTGCGTATAACTTAAAAATCAAACAGTATACGAGTAGGACTCTGACCACCGTATGTTTTGATCGGAACCGATAGCAATAACAAACACGCGGATATCAAACGTAGATCAACCACTCTAAGGTTCCAAATAATCTCTTTAAAATTAATAAATAAAAATATCAGAAAATATACTTGATGCCATATATAATTGTCTATAATAAACTTTACATTTCATAAATGTATCTATGGATAAAGCAGTCTCTCTTAAATCTATTAGTCTAATAGTTTATCACTGGTCCAGTATCGTCCCGATAAAGGTCTCCAGATCTCAGCTGTCCTGCCAGTAGTTGTAGTTCCCTGAAGGAGGGGGGACGGGCATGGGGGGCCCTGCGGGCGGGGGACCGGCGCCAGCACTATAGGGGGACCCTTGCGGGGATCCATATCTGGGCCTGAACCACGGCCTACTGTTGTACTGATACTGGTTACTAGCATACGCTGCCAAGTTTTGTCCAGTTGCGTTCGGATAGGGGTTCTGATTGGGCGGGTAGGCCACGTTGGGCATGTTCGGAAGACTCTGCGTTTGATAAGTTTGGTTCGGCGCCGGTGTGGTCGATGGGGAAAAGGTTTGCTGCGTTGATTGACTACTGGATGGCGGCGTCGAGCCATAACTGTTTGCCGTTTGATTCGACCCATTAGTCGGGTAACTCGGAGGAGGCTGAGATGTGGTCTGATTACTGTAGCCAGGGTTGGGAGTGCTGCCGTTCCCATTCCCATAGCTAGGAGTGACCGGTTGTGTTTGCTGTTGCGTAAAGTTCGTTTGCGTCGTCGACCCATCTGTGAAAGTTTGGGCTGGGTTTTGGCTCGCCGCCGGCATTGTATACCCGTTCCCGTCCTGCGATGATGAGGTTATATAGTTCGCTTGGTTAGACGCCCCGTTTGAGTTCTCGTTCTCAGTTGCAGCTGTTTGTCCGTTGCCGTTGTTAGAAGTGGTCGTGTTTTGAGTTGCAGACATGTTGTATTGAATGTTCTGATTGGCTGGGACTGTTATAGCACCGGCGTTGCTCGGCATCATGTATTGCTGAGGCATGCTCGCATACGAAGTCGGTGTTAAAAACGAATTCTGCTGAAGTATTTGGTGGACTTGCGCTTGAGAGACGGGTATCTGAGCTCCGGTCAATGGGGATGAAGCCTGGGGGGCTTGGACTATCGGAATGCTTCCTAAGTTTTGATTAGCTAGCTGATGTCCCAAAGCTGCGTTTAGCTGCTGTGCTGATAATTGCGTGTTTAAATTAATCCCCGTTTGCATGTACTGGGAATTTGCTGGCATGTTCATCGTATGCATAAGTGGCATGTTGTATTGTACTCCGCCGGGCACGCCCAATTGATTAGGCTGCATGACAGTCACGTTTTGTCCTTGAAGCATTTGCTGGCCTATCAGCCCTTGAGGTAACCCGCCTTGGACTAAATTCTGATTCGTCGGTATCATGTAGACTTGACTGTTTGGCTGCCCAAGAACTGTGGGCATCTGACTTATGTTCAGAGGGTTTTGAAGTACGGTCATCCCTTGAGGGACAGTGATCATCTGCACGTTTTGCGTACTCTGCATTTTGTTCATGTCCTGCTTCTGGTCTTTGCTCTGTATTTGTATGGAGTTACGGTCGATTTGGCGGATGTACATGCCTGTGCCGTCTGGTGTCATACCCGTCGCTGATACGCTGTTGGAAAGTAATTGGTAGTTAGGGATCAATTGATACCGCCTTGGCCTTGGATACTTAGTCACATTTAAGCTAAGTTTAAATGTGATGTGTAGAGATAGTTTCCGCATGATATTTAGAAAGGAGTAGTTAATAATACTAGTGGTGGTGGTGGTAGTAGTTACGTTTTTTTTGTTATTGTATTTTTCGACAGCAGCTGCTTACCCATGAAGCTATAGGTAAAGAACACACTCTGCATACCTATTTGAAGCAAATACTTATTGCCAACTTACTCTCTCCTATAGAGAAAAAGAGAAGTCAGACCACACTGTGATGGTAATATGTTATTTTTATACACCACAGTACATTACGATGTCCCATTTAATTGTGGTCACTTTGCCAAACATAAGTAAGCCACTTGCTAGGAAAAAACTTGTTTCACACGTTTCTCTTAGTAAGGACCCCAACATATTTATGCAAATAATACAACACAATACGTGATCATAAAGCGAGCTTAAGCGAGTGACTGAATGAAGTTAAGAAAGGTGACCACAATTAAATGGTACACCATAATGTAATGCTGTGTCACTTCTAGTACGTAGTACATTATAGTTTAATACTAGGATTTATAGGTTACTAGCTGATACCCGGGACTTCGTTTGCGTGGCCCTACAAAAAAAAGTATGTATGTAAAATTATGTCCGTCTCCGACCCTTAAGCTTTATCTGAGCAAAAATTCAGGTCGATCCGTTCATAAGTTTAGCCGTGATAACGCGACAAACACCCAGTCAGATAGACAGATAGGCAGAGTTAGTTCCGCATTTATAATATTAGTTAGGATATATTGTTCTTACTTCGTTTGCTGTCCAGAGGAGACGTGTATAATGGTTCCGTGCGGGTTGATCTTCATTCCCATATTGCTCATAGCGTCTCTACCTGTTAAACAGACGAATATTTTAAATTGTCATTATTATATTGGATACGCATTGCTAAGTTACGCTTGGGCCAACTACGCAGAGACGTAGCCAGGACGAGGCTTGAGGAGTAAACTCTAAGTCTCACTTATAAGCGCCTATAAATATGAAGTTTGTTAGTATTGGAAACTTCGTTTTTGTTTTGCGCAAATTTTAAATTAAGTTTATTACTTTAACCCCCGAATACTGAAACGTTTGTTAACTTTGACGACAGATTAAGTCTGTTGCTGCCTTTGTCATTTGCTTAGTGCCAGACAAAGGCAGCATTAGAATTAATCTGTTGTCAAAGTTAACAAGCGTTTCAGTATTCGGGGGTAAGAGACCTTTATAAGTTCGTCTATAGTAACATCAATAGAATATCTTTAAATCTTACACCAATAATTATACAAGGGTTTGCCGCTTTTTTAATTAAAAATGTATCTTGGCTACGCTCATAGTTAATTCTAATCTACGCATATGCAGTACTGTCGTGGTGGTGGTGTGTGGTGAATCAGCAGGGTAAGCTTATAAAGACCTGAAACGAAAATGACATTAGAGAGATGGAACCGAAGAGCTTGTATCGCGTAGCAGCTGAAAAGGAAGGTGCTGCAAGAGAAATTATTTGGAATGTTAGTGGTACACGCTGTGAAGTCTAGAACTAAAGAGGACCAATATTGAAGAAAGTATACGCCTTCAAGCACCGGACCAGCCCCGACCTTTGACTGCTTTAATTGCTGCATGCGATCAATTCATGAATTCTCCTTCCCCTTTTAGCAGAAACCATCTTGATTTTTACCAGCAAACGTAGCGAAGATTTTCTTAGACAGACTGTAACGACAACATAAAGCGGACGGATTGATTCCCTCACGCCATGCGTGTGAGCAGGGTGGGGTGGTTGTGATTGCGAGTGAGAGAGACAGCCAACGGAAACAGGAAGCTGTAGGTTAGCTAGAGATGGGGTTAATTAACTTTTGCTTAAAATAATATGTTCGGCGCAAATCAAATGATTACGCCAAGCTTTCGTGTTATTTTACGCTCCTTTACTAATAATACATAATATATTTATCAGTTTTTTTGTTGAAAGTTTCATTTAGGACAAAAAATATAGATTAAGAGATTGAATACGCCCCATGACGCTTTCGCTTATCCTATCCACGGCTGACTTTACGCGATATGCATCGGAATTATTGATGTGTCAAAAATTCAGACCACGCCAACAGTATATAAAATTTTGCCTGACGCTAAGCAAAAATCTAAAAGCATTACAAAATAGACAAGATATTAAGACCAATTTTCGTTCTCTGTCCCTCGCACAGTCAATATATTTAATGACATACAATTACTGAGAGTGATATTGGAAAATTTGGAACATTTTTCTTTGTTTGTAAAGTTTGAATTTTTTAAGCAGCTTGTTTGAAAAAAAAAGACATAACTCCTAAAGTACGAAAAATCTTAGAACATACATGGGGTATTTTTAAGATTTAGGTTTCTCGTACCAGCTATTGGTACGAGAAACCAAAGTTTTTCGGATTGACGTCACCGTTTGGACCACCCGCTGTATATGTTCTGTATAATAAATAGCATGCAACGGCGCAGTTACGCAGAACATAGAAAAACATTAGGCTCGCTACCCGGTGAGGTCAAGAGCGCATCCTTATTATATGCATTTATTGTGCGTAAGCCTGCGCATTTAAAAACTGCGCAACTGTAGTCTAACAATCAAAAACATTACGCGAAAATGCGAGTTAATATTTTGTGTTTACGCAAATGCAGAGGATAATTGCTTGTTTTTTCTCTCGCGAATAACATAAGTTTGCGCGTCCTAGTCTCGCTTTGCAAAAACGAACCGCAACAAAAACACGTTGAAAAGGGCCTATGAATGCAGTTGACATAGATTACACTAGATTCCGCACTCGGGACGATCGAAACGCACCACGCATCTGTCTTAATACATCTACAAAAAAAATCTCCCATTGGTTCATTGCTAGGAGCGAAAAGGCATAACCATTATAATCATAGCCAATTAGAACGCTTGGTCGCAGTCCCCGCAACCCCAGCTTTCCTCTAAGTTTGGTAGGCTTTTGTTGGAATTACGATCTCGTATTGCGGTATCTAGTGTCATCTGTAGTCATCATGCGCATTACGCAGAGTCGGAGTACCTATTCAGCTTTCTAACTATGGTCACAAACGTAACAACTTGGTTGGTACCGCCCATCGTCTAACGAGAGAGAAAGAGAGATAAATATATAATTATCCTCTTATTTTCTCTAATTGGTTTGTGGTCCGTAGTTGTCAGGTCTGTTAGCTACCCCAAAGCGCAATTAACTTATCTGTATGCGGCTAAATGAAGGAATTACAATTTTTCTGTGAGTTGTTGTCAGTTGCGTTTAGGAAATACGATCGTAACTCCGTCTGGTGACTACCGATTGTTGGTGCACAGTACCTTAAAACCTATAAAAGAAGTAAGCAAAATCTAATTTATATCTTCATCTTCGACTGCACGACTCCATAGCAAACTCAGCAGCTGAAAATACCCAATTAATTTTATAGAACAGTGTCTGAATCTTCACTCGTACTTTCTGACACAAGTCTCCATCAAAATAGCGGCTATGGAATCAAACACTTGTAAAAAATGCATTACGCTTTGCCGCATATTATACTATTCAACAAGTATATGATTTAACTAATGACGTTACAAACAGAGGAAGACAACTACGTTCTAATATTCAGTCAGAAAACATGATCGCTGGGCCCGTACCGTGAGGTGCTTATTGCGATGACCACGAACCGTATTACCGCGCGATAAGGTGTATGGCCTCGCAGCGTTCTCGGCTGAGCCTAACAATCATCGCAATAAGCACCTCACGGTACGGGCCCTGGTCGCAAACGGGCTGCCTCGGTGCACGAAGGATTACAAGGAGTGATAAACTAGATTTAGAATATTCGTATGTTCACTCGGACTCAGTTGCTGGACAAGCACCGCGGGTATGGTAGTAATCGATCGGCAAATTTGACAATTATACACAAAATTTGTTTCCAAAATTCCAAAAAGACGTTTAGACTCATTAAAACTGATTTTATGAACGTTAAATATCAAATTTGTCGAACGGAATACCGCACTTGCACTGCAGCCCTAAAACCTGTCTTCCTCTATTTAAAAAACTCACTGATGCGTTTCAACGTCAATAAATTGAAGTGACAAATAAAGCAATTGAGTTTTAAAATTAACAAGCAACTAATTTTGCGAAAATGTGAAAGCTTTAGTAAGATACTAAGATACGCTATTGCATGTACGCCTGGTTGTATGCAGGGTTAGTTTAGAACATTTTGAATTATATTATTTTATAGCTGAGATAAAAACATGATTCAACTTTAATATTACCAATTATTAATTTCCTGGACCTCATTCATGGTTTCGCTTTTTTGCTTGGAGTAATTGGGTTGTTGAAGCATTTTTTATGTCGTTTACAAGCGACAAAACGCACCAGAAACGCGTTTGTTTGAGGAAATCTGTGTTCAAAACGCTAAAAATTTAGACTACACGCCTTAATTATTTGAACTACGGGGCTGTGTTCAACTGCATTTGCAGCATACTGTTAACGTCATGGACCGTCGTCGGGAGACTTTCTTAACACGGCCCTGAATATCTACAAAAGCATAATTTTAATCTTATCTAGAAGTCACTGAATTTAAGTTGATAAACTTTAGGCTTGATCCTTGGCGACCGATTATGGCCCCTCCTATTGGGGGTTTCCATAATCGCTCGCTTCGCTCACGCTCATGAACACGAGCTATGTTATATGCTTCTTATGTATTATGTTTAGCTTATCTTTTTCCCACGTATCATAGATTATTAATTAAAGTGTCTAGTTGATAAAACTTTCTACAAAATAAAAGAGTTTCTACCTAATGTTGAGTAGTAATTAAATTTTCTTTTGACTAGGTTTAAATTATTTTATTTAGTTATTGAATATTGCATTTTTTTATAAATAATAACTTTGTGACGGTCACAAATATATATGAATATTAACACATTAAGGTGACGGTCCATTTTACTGCTATTGAAGATTTATCATCATTATCAGCCATAAGACGTCCACTGCTGAACATAGGCCCCCCCTTAGAGCGCCACACCGAACGACAACGTGCCACTTGCATCCAGCGGTTGCCCGCGACTTTCACAACGACGTCGGTCCATCTCGAAAACAATAATAATAAAATAAATTATATTATTATTTATTGAAGAATAAATAATCTGTACTTTAAACAATTATCTCAGCTATAAAAGCAAGTGTATAGACAGACGGACAGATATAGTTCTTCAATGTACCTGGTCCGGCAGAGGTCCAGGTGCGCGTCTCCCGCGACCCCTTGTCTTGGCTTACATTCGACCTGCGGCATATCGGTACAGTTCACACACGCCCACTAATCATCGCAACTCGCCAACAGTCACACATTTCAGAAGTAAAGAAAAGAAATAAAAGAAAAAAGCTAGAGAAAAGAAGCGAGTTTAATAAAAGTAAAACAGTTTGAGCGCCTATTTCTTCGTCGAACTTCGTTTGAACACATTGCCGTCAGTCTAGGCTGACACTCTCCTGTGTATTTAGATCAAGCAACGCAAACGATGTATATGAGCGAACAAAAATTTTGCTTCTTTACTTTTGGATGCATTATTTATAGTTGATTGATTCAGACGTTGAAGATTTACATATAAATAATGCAAACTGTGTCTAAAAAAAACAATACGTAGTGTCTTTCCGCTGCAACACAAAAGCGGAAAGACACTACATTTTGGTTATTTTACAGACATAGTTTGCATTATTTATATGTAAATCTTTAAGACTAGATATAATACAACATTAACTTTAATTGTGTCATCGATTTAAAAAAAACGACCATTCTGAAAAATCACTATCATTTATCAAATGCGCTACTGTGTGTCATGGCGTGCGCTGATTTTGTTGACGTTTTTGGGCGTTGAATCTATATTTTTAATATCGTCTTAAAAATTACCCGAAAAATATAAAAAAATATTTTAAACACTTGTTGTTGTATTTTAAAGAGTCTTGTAGCAGGAAAGCTGAAATACAAAAGTAAATAAACAAAATTTGAGATGTCCCCTTAGTAAAATCGTATTCAATAACCGCTCCAGTTGCTGCCATATACTGAGCTGAGTGCATTTTCAATATCTGCAGAGTAGTTGCTACATTTAAACGCTAATTGCCAATATTTTCCAATGCAAGTATCACTGCCGTGATCTTGGATTGGTTATGGTCACTCGCCGAACGATGACGCCCAAAATTTCTTCAATTTCGTCTTTCCTACAGATATTATAGTCTATTTTGACTTTCAAGTGCAAACAAAACCCGAAGAATTTACATGCGGCTGCATTTATCCGAACCTGGCTTGATTTCTACCGCGCATATATTGGTTAGTGTTTCGTCTTCCAACGTTAAAAGAAAATTTTCGCCAATTTCAGTCGCCATCTGAAAACATGCTTTATTAGAGTAGTCTAAGTTAAGTACTGCTTACCCAGCCGGCGCGATAGGTCTGAGCTGCAGTTGGCTCGGAGTGCCGTCCGAGAGTCGTTTCTGTCCTCTGGCTTCTTGGTTCACGTTTTTAGTGGGAGTTGTTGCATTCTGTAACATTTTGTACTATATTTTTATGGACAAATGTTTATTATTATTTAAGCTCGATGGGTTAAGAGGATAGTATACCAACGCAATCTCCGTGTAGTGAGGTAAAGTGAAGTAAAGCTGTATTTATGCGTTTGTGTATTGTATTGGAAAATGCTATTGCTATCTTCAACTAACAAACTTTTCGTTTAATCGAGAAATAGAGAAAGATGCAGAGATAAATTAAGACGTTAAGGGAGGATTACTATTTTTTTACCCAGTTAATTATAGATAAATCATTCGATTTTGCCACGAATAGATTATAAGCTACGCTTATATTTTTAGTTTTGTGTATAGTAAAATTTATTTCGGTAAAAAACATAATAGTTTCAAGGCAAAAAATTGTATCTAATTTTGCATAAAGAAGAAATACTATATGCATATAATCTCAAGAAAAAAAAAACGAGGTAGGAAAACAGTTTGGGACATATTTTTTTTGTATGGTCAAGTGCACGGTATACTTTTGACATAAGTATTTTACTATGAAAACTGACGTGGTTTTGATACATTTTGTTTTACTAAAACGGGAATACTCACGTTAAATTGAGTCGGTTATTCCGACTATAGTTTCGATCACATTCGGTGACCTTTATCAAGGAATGCTCAGCGAGACACGCGCACGACCTCGTCTTGCCTTGCATATGTGATCGAAACTATAGTCGGAATAACCGACTCAATTTAACGTGAGTATTCCCGTTTTATTAAAACAAAAAGACATAAGTATTAGCAGTAACTTTTCACTCTGTAGACAAAGTGTGGGAATTTTTCATATTGCGTTTACCTATTCGAACGCGTAATTGTATGAAGTAAGAGCAGTACCATCTAGAAGACGCTAGACGGCGCTGCTCTTATATCATACAAAGTTTCGTTAAGGTCCAGCGTTTGAGTGCGCTAGGTAGGTAGACGCCAAGAGATGGCGCTGTCGTTGAAAACTGAATTGAGTTAATCTACCCCAGTTTTAATTCATTTTGCGACATCTTACTATTGTCTTATACACATCTCAAAGATAATAGAGCTAAAATAATGAAAAAATTAAATTAAAATTATCGATTACGCGTTAGAGGTCAAATTAGACCTATGTTATGTCATGCCTAGTTCAAAATCGTAGTAGGACGCCTAAAAATCAACCGACAGTTTTGTATGAGAATCGGATAACATTAACGTTAACGCGATCGTGTAAGTAAACGCATTCGAAAAACTCGCACCCAGCACACGAATAGGGTGATGAACTGGACACATTCAGTCAGCGCGTTAGCACAATAGCGCCTATATAAATCAAGCCCACCAATGATATGTATACCTCGGTCGTGACCATCTGCGCTCACCCCATGTATCTCAACTAGCTACCTGGATGCTTAGAATCTAAGCAATATAGATAACTAGTTCATTCGCAATCTAAGCCTCAGATTGTGAATGAACCTGATGTAATGTCTACAGGTTAAGAAGTTGAATATTCGTGTGAGGAGCTAAAAATGAAGAATGGATAGTAACATAATTATGTGATGAAATAATTAACAGAATGATTGTTATGTAAGTTGATAAAATAAACAGTCGAAGATAAAAATTAACAACATTTATTTCTAGAAGGGATGTGAAAAATTAGAGCTTCGATTTCGTTGTGACAAATCTCGCGCTCTCTCGCTCGCACTTTTTTTTTTAAATAGTTTAATGTAACATAGGGTAAAATAAAATAAATTGTTTTGCAGCAATTTCTGTGTTATTTTATTTAGAAAGTTGTAGTTCATATTTTATTTTAAAAACCTAAAATAATTATTATCTACTAGCTGTTACCCGCGACTTCGTTCGCGTGGACCTAAAAAAAAAGTAGCCTATGTCCGTCTCCGAGCTATATATATGCAAAAATTCAGGTCGACCCGTTCAGCTGTTAAGCCGTGATAACGCTATAAACATCCAGACAGAGTTACTTTTGAAGTTATAATATAAAACGTATAAATCTATCTTATAAAAAAATTAAATGAAAAAAAAAATTGAATGTGCAAGCGAGAGAACGAAAATGGAGTTGACATTAGAGACATTTACCCCCGAATACTGAAACGTTTGTTAACTTTGACAACAAATTAATTCTAATACTGCCTTTGCCTGGCACTAAGCAAATGACTAAGGCAGCAATTAGACTTAATCTGTCGTCAAAGTTAACAAACGTTTCAGTATTCGGGGGTTAGATTAATAAAATCTTTGTGACTCATACCCCCGAATACAGAAACGTTTGTTAACTTTGACGACAGATTAAGTCTATAGCTGTCTTTGTCATTTGCTTAGTGCCAGACAAAGGCAATATTAGAATGAATCTCTTGTCAAAGTTAACAAACGTTTCAGTATTCGGGGGTTAAACAGAGAAAATGTGAAACAATGAAAGCGGCAAAGGAACCACAAAACCACCTGTGAAATATAAAATGAAGCCTGAAAACAAGAACCACAGTGCCACAGCCTAGGAAATTATTAAAAAAGCATTAGTGAGTTTAATATTGTGAGTTTTAAACCTAATGCTCACTGAAATTATCTGTGGCGACGATGCTTGGCCCGTCGATATTATATTGATCAATGATCCACTGCTTGCCATTGGCTGTTGAAGGAAATTATACGTAGCTTTAAATTCTGAGAACCTAAAGTCTTCAAATTCAATTTATTTAGCCTGTGAGCCTGGGTTACAAAGTTGATATAATTATATGTAAGAGGTACAAGTTCTCCAGGTCCCGCTTTGTCAGCATCTTAAGCGGTCTATAGTCGTGCCAAAGTTATCTCCCTCGCACATTTGCAAGTTCTTGTAGAGAGTGTGATGTTCCAAAAACTGTTGTCTGTCTGTATTATCATCATTCTATATTTTGGGTAGGACTCTTTTTTCAGGTCCACGCCTTTGCCTGTTATTCAACCACGAAGCAGTAGTGTGCAAACATTACTGTGTTCCGGATTGAAGAGTAATGTTTCCAGTGTTAATGACATAAATAATTTATATCCAATAGCCATGCAGTGTTTTAAACTGCTATAGTTAAAAATTCTGAGTGGCATGGAACTGTTACGGGAAAGCAAGACGCTTACCATTAAGAGAGTGTCTTGCTAGGCTCGTCACTCAGTTTCTTAATTTTTTTTTCTTTCATGAATCGAAGCTTTTCTGTTTGAGTTGAGAATAAGCATCTGGTGTTTCGTGTTTTATCCGAATGCTATTACATTAAGGTTGGATTTGACCAAACGAGAGTAAATTTTATTCTTAGAATAAATGAGCGTTTGACATATTTTCTATACAACAGCTGTCAAACCGTCACATTATTCCTCAGATAACAGTTATCTGACGTTGGAAAAACCCGGCCTAAGAAATATTTATTACCTTTTGGTTAAGGTGCATGATAGTCCCTGTTGCTTGGAGTTGCTGTAGTTGTGCTGCTGTTAAGGGCAGTGACGTTTGCTGAAGTCCTCCAGCGGGAGCTATCTGTAACATGGCAATAAAGGTTTTGTGTTGAATTGACAATGATGCTCTCATAATTTATTTATTAAGATCTTTCAACATTCAAATCTGTATGTATGTATCTGTATACAATTTTCACAACTCTAATTGTCTATGTGTACATATTCAGAGTTCGTGGCTACACATAGATGCAACGCCTTGTTTTTGCCTATTTAAAGTACATATTTACAAAGTAGTTGTGTTGCAGCAAGGTTTTTTAGTGTATGGAACGATTTTGAGTATTTAGCGCAATTAGTTGCAAGTAATCGCAGATTCAAATAGAACCTTCATAAAAATGTTATATAATGTATCATCGGTGATCTGTTGTGTGTACCTAATAAATAAATAAATTTTAATATGAAAGCTGACATAGTTTTGACATATTTTGTTTTAATAAAATGGGAATACTCACGTTTAGTCAGTTATTCCAACTATAGTTTCGATCACATTAGGTTACCATAAAGGAATGCTAATGACTTTGTCTTGCCTTGTTCTTGAGAGCAAGGCACGACAAAGGCACGGCAAAGATTTTGAGTATGTGTTCCGTTCATGTATCTTTTGTTTTTGTGTTAGTGAAGAGAGTGGGGTATCCGCATGGACACTGGGGTTCAAACAGGAAATATTGTAAGTCCCATCTAGCCTCTTGTTCTGATGTGTCAGGCACCAATACAGTAGCAAATGTCACTTTCCGACTTTTAAACTATACCCTTGCAAAAAATCACACTGATCCATTCAAACTCAAGTCAAAATTTTCGTGATAATTGTCATTGCTGCGCAAAAGAGTAATAAACAAACACACTTTCATATTTATGATATTAGTAAATTGAGATAGTGCTTTGAATGGAGTCCATATCTTACATTGCCAGAGTACCAACAAAGAGTTTAGGTGACACAGGTTTTTTTATTTATTAAGGCTTATGTAAATCCACCGACCCGCACTGGGCCAGCTTGGTGGAAATGGACCAATCACCCTTCGAGGCTAGGCCGATATCCCATCGGTGGGATGTTTAAAGACTGATGCAAGGACTCACAGAAACATACTGCTGTGGCTGTAAGTTCGTTAATCCCTGCTGGTTCGCTGTCAAATCTTGCAGTTGTTGATATGGAATTAACATAGTTTGTGAACCTGGCATTGTCCACTGAAGTGTTTCAGGCGCTTGGATATGATACTTCACTTCCTTATCACCTTTATCTGTACTGTATAAGATCTTCTGGGAAGCATTCGTGCTTTGAGCTGCACAAACGACAGGAGTTGATGTCGCTGAGCTTACTGTGGTTGTATCATTTGATGTTAATGTTCCTTGAGGTATTGTTAACCCATTCGGTAATATCATAGACATTGATGATGGTACTCCGCTCAGTCGTAACTGAGTTACGTTAACAGGCTGCATGCTGGATATATCTACAAATTGAGTAGCACCAAAATTAGACTGCTGCAGGCCAATAGGCAGAGAAGTGAAGTTGGTGTTAGACATTTGCATCCCAGGTTGTACAATAGGTATTAGCTGCCCGTTCTCCTGGTTTAACACGTATTGCTGCTGTTGTGGGAGTAGTTGTAAGACAGTGGGCTGTCGGACAGTCATGAGAGGAGTCGTGGCGGGTGCAACGCTCACTACTGGCGGCATAATAGCTGGCTGCGCCGTCGATGTGAGCGTCGGTGGGGTGGAAATAGCCGCCGAGGCGACTGGAGGCGGCACTGGAGGCGGCGCGCTGGTCGTGGTCAAAGTAGGTGGTGGTACGTTTAAGGCAGGCGGGGGCCCGCCCGCCTGCGCGGCGCTCCATTGCGCCAGTTCCGCACGAATTGTCTCTATCAAGTTCTGCGCAAGTGACCTCGCAGCTGCCAAAGATTCGGATCTCGTGTGATGCAAAGCCAAGTGCAATGGCTCCAATTTGTCAGTTTTTAACACAGCCACCACACCTGTTTCTGACCGGATGTACTCCAAGTTTGTTCCATTCTGAAATTGAAACGTGATCTATAGAATCTTGTAAGAAAGATGTAGAATTCCTATGGTAAACTTGTGATCACTTACTGGTCCTAGAATACGTCCTTTTATATCAAACGCGGCCGGGGCGTTATCAAGACCGATATACACTTTATCCACAAGACCACCAGACATAGTTTAAGCTGTTATTTCGCGATCTTTCAGTGTAATTTCCCTATTTTTTAACAGAAGCATCATAAAACACACAACACAACCATTAGCAGAATTTGACGTTTCTTTTCTCGTTCGAAAATTCAAATGCCAAACCAAAGTACCATAGACAACCATTGATATATGAACGAAACAGCCCGACTTCGATTTTATTTTCGTTTTACCAACTACATTTAGTTGTGGTGCGCAGCGGTCAAAGATAGCGACAAAGCGAAATAAGTATTCTAAGGAAATTCAAGGTCGAGCGACGAAGTAAATCACCACAATGACATAAATTCATCTGACTAGATTTCAATTATGGTTCTCTCGATCGCAAATTCAATGCTTGAAAACTATAAAGCCACATACCAAAAGTGAGATATGTATACACTGCTTCCTGGGACCCTATTCCTGTGCGCTCGAGATTATCTCGATCACTGTCTCTCTAATGTAGAATTTAATAGGAGTGAGAGTGACCGAGATAAAATGTCATTTCTCCGAATAGGGGCCCTGGGACCCTATTCCTGTGCGCTCGAGATTGTCTCGGTCACTGTCTCTCTAATTTATAATTTAATGGGAGTGAGAGTGACCGAGATAAAATGTCATTTCTCCGAATAGGGGCCCTGGGCGGTCGCTAAAGGCTTGCGACACGAACTATCGTTCTTTGTGCGAAAATTTGGCACGATTACTAATCTGGCGGTTTTTTATCCACATCAAAAGGACTTTCGAATATTTGTAGTTACCTCTACATTTGCGTCCTTCAGTGTAGTCAGTGATGATATTTTTTATATGTATACTGTGATAACTTTTATTCGAGGCTGACGAGGTACAATAAATAAATAGAAATGATGGATTGTGTAAAATATAATATTCGCCTTTAAAAGTCCTTTTGATGTGAATATCTATTTTATTTTTTAATTTCTCTTTCAGTTTCAGGCACAGCGCAACACGGTACGGCCCTGCCGGAGGCCGGTGCTGTTCTATGTTTAATTTAGAATAATAATACTTTTCTTTTCTAAATATTCAGGTATACATTCAAATTTAAATAAATATAAAGTTAAAGACAAATAATTGTTCCCTTTTTTCTATTGTACTGGACGCGACGTTGCAGCAGAAAGACACTACAGATTGGTTAAAGACACAGTTTGAAAATGAACTTCCGTAAAGCTACGCCTGAATCAATCAACTGAATTTTCATACTAAAAAATGTTGATAAAGATAAAGGCCAACGAGATAACGATAATAACTGCGGAAACTTGTTTTCTTCTACTTATTCATAATGTTACTTATTAAGTAAGGCTGTAAGTTTTCCTTAAAAATGTAAAAATAAAATAAGAGGAGAGAAATCAAAACGGCTTCATTCAATTTGCATATAACCATATATTTCTACAAAACATGATATGCTGTCTCTATAATATTGATACATGAAAAAATAGAACATCTTCAACATCGGTTCTAACAATATATATTTTGTCATGTATTATCACTTCACACAAAATATTACAGATCTTTAAAAGGCTATACATTAAAAATGTATCGTTAAAACTAAGTACATGATTGTATTTTAAGGTGTATGCGTCTCATGCAAATGATTTTAAAAATCGTATTATAATACTTTACTTATTGCTAGCTTTAATTCTAAACTATTTTTTAATAATATGGGACTAGAAAGATCAAAAATGTTAATGATATGCTACGTCTACACCTGCTTTTCTTTTCCGCTTTGGTGGTCCAGTGTTTGTCGTGCGAGTTCAGCTCGTCACGCCACCTCCTTCTATGTCGACCCAGATGTCGTTTTGTTTTTGGGGCTCAATATCTTTGTGTCGGTGTCGGACAAATGTGACCCTCCCAATCCAATATAGCCAAACACTGCCGTTATTTTTAACGTATTACGTAACACGCAGTCGGACGTAACGCGTAACGTAACGCGCAGTCGGACGCAGCAACGTAAAAGCAGGTGTGACCGTAGCATTATTTCAAACCAACGCAAATTAAGGACGGAGACTACTCCAAGCTCGAATTATGTGAAGAATAAAAATCTTTAGTGCGTGATAAATAGATATTTACCCTAAATCCAAAAATATAAATTCAAATATAAAATTAAGGTGATACGTTTCGCTCAGCGCGCCTAATTGTTTTGTTCTTGCGTTTTTGTCAATTACAACTTAATTACTCGTGGGTTTATTTAAAGCAATTTTGCGCTCATAAATTTTGCTATGATTACAGATAAAATATGACATAAAGGTTTTATCAAGAAATTACGGCTAAAATTATCACTTATATAAAATTGGTTCTGCTACAAAATTAAGGCTCGCTACATGGCCTGACCTGACATCGTTTGAAAGAGATGGCTATATATATATTTCTGGGGGAGCGAAAGGGAGAAGCTATTATCTTAATAGTTTGTTTCTTTTGCTCCCGTGAAATTCAAGTCTAGCTGTCCCTTTCACACGGTGTCAGGTCAGGCCATGTGTAGACACCCTTATTTATGCAGTAAGATTTTCGTCTTGATTTTTGGTTTAGCGACAAACGTATTTATAGGCACTTGCATCTTGAATTTATGTTGGTGTAATTTCTTAACACAACCTTATTTATCAGCGCAAAATTGTTTTCAAGATGCAAGATGAGCTGTAATTGTCAAATAAAACAAATTTTTTTTTTTTTTTTTAAATGTCTCGCTGAGCAAAGCGTTGCACTTTAAACAGAACTTATCGTTTGACTGCTGCTTTGCATGAGGTAGTCGGGACGATTATGAAAAATAAACATTTCTTTAGTAACTTTTATCATCACATTTCCATAAGATAGTTGCACGAGTATAGCTATAGGGTAAATACGATATTAGTCGCCGTCTCCACACAATAACATCTGTTACAATAGACCCTGTTTCAAGACATTTCGTAATGTTTTGTCTCTTACTAAAATGTACTAAGTAAATTCTCTCGATACCTCGCTTCGCATTGTACCAAAATTTTACCGCTTTAAAATCCTGGCACTAAATTTTGAACACATTGTTTAATTTACGTTCACATACAATAAGAAGCCACTTTTGGCACTCGTTATATAACAGTCGTTTTAATACGTACGGTTTTGTAAATACTTCTGTGCCCATAGACTGTGATTTGTCATCTTTAACCACGGTTGACGAACTTTTAGTCTTTCTCATTTTAACTCACGCGGATTTTTTTCTCGTCTCACTCACTCTCGCAGAATTTTCATACGCCCGTTGACTAAAAATCCCTCGTCCGTTGTACAGATTACCCCCTATGGATACCGCATTCCGAACAAAAAAAAAAGCTCATCACGCATCGATCCCATAAAAAACACTTTCATTGGTTCATTATTAGTTACTAGGTTTAACCTTGAAATAGCCAATGGGAACGCTACGTCTCAGTTCCCGGCAGGGTTCGAAATTATCAAGATAATTACACCAAATTTCAATGATAATTATCACCAGTGTGGGCCACATTATTTACTAAATTTAAAAACAAATTACTCCATATCATATTCATTATAAAAAATAAATGTTATAATATTATACTTATTATCATTGTATCACAAATTTTGCGATATGCTGCCAGCTCTGAGAGGTTTCCTTTTTATAATATCAATAATTGATAATTATCAAACTGTTATTGTTATAAACACGGTAATTGTTGGTATTGATACCTATCATTTCGAACCCCGGTCCCCGCAACTCTCAAACTCGGAACAAAGATCTATAGGGTATATATAGGGAGGTAATCTGTGGTAGTGGCTATTATAAACATCTTAAAACCGCGACAAGCCATTCCTACAAACTGGAGACAAACAGATTGGTGCAAAGCTTAATATTAAATGGTGGGTTAAATCTACGTGAAGTATAACTAAATAACAATTAAGTTATCACCAAAACAAACTTAAAGTAATTTAAGAACGTGCTTAACCTAAGTTAATACTTAACTCGATACTTGCGATAGAGTAATGAGTTTACGAAAATATTATTTGCTTCGGTAAAAAAAAATCAGGTTTGTATCGTTTTTTTTTTTTTTTGGCTTTGATTGTTATTTCTTACACTAGTACCCCAGTAACTTGCGTAATTCCTCAGTAACTAGTTAAAGCATAGATAACTTATATCAAGAAGAGCGCCAATGGCCACAGAAAGATGCGTAACCCAATTGTGCTAACAGATGAGGACGTAAGATGTTGCTAGTGTTTCGAATTGTGACTCATTTGCCCAAAAACCCTATATTTTTGCATTCATAATATCAGTAAAATTATTAATTTTATATTTTATTTTCAAAACTAGATAGGTTCTCAAGAGATGGCGTTGAAAACATTATTTTTAAAAACATATTTTTAACGTCGTATATTCTAATTTGAAGGACATAACCAATATTGTTCCTATATTACCTATATTTTCATCGGCTTTTATAGCGGTTTGAACATTAGCGACTAAATACGTAATCGCCATCAGGTATTATACTGTTTTTTCGGTGTACACATTTTTGTATGAGATTGTCATTCTTCTCGTATGATTTTTCTGTATATGTTTTTTAAAGTATACCGGGTGTAAGGGAAACTCTGCCGAAGCCAAAACGACTATTTAACTATTTATTTATATAGCCCAACTACTCTGATCTGACTATTTCTGATCCCTAACAGAAGAACATTACATTCACATTATGAAACAGGTATCTAGCTGGGTACACCCCCAATTACAAGAGACCACGTCATGCACATGAAGGATCGACTACACAAAATTAAATCACATCTAAACACAATCGAATACTAATAACCATTTGCTTTATACTTTTTGTTGTTTTTTTGGTTTAGAATTTTACAAAAATATATATATAAAATATGCAAAATGCAAAGCAAGGCAATGAAGAGCGTACAAGCGTGCGCGCGGAGCAGGTCGTACGTTGCCCTCTAGCGTCAGCTTTGCGTTACATTGCGAACTTTAACAATTTTTTTTAAAATAAAACTTGGCTTTTGTTTGTGGTATCGTATTAGCAACAACCGATCCTCGTTTTCGGGAGCTATTCCCTTACACCCTGTATGTAAAAACTTTTTGTACACAATTTTCTGTAAAATTAAAGTATTTTTAATATCATTGAGTTTGCTTTACACTCGTCGTGGTTAACGTTAACTTTCAGCGATAAGGCCGCAAGTTATTGCACTAATATTGCCTTTTATGGTGACTTCCCAAAAATTGTAACCGTTAGGTTTTTTTTCCCAACGAGTAATAACTGGTCAAAAATGTAATTAGATAAAATATATCAAAACAGAGATATAATAAGTATGTGATACCTGTAAAAAAATATCTATCTATTATTAAAACAGAATCCTTGCGATTGGCTGCTTAAAACAAAAAAGAGTTTACAATACAAAATAGTTGCCAGAAACCAAAACGGCCAAACACAAAGTATCACAGTTCGGAAGCGCTCACTGCAGCCTCGCGCACCTCGAGCAGTAGTCGTTGTTGTCGGGGCTGCCGTAGTACATGCAGAGCGGAGCCCTGCAGGGCTTCGGCGAGGGCGGGCGGTCGTCGTAGAAGGTGGAGTTGGAGAGGTAGAGCGTGCGGTCGGCGGCGCGGGGCCGGGCGCCGCGCGGGCCGGGGGAGGGGCCGCGGGCCGCGTCGTGCGCCGCGCGGTCCGCCTCCGCGTAGAACTGCGAGCGGCCCGTGCCGTACCGCGGCTGCGACGCCGCCGCGCCGCACTCCTTGCGGTTCTTCTCTGTTGTGTAACTGTACGATAACATACATAATATATTTGAAAACTTTAAGTAGTATATTTATAGATATTGTTACGCTGTTGATTACAGGGAATGAAAAATATACATATATATTTATATATTTAGATGTATGGTAGAATATGTGAATATACACGTAATTTCCCATTTGTAGATAAAATGGGATTTAAAATAAAATGTGAGTGTTTGGTTATAGTACTAGAAGCGATATTTCAGCGGAGAATGCTACTATAGACTTAGTTTGGAAATAAACTTGCGCAAAATAACGCCTGATTCAAAAAATAAAAATAAAATTATATATATTTTCACATAAGCGTCATCTGGCCCCGAACCATAGAGAAATCGTATTAAGAGTGCTAATGTCCATAAAAAGATGTGTAACCCGATTGTATTGTTTCTGCGACATGATGGAATTTCTGCTCGAAACTGAAACCTGAGCTATAACGCATTCGTATGGTACAAAGAAAAAAAAAACGCTACTTGATATGAATATTTCTGCATTAGTAAAATTATAAATTTTGAATTATACTAGCTGTTACTCGAGACTTCGTTGGCGTGGACCTATTTTTTTTTTATCATTGAAATCCGTTCAGCCGTTACAGAGTTAAACGGAAACAAACACACTTACACACAAAATTTCGCATTTATATTATTAGTGTGATTATATTTATTCATTTATTTTATTTTATTACACACAACACAAATTACAATCATTACAAAGCAAGATATCTTGGATAAAGTCAGACCTATAAAACCAAATAGATAGAAACAGATAGATAGACAGACAGGTCTTTTTTTGTTTTTTAACGCTTATAAGTCTGCATTTGGCCACCAACTCGCCTGTTGGCAAGCGACGATGTGGCCGAAGATGAAGCACGCAGACTTAGAAGATACCTATTCACTCCGACCTTGAAAAGCTCCAGATTGTAACTCTCAGGAAACAAGGAATAGATATAAAAACCTTCCGTGAAAAATTATCTAACTGATTTATTTATTTATTTAGGTTCACCTACACCGTGCACACCAATACAGTGTCAAAAATATACACAAATAAAATAGAACTAAATGTCACAATACTTACAGGTGAAGACAGCATGCAATAATAAAGAGCGAGGTACTATGATGATGGTGAAACCTGCATCAAAATCCGTTGCGTGGTTTAGGAAGAGTTAGTGGATGATCAGAGTTGGACGTGAATGTTAGTGGATATACAGACAGATAGACGCAAGACTTTGTTAGATAGTATGCGTCGTTACCCGATCCAGGCCTCGTTGAGGTAGTTCTTGACCATCTCCTCCTGCACGGGCGCGCGCGCCGCCCGCACGCGGCAGCACAGCACCTCGCACGTGGCCGGCGCCTCCTCGGGGCTGCTCGGGCTGGCGCCGCTCTTCCCCGTCAGCTTCGCCATGGACCCGAAGTTCTTCTTGATCTTACTGCTCATAGACCGGCCGATACTGCCGAATTGCTTCGCCACCGAGTTCATTTGCTTCGAGCTCTTCGTCGATAGCGCGTCGAGGCTTCGTCGCAGCTCTTCCGAGGGCTGGCTGGTGGATAAACATTCGACTCGTTCTAGGTCCAAGTAAGCAGCGAGCATGGCCGAGCGCTGGTATTCGTCCGGCAGGAGGTTGTTTATGGTTTTCTGGTCCGGCTCGGCCTCCCATTGGTAGTCTTCGCCGGGGTCTACGTTAAATCTAAAAAACGAAATGTAGGTTTATTTACTGAGCAAGAATTATAATTGACCGAGCGAAGCGAAGGTCTCAGAGTTTACTGGGACAAATCGGCATTTGTATGTATGTTTGTGTTTATATTTGTCCGATGATAACTTGCGAACCGTTGATCCGATCTTCATGAAATTTTGCAGGCAAGTAGTTCATTTCAATACATTTTTTAAGTTCGAATATGAGCTGAATCGCTCCAGGGGTTGTGAAGATGTAGGGGTCGCGAGGTCTCAGTTCGGCGTGAACTACTAGTTATTAAGTGCTAAGCTGTCCATTATGTCAATCGCTTTTTGACAGCTCAAGTTGACGACATAACTTTGTAAAGCGTTTAGCTAATTATATTCCATACAAACATCTGAAGAAATAAACCTAGGTTTCCTTCTTCAGAGATAGAAACGTTCGATTCAGCTGTCTCGTTCGAACTTTTTCGACATTTTTTTAATATAAAAAAATTAAAAAAAACAAATTCTTTCGTGTTATTTTTTTTTCCGAATTAAAAAATAATAACATAAATATTGGTATAAAACGTTGCGGAAATATTTATTTTTTATTTTTTGTTATTGACGTACCATATTATAATATGGTGCCTCATCAATACTACAATCTAGCCTTTAACTTTAACTTAATCTGCCAAGTAGAGTGTCCACTAACACTTTTCTTATTGTCTCTATTTAAGGGGAGGACACTTTGTTCTCGCGTTCTGTTGCAGATATTAAATGATTTTTATTTCATCTCTGTAATTTTTGACCGAGCGAAGGGAAGTTCTCCGAGTTCACTGGGACAAATCGGCATTTGTATGTCTATTTGTCCGATGATAACTTGCGAACCGTTGATCCGATCTTCATGAAATTTTGCAGGCAAGTAGTTCATTTCAATACAATGTTTGAGTTCGAATATGATCTGAATCGGTCCAGGGGTCGTGAAGACCCAGGGGTCGCGAGGTGGCCACTCGCCTGAGCGGCAGGTCGCGCGCGCCGGCGTCGTGCAGCGGCACGCGCGCGCCGCCGCCCGGCAGCGGCTCGCACGGCACCAGCGCGGAGAAGTGGCCCGCGTCGTACGCCAGCAGGATGGGCGCGCGGCTGCAGCCCGCCGGCGCCAGCTGCAGCGGCAGGTACACGCCGCCGAACGGGATGGGCGCCAGCGCCTCGCCGCGGTGGTCCTGCGGGGCGGACCACATTGGGTTTTTTTTTTTTTTTTTTTTTAATTTTACTCTGTGTCGCTCACCTGATGATAAGCGTCACGCTTGCCCATAACAGTTCAGTGCCACCCAGAATTTTGAACTTAAACAGTTCATACTATGCGCGGCAATGCACTGCGCTCGTCACCCTGAGATGTTAGCTTATTCCCTGGATAAGATCACAGGATCTAGTGTTAGTGTTAAGGCCCTGGATAAGGACTTAATCCCTGGACATAGGCTACTTTTTATCCTGAAAAATGTTTTTTTTTTAAATGTAATTTGGTGACGAGACGAGCAAGTCGCTCACCTGATGTTAAGCTTCACGCTTGCCCATAACAGTTCAGTGCCACCCAGAATTTTGACCAGTTCACCTCAACAGTTCAAAATCATGCGCGGTAATGCACTGCGCTCGTCACCCTGAGATATTAGATGTTAAATCTCTGTGCCCAGTAATTACGCTGGAAACATTGCCCTTCAATCCGGAACACAGTAATGCTTGCACACTACTGCTTGAAGGTTGAATAACTGGCAAAGGTGTGGTACTTCCCCAGGCGGACTCTGCAGAAGAGCCCTACCACAACCAAATGTAGCCGTTCCTTTAGAATACCGGTGCGCAGGTAATACAATAACCCCCGAATACTGAAACGTTTGTTAACTTTGTAGGCTACTCTTAAATATAATTATATATATGAATGTAACTATGTATACTTTGACAGCAGATTAATTCTAATACTGCCTTTGTCTGGCACTAAGCAAATGACAAAGATAGCAATAGACTTAATCTATCGTCAAAGTTAACAAACGTTTCAATATTCGGGGGTAAGGCGCATAGTACGAACTCTGAGCGCGACGTCCGCGAACACGACGACCGGGCGCCGCATGACGTGCGCGAGCGCGAACACGTGCAGCGTCTCCAGCCCCGGGTAGTGCGGCGCGGCGGCGGCGGCGGCGCGCCGGTGCGGCTCGGCGCTGGCGGCGCGCACGCAGTCGGCCCACTCGCGCTCCCACTCCGCCTCGGACGGGCACAGCCCCGCCGACCGGAGCGATATGCTCTCGGACCAGCGCCACCGGCGCTTTATCGCTTCTGGAACAATACACAGTTTTTTTTTTTATAACTGCCATACACTATAAAGGATTTTGTATCTATTCTATCACTAGTAGTTCGCGCCAAACTGAGACCTCGCGAGCCCTATATCTTCACAACCCCTGGACAGATTCAGCTCATATTCGAACTCAAATTTTTTATTGAAATTAACTACTTGCCTACAAAATTTCATGAAGATCGGATCAACGGTTCGCAAGTTATCATCGGACAAATATACACACAAACATACATACTAATGCCGATTTGTCCCATTAAACTCTGAAACCTTCGCTTCGCTCGGTCAAAAATAACTAATTATTTATTGCAGACTAGCTGCGCCCTGCGGTTCCACCGGCCATCCTAAAGGAACCTTTATTTTTTTCTTTTTTAATAGAAAATATGTGTTAATCCCTGTATAAGCTACCTCCATACAAAATTTAATTCAAATCCGTTCAGCCGCTACAGAGTTGAACGCAAACAAACATACTTACACACACACTTTCGTATTTATAATATTAGTGTGATTGACCGTCTATGAACTAGTCTATGAACATTAAATCGAAACACATATTACCTACATATTTTTAACATCACCCAAGACTCAATATTTCTTCCCCCAACACAACCTTGAAAGACGGATTTTCATTACAAGTTAACGTAAAGAATTTCACATTTAAGAATACAGGATGTATTTGCTTATTTATGTGTATCGCCACTTTTTTCTTCACATTCCATAACAAAACACAAAACTTACTATCACAAAACTTATCCGTTGATGGATGGATTTTTAGTATAAAGGCAACTAATATAAAATAAGTCCCATTGTAAAATTAAGTTCCTCCAACTCAACCAACCCCAAATCGTGGTATGTAATTTCATAAAATGGTACATTTAACATTAAATAGCTCGCTCACTTGTAATATCTTCACCCATTTCTCCAGACAGTAAAGCTTGCACTTTAGTCCTCAAAGCCAATAGTCTGTCATGGAAACCATATGCAGCCAGCGACGCAGCATGAGGCAGGCAGTTCCCGTCGCCAGATGTCGCCAGTGGTAGCAACCTGGGCGCGCCCGGGACGCGACCGTGGCGCCACCAGTTTAGGATATTAGCTGATTCTAATGTAACTAATGTAGCTGTCTCGAGCAGGTCTTTTTCTAAGAATGTTCTGGAATAAAATGTGAAAAGATTTTAATTTGATACTTATACAATAAGTAAATAAGGTCGTATAGGGGTAAATGGTGATTCTGTAGTTTATATATTTTAGCGCTACAGTTTGAGCAAACGCTTTATGAAACTACTTACTCATAGAGGAAATCGTAAAAAAATTATAGATCACATTAATCACATTTTAAAATAATAACTGTTTCGAACCAACAATTTCCGAGAATCAATTATTTTACATCACGTTTCAAGATGTTAGTAATGTCACTTTTGTTGTTTTATCCCAGCGCCATGCAAATTTTGATGGCATCATTTTGACCACCTCAAATTAGCTAAATTCAATGACAAACCCTCGTCTGGAAAAGGTTAAAACGTAAACAAACAAAGTTCAATAATCTGACTTGCGTGTGAATAAATTTAATAATTGCCCTTTTCCCGACACACAAAGTATTAAAACATAATTATTATAATATTTTGATACGTTGTTGTGTTGAGAAAACAAATGCTTGAGGGCAAATACCGCAAAGATTAGACCGGACTTTTACCCAAGTTTACCTTATTGTTCACATTGTTGAAAGTGTCATAATGTCAGATCGGAGCTTCGATCTCTGTTATCTTTTTATTGCCTTCACACCATTATTATTGATTATTGGTCCGTGTGTAGTAACGATGGTGTAGTAACCATTATGTGTTCGTTAACACGCAACTGTGTGAGCGTGTCGTATAAAGGGGTGGTAAAAAAACACCGGCAAAGATACACAATTAAAATGGGGAGCAAAATAAAACCTCGCCTCTGTTTAGACACATTGTGCTTACGAGTACGAGGGTCGGAAACACAGATCACACTAGATACCGCATTACGAGATTCGTTGTTCCTACAAAAAGTCACCAAAGACTGAGGGAGGCGCGGGTCGCGGGGAGTGCGACTAAGCGTTCTCATTGGCTATCTCAAGGTTACGTCTACTCGCGCCTAACAATCAACCAATCAGAGTCATTTCTTATAAGAGTATTTAGACTGATGCGTGGTGCGCTTCGAGTGTCCTGAAGAAATCCTGCAGAATCTAGGGTGTGTTCTGTGGTCGGAAAGGAGACGACGAGAGGTTGCATAGCTATAATAATCACCTACCTACTTTTGTGACTTTATAATTATTTAAAATGTAATTTAAAATTTTGGGTTATTTTATTAAAGCCAAAAGATAAAAAAAGAGCTAATATTTGAGTAATAAATACCTACTAGCCGTGGTAGCTCAGTGGTAGTTCGGTGAAGGAAAACATCGTGAGAAAACCTGCATATTTCCGGAGAAGAAATTTTATGGCGTATGTGAATCCCACTGCCCGCACCCACCCAACCCGCACTGGGCCAGCGTGGGTATGGCCTAATCACCCTTCGAGGGTAGGCTGATGTCTCAGTTTTTTTTACCGACTTCCAAAAACAAAGGAGGATTTTGTTTTAATACGAGGTCGCGCGCGTGTCTCGCTGAGCATTCCTTGATAAAGGTCACCGAATGTGATCGAAACTATAGTCGGAATAACCGACTCAATTTAACGTGAGTATTCCCGTTTTATTAAAACAAAATGTATCAAAACCACGTCAGTTTTCATAGTAAAACAAAGGAGGAGGTTCTCATGTCGACAGTTTTTTTTTATTGACGAGACGAGCAAGCAACTGTGGGTGGCAATGCACTGCGCTCGTCACCATGAGATATTAGATGTTAAATCTCTTTATGCCCAGTAATTACGCTGGAAACATTGCCCTTCAATCCGGAACACAGTAATGTTTGCGCACTACTGCTTGGCGGTTAAATAACTGGCAAACGTGTGGTACTGCCCCAGGCGGGCTCTGCAGAAGAGCACTACAAAGATTTATGTTTATTACCACAGAACCCCGTCATTTATAAACTAATTTGGAATCTGATGATGAAGACGACAGGTGACAAGGTTAAATATTTCACGGGTGGCATCAAAAACATCTCGATACTGTATTTTCCCAGAGTAATTTGTGGAAGTCGTTTCTTTTTTGTTAAAATTATTTTATTTTGAAAATAGCGTCAAAGGATCTGTCGGGCCGCCTGATAGTAACCAAACCGCCGCCAATGGACTGCAACACTTCCGTTTTGTCGATGCCTTGCCAGCCGGGAGTGGTGTTTGAAGACCTTTTATATTTGGAATGGCCAAAGTCAGTGATCTCGATACACCCAAAGCGCATCGCTATGTCCTGTGCCTTTGCTTTTAATTGTTGGGAATGATACACGTATTACACAGCACATAATTGACAGGTATAGTTACCTGAAGTCTGGCGGGTAGACGGATATGTCCGGCAGTAGCAGGATGTGGTCAGTGCTGAGCGTGCTGGGCTCGGGATCCGTGTTGCTGCGGAGTGCCCATACCAGGCCTTCGTTGTCTGTCGCGCGGGAAATACCGCGGGATAACTTCCGACCTGGAATTAAGACATTTGCCTTCACATTTACTACTAGGGCACACGTTACCGCAGTCGATTATCAGGCTTATAAATATCATATAGGGTAGCATTTAGCGGAGTAGATATTTGGCGTTTATGCAAGTTCGATACCGTTATACGTATTGACAAAATGACAGCTGTAGGTAAAACTAATTTTACCAAAAACATTTTGACACAGAAAGTTTCGTGTTTATACTCGTAATAGAAAAATTATATAAAGAAAGAATGCCAATAGCCATAGAAAGATGCGTAGCCCGATCGTAGTAATTGATAAGACGTAAGATGTCGCTAGTTCTTCTAATTGCGACATGATCGTCATAATTTCTGGTTGACTTGAAATAGAAACCTATGCCAACTCATTAGTAATGATCCGCAGAAAAAAACGCTACTTGCTATGAATATGTTTGCATTGGTAATGTCAATAAAATTATTAATTTTATATTTTATTTGCAAAAATCGCTAGGTTCTCAAGAAATGGCGACGCCATCTTGAAAAATAACGTTTATTTAAACGTTATTTTTGAAAACATATTTTTTACGTTGTACTTAATATTGCAATCTAATTTGAACTAAAAAAGCTTTTAAAGCGGTTTAAACATTAGCTGACTAAATATGTACGCGCCATGTAGTATTATGGTGTTTTTGCGAAGGTACACTTTTTTGTATGAGATTGTATTTCTTCTCGTATAATTTTTCTATGCTAATACTTTGATTTTCGGACAATGGTTCTTTGAAAAGTGTATCTTAGAAAAACAAATAATATTGGAAGTGAAATCTCAAAGCGTAGCCTAGCATAAGATCATGAACCTAACTGCTCCAAGCATAAAACTCACATTCGGGTGCCGGTGTCAGCACCAGATTTGGAGGCGCCGAGTAGCTGTTGAGGTCCATGGTGCTTACTGATCGCTCCGGGACGACGTCGCCGCCCGCCCGCGCTTTCAGCGATGCACTATGCACTATGTCTGTAACGAAATAAACATTTTACTGTACAGTCATAAGAACTATTTTTGGATGCAAACTCATATTCCTTTACTTTGTGACAAAACAATATCGCACTTTACTCAACGAACACAAGATTTATTTTTGGATGCACTGATTGTGTTTAATTATGTTTTGGTGCACGCGTGGGGATCTATTTTGGGCAAAGGACGTTATGTGACGCGGATCTGGAATGTTCCGAACAAAGAGTTGGGAGTTTTCCTTGTCATATCATTCGTATAAAAAGCCACCTTTTACGTTTTAAATAAATTCAAAAAGGATGATACTATAATATTATTTTATATTTAAGCAAGGAAAGCTCAGACCTCTGCTCTGCTCAGCTCTGCAAACTTCAAAGCAGCAAGTAATTATATGGAAGGACTCTTTTGTTGAGTCCGCCTTTGGAAGTGCCACACACACCTTTGCCAGTTATTCAACCTCTAGTCAGTAGGGTTTGCAAACGTTACCGTGTTCCGGATTGAAGGTGTTTCCAGGACAATTACTTAGAATAAAGATATTTAGTCTACTATCCAGGGTGACGAGCGAAGTCCACTATCGCGCAGGGTTTTAAGCAGTTAAAGTTTAAAATTCTGTACGACACTGAAGAGTTATGAGAAAATGTGACTTATCATCAGGCGAGTGACATGCTCGTCTCGTGACTCAGTAGCATAAAAAACGCGACTCTGAGAGTGGTTTGGATACGGCCAAGCTTGCGCTATCTGTTCGTGCCATGAAGTGGAACAAAACTGGAGTTGCAACACGATCCAACAATAGATAGATCACGAAAAGCATATAAATGTGCAATCCCACATTAAACTTCCTCGAGTGAATGACAGTGATACTTTGTTAGAACCATGACCGTCGTTCCAAACAAGACTTTATGCAAGAGCATAGTACTGACTGACCAACCTGTAGAAGGTACAACCTACCCAGCATTACTTGACACGAACGATATCGACAAACATTCAATAAATGTACTAGTGAATACCTAAGGTAGTTGATTGAATCAGGCATTACTTTGCGGAAGTTCAATTTCAACCTGCATCTAAAACCTATCTGCAGTGTCTATCCCCTGCAATATTGCGATATTGCAGCGGAAAGACACAACGGCAGGCCTAACACGGGCGCCGGGATAAAGTTATGTCAACCCGTTTTGTCTTCGCGTCAACGTGACAAAGCTAGAATATGGATACATCCGTCTCGTTCTCGCGTGATAAATATGGTGTTTTTTTTTTTTATTCCTGCGCCCGTGCTAGGGGCCTGCAGATTGTTTTATGTGCAGTTTGGACTAATACCTACCTAAGTATCTTTAAGAATAAATTGCACGGATACACATTGATATGTGTGGATTACTTGAATAAAAGACCGAATCTAATAAGTACCTAATATAAAATTATAAATATAAATTTATTTAACATAAACAAAGATTGTACAAAATAAGCATGAACCCATTCGCTCCGAACTTGTATAATGTATTTCAAAGACAAAAGACACAAAAAAGATACGCCAAAACAGAGATAAATATATAATAAATAAAAACAAAAAAAATAAAAAAATACTATTTAGTAGGTACATTTAATACAACGATAATAAAACCATTACAAAAAAAACAACACTGGGAGGTCTTTGGTTAGCCACGCAAGCGTAGTATTTGGGAAAGACGACATTGTATCTTTATCAACAAACATCTGCTCGCATCTACACATCTAGACACAGACACAACAATCGTAGAGTGAAAACAACATCTATACAACGATACTGATGGAGCGAGACGCCGGCAATGACAATAGTGAACCTAGTCAATGGCGCACAACAGGAAACTAAACCTACATTCGGTTTCCGGGATGCATTAACCATGAATGAATTAGAATATTCGATTTCGCAATCGACAGAAATACCCTAAAGATAAAAAGGATCATGATAGAATTATCCAGCTCTATTGCATAAGCGGAGATTACATGTTTTTATAAGTACATAAGTGTCTAATTACTTGGGTACTAGATTTTCTACTGTGGACGGGGGGCTAAACATAAAGGAAGGAATCATGGTTCAATAAAATACTCCGAAAGATATGGCACTTAGTGACACCTGCATAAGTGATCAGTGTGCATAAGCAAGTGCGTAATTCAAACACGTTAGACAAAGACGATATACGACAAAATGGCAAATAGTAACGGAGACTCGTGTTATGGCAGATTTTTCTTCCTTGTCTATCAAAGTTGCTAGCTCACGCGAAGAAAGGGATTCGCAAAATTGGAATTTCATTATTCCTTGATAACTAGCGGCGCCGGCAACTGATTAGATAATTTGGTAGTATGCCTGCTCCATTGAGATGATTTGGAGAAACCGATGACAAACGAATACTAAAAAAAGATTTATGTTATCATGACTGTACTTACTTGTTGTTTATTTATAAATAGTTGGATTTGTATTGATGAAGGGACTATCTGCTTTCGAACTGAAACAAACACTACTACACAAAATAACTCGCGAAACAAGATCTTTCAAGATTGCAACTATCGTCATCGATTCGTAAAGCTCACTGTAAGGATCTTTCCACAAGAGATGTGGAAGATAGATAGGCGGCGAGCTGCGAAACGATGTGTCTTTTTGCACCAAAGCTAAGTGGTGTAGAGCAGGTAAAATGCGCTAAGAAGATGCCCTTCGCCCGAGGAAGATGCAAACTTCGTTGCAACGAGTATTTAAACCCTTTTCCACCAGAGCTAAGCTAAGCTGTGAAAATTAAACGATTTTGGTTAGTAGTTTAGCACATCTCTGGTGGAAAGGCAGCCAAGTCGCTGAATGACAATAGATTTTTATGACACCATTGAGGTGCTATTTATGAAACCAGTAAAATAAGTTAGTAAAATAAATAAGTGTTAGTTAGTATGTTACTTTTTATATATTTTTGTTGCTGTTTTTTTATTGTTATCTTTTCAATCAATTTTTTTATTATTATCATCTTCCATTCATGCCACAAGAAAAACTAAATTTTTTCTTTAAATTATTCTTTGTTTGTTGTATTATTATTTTAAGTTAGTTTTAACCTTAGAATATGGTCGATGGGTGGGCGAAATGGGGTAACCTGTAATGCCCACCCAATGGAAAGGAATTGATAAATAAATAAAATAAATAAATAAAGTCGAAATAATCCTGATCCTGAATCCTCCTGTGCTTTTCTAATAACTAAACCATACTCTATGTTCATCTAAATATTTAAGATAGGCATCTAACTATTAACTGAGCTAAGAAAACAATCATCAGATATCAATATCGTCTCGCAGTTCATTATAAAGTAGAGCATATACATTCAAATCGACGAAGGAACGTGACTCACTAAACCAATAACATAACGCCTGAGGCCAAACGCCCGTCTAAAATAATTAAAGCGCTTTAAACTTATATTGGAAGATATCTGAAAATCTCTTTGATATTATACAACGTTGTTAGTTAGATACAAAAAGAGGCATCGATCAATGATAAAAGATCAAAGGAGGCGCGATTGCTACAGTCCATACAATTTGTCTCCTCTGCTACTGACATCGCTTTTTGGAGTACAAATTATTAGCTTATTAACGTTTTTACTCTAGGATATACGCAGCTGCAACTAGCAAAGTCCGCATTAATGATTAATAAGCCAAAGTCTTTGAGCAACATGCCTTGCACACTACATATCAATGACAATTAATCCACATCTACTATCAGCTCAAATTCCAATCATAGAATAAGTTTAAGGTCCCGAACTAAGAACAACACGTTTTTAACATGTTATAGTGAAGCTGCGCCTCGCGATTTCATCCGTGTTGACAATCCCGCGGTTTTTTTATAGAGAGATGATAAGTATCCGTTGATACTCTTCGGTCTTCTAACTATACCATGCAAAAAAACATTTCGATACGGTGCTCTGGTGCTGCGTGAAAGAAACAAATGAACACACTATTGCATTTATACCTAGGGATGACATAGTAATGACTAAAAGCCGTTAACGTAGTGTTAACTATTTAGTTAATCGGCGTATCTTTTCTGCAGATGGATATTTTCAAACTCCCATGTCGTTATAGTCGGTAAGACCCAGAAAAATCAGAACTGGAGAAGAAACCTGGAAATGGCATATATCTAACAGTTTCCCCTCTGCCAAGGTTTTTTTTTTTTAATCTTAATTCTCATTAGCGTAATTCGTGTTCGATGCTAGTTGATGTAAATAAATAAATAAATAAATAAATAAATAAGGTTCAGTTCCATTCTGTCTAACCTACGTTTAAATAAACAATTGAAAATCGGCTTTTGTTCATCTATTGGTTTCTGTGCTGCTTTATTGAAGTGCACTTCTAAAGATGTCTCGATTTCTTGTCTTTTGCAATACGTGTTACCTTCAACCCCCACCACAGATCATACCCTAGATTCTGCTTTCAGGACGCTCGAAGCGCACCACGCATCAGTCTAAATACACTTTTAAGAAATTACTCTGATTGGTTGATTGTTAGGTGCGAATAGGCGTAACCTTGAGATAGCCAATGAGAAAGCTTGGTCGCACCCCCGCGACCCGCGCCTTCCTCAAACTTTGGTGACTTTTTGTAGGAACAACGAATCTCGTAATCTCGTCTAGTGTGATCTGTGACCCACACGCACCGCTCTCAAGAACTGTCAGAATTTCATCTGGACTAAGTTTGTGTCAGATCCCTCCTTATATAATCAAAGGTTACTGAGTTTCAATTCTCATAATGCCATGACATGGACCAAACATCCCGAGTGTAACAGGCGCGTAATATTTTTAGCCTCCCGTCAGCATCCGATCGGATTTGGGGCAACGACTCCGCGAGCGTGGGCGAAAACTGGGATTACCTAAATCGAGCAAATATAGAAGAAATAGGATTTTGTTATAGAAGCTACGTGCGCCCTACATTAGGGTCTATCTTTTATCATCACTTTGACATTACTTCAAGAATCTAATCTTTTGCGTCTTAGGATATTCTATATTCTATGAATCTGGGTAAGTCTTTAAAGTAAAAAAATAGTTATAGAAAAGATTACCTATAGAAACCAAAAATCAAAGTGCGATCAAAGTGGACCAGGAATCGGTCAAAATATACCTATAGAAATAAAACTACGGAACTATGGATTAACGTATAGGTAAACAATAGGTAGCAATCTATATCCTAACTAACATTATAAATGCGAAAGTAACACTGTCTCTCTCTCTTTGTCTGGGTGTTTGACGCGGTTTCACTGCTAAACGGCTGAACGGATCGACCTGAATTTTTGCGTAGAAGGCAATTTTTTTAATTCTTATCACCCCAAGGAGAAATAATTAAAGATTGTAAAATTTGCAAGCATTAGTCTACTCATAGAATTAATTGTCGCATTTGTAATCTATCATCACAACAAATCTCAATATGAAAACAGATTTTGAAAATATAGACTCACCATCACTGAGCTTGCCGGATATAGGATCGGCTTCCATTACCATCGCGGCTCGACACCCTGAAACAAAAGACACATTCCATCAAGACAATGATAACCCCAAGACGAATGATCAAGACGATTCTCCAAATTTGACAGAAGAACAGAATCAATTAATTGCTCTATAAACAAAGGCAAACAGATATTAAACGAGGTTGCCATTTTAGATCCCAACGTAGTTATAGAACCTACGCCAAAGAACAACGATCCCCTTTGTGAGTGTGGCAAAAAAACCTTTATTCGTACTTTATACTGCGCTACTGCACCAATTGATGGTCGCAGCACATACTCGTATCTATCAACTCAGCACAGAATCGGCATCGCATCGACGAGCCGTTTCGTTTTTTTTTTTCTTTCTATGAAAATCCATACTGAAACGCACTCACTTATCAGCATATGGCGTCGAGTGTCTTTGGGAGAAGCTAGCGAACAGGGCCCGTACCTTGATATGCTCATTGTGATGTTACGTTCAGCCACTGACGCTGCGCGACCACGAACCGTGTCACCGCGCTATGGTTTATGGTCGCGCAGCGTCATCAGCTGAACCTTACAAACATCGGTACGGGCCCAGAGGTCGATTCGCCGCGACTATGGCGGCAGGACGATGAAAACGCCTCGCTGACGTCGGGTTTTCGCCGCGCTTACATCTCACCGTTGATGAGATACCTATGTTTGAAAAACGCTTCGCCCAGCCGTAAGCGTGAAACCGCGGCGACTCTTGAGCCTCTTCAGCTCTTCAGTCAAGCTTACGAGCCTGCGTTCGGTTGACGGCGAGTCAATTATGCGAGGCGAAGGCGATGCGAAGCCAATATGCGTGTTGTGACTATTATTCTCCGTACAAAAAACACAACTGTTTACATCAAGACTTGCCAACAACTAAAATGACGAATTAAAACCAGAAATACAAGTGTGAGGAATAATGACACGTCACACACCCACGTAGGGTTTTAAATAGATTTTCTCGATATGGCCAGTTTAGTGGAGACGCTATTTCATGTAGAGATTGCGATCGGAGAGATCTTGATAATATGGTGACACATTCTTTAAAATAACGCGTATATGAACAACAGTACTAGCATGTACTTTTAGAATAGGTATTGTCATCGAATGAAACCTGAAGCGGCGTAGTTACTTTTAATATCCCAATTTTTCCCTTTCATCTAAATAATTGACTGTATTAACCGTATTCAAAAAGGTTTTAGATTGAAAGATGTTACGGGCGCAACGACATTATTATCCGTAGAGTTGGTCAAATGACGCAACTAAAAAAACTCTACTGCTGACTGTCAGCACAGTTTTTTTAACCGACTCCATAAAAAAGGAGGAATTTGTCATTCCGATTGTATTTTTTTTTAATGTTTGTTACATCAGAACTCTGTCATTTATACACCGAATTGGAAAATTCTTCCAAAGACAGCGCCATTTCCTAAGAATGTACCTCTAGTACACAGTACGTTACGTAGTTCATAACAACTCAATGTGTTTGTATATCTATGTTTCAATTGTGTCCTTATTTGTATTTGTGATATATTAGTCTGATTGCTAATTGCTAGATAATTCAATTTGAGGTGGCAAATGGTTTGTGGTCGACGTCGTCGATAAAAGGAATCTTATCAACTTATCGACAATGTTTATTTGCTTTGAAATAGTTTGATTTCTGGTTAGTACTCTTATGATTCTACGTAGTAAACCAGAAAATAATCTATACATTCTTTTTTATTGTATTCGTAATTGTGAGGACAAGGTTTACAAGAAGAGTTTAGCGAGGCCGAAGGCGGAGCTTCGCGGGCATCAGCTAGTTAGGAATAAATTTATATTTTAAATATTTTTTTATAGGTAGCTCAAAGTTCATAACTCAATTCATACAGCGTACTTGTATACGCCATCACCAGCCCGGTGATGCCCGAGCTAAGATCTACTACAGGGATCCTATTCCTGTGCGCTCGAGATTATCTCGGTCACTATCTCTCTAATTTAGAATTTAATGGGAGTGAGAGTGACCGAGATAAAATGTCATTTCTCCGAATAGGGTCCCTGGTAGTAACACTGGTAACGAATCTCCGTGATACGACACGAGGTGAGGTGGTACGTCATTAAGAGCCTTATTAAAAATCGCCTACCCACGTACTTTTCCTTATTTTCAGCAAAATAATTATTCTTACAAAACTGAGGTACAATGAAAATAAAAGTCAAGGTTTTATACTTTTCAGTTTAAAACGAGGAAATACACGTAAATAATGCATTATACTTTATATTACGACAGCTAGCACGCGATAAAACTGCTGCTGAGTCATTGCCTGCAGATAGAATCGATATCAGTCTCACAATAGGCATAGAATAATTATACGAAAAGAATGACAATCTCATACAAAAAATTATTCCCCGAAAAAGCATAAATCTAGATGGCGCTTATGTATTTAATCGGCTAATATTCAAAGCACTATAAAAGCTGATGAAAATATGGTTAATATAGAAACATAGTATCTCTTGAGAAATTAGCGGGTTTTCCAAATAACATAATTATAAAACTTTACCGATATCACTAATGGAAAAATATTCATAACAAGTAGCGTTGTATCTCCGAAGCATTATGAATGAGTAAGCTTGGGTTTCTATTTTAAGTCAAGCAGAAATTGTGACGATCATGTCGCATCTTAAAGCACGAGCGACATCTTACGTCCAGGCTACGCATCTTTCTTTGACCAATATTGGTACTCTTCTTTTTATAATTTCTCTATGCTTTAGGTAAGTACATAATTATAACAGCGAATGCAATATCTTCTTTGGGATGGAAATATTTCACAAAGTGAATAGTAAGTACGTCGATATGTGACCGAGCTTCCTACGGTTCTCAGTTTTCCGGGAGTAAACGCACTTAGTCACTTAGTCCGTCTTTATGATGCACACTAACTACCTTCTTGCCTTTCATCAAGATCGGTCCAGTTTCCAGTCGCGAAATGATAACACACAGATGGACAGTAACTCGGACTTTTTCATTTTCAATACTAGTGTAAAAGTAAATAAGGTCGTATAGGCTGAGTGGCTAGCTCTAATGTCAGAGCGGCTAGCTCTAATGTCAGAGCTTTATGGCCATCCGAATTCCTCTGACAACATAGATGAATGTATACTAGCGTCTGACAAGGCTTAACGGTTATTAAGGACAAACACTGGGGTACAATCACGGGAGCGCAAATTTATTAAATACGTTAAGTTCATAACATTCGTGCAGCCATTCGTTCATTACATATTCAGTGTTTTTTTAACCTACTATATCCCAATTGCAAAGGTCTCCCTCATTTCCTTCCGAAAACTAGCAGCGGAATAAACAAGTATTATTAAACGAAGCCAAAAATCCCGACTGCGAAATGTAGCATAGGATATAATTATAAAAACGATAGATTCGTTTTTACGACAACTCGCAATCCAAAATCGGTCAAGTCGTTAGGGGGTGCGAGGTCACATAGAAACAGACAAACATATATACTTACATACTCCCGAACAATAATAATAATACACACAAACATACATACTTATGTACACCTCAACTTTACATTACACTCCTTGGGCAGTCGTATAATAACATTGCAGTCCTTCTTGGCAGTCAGGTAATAAAGCTGTGAATGTTGATTACTGTCTGTGTTAGTGTGAATCGGAAGTGTGTGGCCTGCCGATAGCTAATTTGACGAATCATTATATTTATCTTACTCCGATATCACATTCTGATCATTGATAGATAAGACGATGTCCCAGACCGACTCGAATCCTGACTCACGACAGTCATAATATTTACAAGCCAAAGACAAAGATTAAAAACAAGGAAATGAATCTAGATTAGGCGTTCGCACGTAAAATTGTTTTACTTGTAATAAAAAGAAAAGGTCAAGAAACCAGACGCATTAGGTTGAATTAGTGTTGAGGGAGCGACGAGTTTCTTTACTTGAAAGGTCTTGAGTTCTGTAAAAAGAGTTTAGGGCTTTCAGACACTTTTTCGAGAGCTAAATCTACCTTTAAGAGGGTTCAAGCCACAACACGAGCGAAAATACTGAAACAATCACTCACCACTTTATCACTCGAAATCTTATTAAATCGACGTAATTTCAGATGATCTGATTAGCAACACTGAAGGTTACTCTTTCCGGCCTTTGTTTACGTACGTCTTAGATATTTCTAGGTGTTCTATTTAATTTTTGTGGTAAAGCGAAAATAAACTTATTTCAAAAGGAACCATTTATAATATGATATTTGGGTAATAAATTTGAGAATCTTTTCTATCGCATTATATTGTTAATTATCACTTTAGTTGTCAAACTATCTATCGAATCAAAAGTTGGAAATAGGGATTAACTTTCGCTATTACAGGCATTTTGCATCACAAATAAATGAGCAAAATGAAAAGTTTTCAGTAGGTACGTTTGTTTTCCTACGTATGTTTTTTTCTAGGGTCACACGATCTTGACGCAAAATGTGCAATGACGCGTGTAACAACACGTCAGGAGTGTCGAGGTATCATCATTCATTCATGGATATGTCCTTGATCCTCGCTCAATTAATTCACAACAATAAGCACGTGTAATACGATACCACGACTAGCCTTTTATGGTATCAACGGTAAACAGATCCTGGCAGAAAAAGAAAACGAGATTCCTAAGGCATTTGATTCGAACCGGAGACGGCATTCTATACGGTTTCCTTCATTAAAACTACGGGAACGGCTACTTTCTCCAACGTATCAGTCTTTATAAGAACTCTTTAATTAGGTTCGTTTGAAGCAAAGGCAAAAAATACTAAAAATTACTAGAATTAACACTTGCGCGTTGAATATGAATTGGCGTACTACAAGGTTTACATTTCGGGCCGTTTTTTAGCTTCTATTGTCAAGTAAGTACTTACTAGCAATAATTTAAAAGATTGTAAGTTTTCTTCAAAAAGGACGTGCGCGCTCAAGGTCCTGTTTTATCTTATGGCTGCACGGAATTGCCTAACGAGTTGGTCGACTCTCCATGCGTGTTCCAGAGACGTTACACGCTTTGCTTGCGTCATATGCACAAGGGCTGGGACCCTATTCCTGTGCGCTCGAGATTATCTCGGTCACTGTCTCTCTAATTTAGAATTTAATGGGAGTGAGAGTGACCGAGATAATCTCGAGCGCACAGGAATAGGGTCCCTATTCTATTGTGTTGGAGGTCGGGTTAGCGAATTTTTAAGCCAGCCAAGTGTGCCGAGTACTGCCTGGCTCAGGTATACGTTATAGCTTTTACGAATTCTATGGTCGGTTTAGTATATTTTGTGTGAAATAAGTTAAAGGATACTTAAATACCCTTTTTACTCATATTGTATGTTCTGACGTAATAATTATTATAATTGAATGTTATTAATATTGTATAACTCATTTAAATGATCATTGTATTCAATTAATAACCTCTACTTAATTTGCATACTATTGTATACAAAAGGTTACTTTTGACTTGTAGATGAATATTTACCAATAAATAACTTTGACTTTAATTCATACCTTGAAAACTGGTTCGTCGAGCTGAGAAGAACGTGTGCTGTCTTCCAAAACGTGTATGTATAGCTTTGAAGACTGTTAAGTGTTCATTAAAATCTCATCAATACACGTCGTTTAAAAATTTAATAATGTTAGAGGATCTTCGATTTCACTTCGCGAACCGAGTAGATACGGAAATCGATTTCAAATAGACGTTACGTACCGTACGACTTTAAGTCGTGAGTGAGATATTAAGGAAGGAGGCTCATGAGGCTTTAAGACATGACTCTGGTCAACTCATGATTTATACTCCAAACAGAACCTACATTTGTGACTAGATAACGAAAGAACGTCTCGACAGGCGCATGGATGGATGGCATTTCTAATTAAGGGGGTGATAAAGAGGGAAACATCAGAGCACGGCCTTGAGTCGCTGGCATACTTGTCCCGCTGTCATTTCGCACGACGTCTTGCTATCGTTGAAGGCTACATTTCTTCAAGGAGTCCCGATTTTGATCTATAATTATAATGCCGACTGTATACGACGTGGATTGACTTTCAAGCAAAGAGACTTGCCGGAAGCCTTTCAACTTTCAAACCCTTATTACGTAGAAAATACTCGACATTCTAAAGACAGGTGTACATTTCCATTGTGTACTCTAACAACAGAATCTTCACGCTTCCTAAGACATCATACTAGGGTCCTAGCACCATTATAATTGTAATTATTCAGTATGTCGTACGCCAACGACGCGATTGGCAAGCGAGAGAAAGTAGCAATTTGATTAGCTATCGGCATGCTGCAGTTTGTTTGGCGACTGTTAGTTCATCGAACTGTTGTTTTATTATGACTTAAAGTTTCTCCAGGCGATGTACTGAGTTACTATCTACTGTACGTAAGTATATAGGAGGTAGCTCAATGATACAAGGTTGTTTGGTATCAGACTGTCAGTCAGTACAGTTTTATTAAGTAGAAAGAGATAAGTAGAGCGCAACAACTTGGATGATATCACCGAATCACTGACATTAAATCCATATTAGGATAAGCAGATGTTACTCCCAGCAGCTGCACTTTATTTATATATATACTTTACATAATTAACAGCATCTGCCTACACACAGACCGAAATAACAAATAATAAACAACAAACAGGTGCATGCCAGTGTTACCAGAGGTTTAATTCGGTTATTTATTGATCAACTTGGTACAGTTAGGTCACAGGTAGGGCTCATATAGATACTGCATTATGAGATCTTAATTCTGATTAAAATGTACTAGTTTGAGGAAAGTACAGCCTGCAGGGACTGAGACAAAGCGTTCCCGTTGGCTATTTGACACACACATTCTCACACCCATTCATAAATCACTACACACCCACACAAGAAGCTGTCAAAATTTTAATGCAATTTATTTATATTCATTGTCATATTTATTACCGGTCATCATAACAGGGGGAGCATGAATCTCTGAAATACAAGCTTTAGCTTAGTTCAGAGATCCGAAGCCCACATAAATATTTTAAAGGTTAATGTTGGAAATAAAGAAATTTTGTATATTTGTATATCAAGATCTCAAGGTTAAACATAGCAATGGATCAAAGAAAATGAATTTTTTAGGTGTGTTTTGGTTGATGCGTGGTACACTTCTTGATATGTGAGGTGTAACAGAGATATATAGTCAACTTTATCGACTCATATTTCACTGGGCTGGGATCGTTTCGATTCATGCTGGTAGGAGAATTTTATTTATTTTATAGTAATGACTAGTTTAAAATTAAATAAGAATATTCATCCCCATTGCAGGCAAAAATCTGATTACATTAGTTTACGAGTTCAAAGTACTCTGAGATAAGCAAACATTTTTTTTTTAAATATTAAATGAAAAACTAGGCTTCAAAATGTATCTTATGACACTCTGGAATTCTGGATATACTTACTTAAGGATACCTAACAACACCCTGCTATCCCAAATATTGGTCAAACTGCTTGGATAGTAGGTCACAGAGGAACACACAATTAATATTACCCTCCTATTAGCAATTAATATTTTGTGTGAACAATAAAGAGTTAATCTATCTTCTAGGCAATCGGGTAATAATACATTGTCTTATCATCACACGTTTACAAACTAGTTTTTTGAAATTTATATGACATATGACTGTTTCTATAAAAGGTGTAGTAAGTGTGACACATCATATCAACACCTGATTACTGTTATCAGTGAATATAAATATTAAAATTGTTATTGTACACTTAAGAAGCAGAATTTATTAGGTTTGTATAGTTGGCATAGTTTGGTGGTTTGGATTCCAAATAGTTTGATATTGATTTAAATGTTTACTTTGTCACTGCCCCTTTTCGTATTTTCGCATACCGCACTGCCACGGGCAGACAGTGCGGTGATGTGAGACTCCAACCCACTTAAACTCCACAGTGTCCCTCCTTCGGCACTTGTGGCGGGGATGCGGGAACGCTCCCACACACAACTGTGAACCTGCCGTGGCCCAAGGTCCAACCTAGTTAACTTTAGTTGTTTATTTGCTATGTCACTGTCGCACATTTAGGTTAAATGTGAAAGCATCCCACATGCAGGTTTCATGGCTAAAAAGTTTACACTCTCAGTGATATACACCCTACAAATTACTGGTGAGCTATGAGGAACTAATTGATGATAATTATCACATATCACATAATGTATTAGGTGGCATACGTACTTATGTAAAACAAGTTATTAGCTATTTGGGCTTCAATCAGATTATGTGGGTTTGCACCAACTAACTCCAGTAACAACAGTATAAGAAGTGAATACCGAAATAGACAATCAAATGACACAGGAAATGTTAAACTTACGTAGATTGCTAGGATTGATTTACAATTTCAAACCATGATTATATTTCATATTAAATGACTAAAATAATACATAGGTAGCCATTATTTAAGTAGTCGATCTTGGGGATGACGCTAGTTTTCTGTTTGTTTTAGCTATTCAGCTCTGAATGAAACAGAAGTGTTTTGGTTGTATATATAAGTTAATATATGAAGCAGTTCTGGTACTCATTACACTAGACGAAATTAAATTTAAAACAACAAAAAGGTAATTGTGAGTAGTAGAAACACTGAATACTATAATCGTACGAAGCTAACCACAAGGACACCGTCGTACCCACTAAAGAAAATGCTTACCTACGTAATGAATATATAAATTAAGTAAATCCCTACATCACTCCGTACGCCTCATTTTAGTACACAAAGAAAATCTCAGTGACCATATAAACAGTGCTGGGGCGTAAGGCCAAATTAGACGATGACACTCCGTCTCCGATGCTCATCCAAGGTTACGCGATATAGCGCTGCACACCAGTTTCATGGTAACTACCAGACCAAAAGAATCTAACGAAACATTACGAAACACAAATGTGTTCATACGCACAGTATTATTCACATAGGAATTATATTTGCATAAAAATTACGTTTCAATGGACAGGTGTTTTGAACATAGCAGACGTAAATAAACTTACCTTTAAACAGGGAACCAAATAACCACTAGAAGCTGTTTTTTATTCATAAAACACTTCAACAAACAGTAAACAAAACTTAATGATCGATTTGTGAGCAAGAAATGCAATTATTTACAATTTTGCAATATTTACAAATAAAGCCACTTCCACAGCGAAGCACTTGTGAATTTGAAATTCAAAGACAAGCGAGCCAACACGAAAAGTTGAAACTGAACTGAAGTTGTAGTCCATCATTATACGTCACGTCAGACGTCAGTTGGCATGTTCCGTTTCTAAAACCTGGCAGCACCAACAGCTGACACTGACATAATATCTCCACATTGCTAGTGATGTATATCAATAGACACGATTCGATACTATAATCGATAATTTTAAATTTAGTAGTTTAAAGCCTTTCGTTTTCCAGAATAAAAGGTCTCCGTCTCGCGTCGTTTTTTTTTGTTACTCAGTTACCTGTAGTTAAGCGTCACGCTTGCCCATGACAGTTCAGTGCCACCCAGAAATTTGAATTTCAACAGTTCAAAACTATGCGTGGTAAAATCTCTGTATGCCCAGTAATTACGCTGGAAACATTGCCTTTAATCCGGAACACAGTAATGCTCGCACACTGCTTAGCGGTTGAATAACTGGCAAAGGTTTGGTACTTCCCCAGGCGGACTCTGCAAGGGAGCCCTACCACTACAATTCGTTTTACAATTTCGTTGTATTGTGGTATTAGCCTTATTAGTTTACTAAGTATAGTTTCCTCAAATAAACTTGTCCTGAAGCCGCAGCGCTGCATTACAGATATTTTGTATGATTTTATAAATATTATTTATTTATTAAACTAAACAATTAATTGCAGATAAAATATCAAAATTGACAAAGTTACAGATGCCCGTTTCCTACATAACAACCTCAAAAATATGTTGCTTTGTAGACTTCATACTATATCGATAAGGATCAAATCAATCAAAGAATCAACAAAAAAATCCCATGTACAACACTATATTTTTATATGGCAATTAAAGTTTGCGATTGTCATTGTCTATGAAAAATGTTTCCAGTACCAAAAATTTTCCCAAAATATATTTCATAAATAACTATTTAAATAAATAAATAAATACAAATTGTATAGAACAACAACATTCCACAACCTACTATTGAGCGTTTATGAACTATCTTTTCAAAACCCTACGCCACGGTTAATGACACTTGTCATTAGAGCAAGGATTTAAAATGTTTCACAATCAAATGTTGTTGTTATTGATATTTGATTTAATACATTATATATAAATTTTAAAAAAAAAACTGGAATCTTGATAATGTAACAATTTAGACACCATATAATACATTTAATTTTTAAAAAATTTTGGCCGCTTCCCCGGTTTTACGCAACTCGGGAGATTTTAAAGTACTGTAGCAACACTAAACTCAACTTCCGGGTTCCTGACGGGCGGGCCGATATAGCTAGGAAACCCAATCAAATCATTCAGCTCGGAAACCGTGGGCGATCCCATCAAAACAAAGTTCCGCGTTCAACATTGCGCGAATTAATATTTACTTATTTGAATTTGGAATTTAACTAACCAGTGTTAACTCAGCAGAATAGAAAAATAATAAAAAATAAAGACGCAGTGTAAGAAGTAGGAAAAAAAGAAATCGACTCTAGTTTGTGTGGATTTTTGTATATTTTTGTGAAAATGACGGCTTCTACGATGATTGAACTGGAATCCTGGATCATCTACCAGTGTGTCCTGAATGAATGCCATGTCTCTAGCAGCTGTAAGTATTTTTAATTCAAAAATATTCGTAAATATTATTGAAGCGACGAGTGCTCCTCAATTTCGCTCTACTCTGTTTATTGCTACTTACTGCTAATAACAATGATATTTAATCGTAAATTGCAATGTTTTTTTTTTTTAATTAGGAACATGTCTTATTTTTTCACTGATACTTACATATATTATTAATTTTATGTTCAGCCATAGATAAATTTATTTGTTGCCTACAGTTATTATCCTAAAACATGAGTATTTTTAATATTTTATGTATTTTTTTTCTACTTATAAGTACGAGTATTTACGTAGTAATTAATACCCGCTCTTCATGTGTGAAAAAACGGTAGTATTTTTTCCACAACTGTAGAGATTCGCATGTGCAAATCGGAATAAAAAAACCTATTAAAATATTGTAATTATACTTATTAGTAGGAAATTTATTAGTTGATTTCATTAAACACACGTGAAACATTTAAGTAAGTAACATGACACATAATGGGAAAGAGAAACGACACATAAGTTATATGATTCATAGATTTACCTATTTGCGGTTGATAATTATGTTAAATTACTCATAGAGAAATAAAAATAAATCTAGGTTACCTGCCTGTATTCGTTTCTTAAATTAATCCCTTAAGCGAAACTGCCATAGCCTGGATACTTGGTACCTACTGTGGTACCTACTATAGGTACTATGTAGGCGTAGGTAAACTAGGTAAGTAAGTATAGTATAATTGAATTAATAGATGTGTCGTAACCAATCCATAGTTTACGAGATATGACCTAAATGCCCTGTTTTAGGCGAGCGTCTCGCTTACCATCAGGCGAGCGACTTGTTCGTCCCGTTGCTCAGTCTCAGACAAAAAAGTTCCAAAAAGCACAAAACTTTGCGCGCCAAGAACTCTGCGTATATATTTAAGGCCTCGCTACATGGCCTGACCTGACACCGTGTGAAAGAGACAGCTAGATTTGAATTTCACGGGAGCAAAAGAAACAAACTATTTAGGTTACAGCTTCTCCCTTTCGCTCCCCCAGAAACTTATATATAGCCATCTCTTTCAATCGATGTCAGGTCAGGCCATGTGTAGACACCCTTACTAATTTTTCTATGTTGTTTTCTTTCTAATATTAAAACCAATAGTGCGTGTGTTGACCTTCTCATGGTAGAGCAGGTCAAGACACTTTTTTTTTTATAAATTAGGATACGGCACTGCCACTACACAACACAGTTTTTTTTTGTATTGTTTTTTTTTCTTTCTTACTGACGATAAGGCCGCTCGTTGTAGTACTAGTTGGTAAACCTGCAACCCTGGGACGTGGCTTAAGAGTGGAGTATGTTGCGGCCTACACCGCTGGTCTAAGAAGTTCGCTCAGAGTGTCTACACACGAAACGATTTGGTCGGTCCCGACATCGCTTGAAAAAGAATAAAAAAAATAAAAAAATCGCTATTAGTTTCTGGAGAAGCGAAAGGGAGAAGCTATAACCTTAATAGTTTGTTTCTTTTGCTCCCGTGAAATTCAAATCTAGCTGTCCCTTTCACACGATGTCAGGTCGGGCCATGTGTAGACACCCTTACAAACTACAAACAACGCGTGCTCCGAGCTCTACATTAGAATAGCGCAACCTTTAAAATAGTGCAGCGTTCATTGTCTGGTGTGTACAGTAAAAAGTTTCTACGTTACCTTATCTACCTTAGGCCTTGGGCCAAGTATCTTAGACACTTGTAGTACCGCCGACGAGGAAGCGAAAAACTATCTAAGTACTATTTTCTCGTTTCTCGCATACCATAGGAATAGTATTCTTTTCCGGGATAGAAGGTAGCCTATCTGTTAATCCATGATATAAGCTACATTTCATCCAAATCTGGCCAGCCCTTACAGAGTTGGCTGCTAACAAACACACTTACGCACAAGCTTTTGCACTTATAATATTAGTGTGGTCGTGTGATAGATTCCGTGTGCAGAAAAGAGACATAATTATATTAATAGTTGATCGCTGACTGCTCAATGCTGACACTGCCGGCGAGGACTCTTTCCAGTCTCCTCACTAGCGGCAAGAGTCACTCGCTGAGCGATGCTCGCTAGGCGGTCAGAACACTCGCCGAGAGACTCATAGCGGTCATTCTCTACTACTGTGCGAGTATATCGCCCTTCTCACTCGTACACTCGCTATAGCCTAGCGTCAAAAGTATCGAACACTCGCTACTCGCTAACTCGGTCTAGTTTCTAGCTCTACTCGCTGCTCGTGGCTCGCTCATCGTCGGCGGTCGGATAAGCCCCATATATACAAAGCCCCCTATTATTGTATCTACTTTATTTAAAAGAGAGTGATCGAATTTTTGAAACTTCGTCTCGACGCTGCTTTGGGGACTTCAGTGTTTGTTTTTCTTTATTTTGTTCATACTCTCCATTAAATTGGGGAAGTACACTTCGCCAGGAGACCATTCATCTTAATTAGTATCATTCCCGAAGTTGACAGGCAAGACGAGCACTCCGGGACGTTATTATTTTCTTTTTTATTCTCTAGGTTTTCTGCTGTTTGGAACACTAGCTGCGTCTTGGGATTTACTATCAATTTACGATGGTAGCTCTGTGTACCAATTCTACTCCATCTACATACACACATAGTCTTTGACGTCTGTGACAGATGTCTTGTCTTGCCTTTTTTGTCAATTACAGCTTAATTACTCGTCGTGGATTTATTGAAACCAATTTTGCGCCAATAAATATGTTGTTTTAAGAAATTACGGGTATAATGATCACCTAGATAACATTGGTTTAGCTACAAATCTCAATAAGCTGATTTTCATCTTGGTTTTTGGTTTAGTGACAAATGTACTTATACTAGCGTTAAACTTGAATTTTTGGTTGGTGTAATTTCTTGAAACAATCTATTTATTATCGCAAAATTAGTTTTCATGAACCTACGATGAGTAATTAAGCTGTAATTGGCAAATAACGCAAGAAAATTTGAATTTCGCGCGCTGAGCGAACGTTGCTCCGATTTTGGTAGCCGCAGAGATGTACCGACGATTCCACCACACCATATTCAGTCGTGCCGTCTCTCTCTTTTCTCGATTAGTAACGGGCGCTCTCCTTCAAACATTTCAAACATAGAACCCTCTCAATTCGATACAATGGTCACGGTCAGAGTCTTTCAGCTTTTTTTCGTCCAAAACCTTATCCTCTAACTTTTAAACGTTCGTGATTCTGATTGCGAGAGCATGCCATCTCGCTCGTACCAACTTAGTCGCACTATGCCCGGTCCCGCTCGCGCAACTCTCGCTATCGCTTTCAGAGTTACGGGATAAGACCACAGGTCCATTTAGTGGAGTAGTGAAATCAGCAGCCTTGGGCAATGCCCCCCTGCCCCTTACCACGGGCTATACAATCTAATACGAGCTGCACAATTGCACGTCGAGTGCAGATGCCTGTTGCGAGAGATGGATTGGTGTTCGATAGTTGTTTGTAATTGGATTGGATGAAAATCTGTCAATCCAGGCTCTATCTTCTGTCACTATTTGCTGCGTTTCTCCACTGACTGCTATACTTCAAGAGCTCCTATTTCTTGTAGGTAGCTTCTTTTAACATCGTAGTTATATTCCTCGTTTCGTTGACAAGTATTATCACACTAATATTATAAATTCGAAAGTTTGTGTATAAGTAGGTAAGTATGTAAGTGTGTTTGTTACCTTTCAACTTTGTAACGGCCGAACGGATTTGGATGAAATTTGGTATGGAGGTAGCTTATACACTGGATGAAGAGATAGCTTGGCGACGTTTTTTCCATACAAAGGTATTCCCATGTTTCCTCCCTGAATAATGACGCTACAGAAAATATTTTGCCATAAAATGTATATCTACCCCGGCCATGCCCCTCTTATATTTTTTTTATCTAGTTATTACTAATGAAACTAAAAGAAAAGCAAGTAATACGAGCATAGAATCCTAACACATAGGCTACTTCTGGGGACTGCCCCGATGGCTCAGTTGGTATTGAACCTACGTTCTGTGCTTGGGGGCGTGGGTTCGATTCCCATCTAGGACAAACATTTATGTGATGAATATTTGTGTTTGTTCTATGTCTGGGTGTTAATATCTATATAAGTATGTATTTAAAAAATATCTATGTACGTATATCAGTCTCTGGAAGCCATATTACAAGCTTTGCTTAGTTTGGGGTCAGATGAGCGTGTGTGCAATAATGTCCCAGATATTTATTATTATTATTTATTCTTATCCCGAGAAAAATAACAGTTCCTGTAGGATAGCGGGTGGAACTGCGGGGCGTAGCTAGTTATTAAAATAAATCAAAAACCCCGGTTGCTAAATCTAGTTTGTCACTTTAGGCGTAAAGAGGAATCGACACCTCACGCTTCAAAATCGGTCAAGGCATTTAATGCAGCAGGTTATATAAGAACACACAAACATACATACTTACATAGGTATTCACATATCAAAACCCAAAAACTTATTACTAACGGACTTATTACATTACTCTCCTTCTTGGGCAGTCGGGTCAAAGAGTATGGTAATTTTGGTTGCAGCTAATCGACGTTTCATCCACTCAGTGGCATTATAACAAATTTTTATGGCACGCAATTAGTGAATTTATAATCCACGTCACGAAGCTTTTATTAAATCGTTAGCTCTGTTGATTTCGTTTTACTTAGGCTGGGTTGCACCATAATCCCAGTTAAAGTTAGTTATAGTTAAATAATAAAGTTTAGCCAGCATGTACTGTGTTATCCGTCATTTTGACCATAGTAAAAATGGTGCAACACATTTTCTGTTAACTGCAGTTATGACTGTAGTTAAAAGTTGTGCACTGTAGGTGGTGCAACCCAGCCTCAGCTTAGCTTATCTAGTAAATCCTCAGATTGCTAATGTGAGGATATGACTTGTTATAACAGTATCTATAGTAAACATTATCATCTGAGTCGTCGGGTCATAAATCATTCAATCTGTCTATCTCGCTTGCACTTACAGGTCTCATGGAGTGGTTTATATGTAAATTAAATTATGTAATTATGAACTAAATATTTTGTAATGTGACTTGCCCAGTGTAACTACCAATGTTATAAGGCCAATAAATGATTCTATTCTATTCTATTCTATGTCGATCTCACTCGCACTTACAGGTTTTATGGAGTGACGATCATTGCTCGACGACTCAGTTGATAATGCGTTTACTATAGTAAGGTCTATAGTTTAGTGAGTAGGTTATATGTAAATGAACACGGTCAGAGTGCTAACCGTTCATAGCTAACAATTAACGTTAATTAGTGAATCACTAGACCGTTTGAAACTATTGATGGAGAACACCACGCGACTCATCAATCATTATTTCTAGCGATCAGCCCAGCTCTGCATGTGTTATTTATACTGTAAGGACTTTTATAAATGACCTGGGGCCTTATTATGTAACTTAGACTTCGCTTTCACGAAGGCCAGTCTGGCTTTCAGAAAATACCAATTATGGCTGATCTGATATCATACGAAAGGGATGGCTAGGCATTAATTTTATGGAGAAAAAGGGAACAAACTATATGATCTTATTAGTTTTTTCCTTTATTGGTTTATCTTTTTTTTCTTTTATGTATAGCCAATATACCAATAGTGACCAATATTACCAACGAGGGTGTACTATTTGGTAATCGCATTTTCTTCCGAGTGATACATAGACACAGAACATACAATAATACTACATATAGTGCTATATACTACACTTACGAGAAAAATTAAAGACAAGATTTGATATAATATTAGCGAAATATCATATGAGCAATTCAAATATGGACCCCTGGTCTGATTTATTAAAAAATGATAGATATACATCAATGTAACGGGAGTAAAAGAAACAACCAAAACCCGTACCTAAGTTGTTTGTTTCATTTAATCCAATGAAATTTATGTCAAGCTATCCTTTTCACAAAAATCAGATCAGGCCCCTGTGTCCCTTCAACTGATTATTACTTTAATAGTGAGGTAAATAAGGTGATAATAATAAGGTAATTATTATAATTTAATAATCGGTATTTTCTATTATTATTCTTCTTTTATCTAACCTAGTAAGTCCCTGACAGTTGTGTGAAAGGACAAGTCGATATGTAAATAAGGACGAGCCCGACCTTATTCTTGATAACATTCCTGGGAATCAGCAGATACAACACTGTGACCACTTGTAAATGCTGCTGCGTTTGTAATTACCGCATTTATTGGTATCATCAAGGTCAATGGAACAGAAATATACAAAACTGTACCTAGGGTTAACTTTGAAAAATAATATACGATATACAGCTCTGTCGTGAAGTTGCCTCTGCTTACAATTTCAAAAGGAAAATACGTCTCGAGTTTCGGTGATGTCCTCTAAGATTCCTAACAATGAGGAACTTACAAGGTCGACCATTTTACACCGAAAGACAGATTATACATTATAGATACCGCGTTGCGAGATCGTTGTGCCAACAAAAACTCACTAAAGTTGAAGGAAAGTGTTACGGAACTGCGACCAGACGTTCTTATTGGATATCTCAAGGTTACGCCTAATCGCACCTGGCAATAAACCAATGAGAGTAAATTTTTATAGTGTATTTTGACAAAAACGTGGTGCCGAGTGCAGAATCTAGGTGTGATCTGTGCACTGAAAGTACTTGAATTTTATAATAACATCATTAAAGGAAAACTAAATACCCGACTGCAAAATGTAGCCTATGTCACTCCGGACGTAAAGAGGTATTCAACGACACTACACGCGTCAAAATCGGTCAAGGCATTTAGACTACAGGAGGGTCTATAGGAACACACAAATATACTTACATACACCCCAAAAACATTACCCTCCTTATTGTGCAGTCGAGTGAAAAGCAGTATCCCCTTGAATAGTCTGTCAGTTGATTGGAACATGAACATTATAGAGGGGCAAATATCAAGTTACGTTGTCTTAAATATGGAGACCCATTCCATAAAGTAAAAGTGGGTAAAATGCTGGCAGCACTACAACGTTGGATGGCAAAGCCAAAGAATACTAAATACTTATGCTGTTTCCTAAAGAAGAATTAATTTGATCGGAATGCCGACCGTTGAGACTAAACGCAGTACTAACCATCTTGCTAAGGTATGGGTTCCGAAATTTGGAGCATGTTTGCAAACACTCCAAATGCCGGAGATTTTATACGAAATGAGTTTGTCCGCTGCATAGTTGTTTGCTTTTTGATTAAATAATAGTCATTTTGAACAACATTGAGGTTTATTAATTCCTTGTCTTAGATTATCATAATAATATAATATAATAATACATACACATATAATAGTCCTAACTAATATTGTAACTCAGATATAAAAATCAATTGTTATTTCGCCTCAATACTCTGTATACTCTTTGATGAAACCGAGGGGCGCAGCTAGTATTATATGATAATATAGCAAGGTTTCCGAGCGCCAGCGAAAATTGTGTGTAACCCGAGGTCTTTTCAATGACTTTTTTATTTAGAAAAATATCATGTTTTCCCTCGAAGCTATACATAATACATAACTAATGAGGCACAACACATTTTTTTTTGTCTAATATCGCGAGAAGAGCACGCTTGCCCATGAGGTGCCAAAGTATTCACTCTTGTCTTGAAGAAACCCAGGTTATACTTACTATACAGGGTAATAAGGACCTGATATGCTAAGCCGAAAAGGGCTTAAAGCACTCATGATAAAGAACAACTTTTGCTATCGGACCAAGCCTGAAATCGAAAGATAAATATCAGCTGTTCCATACATTTTGTCCAGTGTCTGTTATTTTTCTATGGAAGAGCTGTTTTTTTTTCTCGATTTTGTGTTGGTCCCATAGTAAAAGTTGTTCATAATGATGAGTACTATGAGCCCTTTTCGGCTTAGTATACCCTTTCCTTATAACCCTGTATAGGGAACGCGGAGGCAGAGAGCGCTTTCCACTCCTTAGCACGTCCTTAGTTTTGTAACTTAGTCTCTTAGTCTCTTTTAGTCTACATAGTCAGATTTTTGGCCCATAGGAGTAAAGTACCAGAGATATCGAGGAAGCCATCCTGGAGCTAATTTTAGCGCAAGTACCAGCACAACGACGACAGACGTACTAAATAATATTACGCATTTATTTTATTTTATTGCTTTTATTATATGTATTTAGTGTTTTAAGGTATTTATGATATGGGCCATAGAAATAAAGAATTATTATTATTATACAAGGTTACAGAAAATTCAAGACGCTCCCCTAGCTTTATTGTTACGTCGTTCGCTCCTTGTTCCTTGGCATTCCCGCAGGCAGGTGCGAGTGCAGCTGTTGTGTAACGGTCGCCGGCGCGTGCGATCCTGTTTTTTTTTCAATGGTTGAAAAATATCAAAGCGCAGTAGCTTTGATATTTTTCAACTACAATACTACAACCATAGACAATAAGTTTTTTTTTTCTATGCTATAACTTTTCCAATATTTCGAGACTTATTTTAGGTAAACTAGATATATTACCTACACAATTGATCTGTAAAAAGGATGCCGGTTTTCGGCAATGCAACATCGAATCGGTAGGTTTTGTCAGTAAACAAAAATCATTTTTAAATTTATATTACTTCTGGAATTTAATATTTACTTCTGCGTCACCCCTAAAAAATGCTGGGTTCGTCCATGCCTTTCTGTATTATCATGAATCATGAGTAATTTCCTGAAGTTGGACTTGTCGTCATTCTCATTAGAACTAAGATATGGGATGTTTGTTCTTTGTCTGGGTGTTACTATGTATTCTATGTATGTATTAAAAAAAAAAAAAGGGTTTATGTATTCTATCAGTTATCTGGTTCCCATAGTACAAGCTTGCTTAGTTTGGGGCTAGGTGGCGCTGTGTGAAAAACGTCCACCAATATTTATTTATTTCCTGAAATAAAACAATTATTTTTATTAGTACTTTGTGTGAAAGATTAAACAAAGTCAGGGACTTCGTTGAAGTTAGTCACATAAACTACGTCATTTGTTGGCAAACAACGAATGATAAATCCGTAGGGGGCGCGCGTGCGGTTATCAATATTAATATAAAATGTCTGTCTGTAATGTCGGAAGACATAATGAATTCTCTGTCACGCGCCGACACGTCCAGCATTTCATAACGATTGAAGAACTCTAACATAATCAACAAAGCTTCCTATTTTTGGTGTCATTGATGAAAATGCAGATATTACAAGACAAGGCAATTTATATATATATAGGCAATATATTGCCTTGGATTGTAACATTTAGCAGGTAACAAAGACGTAATATGTAAAAAAAATATTGCAAAATTGATTTTAAATTTTCTTATCCTGCTGGTCTAGCTACTTTTTAAGGTCCCGTAGCCAAAGGGTTGGCACCGGACCCTACTACTACGCCTACACTTGGCCGTCTGTCGGTTTGTCCTACCTATGTAGGGCTGTATATTTTGTACCAAGGCAGCTGATTAAAAACTTCACAGACTAATAATAATAATAAAGTAAACAGATAAGGAGACTTTAATCATATTTATTCATTGTCATTTTTATTTTCGTTTTATTTTTAATTTGGCTCTATCTTAAAAACCGTAATCGTCAAGCGACAAGCGTTAAATTTGGTGTTAGTCCATACTCTAAAGAAAAACAGCAAAATTAAATAATAAAACCCAGTGTGAGTCAGACTAGCACTTAACCGGGTTTACGAAATCTCTGGGGAATATTTTCATAAATCGTAGTTCGTATAAGATATAGAAAACTCATTAAAATCTGTAAGCTTCTCATTTTTGTTGTATTTTAATTTCAAGTTTTCGAAACTTTACATTATACTAGTAATGTCAAATATGTCAGTCTTAAGGTTCACACAAGTCAGACAAGTAAACGGCCAGTCGACGGTCAGTCACGTCAAAAAACAATAGTTAATAAAGAAGAAATAGAAGAAGTAAAAGAAGTTAATTTCCAATCAGTAATTTTTATATGTACTCGTCCGATTTTATTAGTACATTTCTTTTTGGATTAGGTCAATTTACACATTCATTGGTTACACAAACTATTACACAATGAAACATTTATATATTAACATTTACATTTACAAATTATAGATATTTTTAATTTTTATATTTAAAAACATATTTGAAAACAGTGCGAAGTGCCAGAGAGCATCCAATGCTTGCGGTTGCGCGACTCACATCAAATTGAATCACCAAGGAACATAATGACCAAGACCGCTAACAGCTGTTGAGTTGAGGCATCCTATCCGACTGGTTTCGAATGTCCGTTAACTTCGGTCAAAATCGTTTGCATTTTTTTTTTATTACTTAGGTACACATCGATTCGCGGAACATTGGCATTTAACAGTTCAATTGATTTCGCGAAAACATATTTACTTTATTTTGCTTGTGGGTGTTGTGTCGTGTTCATCGAATAGATATAATAGCAATGTTATTTTAAATTCTGATAATTTCTAATCGCACTTTCTTGCTGGTAAAACTAGTAGAAAAAGAAAATAAATGCATTGTCTCCTTGACAATCTTCTAAATAAATAAGTATCTTTTTTAGATCTTTTTGCTCTCATGGCCTTTTGGAGAAACTCAGAGTCACACAACGGGCAATGGAGAGAGCTATGCTCGCAGTTTCTTTGCGCGATAAAATCCGAAACGAGGATTTTGGCCGAAGAACCAAAGTCACCCATATAGCTTTCAGAGTTTGCAAGCTGAAGTGGCAATGGGCCACATCACTCGAAGAACCGATAACCGATGGGGAAGAAAGATTTTTGATTGGCGACTACGAACCGGAAGACGCAGCATAGGCAGGCCTCCCACTAGGTGGACTGACGACATTCTGAAAGTCGCGGGCAACCGGTGGATGCTAGTGGCACGTTGTGGGTCGGTGTGGCGCTCTAAGGGGGAGGCCTATATTCAGCAGTGGACGTTTTGATCATCATGACTCTCCTTAAGTCCCGTGCCGTGACATGCTTATTGCGATGATTGTTAAGTCCAGCCGCTAAAGCGGCGGCGATGACGACCACGATTCGTATCGCCGCGTGATAACGTTCACGGTCGCGCAGCGTTGACGCCTGAATCTTGCACTCATCGCAATAGTTGTTTTTATCAGCCGTCATACATTGACTTCTATTTCTCTCTCATTCGCACGGTCTAAATCACGACCATTATTATTATCACCATAGTAAAATAACATACTTCGCTAGGTATGGTATTCCAAGGTCCGATGGATAATGTGGGTGGCACCAGCCTACATCATCAGCATACATAACCAAGAGCGGAATACGTAGTTCAAATACGTTAGACAAAGATAACGATAGCCGACAATATGGCGGATAGTGACGTAAGCCGGTATCACCGCCCGGAATTGTCTTTTTAGATCATGATTATCTAAGTTTATTTGATCTGATTTCTCCCTGGATGGCACTTACTAACGTTTTTTTTTTTTATGTTACTCGGTGACGAGACGTGCAAGTCGCTCACCTGATGTTAAGCGTCACGCTTGCCCATAACAGTTCAGTGCCACCCAAAATTTTGAACTTCAACAGTTCAAAACTATGCGCGGCAATGCAGTGCGCTCGTCACCCTGAGATGTTAGATGTTAAATATCTGTATGCCCGTAATTACGCTGGAAACATTGCCCTTCAATCCGGAACACAGTAATGCTTGCACACTACTGCTTGGCGGATGAATAACTGGCAAAGGAGTGGTACTTCCCCAGGCGGACTCTGCAAGAGAGCCCTATACTACAAAACATTCAGTTTGTATAAACCACGTTCAGCGTTCAAGCTTTAGTTTATTTTATTTTATTTTATTCTCTTAGGATAACTTACAGCTAGCGTTTAAATAACAGGTTTAATATTTTAACTTAAAGCTAATTAAAAGTTACCACAAATAGGCATGTATATAAATAGAAAAAGTCAAGTTTCTGTACATTCTTGATAGAAGTTTAACATGTTATAGTTATTGCTAATGCTGATTCACCGTTTCAAACCGCATTTGTAGAAGCCAGTTCCTTTAATGAATCATTCTTCAGAACTTATGTAGCACAAAGCTCTATTATAATATACGTTGCTTGATTATCCACAGCCATAGAGGAGGTACAGTTCCTCTTTGCTACAGGGTTCGCTTTTTGCTGTAGTCTGTAGAATCAAAACCTGGAACCACAAGAAAAAATCAACAGTTGTTCCAAAGATTACGTCGAGGGTTCGTTGGTTAGTAAGCGATATTTTACTATAAAAAAAACAGGTGTACTTTCTACTCTTCGAGATTTCAGGTTTGGTCCCATGTTCATAATTATGAGTACAATTAGCTCCTTTCGGCTTAGGAATACCAATCCGTGTGTAACGATTCCTGTTAAGTACAAATTAATATAAAGTGTGTAGAAACAGTATTTTTTTGTTGATATACGCAGTTAGGCCGGTATTTTCTGTATAGATTATGTTATAGGTAGTATTATTTATAGTGCCAAATATAATAATTTAAATGATCATAGCTTATTATTAGGAGCATAATAATTATTTTCCTCAACTTCCCATAGTAAAAATAGCTACGTACTTACTATACGAACATGTAGGTCTCGGCTATGATCATTATTAAAACAACAGGAAACTTTAAGGTGTCCTCGTTATACGTATGTAGCTAGTACATACTAATGCTGGGGCCACACAACCGACCGCGCTAAAGTTCGTGTCGGGATGCCACGCTAAAACTCTATATATCGCCATCGGCGAACTTCTTGTCCACATTACCTTGTAATTGTAGTGCAAAACTTGTTTCTATTTTCATAACCATTTGGTTCGCCCCTAATTAACGACAACCTGCGCGGGTATTTGCCCGAAAAGATTGCGTTTGTCGAACTTTTCTGCCAGACATGTCGCGACATTGCGAACATTCGCCGAATCGCGATAGTGTGGCTGCAGCATAACAGTCTATCCCCATATTAGTTTCAAATTGTAACAGTAATCATAACGGGTGTATTTTGGTCAGCGATGCGCCCGCGCCACTTTTAATTGGTTATTCCGCTTCAACGCGGCCATAGACCATAGATAGTTTGATAATGCAAACCTTAAATTTTAAACACGAAGGTTCATTTTAATGGACGATATTTCGGACTGACCGTTTCGGTGACCTCGTGTCTCGTTTTAGCGTTTCGATTCATTAATAACTCTTTAATTGGCTTAATCATGAGAATTACCACTCGTTAAAAAATATATCGTTAATGTAGCCTGTACTTTACTTTAGTTTACTCCGGATATAAAGACGAATCTAATGACACATTGCAATCCAAAATCAGTCAGTTTAGGCGGTGGGACTAGACAGTGGGTAAAAAGTCACAGTTGACGAAAATGGAAAATCAAACTAACTCACTAGCTTAACTGAATCTTCATTTTTATTAATACCTCATCATCACAACTTCGGCAAGAAGCTAAAACAGATTAATTTAAACGTTGTGTTGGTACTCTGTTCTCGACTAAGTATTCCGCAATGTTATGGGGTCTCTTGGTCTCCTCCATTCGCTCTATCCTCGACAGCGTCCTCGTAAACTTTACACTACCCTCAAGTCCTTTAGCACTGTCTGTCTCTGGATCTTATCTATGAATGTTTTAGTGCCAAGTTTCCAATGTAGGCAGGTGGTTTCCGCTGTACGTGACTATAACATCTCACTCTACGGTCCTGCATGTGGACGATAATGTCGCGTATGTCCAGCTTCCTGGCACGTACTTGTTGCGGATTTTCATTTCGGCAACTTGAATGGTATTATGCAAGTTATTTTTGGTTACGGCCCACGGGTTACTTGTACGTTGTTACAAAAATATTTACACTTCAATTACTAATGTACAGCTTCAAGCTCAACATATATTATGCACGTGGCTCATTCCCTTTCTTATCATGAGCTGCCTTACGTTTAATGAATGAATGTGATTGTTTCATATCAAAGTTATTTTTGAAGACATGCCATGGTTTTATCATGCTAATATTATTACTCTGTATGACTCTGTCTTTTCATTAATTTTTTACGATTGTGTGAAACATAGTAGATATAGGATACAAAAGTACGAGTACTAGAGCAGTAGAGTGTGAAACTTTTTATCCTTAAAATCGCAGCTAAACAGCGGGACACTACTATTAACAGTGTATTAACAATTAATAGCTTCTGCCCACGCCTTTGCTCGTGTAGCTGTGGGAAAAATCACAAGTCAATCATAATCTATATCATTGTCCGCTGGTGTGATTATAGCTATGAATTGAAACCACATTTTGATCCTATTTTGGGTTTGGTTGTCATGTAATTTGCTGGTGTAATCCAAGAAAGCTAAAGTTGATTTATTTTAAATTTATATTAATTTTTATTTAAATTTTTTATTTTTAAAATTTAGTTTTTCGAAATTATGAAGTTTTTGTACTTCGCTGGCAACATTTACGTAGATTGATTTTCAAACTGCAAGCGACGGACTCGCGGTTGAAATATCGATGAACACGACTGGTGTGGCATTCTATCATTGAAAAAAATGTTTCAAATCGATGAGTTGTTCCTGTAGTTACGGGAAAGTCACTTTACTTCTTATATGATCAATGTATACTTCTCCGTAGTAAACAGTAGTTACAATCACGTGAACTTCAGTAATCAATCCATCCACTCATTGTCCGTCGACATGCGGTGCGGACACCCGATATGGATTACTGTGGTCGCACCGGCCTGTGGACGTCCTTTGTCCAAGCATATTGTGTTACTCCTTCCAGTGTCAGCTTATTCCGCGTTGTCTGTCTATTGCACTCACCTGTAGTATTGTTTTAACTTAGTTTAGATAACAGTATTATGTCTACATTAACTTACCCATACTTACCCTATCCAGCGTCGTGATTATCTTGTATTTTTTTTTGTTCCGTGATAACTTTTTCTTGACGTAGTTTAATGCATACACATAATATCCGCTTTTTGGCTTCAATGTTGTCGGGTAAAAATATTCGTTTGTAAAAGTGATCCTTTTTGTTCGAGTTCAAGCAGCAAGTCAAGCAAAGCTTTGCCACGATATGCTCGGTTGCTCGACCGTGACAAGACATCAAATGTTTGCTTTGTCACAAACATAGTCGAGAACTAGACATTCCTCATATTCCAATATAAAAACATTTTCAAAAGCTTTGTGATACATTGCAAAATGCACGAAGTTTGTTGAGTTTGGTGTAATTCTACAAAATTTCAGTAAGCCGCATCTAAATTCTGAACTGTCTAAAACATTCCCTGCACACGGCTCGTTAACTGGCTGTATGAGTTATCGCCTCCATAATCAGGCTTCGTATTCTAACTTTCAGCTTTCCTATTGATATTTCTTCTGCAGATTTATCTTCTTTGCTTTGTTTTCCAATTAAATTAGATCTTCGTTTGTTTGTGTTGCCCTTGTTTGTTTTCCGTAGAATTGAATTACCTTTTGTATTGTGGATCCATTGTCGATTTGTAGCAATGATTTGTATCGTTGTATTGTGTTGTTTGAGAATATTCGAGATTTTTATTGAAGGCGATTGACTCAATTGTTATTGTATTCCTCTACTGAGATCAATTCACTGTTTGAACTGTACTTATTACGTCTCTCAGGACATCAGTTGACGATACCGACAGAACAATTTAAAGAACTAGTATTATTATTTTTGTTATTCGTTACTTGCTTAATTATTGAAGTTACTCGCTGCGCCCCGCGGTTTCACCCGCTATTCTACAGAAACTGAATATTTATCCGGGATAAAAAGTAGCCCATGTGTTAATCCAGGATGTAAGCTACCTCCATACCAAATTTCATTCAAATCCATTCACAGTTACAGAGTTGAACGGGAACAAACACACTTACATACTTACATAATAACATACTTACATACTTACTTACAAACTTTCGCATTTATAATATTAGTGTGATTATTATATTATATATTATTATTGAAGTTATTGTTGTGTGTGTCGTGCTGTTTGTATTTGTTGTTGCACTTAATTAAAATCATGACATTTTTAGTAATAGCCTGTTCTCTATTATATTTCTTCATACTAGTACATGATTTACTTAACTCCTATAGTACACGCATTAACATCTGAGTCGTCAAGCAATAACCGTCACTCCATAAGACCTGTAACTGGGAGCGAGAAAGAAAGATTGAATGATTTATGATCCGACTTATAAGCATTTTATTTAAGGTGCAACGTTTCGCTCAGCGCGCGAAATTCAAATTTTCTTGCGGTTTTTGCCATTTACAGCGTAATTACTCATCGTAGGTTCTTGAAAACTATTTTTGCGACAATAAATAAGTCGTATCAAGAAATTACATCAACCAAAAATTCAAGTTGAAAGCTAGTATAAGTATATTTCTCACTAAAACAAAAACCAAGATGAAAATCAGCTTATTGAAATTTGTAGCTAAACCAATGTTATATAGGTGATCATTTTACCCGTAATTTCTTAAAACAACTTATTTATTGGCGCAAAATTGGTTTCAATAAATCCACGATGAGTAATTAAGCTGTAATTGACAAAAAACGCAAGAAAATTTGAATTTCGCGCGATGAGTGAAACGTTGCACCTTAAATGCAATACGCAGTGTTGTCGTCTATAATACTACTTACTGGTAAAATAGAAATCATTGAATACGCAGTCAAAGAAGTTCGCTGTCATGTTTGATGTCAGTTTCTTGGTTTCGTTTCCTTCTCCGCTTTCCCGCTTTGTTTCCTTTGTCGTAATTTGTCGGAATACTCGGAACATATGTCATGTAACGGACTACACGAGTAATATTATATCTGAAGGGCTTTGTGATATGTTATGATGGCTCGAGAGAGTTTAAAGGACTTACGTTGAACGTGACAAAACCTCCCGCTAAGGATCTGGGATCGGAAGTTTTCGGTAGTGGTTTAGAGTGTCACTTATTTTTTTTTGTACATCTATATATAAATAAAAGATCAAAACTTTTTTCTTTGAATCAACGCACCAGCCAAACCGCTTATGATAGAGACGTGGAAGAACCCAATACTTTCAAATAGTTTAAGTGAATAGTAAGAACGGATTTCGCGAAATCCGATTCGCAGTCGCGCAGCGTTCGTGGCTGCATCTAACAATCATCGCTATAGGACTTCAAGGTATGGGCCCATCACGGGCCATAGTCTCTGAAGAAACTCGTTAAAACTCGGAACTGTTTACCGGTTCTTTGGGGGGCGGCTCACATTGATAATTTCAGGTAGAACCACAGATACCTTTTATCCATGGGTAGAACGTAGAACAGAGAATCAAAGTATTTTTAGCTCTAACTCCGGATATTTCTTAAGTGTCCGTACCATTATTGCATTATTTTTATATGTTTGACCACATTGATGTTAAATAACGTCGTGGTCGAGGATGAACACCCTAATCTAGACTGTGTACCCTCTGTCAAGGCTACCAGAACAAATCGCCAGGTGCTCGAAGACAGATCGTCAACTTGAATGGCAGCTAGCCCCAGCCGAGGTCAGAACTTCCAACTATTTATGACTGACCCCGGTCTAGCCTCCGCTACACTTACCCTACTATGTTCTCAAAGTATTTTAATAGTATAAAGTTATTTTTTTAATTCCATGTCCATAAAATTGTATTCATTTTTTATTAATTATTCCAAACAGTTTAACTGGTAGAATTTTTGATCGGGCTTAATTCGATTAAATGTAAACTTAAAATTTGAATCTGTTTGAATTTTGTTTAATTACAGTATACTGCTGCGCGAAAAAAAAAAACGGTTGAGCCATTTTCGAGTTTTTGCGAGACGTACGGCAGTTGATTTTTATAATATACTGGCTGTTAACCACGACTTCGATCGCGTGAGCCTACAAAAAAAAGTAATCATCATCATCAGCCAGAAGACGTCCACTGCTGAACATAGGCATCCACCTTAGAGCGCCACGCCGACCGACAGCGTGGAACTTGCATCCACCGGTTGCCCGCGACTTTCACAATGTCGTCGGTTCACCTAGTGGGAGGCCTACCTACGCTATAAGCTATAAATGTATATATGCAATAACTCAGGTCGATCCGTTCAGCCGTTTAGCCGTGATAACGCGACAAACACCTAGCAGAGAGACAGACAGAGAGACAGCTACTTTTAAATGCCAAATTTAAAATATTAGTTAGGATTAGGATAGATTTATATGAGAGATGATGTAACGTGAACTTTTTGCACTGCGCAATAAAACACGGTACCGAACGGTATTGAAGTTAGAAAAAATGCAATATCAAGTCCTCAGTCCGCACGCTCCGCCTGGCCCAGTAACCGTAACTGCATATGCTCACGTGATTCACATCTCGTCTTCCAAAACGAGAGGTATTTGTAATATTTTCACTACAACTGTAACGGCAACGTAATATCGTGGTAATAACAGCCATTGCGGTTATTGTTCCGTCGTCTCTCACGATTTTACCCGCTCGAAAGTGGATATGATTCATTTTGTTATATCTCGAGTAAGTGAAGTGTTTCCGCCGTGGTTAATTGAATACCTCCGTCTTGACAATTGGATTCGAACGCAACCTTTATCTAGTTTTGTCCAATTTCTTTTGTTCTGTGCGATGTTTTGTTCTTGGTTAAAGCCGTTTACACACAACACTCTTTTGCACGATCTTCGTTTTACCCGATTGCCCAAGAAGGAGAGTAATGTTTTTGGTGTGTGTGTGTAATATAAGTAGTTTTTTAGGTATGAATGTGTGCGTGTTCCTATATTACCAAATGTAGCCTATTGAACTGCTTACTCGTCAATATTGGTCAAGCCCAAACTACAGGAGGTAATTTATAGGAACACATATATATAATTACATACTTATATAAACCTCAAAAACATTACCGTTCGTCTAGGGCAGTCGGGTAAAAAGGCAAAATCATAAATTTACATTTTAATTTTGAATTCCTTCCACCTACACTCGATTGTTAGCTATTTTTAATGAAGACGCTGAATACGTGCCATCAGAATTCATGATAAGTCCCAATTAGACATGCAAAAAGTATCTTTGAAGGTCTACTTAAACAACAAGAAGTATCATTGGCAAAAAAGTAACATAGTTAAAAAAAAAATAGAGAAACTTTTAGAAACTATGTGTTATATTTCAAAGGATAATTAATTTGATAATAATTCATTTAGTAGCTTGTTTAGGAGCTTTTTTTGTTGCCAGTACCCACGAGAGGCACAACACCTCTATTTGCTTCCTACTACAATATTCAACGAAGGCGTCGCAAGAAGGTAGACGATAAGTCCTAATTAGGTATGCAGCGAGATAGAGCAAGGCTTAAGACAATGACAAATAAGTGTTATAGAGCTAGCTGGCGCTCCGAGCAAGCACATACCAAAGATTACTTTATAGTTTAACAATACGAAACATAGACAGATAAATAAATAGAAGGCTGGATACATGTCTCTTTCCCACAGAAAATAAGGATGGAAAATTAAGTATCACTGATGAAGAAAAGGGACAAAGTTATAATATAATTGATAAATATGATGTTTTATCTCATGTGCGACCACGTTAACTGACGTTCTATACCTGTACTTTTTCTAAGATATGAATCCATATCAAAGTGGTGAAAGCCTTTTCTTGTGTTCATCTAGCGAGTGGTGTAATTAAGGCTTTACAGATATGCGAATTTGGTAAGCACGGACCGTGTTTTACTAAAACATATACAAAAAAAAAGGTCCGCTGTCAAAGGTTTTCAAGGCGTGATGTCAAACAGCATCGACCCTATCCAGAACTGCTGCAATCGGAATGATCTGATAAAACTGTCAAAAAGATTTTCTCTCGTTGGTCCGCTATCAGAGGTTTTCATAAGGCGTGATGTTAAACATCGACTCTATCCAGAAGTGCTGCAATTAGCATGCTCTAACAAAACCGTCAAGGAATTGAGTCAGTATCTAAGTGCCAGATGAGTCCTAATTTAGGCATGCGGTATGCAAAAACGATTGCGCGCTTGCTAGATATCTACTCGCCGCCAGTCGGATGTCGGCCCAGAAACCGGAACGGCAAGCGACTGGTCCAGTGTATGGAATATTCTCAGTTGTTCTCATTATGCATTTAAATTGTAGTAACCTATTGAACACATTAATTTCGTACAGTTATAATCACAATGACTTATACCAGATGAGTTGTGGCCCGTAAATATTCATACTTAGAAAACGTAAAAACAGGAACAGCTGTTTTTTTCGCGATTTCAGGTTTGGTCCCATAGTAAAAGTTGTTCATATGAGTACATACATACCTTTCAATATTGTTGCACTTTTCAGTAACACCATGTATATATTACAGGGTTGTAACTAAAGGGGCTCATAGTATTATTGATTATGAATAACTTTTGCTATGGGACCAACCTAGAAATCGACTGACACTTGACAAAATGTATGGAACAGCTGATTTTTTTTCTCGATTTCAGGGTTGATCCCATTGTGAAAGTTGTTCATAATGATGAGTACTATGAGCCCTTTTCGGCTTAGCATACTCTTTCCTTGTAACCCTGTATATATATCGGAACAAGCCCTTTTCTAGGAATCAATGCTCAGACCAAACTGCTTATGATAGAGACGTGGAATTTGAACCCAATACTTCTCAAACGGTCTATATAGGTGAAGCATAAGAACGAATTTTGCGAAATTCCACCTCTAAAGAGGTGAAATAGACCCCCAAAGTTTGTATGAAAACAAAATCTTTTTTAATGTCAAGCCAATGAATCTCAGTGTATTTACTAATCATAAAAAATAAAGAAAGGCTTGTTTTAGGATTTTTCGAAAAACAACCCCTGAAGAGGTGAACTGGAGTGTTTAATTTAATAGAGCCTATGCGAGCGAAGCAGTGCGGGCAAGCTAGAATAATATGAAATCTTTAGCAACGTGCCATAGTTGTGAAAGCCTCTTCACAAAAACCATAAACATGGAGTCGATTTACCTACATGAGCATATACTTCGGTGTGAATCATCGACACAACAGGGGCGATCAAAGGAATGAAAATACCTGCTTAATATGCATGCGCAACCCCATCGAACTGTGGCTTCCGGCAGACGACTCTTTAACGTTCTTGGTTGTTATGAGGGGTAAAGATTGAATATAATTTCTCACGAGAACCTCACGTAAGGCCATGATAAATATGGATGCAAGTGGGTCATGATTTTTAGATATGGAAAGGAAGACCGGGTAGTCAACTTCTGTAAGAAAAACAGGATTGTGGTGATCTTCTGCACATAATTTTTAATCCTTAGAACGAACTCCTAGGGCCGCGCTTTTTGAGTGCACTTTCTTCGCCAAGTCGTTTTAAATTTTTCGAGGAGTCATGTAATTTTTTTAAATATGCGTGACATCTAGATAACAATAAAAAATGCCATTAAACAAGCATTATTACTTAGTATACATACATAATAACTTGTAAATGCGCCATTGCGACAATGCGACATTGATGTTCAATGGATTAATAAGTCCTAATTTCTAACTTCTGAAATGAATCAGTTGATTTTTTATGTTGAATGTGTGTGTGTTTTTGTATCTTTCAGTCAGTATTTAACTAAGTACATCTATGTAGATGACGAACGCTGTCTGATGCGACCGTGTAATAAATTAATATCATAACTTTTGCATTCAAATTATGCGAATATTGATGAGATGAGATCTTAATTCGTCCATGACATGAGTCGCGCAGTCTTGCACTCGAGTACCAATGCATGTTTTTCAGTCTTCAGTCAGTAGTTCAGTCTGACTGGCCGTTGACTTATCGGGTTCGGTTTCGGAGCTCATGTATGTGTAATTTTAAAACCTGTTTAATCATTTGCGAAATTCTCATATAGAGGTTATTGAAGGAGTAACTTTGATACTCAATTACAAGAATTTACAGTTTTGCGTCTCAGCTAAAGATATTAACGGTGAACTATGGATTTAGGGTCAGCGCTGATAAATTATAGAACCAATTGTTAAAACCACGGAATAAAAACCATTACAACTATTTTCGTAATCTGTGCATTGTGTGTGTAATTTTAAAACCTGTTTGATCATTTGCGAAATGCTTTTGTGCATGAATTTCGGGCCAGCGCTAAAAAATGCTCGCAGAAAAGGTAAGCCCGAGCGTAGTATTATTATATGTTCTGTACCCGAGTGTGTCCTGAAACTGCGATCAGAAGCACCGGAGGACGGACAGCGGCGTCTTCTTAGTAAACGGTGGACGTTCTGTAACCCCAAGAGGTGTTCGACCAGGCGCTCCGAAAGATTAAAAGAAAATGAGATGTGGTCCCGGCCCTTCGGAACCAATGTATCATCACGAATCTAGAAAAGCAATACTTGTATGGGTACAAGTATTGCTTTTCTAGATTCGTGATGTATTCGTTCTCCATTAATCAGACTGTTTGGTGGTAGAGTCACGTCGTTACTGAAATAGGGACTTTTCTCTAGGGTGTAGAATTTTATTGGTATACGCATTTGTATGCCGGGAACATCAACTTTTTATCATAGAGTCTTAATAAAATTGAGAACTGCTACGGCGAGTCGAGCAGTGTTTTCTGATGGTAAGCGCAATGAGTTGTGAATACACCTTTTAAAGAGAGTGAACGTTCTCTGAAACTAAATACAGAGATTGAGAGAAAAAATAATGAGATTTTATATTAACAGGTTTCCTTTCACCACAAAAAATAACAAGTTAGGACTCAACAAGATTTTTGCAGAGACGGTTTTTACAGCAGTTTTGGTTGGGCTTTGGCTTACTATAATTTTCAAAACCAGTTTGGAGATGGTTTTGACAAACATTGGAAATAACATAATACTCTTTATTAGTAGCTCACGCCGAACGGAGACCTCGCGACCCCTGTAAATTCACAACCCCTGGACTGACTCAGCTCCTATTCAAACCTAAAATTTTTATTTAAATGAACTACTTGCTTACAAAATTACATGAAGATCGGATTAACGGTTCTTAAGTTATCGTCGGACAAATATACATACAAACATACATACAACTGCCGATAATTATGATCTTGTAGACTTTTCGCTCGGTCAATAATTATCTTGCACTACCTTTTACGCGCAGTTTCACCAGCGCTATAAACAAAACCTAGCATAATACACTCAGTCACTCAGTGACAGTAAAGCTTTCTAAATTAGTGAAAGAATGTTTAAATTCTAATTAGTTATTCTGGAGATTACCCCCTACAAAAAAACAAACAAACTTTTAAACTTTCGCGATTTGTAACACATAATTTAATGTTTCTTCAGTCAGCTCGTGACCACGGCCATTGAAACATGTCCGAAACGTCGAGGTTTGTAAATAAACTAGTTTTAGCGTGGTTCAGTCCTGATAAGAAACTTCAAACTTATGTGGTTTGGCATGCTCAAAAGTAAAGCAAAAAATATAGCAAACAAGTTCTGCTTAATATTAGCCACGAAATAGCAAAAACAAATCCTCTTAATAACTATTCATACTTAGGCTGGGCTGCACCATAATCCCAGTTAAAGTTAAGTCTTGTAGTCAAATTAACTATAAACTAACTAGTTAATTTTTACCTTTTTGTTTTAATAAAACGGGAATACTCACGTTAAATTGAGTCGGTTATTCCGACTATAGTTTCGATCACATTCGGTGACCTTTATCAAGGAATGCTCAGCGAGACATTTATTAAAACAAAATGTATCAAAACCACGCCAGTTTTCATAGTAAAACTTTTACCTTAACCATAAAGTTTACTCAGCACGTGTTATCCGTCATTTTGATCGTAGTTAAAATGGTGCAACACATTTTTCTGCTTAACGGGAGTTTTAACTGCTGTTATGACTGTAGTTTAAAGTTAACATAGATGGTGCAACGTGGCCATACATAATATTATTTAATAATATTTTGCCATCTTCTTGTATTCAAGTCGAAAATAAAAGTCAGTGACACGACTTCCGGCACTATATAACAGTCACAGTAAAACAAACAACAAAAGAAGAATCATTGTGAGTCACTGTGACTGAATGGCCAGCAATCTGGTGGTACGGCGGCAGTGCCCCCGCAACTCGAGCATTACTTTTACATAATACATTACTACAAAGTATTTCTCCTAAAAATACTTTATACCCAGTGTCGTCAGTATTCGCAGGCGAACAGAATAATCACACTAATATTATAAATGCGAAAGTTTGTAAGTATGTAAGTGTGTTTGTTCCCGTTCAACTCTGTAACGGCTGAACGGATTTGGATGAAATTTGGTATGGAGGTAACTTATTCCCTGGATTAACACATAGCCTATTTTATCCCGATTTTTTTGCCGTTCTTGTAGAATAGCGGGTGAAACCGTGGGGGCAGCTAGTTTTACATATGTACCTACAATTGAAACATTCAGAAACTTATTTTCTGCCAAATAGTGTTATTTTTAGACGTTTTCTTTTTGTACGGTTTCCAATTACATGTTTTCGTAGTTTCAGACAAATAAACTCAACGGAACTCTCAGAACAAAAAAATCTTTTCTAGTCCTCTTTCTAAGTTTTATATTTCTTTTTCCATGCGACTGTCGCATCCGGAGTCATTCAGCCCGCACTGGCCGCCGAGAGATAAAAGTTAAAACGGTTTTAAATTTAGAACGAGGAAAACGCATAACCGCAAACGCTAAGCGGCTGTTTACGTTTTATTTTGTTGTACCCATAATTATGTGCCCAGTATGCTTAGAAGTCGTTCACTAAAAATAAACTATTAGTTCGCGCCGAACTGAGACCTCGCGACCCCTATATTTATCTTCGCAACCCCTGGACGGATTCAGCTCATATTCGGGCACAGCCCCGCCGACCGAAGCGATATGCTCTCGGACCAGCGCCACCGGCGCTTTATCGCTTCTGGAATCATACAAAGTTTTTTTTTATAACTGCCATACACTATAAAGGGTGTTGTATCTATTCTATCACTAGTAGTTCGCGCTGAACTGAGACCTCGCGAACCCTATATCTTCACAACCCCTGGACAGATTCAGCTCATATTCGAACTCAAAAATGTTATTGAAATGAACTACTTGCCTACAAAATTTCATGAAGATCTGATCAACGGTTCGCAAGTTATCATCGGACAAATATACACACAAACATACTTACAAATGCCGATTTGTCCCAGTAAACTCTGAGACCTTCGCTTCGCTCGGTCAATGAAAACTCTTCTTATTTAATACTAGTTGTTATCCACGACTTCGTTCGCGTGGACATAAAAAGTATTCTATGTCCGTCATTGTGATGTACAGTAACTCCATAAAATTTTATCAAGATCTGTTCAGCCGTTTAGCCATGATAAAGTGATAAACATCTAGACAGAAACAAAGTTACTTCCTATAGTTCGCTAGATGGCGTCGATCCATTTTTGTGCATATTTTGACGTTTTGTATGTACTGACAGTTTGAATATAGGGATTTCCGAGTCGCGCAAGTGTAGTTTTTTTGTCACAAACGTATTTATTTTTATACCTCGAAGCTTTATTGGTCCTGATACGACTGCGACTATATTCCTCTGAATTATAACAATATTAGGATTAAAATGAGTCATGAGTCATTTTGTCTTTTGAGTTGACTCTTAATTAGTGACAAATCTACCATTGATAAATGCATAATTTCAGTGGTGGTAACATTTTGAATAACTCTGAATGACTCATAATTTTAATTGATTTACTTATAGGTATATTCCTCTGAATTATAACAATATTAGTTAGGATTAAAATGAGTCATGAGTCATTTTGTCTTTTGAGTTGACTCTTAATTAGTGACAAATCTACCATTGATAGCCGCATAATTTCAGTGGTGGTAACATTTTGAATAACTCTGAATGACTCATAATTTTAATTGATTTACTTATAGGTACTTATGCTGTCTTTTATTCAGTGTATATGTTTTGTTTAATTTAGTTTTTAATCATTTTGGTTTAATTTTTTTTCTTTTTTCTTTTCAGGAGCTGCCTTGTCCACTTTTGTTTTCATCGCGTTTATTTTAACTTTTCTTCATGGTATCTACATGTAAGTTTATTTTGGTTTTATTTTTCATTAACATTATTTTTAATTTATTTTCAACATATATTTACTATTCTTACAGTATAAACTAACCCTTTATTCACAGACGTTAGATAAGCTTATACGAAAAATAATATATTTATTGCCAAACCCAAATTTGCCCCTAATGCCAAACTTGTTTCCGTTGAAAATTCCGTGTCCATTTTTTTTTTTTTGTTTTTGGCAATAAATGTATTATGTTTGTCCATTTTTTTGTCTGCGTATCCCTTCGGGAGCACGCAGGGCTGGTTTTCGGCGTACACCTATGCTCCATGTGTGTGAGATGTGAGTGTGATGGTAAATCGGTATCCCATGTAATTTTAAAAGTTGCTCCAAGGTTCTGTTTTTGTAGTTCACATAACAAACCCTTGTTTTAGCTTAATAGTATCGGAATTCATTTTTTTTCCTCAGAGAAGGGGGTAGGTTATTCCAAATTTTAGACGCACTGTATTTGAAGCAGCCTTTAAATCGGGTGGTCTTGTGCTTAGGGAAGGATAACGCATACAGGGATTTAGAGCGAGTATTACACAAGTGAATATCTTTCAACCTAGTCAGTTTTTCAAATATACAAATATATAATAAAAATTTCTTGTTCCGTATATTTTTTTGAGTAACGCAAGCAAGATGTATAAAAAGAAGTGTAGTGTATATAAAGCGTATTGTCAACTTTCTATCATTGACGAGAAGTGTAACGAGCGTACACGAGACACATTTGTGTAGGCGTCGACTCTGTTGTTCCATTTTCTAAACGAAACTTTTGACAGCTCTCAGTCTATTTCCATCCCTTTTTAAATATTAAAGTTATACGAGAAGGAAATAATTTAAGTGCGGTCTGATTAGTTTAGTTTCGAGAGTAGTACAACAGAAATACATAATTGTCACCATAACATATATTAGACAGGCATCCTAACTAATACTATAATGCAGAGGAATACAGGGTTATAAGGAAAGGGTAAGCTAAGCCGAGAAGGGCAACACTGAAATCGCGAAAAAATATCAGCTGTTCCATACATTTTGTTGAGTGTCATTGACATTTTTGTATGGAACAGCTGATATTTTTTTCGCGATTTTAGTGTTGGTGTAAACATTGTTCATAATGATGAGTACTATGACCCCTTTTCGGCTTAGCATACCCTCTCCTTATAGCACTGTAAAGCCACAGTCGTATCAGGACCAATAATATGGTATAAACCTGAATAGCATCGATGTAGAAACCAAATAATGCCAAAATGGCCGTCAATCAGAATTTTCTATCTTTTTCTATATTGACGCTAAATCCGTCCGGATCCCGCCCGGGTCCAGCAGAAGATTCAATTTACCGTACTTTCCGGTTAGCACCGGTTTTACCCACCACGCGTAATAATAATCCCGTAAGCCTCACTGATGCGATTGAGTAGGGATTTTGCGAATACGGAACATCCTTCCAAATGTTTTTTCACAAATGGAAAAATAAAAAAAGGCCTTTCGCAATGTTTTGTCACATGTTGTTACATTTGTTTCATATTATAATAATAATTTTATATTGGTGGACGTTTTTCACAGCACCATCTAGCCCCAAACTAAGCAAGCTTGAACTATGGGATATCTAGTAGAGAATAAAATACATATATTTTTTTTGTAAATACAAAACAAACAACAAACATAATAAAACGTTCATCACGCGAATGTTTGTCTTGGGCCCCTACTCGGAGAAATGACATTTTATCTCGGTCACTCTCACTCCCATTAAATTCTAAATTAGAGAGACAGTGACCGAGATAATCTCGAGCGCACAGGAATAGGGTCCCTGGGTGAGAATCGAACCCACAAAGCGATAATCTTCCCATTGAGCCACAAAGCTAGTGACTACAATGATCAAATAATTAGATATTGACTTCAACGCTCTTTTGTCGGAATAATGCAAAAAGAACATTGGACAAGCTTGTATGGACGTAGCACAGAATTCTCCTTATTGAGACGTACTTAGGTCCCGTAAAAATTAAAGTGACACTCAGGTAAATTTCAACTTCACTAATGGATAGTCTTATTATTTACTTATCTTTTCTTTTAGAGTATGAATCACCCTTCGAGGGTATGTCGATATCCCAGCAGAGGAATGAATATAAAAATCTGGACTAAACTATTTAATTTCAATACATCTAGCCCGCGACTTCGTACGCGGCACCGCGCTGGTTTATGGCTCGTCCTTGACCGAGGCTCGATCTTCGGCCTCGCATACACGAGTACATAGTAAAAATAAAAATGACGACTTCCAAACAAACTTTAAGTCTCATAAGAGATCTTATTTTTAAATCCCTCATTGAATTGAATTGAATTGCTACAAAAAGGATGAAGGGTATGACGGGCTTTTACGTCTTCATTATAATGTCCCATTCTCATCCTAACTAAAATATAATGTAATATATTATCATCCTAAATATAAAAAAAAAATATCGTCAAAATGTTAATTTTAAATCCTTAACTTCAACTCAACTTTATTTTAAGTTGATTTTCTTATCACAACCTAAATTACCTAGTTCTTTTCTCATCCTAAAGCCAATTTGGACGCTGTGTAAAATCGATTCAAGAAAAATATTATTCAGCTAGAATTCAAGGTGTCTGCCAGAAATGCGTGGTCATGACAACCAACTTGCAACTTGCAACCAGCGAGGTCGATTGCATCTCGTAATAAATAATATTGCAGTACAATCTTTCAAACAATGAAATTAACTAACAAATCGCCTAACGGATGGAGATAGATACTTATTTATCTATAGGTAAATATTTAGATTTAGTTTTAGCGTGGTTAAGTCCTGATAAGAAACATTCAATTATTTAGATTTCGTTTTTGTTTAAAGGCAATAATCTAACTAAGAAGGCAGGTATACAGGGTGGCCCATCGGCAAGTGACCGCCCGAAAAGGGCTTATAGTACTCATCATTATGTACAACTTTTACTATGGGACCAACCCCGAAATGGAAAAAAAACATCTGCTTTCCATACATTTTGTCGAGTGTCATTGACATTTTTTTATGGAACAGCAGATTTTTTTTTCTTGATTTCAGGGTTGGTCCCATAGTAATAGTTGTTCTTTTAAATTTAATAAGAATAATATGTAGAAGGGACACTCGCGTTAAGTTGAGTCGGTTATTCCGCTATAGTTTTGAGCATCCGTTGATCTTTTATTAAGGTTTGGTTATGATCGCGTGTCCGGCTAGAGCTTTCTATTTGTACATCCTGGATATTCTGTTGGCGAAGAGGGTAAAAAAACAACATGTTTTGCCTCCGTCTTCTTCTCTTTCTCTCTCTCTCTCTCTTATGGTCACCCATCCCAAAACTGACTGATCGTCACTCAAAGTTGCTTAACAATACTTATCTATTAAGATAGACTGTTGAGCAAGCGGAGTTTTTATCTTTCTGTTCTTCTTTATTATTATTACATAGTATAAAAAAGTCGCTTTCTGCGGCTGTCCCTCTGTCTGTCCGTATATCCGCTAACTCCTCCTAAGGCACGCAACACATTCTGAAGTGGTTTTCACCATCAGTTAGATAATTTTTCACGGAAGGTTTACATTATCAGCCAGAAGACGTCCATTCTGAACATAGGCCTCCCCCTTACACCGCCACAATGTGCCACTTGCATCCACTGGTTGCCCACGACTTTCACAATGTCGTCGGTCCACCTAGTGGGGCCTACGCTTCGTCTTCCGGTTCGTGGTCGCCACTGATGAACCTTTCTTCCCGATCGGTTATCGGTTCTTCGAGTGATGAGGCCTGCCCAAGGAAGAAAGGACTATGGAACTACGGAAGGTTTATAATATAATATAAATATCTGGGACTTTTTGCACACACGGTCATCTGACCCCAAACTAAGCAAAGCTTGTAATATGGCTGCCAGAGACTGATATACGTACATAGATATTTTTAAATACATACTTATATAGATATTAACACCCAGACATTCACGTGATGAATATTTGTGTTTGTTCTATACAAACACAAATATTCATCACATGAATGTTTGTCCTAGATGGGAATCAAACCCACGCCCCCAAACACAGAAGGTAGGTTCACTAACAACTGAGCCACCGGGGCAGTCGCATTTATTTGTATATAATTTTTCTAAATTAAAATTATTCAATAAAAAGAAAAAAATATAGATTTGGTTTAAAAAAGCGGAATGAAAGCTCCCAATTATATTGTTCCAAATGACAATGTCTCGTGTGTGAGTTCGTTGCTGTGAGAACACGCCTGAAGTCTCAAGATCTTTTGATTATTCGAGCTAGTTGCTATGACAACGCGCTCAGTAAAGAGCTTACAGCTAAAGAGACCTTGGATACTTCTCCGTTTCCAAGAATTTCAGGCGTTGGTGTTTGTGTGATAACGAGATCTCTACCTCCGGTGAATTGTATACCAAATAAGGTCCGTTTATTTTTTATGAAAAACGATTGTATGCCTTTTTTGTAGATTTGTGTTTTTAGAAACATAAGTAAACACCAAAGACATTATTTTTAAGGAGAATTCTTTTAGAAACACTTTACATTAATTTGCTTCATCAACCAAAACTTAAAAGTACCAACATTACCAACCCTTTCTTAGTATCCTTCAAGGGAAATAGTACTTTCTAATGAGAGGTATTCTTAATATTATTTTGTAATTCACACAATAATATCAGTCAAAGTTTTTATTATTTTTTTTATTTGCAGTCAAGTTTCAAAATCGTTTAATATTTTTGCCACTTTTTCAGTGCTATTGCAAATTTTTTGGTATCAACAAAATTTAATACATCGTTTAGCTATACTTTGATTCCAGTAAGCGGAAACCCAAAAGAAATCCTGTTTTCTTTCGTCAAATTAGGATGTTTGATTTTCTATGTGAAACGATCACGAGGCTCCGAGGTCGTTGACATGGGAAAGGGGATAGGCAGAAGAGTAGTAGGTAGATATTTTTTATGCTGCAGGTGATTGACACGAAGGGATATAAAAAGATTTTCGATCTTAATATTAGTGTTAGCTGCCAAGAGTTCTGAGTATGACATACATTCTATCCATTAATAGTAAGGGTGCCATCACCTACGATTAAATTGCCATCACTAGATAAAGATTCAAAAACCGTGCACATTTGATCGAAATGAGAATGTGTCTACGCCTTGAAAATATTTAAAAATAATATATTTTCGCACGTCAGCAGCCACACAACAAATTTTTCGTAAAACAAAGAATTGTATGAATTTATTTTACACCAAATATCAGCGCGTCTGACTGCTGACAGAAAAATGCAAACTAAAACACATTTAAAAAGCCTATTGAAAAGTAGTGGACAGAGAAATTTGCAAACTAACAACATAAATAGACAGATATTGTAAACTAACAAACAAACTATCAGACAGAAAAGTCCAAACTAACAAACATGCAGAAAGAACATTGCAAAGTAATACATAAACAGACAGAATATTGCAAACTAACACACACGCGGAGAGAACGTTGGAAATTAACACACAAGGTAATTAAAATTGCAAGTAAGATAGATACGTATAAGTAAACAGAACATAAATAAACTAACAACACAAATAGATTAATTGAATTAAATTGAATTAACAGAAAAATATTGTAAACACAAGCATACAAACTAAAACTATTGTAAACTAACATACAAACTAGCCATGTGCAATGCTGTAAACGAGAAAGACGGCAGCGGGTGTTCGTCGATTGAACGGAATATATGAGAAATGTAATATCTTTCAGCTTCCAGAATATAAAACACCGTTACACGACTAGTGCGGAGGTCGCAGTAAAGTTTAGAAAATGATTTTTAACTTTTAAGTATCCTATTGACTGCCCCGGTGGCTCAGTTGGTAGTGAACCTACCTTCTGTGTTTGGGGGCGTGGGTTCGATTCCCATCTAGGACAAACGTTTATGTGATGAATATTTGTGTTTGTTCTATGTCTGGGTGTTAATATCTATATAAGTATGTATTTAAAAATATCTATGTACGTATATCAGTCTCTGGCAGCCATATTACAAGCTTTGCTTAGTTTGGGGTCAGATGACCGTGTGTGCAATAATGTCCCAGATATTTATTCTTCATGGACGGTCGGGTAAAAAGTAGTCGTTGCACTCGTTGCTTCGTAACTTATTAATTATGAGAGTCGGAGCGCAGCTGGTCAAGTACTTAGTTGTGTGCACAGGAGATTTAATCAAACGACCGAGTCACCAATATTGACCTTCGTACTTTGCGACTTGGACCATGCCGCCATAATTTTATTTTGTGGTTACTCTATGAATGCTTTTGAGCTTATTAGAGGTAAAAGTTATTTTCCGCGAAAATAATGTCTATGTTCATTCAGTACATATTTTTATTTACCGATCGGAGTGGGGGCACAGAATATATAATAATACTGAGAAGGTCTACGAGTCTGAGGGAGCAAATCGACAGTTCTATATTTGTTCGACGATAACTTCCGAACCATTTTTATGAATATGTGGTAATAAATGCAATTATCACGCAACTTCCCGAACGCTGTCCATCCAAGTTGAATTCTTCGGGCGACCTCATTGCCCAAGTTGGACTTACCTAACTGAGCAATCTGTCCAATGTAGTTATAGTTGTCAACAACTTTTAGGGTATCATTCCCAACGACTACCGGTGCGGGTACAACATGGGCATTTGACATGATTTTTGTCTTCTCCATGTTCATTTTAAGACCCACCTGTTGGGCAAGGCTACAGAGGTCGCTGAGAAAAGTCTTGAGGTTCTTCAGCGTCTATAAATATCATCGGAAAAACGAAGGTGAGGGATGTATTGGCGTAACACCTACATCTGAATCCGTGACTCCGTTTTATACTTATAGTGGTCGCGAGGTCACAATTCGGTCCGAAGTACTAGTTATAATCAACACAAAAATTCATCTAAATCCGTTCAGCTGTGACACACATGCATATTGGAAGGATTCGCCTTTACGATATTATATTGTGATGTCAGTAGATATTCAAATTACAGAAAATGCTGCTTCAAGGAACTATGACATTTTATGTGGTATTACAAAAAGCACCTTTTTAAAGAAATGTTTTTTTTTTCCTACAAATATGTGAAAGGTCATGAAAATTAAGGCTCGGCGCAATCTAAAAGTTTTCCCTTGGCACATATTATTATCACAAAGGTGTGCCAAGTTATATCATGTCAAGGATAGAGCATTGTTTCTTAAGTATTTCTGTAAAATATTTTGTTATACTTGCCATTTTTTGGTTGATATTGGAAAACATGTCTTGTTTTGTCAGGCTCTAGACATTTGACCACAAACTCACCTGCACGGTTAGTGACGTCAACTTGACGTGATTTTCAACTTGGGCTAGTAACTAGCCAGCCGAGTACTAGCGAGCGAGTACTCCACCCCCATTCTTTGCATTCACTCACGATATTTTCCTGCACGCTCATGTTGAGATTTGAACCCATGACCTGCGGCGTGCGATCTGGCGCTAACCACTGAGCTATCATTGCGATATCGTAAAGGCGGACCTTATGTCAATTATATATGTTGCTTGAATCATAAAGTCTGGTCTTTCCTTGGCACACATCTATATGTCCACCATGTCAAGGACTGTCTTCACGTACCGACCGGCGGCTATGCACCAGCCTTGCATGCCTTGCATGGGGACGAGATTGCTTAGTGTTTATTTTGAAATGCTGTTGTCTAGATTCAAATGCGCAATAAAGAAAACCCCCTTCGCAATATTCTTTACGTATTCTGTGGATATAGCTCTGTTCTGTGTATACCTTCGCAGAGTAGAGCTGTATCCAAGACCTCAAAAGACGTAAATTAATACCGTAACACTTAGTTGATTTATATTTTTGAGCCTTTTGGGATCGTAATCTTGGGACCGTGGGACCGGGCGTCGAGAAAATATTTTAAGAACTGTCATCTCCTCTGGTTCAAAAACATGCTGCCCCATTATTTTTCGAAAACACGTGGCAATGGAGCCAACATTTTGGGAACAATTCCAGCTGGTAGCGGTCTTGTAGATGTTTAGTTGTAATTTGCTATTTGATATTTTGATGCATTTGCAGGGTTTACTATAAGTAGTATACATATAACTAAGTTATAAAGGAATAGTAGAATACTCTATGCTATCAAAAAATCTACCCTTCTGAACTTAGTATAGAAAATCCAATTTTCTAAACAGAGCTTAGAATTTTTTTTTCACACGTCAGAAAAATAATACCATCTGCAACTCCGGGCGGCTACCGGTCAGTAAACAGTGGAAAGGCCACAAACACCTGACTTCCATTTACGAGCCTTTACGGCCATTATGTGTGCCTCACTTGTTTTATTAGCTTGTTTTTGTTATACAATCAAATATATTTTTTCATGCTTGGACCATAGTACTAAACATTTCTCGTTGAAAAAACCAGTGGTTTATTTCTAATAATGCCATTAAGACATTATTCATATACTACTATACAAGCAATATATATTTATATATATAATCGACAATCGGTCTCGGAAATATCTCCAAAGATTTTGTACTGTCAGTATTTCTCTCAGGGACTCATATTGAAAACACCTTTACTGCAAAATGTTGAGAGTGAGCGATATTCGAACGTCTAAATACTTAACACATTTTTTTAGAAAATCAATCATAAATTATATTTTCAAGAATCGGTATTCATATATTTTTCATAAAGGCATAACCAAAGGCTACGTGAAGAAAGTCAAAAAAATGTGATCGTTAAAAATGTAGTACCTTAAAAGGTCAGGTAGGTTTCAAGCGTACCTTCATCCAACTTGCAAGGGAATGTGCTGAATACACTGGAAGCGCTACAACAAGAGTTATTAGGCAGCCTATTTGTGGCCCATGAAATATTCAAAGTCTGGTACCGCCAGCTTCACAAAGCTACCAAAATAACTGTGGAGTCGAGTGTCAAACCCGTAATCGTATTTTCTGAACAGCTCTGCAAACTCATCCATAGGATTTTTTTAGTTCCATATTTTGACCAACTCACAGTTAAGTTGGTCAATCTCTATACGGTATCTAGTCTGAGGGTGTTGCCGCCATGCTGTCTGCACGCTACGGATGACACTTCTATTTAAAATGTTTGTTTTACTATTATAGAGTACATCTACGAACGCCTTTAAGTTAGCCAATAGTAATAACAAAGGGTACATCTGTGGCGTTATGTAAGGATGAAATGTGACCTTATTAGTTGGTTCATTTTCATCATCATCGTCAGCCAGAAGACGTCCAATGCTGAAAAAAGGCCTCCCCCTAAAGGGGTGGGCGGGGTGTTACCATAATCCCCACTTTTGGCGGATTTGGTTTGGGAGCGGTTATATCCTATAACTGTGACCAGAACCACCAGGGAACAGACCACAGCGTCCTCTTAGTAAATGGGGAGACTTCTGCGTTTATTCCTTTCGCATAAATTGGAACACGTCTGCTCAGATATGTGTATATTGGAGCACGTGATATTATTCAAACAACCATGCTAGGGTTTTGTGAAACATTTCGAATTCCAGACGTTTTCAAGCGCTCAGTTACATAGTTAGGTTGTTTTGCTTTAGTACAATTTCCCTAGTCCATCATGTTTTCAAATCTCGAACCTAAATTAATCATGAATCTAAATTTAATTTAATGTAATTATGCCTGTCCTATACCCAGTGCTGTTTATAGAGTAACCAAGTCACCGATATAGCTTTCAGAATTTGCAAGTTAAAGTGGCAACGTGCAGGCCACATCACTCAAAGAACCGATAACCGATGGGGAAGAAAGATTCTCGAGTGGCGACCACGAACAAGAAGACGCAGCGTAGGCAGGCCTTCCACTAGATGGACTGACGACATTGTTAAAGTCGCGGGCAACCGGTGGATTCAAGTGGCACGTTGTCGTTCGGTGTGGCACTCTAAGGCCTATGTTCAGCAGTGGACGTCTTGTGGCTGACGATGATTATGATGATTAATCTATGTAACTGTGTGATGGATGCATTCCATTGCCTCGTGTTTGGTTAGTTTCAATAATATTTGTGCAGCTGCAGAGTTTGAATATTGAGCGCTGTTCTGATGTTGGTTCGCTATTGCTACCTAGTCTCAACTGTAGTCAACGTTATTAGGTACCTAGTTAAGTAGTGTGAACCATTTGTTTATGAAATTGAATAATTGCAATACGTGGGTATAATCATTCATGAATACGCAATAACCTGTTCAATTTACGAATACGCCTATGTCTCTTCTTCTGATGCTTAAGTTAAGAGTGAAGTATTACAATATTCTGCAAACTCAACATCCTTCTGTTCATGATAACTTTATCTTGGTGTTAGACCAAGATCTTAAAAAATATATAACGCCGCAATGTCATGACCGGCAAGCGCAGCGTAGGACGTCCATACAAGGTGGACAGACGACCTAATAAAGACCGCAGGTACGCGCTGGATGCGAGCCGCTTCCATCCGCTTTTCATGGAAATCAAGGGGTAGGCCTATGTCCAGCAGTGGACGTCCTGTGGCTGAGATGATGATGATGAATGTCATTACACTCTAATTATGTATGAGCATAAGCACACTACTATGTATTGGCTAATCGCCAGCAGAATATAAGATACTCAGAATATTGACTAGCCTTGTGGCTCAGTGGGAGGATTTCCGCCTTCTGAGCTTGTAGGTTGTGGGTTCGATGCTCACGCAGGACAAACATTTGTGTGATGAACATGGATGTTTGTTCTTTGTCTGGGTGTTTCCGTGTATTCTATGTATGTATTTACAAAAAAAAATGTATTTATGTATTCTATCAGTTATCTGGTTCCCATAGCACAAGCTTGCTTAGCTTAGCTTAGCGACTAGGACTCTCTTCTTTTCTCTTCATTTTCTCTTCATCTTCTTCTATTTAAGCCAGAGAGGAAAAATAAAATGTACTAAAATTACTAAGTCAGGCAGACGAGCACTTCCCATTATGGCGGGCAGATGTCGCACCTGCAATGTCAAATGTCAAGTCGCTCATTATTCCGCGCCTTCACGCGAGCGCTTTTAATGAGGCGAACCCTGTTGTTTGAAAAAACTGGGCCTGGATCGCTGGGAATAGCAAGAATATAAAAGAACCAAGGATAAGGGAAGTGTGAAAATGGAAATAAAGTAAGACGAGCATCCGTGTTTTGTGCATAGGTAATACGTTATTTTTTCTAAGTAGCGTGTATCCTTCCTCCTTACCATTATGCATTATAAAAAAAAATGATGGACGTTTTTTACACACGGCGCCATCTAGCCCCAATCAAGCTTGTACTATGGGAACCAGATAACTGATAGAATACATACATACTTATTTTTTGTAAATACATATATAGAAAAACCGGGACAAAGAACAAACATCCACGTTCATTACAAAAATGTTTGTCCTGGGTGGGAATCGAACCCACAACTAAGAAGGCGGAAATCCTACCACTGAGCCACAAGGTTAAAATTAAAAAAATATGTACATTCAAATATCTAGCAAATTAAAACTACCTTAAGCCGAGTCACTGAATTGAAAAACCAAGTTACAGTGTCCATTGCATAAACTCGCGATAAGATTAATTCAACCGCGGTACTTTAATAACAAAATATAGAAGTGCAAGTAACAATTTAATAGGCCACGGCAGTCATGTCGGGGCGGGGTCCCACGGTGCCGTGACCTAGCTTTAATAAACTTTATGAGAAATTTTAATTACATCGCTTTTATCATTATTTTTATAAAGCAACGCCGCGCCGCCATATGCTTCTTTTGTTCATGCCTTCTATGTATCGACGACGTCCTTTTTGTAAGGTTCAGGCGCCAACGCGACGCTTCGTGACCCTGAACCACAGATGAATAGCCCTGAACCTTATCGCGCGGCGATACGATTGTTCATGTTTTAGTTCGTTAAAGCCATACTACATCAAATTTTATAATAATAAAACGGGAATACTCTCGGTAAACTGAGTGGGTTATTCCGACTATAGTTTCAATCACAGCCGGTGAGATTTGTCAAGGAATGCTATAATCGAGACGCGCCTTCGACCTCGTCTTGCCTTCACTGGATGTGATGGAAACTATAGTCGGAATAACCGACTCAATTTAACGTGAGTATTCCCGTTTTATAAAAATAGAAATGTGTTAAAACTTCGTTAGTTTTCATAGTAAAATTATCTTTCAAAACTTTTATAAATTAGTAAGCTGATGCCCGCGGCTTTGTACGCGATACTGCGTAGCCTTCAGCCACGCAAGCTTAGGACTCAGAGGCGGCTTAGGAATTACATAACGTCAGGAATCACAGTTTACTAAGAGAATGCAAACTCTCGATGAAATTTGAAAAACCTATTCGTAGTAGTACTCACCAACGTTATACATAAAAAAAGGAATTCAAAAAATGTAATGCTTCTTGGCCCACCGGTTTAGACAGACTGTCTGTCAGTCAGTTGTTAGATTTTTTATTAATTATATGCTACGCCGCCATAGCGCTTTCATTAAAGTCCGTCTGTAACGTAATTATCAAATTTAAAACTTCTTTTAATTATTTATATTTCGCCAGTAGCTAAAAGCTGCTTATAACATTTCTAGACCCAATTAAAAGAAGTTTTAATGAACTATTCTCACTATATTTAGTTCGTTGAGTTTGCGTCGAAGCTAGCTAAGCCAAAGCTTTCTAAATATGTTATTAGGTAGTCACTTCAGGTACTTTACAGGAAAGTTTGTAGAAATATGACAAATATCTGTCAGTTTTGTATGGCACTTATGTGTATTGTACAGGGCTTGTATGGGGTCAATGAAAAGTCGAAACGAGGCGCAACAGCCGTGGAACTGTCAACTCTTTCCGGTTCAATGTAGGTTCAACATTATTCCGCCGTTAGTAAATCCTAATCCTAACTAATATTATAAAAGTGAAAGTTACTCTGTCTCTCTGTCTGGATGTTTGCCGCGTTATCGTGTCTAAACGGCTGGACGGATCTGAATTTTTGCATAGATATAGCTTAAAGGTCGGAGAGGTACATATGCTACTTTTTTCTCGAGAAAATGTATCGAATTTTGCACGCGGGTGAAACCGCGGGACGCAGTTCTTCACGGTTGGGATGGTAGGATCGATGTTATTACCGAATTTATACAGGAATAAATACATAAGTGTTGAATCATTCGAGCGATATTGTTTGATGGAGAATAAAATTATCCATATTAATATTATAAATACGAAAGTGTGTTTGTCGGTTCGTTTGTTCCTCTTTTACGAAGTAACAGAGCAACTGACCACGGGTAAGAGAGTGATATATGCTACTATTTAATATCCCGGGAAAATATAGGGTTCCTGAGGAATTTTCCACGCGGGTGAAACCGCGGGGTGCAACCAGTGAGATATAATTTTAAAACCTACGGTAAATCAGGAAGGGTTGACATTACTACGGCCGCATGTACGTTGCGCCTCGCCTCGATTTTTAGTGTGCGTTGGGCGTAATGATGTAGTCAGGTACAATTTTTGTAACACCTTTACAATCTTGATGTGGTGCGGAAGCACTTTATTTTAATAAAATTCCACCTTTATCAAATTGAAAATGTGGGCCTCAATTTGTTTTAATATAACGTAAATACGTTTAATTGAGTCGTTTATTCCGACCATAGTTTCGGTCACATTCGCTGACCTTTATCAAGGAATGCTATAAGCGTGACATGCGCGGGACCTCGTCTTGCCTCGCATTCCTTGATAAAGGTCACCGAATGTGATCGAAACTATGGTCGGAATAACTGACTCAATGAAACGTGAGTATTCCCGTTTTATTAAAACACCGTGACAAAACCATGTCAGTTTTCATGGTAAAATGTGGGCTTCAATTGTTTCTATTTTACTAGAGGCGATATTATAGCAGCAAAATGACACTACAGATCGGATATTAGCTACTATAGACACAGTAGTTAAAAAAACTATGTAAGTATTAGGTATGCGGAGTGAATACATACTTAAAGGCGCCTACATAAAATTACAAAAGAGGGTTATATGCCTTCTACCCAAAAAAGGGCCCAAGTCCACTATTGTTAGTTTTTTATTGAATAGGATTCGCACAATTTCAAAGGAAAAACTCATAAGGAAAGGGAGAAGAATCATAACAATATTTTTTAAACTTGATCTAGAACAAAGAACTAGTATTGTACAAGTTTTATTAGATAGGTATGATCTGATAATAGGTATTGCTTTTACGATAGCCTAGACCCTAGAGAAAGGCAGGTCAAATAGGCTTTTATTGCGCGTTTTGAAACGATCTTCCTTATCGAAAATTGGTTATAAAAAGTGCTCTTATTTCGAATTGATGTGATTCTTCCCCGTGATAACTTTAGAAGTCAATGACCAGGCATCTAATATCAGAGATACTTGGAAAATAAGCGTGGCATGTAGTTATTTCTTCTTGTTTTTTAGCTTTGTTGTACTTTGTTGCGGAGCCTTCGGTCAGCGGTTTTCTTCCTGTTGCCTTTTTTTTTTTACTCTGTGACGAGACTAGCAAGTCGCTCACCTGATTTTAAGCGTCACGCTTGCACATAACAGTTCAGAGCCACCCAGAATTTTAGCCTGGCGTAGTACCAGACCGTTGCCAGTTGTTTGCATGTAAATAACATGCGAAATTAAAGATTTTCTATCGATAGGAAGCAAATTCGAATGGTTCCAAAAACTCGTTGCGTAAGCGGATGATATGATTATTTCAAAAATGCGACTTTTTTTGGGATTTCGTTCGTAAGTCAGTCATTTCAAATGATACATACTTGTATCATGCGGTGACGTAGAAGAGCTCCTGTGGCTGCTGCCACACGCCGGAGGGGGGCTCCTCTTTGAGCGCGAACACAGCCGGCCTCTGCCGGCTCCAGCTTAGTCTGGAGCACAGGACAAAGAACAATATCCGTCTACAAATCCTCATAATAATGTGTGTATCATACATAATAATAATGTATCATACAAGTGACTAAAAATGGAGCCCCTGGATTGAATGCAATGTTTCTAGGTAAATTACTAGGCATAAAGAGATTTAACATCTCATATCTTAGGGTGACGAAATTGCATTGGTTTTGAACTGTTGACCTTTGAAATTCTGAGTGGCACTGAAATGTTATGAGCAAGCGTGACGCTTACCATCAGACGAGTGCATGCTTGGCTCGTCACTCAGTTGAATAAAACAAATATTATTATTAAAAGAAAACACAAACCCAACTCGTCAAAATCGGTCAAGCCGTTTAGGTTACAGCAGTTAATGGAACATTAATGTACTTACATACTCACATACAAGTATACACCCCAAAACATTACCTTGGTTACTCTTTTGTATTCTTCTTTTAGGAACTTTAAGAACCCTCCTTCTTGGGCTAAAAGATAATTTATGTAGAAATAAATAGTGTCTGTAAGCAAGTAGAGTGCAGAGCAGGCGTGGATGAGTGGATCGATAGTGGCGTGACACACGCGACGGTGCTGTGGTGTCGTACATTGGATACACATCCAACTATTCTTGGATTTCTACCAGAATGGGGTCGACACGATAAACGAATTAAAAAGTCGATTCTGTTGTACTATTTCCTAAACAAAATTATTTACAATGATATTAATTTGCATTTATTTATGTATTTACAATTGAACCCGGATATGTCCTAAGATTGCGATGGGCAGCAGCGTCCTCTTAGTATAAGGTGAGCGTTTTGAACAAATAAATACAGGGGGAGGACTTTGTTCCGCATCTGTCGTCTTATGGCTGATGATGATGATGAAGTATTTACAATTAAAACACTAACCATATATATGTAGATTACAAATTATAAAGCTAAACTATCTACCTAAAAATAAATATCAAATACATAAATGTAAAAGTCTTTAAAAGTTTGACAATACTTCAGATAAAGAACGAAACAAACTAATAAAAAAAACATCATTAACTAGATGTTCGTATCGAACTGTAACGTGACACCCCCTAGACTAGACTGATTTTGCTCATGAACCACGAACCTACAAAATTTCATGAAATACATAGAAACGCTCATTTGTTCCTTAGACTCCGATACCTTTATTTCGTTCAGTCAAAAACTGTTTGAGAAAACTGGACTCGAATATTTAAAAAAAACGTTTAAATAATAATGTAAAAAAATGATATTAAATTAACCATTCTATGTCTTTTTGTTACATTTTAAAGACGTGAATCACAATTTACAATGAATGTTTTTATCCCGGCTTTATAGTTAAAAACGATTTGTAAAAATCCAAAAGTTACTCTCTACGTTTACAGTAAAAAAATACTGTAGTATTTACCCGTTTTCTAGTCTGCTTATCATGTATTACTTGTTAAGTAATGTTATATCGTAATAGACATTTACAAGAAAGCCTGGAACTTCATAAGGCTTGAAATGAGAATACCGCAAAAGAGAACGTCCGGAATAGTTTTTTTCCCTTTTCAGTGAATCATTCATGGTCCATAGGCATCCCAGTCTTAAAGTTTTTTTCCTATTTTCTTCTTCAATTTATTTTATGCGGGGGGTATAAATTCCAAGAGTGAAACGATATATACTTCTGAATAAATTGTTAAAGTTTCGGAACAAAAGTATTTTTTCGCGTTTGAACTCTTTGGGGTGTAAATATACCAATTATTTAGGTGTGTATATGAATGTGCTTCTAGGGTGGCGTATAGGTGTCTATAATTCAGCAGGAACGGCCCTAAACGTCAATAACTAACCAGCACACCCTCCCCGGGTCATAAATACCTGACTTTATGTCACCAGTCTGAAACTTTTTTCAACTGAAGGTTTTGTTTACTTACATCTATCAATTTACGAATTCAAACTGTTATTGAACTCGGTAGAGGCTGCAACTAAAGGGTGACCGACGATTTTATCAACTTTACTGAAAAATCTATAATGCTTACATTATAACATAGGTTCCTTTTATGTGTTTGGCTCAGTTTATTAATAAATTAGCTCGACCCATGGGAAAATAAAATAAACAAATTGAGCCTAACTGTAACTTATGTTTTCGACACACATATATTTTGTATTGTCTGGTTATGTTTGAAGTTTGTCGCAGGATCGGCTTTTCAGCAGATGTTTGAGCTACTTAGTTCAAGTCAGATTTTATGCAAAATCAACATGACCGTATTTCGCAGAAGTTACAAACAAAGGCTCAAACTGTACCAACTGTAACATCGTCCTCGCTTTAGTTTGAAAAGTTTTCCCAATTTTTCTTTGTTAGTTATAAATTTTCTAGAAACAAGGGGAAAGTATGAAACTTATCTTTGTATTTAGAAATGAAGACAGTATACTTTTGTATACTGTACATTTTCATCTACAAGTACCAAATATAAAATATCTTCTTAAATCTTCTTCAGTTCTTCAGTTATTTGTCTGGGTGTTTCTATGTATGTATTTACAAAAAAAAGGATTAATGTATTCTATCAGTTATCTGGTTCCCATAGTACAAGCTTGCTTAGTTTTGGGCTAGATGACGCTGTGTGTGAAAATCGTCTACCAATATATTTATAATGAGATTCTATGCTCGGATTACAATCTCCGTAATGTAACGTGTAGTCCTACGCTACAAAAAGAAGAAACGTCCTGAAATGGCCTTGATAGTAAGCGGGTTGTGGACTCAAGTGGCATAGAAAAATATTCTTATTTTTGGATTCCCTCGTTTGTGGATCGAAGTGGCACATACAATTATTTTTATAATTGAATTCCTTCAATGGAAGATTTAAGAGGAGATAAAAGTATCCGCGAATCCAAATGTGGATCCAAGCTGTGGATCCAAGTGGATAGAGCCCATTTGCCGATTATGGGTCTCTATAAAACACGACTATTCTAACTGTTATCAGTTGTATGGCAGACATGGGCTACACTCTGCCAATTCAGCTTGGTAATACGTTGGGGTTGCGCTACGAACCTTTATCAAATAACTTCATTCTGATCCTTCAAAGGTATAAACCACCTAAAGTCTTTTTACATAGGTGTGATTAAACAATGATTAAGTGCTCACTTGTGCCGTTCAGTGGCAACATAACGAAACTACATTATTTTCATAATCAGCTCGTTAAAGAAAATAAAGTAATATAAGTATCTACATCAATCATATTAACTCTCCTCTCACCGACTTCAATTAAGTGTAGATCCTTGTTAATTGTTCAACTCGGACGGCGGTCGTCGCCCTCGGTCCTGCGATCTGATATCTAGGGCTGCTACTTTGCGAATGACAAAACTCTTTGTAGTAATTGGAGGGATAAACTTGGAAAGAAGTCTTTGGTAAAAAGTTTCTGTACAAAAAAGAAATAACGTTCTTACTATGTTGGCTTCTTACATAAGTACATCTGTAATATAAATACGTATGTTATTATAACTTTTGTAGGGACATAGTTTCCAACAATTTACTATCTTTTTTCCCCATATTTTATAAATAACCTCTATGCTAACTCTGTGTTGTGGCAATGGGCAAGCCACATCGCTCGAAAACCCGATAACCGATGGGGAAGAAAGATTTTTGAGTAGCAACAACTGGCAGACGCAGCGTAGATAAGCCTTCTTCTAGTTTGACTGATGACATTTTGTAAGGCGCGAGCGGCGAGCGACCGGTAGATGCAAATTGAAAGTTGTCGTTCAGTGTGACGGCCTATGTTCAGCAGCGGACGTCTTCCAGCTGATGATGATGATGATGCAAACTCTATAGACGGTGCGAACGACACGCGATGTCGAGCTAAAAAAATTGTCAAGTTGTTTTTTTTTTTTTGTTTTACACAAAAAAAAAAACAAGTCTTATCAATAGTTTGTTATACATGAACGATGTACAGAAGTTGTGCATTTGTAGGCATTTTATCAGTAACCTTGTAAGATTAACTAACTGCGCCCCACTCTGCACCATTACTTTTTCCCCACAATTTTTTTTTTTTTTTAGTATATTTATAAATACAGAAAATTTACAATAAGTTTCAGTATTGCCTTAAAACCTATATTAGGTAAATTAATTATTAGGTATTAGGTTAATTATTCCGGGTTGGAGTTGTTCACATTTACAAATAACATCCAATTTACAAAACTTAAACAAATAACGCTGCAAATACAGATTAAATTTAACTGGTGATCAATCCGGGCATGTTTATTATCTCGAAAGCATGCGATTGAATTGAATGTGAACAAGCAGCTTATATATCTCGATGCAGCACTCTGGCACGCCGCGTCGACTTGATTGCTTTTGCAATATCCTTCCAGTTCATAATTTGACAAATGAGGCATCATTTGAAGCGTCTGGGTCATCCACAGAGGAGAAAAAACTTTTACTCTCTGTTTTGTGAGATCGTCCGCTTGTTATAGGCGACGTGACGTCACATTCAATTTAAAATGGCGCCATCTATATCTCAATATAAAATGGCCATAAAGTCACGAACTTTTTTTTTAATCATGCCTTTTTGGGTATCTAACGTAAGAACGTAGTGGGGTTTTAGTTTTTCAAACTACGTCTGATTATATACCCCTTAAAAGGAGCTAGAATGAACTGAAATAGCTTGTTACTGACAACCCTAATCCCAGTTAAAGAGTAAACAGCGGCTAAATATTAAACTTAAATTAAACCAATTCCGGAATATACAAACGCTAACGGGTTCAGTGGCCACAAATCAAGGCTGTCCGAATTGTGTGCTCTGCTGTTGAAATTACAATCGGTTCAGTGAAATCCGCTACTGAAAGTGTCGGCGACAGAGTAATGTGGAAAACGTGTAGTGCACTTTTGTTGCAACGTGCTTTCTAGTAGAAAAGGAAACTTAAAAATTGGAATAAAATGTTTCTAAGTGGAAAATCTGATAAGATTTATTTTCTTTCTGTAATACGAGTGGAGAACCAAACTTGCTTGCTTGTTTTTTTTTTCTTTTTGTATGGACTTCGTTAGTATGTGTGTTGGTAGTGTTTTTTACACAACTTAAGACTAGCAAGTCACTTCATTGATGATAAGCATCAGATCATCAGTTCAGTGTCAACCAGTTTTTTTTTTCGATAATTAAAAACCTGCGTGGCTGTGATATTAGATATCTCTTTATACCAACTAATTTTACTGGAAACTTCGCCCTTCTAACCAGAATATAGTAATGTTTGCACACTTCTGCTTAAGAGTAACAGGAAAAAGTGTGGTACTTCCCCAGAGGGATTCTGAAACAGTGTCCTACCTACCACACAAAAAAAATTATGTTTTTTTTGCTTTGGGTTAGAATTTTTAGGCTGCCCGCTGACTTTTTAATTAGGTTACAACATGAAAATAATCGATGGCGTTATTATTATTATGCGTTAGGATATTTGCCAAAGAACCAAAGTCACCGACATTGCTTTCAGGGTTTGCAAGCTAAAGTGCATGGCAATGGGCAGGCCAAATCGCTCGAAGAACCGATAACCGATGGGGAAGAAAGGTTCTTGCGTGGCGACCACGAACTGGAAGACGCTGCGTAGGTAGGTCCCACTAGGTGGACTGACGACAGTTTGAAAGTCGGGCAACTGGTGGATGCAAGTTGCAGGATGTCGTTCAGTGTGGCGGTTTAAAGGGGATGCTTTTGTTCAGCTGTAGACGTCTTCAAGCTGTTGATGATAATGATGTCCTCGAATAAAAGGTATTGATCATCTACTTTTTTTCGTGATTTCAGGATAGGTTGCACAGTAAAAGTTGTTCATAATGGTACAGCGATATCTTGAATTGAAGGTCGTCTGCAGTCCATTTAAAACGAAAGCTTTGATTGAAGGCTGTTGGCTTAGCAATGATCCAGCACACAATCCCTCCGTAGCGGCTGGACGGATTAGCAACTGGAGAGAATAGAATTGGGAGAATAAGTAAAAAAAAAAACATGAGACAAAAAAAAAAAATGTAGAACCAAAATTTGCATATAGAACACTAACTGCGCTCTGTGGTTTTTCACCCGCTATACCATAGGAATAGTATATTTTCGGGATAAAAAAGCCTAAAAAGGTGTGGCTATGTCTTAATCTAGGGTTTATTTTAATATGTATTTTTGTCACAATTAGAATTGTCTGTATTTCTGCTATCTCCACACCACATTTTATCCAAATCCGTTCAAACTTCAACCATGCAACCAACCGTCCACCCCCAAACTTTCGCATTTATAATATTAGTGTGATTTTGCGTGTGACAAAGAAAAACACGAAGTAGCATAATAACAATTAGGCAAAATAACAATTTTTACCTATCGAACTGCGGCAGGATATCGTGTTCTCATCATTCTTCACCGGGTATCGACGTGGATATTGTTACATAATAATACAAGGTTCTCATGTTTGTTATCTTTGAGGCTCCATTTCAGGCGATAACAGGTTGCCAACGGTGCGGCATTGGAGATCCATCAATTTTGATTAGGCTTCATCATTTTTCATGTTTAGGGCAACCTTGGAGAGTTACCATTAGTCGCAAAGTCCTTAGTCCTTTTTCACACTATTGAAGATATAAGTGTGTTTTTTTTTTAAAACTAAATGGGTGTGTGGTTACGATATTCCCCACGCTTGGCAGCTTGGCACGCTTGGCAGCGCAGGCGTCTTCGAGATCGCACAATTTTCACCGTTTACTAAGAGGACGCTGCCCATCCAGCGGCGGTTCAGGTCGCAGTTTTAGGATATATCCGTGGTAAATATGATAAGATTACAAATGAAACTTTCGATTTATTTCTTTAATGACGGAGGAGATCGAAAAAGAAACGAAAAAATTTAAATTCGTTTTAAAACAAGCTAAAATGTCTTTACATAGTATATTTCTGATGTTATGTTAAAGTCACAACATACCATTTTACGGAAATACATACTCTAGAAAAACAACAAGTGCGGTGTTGAGGCACAATTTTTTTTTTTTGTTAATTATGTACCAAGGACTTTTTTCCAAATTGGGAATAGTAAGGTGGGTTATGGTATAGTTGTTTTACAAATGTTTAAGTTTTTAAAATCCGCTGATGTATGAAAAGGTCGCCGTAATCGATTCGAATCAAATCGATCGATTTGGCAAATTAATCAATGTTGGTCATTTACCTCATGTAGCGGAAACGGAAAAGCATTGAACACACCCATCTTATTCCAAATTCAATAACTTAATCGTAAACGATGAATGACGTTGTGCAATGATGTGAATTTTCCTGCAGGCCCGATCAACGGGGTTGTTATCTTTGGACTTTTCAGACGAATTTTATAATGAAACCATTAGTGTAGAAACTATATTAGCAAGGGTGTACCTTTTCAGGGGCTAAATATAAAAGCACAGCACCATTGTGTCTGGCAGGCAACAGATAGTGGAGTTATTAAGGGTTAACGATGGCCCACAGGGGCAATTTCCGTTGTCTGCGAAGGTCGCTACAGGCATGTAGTTAGGGCGAGGTAGGGTGAGTTAACTTAATCAGTCTGATGGTATGACTTGCAGGTTTTCTGGACATGTGTGATATATCTAGCACAATAACAAAAATTAAAATCTGTAGACTTTCTTTCAAGCTCCAAAACTATATAGTCTACTAATTGTTGTTCATTGTCAGCCCCGCATTTTTTAACAGCTTTCTCGCAATTTTTCGGTACAAAGAATAACAAATAAATTTGGCGGGAACGTGAAGAAGTCATGTCGCGTCATTATATTATTTTCCAAAACTTGTGTTATATCGAGTGTTAATGTGTAAAAATGGTGGGTTTTTATTCATTAAGTGTTTGTGACCGTGCATGAGTGTTGGTGAATAGTATAATGTCGTGAAACGTGACCTTTAGTGTTGTTTCCAAAACTCCATAGAAACCTCTAGTAAAGTCTCCATAACTTTACTGGGGCATGACGTGGACTTTACCGTGACTTACTTTGCTTGACTTAGACTATGACTGTGACTTATTTTAATTGTGTAATATTTGACTTCACTTGTAATATTACAATACTTGACACTGGCTATATTCACAACGTGTGGAGCCAAAACATAAGAGAAAAAATAAAAACAAGAGTCATGCTTCCGAATCTAAAAATATTAGTGTCAACCAGTAGTCAGGCTTATCTTTTTGGGGCAAAAGAAAACATAACTTCGGACTTGTTCTTTTGCCCCAAGCTCTGACTACGTTCTTTAGAATAATGAAAGTCACTGTCTGAACCGTGTATTCGCTTAACGCGAAAAAACAATCGTTGACTGGTTGGGTGAAGCCAAATTATGGGAGAGGTGAAAAATTGAGTGTCACCGTTTGAAAGCTCGGGCAAAAGGGTGAGGCTTCGGGAAACGTACCTAGAATGTTTCGTACAAGAGGTAAACTATATTTGACATAACAGAAAAACAAAGCTACAAATGTTTATAGTTCTAATGTTCGTTTCTATGTGTGTGTAATTGTATGTAATTATATACATGTACAATTTCAATTGGACTGAATGTTCGGAAGAAATAGAAGCTAGGTCAGATGCATATTCGGCCATCAGATAGTCTATGATCAAACCTCGGAAAATCAGAACCGGAAATGCTATACTTACAGTACTCTGGCAAAGTATGCCGCGGTATGCGTAAGTCTGAGCTTTCGGTTCCACAAAATCTATTCGCAAATAAACAAATGCTTAGCGGCTTTTGTTCATCTTTTGGTTTGTGTGCTGCTTTTACTGAAGCGCTTGTAGAGACGTCTTAATTTCCTGCATGTAGAAATTTTTACGTATTAGCTCGAGTTTATGACAGACTTTCTTCTCTGTTATCTGTGATGTGCTGGCCAAGGCAAAGCAGAGCGTTTATCGTCCAGCTGCAAGATGGGTCGACGATATGCCGCACCGCACCGCACTCCGCACCTATGATAGATCAGCACAGGACTGATGCAGATGGTATAATAAGAGACAGACCTGTTCACCATCAGTGCGATAAAAAAGGCTATGGATGGTGATGACAAGTCAGCCCGTTAGTTAAAAAACTAACCACGAAACCAAAGTTTTATTGCCACCATGTTTAAGACAGATAGAGCCACCTTTTCCATAAACTATAACTTTATCAAGCGACATAGTTTACCTACCCTACCTAAAGAATGCCATGTGTGACCTACGTACATAACTTAGCCATATGACAACATTCTAGAGTGGTGGGTGACAGTAAAAGACTCACTTAAGTATGTCATGTCGACAAAGTTTGCATGCCGTCGGGATCGCCGCTAAAATATTGATTCAGCCCTTTATGGTTACGGGCGGGGAACACGCAGACACGTTACGACAAGACCAACGTGACTTGGGGGCACAGGACATTAAAAATCCTGAGGTACGATACTGCTATGGCAACAGTGCTACATCACTGATAAGATCCCAGACATTTTCTAGGACAACCTGCTCATACCCGTCATAAGCCCAGAACATTTTATACATGGAACTTTTCAATCGGCGAGGGCGCGGTTTTGACGATGTAGTTTACAAGATAACGAACAACTTTTGTTCTAAAACTTTCTTTTGGTGTTTTTTTTTATCTTGTATACATCCTCACAACTACTACCTATACAGCCGCTTTAAAGCACCGTGTATATCTACTAGCTGCCTTGCGACTTTGTCGTCGTCAATGTGGGAAAAAAGGAATACATTTTCGACTTCTCGCTGTCCACATTCACGGATAGCAGAAATAAAAATAAAGTTCGTCTCGTTGTCCACCAATGGGGATAGAGCATTGAAAACAACGGAAATACACTATCTTGTCCTGCTGTTTTATCTTACTTATTCTTCATGTGTCCCACTCCGATCTCGCCTCTATTTCACCTCGTCCCCACTCCCATACCGATCCCATCTCTGCTTCCACCCTTTTCCCATCCTGCTCCAACCCTGTTCACAACCCGACCTGACCCCGCTCTCGTCCCATCCCACTTCACTCCTATTTCGCTTAACATCAGTATTATATAGAGATGCAGCCGCTAAAAGAGAAATACATAGACTGATGATGTATGTCATTACTATGAAAATTGAGGTGGTTTTGTTTTTTTTTTTTTAATAAAACGGGAATACTCACGTTAAATTGAGTCGGTTATTCCGACTATAGTTTCGATCACATTCGGTGACCCTTATCAAGGAATGCTCAGCGAGACACGCGCGCGACCTCGTCTTGCCTTGCACTGTCTATAGTCGGAATAACCGACTCAATTTAACATGAGTATTCCCGTATCATTAAAACAAAAATATGTCATTACTGTTTGGGCGAAAGTACAATTGTCTCGTCTAGAAGATTATGTCGTCTATGTTCTACCGTAACGACTGAGTGGCGGACGGTGAACTAATGAACCTTCCGTTTTGTTTATTCTGCCGGCATTATAGGTGTGTATAGGCCCCAATGTTCTGAATACGCGTGTGCTCACGAAATGTTTTAATTCCTACTCGAGTTATTGCTTCGGCATGTCACGTGTAATGGTACTACGTAGTAATACTAATACGTAGTATGAGTAAGGTTGGAAGGGAAGTAACAACTAATATTATAAATTCGAAAGTTTGTGTGTAAGTGTGTTTGTTCCCGTTCAACTCTGTAACGGCTGAACGGATTTGAATGAAATTTTGTATGGTAGTTTATAGTCTGGATTAACACATAGGCTAATTTTTTTTCCCGATCAATTTAACGGTTCCTGTAGGATAGCGGATGAAACCGCGGGGCGCAGCTTGTATATTAATATATTACTTTCACTTATAATTTCATACCCACGTTCATTTCACGAAGACTGCCTTGTCTTGATAGTTTGTTTTAGTTTGAATGTATTTTGTCCAGCAAAAAGTGTGCGCTATATGTTCTGTGTTATTGATAACGTTATAGGTACACTAATAATCTATGCGACCAAATGCACACTAAGTTAAATTAGGTAATTTTAAGCAGATTTGCAATAAAAGTGATTTCGCCTGAAGGCCTCTGACTTGTCTTAATGACTGATTTACACGTATCAAGTAACTACATTTTGATTTAAAGCTCCTGCGTGTAAGCAGTCAATATGGTAATGAGTTGCAAGCGATGTTTACATGCATCAATTAAGTTACATATTAATAATAGTTACTACTTAATACTTGTAAATCAGGTTTTAGCGGTCGTTGTTATATGACAAACAATCGGAATCTATAATTTAATGTTTCATGCTACCCAGCTCTGTTGTAAGTGCCACTATGGTCACCCATCAAAAGACTGGCCGTGTCGCCCGTCGCTCGGTTAGGAACACATAGTCAAGCTACGCAATGAGCTGAGCATAGGCAATTAGATCTCCCGGAGATCATCTGTGGACTGTACAATCTGCACTTATTAATCTGATTAGTACAATACTCTCTCTGCATCAGCCTTTTAAAATTCCGCTGCTGGGATATCGACCTACCCTCGAAGGGTGATTGGCACAGAAATACTATCAGAATCAGAATCAGACAGACTTTATGTACTAGTGAGATTCAATTATTGATAATCTAGTTATCATTTCTAGCTCCTCTCTGTAATATCCTAAGATAATATCACCCTTGTGTGGGCTCCAGTGCACACCGATATAAATCTTGTTTTTTTTTTTAATTTTTTTTTCATCTCATTTGTAACATCGGTGTTTATATCTAGTTATAAGTTTTTCCTAGAAATAAATAAATAAAAATATAGAATGTAATATATCTAAAAGCCTATCATCTCACGTACTTCACAATAATCCGAGTACGTAATTGAATCTACATCCTTCCTCGTAATAAGGATCTTATACAAACGTACAGACAGGCTTACTAGGTATTACATTTCTAATTTCTTGTTAATATATGTAAATAGAGATTCCGTAATCCAAGCCTTATTGATAATCACAATTTACTCTATTGAAACAGGCACTATCGAATCAAATACACAAAGGTCTCATCTCAAAGGCTGCCCGAAAGCCGTACCTGTGCAATCAGAAACCTATTCGAAAACGTTTAGGCTCTTATCGAGATGTTCCCACCTTGTTCCGAGGCAGGGGTTCGGAACATTGACATTGTCGTGGCCCTGACTGGGCCCAGGGGTACGCACCGTTTCTGCCAAGGTTGGATCGACACGCGATCTGGCTATACCCCGATATCTGGTTCCGGCGAAATGAGCTACACTGTGGTAGTCGTGTGTAAGAAAAATTGTCTGAATCGTCGACATTCGTATACGTTTTTGTGAGTAGTAATAATTGATTCACCTGCCACAACATATAATGTAATGTTGGCTTAGCCATCATCGTCAACCTATGTTTGTCCACTGGTTTAATAATGACTTGCTGCCTAGCTGGACTAAGACTTTCCTTATGTACGCCACTTAGACTTCAGCACTCGGCATCCAGTTTCTGCCCGAAAATATATTTAAAGTATAAATTCACTCCTAACCACAAACAAATTATACTAGAAAGAGACACTACGAGATGATAATTAAATAATTAGACTCTCGCTACGTCGCAATAAAGTTAATATTAGCATGCATAGTTTCGTCATATCTAATAGCGTGAACCGCGTGCGAGAAGGCGAGTGTGATTGCTGTCACTTCGCACGTGCTTCGCTAGGTTGTCTCACTGTGAGTATACTCCTTCCATCCGCTTTTATATCCTACCTAACGAGTCTGATCCTGAGTTATCACACTCGCCTTATCGCACGCGTTGTGCGCCTGTAGGTATTTAGCGCGGGTAGTTACGCTTCGCTGTGCATGTTAAAATTATTTTTATTAGGAATCGTAGCGAATTTGTGGCGAGTAGTAGAAATAATTTTAAAACAATGGTTTTATGAGCCCATATTTCGCAAGCGGTATATCTGATAAAAAAAACTGGCGTATGAAACCTTACTTTCATTTAAAAAGACTTATTCAATGACACGTGAAATAAACCCGCCATATATTTTTTTTTTTTTGTTTTTTCAAAATGGTAAACAAAAAAAAAACTTTAAAGATCTGTTCAACGACACCCCACATCAACATATATTTTTTTCATCCTCTCTTTGCATGTGTTGGAGTTAACTTTATTATACAAGAAAATATACTTTTTATTTTTTTAAACTTGAGGTCTATAATTAGACTACCCTTATGCAAAATTTCATGCAAGTACGTTTATAACTTTGGAAGTCATAGGACTGAGAAGGATTCAGACAGGCGGATATGACGAACTTAGAAGGGTTCCTTGTAGTACTACGGAACCCTAAAAACAAGTTTTTAAAATAGTAAGCACCGACGAGTACTCAAAACTAATTAGTAATTGCCAAGCTACCTACGTCACTAGCGAAGCCTGTGAACCTAATTAAAATTTCAAAGAAATCAATCTTCAGTCCAAATACGAGTAGCTAATGTATTATTAATTTAGAGGTCAGAATCCGTTGACATTGAACACAATCGACCCCCTGAACGGCCGTGAAAGAACGGCCTTAATCGACCTCCAAAGAACGGCCGGACGTTCGCTGAAACTACATAATAACTTTTACATGACTTGCTTTTACTAAAACTCTTTATACGATTATTTTTTGTACAGATTAGTAGTCTTACTTACTACTTATACTTATATTAGTTTCAAAAAACACCACAGTGCCGTCTCACGGCTTTTTACCGACAGACGCAGCGTTGGTAGGCTTCCCATATGATCATATGACAGGTAGAGGACAGACGATTTTGTGAAAGACGCGGGCAACCGGTTGATGTAAATGGCAGATGTCGTTCTGTGTGGTGCTCTAAGAAGGACACCTTTGTTCAGTTTGTCTTCTGGCTGATGATGATAGTTTTTAGGGACTTTGCAGATTTATGACATGGTTTTCTTTGAGTGACGAGAATAGCACTTGCTTTTTATTAAAGCTTCGCGTAGACCAAAATCTAGAAGGCCGTTGAGAAAAAAACTATTCACTATTATTTCTTAAATAAGACTTCACTGTAACTTGAATTACGTGAATACAATACTGCAATGAAATTGCAAATAAATCGAACAACCGAACTGCCAGTTCTGCAAAGTCTTGGGAACACGTTTTATAAGTTCAACATTACAGTTTTACTTCGTCATAGCTATTATTGCAAAGATCGTAATGTTTACGATTCGCCTCAATTGGACGTTTGTTTCAATTTCAACGCACACAATGAAACAATTGTACTTTCAATTGAATCTCTGTAATTTGGACCGCGATGAGTGCTCTGACTCAACGCGTTAGTCAATGTTTCATGAAATGCTGTTGGTTTATTTAGTAAAGGTAAGACTTTAACAGGCCTATGTACCTCTACCACTAGTAGGTACTACGGTTACATTACTTTATTTCATTGTACGTGTAATACCTTTCCTGGTCAATAAATCGTTTTAGTTAAAAAAAAAAACTATTATTTTTCATACTCAACTTACTGAAGAGAGAGGCAGATGAAGTAAGATAAGGATACGAATGCAATGAGAAGGTTGTTAAAGAAAAATAAAATCATTTCATGAATAAAATTTGAGAGAAAAATAAAAACATTTTATCAATATTTTAATGTGATGTTGCAGGGTGGGGCAGTTCAACTTATCTGGAAGCTATCACCGATAAGTCTAACTGTCTGCAACATTATGCAACATCACATTAAAATATTGATAAAATGTTTTTATTTTTCTCTCAAATTTTTTTTAATATGACATTCAAACAATATAAATTTTGATAGTACTAATTCATTTAATATTAAGTAGCTTAGTATGGATCTTTGTGTCTGAAATATATCTAATTTGATTTTTGATTTGATTTGTTGTTGCAATAAAATCCTGGGGGTCGACACGATTTTGCAAATTGTCAAATTAAAAATGAGCATGAATACAAAGAAGACTGTTGGTCCAAGACGCGTACCTTGAGAGAGGCCATGTCTGATGATGACAATTTAATGAAACATCAAAGTGATATTTTTGGCTATAATTTATGTTTAGAGCTTTTCAAAATTGCGTTTTAATTATTTGACGTATTGAATTGACTTAATTTATGTATTCAGATCATTTTAATTAAAACTTAGACGTCAAATTGAAAACTTTCTCCACCCCCAGTTATTTTAATCAAAGCACAAATTCCCAACCTTTAATTTCAATTGTTCCATTCCAATCAATACCAACCGCCGTTTGAGAAACCTCGATGGTATTGAATAAGTAAATAGGTAGATAAATATTTCAGTAATTTAATTGTACTTTAGCTGGAATTAATGATTCTGGGAACCGTATCGTGACACGACTTGGGTTGGGGCGTGAATCCCCATAGGGAAAGCCCCACGCGCTTCCAGAATCCCCAAAAATACTTAGAAACAGTTACGTAAAATTTCGCTATTATGTACAAAGTACTAGAGAACCCACAGAGGTGACACCACAGAACATTGCGATATCCTAAACAAAGCAATTAAAAACAACTACATTTACATTTTTGTTGTAATTAGATAATAGTGGTAATTTTGCTACACATCACTTAGTCATTCGCTAGAGCTCGCTATGCGATCACGTGTGTTTTGTTTTGTATTATTATCATAAAACCTGAGTGTTTACTAGGAGACACCCATATTTTATGCGAATAAGATATAATAGAAGATATATTTTTCTAGTGTCTGGAAAGCAAAGGGACCACAATTCAAAGGGACATGTGCGGTGACATCTCTACATAAAAAGTCAATGTTAAATTCGGTTTTTATTTATTTGTACAAAACGAGTGAAGTGTGGAAAAGTGATCACAATGAAATATGGCATCGTAATGTAATGCACTTAGTACATAACAGTTCGATGTAAGGTTTTATTAATCTATATAGAAAACCGGTGAATTATTCCAAAGTGATCACAATTATATAGAACATTGCAATGTAGTGCGGTGTCACCTCCAGTAAGTAATACATAATACCAGCGTTTCGTTATTCTGTTTTTATTTATCTTTAAAGAAAACTCGGTTAAGCTTCTCTAGCCTGACACGGCTAGGACGCGCGCTGAATCGTAATCGCCTGTATCCGACAGGTTTAAAGGAAATTGAAAATATCCACCTGCTGTGCATCTGATGAGCTTTCTGAAACACTACGAGTAATGCGAGGATTCCTTTACCTGCGGAAGATTCCAGCTTGTCGACATGTTGATACTAGATACATGCCCCTACTAGTAGAGAAATAGATCTTAACATATATACTAGTAGTTCGCCCCGAACTGAAAACTCGTGACCCCTGTAACTTCAACACCCTTGGACCGATTCTGCTCATATTCAAACTTAAAAATTGTATTTAAATTAAATTTCATGACGATCGGATCAACGGTTTGCTAGTTATCGTTGGACAAATATACACACAAACATACATACAAATACCGATTTGTCCCAGTAAACTCTGAGATCCGCGCTTCGCTCGGTCAATTATTGCTCGGTTAGACGTAAATTCAACACCCCATTTCACTTCTCTTCTTTCTCTTACAATCAACAATGTGTGTATGTTAAGGTCAAATCTTGCAACTCAATTTTAGACCAGTTCCCCTTGTTCAATATTGAGTTGATTTTTTGCATGTCTATCAAGCTCCGATGATAATACAATATTATGACAGCGAACTGATCTGATGATGGATAGGGAAGGTGAAAAACGGAACTCCTCAGTAACTAACAGTAGGTTTATGGAGCTTGGACTCATTTTGATCAGCAATAAGGTACCAATAACAGATTTTATAAAGGCTTGTCAGGAAAAAAAAACCCACAAAATCTTATTTTATGAACCTAGTTCCATTGGATTTACATGAAAAATATTTAATTTCCATACAAACTTAGGGGGTCTATTTTACCCCTTTAGAGGTAGAATTTTACAAAACCCGTTCCTATTGTTCATCTAGAATATTTGAGGAGTATTGGTTATAATTTCACGTCTCTTAATAAGCGGTATGGTCTGCGCGTTGATTCCTAGAAAAGGGCTTGTATTATAAGTTCTCGACCTATAATTTCTGGAATGTATTTTGCAAAACGTGAAAATGTCTTTGTTGCAGCGATGGAGGGCGGCACGTGGTGCGCCCGAGACATCTCGCTGCGCGCGCAGAAAAAGTTCCTGTCCCGGGTCGGCGGAGCGGCTAGTGCGCGCGCGCTCGTGCTCGACGAGCACGCCGCCAAACTCTTCGATCAGGTTCAGTCATATTTTCATTTTTAATCTAAGACGCAGACCCCCTTTGTTGCCTATGCATTTGAATCCCTGAATATTTTCGCAGTACAAAAATTAAGAAGCATATTATACGAGACGAGCAAGTCGCTTGCCGGATGGTAAGTAAGCCACGCTTGCCCATAACAGTTCAATGCCACCCAGAATTTTGAACTATAACAGGTACTGCGTTGTATTGCACGATTAGTAATATCATCTACGGCTAGTAGTATTGAAGACACAACGCATCAATGATTTATTCCGTTAAGAGTGCCGACCGAGAACAAAATACTCGTTTTTTTTATTGTATTATTTTATTTCATCAGTCTCTTAGGATGTGTTCTTATGCCTCGATAACTTGCATTCTTGCATTGCTTGAAACCATGTTAACATGACTTTCGAGACTTGAAATGTCGTCACTCCTTTTGAGTAACAGATACATAGCTACATTTACAATTATGAATTCATTAGGTCTTATGATGCTCTTCATGCCTCTATAACATCAGTATCAATTTTTGTAATCCTAAACCTATAACTATATTCTTTCCAGTTTTTAACAGTGCTTCGCGAGCGTGTGGAGAAACGGGAAGCAGAAAAGCTGGTGAAGCACGTGATCAAGTCCGCCGTGAAGCTAGGCGTGCTTCGGCGGCACAACCAGCTGTCGGCGGCTGACGAGAGGCAACTAGCCGCTTTCCGGTCTAAGTTTCATGTAAGATTTCATAATAGAAACAGTAGACTTCATAGATGTTGTATTAGCAAGCTGAAGTGGAAGCGAATCGGTCAGATCTGCCTCAGAACTAATAATTATAATAGACGAGTTTTAGAGTCAAAAACACGAATCGACAAATTACTAGCTCATCATCGTTGGCAGCATATTCAGGCCACCGCAGGACAAAAGCCTTCTTCCTTTTTGCGAGTCATCCCTCGACTAGCTACGAAATATATCATAGCAAGTAAGTATATAACGCTACTCCTTGATTGAAGATATTAACGGTCATCGGGCATAAGTGGAAGCGGAACCAGAACATGGAGCGAGCTTTGGGAGACTTATGTTGTTGATTGATTCAGGCTGATTATGATGATGAAGATGAGAACACAAATTAAATGTGTACTTAATTTTTATTTGAATTAAGTGGCGAGCATGATTATGAAATCGTGATCTATGAATTTCAGACCGTACTGATGGCCGTTGTTTCATTTTGCGAGGTGGACTTCTCGTATGATCGCGGGTTCCTTCAGGACGCTCTACGCGAATCACACCAATCACTCAAGTGAGTATACGTTTGTGTCTACTAAAAGTAGATGTTTAAATAGATAGAATAGTTTATTGTGTTTCGATTACCTACCAACTTCCTACCTCCGTAATTTAAATACCAATACTCCCGAAAATCTCAATTAGTTTTGGGGCGTTGTTTCACCGAGCGTCAACTAGTTGAGCCAATGGACAGCGGTTGAGTTGTTGATAAATTAGTTGTACTGAAGAGAATATAAGTTTCCAACGAATCAACTTAATCCTCTTAATTAATTATAATCCCGTCCTAAAACACAATATCCAAAATATATGCCTCCTTTAAGGGTTTTTAAGGAACACAATAGTTTACTGTTTGAGTGGAATATTTTCTAATCTCGTTCATGTAGTTACGTCATTTTCCTTAACTATTTCAGGTCAGTGGTGGAGCGTCATCTATCTGACAAGTCAGTGTCTCGTCTCGCCGGCGTGTTTGCGCTCGCTTCAAGAGGCGAACTCTTGGATTCCCTGTTCGCTGGTCAGGTCGATGAGGATGTCCTCAAACTATCCCGAATGCTTCGCAAAGAGTTGGACCGAGGCCTGCTATAATTGAACCAGGTTTGTGCTGTGAACCGTCCTTGGGCCCGTTGTCGCGTTAGCGCGATCATGCGTGATCCCACTTCTGACACGAGTTGTCTGTCACTCTGTTATGCTCTCTATTTTGCGGACTCTCTATGATTTTTGTGAATGAGAATTATTATTTTTGTGAACAAGTCTTGGATTTGTGAGAAAGAATATGATTGCAATGCTTAAGCACGTTAAGTTTGTGTTTAGCAGCACAGAGTAGAGATGTTCTGTAGATTCTCGTCATGTTCAATGAAGTGGCGAAGGTATCAAATGTTCAGAAATATGACGGGCCGATTAAATATTTGTCCCAAAGCAAACCTTAGATACATCCAAAGAGATGTTGCAATTAGTCGATGAAAGGAAGGCCGACTATGGGAACACTTACAATATCGTTATCTTCACAAATGAAGATTTGAATTTATATTCATAAGGAATCAAAGATAATAATAATATGTAAATATATTTTGCACGGCGTATTTTGATTGTAGTTTCTTAGTAAATAATGACAAAGGATCTTGTAATCTGAAGACAAGAAAATCGTTAAATGAGAATTTGTTCTTCTTGCTCTAGTCTTGTAATTTGTGCGCTACCACCGGGATAATACATGACAACCTATATCAGTTTAACGAGAACATACTTAATATTGGTATACTATTTAAGCCAATTTTTAACTCTACTGAATTAATTTATTTTAATGTCTATATTAAGTGCGGGTAGAAAATTGTTTATTATCAGTCACGTTTCCCTCACTACTGAGAAGATTTTGGTTGAACATTTTAAAATATATTGTAACACGCGAATAAAAAAGACTATGTTCATGAATACTCAATCGAATTCTAGCTAAGGAAATATATTTTTTGCCATATACTATCAAATTTACCAGTGCTTTTGGCTTATGATTAATTTATACGATTATTTTATAGAACGCTTGCCGTTTTGCCAGTATTGTATAATGTATGTTTAAAATAATTTTATGTAGTGGTGAACAGATCTATGTCGAAAATTGATCTTGCCTGAGTTGATGCCGATTTATCACATCGTTCAGTTTGAAAAGCACTGCATTTAGTAGACTGTAGATTTATTGTTTTCGTACTTTTTTTAAAACTATTATCTTTAAACTTTACATACGAGTAAGCTTCTACTAAAACACTTATCTACACATTACACCAATAGTAAACACATTTCAAATTATACCTATCAATAATTAAGATCTTGGATAACCTAGTTAATATGATAGCTTCTTTGTAAGTCTTTATATACATTTATTATATATATACAATATACAAAATATTACAATGTACGACATGAGTCATACTTACATGTCATTGAGTAAACTACAAATGTTAACTTAATTTTTTGTAATCCGCTGTATTATTTATATATTTTTATCAAAACTTATATAACAATCAATAGTTTTACATATAAATAGTAACAAATTGTGGTAAATATGAATATTGGCACTTTTAAACTTACATTATTATGTCTAAAAATTGTCGATGTCTACAGAACTTCGGACCAAAACTTAAAATATCTACACAGTTCGAACATATCTGATGTTGATTCATATCTTGTTTTACTAGCAATAAAAATTGGGTAGTCATAGGATATCTAATGATTGTTTTGTAAATGTATAATGGTCGACCACCGAGATTAGCTGTGCAACACAAGAACCTAACTAACCACCACCACTATTAGTTATCTACTAAGTAACTAGAGATGATAAAACACAACCTATACCCAAATCACAGAATTCTCCTTATAAATAACAAAAATAAAATATTTCAAAACACCATTTAAGTGGCTCTGCTCACTATTTCCAAAAAGGCAGAGTTTTCCATAATTACTAGAATTTTGATACCACGAGTAGTATATTCCTAATAGGTTACTTTAATTTTGGATATAGTGTCATATACTTAGGTACGTAGTACTATCCCTTTTTGTGTTTTCGACTGATAGCTTTTTGTTCACAATTAAAAACGAATTAACTCTGACTTAAAACTAATTAGAGATCGTTTAAACTATCTACAAGCCTAAGGATAGATTAAAAAATCTCTAATTTTAGGCAACGTTCTCTCCGCGTTCGGTTGAAATACGGGCCAGCGTTTCAGTCACAAGCAGATTCCTTCTTTTTCCCGTTGATATCCTTTTTTCTGTCCCGATTGTGTTACAGGATACGATTTTAAACAATGCTCGTCTTGAGCAGATCTGATGTAAATGGCAAATCATCTTTGATCGCCTTGTTTTGTATAGCTAATGCCGGTAAATCGACCATTGTAGTTATTAATCATTGTCGTACGCACATATTTTGATCTTGCCTAATCTTGTCTCGTCTCCTTTTATATCTGTGTTCGGTGTTCAGTATTTGCTGTCTTGAGAATTAGATCATCATCTCTGCGATCGTTCATAATATTTCATATTGTTGGATCTTGTATCCAACAATAAACCGGTCTTTCTTCTTGCCTTACGGATCCTGGTTCGACCTGGAGATTGTGACTCGATAATGACATGAGCATTTAATACCATACAAGTTCTGCTGCTTTAAACAAATGCTTAGATAATAGCAGTTAGAGGTAATTATGTGTTCTGAAACTGCGGTTATGATGGACTTTTTGAAAAAACACTAGTTTCGTTAGTTAGTTTAGAATCAATGCTTTGTTTCGAGACGAGCAACTTTCTCGCCTCATAACACCAGCAAGAACTGCGCCACCGAGAACTGTAGACTTCAATACAGTACAGTTATTTTATTTTATATTTTTTTCAATCAAACACTTTTAACATAAGTCGAGTTATCGATCCATTTGTTTCGGTCCTGTGCACTTCCTTCATTACCATCCGACCTAAGTATCCGGATATAATGCATCCATATTCAGCGAGTAGCTTACCTTGCAATCTCTTGACCTTCGTTCCGCGCTGGTTAAGCTTCCGTATAATCCCGGTCGATATTTCATTCTTCTCATTTTAATCTGTCATTTCCTATCATTTAATCGATCAGATAAAAAATAATAACTTACTATTTAACCTCAATCATCACAGTCGAGCTTCGTTTAATAGAGCTACGACTTTTTGTGCCCGGCTAAATATTCAGATGCAGACCATATAACACAGTAAAAAGATGATATAGAGGATCTATGAGAAAGCGACAAGCATCCAAAAATGATGAAACGGACAGAGGTTAGAGGAGAAAGAAAGAGAAGGTTAACTTTAACTTTAAACTGCCTTAACACATGGTATATAATATAGTATATATCCTAACTTAAATTATAAAAGCGAAAGTAACTCTTTTTCTCTGTCTGGATGTTTGTCACGTTATCACGGCTAAGCGGCTGAATGGATCTAGATATAATTTGATAAGGAGTTACTGTATATCACAAAGATATGACATGTGATACTTTTTTATGTCCACGTGAACGTAGTCGCGGGTAACAGCTAGAACTTACACTATAAATCTACTACCTACATCTATTATGACAATTTCAATTTTACAGATCTTTTTATTGATGACAAACACTTAGGTACATTAAAAAAAAAAAAATTGACAATTAATAAATCAATACCCATGGTTTGCCACGAAACCGATCCCAGCTCGGCGTAAAGCTGACTGTAGACAGCGCTGGTTTTCTGTTGGGACCGGTGAAGTCATTCGCGGTATGATACAAAGTGCGCGATATTTGCATTACTTCAAGACCCCCACTCAAATCTCCCGCAACGATGGCTCGACAAAGACGTTTGGCAGAAAAGCCGCAATGACGAAATATGTGAATAAGAGCAATTTCAAGGCAGCAAATCTAACTTAAAGCTAGATGAAATCAAAGAAACGTCCAAGTAGGGATTGTATTAAAAAGACAATATAAATGTGTGTGTTGTTTATATGTACCTAAATGGTTTTCACGATTCTCTGCGAGGTGTTTCTGGTTTTATGTCAATATAACTAAAATTTTAATATATGTGATTTTAATGTTTTAGCCTATTTGTTTAGAATTTTGATGTTAGAATTATTTGAGTTAAGACGCGGATTTATGTATTTAGATAGGTATATTAATAAGTTTTATATTGATCATGACGAAATGCATTATTTATATTTTATAAAATCAGCGGACAACTTTAAATTGTTTTACCCTTAATGCAAAATTTTGATAATGATGTTTTATTTAATGTATGTTTTACAAATCAAATAAATTCATGTGTATGTACACAAATTTTCTGAGCACCGCATGGCTCTTTAACATGCATGCCTCAGCCTTTTAAAATCCCAGTGCTGGGATATCGGGCTACCCGCGAAGGGTGAAACTCACATCCACTTTAGCATGGCATTTTAGTATTTACTAAAACTTTACTTTTTCTGAATTAAGTTAAATGTAATTCAGTATGTAACAGGCACAAAATTACATCACCATTATCAGAATTTTTGTATACAAAAAGAGACATATCTATGAATATAGTTTTATCTTCAAAAAGACAGACTAAAGATGGCGTGCTGTAACTTCAGAATTACTATATCTCTACTACCAAGTTACTAGAATCTGTCATTTTGGCAATATAACTGATAATAAAGTTTACCGACCGTTTATTTATTTATGTTTTTCGTTAAGCTGTGTTATCGTAACTATGATATAAGATTTGATATCAAAATATACAATTGAATTAACTCGATGTTTCTTTTTTTCTGTAAGCTTATCCCTAACCATCAGAAAAAATACTAAGTCTTATCTTAAACTAATTCTGCCACATAGATTTTTATTACTTAAGCCACAAGCATGCTATACATTTGTATTATCTAACGACTAATATAAGGGATCAGGAGATAAAATAAAACGAACAATTATTGTGAAAGCACCAGTCAATAATCTTTTATTCACTAAAATTCCGTTTGTATACAAATCTGGCTAAATGTTGGATGTTTCATTTCGATGTGAAAAGAAAGTACCTACCCATAAATAAAGACTTCATATTATGGCGTTTAAAATGGTAATCTTTAGGGTATTTGACTAGCTAGGCAATTTGACCACTTTAGTTAAGGTCCTTTTTTTGTTTGGTTCTGCATACCAGCAAAATAAAATGTATTATTTTCTACTAAGATGTTAATACCTACACATTTCCATAGGTTCCTGATATAGTCAAAGCAGTACCTAACAGTAGAACAACGCGTACCTTATAGCTGGCACAAATGACCACTTCTAATACCTGCGCCGTCCAAATTATTACCAATATTTTTCACTAATAGGGATAAAACAGCGCCTAATTTTCGTACTTTTTTAAAATCAAAACTTTAAAAGTATACCTTTTGATTATGTATGAAAAAAAAAAAAGGTATACTTTAAGAAAAATTGTCGTTCGAATTTCTTGATGATAAAAATATAATTAAATTAAACAAATATATATATATATTTACTTTAATGTACATTCTTCGGCAAAATGTGTACGAAAATTAGCCTCTGCAGCAGAATAAATGTTTACACATAAATGAAAGCCCGTACCGTGAAGTCCTTATTGCGATTATTGTTAGGTTTAGCCGCCGACGCTACACGACCGTGAGCCTTCCCGCGCGGCGCGGCGATACGATTAGCGGTCGTGAAGCGTCGGCGGCTGAACCTAACAATAATCGCAATAAGGACTTCACGGTACGAGCCATGTACTAGAGGCAGTAGTGTAGTACGTAATTCGAGCTGTCGTGCACGTTGTGAAATTAGGTTAATGGATAGGTACACTATCACCTTAGACCTGGTTACTTTTACATACATAATTCATGTGCTTTATCCTAATGATCTTAATGGAATTTTATTATTTTTATTAACGAAATTTAGTTTGAGATGTTTTTTGAAAATTCAATAAAGTATATATTTTTCGATATATCATAATACAATTAAAAGTTTTAAACTGTGGTTCATTTATGTTTGTATGTGCTTTGCAATTACAACACTCATGGAACATCAACCATTAAAAAATACAAAAACACGAGTTTGAACTGAACAAAACAATTAGAAATGCCATGATTCTATATCCATAAACTTTTTTACCATAGTTCAGGTAAAAATTGTAGTTTTGCTTACCAAATAGAAATTTTCACAATATTTTCGATTGGTACACAAAACGATCTGTTTATAAATATAGATTAGGCATAAAATGTTATTCTAATTATTTCAACGCCTTACGTTTAACATTCAGAATGAAAAGCCATATCAATGACCGAAGCGAATATTTACAATTCCTCTACTGAATGGAATGTAGAAGTATGGAGTTACCTAATTAACGCTTTAGATTCTTATTTTTAGGTAACAGGAAAGAAGAGATATATTTTTGTTACATCGATTTTTAATTTTTATATAGCTAACTATACATTCATCCACGACATCTTACATTATACTTTCTTAACTCTTAAGCATATCTATGGATAAAGCATAGTTTATACATTTTTGACAACTAGGTCATTAGGTTAAGATTCGACCATTGGTTAGACCAGGGGTCTCCAAACTTTGAAGCCTTGGGGCCATAATATTTTTTTCGGTATGTTGCAAGGGCCATAAGAATTTAAATTTTTCTGCCCACCTAAGCAAACATCAATTATCATTCGGTGTTTTCATTGTCTTCCATTCAACTTATCACAGCAATAGTAACAACAATAAAACATTGGCTGTCGTGGGCCAGATTGATGACACTAGTCTTAAGCTGTCGCGGGCCGGATTGATGGCAGTGGCGGGCCGGATTTGGCCCGCGGGTCGTAGTTTGGAGACCCCTGGGTTAGACCATTAGATTAGCATGCCATTTTTCATAAACTTCACTGTATCCGTAGCTTTAAAATTCGTTACATCATCACTACTACTACTGCTACCTGCTTTATTTTATGGAAACTGATAAATTCGCATTTAATAGGATCTGTGGACAATAAATATAAAACAATTAATACAGGAGATATTTTCAGAATTTAAGATTATTTGTGACACACGTGACACTAGGAAGAAAAAGCTTTGCTTAAGATCTACATTAAATTTAATCTAAAATGTAACGGCTAATTAGTATAAAATAGATTTATTCGTCGTCCTATGCTAATACTATACATTATAAATACGAGTATTTTATTTATTTCAATATTGTTCATGCTATAACATAATTAATTTAATACTTCAAACGACGTCCCAATCATAGCCGCCCTGTGAAGCATGAACAATATTGAATTATATCTACAGTATGATGTATTTTTGAATGAGAAAAATGGTTAAGAATATTCTTAAGCTATTGAGTTAGTACTGTTAGTATAGTATTAATAATCCTCTTTAAAGAAAGTAAAACCACCATAATAGTAAAATCAACTCAATAACTGGAAAGGCCTTCATAAGATAGAAAAAACATAAAATAATCGTAGAAATATACTATAAACCAATTAAGAGGCTGGTAATTTATACTTCGCTGAAAATTTTTTTTTTTGGCAATATAGTACACACTTAGTATCAGAGAGATATGTAGATAATTAGAGTAAGTACATTGAAGTGAGAGTACAATACAAACACGACTTCAAACCCCGTGTCGTTTTCAGGGCAGATAGAGAACTGATAGATCCACCTCTACATGCGGTTAATTAAAATGTCAAATTAACCTCCAATAGAATGTTTATATTATGAGGTTTTTGATGTTCTACATTTTTATAGATACTCGGTAACCAATAATCTCATCAATTCATCATTGTTAAATTGTACTATTTATTCTGTGACGCTATTTATTTAACTAATACGGTTTAACGTATTACATTAGCTATTCCAAATACAAGGTTAAAAAGGTCATAAACTAGAATTAAAATACACATTCGTTCTCAAAACTCTGGACTCTACTCGGGCCTGGCCTCTACTGAAGGGCTTTAGTTTTCTATAGGTATAAGATATTTCTTATCTCTAAAGATAGTAATATTAATAGGAGTATTATTTCGTGGCTTCTATAATTAAGTCCTTAAGTATTAAACACGTTGTGTGTCTCTCACTCCAAAATTAAAATCATCTACAAACATTAAATGTCTTGCTATATTGGTATTAGGTAATATGTGATAATATATAATTATAACTATAATATGTAATTAAACTGTAAATAAGGGGATCAAAAATTTGAACTTGAAATTTGAACACATACCCAAAGGAGTAGTGAAAATAATAGTTAAAATATATATACTGCGTGACTGATTATATATAAAATAGATTTATAAAATATATTAAATAATATGAAGTAATATATTGATTTTAATTTTTTTATGTTAATAAAACTTTTCGATCGATTTCTGAACTTTTGATACTGATGCAAGATCTACCTACCAATAAAAATATCATATCAATTTAATATATTTTAGTTTGATTTAGGTACAGTAATATATAAAGCGGCTGACGATATAGAATGACGATGTTCTTGCTGTGATAACATGTAAAAAACTATCAATGAACGCCAACCATGATGAATATGATTTTTTAACACGATGGACAAACTCTCGTACTATAGAACGCTCAAATGATCGAAATAGAACCAATAGATATTATAAAACTTCATGTGCTTACTCTGTTACGAACTTCCTACAAAGTTGGGATAGATAGTCTGAGAAAGAATGTCTGGTTATTTGCTTTCATTCAAAATCGTTTGTTGCCCGTGGTCCATCCCGAAAACTGAAACTGAACTGAACTGAACTGTGGTTACTGAAATACTTACGAAAAAGCTAAATTATATTCAAAGTAGTTCTTAAAGAGCACAAACTTTTTTGCACAATCTCATTTCTCCTCACGACCTTGATATCTTGACAACCTATTGACTGATTTGGTCATATTTGAAATTCTTGCTTAAAATTGAATAGGTTATCTACCGAATGTTTCTGCCAACGATTTATCAAAAACGGCCGATGAATGGCGCCGCAGCAAACTTCCCACTTTTTGGGGGAAATATATATACCCCTCAAATCGAATTTCTATTTAAAACCATAAACAGTTTGTACCTTATATGTCGATTATAATAAAAAATAATTAATATCATTACAATCATTACTCAAATTCGAAAAAAAAAAACAGAACTAAGCAATTCCGAGTTGCCATGATTAGAAAATGGATCTTTTTGCCTACCAATAAAAGTAAAATTGATTGATTTTCAATGGAACTCAAACGTTCGGTTATCAGTTTTCAACGCCATCTCATGAGTACTTAGCGAGTTTTGCAAATATAATATAAAATTAATAATTTTACTGATATTATTACTGATGCAATAATATTCATAACAAAACAAGTCGCGGTTTTTTTCCGTACCATTACGAATGAGTTAGCTTGGGTTTGTATTTCAAGTCAAGCAGAAAACGTGACGATCATGTCACAGTCTAAAGCACTAGTCGGAGTGACTACAGGACCAGTCGGTCCGCGGAGGGAGCTTAGACGCCGCCGGTTGGATAACACCGGCAGGTCGCTCGCTCCTCCACCTTCCCTGGGGGCAGTGTCCCCCAGCGCCCAGCCTCGGCAAAGAGGAAAATCCTCGCCGCCGAATTCCCTACCTCTCTCAGCTGAGAGAGGCAGAAGAATCCTGACTGACTGAAGCAATAGTCACACGACATCTTACGCCCTAATCAGTTACTACACTCGGGTTACGCATCTATTTGTGATCATTGGCACTCTTCTTTATTTATAATAAAGAATAAATAATAAGTCGATGCTGAGGGTTTATTTTGTGAGAAAAAAAACTTGACTACTTTCTGAAGTTCTAAAAAATTCTGAAGCATGCTGACAATTCTCCTACGGAACAGTTGGCGCAAAGACAGAATCAAAAGCAGCACCTTCCGAACCACACAACCAATTACGTTCCACCACCGGGCTGCTATAGTTTAATTCAAATACATATTTATTATCTAAAACATGACAAGTTGTTGTGGTAGACAAACATCGCTTTCTGATAGTGTCTCTGTTGCGTATGTATTGTCAGCTGAAATGCCGGTAGAAGGTTTTTTAACTCTGTGAAAATGTGTCTACGTACTAGTATTTGCGCTGCTAAAAACTTTCGTCGCATAAAACGTTCTTTTTGTAGGCTCTTTATCATGCAAAAATAAACAAGGACGTTTAAATAATCGTGATCTTTTCCTCGTCAGAGTGTCGTCAGAAATTTGGTCACTGCCCGCAATCTATCTATCACGACGTATAATTTCACAGAAAACTGCCTTGAAAATGCTATCATATCAGAAATTCAAACTACATATCCTAGCAGTCAGAACCTAAGTAAGTACGTAGTTTTCTACATCGTGATAGCATGCTCAAAAACTAAACTCCATATACGTGATGTCAGAAAGCACAGGACAGTTTAAAATGAAAACGCATTACGCAATTGACAGTTAAAAAAAAATTAATGGTAATGGTTTATGGTAATTAATGGTTGTTAATCATGGAGCTCTATATGAGGTTTATATTTATAAAACACTACGGCTGTGCGCATCTAAGAATTTACTTTCAATTCGCGCCTAAACAAAAACACGAAGTTATCTAACCAGACATTCGTACCCAAATCTCCCTTCCTCGCAGAATGACCTACGCCTCTGAGCGGTCTACTCCTTCAGTTTGTGCCAGTCTGCGATCTGTCGGCGCGGCGCGGCCTGCACCTCGCGCCAGTGGTGCCGCGCGCTGCCAGACCCGTTCGCACCCAACTCCAGCCGCCCTATCACCTGAAATCAGGATGATTTGGTGATTAACTAATTAACAACTACGAAAAAAAAGGGTTATGGGTTTAGTATTCTATGTTTGTATTGATCTATGCTATATTGATGAGTCAATTCTCAACATTCTGTATAATCGATGTTTACGTCGGCCTACTAGAACTGGTTTAGTGAGACGTGAACAGCGCCCGAGTCAGAATCGTATGTCACTCTGTGGAATAAAATAGATGCCTGCTTATTTTATTGTCTAAGATGTTTGTACTAATTTATAAATTAACAATTATTGTTGTTATTATTATTTTTAAGTATGTCAGTTCTCACTTTTTTTAATGTTATTGTGTTTTATGTGGCAGCGCGTTGCGAATGTGGATACCGCGACAAACTTACAGTAGTTTTGCGGTGCTCCATTTCTTAAAAAATATATGTAACTGTGTAATGAATAATAAATAAAAAATAAATAAAAAAATGTATGTTCATATATTCCCTCTAATCTCGTTTATCAGTCGAGTCATAACACAAACAAACATCTCGAACAAAAATTACTCATAGAACATCGGGTTTAGGGTACGTTTTCTCACATTGCGTCTTCTTCTTTGGTGTCTCTGCTGTAGTAAGTGAGTATGAACTGACCTCGTTCTTGGTGAGGCGATCCCAGTCTAGCACAAGTAGCTCGAGCGAGACATGATCGAGTGTGGCGTTGGGCGCGGCCGGTACCTCGAACACGAACGACTCGTTGAAAACCGGATTCAGGGTGCGTTTCTTTACGTGAGTCTTCTTCTTGGCGATTCGTTGACCGTTGTATAGCAGATACATTTTCACATAGCTGCAAAAGAAGAAATGGCTATTCAATTTTAAGGTTTCAGTAGTTTTGGCAATGGAAATCCATTACAACCTGTCCGTCATTAATATGGGAAGTGGTAGTTTAAGTGGAATCATGATTACGAACCCTGATGTGATATGATAAATTTGTAAGAGCTGCAGAGAAATTTCATAAGTGTCAAGATCCAAATCTCTAGTGTACAATGAAGGCAAATGGGATAATGGTATCCAAGTTTTGAGTCAAACGGATAACGTGGATTTAAATAAATGTAATGTCGTTTACTGTACACATCTCAGTCTACTGTCCCATGTTCATGCATGCTATGTGGCTCTCCCAAAGAGCACCACTCAGATCAATCTTCCTGATTCTAAGTATATAGGTACTATTGTGAAAACATACGGGTCAGCGAGTCCAGTGACATCCATCTTGGGCAGGTTGCGTGCCTTGAGCAGAACCACGGTAAGGCGCGCCGCCGCTGGCTGCCAGCACAGCGACACCAGCACCTCACCGCGACCCACGCTGCGCATCTGTAACACAACAATCAACATCTTCTATTATTATTAATGCTGGATATGGCTGGTATCTGTTTTCTTACTACGATCTCTTGGCTGCGTAAAGTCAGCGTCTGCGTCTTGCTTGGAGTTGGCTGACATGTCGGCTTTTTTTAGGAAACTTTCGCTAGAATTTCATCTTGCTCCACTACTGGAGCAAGATGAAACTTACTATGAGTACTGGAGGTACTTTAAGCTACCTTAAAGTAACCTTCGGGCTTATCCCGTAACTCTGAAAGTGATAGTGATAGTGCGCAAGGATGACTGCGCATAGTGCGACTAAGTTGATACGAGCGGGATGGCATGCTCTCGCAATCAGAATCACGAACATTTCAAAGTTAGAGGATAAGCCGGCTCGTTGATCAAACATATTATTGAAAGAAAAACACCGACCGCCGAGATTGTTCTCATTTAGCTAGATAAATGTAATAGCTTATGAATTCGCTTATTTATTATATTTATACCAAAGTTTCCGCTTCGGTCGGGGTCCAATCAATAGAAACAATAGAATTCCTTGAATGATGCAGGCCCTCAAATAGCACTAATTCAGTTAATGCCACGGCAAGGCCTACCTTCAGACTGCGCGGCTGGATCTCGCGGCACAGAGCCATGGCCTCCCCACTCTGGAGCTGCAAATTCGATAGCGGAGACACCACCTCGCCGATTATCTCGTCTCTAGAATATCTGGAAGCATTAATAAATTAAATGATTTACAAATTATTATATTCAACAGCACCTAAAAGAATAAGCAAACATGCAGCCCAATGGAATGTATTTTTTAAATATTGGAAATAGATCTGTGTTTGGCCACCAACTAGCTTGATGATAAGCGACGGTGCGGTCAAGAAACCGCCAGCTCCAGCCAACTGCACCAGACACCGCCAGCTATAGCCAGCTCTAGACAACGCCAACCTATACAAAGATTGGCGACGCGTTGGCAGCCTACTCATTAGGGTCACCACATCTCTCTTGAAGCGACGTGGCAGAAACGAACCGCATCGGGTGAGTCGTTTTGGTGTCAAGTTAATTAATACTTGTAGAACTGATAAGAGTAGTTTATTATTCATGTATGGGTGTAATTGTACCTGTCAAAGCTGAGCACAACGAAGTGGAGGGTGATGGCGGTAATCTGGTGCGGAGCGATGCCGTAGAATGTGAAGTCTTCATCGTAGACAGGGCAGCGGGTTTTGCGAACAACCCTGGGAAAGTAACAAAGTGATGGTGTTTTTCAGTTCCAGAATTCGTTTTACTAAAATTGTGTAATGACATAGATCAGCTAAGAGCGCCACCATAGCTTTTTCTGAAGTTGCCCCTTTGCCCATGAGTATATATACCTAGCCTTGATGACTATAAAATGGATATCTCAGACTGACCTGGTCTTAACCTTATGCTGTTTGTCTGGCAGCAGCTGAAGCTTGACATAGGGATCGGGACCTGCAGGCTCGCGGCCCGGCAGATTCTGGCAGGACACCACTGACACCACCAGCGCGCTCTTCTCGTTTTCATACCTGGAGAAAAATGTTATAAGTGTTAGTCAGGAAGAAACAAAGGGGGCAAAAAAACGCCCGCATAAGATGCTCCAAATAAAATTACATCATTATTATATTGTAATTGTTTACGTTTTACAGTATTAATTTTAAATTTGCAAATAAAATGTCTTGTGCGGATATAAAATACATTTTTAATTTGTACTTAAACAAAGGAAAATTCAAGTGTTGCTTTGATGTGCCGATATTTGTGTATTTACGAGTCATCCGAGTATGTGCGATTTCCCACTGAAAATTTTGAAAGACCTATCCGGTGAGCTGTCAAACGCTTTTTTAATCAAACCTAGAAAAAAAAACTCGAAAATTACATTAAGAGTATTTAATTATATTTATTATATTATAAGAATGGTAATCTATAATAAAAGAAAAAAAATACATTTCTTTAGAGGATTACCGATTTTATATCAATTTTAATGTTTCTATTTTCTACTTTGTCGACGGTGAAGGAAACTACATATTTTTCTATTTACGAGTTTTTTTTTGCAAAATAATTCAAAATACTCGGAATGTAGGTAAGGTACAATGTACTTTAATAAATAACAAATAATATTACATTGTATAAAAAGTAATTGTCTCTGCTTTTAGGTACGTATGTAACACGATACACAATAGTCGTAATCATTACCATAACCGACGCTATTTAATAAGGCCTATGCCGTTGAAAAAGCTACAAATGTCTATAAGCGGTCGTAATATTACAAGTTTATAACGCAATTTCTCAATCTCGGGAACTTTCTTTGTTATACCAGTTGAAAACTCGTGACCGACCCCACACACTTTCGAGTAAAAAAGTCCATAAAGTTATATATACGATATAAAGATGTTACCTCATTTCTGTAGGTAGCTAAAAATACATAAAATAGAACGTCTGACCCGAAAGTTAATCTCAAATAAAACCTAGGATAGAGGTCAGAAAGTAGCGTCGTAAACATTTGGACTCACGTGAGCGAACTATGTGGTTGTCGCGAGGAAATGGGCAACAAACCACTACATCAAAATACTGGTCAAAATATAGTTGCGAGGTTTCTGGAAAGCCAGACTAACTAATGTGACTAACGTGCAACTTCGTCTTGCCATGCACTGACAATTGACATTGACGCGCGCGTGACCTCGTCTTGTCTTACATTGACTCGCGTGTGCCCTCGTCTTGTCTTGCACTGACGCGCGCGACCTCGCCTTGCCTTGTCATTGTCAGTCGCGTCTGCGGTCCGCGTCGCACTTTTAACAATCTTTGAAAAAGATCGCCAGATTTGATCGAAACTTTAGTCGGGATAACCGACCCTATTCAACCATTATTCCTGTAAAAAGGTAACTGCTATGAGTTATAAACATACAAGCGCGGCAACCGCTCTTTTAGTTTACAATCGTGCTGGTCGCTTAGACATATATGACCAGGGTTTTATAAATTCCAGAGGGTTTTACCTACATTGCAGATTGTCCTGAATTTATGATATTAAGCGGAGAGCGTCGGTACTCTCGCGTCAAACATGCGCAATTGTGACCATAAATCCTCTTCACAAGGGCCGGAGGGACTTACTTTTTCCAGTCGTTTTACACGCACAGACATGACACGAATATATTCGGTTTTTTTTCATAACAAAGTGACGGATGGGTACAGGAATACGTTTAAATATTTTTGCAAAGGTTGATGGCCCCAAGGGGCGACTCTGGCAAGATTCAGGCGTCGCGAAGAAAGTTGCCCATCAGTTATTCATTTTCTAGATGTTTATATTCCGAGGATCATAAAATATTTGGCATTTTTATTTTCCTACGGCATTTAATCCTCGTAAACCACACTGAGTGGAAATATATATAATATAGCTAGGACCACAGAATAAATACAACAAAAAAATAAACGTACAGTAAACTCACTCCGATATGACTCCAATATAAATAGGCTATTGCAAAATCGCACAGCGAAGTGTAACTACCCGCGATAAATACCTGCAGCTGCTCAACGTGTGTTTGAAGGTCATAGTGATTGCTCTGTCAATTTCACACTTGTTAAATTAGATGTTTATAGATATAGGCCAAACGCCTAGTTAAGGCGCATATCATGCGCGTCGCGACAAAATCTTCTCAACTCTTATGTCGTGCGAAAATGAGACAAACGTAAATATAATTGTACCCGAGTCCTGTTCTGGCACGACAAAAAGAGTAGAGAAAATGTATAGCGGCGAGCATGCTAAGCCTCCAGGTAGGACTTTTTTTTATCTTTTACCCATCTGTACAAGAAGCAGTGTAATATTTTTGGGGTGTAAGTATGTGAGTATTTAAGTATGTATGTGTGTTCCTTTATACTTCCTGTAGCCTAAAAAACGCTTGATCGATTCTGGCAAGTGAGGTGTCGTTGAATTCTCTTACGTCCGGAGTGACATAGCCTACATTTTGCAGTCGGGTATTTTATTTTTCTTTTAATGATCTTACTTGTTATCATTATAATATTTACTACAATAGGTTTTATAAATGTAGTAGCCTTGTAATAGCCATTATGTGGCATATATTTATCCAATTCTCAGAAAAAAGCTAGATAATCAAAGTTTCGATTACATAATCGTAGGGCAAATGCTCTACATAACAACAAAGGTGAAGCGAATAATTTGGTCCCTATTGAGAAAGTCCCACCTCTTTTTTGTCAGATTATATAAGACCCTCGACATTCGGAGACCATGTGAACTGCGTAGAAACGTAGGCTATGTGCGACCTTAATCAAAAGTCTGTATTGCTTACGAAGGTCTTAGAATCCCGAGTACGAGGGTCTTTCTATTCCAAAACAAACAAAGCCCAAATTCGCGGATTTGGGTCACAAAAATATACGTCTGTCTCAATATACATGTACCAGATTAGTATTTTGCAGATGGGACACAAGAAATCGTAGGCACGCGAACGTACGTACATACAAAGAAACCTTTATCTATGGTACATATAATCTTTTTGGCTGGCCTTTTTTTTTTCGTTTGATTAATGGCAAATAGTTGTTCCACGGTAGCCAAATCTAAGCTCTTCAATTAGGTGTTGGGGTGAAATTCGGACATCTTGAAAAGGTTTCCCTCTTCTTATATTTCTACATTAAAAATGCAAACTCTTTGTAGAAAACACCGGCTGAATTTTTAGATTAATCCAACGACATCTGCCTCGGAGGTAATATAGGAACACACTCACATCCTTAAATACCCCAAAAGCATTACCCTCCTTTAATCCTTTTATCCACCTTTAGTCCTTTTAAAAATAACAGCCTTGTGTTTTTTAGAAGATAATGTTGATTGAACTCCGATTTTACTAGAATACACTAGAGCTACGCCACGTAGACACTGCTACGGAAGGGAAAGCATTCTCAATCTAAATTCGTCGATCTTCATAGTTCTTGCGTTGCGTTCATTTTGTTTTCTGGTAACATTAATATTTACCAGAATATGTTTTTTTTTTTATTTAACTTGTCTAAGGAGAGTTTTGGCGGGAACGTAAAGAATTTATGTCGCGTCATTTTATTATTTTCCAAAACGTGTTATTTCGAGTGTTAATGTGTAAAAACGGTGAATTTTTACCCGTTAAGTGTTCGTGAACATGCACGAGTGTTGGTGAATGCCGTGAAACGTGAATTTTCGTGTTGTTTCCAAAACTCCATAGAAGGCTCTAGTAAAGTTTTCACCACTTTACTAGGGCACGACTTGGACTTGACCGTTTCTTGCTTTGCTCGCCTTTGACTGTAACTATGTCTTGTTTGATATTATTTAACAAAAACTTGAAAATATATAAGTATACTTGACACTGGCAAATGCATAAGACGTGCGACGCCAAAATCCTCTCAGGAGGAAAGAGAAAAAAAAACTTGTCTAAGCTTCTCCCAAAAGTAAAATATTTCGATGTTAAAATTAATTACGTTACTTAAGAAAATACGTCTGAAAGTTACTACGCCCACCGCGAGTCGAACTTCAGACATACAGAAAGATCTTTAAGCTTTCAAAGCTTTCGCGATTCAACATAACATTAAGATATCATCTTGTTCCAAAAATGGGCTTGTTAGATAAAATCAGGCCTTAAGCTTAACTTCGGTGCTTTGTCCTTATAGTCTTTGTCACAGAAGAGAGAATCTAGAAGTTTTTTTTTTCTCTTCTGTGGTCTTTATTATATCAGACAAATAAATTCAATAGAAAATAAAAGGGTAACTAAAATACAGACAACTAAGGTACATTACGATAGAGATGGGTATATATATGTGCAATAGCTATCTTTTTCGCACATTTGCAAGTTATTGAAGGTAGAACGTGTAGTTCCAAAATAAATGAATAGACTGTATATTATAATTATTTAATATGATATATGACGGAATATGAGTACATCAAAGACATTATTTATAAGGAGAATTCTGTGGAGTACATAAATATTTAGACTGTCAAAAATTATAAGCCATTTCAAAATCGTGTTTGTATGGAGACTATCCTTCTGGACCTTATTTATAAGGAGAATTCTGTGGAGTACATAAATATTTTTTGTTATTTTTTTTTATTGGCGACTTCGTATGTCAACCTTGTCTACTTAAAGAGTAGCGATTTACTAATGATATTGTTTATTAATATAAATATTAATAATTAATATAAATATTGTTTATTAATATAAATATTAATAATTAATATAAATATTGTTTATTAATATAAACAATATCATTCGAATAGAATAGATCGAACAGAATAGAATAGACCTATAATTGTGGAAAAAGTGGATTTTTATCCATTATGTATTCGTTAACGTGCATGAGTGGTGGTGAATGGTATTATGCTGTGAAACGTGACACTTCGTGTTGTTTCCATAAAAACCTCTAGTTAAGTCTCCACCACTTTACTGGGGCATGACGTGGACTTGACCGTGACTTACGTTGCTTGACTTAGACTTATTTTAATTGTGAAATATTTGACTTCAGTTAAAATATTACAATACTTGACACCGGCTAAATACACAACGTGTGGAGCCAAAACATAAGAGAAGAAATAATTAAGAAAAATTTTAACGTTGCGTAATACTCTCGCGCGAAATATGACCGATTCGAAAATGGAACCCCTGGAAATGTTCATAACGTCGCGTTGAAAATCGAGTAGTTTATCGAGCAATACTTACAAAGCGAAAGTCGTTAAGACAAAAGGCTTTCGTGAGTTTGACGCCTACAATGTACCAGAGCGTTACGTACGTGAGTACGTAATACGTGGCTGACCCTGTATAGGTTGTGGGTAAAGGACGACCGACAAAGGTTATCGATTGCTGCGGTTTCTTCGAAGTACCATTTTAGCCTCATGTGCAATTACACTCTAAACGGGTAATGTACTGCTGAGCGTCATGTAAGTTTTCCGATTCGAAGCTTTGTTACATTAAATTTAAATTCATGGAGCAACAACAGAAACAAGGAGAACAAACAAAAATCCAACGTAATAACAGCAATTATAGATACATCATATCGACTAGCCTTGTGGCTCAGTGGGTGGATTTCCGCCTTCTAATCTATAGGTTGTGGGTTCCCACCCAGGACAGATATTTGTGTGATGAACATGGATGTTTGTTCTTTGTCTGGGTGTTTCTATGTATTCTATGTATGTATTTACAAAAAAAAATGTATTCTATCAGTTATCTGGCTCCCAGAATACAAGCTTGCTTAGTTTGGAGCTAGATGGCGCTGTGTCAAAAACGTCCACCAATATTTATTTATTTATTTATATTATAGATGCGTCGAAGTCTCGTACTGTTCGATTTAATCGATTGTTTCTTGCAGAGCCCGCCTGGGGAAGTACCGCACCTTTGCCGGTTATTCAACCGCCAAGCAGTAGTGTGCAAACATTGAAGGGCAATGTTTCCAGCGTAATTACTGGGCCTACAGAGATTTAACTTCTAATATCTCAGGGTGACGAGCGCAGTGCATTCCCGCGCAGAGATATGAACTGTTGAAGTTCAAACTTCTGGGTGGTGCTGAATTGATATGGGCAAGCGTGACGCTTGACATTAGGTGAGTGACTTGCTCGTCTCGTCACCAAAAACCATTTAAAGAAAAACCTGGGCTTGGCTTACCCCATTCGGCTTTTCCTCCAAAATATGATCTAGATTGCTTAGGTAGGCAACGCACTGACAATGCCCCTGGTATTGAAGATGTCCATAGGCGGTGGTGAGTTGGTGACTACTTACAATCAGGAGGCCCGTCGCTTTTTTTGCCACTAATAAAATTAAAAAAAAACCTGTTTCCTAACACACCTGACAACCACGGATCGCATGCAGACAATCATGAAAAAAAAGAGGAAAATATATTTATCTCTCGTTCTCTCTCGTTTCTTAGACGGCGGTAAGGACAACCAAGTTGTTACGTGTGTTAACACAGTAATAAATAACCTGTAGGTACATAAGCTATAACATTTCATAGCTTATAGCTAAGCAATCGATTTTATATCAAAAGGCGATGTTATTCATCACAAATATATAGGTAGGTAGGTAGGTAGCATATATGTACTTATATAGGTTATTAACATAGAAATTACTTAATGGCATATCACGTCTCTCACTAACCTAGCAAAAGGTTGCCATGCCACCTTTCCCAATGCCGGTAGTATCTAATCAGGTTATATTGGCCGAGCGAAGCGAAATATATCATAGGAATATATTTACATCAAAAATCGAAAACCACAAAAAAATAGGACCTATATTTGCAATGCCTCGATCGATTTTGCTATATTCAAATTAAATAATTGTATCGATATGACAACTTGTACTTGCCAAGAAAATTTCATAAAGATCGGATCAACAGTCCGAAAAAATATACGCACAAACATGCAAACATACATACGAGTACAAATGCCGACTGGTTCTAGTATACTCTGAGACCTTAGCTTCGCTCGGTCAATAACATCAAAGCGACAAGTAAACCAACGTAAACAAAAAATAAGAGCCGCAAACAAAACCTCATTTTTCATCGTTTCACTGGACCTTTATAGCTCGTTTCATCTTATAATTCTTAGTTAAACAAAAAGTAAATTAATTATGTCCAGTGATTCACTGGACCGGTTGGATCCTTACAGAGGTACCTACCGCCCTATTTCTACAATGTTGTTGGCTACAAAGTCAAATTTGTTCCCCGAATACCTAACACGTACCGAAGCTGCTAATTTCCCAATTCAGAAAACCGAATTGTTTCAACTTCTTCGGCTTTCGTTTTCAGGTTTTCTGTCCGATTTCCATGATTTTTGGACCCAGTAGCGTCTTCTTCGTTAACGATGGTGAGCGGTTTGCGATCCCGAAGCCACCTGCCAAGCGTGGGGATTATGGCAAACCCTGCTGTCTTCAAAAAATATTTAGTGACATTCATAGTTTTTTTTATTTTATGACTCATACTCGTAAGCATAATCATAATCGTTTCTTGTTATTATATCCTGTTCAAATATCAAAAATCGATTTATCCGTTTAGTTGTGTAATTGTGAAAGGTTTTTTTTTTTATGCCATATGTGGCAAACAAGCAGACGGGCCGCCAGATGGTAAGCGATCACCGTCGCCTATGGATACCTGTAACACCAGGGGCATCACAGATACGTTGCCGACCTTTAAAGACTCTATTAACAGCCCTTTTGAAGAACCCCACGTTGTAGTTACTCGGAAATACCGCAGGTGGAACAGGTACAGACAGATCGACAAATAAAGGATGACAAAGATTTGATAATAGGTACTTACCGCAGTTTGAAGTGCAGATCTCCCAGCTTCCCATCATTAGCCGGCTCGGGCTCCGCCTTGGTCTTTTCAGTGGCATTGGCGTCGGCCAGCTCCTTGCTCAGCGGAGCCGCCTCGGGCGCCGTTGGCGTGCTCGGGCTCGTTTGAACTGAGGGCTGAGTAACAAAGAACATAATCAGAAATCTGGTGACAGGCATGAAACTTAATAATTTCTAATTATTCTTTATCAAACATATTAAGTTGGGTTGAAAATCGAAATGTCCGTCCGGCCTTCTAGGCCTTGTGGAAAAAAATAACAATTTGAGATGCCCATGTGGATCATGCCAAAATACATTTCTCAACAAGAAATACAACATTTTAATAAGTGAGAAACACATAACTAACGTTTTTAACGTCCTTTTGAAATTAGTTAATTTAAATAGATATAGTGTTACATTGTTAATAAGCTTTGATAATGACTCTTTTTAAAATGCAACCGCTAAAATAAATATCTACTAAAGACACCGTGAGACCCAGATTACTGGAACGTCGCTGGTCAACCAGCGCTCTAAAGTAAAGCCGAGTTGCGAACCCTGACGTGTTTATTGCGATAATTTTTAGGTTCAGTCGCCGCCGCTGTTAGACCGTTATCGCGCAATACGATTCGTAATCTCGCAGCTCAGGTAGCTGAACGTAACAATCATCGCATTATGGAGTTGACGGTACAGTTCTGGAGAGATAATGTGAATAGCGAGATGAACTCATGATGTTTTCTAGTGTTGAAGGCCAACACCCAATTGGAAAAAATAAATATGAATCACTAGATACAATGGTAAGGCAAAATCAATTAATCATAACTCTGACAATGCATCCATTTTTATTTGATGCGATGGTGTCTATGATCATTAGGAGGACAAAGCTGCATATTATTGTCGGATTAAAGCAGAGTGGAGACATAGTACTAATAAGTAGTAATTGTACTAAATAATATTTTTTACTCACTCAACTTTTTATTTGTCAACTCACAATAAATCTCTATATTCATAAAGGTTATTTTGAATAAATAGCTTAAAGCGATAAGACGCTTCTAACGCCCTTTTAGATTGTTTTCCACTTGTACTTTTTTGGTGTCAATAAAGTCATAAATCGTTATCAAAAATTACTTTATTTTCAAAATGAATACAAAACAAAACACAAATTAAATAACAAAGAGTAAAAATATTACGTTCCACTTAAAATACTAAAAAAAAATGTTATATGCAATAAGTATAATCTTTTTTTTTTCATAGAGTACTTAATTAAAGTTGTTTTGAAATCCCGAAATTAGCTAGGCCTCTATCTTGGGCGCCCATTTAATTTCCGAATAAAATTTTGCCCTGATGTACTAGACAATTATTACAACTATATACACACTGGTGTTAGCTATGAATGAGATAATTCAACGCAATTAGTTTTGTTTGTAGTGTATTGGGGCTTGTAATGTATGATGACGGTGAAATATACCGGGTTCTGCAGCGGGTGCGTCTGCGGCGGCGTAGTGGCGGTCGGAGCGGCGGCGGGCGGCGCAGGCGCAGTCGGCGAGGGTGACTTGCGCAGGTAATGCGTGGCCGAGCCCGGCGAGCGCACGGCCGTGGCGCGCCGCGGGGGCTGGAACACCAGGGCCTTGTCCGGGCCGCGCTTGTTGCCTGCACGAACAAACATTTAGTTAGCCACTAAGTACTCTCTTTTAGTGGCCATAGAGGTATTACATTAGAGGTTGTATTTACACTTCACACATCATAAATTACCTAACCCGTTAAAAGCCCGTACATATACCCCGTCACGAAGAAATTATGCGCAAAACTTGCCAATTACATCGCCCATGATGGGCTGGCGTTTTTAGCCGGCTATCTGTATTACATTAAATCAAGACTGGGACCAGTGAACAACAAGACAAGATGATGAAGAGGGCAGTCACACTTCTAACAGTGATTATGATGAAATCCTCTCGTTAGAGAGTTCCTTTATTATGTCAAACATTTTCAATTTGTAAATTAGCTACATCCAAAAGATAATAAAAGCTGTCACCCGTCAACTCGCTATAATCTATTGACAATCTATTGCAATATCTATTGCAATCCCTATGAGCACTGCAAGTATGACCGCGGTAGTCAGATTACGATCAGGGCTATGGGCTTCAGTCAGGTCTACACATTTTCATAAAACCCTCTCATTTTCTAAGCACCGCACATCATAACTTACCAAGTTTGTGCGCAAGCGAGTTCCTGCGTCGTCCAATCCAGCAGGCCACGGCGGCGAGGCCGAGAGAGACCAGCACCACGGCGCCGCAGATAAACACCCAGAACACGGGGCTGTGCCAGTCGCCGGCTGCAACAACAGCACATCATTGTCTACCTCATAAACATGAAGTAGCTATGGAATTTCTACTCCGTCTTTTGTCCTTATCGATCAAAATCAAAATTAAAAAAAGAGTAAAAGGCGAAACATGTGCTTATCTTGCAAAATATAATAGCCAAACTCCATCGCTCGCAACCTCTCCAAGCCCGACCGAGTTGGCACGGACGTTTCTCTAAGCCCTATAATACCATGGACCTAAACCACTAAATCATATATAAACTTACTATAATCAAAAATTAACAACTCGATTATTAAGAAAGGCTTTCTTAATAATCGAGATGTTGACGTATGAGATGAGACGGCACCAGCCGTGGGCCAGCGACCAGCGGGCCCGCGTTTAAGCTTCGGCACTACTGATACGCGTCGTTCACGCCCTACTCAATCCTATAATACTTACGTTTCATTTTTATTACACAAAAATTAAATGACACTATATATCACACTTGTATTGTGTTTCCCGACAACACGGCCAAAGTTGAATGCTCTGCCCGAGGCTCTCCATACCTATCTGAACTAAATCTGATCACTTAGGGAAACATCGTATTGGAACAGTATGACGCCATGTTTTGTTCGGTACGTATCGTACCTATATAATGTCATTGTCTAATCCGCACATCAGATGGATGGCTCGAATGTTAATATTTATGAGTAGGTGTTTTTAATTCGAAATTGTTTGTGTTTGGCATATTTTGCCTGATGTTAAGCATTAGGTTGAGGTATGAGACAGAGTCGAAACAAGCTCGTCATTGTAAATATCATAGTAACAATCTTTTACTATTTGACCAAACCTAAAATTGTGAAAAAATCAGCTATTTCAAACATTTTTGAATCTTCGGCCAGGATGAGATCGCATTTAGCGCGAAGGCCACCACTTGTGTTTACAATAAAGAGTTTCTATCAATCTATCTATTTTCGTGGAGTGCGACTGCCATAATTTCTATGTACCTAAGCTTTTTTGCGATTTAATTGTGAACTCTACCCTAGATTAACTCTTTTTAGGGGCGAAAATATACACGTTTTCTATAGGATATCGAGTGAAACCGCGGGGCGTTACTACTACAATATAATCTTGTGCAGAGGATTACAAAGTTTTTATTAAATATGCAATAAAGAGTTTCTTGAAAATACGCAAGAAACTCCATACAAACAACAACAATTACTTATATGTATAGGAGTATAGATAACAGTTATTTATCCAGTGTTCTAGAACACGAAGAAAGGTTATCACAAAATACCGAGATATTTAACTTTTACATTTACAAACAACGCAATTGCTATATAATTGGCAATAATAACAATAAAAATATGTTTACATTTTTACAGTCTTTTTTACAGTTTTTTTTTTCTAATTACGTGTCTGGTACAATAAAAATAAAGGATCTATTGTTTATCTTTCACTAATAAAAAAAAAGTATTTTAACAAAACTTAAACAATCTAAATTGAAAAAATTAATTAATTAAATATTGTAAGTACTAGACGCGATATTACAATTGCGAAACACTAGAGATTGATCATTAACACTGTTTGAAGATTACCTTCCGCAAAGTAAAGCTTGATTCAAACAACTACCTTTTTTTTTGCTAAATCGACGTAGCATTGTTAAACATATCAGGTTCACACAACAGTCCAGGTTTTCTTGTCTTCAAATGGTCGAAAGAGTAGATAAGGTCCCGTAGCTCCTTTAATTTTGGAACATTCTTAACATAAACAGTGACCAAATTAGGCTCAGTTTGTCCAAAGTAATTCGTCAATTTATCCTTCTCATATGTGGCGAAGGTGTTGTCATTCAGCTTTTGTAACGCCACAGGCTTTTCTTCTTTCCCGTTACATGTGCACGTTGAATTTAATATCTTTGCGATATCATCTCCGCCTTCAACATTGATAACGGCATTTAAATATGTGCGGTTGCGCGCGAGATTTTTAAAACTGAATACTGATACGTTTCTGTTCTCGCCGCAAACGCATTCGACACTGCTCTTGGTAACGATATTTCGGTGACAAACAGGTTCAAAAAACAAATTTGGGTAAATAACAACAGGCAACCAATTCCCATCGTCTTTGGTGAGCCAGTCTAAATAAGCTTGGGTTCCTGCTATAAGCAACATCGACGCGTATAAATATTTTAACATGTTTGTTTACAGCACTGTTCCGAACGAGAATGGTCCCAGTATGCAGACAGTGTCACTTTTATATGTGCTTTAGGGGTTACCAGAGGGTAAGGAATTGCTAGTACTAATCATTGTAATCACATAAACAATCGGTCATATCCCAAAGTAACCGTTAGGAAATACTAATTTTTGAATGTGCCAAGAAAAATTAACAGGCATTTTAACGACATTCAATTCAATGTACACGGATGACATCTTTTAACGAAACGGAAAATTTAGTGACAGGTACTTACGGAGAAGAAGTTATGAAGTATCAAGTAGCAAAAAATAAACGCGTTATTGGTTTATTATTTTTAATGGTATCATACATCACATATTCACGCACTCAGTTCAAAGCTGCGGTGCGGTTTTGTCATTGAAAATTCCGAGTGGTTCTGGAATGCACTAGACGCTATCAGTCACTGACACAGATTCTCGTTCGAATTTGTAAACAGCAATCCATCGGTTCATATTCAGTTTAAAAAAGAATATGTATTTTAGCATTACAATTACGACTACTGCATTGAACTTTCAGTTGCTAACGGCGCCTATTGTGTGCTAGGATAATCACTGTTAACCAATTTCGGTACCCACTAGCTTCTTCTTGTTTAGATGATCCAAGGCGAAAATATGATTCGTCAGTTTTGGTGCTGTCTTCACATTAATGAACGCTGTGTTCGGCTCCATTTCCGCTGACATAGTCCTAGAGCCTAGTCTGGTATGACGCGTAGGTATTATTTAACTCGTGTAAAGCGATCGGAATCTCTTGTTTTACAGGTCACTCAGGCTTATCACGTTTGCTATTTTATCTACGTTTTCGATGACGATGACTGCTTGCGTGCTTATCTGTCTCGTTTCTCACCATATTGAAGAAATTTCAAACATCGACGTTTCTCTTTTGCCGCAGCTGCAAGCTACATTACGCCAGTGCCACTGGCGCATGGGTTCGTAGAATATATTTGGGTACATGACAACAGGCAGCCATCTCCCGGTGAACCGGTTGACTGCCCCGGTGGCTCAGTTGGTAGTGAACCTACCTACTGTGTTTGGGGGCGTGGGTTCGATTCCCATCTAGGGCAAACATTGATGTGATGAACTTTTGTGTTTGTTCTATGTCTGGGTGTTAATATCTATGTAAGTATGTATTTAAAAAATATCTATGTACGTATATCAGTCTCTGGCAGCCATATTACAAGCTTTGCTTAGTTTGGGGTCAGATCACCGTGTGTACAAAAAGGTCCCGGATATTTATTATTAACCAATCGGTGACTTCGGCACGGGCTGATATGAACAAAACGGACAGAAGTAAGATCTTCAGCAGGTTTGTGAGAGTTAACTTTGAAAGAGCCTCTTATGTGACATCCTTTGATAGTAGCCCGGCCAACTAGTGGTGTGCTTTGTTTTTGAATAAGTGGCGGGCGGACACGAGACGGCCGATCGTCAAACAGCGAAATATGGACTTTTTTTGCCACTTGGCCAAAAACAGGAAAATGCGAAAATTCTCGAAAAAAATAATCAACTGTTCCATGCAAAACGTTAGTGGATCTTGCAATAAAATGTATGAAACAGTATATTAATGTATCGTGAATTTTCAAAAGTCGTGGAACAAAAGTTGTTCGTTATCTTGTACACAACATCCTCACAACGGCTCCCTAGCCGATTAAAAAGCATTCTGTATAATTAATATAATGTTTTTGTTGTTTAAAGTTTTATGAATTTTAATATCAAAGACCTCATGTTTATCTCGAACGGTTTCAAAAACACCATTAAATTTCGGATGTAAGACTAATAACTGTTATTAAACATAAAATTGATTTCGGATTTTTGTTTAATAACAGTTTTTAGTTTTACATTTTCTTTTATAAACTGCGTGTTGGCATATAAATAATAAATAAATATTGGTGGACGTTTCTGACACAGCGCCATCTAGCCCCAAACTAAGCAAGCATAACTTTACTTATTCCTCTGGGAGAGGTCATTGGGGCCAATGGGTTCGTGCCTTTATTCCGTACGATATAAATTACCCTAAGTGCGGTTTTTTATTTGTAGACATTTTAGATTTAATTTATTTAAGTATTTATTTTAATTTTGTTTGTAGTTTTAGTTTGTATATTTAAGTTTAGATCGTAATATAGTTTACATAATATTTGTAAGTTTAGTTAATATTGTTTAGAAAAGGAAAAAAAAAATTTCGATAAAGTTTTCGTATCCTTAATTAAAAATATAGTTAATTTGAAAACCAAAAAACCTAACAACGTAAATTACATAATTTACCAATTAAGTAGTACTTCGTGTATTATTTGAGATAACTAATCACGGTTTTTATAAGTATAAAAACAAGTTTATTTTTTTCAGTTTTCAATGTATTAGTATTATTAACATAAAAAGTAGCCTATATGAAATTCCTGGAATTGAGACAGAACTAACGATACCTCACAATTCAAATCGGGCAAGCTGTTAAGGTTTTTCGGGGTCAAAATTAATTACTCTCTTCTCTTGTGCAGTTGGATAAAATTGAGACAAAATAACCAGATACCACTGAACCAACCTTGAGACAAGGTGACATGAGATTTGCGATTGAACACAACCCTATCCGTAAACCATATACGACTCGTATCTAAATAAATACAATTTGAAATCTTGTCTGTTCGATATAGAGTTGACATTCCCTAGACTCGTATCGGGTCTGTTTGGAGAGGCAGGCTTACCTGCTGTGATGGAGAGGAAATCTCATCGAATGGTCTCCTATCCAATAGATTGGAGTAGGGAAACCGCGAAAGGTTACATTATGCTGTATTTCGATTTTAAACACAAATATTTTTTAGAATCATTATTTTGGGGAAATAACTAAGGTTTTATTTAAAACTATGACTATTGATTACGTTTAATCCAAGCTGAAATACACAAACAGCTTAAATAACTGTTTTCAATATAATTGGAAAAGAAAAGTGTCAAAATGTATACACATTTATTTTCAGTTAGAATCAGATTCAGATGGTTTATTGCTTCCATTAAGTACAAGGTGGTCGAAAAATTTCCATTTTAGTACAAAGTTACATAATGGACCCCGTCGGGCACAGCAAAACTAGAAGAGAGGAGGACAGCTGAATAAAATGTTTGTAATTATTATTATATAAATTAAATTATATTAATTTATTATTTTATACTAGAATAAAGATTTAAAGCAATTCACACACCAAAACCACACAACCACAGCATTGTTTCATTCATTTTGATTCAATACCACAGCAAAATGTCCTTTTAGGCATTTAGTTAAAACAAATTGACCACAGGGAAAAAAGGCAGGAAGCTATTCCCCGCAAATCAAATGCCTCTCTATAATTAAAAGTTACATAGCTGAGCCCAAAACTCTGGCCTTTACTCTGTAGATATAATTTTTATAATATTGTATTAACTATTACATGAGGCATGTGCACATTTCTAAGAGTGTCGCCGTGTCTTAGATGATCTTATTATGAAAGAATCAAAAATTGTTTAACCATTTGGAATAAATAATTTGTAATAAACTTCATTTCTAAAAATTATATAAAATTTAAATACATATTAGGTAAAAAACAAACAATTGTTCATTATTCCTATTGTACTGGACGCGACGTTACAGCGGAAAGACACTACATATTGGTAATTTTTGACAGTATGAAAGAATCAGCCATAGCTTCATGGGAAAAACTTGTTGCCCGAATTTTTGGTGTGTTTTTTGTTTTGTTTTGGTGGTTTCAATTTAATGGAAAACAAACATCATTGCTTCGGTACATTAAAAATTCGAGTAGCATTCTTAATTTTTTTGTATTTGATAGTTAGTTAGTTAGATAGGTGGATCTATGGGAGGACTAATTGTATCAAATAGCAATCGTCCTCCCATGGATCCGTGAACCAGTGCATATTTATAGAAACTACTGTACTATATTTTACATTTTTTTATTGTACTATATTGTAGTAAATTTAAACTTTATTATTACTAGTAATTCGCGCGTTAACAGAGACCTCGCGACCCCTATATCTTCACAACCCCTGGACCGATTCAGCTCATATTCGAAACTATTAAATTCTATTAAATTTTATTGAGATGGTCTACTTTCCTACAAAATTTCATGAAGATCGGATCAACGGTTCGCAAGTTATCATCGGATAAATATTCACAAAAACATACAAACATACGTACAAATGCCGATTTGTCCCAGTAAACTCTGAGACCTTCGCTTCGCAACTGGTGCTCATATTTTATAACATAAAAGCTAGCATGTCACGTGATGTTATTCCATACAAAGGCAAGTCTCTGCACCGCGTGAAACACAATACGGGAGCTTACGCGGAGACTATTTCGATCCCAGAGCACGTCGTTTCCACGCCGGCCATGTCGCGATCCCATTTGTTATCGCACCAGAGACGTCTGTTTACAAAGGATTATTATGAAAGTTAGATCTTTTCCGATAAGACAGGGGAAAATATTGACAGTCGCTAAGGGAAATTTTATTACGATTGTGATCCCTTGGATGCTTTTACTAGCCCGCGGCTTTATGCTTCCGCTGCTGCACAATACCATACTTATAATAGGCACGTATACTGTATATGTATAACTACGTATTTATGGAAAAAGAGAATAATACTTAATTTATTGGTAACTTTATACGTTTCTATAATATAAATCCTGAACAATTGGTACGTTTCAAAGAAAAAAAATACTTTTTTTTTTTATAAAAACTTAATGAATAAGGCTTATTACAATGAGGAAGATTTTATTAAAGATTTAAAACAATGGAATCAAACTATAGTGAAATCAAATCAATACAAGGATTTGACATAACAGGTAATTAATTATTATATATCTCTACTTTCTGTATTAATCAATTTATTATAATTAAGGACATTTAGACAAAGCCCCTTTACAGCTACATATAACTGACAAGTCCATTAAGTACAATAATGTAATGTAATGTAATGTGTATTTGACGTTACCAAGTGTTATGCTAACCCAGGGTACGAATAAATGAATTGAATTGAAGAATAATAAAACTTTTTTATATTCTTTTTTTATCAGTTTTTTTTTAATATCGATTCAATCATAGAATATCCTAATCCTAATCCTAACTAATATTAAAATTCAGAGGGATACAGCCGCAGACGTATAAAGAGCAATAAAGCTTCGAGATATAAAAATGAATACGTTGGTCTCGAGAAAAAATAATCGCTTGCACAATTCAGAACTCCCTAGATTACAACTGTCAGTCCATACAAAACGTCAAAACGTGCACAAAAAATGGATCAACGCCACCTAGCGAACTATAGGAAGTAAAATTTGATTCTCTGTGTCCAGGCTAAACGGCTCACCGGATCTTGATAAAGTTTGATAAGGAGTTTCCGTATATCACAATATACGGAAATATATCATACTTTTTTATGTCTACGCGAACGATAAATCAATTTTAAAACACAAGCTAACCGCTAAGCCATGTCAGAGGCAGAATAAAGATTCCAGGGCTAGCCTGTAACTTTCTTATTTTTAATTAGTAAAACAATGAAAACAGTAGGAAACTGCGGTAATCACTATTTATTGACCGAGCGAAGCGAAGGTCTCAGAGTTTACTGGGACAAATTGGCATTTGTATGTATGTTTGTGTGTATATTTGTCCGATGATAACTTGCGAACCGTTGATCCGATCTTAATGAAATTTTGTAAGCAAGTAGTTCATTTCAATACAATTTTTAATTTATAATATGAGCTGAATCGGTTCAGGGGTTGTGAAGATATAGGGATCGCGAGGTCTCAGTTCGCCGCGAACTACTAGTTTAAGAAACCTAGCCTAGACTCCAAGTACCTTCACTTCTAGTTTATATCAACAATTCGAGAGCGAAGCCTATAAAAAAGTTTAGCTTTTTACGCTAAATTGTAACATGGTTTCATTACCGACCCGAGCAATGTTTTTCATTGCTTTCTGCAAACAGACCGACCGTCGCAGCGTCTGGGTTTGTGGGTCCTTTTAGAACAAGCTAGTCTCGTGCGCCCCACGGTTTCACCTGCGTGGGAAATTCCACCGGAGCCATACATTTTCCTATAAAAAAGTACCCTATGTCACTCGCTTAACTTTAAAAATTTTACATGCACTTTTTTTTATGTTACTCGTTGACGAGACGAGCAAGTCGCTCACCTGATGTTAAGCGTCACGCTCGCCCATAACAGTTTAGTTCCACCCAGAATTTTGAACTTCAACAGTTCAAAACTATGCGCGGCAATGCACTGCGCGCGTCACCCTGAGATGTTAGGTGTTAAATCTCTGTATGCCCAGTAATTACGCAGGAAACATTGGCCTTCAATCCGGAACACAGTAATGCTTGCACACTACTGCTTGGTGGTTGAATAGCTGGCAAAGGTGTGGTACTTCCCCAGGCGGACTCTGCAAGAGAGCCCTACCACTACAGACATCATGTATTACGAATTATCGTCAACCACCTTTATATCTGCGTTTTCTCCTGACTATAGTTCTTCACTCATTATCTTTAACTTATCTCTATATTTATTTATTTGTATGACTATGATGTTGGCATCTACAGCTTTACCAGACTCCGGGTCCGGCATGGCGATGTATGTATGTATATTCCCTGTGAACTCCGAAACGGCTTGACCGATTTTGATAAAACTTTCAGGTAATCTTCAGATTAGCCCTGCGATACCTGGGAATTTGGCTTTGAGTGAGCAGCGACTATTATGTTTACGCCTTACGTCAATAATTTACGCTTTATTTTTACGGGATATGTCTTACGCAAAGGTCTTTCGATCTATAAATAATTACCTTACTTAATAATCGTTACTTTGTTGCCATTCCCAGTGTACTTATTTATTTTTTGCGTGGGGGAAATCTTCACAAGATACCCGACTGGTTTGGAGTGCAGCCAGGCTATGTGCGATTATACCCACTAAACTCTCTCGGTGGCCTGCCTTGGTGCTTGACCGCGGGCTCCGAGATCTCCAAAGGAACGCACCAGAGCCTTCAGCACCACGCTTCAGCTCCTCCCGGGACAGCTATAGCAGTTGTCGTGAGACGACAGCGTCCGCCACTCGACGCTGTCATCCTTCCCGGGCTCGCTTTGGTAGATGGTTCGAGCCTCACCTCTAACCACCCCCGAGCCCAGAGGTCCCCTTTTAGTAGGCTCTTACTTCAGGCAGGGGATACCGATGCCGTATTCTAGTGCCTTGGCATTAGGACAATTCCCAGTGTACCTAATACCTGCCGTTGATTATTTATCCAGTTAATGTCAGGCGAAGGAAACAATGTTTGCCCTGTATTTTTTATTTTTTATTGCTAATCTTGACCATGAAATCGCTAAGCAGCGTCCCATCATGTTTACAATCGTGTTTCACTTTGACATTTCTATTATTGGAAGGATGAAATGAGAATACGAATTAATCTAAAATGTAATTTAATCTATCGGCGGAAAATATATTTAATAACACATTTTCGTCCAAGAAAATGTTTTCTGCGTAAACAATACAATTATAATTTTCCAGAAGCTTTTCAATTACGTCGTTGTTCAATTACGTTTGATGGAAGTAATTAATTATAAATATCTATTATTAAAATGAATTTCTGCGAACGATTTTGGTATAGTCAAAGAATAATAATAGTAGTCATTACAAATATACCGTCTTATCGGTAATATTATCTTTTTACCCGACCGCCCAACAAGGAGAGTAATGTTTTTAGGGTGCATGTAAGATGTCTCAACGCGCAATTACAACATTAAGCAGTTGACATATCGATGTTAAATAAAGGTATTTAATGTGTTACGAACAAAATGTCGATGTTAAATAAAGATATTTTAATGTTGTTCGAACAAAATGTCGATGTTAAATAAAGATATTTTAACAAAATGTTGATGTTGAATAAAGATTTTTGCAACCGATTTATCGATGCCTTTGAAAGGTCGGTAAAAAAAGGTACCAGCCTCAAAGCGCCTTCAAAGAATTACCTGGTCATTCGATTAATTTAAAATACAATCGATAAAGTTATCGAAATCAAATGAGCTCTATCCCAGTATTCAAACTTGAACAGTATTTTTCATGAAAGTTTAACGAGGCGGCGACCTATTTCCTACGGCATTCGAAATCCACCCCTCCTCTAACAATATACTACCCACTCCTCCACAAAGCTATTGTAATCTTGCACGTGGAAAGGGGTTGCTAATTAAATTGACGTAACGGAAAATATTTCTTACTTTCTTAGCTGCTCTACGTATGAGCAAAGAGCTCCGGTACGTTCACTTGGAGATCCCGGAGCCCTCTGTGAAGCACTAAGGAAGGCCACCCCTCGGGTTTTAGTGAAATTTTTTGTGGGTTTCCCACATAGCTGTAAAATTTTTATGGGTGGATTTTTCGATGGTGTTTTTTGTATTCTTCGGGACATCCTAGTGAGGACTACTTCGCAAAGCTTGTTACTTATTTTCTATTTGTACATGCAAATTAAAATTACTACGACGTACGCTAGCATGGTAATCCAGCGTGTTTTCAAGTTATAAATTTAAGTTAATATTTTAAGTTTTCATAGTTTAAATTTGTATGCATATTATTGCTGTAAAGCGTGTAATAAATAAATAAAATAAATAAAGTCACTTTGAAAAATAAACCCAAAAAGTTACAATATCTTTAAGCCGCTCATTTGGAAAACCCTAAAGAAAATACGAGCGTCCTTAACTACGAAAAATCGTAGAACATGAATGTATTTTTATGAAGCCTTTGGTATGAGGTATCTACATTTTTCGAATTGTCGTCACCGTTTGGCTCAACCTGTATAGTTAATGATTTATTATAAGTTAATTGATAAATATTAAATAAGTTTGTTGATGGGTCAAAATTTAAAAATAAATTCCATTGGATAAATTGATTTTAAAAAAACCGTAATTGATTAATTACAGGGTTTTTTTCTGTACATGATTGTAGAATCAAGAATCCGTTTGGCCCAACCTGTATAGTTAATGATTTATTATAAGTTAATCGATAAATATTAAATAAGTTTGTTGATGGATCAAAATTTGAAAATAAATTACATTGGATAAATTGATAAAAAACAAAAAATAAGTAAGGGTTTTTTTCTGTACCTAATTGTAGAATCAACCTCTCATATGAGTATCGAATAATTATACTAAATGTGTATACTGAACAGCCACAAATTTTACACAAAACAAGATATATTTATATAAATGTTAAATTTTACAGATTGCAATATTGTTATCGTTGCGCCATAGAGTCTATTTCAGATGTCTATCGTAAGCACGCCAGTGAGTCGACGGCGTCGATAATTTATTCTGCCTCAAGCTTAAATGCTTTTAATATATTGTACATCCAGACTGATTGATTTAATTTAACATTGATTCTACATCAGAAAATTATACCAAACACAATTTTATATTTATGTTATGAATTACGTCCGGGTCCTCCATACTAAGCCCCGTAACTTGACTGAGCTAATAATCTGAAAGAAAGTTGTGATGATCCTTGATTCCGAATTAATAAACGTTATATACCTATAATCATATTACGCATACATCTTCTTATAATGGGTACTTTTCGTCTTGATACACAATCCTCACGGGACGTCGTCGCCAAAAATAGCAAACCATATTATGGTAAACCACAGTCTGCCGACATAATCCGAGGCCGCGACGAGGGTTGTAGGACACGACATGACCGCTTTGTTATTGTAGAGTTCTGTACGAAGTGGTGCGGGAAATCCAACTGGAATATATCCGAATATTTGTTTTTAATAGTGCTAAGGAGTTTTTTTTTATAGTTGACAGGCTAGGCTATTAACTAAATTATGATAACTAACGGTGTGATCGGATTGATCGAGTACGATTCAGAAAAAAAAAACTGAATCGGTGTAGTTCTTCAACGTCGCCGTCGTTATGACAAAAACAATAAAGTGAACGGAATACATGAATGTCGATGTTAAATCGAACTTGAATTGGTAATATCGTTTACCATCGTTCGTGATGTCGTAATGTACCCAATGCGTATAAAAGCGTGTCCACGCCGCCGGCTGCGACAAGACAACAAAATGCGAGGCCGGCACTTGAAGGTAAAATTAATAAACGGGCCCAAGTAAGAGACTTTTGAAGACTTTAAACTGAGCGCCGGCGCTCAACTAGCTTCAGTCGCTCTCAGTCTGTGAAAAGAGCGAGATAGTTCGTCAATACATGCGATCCAAATGTCCGCAAAGATATCCCTTGAAATATTATGATATTATAGTCGCTATATCATATTTTTGTAACAAATGTACTATACAGACTTTTAATTACATATTGAAGCCTAAGTTCGAAGTTTTTGACTTGTTATTTTTAAGGAAGTTGTGTGGTTAGGGCCCGTCCATTCATATTACTTTGGTCGAAGGGCAGGCAGGCCTAGACAAAAATACATCCATTCGCACGCGACGTTTTTCAGCGCGACGTCACGTGACTTTTCCACAGTTAATGTCAATGCCATACAAATTTTAACCCTTATTTATAAGGAGAGTTCTGTGATTTCAACATATACTTTAGCATTTCAGAGTTGTCTTTTGGCATTAGCGTGCAACGTTTCGCTCAGCGCTTCAAATTCAAATTTTGGTGTAATCTAGGATCATCTCCAAAATTTCAACCTCTACGACTTGGTTTTGAGCCTCTACGACTTGGTTTTTTTTGTTTTTTTTTGGTTTTCGGCGACTATACATGCCGTGCATACTTTTCTGCGGACGGCGGTTTACGAGTTTACGACGTTTTCATTAAAATTGACGTCAGTAATGAGTTATGGAAAATCTTTCACTGAAACTCCCGACTTGGCTTCCATTATTAAGTGGGAATTTTCGGCGGCGCTAAAAAAAACGTTCTGAAATCTGGAGTAGCTTAAAAGTATCCACACCGTCCCATAGAGCATACACAAACACACGGACAATTTACATACAGAACCACAGCAGATATTTAAATTCATCATGCAAATATCTGCCCGGCCGGGAATCGAACCCGAGACCTCCTTCTCACAAGGCAGACGAGCTACCAACTTGGCCAGGACGGTCATCAAACTCCGTACATTGATGAACGACTAGCATCGCCCTACACGCAACCGCCCTATGAGAGACAAGTGGACAAGTCCAGCTAAATGGCAAAGTTGTGTAACTTAGTCGTAAAGTGAGCCCTCGTCCGTGTGAGATACGGCCCAGAAACCTGCTGAACTCGACCCATCACGTGCCGGTCCGGCTCCAGCTGTCCACCCCCGCTGGCTGCCACTTAGAAGTTAAACTAAATGCCCCAAACTTCTGATTGTTACTTATCTATACATAATATTACTATTAGTACTCACGGGATATTTACCACGGTTATTGTTTTTGTTGAGTTCCCGATATTTCGGCACAGTTGCATGCGCCATGTTCACGGGTAGACTGAAGATGCGGGTGGATGATAAAAAAGTTACGAAATTTAGGAGCAGACAAACCGATCTACCCCCTTTCTCAGTCTTTTGCTACGGGTACCACTGGTACTAGAACTCGATTGTAAATATCCCGTGAGTACTAATAGTAATGTTGTAAACAACCACGAAAGTCTAAAACTGTGTATACATAATATGTTGAATTGCGATGCTTATATTTTTGTAGATGCCAAATAATTTTGCGATGCCTGGCTTTAGTTATTACTTATTTATTTTGATTTAATGTTATATTGAAACAGAATAAAAATATTGATGATTAAAATCGTTGTACCTAGTAAAGCAGAGTATTAGAAATAACAGATAAAAATCTAGTACACATGTAAAACATTCAGTAGAGGCCAGCTGTATGTTTTCAGTGTACATGCTTTGTATTTATGAGCCTTTCTGCTTAAAATATCACAGTTGACACGTCATACTGACTGTTGACTGTGACGTCTGAACTGTTAACAGTTCTATGACGTCACAGTCCCATAGAACAAATGGGAGTTACCGGACGTGACAGCCTCAACTGTACAGGCACCTATAACATATGCAGTTTATAGATCGTACCTACGAATAACTTGAAAAAAATTACCTAAATACCTGAATTTCTTGTTTTTCGACTCAACCTTGTTCAATATTTGAAAAATACAAAGGAAAATATTAGATGTGGTTTCTTTATGTGGAAACCATGCCACGTTCATTCCTGATTATTTATTCCTGTTTCCCAAGTGTAAGCCTGCCAATAATGTTAATACTAAGGCCGCGGTAAAGTCACTAATTAAGAAGATTCGATACAAATTATTATTTTAAATTAAAAAAAAACTAAGTTTTTTCCGTAGGCATTATCTGCGCCTCGTAGCTCATAATATGTATTACGACCAGGGACCCTATTCCTGTGCGCTCGAGATTACCTCGATCACTGTCTCTCTAATTTAGAATTTAATGGGAGTGAGAGTGACCGAGATAATCTCTAGCGCACAGGAATAGAATTTCAGACGTTGATCGCAGGTCTTTGAAAGAGCCTACGAACAGTACGTATTACTTAAAATGTAAAAAGCCTCTAGCTTATTAAACTATCCCTCAAAGTCACACTTCTGCAGCAGTACATTGTCTGTTGTATATTTTGTGCAAAAACCTTACATCCTTGAAACCGCTAGACAGATTTTCATTTGTGTCTTTAAGATTAGATAGATAGATAGATAGATAACTCTTTATTGTTCACACCAGAAATACTAGAGGTTGTAGAGGTAATTAGAGGTACTCTGGTATCAAATCCTAACTCCCTATCCTAATCCTAACTAATGTTATATATAATTCAGAGGAATGCAGCCGCAGTAATATCAGGACCAATAAAGCTTCGAGATATAAAAATGAATACGTTCGTCTCGCGGAAAAAACTTCGGTTGCGCGATTCAGAAATTCCTACATTACAACTCTCAGTCCATACAAAACGTCAAAAAATGTACAAAAATGGATCAACGCCATCTAGTAACTTTGTCGCGATATCCCGGCTAAAAGGCTGAACGGATCTTGATAACATTTGATAAGGAGTTACTGTATGTCACAAAGACGGACATAGGATATTTTTTTTATCTCCGCGCGATGAAGTCGCTTGTAACAACTTGTACAAAATAAAGCTTCAAAATCCGTTCAGCCATTATGGTGTAAAATAATAACAGACAAACACATAACCAACCTCTAATGTCAAATGCACATAATTATGTACTTTCTCGGTACCGATGAGGATAGAAAGAAAGGTGTTAACTATCTACCGTAGGCGCAGCTAAGCCTCATAGCTTTTAGGTGCCATGAAGGGATGATATTCGAACGCTTTTAAAAAAGTTTTTATAATGAATATAAAATTGCTCTTTGAATATTATAGCCAGGGATCTGTGTGTTACGGTAGGTGACCTACCGTAACTTAGTGCAATGTGTAATGTGTAGCATAAATGGCCTGTAATATTAAACCAAAATAAAATGAATGGACAAAATTCTCACACTTGGGGTCAATTTTGAAGTCTTTAAAGTGAGCGCAGCGCTCACCTTGCTTTTTGTTATAAAACAAGTAATTTCGTGGTTACTACGTGTGAAGTTATTTTAATATCAAGCTATAAATTTTCCTTCTGTTTTTCAATTTGCGCCGTTCGATATAGCAATTATTATCTCGTTAGTAATATAAAATATATTGTTGACCTTTTCCAGCGTCGTATATAAACTCCGCTCGTGGAGTTCCATCAATATTGCAATTAAACTACATCGAGATGTAGATAGAGCCTTTTTGAAAAACATTCCCTGAAGAGGTGAAATGGGGTGTTTCATTTACTGTAGCCTATGCGAGTTAAAAGTTATAGTTAAAAGATATGAATATAGGATATTTCCTTAAAATAATTCTAACGCTATGAGAGATAGACAACATAATGCATGTTGTTTTTTTTTTTTTAGAATATAATATTATAAACACATTTTGATTTTAATATCTTTCAATTTGATTTTTAATTCAAGGGTAGGTTTTTTTTTCAGCAGTGGCTTTTCTTCTGGCCGATGAGGATAATTTAATTTGACGGAAAAATAAAAAATAAAACTTATCTCTTGTTTTTTCGATCTTTCACGTCAAATAAAAAAATATTAAATCTAAAGTTACGTACTTATGTATATTTAAAAAAAAATGCATTTTCGCATTCGCATTCATTGTTATTTTATATCTTGCCTAATGTAAATACGCACGAACGAGGTGGTCTCTCTCGTGCGTTTTCACATTATGGACGCGAAAGGGTCTCAATTTTCATTACTAAATTTCATTAAACCTAAAACAAACAGTTAACGAGATCGTTGTGATCGTGTTAGGTGATTATCTCAAGTGCCTCTGCTTTTTTATCGGCGAGAGATAAGCCATAAATGTCAATTTGTGTTATTCGAATATTTTCGATTGTTGTCAAAATACCCGTAGTAGAAATACTACTATTTTTGTTTAACAAGTAGTGTTATTATGCAAAGCTAAACACAAAACTCGACTGCAGAATCTAGCCAGTGATTTATATCCCGCGCACAAAGATATATGTAACAGCACCTCACAAAACAAAACGAGTATTTTGGGCGCTAGAAAATCTAATATACATCTGAAAAAGTTACTCCTCTTCTGAGTCGGGTAAAAATAAAATAAACTCCTTTTTTAAATACTTATTTTTTATCATATTAGAAACGTCAGGTCAGTTTAAGATTATAAACAAATACATACTATTCATTATGAATCAGTTCATCTGCGCATCTGCCTATGAGCAAGATTTTTCCAGCCAGGCAGATTTTTGAATAATGAATTTAAATATCTGGGTCTGGACGTCAGCTGTCTTTGTAATTGTGGGTGTTCCACGGGATTCCCGACGCAAGGTATCTTAGTGGAACAGCTTCTGCTACGATGCCGTTACTTTATTATTGGATCATAATCAATATTAGGAAAACAAGAGCCAAATATAGCTGTCATGAACAGGGAATTTGGAATGGAAAGAAACATTAATATTTTTCTGTCGAAACAACCTTCTTTTGTAGAAGGTATATACTTAATTGTTGCAAGATAATCTGATTACATTTATTTCATAGTCGTAATGTAAGTTCTAGAGAATCAGTGGACCAACATCGTTTACTATTCCATCAGAGTAAGAAAAACCTGAAATTGCTGATTATATCCATAAAATTTGGATTTGTCGTCTATAGAAAACTGAGTAACGACACGTCAACATTTCTAAATTAATAACATTTAACGAGCTTGTAATTGACATCCAAATTGTGCGTAATTGGGGTCGATCACGGACAAAATGTTGTTGTACATACATGAGTCGATCGGCGATATGTCGGGCCCGTCGTGCGGAGCTCGGATCTTCATGGTGATGGCTCCGGGGAGGACGCTGCTGACCACCGACACCTTGGCGAATTACTTCACTTCTTACCGAGAAATATCTCACAAATTATCGAAATTAGGAGAAAATGTCGCGGGCCCAACAGGCTGTTTCTACCTACATTGCACTATTGATCAAAACGAGGGTAGTCGCGCATGCGTTCATCTTTGTTTTCCGCGCATGCTCAGTTCTCCCGTCGCCATTTCCCCGGAAAAACGTCATTTGACAGCCGGGGTAACGACGCGCTTCCGGTTTTCGTTAAAATGACGTCGCCTCAATTTTCCCATGACTAATTTGATGTTGATCTACCCTTAATGGAAATTAAGGGAAGTAACAATTTGGTTAATGGACTCTGCGTTACTTATTGTTTCCTTCAAAACAATGCTAACTACAAAATCAATAACTTTACAAACTGGTTAGCTTGGGTGTCTGGTTTAACTAAGAAATCTTTTTATTATTTTATTCATGATATCTACTTTAACCTTCAGCGATGTCTTATCGACTATAGGTATATCGAGGTGATGAAGTGTTTGTATAGAAACGCCACCACGTCAATCCGATTGCAGGACTAGAGCACGGAACCAATCCAATTGCAGAAAGGCGTGAGACAGGGAGACGTTATTTCTCCGAAGCTGTTCACGAACGGCTTTACCTCTATACCTAATTATTACATGGAAAAAATACATTCGATTTCAGAATCTATCTTGGTAGGTAAGTAAAGTGAGTGGGAATCGGACAACTGGGTTGCAGTGCAAATGTAGGTTGTTTTATAAATTAATTTTTAATGAAAATCGTAAATAAATTTACATAATATTAATAAATATTACATCACGTGGACAAACGTATTTGCTTGTGTATAGTGTTGTTGTGTCGGTGGCAGCAAGGCTGCGTGTGTGTACGTGCATGTGTAGTGTAGAGGTGTGAATGTGAGGGAGTGCGGGTCTAGTAACCAGCCAGCTCGGCGAACGTGGAGTCCATCTCGTCGGCCAAGCTCTTGTATCTGTCCTTGTTGATGCCGAGCTCGTCTGCAAATATAACCACATCAATTGAAATCTAGCTCTAATGAGATCAACATTCAAATAAAGAACTACTGAAATGAGCAGTTTTTAGGGTCAGTTTCCATAAAACTTCACCAGGTAGCGTTGCTATTTCAGGTATTGTTTTTTTACTGGCCAGAAGGCTATGTGCTATTGGCCATGTCTTGAACAAAATTGAATTATTTGTTTAACTTGAAACTAGGTATATATACACTGACAAATACACAAAACGTTTGAAGCCAAAATATATGTATATAGCATATAGCGCCACCTATAGAGTCCAGTGGAACTAGTCACTATTTTAAATCGTCTCCGTGAAAAGCGCTCAATATTACCTTGCAAATAAAAATAAAAAAATGAAAATAGTTGGAAAAGTGAAACAAAAAGTTTAGAATAAAAAAAAATGAGCACATTATTAAATACGTAAAAAGTTTAGAGTAAAGAAAGAATAATAAAACAGAAGTAATTTTCAAAATGAAATCCATGTACATACTTTGTTAATTTTGGGGGGAAATTATTCTAGCCACTTAATTTTGGTATGTTTTGGAATGTAATGAGTAATAGTTACTTTTATTAAAATTGTCAGTTTGTAAACTTTATTGCGCAAGCATTACGCTTTAAAAAAAATCTTAATCAGAAAAGTTATGGTAATTAAATTATTAAAAGAACAAAACAGTACCTTGAAAGCATTGGTCCGCCACGGTAGCAGCAAAGCAAAGACTTGTTATTCACAACACAAAAAGCTAGGCTTAGACTTTGAAAAGTAAAGGAACGTCAGCCTGGATAGAATAGGATCGAAGCCTTGAGAAAACTTATCAATCAATTCGACTCATTTGTTTCCGCCAAGCAGTATTCCGGATAGAAGGGCAATGTTTCCAGCGTAATTACTGGGTTTAAAGATATTTAACATCTAATATCAAAGGGTGACGAGCACAGTGCTACCGCTCATGGTTTTGAACTGTTGAAGTTCAAAATTCTGGCTGGCACTGCACTGTTATGGGCAAGCGTGACGCTTAGCATTAGATTAGCGACAGGCTCGTCTCGTCACCAAGTGCATTAAAAAAGCGGTCAATTTTCACATTGTTTGGATGAGCCCCTCTCCGAAATACGATAGGTCACGTGGGTGACACCAGCAGTATTTTTCAACAGTATTTTTCAATATTCAACCGAGTTCCGAGAATTGTACCGAAATAGCAGATAGTGAAGAAAGCTGGTGTCATCGCAGGAATGCAAGACCTTAGTTTTTTAATCATGAGCCGGAGTTCTTTTTACTGATAATCGTGTTGACTGTAAGTTTTCTCGGTTCTACGAATATCATCCTTAGTGTCTATGACTTTTTAGAGATAGTCCCATAAAAATAAATTTGCGTTAGCATGCGTTAAAGAAGTACAAGGCAGACGAAATGTTGTCGAAATTTTTGGTATCTGAAAAGCTTTCGTCTAAGCATAGAAAAATTATACGAGAAGAATCACAAACATAATACAAAAAAGTGTATCCCCGAAAAAACAACATAAAACTACATGGCGCTTACGTATTTAATCAGCTAATGTTAAACCGCTATAAAAGCCCATGAAAATATGAATATTATAGAAACATAGTATTGCTATTTATGTCCGCAATTTAAGCTTTAGTTCAAATTATACGACTTAAAAAATATACTTTCAAAGCCATCTCTTGAGAACCTAGCGATGTTCTCTAAATAAAATATAGAATTAATAACTTTACTGATATTACTAATGCAAAAATATTCATTCATTCGTTTTTTCTGCGTACCATTACGAATGAGTTTGCTTGGGTTTCTTTTCAGTCACGCAAAAATTATGACGATGGTGTCGCAGTTTAAAGCACTAGGGACACCTTACGTCTTTATCGGTTACTACGATCGGGTTACGTATCTTTCTATGGCCATTAGCACTCTTCTTTATATAATTTCTCTATGTTCTCACCAACGGCCTTTTGTAACTTTTGCCGTGGATAATAAACAACACCGGGACGTGATCATATATTACAGAAACAGTATAAATAGATTTGACAGGAACAAATGCGGGGCTTATGTCGTCGGGGAATATAAACAAAATGGACTTTATGATAGTGTGACACAGACGGTATTGTCTTAAACTAGGTGCTGCTAGGGTTAGTTAGTATCCTGTCAGCTCGGCGAAAGTGCCGTCCAAGTCATCGCATATCGTCTTGTATTTCTCCTTCTCGCTGAATAATGCGTCTGTAAAATGTTGTTATGTGATAATAAGTATCGAAGACAATTATCCTGAAGCCTGTTTGGGAGTTTCGAGTTTGATTAAAAAGCTTGGCGGAGAGAAGCCATAGATTTCTCTTTCTGTTAGATGTTTTGAAAATTCTGTTATCGTTAATTAAAGTTCAGTTTACTCAGCAGCTTGATTACGTTAGCTGTCGACGCTATCGCACCAATGCCATTACGTGAGGTATACGTGATAGCGTCATTGCGATTGTGATCTTCAGCTACCGCAATCAGCCTGTTGATTTTCTTCATAATTTAGCGATGGTTCAGAAAGATCTCAGTACTAAAAAAGCTGTAAATATTAGCATCGCAAGTAGCCTAAATCTAAAATAGTTTTTGGTATGGTGCCAGTAATCATCAACCACCGCTAAATTGGCAGTCAAGAATGTTTAAAAGTGGTTTTTGAACAAATTTAAGAGTTAGGTTTTTAATTTTAGATTTCAAGAAGAAGTTTTAAGTATCATTCTTTTGAGCAAGTTAAGTATTAAGAAAAGTTTATGTGTAGTCCATACCTTCGAGCCTGTCGACTTCCTTCTGCAGTTTCTTGACAGTCTTCTCAGCGTATTCGGCGCGTGCCTCCGCCTCCTTCAGTTTGGTGGTGAGGGTCTTCAGCTGCTTTTTGAACTCCTCAACGCGTTGGTTCGCCTTCTCTTCTGATACTTCCAGGGATTTGAGGGAGTTACCTACGACCTGGTGGTGAAAGGCTCAATTATTAGATGTGGATTAAAGCTTGTTCTTTCACAAAAAAGTGTGTTTTGTTTTCATATTGATGATTTCTTTGTTCGACCCATAACATCTAAACACCGGCACTGATTTAGATGTGATTACGAGTATTTTTAAATTTTACCGGGTCACGTCATAGGCAGTTGTATTTTTATAATTTTCTCAAGTTACGGGCTTTTACGTAAAGTATCAATGCTTCCATCGTTCATTAGATCAACATCACTAATCATTTTGCCATCTTAGCTACAGCATCTCATTATTTGGATTTCGTATGTTCTGTTCTGTTCGTATAGATCTCATGCCTAGCCAGTTTTTAAGACACCCGAAGACCTCTGACGTCGCTTAGCGGTTGCTGTTATGGGACAAACAATCGGGACCTACAATGTACTGTTATCCGACCCACGGTAGCACTCAGTTGTAAATCCTATTCGCGGTCACCCATCCGAATACTGAGTTGGTTCTTTGCATTAGGAAAACGAACTTTTCAAGACGTTTTTGAATCGTAAATTCATTAAAGGCTAACTAAGATAATTATTTAGTGCTAATGGTGGCACAGTCAGTCATATGAAAAGACGTTACCTTCAATTCCTCCTCAAGTTCTGAGATCTTGGCGTCTCCAGACTTAACACGGTCCTCAGCGACTTCAAGCTCGTCTTCAACGAAGGCCAGTTTGCGTGATACCTGCACATTCACATTCATGATTAGAAACGGAATAGTATAAGTAGCTTAGATTATATATACTCAGATTGGCAACTGACAAAATGAATAACAAACGATGAGGCAGTTTTCATAGTAAAATATGATGCATTATCGCACTCCAATTCATCGTACTGAATAGAAGCAAAATAGATATTTGGATACTGATAAGCAATAACATGTCAACCCACAAAAAAAAAAATGGTTAATGATACAAAACGATTCTTTGGCTGACAAAGAAACGTTCTGTAAAATTAACAAAAATTTTTTTTTGTTGGTTGACATGTTATTGCTTATCAGTATCCATTTAGTCAATCAGTTTTGTTGGTTGGTTGGTAGTGGTAGGGCTCTTCTGCAGAGTCCGCCTGGGGAAGTACCTTTGCCAGTTATTCAACCGTCAAGCAGTAGTGTGCAAACATTACTGTGTTCCAGATTGAAGGGCAATGTTTCCAGCGTAATTACAGGGATTTAACATCTAATATCTCAGGGTGACGAGCGCAGTGCATTGCCGCGCATGGTTTAGAACATTTGAGGCTCAAAATTCTGGGTGGCACTGAAGTGTTATGAGCAAGCGTGAAGCTTAACATCAGGTGAGCGTCTTGCTCGTCTCGTCACCAAATAAATCACATTAAAATCACATTGTTGTCTTTATATTTTACTCATTATGACATAAGATACACTGAGAAAAGCTGTTTTTTGCAGTAAGACACCTTGATCTATAAAGGATGCAATAGCAACTAAGCAACTTCGAAATGCAACTGCGACGGAGGTGAATAATCAGTTTTACCTCGTCGGACTTGCCGTCAGCGTCCTCAGCGAGGAGACGGGCCTCCTTAAGCTGGTTGGTGAGTTGGTCCATGCGCTCCTCGTCTTGCTGTGCCCTGTTCTCCAGCACTTTGCACATACTGGAACAATGAACGTTGCAATAGTAATGACGCTCAATCTATCAATTGTTTTACTACTTATGGGTAACTTAAATTACAAGTTTTTAAGGATTGACTTTTGTTTGAGTTTATTTTCCTACGATATTCATTAATATTAAATTTTAGAAACAGAGGAGAAAACTTCAGTACATTCCGCCTCTCATAATGTGTGGTCATATTAATGTCGATACTATTTATGTTTATATTCTGGAAAAAAGAGTAACTGACCGGTTGTTCTCATCAGCAGACTGCTGGGCTTCGAGCAGTTTCTGCTGGGCGGTGCCGGACCTCTCCTCGGACTTCTCGAGGTCCTCCTCAATCTGCTGCACCTTCCTGTTCTGGGCCGCGACCTCGGCCTCGGTGGCGGTCAGCTGTTTCTCCCGCTCCTCCAGGTCCTTGTTGGCCTGCTCGAGCTTGTTCTTGTTGAGGATCAGGTCCTCCTCCACCTGGGCGAGCTTCTTCTGGAGCTCACGGACTTCCTCGTTTACCTGGAATGGGGAAAAGGATTTGTCAAACGATACCATCCGATTAAGTATTTAATAGAGAATTCTTTTTTTACCCGTTAACATGAGACTCTGTTAAAGTTTGAAGTAAATTTTGTCGACATTGTTTGTTTTTTAATCCTCTAACTTGTAAACTCCAACCATCATCGGTTCGAGATACGACAAGATTTACACAAGATTCTTACACTAAAGTCGGAGCATCCAGCTAAACCAAACGTGAATAATCCCGTACAATAATAAAAACAAAACACAGAAGTCAGGTTTCTGTGTCTGTGTCTTCTTCTCTGTTTTTTAACTATAATTAATTTATAATAATTTTGGTTGTAATTTTAGCTCTTTTATTTAAGTTTAGATTGTATTTAGAATAGTCTTAGTATAAAGTGTTTGTGTTTCGTCGGATAATAAAGTTTTATCCTTATTGTGTATTGTGTCATAAAAAATACGAATAAAACACAGAAGAACTATTTACAAGAATGATACTTCCAGATTCATCCCATTCATCATTCATCTCATTTTTTTTAATATGTCCTGATTGATACAATGCGTGACCAAAATTCTGACGTTTATTTGGCGCATCGTATTTTTATAAGCATTGCTATTTAACGTGATAATGCCTCCAGGATGCTGTGTGCGCTGCCGACGTGGTTTTCTACGGTTTTCCAACTGTTCGTTACTTGCAGCTTAGGCAGTTTGTATATATTTTGTTTTTAGAAAGGCACTTGATCAGTAAAATAATATTATAATACACCAGAAGAAAAATAAAAGGTGTATCTAACTAGTTAGTTCGTTTTTAGTGTACAGGGCCCGTACCGTGAGGTGCTTATTGCGATGATTGTTAGGCTCAGCCGAGAACGCTGCGGGACCATACACCTTATCTCGCGGCGGTACGGTTCTTGGTCGCGCAGTTTCGTTGGCTGAACCTAAAAATCATCGCAATAAGCACCTCACGGTACGACCCCAGTACTGTAGTTAGGAAGGTGGTATGGTACCTTTTCGGCGCGGAGGTTGGCGTCCCTAGCCTGCTGTTCGCAGGTGTCGGCCTTGTCCATGGCGTTGTCCTTCTCCAGCTTCATCGCCTGCATCTTCTTCTTAATCGCGTCCATGGTGGCGGGGTTTTTTCTTTACGTTCCGGTCGAATAAATACGCCACTTACGGCCTGAAAAGAAACAATGGAATGTTAATAAAAAGCGACGTACTATTATCACAAGAATCGAAGGAAAACCGAATTCGAAAAATCGAATAAAGAAAACCGAAACGAATTAAAAAGACAAAGATAAATCCAACGACATCTAACTCTTCAAAATCGGTCAAGAAATGTTGTCTACAGAAGGTAATATAAGAACACAAACATAAACGCTTATAAATGCCCAAAAACTTTTCTACTCTTTCTTGGGCATTCGGGTAAAAGCTTAAAAGGTTTTCAGTGGAACTTTCTACTTTGGCTAAAATGAATGGAAAAATCTGCAGAATATTGTGAAGACTTTCAGCGATCTGGTTGTAGAGCAATTAGCATCGTCCAAGTTACTCCTATGCCAATAAATATGTTAAAAATCACCAGTCACTTCAGTCAAAAATCTCGTCAATTTTGATCAACAACCTTATCTAAAAATATATATAAATTGATATAATATAATTTTACTCTATATCTCTACTTCTTAGAAAACGCTCTCATAATTTTCTAAACACGTACCGGCATTCCGCATTCATTTCAAACGAAAAAACACATGCCTTTCATTTGATGTAACAACTTTACTAAGCTTATCCTTCGCAATACAGATGAAAAACAAACGTAAGGCGCCGTTCACATCGCACGCAACAGAAAATGAAAATATGAAATGGTCCAAAGACACTAAAAATCTTCCGTGTCGATTTGACAGATCGCACAAACATTTTGTGCTACTGTGCGACGGAGATGGGCAAGTCACTAAACGGAGTTTTGGTGGCAACGTGATGAAGTCATATCGCGTCATTGTATTATTTTCCAAAACTTGTGTTATTTCGAGTGTTTTTGTGTAAAAATTGTGGTTTTTATCCATTGAGTGTATTTCCATTTCTAAGGAAGATAGATACATTTTTGGTATTTTTTTTCAAACTACAGATGATTTTGAAAACATAAAATTTGGGACACAACTAAGTTTGCCATAGGCTTTACACGTCCTGTAAATCCTAAATTTTCGGTTTCGGTTACAAGAAATTCCCTCGATATTTTTTTTTCGTTGTCTCTATGTGAGCAAGCATCAGAAACTATGAAACTATTCAGGCTCATACTCGTACTATTATTTATTCTGTGCTCATACGTAACTAACAGATTCCTGGCGCATTGCCAGCTGCCAGATAGTGCATAACTGCGGTCATAGAGCTGAAATATATTTCGACCCAATTAATTTTAGAATTAGATTAATGGTTATCTCTGTTTGGGACGTGATACATCTGTTTGGGATGTATGATCATGTATTGTTGCTATCTGACATGCGCTATTAAAATTGTCAGTGTTGATTGTTGGCCTGTGGAGTGACGGTCTATGCGAGAAGCTGGGAATAACTTTTCAACGCCATGGAAGATGCCTAATGTTTCTTGGGACTGTTTTTTTTTAACCGACTGCCCAACAGGGTAATGCTTATGGAATATATGTAAGTTTGTATGTTCCTTTTCCGTTGTGAATTCCTTTGTTTTCTGTATTCAAACGGCTTGACCGATTTTGATGTGTGAAGTGTAGTTTGAATTTTATTTATATCCTGAGTGTCATAGGCTACATTTTGCAGTCGGTTTTTTTTTAATATATTAATAATACGTTTACAAATAACTCGTCATAATATAGTTTCCTCGTGAATAATTTTAGTTCTCGTGCTCTGTAAATAGAAATTCTATGAAGATTTTGGACAGTTTGTTTTCATAAGAATTTATTCCCGAAGAGTATCTATCCACTAGTTTCACTAGGCTTCGGGATTAACTTGATTGAATAACAACTTTACGGGTCAGTTCAATGTTGTTCACTCCAGAAATAGATATTGTTTCGCTTGTTTCGTTTTTGGGAAGTTGAGCCGTCTCATAGACATTAGAGGTGATTTATATCTGAGTAATGTTATGAGAGGAAAACAGTATCTCTGCTGATTACTTTTAGTTTCTCTTAAACATACTTAATGTAATTGGACATTGATAAGACAGATATTGGCAGCATCGTGCTTTTAGTAAACGGTTAGCGTCGATCCTCAAGCCGCCTACCAAGCATTTTATATTATGGCAAGCCCCTTTTATGGAGAGACGTTGTGGATCAGTGGATGTCTTTTGACTGATGACGATGAAGAGGACAGATATTATATACCTATTACATTATTATATGATATATCTTTTATTATTGTATCCAAAAAAAAAGTCTTCTCTCCTCCAATAAGTTTTCTGTAAAAAGTTATGAAAAAAATCCACAACCACTTCTAGAGTGGCTTCACACATTTTTTCGGCCCACTTGTAAAAACAAAACTATGCTTTCAAGTGAGGTTCTTTAATCAATGTTTCCTCAAATATTCGTTTCCTTGCAGCTGTATGAAAATAGATCAGTTAACGAAGATACGTCCCTTTCTCCTCATTGCTTATTCAGTAATAATATAACTGTACGAGTCCACTTGGGGAAGTACCAAACTTTTTCCAGTTATTCAACCGCCAAGCAGTAGTGTGCAAACATTACTGTGTTCCGGATTAAAGGGCAATGTTTCCAGTATAATTACTGAGCATTAAGATATATTAGAATCTAGTATATATAGACAGTTGCTCAGTTGCTTATTATTATTATTTTTTATGTGGACCATGAAAGTATTTTTTCTTAGAAAATGTATAGCAGCATTCCATATTCCAAAAAAATAACGTTCTTTTCCTAAATAGTCACGAGTAATCGATGAGAACATCGGTTAGAATGTGTTGAAAAATGTTTACATTCCATCCCACTGAATGACGTAGTGCCGGCATAAAATTAGGTACACTCAAAGTAGGTATATCACTGGATGCGGTCAGAGATGCAAAATTTTAGTTTAATCTGGGTTATTCACTCACAAAGAACCAAGGAATTTTGGAGTAAACGGCTAGATCGATTTTCGTACGGTTCTATTTTATTTGGTGGGTCTTTATGTTTGATGAAAATCAGTAAAATTCAGTAGCATTTGAAATAATACGAGAACTTTTTATTCTTCTACTAGCTTCTATTGGAAGGGCGATTTTTAATGCTTAATTTATGCGAAAATCCGCTTCGAAATCGGTAAAATGGACCGGCAAAGTTTGTATGCAAATAAATTATTTTTTCATGCTAAGCCAATGAATTTTTTTTTTTGCATAATCATAAAAAATGTCATGTCTCAGGGTTTTTCGAAAATCAACCCCTAAATGTTTAATTTTACATGGGTATTTTATTTACTGTATGCACCTGTATGTATCCTAGGCGAGCGAAGCCGTGCGGGCAAGCTAGTTTACAAATAAAACATCAAATATTTGTGTGTAACTCATGATGGTAGTGATAAAGTAGCAAAGATTCAATAACTACCTAACAAACACATCTGAAGGCCTCGCTACATTACCTGACCCGACATCGTGCAAAAGGGACGGCTAGATTTGAATTTCACGGGAGCAAAAGAAACAAACTACTAAGGCTATAGCTTCTCCCTTTCGCTCCCCAAAAACTCATACACAGCCGTCTCTTTCGCACGATGTCAGGTCAGGTCATGTATAGCCACTTTAAAGCACATATGGACCCGCAGCCCGGATGCGACCCGCCACGGCATTTGACTCAATCCGCGGAACACTAACTTATTAGCTATTGCTTTAGCTATTTGTACTGTCCGTAACGTTGAACACGAACCTATTCAGCGACAATATTAAACGTCATCTATTATTTATACCACACCGTTATTTTGCCAATACAAAATACATTTCATCTCACAACGGCCCGCGACTTTATAAACGTTTGAAATTTTGGGCCACGACATACAAAAGGTTGCCTACAACTGATCTAAAGCTACTTAGTTTTTATTTACTTAGTCATTATGATGATAACGTACAGAGTCTGATCAATCGAATATGGCAAGCAACTACTATAATTACATCAAGATATAGATACAAGATATTAGCAAAATGCTGATTAGGTAGAGCTATTTCCGATTCGTTGATCGATGGGTTTGTGAGAGGCGTTAATGTCTATAATGTTTTTGAGAACGTCATTAACTCCTACGCCTTGTGTAGTTCCTACACCCACTACAAAACACTAAAACATTTGTGACGAGACAAGCATTTCGCTCGCCAGATGTCAAAAAACCCGGAAAAGTTCAGTGTAACCCAGAATTTGGAACTCCTAGTTCCAAACCGTGCCCGTCAAAGCACTGAACTCGTTATCCTGAGATATAGCTAGCTGACTTGACCTGATCTTAACACTGTATAATTCTTTTGATGCTCCTACAAACTGACTGTGACTTTTCTGGGTTCCATTTGTTACATTATATTTAGCTCAATGGGCTACAGTCCTTACTACACTAAATACCTGCTAAATGAACAATTTCCCATTATTTTTCTAAACTGAATACGGGAAACCTATGTATATGAGCAGCCTTATAGCTTTTGCTTTGTGGTGCAGCCAGTTTATGTCGGATTATACCCAATTACAAGCCCCGGTTGCCTTTCTTGGTGCTTGACCGAGGACAACGGGATCTCCAAGGGTCTCCACTGAAGCCCCCAGCACCGCTCTTCAGCTCCTCCCGGGACATCTACGAGCTGTCCTGAGACTCTTACGCCCACGATAACGGCAGCCACTCGACAGTGTCGTCCTCTTTGAGCTTGTTTATGTAGATGGATAGAGCCCCACCTCTAACCACCCCCAAGCCCAGAAGTCCCCATTTAGTAGACTCTTACTACAGGTAGGGGGGATACCTATGCCGTTTTCTAGTGCTCAGGCATCAGGGTAAATTTATTCCTTAGCAACTAATAGATACCTACTTAATAATAATTTTAGGAACTTTTTTCTTTGTCGATATACAAATAAAATAACGACGTTAGTATGTAGATATTACAAAATATATTACAGTACTACTAGATGTAACTGTACGCGTCTTTTGAGTTGCCATGTTGGGAGCGTATCTACTCGGTTAATTTCGATTTGCATAAAACGTTTTACTACGAATCTGAAATGCTGTGGACTAATCCCGTTACTCTGAAAGCGACAGCGAGAGTTGCGTGAGCGGGACCGCGACTAAGCTGGTACGAGCGAGGTGGCACGCTCTCGCTCTCAGAATCACGAACGTTTCAAAGTTAGAGGGTAAGCCAGCTGGGACCCTATTCCTGTGCGCTCGAGATTATCTCGGTGACTGTCTCTCTAATTTAAAATTTAATGGGAGTGAGTGAGAGAGAGATAAAAATGTCATTTCTCCGAATAGGGGCCCAGGTAGTATATCAGTTATGAGAACTTGTCCAGAGACTGCTTTACACGCCGCGCGCCGTTCGCGTGTCAAACAACAGTTGGGTATAACGACGTCGCAAATATCTGCTACAAGCGAATATGCTATCATTACTACTTGTTCCACCCATAAAGGGTGAGTTTTATGCGTTATAAAAACGTTACAGTTTCCCTGGAGCTATAAAACTGCAGTAAAGTGAAACTAACCCGGTGTTTTGAGCTGCGAAAATAACGCGAGATGACGCGATGTGGGAGGGTATTTTTGGCGGCCGACAGCTCGCCGATATATTGTTCAGAAATAAACTTTTCAGATATTTGCTAACAGCTGTTGCTTGGAAAGTTTGCTAAGTATATTTTTTACTAACGGGCCTCTTGAAAAGGATAACGACGGATTTATTGTTGTATAAAATAGGTACGATATTTCGGATACTTCATTATTATTTAATTTCAGCGTTATTGTATTTTTGGTGTCTATTACAGGTATATTTATTGTATTGAATTGTAAAAAAAGACTCCGCTGTACATAATTAATATCACGCCATGTTCTACATCAGAGTAGAAAAAAAGTCCATGGATCAACCTTTAAAGAATAATTCCATGTACTAGTAAGAAAAATATCAAAGTCTCACTATTCGAATATATGATATTACTAGCAATATTTTTTAGTAAATACGTGCCTCAAGGTGCCTAAAGGTCAGGCCGTAAACTATAATAATCCTATAATTTCTTGCATCTTCAGTCTAAGTCTAAGTCTGACATAAACATTGAGAGACCAAAATAAGATCTAAAAAAATATATATATACAAGAAATGAACTCAGCGCATCACTCAACAAAATTTCAACAAGAAAATGTCAATTGAAGTTTTCACCTACACTTCAATAGTGTAGTGTCATACTTTCAAATGCATTTTCTTTCAAGTAGGTGTCTATCTATTGTTAGATAACCTTGAACCAGACCCAAATGGGCAGCCCTAATCAGCCACTACCAATGACATCCATAGATCTCAGTTCAATCACAGACTCGCCAAGAGCAGACACGCGTTCATGTCTTTCGTATGACTTCACGTAGTAGTACTACATTTTTTTAAATAATACTGATAGACGAGAGGAGCAAGTCACCCGCCGGATGTTAAGCGCCATGATTGCCCATAACTACATCAGTTCAAAATCACGTGCGACAATGTACTGCGCTCGTCACCATGAAACATTAAATGGTAAATCTAATCTCTAATCTGGTTTTGTGGCTAGTTATTTCGCAGCAAACATTGCTCTTCAAGTCGTAATTCAGTAATGTTTGCACATAGTTGATGGTTGAGCAACTTGACGAAGGTTCAACAAAAGAGTCCTACCACTACAATTTAATGAATTATTTTTTTCTACAATATAAGTACTTAGGTCCGTATTGGCTGAATACAATTATAGCTATAAATGTAGCAACGTTCTTAGGCTCTTCAGGCAGCCAAATAACAGTTTGTATTGTTTTATTTGAAATTCTATTGTTTTATTTTATTTTAAATTGATTTTCTTTATAACTGTAAAATGCGTATAGAAATGGGAAAGCGTCATGCGGCTTCTGTTCTAACTCAATATAATATTCTAAATTCTAATTGTAATTTCAATACGAAGGTATAGTAGTAACTAAAGTAATATTTTACAGGAATCGGAACCTAGTTTACATATCTAAATTATTCCTCGATGGTTCCTACTTCTGGTCTGATTTCTGATCTAAATAGTTCAGTGAGAGTTAGTCTCGGCTCGTATGCAGAGAGGTACAGGTAGCCACTTTGAAGCTGTGCCAACATTCTCAGTTCGCTTACCAAACATTTCTAACTGCAAATGGCCAAGACAACTCCTACAAAACTTTTACATCGTAGCAATTAGAATTAGAATTGTAATCTAAAATGTTGTAATAAAAGTTGAACATAAGCAAAGTTTTGCTTAGACGCAAAAGTGTCACGTCACAAATGGAAAGAGTTTGAAGTCCTTATTAAACATTCAGTTTCGTTCATTTGAAATTGGAAACCGTTCTACCGAGCGGTCCTACGTAGCAACGTCCTAATTACGCGAGATGTGGGCCACGTCTCAGTCTAAATAAAAATTGAGACGAGTTTCCTCATCTCGCTAAATAAATACTGAAGCTCGAGCATGCCGCAAATAGGTAACAGGCGGGCGAGGGGGTGGGCGGCGCGCGGGGCGTGGGCGTCGCGGGCGACCACTATTTTCAGCGAGGACGAACGATTACTGAAACCCGAGTCATATCCATAGAAAACGCGAAGCGCGCGCTACGACTTCCACACCATCTCACTTCCGAAATCGACACTATCTGACGAATAACAACGAACCAACTCTCGCCGCGTGCATCCTTTTGCCAAATTTGCGAGCACAGAAAGATATCACCAAATAAGCCGCTGGAGGCTCCAGCAGCTTAGATACTCCACGTCACGAGTCACTGTATCACGGGGCACTGCATGGTATCCGGTGCAGGTCCAGGGGGTCCAGGCTCCGTGGAGTATCCAAGCTGGCGCGAGCGGTGCGCGGGCGCTTCACTCACCTCACGAGCGGGCTGTTCGAACGGCGGAGCGACACGCACTGCGCGCCGCCCGCCCTCGGGGCCAAACCGCGCGCCCGCCCGACTATTTTCGGTGCCAAAAATCCAGGATTCCGATCCCGCGATGCTCGAGATCGCAACACGGCGATCGTAGCCGTCACGCTCGCACGCGCCGCTGGAGCGTACATTTCGCGAAAGCGGCGCGGGCGCGCTACGGATGTCTCTTCAATCGCCGGATCGATAATATCAAAACACCGGCTGTCAATGCCGACTAATTCAGCTGAAGAAGCGTGCGCATGCCTGCGTAGCTCCTGCAGCTAGATGGCTTCTTCCTCGCGATATTCGACTCGCGCTGCACAGTAGCTCAAGTTTCTGATCACATCCGGCGGCAAGTTGTTACTGATCTTCACTATATTTAGAGCAATGTCTGAGTTCATTGATGAAACGGAGCTTTTATCGGATAAACATAATTTTACAGCTTGGAACGTTTTGTTTGGCGGTTCGCTACTGACTTGACCGACTTTAGCTTACCGACGTAACACTTACCTTTAGGATTTTGAGCACTACCTTTAGAGTTGAATAATAAAAGTCCGCGATATAATTGTATTAAATATAAATTTATTTCTTAGGATTGTCGAACAATACATAAAGCGATGTTATGATGGGGAAGCTAGACCAAAGCACTATTTGGAAATATGACAGAATAGATGCATTGGATTTTACTTACTAGGTACATAATGGACATTAGGTTACAGTGCCAAACAATAATATAACACATCGGGAAAATAATACAGCCAAAAACCTACTTGCATAAGGAGAGCAAAATTAGATACGTACCGTACAAAATTATTCAAATAATACGATATGGTGTTACCTAGGTACGTAATCTGACGTTGTCGCCGATGCGCCATTTTTATTCCAAGCACTGTAAATGTACTCGTGGGCAACTAAAAATCTTACAGTAATCAAAACGTACAAAATCTAAGGCTTAATGATCCAAAGTACTTATGTATTAAACTTCGCATAATCTATTTCAATAACTTACGATCCAAAACATAATATATCGATACATTTCATAAGATTGTCTTTGATTCAGTACAAATAAAACTGGCAGCGATAAATGCGTTTATTATATAAAAACTTCGCTAGACATTTACGAAATGAGTTTATTCATTTGAGCAAAAAAAAACTACACGAGAAGAATAACAATATCATACAAAAAAGTGTACCCCCGTAAAATCTGCTTAAAACTAGATGGCGCTTTCGTATTTAGTCAGCTTATTTCCAAATCGCTATAAAATTCGATGAAAATATGGTTTATATAGAAACATAATGTTGGTATATATCCACTATTTAAGGTTTAATTCAAATTAGATTGCAATATACGACGTACAAAATATGTTTCCAAAAATAATGTTTTCAACCCCATATCTTGAGAACCTAGCGAGTTTTGCAAATAAAATATAGAAAAATAATAATTTGACTGATATTATTAATGCAAATTTATTTATAACAAGTCGCGTTTTTTCTCTGTACCATTAGGAATGAGTTAGCTTGGGTTTCTTTTTCAAGTAAAGATAGATAGATTAACTCTTTATTGTTCACACAAAAATTTTACATTATTTATAAACAGACTTTAAAAAGTAGTGTAACAACTGGCGGCCTTATCGCTGAAAGCGATCTCTTCCAGGCAACCATAAGCAGTAAGTAAAGCAGAAATTGTGAGGGTCGTGTCGCAGGTTAAAGCACTAGCGACATCTTACGTCCTTATCAGTACTACAATTGAGTTACACTCTTTCTAAAGACATTAGCACTCATAGTATAATTTCTTTATGATTTTACTATGAAAACTGACTTTAGACACTTTATTTTAACAATACGGAAATACTCACATTAAATTGAGTCGGATATGCCGACTACAATTTCGATTACATCCGGTCATCTTTTTTAATGAGTGTTAGACGAGTGACGCGCTTGCGACCTCGTCTTCTTTTGCACACCGACATGATCAAACCGACGACCGATAACCCACTCAATCCGATCATTTAGTTAGTTCTCAAGCGACTTAATTTAACGTGAGTATTATTAAAATATAAGGTTTTATCCATAGTTATTTTTCTTTAAAATTTCGCAGAAGTATAGTTTGTTTCGAGCACATTCTATTCATAATTTAAATTAGTTAGGATCGTCTCAAAATATAAATGTTCTCAAAGTATATCCACCGAAGCTGTGCGGATCAAAACTGCGTTGAATTTAGGTACATACATATTTTCGTATCTCACCAACATGATCATTCATAAATACAACGAATTTGGAGAAATAAATACCTAAGTATAGATAATATATTCTAGCGATATTAAGTAAAAAAAATAAATAAATATATATATTACATATTTTGGTTGGAGCTTATTGTATTGAAACTTGAGCCATAGCAGTACTAATTTAGAAATAATTATCTTTTCTACCCACGAATATATTTAAAATGTAGGTAAGTACAGATGTTTATCTTGGGTAGTTTTCGGAGCGAAGGAGGCAATGGCAATATCCTGTATTTAGACGCCTCTAGGCACTTACCATCTCTACGATGTAGAGTGCGAAATTAACATGAGTTTCCCTAAGATATACTTACCTATTTTTATAATTTTCTCAGAATCTAAATAAACAAAAAATAGGTAGGTTAGCTACCTACCTATTGTAGAGATTAAAATATTTTTGCTCGTTGTAGTTCTGCATAAAAATATAAGCAGTAGATAGGCACTGAAGAATAAGGAAGCTTACAACTTGGACAGCTTTTCTTCAGTTAAATTAGACATCTTAGATGATCTAAGTAGGCTTACGTTCTTATTGCCATTTACCTAACAGGTAAGTACCTCAAAGGGTTGTATGTAAGTACTAAGCTATCACATTTTGAATACTAGCCAGTCTAACCATAATTTAAAGGCTCTTTCATTCACAACAACTGAAAATTCAAAGCGTTGTGACCATATTCAGACGTGCAAAGAAGTTTCAAGCATAGAACACCCACGCTGGCAGTGCCGCGCTCACACTTTCCCGCCATTTTGTTCAATATGGCGGCTATAAGATGGCGGCCACAAGATGGCTGCCCTCGGCGTTAGTACCCGGATAAGTCCGCAAACGTCTGGTCCACTTCTTCTGCGATAGCCTTGTATTTACTGCGTTCCTCCACCACCTCATCTGCCAGGTATGTTAGTTGGTTAGTAGGTCAATCAATAATAATTATTAGCTTGACGAAAATTTTGTAGGTAAATAGATTTTGCTTCATTTGTATTCCTACCCACTAGCACACTAGATACATTATTGAATCAAGAGTCAAAATTCAGTCCCTCATCTCACTGCAGGGATATCAGCAAGGTTAGGCTCGAAGGATGATTAGGTCATATCCACCACGCTGGCCCAGTGAGGGTTGGTGAATAGTTTGAGAGCCTACCACAGAATAAATAAAAGTTCCCCTGAACGGAGAACACTTACGTTATTTTTGCCTAAATATTATGTTTGTAATTATCTAGCTGCATATCAAAGAAAAAATTACTCGATGTAACATTTTGCATAGCCAATTCTATACCAGAGTTATTGTCATCTACTTGCCAGGTGACCATAATAATTTAAAACCTATTAGATCAGTGACTTTCTATAACTTTATCTTAATGCTTTACATCTACTTCTTTTCGAGTCGATATTTCGTAAGAGATTATATATAATAAATATGTAGGCATAATAAATGTTTTAACCAGAACACAATCAAAAATCAACCCAATCCGCCGCAGAAAAACCGACATTAACAAGGCCAGGAAACCAACAAGCACCACTTCTTATTTCACGCAGAGGCTTCGCAGAGCCGTATCAAAAACCAAAAAGCTACCTAGGTGTGGCTCTAACCACCATCTACCAAAGCGAGCCCGGGTAGGACAACAGCGTCAAGTGGCGGACGCTGTACATCTCACGACAGGTACTGGCTGTCCCGGGAGGAGCTGAAGCGTGGTGCTGAGGGCTCCGGTGCGTTCCCTTGGAGATCCCGGAGCCCTCGTTCAAGCACCAAGGCAGGCCACCGGGGGGGTTTTAGTGGGTATAATCCCACATAACCCGGCTGCACCCCAAAGCAGACGGGTATCTTGGTGAAGATTTCCCCCTCGCAAAAAAAAGTTGTCTAAACACACCGAATTCTAACGGCATGAGCTGACAGGTCGTCCTTATTCCAAAATAAACTAGGCCGGCTGTCTAAGCTGGCAGCCCGTGCTCGTATCGACTGCCGAATGTAGACACCTTAAATGTTATGCTTAAATTAAATGAACATTTAAGGTGGGTACTTAAAATGACTCGACGCCATAAACTATGTAAAAACAAGAGCACCATTAGAAGTTTCAACAGAAGAAGACAGGTGAGTGTCAGACTGGTCAGGCAAAACTAAGTCTGCACACTGTAGCTTTGATTGGATAATGGCTGTCTTTCGCGCAGAAATATTTTAGAGTATCACTATCATTTTTACCTGTCGTGCGCTTAGCCAGTCTGAGCCATGCTGGTATTCTTAGATAACAGTCTGAGTCCATGTTACGTGACTGACCTCGGTATTCTGAAACTTTTGTTATCTTTGACAATAGATTAATTCTAACGCTACCTCTGTCTGTCACTAAGCAAATGACAAAGGCAGCAATAGACTTAACTGTTGTCAAAGTTAACAAACGTTTCAGAATCCTGAGGTGAGTATAAGCACGTAACGTGTCTTCTTTTGTTTCATACGTCATTGATTATCATAACAATATTACCAGTGAGCTTCTACACTTCTACACATGCTGGCAAATAAAACGAATAAAAGCGCTCATCTAATGTTTGCAAAATAAATGTACCCAAAAGACGTAGATAAGATAAGATAACGTTTATTGCTCAAAACTGTGTACATAGGTGTTACAAAATTATTAATTTAGACACTACAGTTTATCCTATCGGACATGCAATAACTAGGTATTATAATAAGATATGTATCATATCGTAGCCTAAAAGGCTACGATATGATACATTTATAACTTAATATAGTTATAAATGCAAAAACAGAAACCATCCCCCGCTTCCGTCATAGGCTGTCTCGTTCGAGCATTTTCAATATTTCTGACGTTAAATAAAATCACTGTTACAATAATAATGCCAATGTTTTAGAGCAATTTTTATATAAACTTTTTCCTATTTTGATAGATTTTCCCTTCTTCAACAAAATCAAAAATGTATCATATTATTGATAAATTGCTTTAAAACATTGGCACACTGACTATGTATTTATTTTACCCGACTACGTTTAATTACTACTCAGTAATGTTTTATTTTTATCTTCGAAAATGTTGAAAATGTGTGAAAGAGATAGCTTAGGTCGTGAGCGTGGTCTTAAACGCTTAGGTAATATAGTAATCGTGCCGGACTATCTAAACTTGTGATGTCAATTTAGATATAATATGGTGATCAAATATGTTTGCAAACCTCTCAGGCTTCTAGACAATCACCAGATCCCTACTAAATAGGATTTTATTTTATCTATATTATAGTAGGTACATAACTAGTCTCTAAAAGGTAGAGACATGGAAATAGTAAGTATTTATTTGTACGAACTGAAATACTTTCCTACTATTTCCCTGGGTAGAGCTGAGTGTCTATGTGCACTTTAGACTTTCGTGGTGGTTTACTATATTACTATTAGTAGGTACTCAAGAAATATTTGCCACGATTTTTAGGTTTAATGTTCAAAAGTGCCTGGTTAAAATAGTTGATTCTACAAATTCATGTTTACTTAGTAGAAACCTTTTTTTAAATAAAAAATTTAAATTTATCTTATTTAAATTTTAATTTTTAAATAACATTTGTGTGATAAACAAGGATGTTTGTTATTTGTCTGGGTGTTTCTATGTATTCTATGTATGTATTTACAAAAAAAAAAGTATTTATGTATTCTATCAGTTATCTGGTTCCCATAGTACAAGCTTGCTTAGTTTGGGGCTAGATGGCGCTGTGTCAAAAACGTCCACCACCACCAAATGCCGTAGCTTTTTTATTCTGTACGTAAAACAGGTAGGAATCCTAAAAAGTAAAACGACAAATAAAGTAATAAATTAATTTATTATATTACTCGAAAATAATAAATACGGCCATAAAGCTATTAAGATAGTAATACTTTAACCGAAAATATAAAATTATACAAAATTGTGTTCGGTATGAGTGTGAATCGCACGGCTTGCGTTGGATGGAATGACCCGCGAGACCCTCGGGGGACGTTACTCCTTGAGGATGAGTTCCACGAAGGCGGTGTCGAGGTCGTCTCCGATGTCCTTGTACTTCTCTTTCTCGGCGACCAGCTCGTCTGCACATTAAGTTCGTGTTACCAGATGATCAAATTATTAACAATACTATTATCAGAATACTAAGAGACTCGGTGTCAGAAAGGGCTAACCAGATTGCACCACAAATCAAACATCTGAAATAACTATTGTGTATAGTAAATGTATAGTTTTATTTTTATTTTTTATTTTTTTATTATTTATAGGCTTTCGTTTGACTGCCATCACGTCTGATGGTAAACGAGGATGCAGCCTACGATGGAGCAGCTTGTCTAGAAGAAACCGATTCTCTCGCGACTTGAAGACACCCAGATTATAATTATCAGGAAAAACCCATTCCGGCAGCGCATTCCACTGTTCAGCAGTTCGAATAAAGAAAGTGGAATCAAACCGTTTCGTACGAGTTTTTGGTATAACACCCATGAAACGGTGTCGCTTTTTTGTAGCTTAGTTCTTTATTTCATGGCAGGCTTAATTATTTTCAATATTATACAATACTAGTTGTTACCCGCGACTTCGTTCACGTGGACCTACAAAAAAAAATAGCTTATGTCCGTCTCCGACCCATAAGCTATATCTATGTAAAAATTCAGCTCGATCCGTTCAGCTGTTTAGCCGTGATAACGCGACAAACGTCCAGATAGACAGTTTTTTCGAATGTATAGTATTAGTTAGGATTCATATCAGCGACATTTTGAGTGAGCCACTTAAAAAAATCGCCAGCATTTTGTAACGAGATTTGACACAATAAAGTCAGCGTAAATGGTATCAATGAATGATTTGCCCCCAAATTCATACCGAGTTGAGGACTTAATATTTTGTAGTCCGTATGTTAGTTGTGTAGGTGTTTTCTACACTTGGTTGACATCTGTGGCGCATTCTGGTAGCATTCCTTAAAATATGTATTCATGGATGTTTTGTGTGGATATAATTTTTTTAAAGGTACTGAATTTGTGTTTTTGCTAATTTCTCCTTCAAGTCAAGTAGCTTTTAGTGCTGCAGTGGGTAGCAGACGTGCCACGTGTCAATGATCGCATCAGCCAAAAGCAAGCGAAAATCGTCTCGTCTGCACCCGAGTAAGTCGCGTAATTATAAGTAAATTAAATGAATGCTTACATGTCGCGGTCCTTGTTATTCTGAAGCCATGCCTCGCCATCGTGTTACCTTAAAGCTTGTAGTATTGCAGATAAATGATAGGTATCGTAAGGTTTCGCTTTGATTTAATTTAGTTTAGCATGCGGTTTCAGTTAGAAAGCGTTCGTCGTGCCTAAGACAGCTAGAGTGGTTTAAATGCAAGTGAGTTGGGTTGCGGCGTGTCGGTGTCTTCAGTGGCAGCAAGTGCAGCGGTCGCAGGTTCGGCCAACCGCCACCGGCGGTGCTTGCAGCCCCATATCTTCGAAAGCGCTGTCCAGCTCGCCGCCGATCTCGTGGAACAACTCCTTGCTCGCGATTAGATCGTCTGCGGAAACCGGCTCGTCAGTCGCATCCATTCTAATTCCCTTCTCACTTCTACACTCATGAGGCATGCGTTCTCGTTACTTCCATTAGCCACGACTTCATTTGCATCGTTTTCATTTAAATACTATTCCATCAGCTATTCACTAATTCACTTTTTTTTATTTATAGAATAAAAAATAAAACATTCAATTATATTTTCTTTTCCGACAGTCCAGTTATTTGAGTTTCAGTCCAAAGCGCGAGTGAGTAGATTTTGTGAACTCCGGATGACGGCAACTTAAGAAGGAGGAGCCGCTTCAGTGGGAGCGGGCGCTGGTGTGCCTTCAGGTGCAGGAGCGGGCGCAGGTGTAGCTTCAGGTGCAGGAGCGGGAGCAGCATCAGCAGCAGGAGCGGGGGCAGAAGTAGGAGCGGGGGCGGGAGCGGCAGCCTCTGGTGCCTGGACGTCCGGCGCCGGAGCGGCAGCCTCTGGTGCTGGAACGGCCGGCGGCGGAGCGGCAGCCTCTGGTGCTGGGGCGGCCGGTGCCGAAACGGCTTCGGCAGGAGGCACTTCATTCGAAGCCGTGGGAGGCACTACAGCCGAAGCCGCGGGAGCAGGAGCCGCGTCGGTAGCGGGCGCGGGTGCGGGGGTGCCTTCGGCCGAAGCCGGCGCGGGTGCGGGGGCGCCTTCGGCCGAAGCCGGCGCGGGTGCGGGGGCGCCTTCGGCCGAAGCCGGCGCGGCGGCGGGAGCAGCCGGCGTGGCGCCCTCAACCGCTGGAGCCGCCGGAGCTGCACCGACAGCCGCAGGCGGCGTACCCTCGGCCGGCGGTGCCGGGGCAGCTCCGTCAGCTGGCGGCGCCGCTGGAGCGGCTCCATCGGCCGGAGGTGCCGCTCCTTCAGACGGAGGCGCGGCCCCATCGGCGGGAGGCGCAGTGCCGTCTGCCGGGGGAGCTGCACCGTCTACAGGCGGTACAGCCGGCGTGCCTTCTACGGGCGGTGCAGCCGGCGTGCCTTCTACGGGCGGTGCAGTACCGTCAACCGGTGGCGCAGCTCCCTCAGCGGGAGGCGCACCCTCAGCCGGTGGCGCGCCCTCCGGCGCTGGAACCGGTGCAGGGGATTCCATTGACGGTGGCGGTGTGGGCTTCTTGGGCGGATGCCGGCGCTCGTGCTCACGGCGCGCTGCCTCCACCTGTCGTTTCGTCGGTTCCACGCCCGGGATGAGATCCACGAACGAGTCGTCGATGTCGTGCTCGGCGTCGTTGAACTTCTCGATCTCGGCAATCAGGTCATCTGCGGGCGGCGGCGGGGTGAGCGCAGGCGGCGGGGGCGGGGCGTGCCGCGCCCGCGGTGGCATGCCGCATGCGTTAACACGGGACCCACTGTCGCTACTCTATGGGAGGTCTGACAAGGTTTCTTCTCATGCCCCGTGCTTCGACGATGGTTATGTACAGTGAACGTGATATTTCTCAAAATTCGTCTTCGTTCGCTTCTTTTAATTTGGCTTCTCAATGGTTACCGCACAGAACGATCGAACTTGGATCAATGGTGGTGATGATATTTATATATTTCTTTTACGTGATAGCTGATAGAATCGACGGGTATTAGCGAGTCAGGACGATGAGGGAACACTCGGATTAGTAAATGAAGAACACCGGTTAAAAATAATAATATTATATTTTATAAACACTTGTTAGAATAATCTTAAAAATCATTAATTTATTCCTTACGAACACTTATCTACCATTTAATTAATCGACAACATGAAAAGACGGAATTCCATCGTTCGTTCGAAAGTTATCATATTACAGTAGGTAGTTAGTTTGTTTGCCGTGCACACTACATTCGTCACACGCATGAAGCAAGCAGCGCGGCGCGACGCGGCACGGCGCGGCACGACGCGGCGCCGCGGCCGGCTGCGGCGCGCCACGACGCACTATAATTGCCAGCAGTAATAATGTGTCGAAACGAAACACGACGTGACATGTACATCTGCGGTTGAGTGGCGATCATTTACTCATCGATTAATTTAAATAAATAACAACGAACTCAAATTATGACACGAGATATATCATAGGTACTCGAAATAAAATAGAATATGCAATTATTCATACTTCATAGTAAGTATATTCTTATAAATATCATTATTTGTTGCCATCACTAATTAAATAAAAATATCTAATCTCTCATCAATCATTAAGTAAATAGAGTTCAATATTGCAACTCATCAATATCTCCAGTGAAATATATCATCGTTCGTGAAAAACGAAAGCAGAAAGTAAAACCGCATACGTAGATAACGATTGAGGCATAACACGGAATGGAATCCGAATTCAAAATTATGCATAATAATGTGCAATTTTTAAAATACTAGTGCTAAATGTCTTTTTACATTGAGTAAATGCTAAAGCATTTTGGTCCCCAACTTGGAATGTCGACATTATGTCCTAAACTAAAAGTGCTATAAAAGCTGCATACATCTTATCAATCGAAACCGATATAAACAGACACTCTCGTTAAATAATGACTAACATAACTGAGGACAATTACATTTCTCGACAATTATACGGAAAATATCTTTAGGTAGACTGTTTATCAAAATAATAAAAAAATTGCACATGGCAGTGTCATCAGCGAACACTCGATTTTGACGTTACATTAAGAGAAAAAAAAAGCGGCTGGCAATTACACTAAAACTAATAACATCTAATCGCCCGCTCGCCTCACTTGTTATCGCTTTTTTGCAAAGGTCAATAAATAAAATAAATATTTTCCCATTTTTACTTTTTGCATGTCAACCCCAATATTAGTTGTAGCGGGTCACTTAGTGATGAGGTATTATCGATAGATCGAGGCGACATGACGATGAGCCGAGCGGGCGAGCGTGTGGGGGAGGGTGGAGTTCACATATTCTGGATGTCGTGGAGAGTGGCCTCCATTTCGTCCTGCAGAAGTTTGCTCTTTTCGCGCTCAGCCACCAGATCGTCTGCAAGGGTGGACGTGGCCGCGGTCAGTCTCACACACTACACAACACCACTCGATACAAATATTTCCAGCGACTTCGACATTATTTCAATCGTATAACATATTTTCAAAAAGTTCGACTCCTATAAGCTAAAATATGGTTTGACAACTTTACTCTGACGATAAGGGCCACACGACCCACGCGGGAAGACGAGGCCAAACTAGAACTTTCTGGCGATTCTAAATAAGACCAAAGTTTCAAAGAAGTCTCTGACATCGAAATATTTGAATCAAAGTAGTACGGGCAAAATAAAAACATGCCAAAACAACGTAAAAACATCGAAGAATCGAGCACTCTAGAGGGACACATTTAAAAAAAACATGCCAACAAAAACTTATATTGTTCACAGAATTAATATAAAATTTGAGATCTCGTTAAATTCCTTCTTTTTTTTTCTTTGACAAACGTTAAAAGTTCATTCTATTGTGTATCAATTCTGTGAACATGCACAACATTAAACTATACAAATCTATATAAAACTGTTACTATGAAAAAAAGAAAAATTAAGCTTTATTTGATAGCGAAAATGAAAGAAAAAGCTTTTAGATCTATTGTACAGCATCAAAAACAAGCCAGTCAACGATGGCTGGATGGATTGTGCAACTCGAGAGCAAAGCTTTGGTTATTTCAAACGTTATTTTATACTTGACTTCAGAGATATTTGGATAAACCAAACTTGCTGTACGTCGTTGTAATACAGGACCTTGAAAACTAGCATTTGAAAATTGTATTAACATGTGGGAAAAAATGTTTTAGCTAAATTCTTTATTGGCATACTAGATATTTTCCCTACTGACATACTAGCTAGATATTTTATATAGTTTCCTAATATATTAATGTGTATGTTTTGGTAATTTTCTATTATGTTACCTTCAAGCCTGTCGACCTCTTTCTGGAGTTTCTGCACAGAGCGCTCAGCGAACTCGGCGCGCGCCTCAGCCTGAAATTTGATAGTTTTTTTTTTAATTTATGCACTTTTGTAAACAGCCTATTTTCTGTGTTCTCAATTCCAAAATATATCTAAAATAATAATGAAAATTTTTTTTTGACGTTTTTACTATGTCATCAGAAAATAAGCTGTTTTAATGAGAAATACATGCAATAAACTTAGTCATTACTCATTTTAACTTTACTGGGTTATTAAAAATCTTTCAAAAACAAAATTAGAATTTTTATATTATATTTATTAACAGATAAAAATGTGAGTTTCAAAACTAAACAACACTAAACACCAATCTAGGTTATACCATGTAAAGCGGCACAAGCATGCATTTACCTTTACCGAAAGCTGCTAAGTGCTGTGTCGCGACACTACAACACTAAAATACCGTTACCCAGGCTAGAAGTACTTACTAAAGAATGAGGGTGAAGCATGTAGGGTGCTTTGATCGATGCCGTCAACTACCTCTAATGTTGTAATAACTGCTTGTTATGAGAAAGCATCACTTAGTTTTAACTGGCAACCTTAGAAAGTGCTTAGATGACTCTTATAAATAGCAAGTGGAAAAATACATTGCGTCTTGAAATATTTCAGCCAGTAATTTTCTGCTGCAGCCACTAGATGGCACTATAGCAAAGTAGTAGCCGAACTGGGAGACAATAATGTACGGCCCGGTAATTGACGACCCGATAATGTGTACATTATCGGGTCGTCAATTACCCGTGCCCGTATTGTACAGCATGATTATTGGTGTACCGGTACATGGAATATCAGGCTGTGCATTATCAGGTCGTGAAATATCATGCCGTACATTTATTCGTCGTGCTTTATTGGCACGTGCTGATAATGTACAGCCTGTATTGTACGACCTGATAATTGACAGCCCGGTACACCAATTATCGGTCATACATTCGAGGCCGTACATTATTGGGCTGTACATCATAAACACCCGCCTAACCATTAAAAAAAAATTGAGTTTACTGTAGTTTTAACGGTTGTCGAAGATGTTTACTGTAGTGATCGAGCAAAGCACCCCTCGATGTGAGCACAACTTACTTGCGTCAGTTTCTGCGACAGACTGTGGATCTTATCCTCGACGTGATCGCGGGTCGCCATCGCCTAGCCACACATGAGCCATTACTGACGGCAAGCGACATGCCGCCCCGTCGTCGCCGTGTTGGGAATGTACGCATTATTTAGGACTGTCTGTTCGAATAGACATGGGGAATCAGGATAGACTGAAGGATCGGTCAATAAAAAGATGAATACGGACAGGACGAAAACTCATAAAGTAACGAGTCAATAAAACGTAAGCTACATAAGTATAGTAGATCGAAAAAAACGTGAAGCAATTTGCAAAGTGGAACTTGAATTAAGTAATTTGAAAATGGAACATGGGTTTCCAAAAAATCATGAACTCGATCAATATGATAATGAGTTCCGTAATTTCGAAATGTGAAGACATTAGGTACAGGACCAAGCACTTACTTGAAATAACGCGTTAAGCTTTACTTTAAATTATTAGAGGCAGCAAAAATTATAAGTACTATTGTATGTGTTTGGAATGAGGACAGAATATTAATTAATTATTATAAACGAGTTGTCAACATAGGGTAGGATAATTATTATGAAAACTAAAATGATGAAGGAAAATACAGAAATGTATAACACGTAGCGTACAGTCACAACACAGACGACAATATACAACTAATACATAGGAACAATTAAAACACAGTACAGATAGGATAGAGAGACGTCATAGATACATAGATGAAGCACCAACCGCCAGTGACGAGGGGCCTACCACCGGACACAGCTTAATTACGACAAGCCATACCCTCGATGCAATTATCGACCATATTTACAATCGACATCGGCACAACACTACCCCCAAACAAAATGGCGATGAATGAGTCTATGGCGTAGAAGTACAACCGTAACCGAGCGCTATCTACTGGTTGCGTCCCCTTCGATCTCCATTTTACCTCTCTGAGTTGCGCGTCCAGCACTTTTACTTGGCCCTCATATGTTTCTTCTCTTTGTGTCGCCTGCGATCATTTTGTTAACGAAAAACAAAAAATAAACACAACAGCGAAAACGGAAGATCATGCATACAGCGCTGCCTCGAGTTATACGATTGCAGACAGCTCTGTTAGTTTCTATGTTACAAATAAACACAACAGTCATAAATAAACTGAGGAGGAAACACTGTTACAGAACGCTACTGTCTATGCCGTTTTTACCATATTTTTTGCGGTAAATCGGGCATAGATAAGGTAAAGTATCTGTGCGGTAGATGCAGTTAGGCAAGCGAACGGAAACACTCGCTGTTTAAACCGATCTCGTCAATTCACACCTCCTTTAGGCGGGTGGTGAGGGTTTTGATTTGGTTTTTGTACTCCTCTTCGCGTTGGTTGGCCTGTGTGAAATGGTACACACTTGGTTACTCTATGACGAAAACAAAAAATCTACGCAACTTATGCAAATATATGGGGTTGTTCTAAAATGGTTGGTGCATCATTCACTTCAATATTGAATATATTTTCTTCTATAAAACTATAACTTGATTAGAAATCCCACCTGATGGTAGCAAGAGGTTACTCTAGAATTCCTTACATTGCAAAAATGCCTTAGATATTCTATGCTTTTTTGACCAAGATACCGTCAAGGTCCATGGTGCATGTCACTTCATCATGATAGTTCTGGTAGAACCACCTAAACGATTCTACTACACTGAATCTTCTCGAGAAGATACTAAGTTCAGTTTAATTGATTTGTTGGTAAATAATTCTTTTCCAATTCCTAAAAAAACATTACTATAAATCTAAAATTAAGGTTAAAGTAACAATTGGAGTGGAACATACCTTCTCCTCGGAGACTTCCAGGGACTTCAGGTTGTTACCAACGACGCGGAGCTCCTCCTCAAGCTCGACGATTTTGCTGGAAAATTTCAAAGGAACCAATCAATTTCTACTGAACTCTGGAATAAGCGAAATATTTGAAGAATCGCGTTATCTGACTCCTCGTATATGTGCTTTGAAGTCCAACAACTATATAAAATAAGTTTTTTGTCTTCTCTGAGTCTTACCGTTTCATTTCAACATGGTCAATTGCTGATGTATTTGTTTTCGTTTAATACAGCACTCATTTGACCTCCAAGTGATTGATCTTTCCAAAGATGCATTTCTAGCATAGTTTCGATTAAAATTTTGTCACGGCCCAATCTTAATGGAATGTCATTCATTACTGAACTATATTTAAAAGATAAAGGGCCTTCAATAAATTTCAATTAACGGGTCTAGTATGAACAATGACCGGGATATTTGGGCTAGAGACAATGGACTTACTTCTATTGTGCTATTTCATGTTATAGTTATATTATCGTGCCTGAGCTAGTAATGTTACAGTAGCACGTTATATTCTGTTGTAAATTCGTTTCACAGCATAGCAAATCAACGTGTGAAAAATAAATAGCAACTATTAAATAAAATTCATGCAGAGTTGCCTTGACAGATTTGAAAATGTGCATATCTCAATAACATTTCAATTCTACAAAATGTACCTTATTTATCATAAATTACATTTGGACATGTAAACAAAATGAATAATGTGAAAACAACAGGATTACAAGAAAAACATTTTGGTACTTAATCTTACGTAGAACTAGATTTTTACATTGCCACATTAATTGCGTGTTAATTTTAGATGGCGTCATCTACTGTGTTTTTGGTAATCGTTACATACCGGTGGAAATAATTATATTGTCAAAGCAACTCAGATACGCGGCTATCGGCGTGTTCAGCGAAAACTGCAGCCAAGAACAGATAACATTTTCAATTAAAACGCAGCGAGACGGACTTTCTCCTTTTCACTGACACGCTGCGCCTGGCATCATGCTAAGAGTAGCTGAAAATACAGAGATGTTGCCAGACGGTTGCCGGTACCATCTGTGTATTAGTCAGTTTGGCGTAACTGGAGAATCACGACTATTTTTGAGTCTCTATCGTTAGGACTATTTTTGTTGGATTAAAGGATGGTCCGTTGCAATATATATTAGATATTGAGCTATTATGTATTATGAAATATTGAGGTGACACCGCTTTAGATTGCGATGATCTATTTAACTATAGTGACTGCCCCGGTGGCTCAGTTCGTAGTGAACCTACGTTCTGTGCTTGGGGGCGTGGGTTCGATTCCCATCTAGGACAAACATTTATGTGATGAATATTTGTGTTTGTTCTATGTCTGGGTGTTAATATCTATATAAGTATGTATTTAAAAAATATCTATGTACGTTTATCAGTCTCTGGCAGCCATATCACAAGCTTTGCTTAGTTTGGGGTCAGATGACCGTGTGTGCAATAATGTCCCAGATATTTATTTATTTATTATTTATAGTCACTTTGCTAAGCTTCGCTCAGCTACTCGCTAGAGCTCGCTTTGTGATCACGAGATGTAATGTATTATTTGCATAAATATACTGGTGTGTACTACGAGACACACACGCATATTTATACAAATAAGTTTTTTTTCCAAGCGAGTGACTGTAATTTTGAACTACGAGTGACTACAATTAAATAGAACATTCTACTGAGATGTCACTCCTAATACGTAGTACACAAATGTGTGTTGTTGTGATCTCCAGTTACTAGCAAATTTTACTCACCAATCGCTCTGCTCAGCTCGCTCCTCAGCACGCTCAAGGTCCTGCTCCATGAGCACCAGCTTCCGCGCCACCTACCGCCGGCCGAGCGTTAGTACACGCCCACACGCACACACACAACACACACTAACACTACCGTTCCCACGCCGCGCTCGACCGCTCGCTTCACTCCCGCCGTGCACACACACTACGCGGACTGTGCAGGACTTATCGAGGATGGGGTATGATGGTACGGGGAAATTAATTAACGTGAACAGGGTTACAGAAAACGGTGGCAAAAGTTATGTTCTAAACACAAATACTGAAAACATTTAACGAAAATATTGTTTAAGTGTTTGAAGATACATTCCATGTTTGTGAAAACACTTTTGCAGTCCGCCTGGACGGTGGCTTTCTTTCAGTCAATGAGCGCAATGCCGCAGTTTCAGTGCAGACATGAACGTCGCTGTGGTGATACGTAATGAAAAGGGTTCAAACGAAGTTAAAGCGTGGCAAAAGCAGCAAAACACAAACATCAACAACTCGAGGTTCGAAGCAGGGATGTCGAGAGCGGCGTCAGAACTCACACTAATTAAAAATATATAAACGAGGGTTGTCCCAAAACATTTTAGCTCTAAAAGTTACTTTTGTTGCAAAGAAAATTATTATTATCTAAGTGCTATCTAGTGCATTATCGTAAACGTTATGTGATGTGTGCGGTTGCATATGTGCGGCACGCATATGGCCAGTAATTCTGGTGTAATGCGGTGCATATCTGAAAACGAAAATTGCCCTATACCACACATATTTCCTGACAGCCTAGCTACAGCCACGTCAATCACATACAGTAAGGACAGAAGTTTAGTCGACACATGGACATGATAGTTAACATTTACGTAAGAAATATCCATGAGATGGGGCAACCCTTGTTTTAGTCTGACAGCAGTGAGGAAGGGTACCGGCACTTACTTCACCACGCGGGCGTAAGTGACGCTGCCCTTTGTACTTAAAACTTAAACGAGGTGATGCCGAATCAATTAACATTGAAGCGACAACCCCCTATTAACAAAATGGCAAATGCAAATAAAAATAATAAAACTATGACCTGTAGCAGCTCCGCTCGATGACCTAGATTCGGACATGCAAAGTAAAATAACAACAGGAACCCATGTTAAAAATACCTGTAGGTAAATCTTACAGTGCGATGTTATGAATGCAAAAGAACAACCATGCAGAACGGTGGCGGAAACTTGCAAAACGAGGCCTAGGGACCGTCGCTTTGAGGATCGATATTGACCGTCGCCCGGCAACAACCGAGCTACTTTCACGATCAGAATAATGACACTCGCGATACGGACGCAAGGTCAACAGCGAGCCAAGCGGCGGTCCTCCGGCGTGAAACCTACGATTCGCCGGACTCTGCGCGCTCCTCCGCACGCTCCAAGTCAGCCTCGACCATGGCCAGCTTACGAGCGACCTGAACATACCACACGCGTTACTGCACACGCTCTTATATCATCAGCCGCCGGTTAAATCGACTAGTACTCACTACACCCCTCATATAAGGCAGCGTAGTTATGTAACGCACGAAGGAGACCGCGCCGCCGTAGAAGGCGAACGGACCAAGATCGGGCCCGGCGCGACTCCTTCTTGGGACTCTGACTTTTACGACTGCCTTCACTGCGCAGGGTCATAAGTCAGGGGAATGAGGGCATTATTATTGCCAGCCATATGGTGACAAACATACGTTTTTTATATAAATTATGAACGTCGAATAGTGCCAAAGATGTATAAAAGCTATATCTAATCTTGATGCGATATGCTTCGTCAACATTCGAGAATCATCGCTGCAATGGAGTACTAACACAGTTTTTCATTACGAATTCAAAGCTCACACTGGTTATTCATCGCGGGGGATTGTTATTACGTCGAAATTCACATGAAAAAAGTCAAAAGATTAGTGGGAATTCCAAGTAAATCGAGTCAGTTGTAGTATTCGATAGTAACAAAGGTATGTTAAGAGATGTCAGTGGGGAAGGGCAAAGTGTTACGACTGCAAATATTAGACTTTATCCGCATTCCGGATCGACGACACTCGAGATACGAAACACACTTTCCACGATAAATGGAACGGGCTCGCAAATATGGCAGTACAAGACACGCGGTAGAGAGTAAAGCGGCAAACCACAGACATGGACACTCGTTTATAAAGACCTCGTCATATTTCTTGTCAGCTTCCTCGGCGAGGAACCTGGCTTCCTTGAGCTGGTTCTCAAGCGCGTCCATGCGCTCCTCATCGGCCAGCGACCTGTTCTCGAGCACCTTGCGGGCACTGCACGCCACAATCAACACTTTAGTACCTACTCGTACTGACAAACTAGTTTCGTCAAGGGTGACCCACAGTTAGAAGACATGCAAGGAGACACTAAGATCGCAAAGAACACACAAAGCGACAAACTCGTCCGGCTGGATACCGCTGTGGAGAGAACCGCATCTGACACCGCCGATGTACAAATTGCTCTTGGTAATGCTTATCGGTGGTTTCAAATGCGTGGTTTTAGAAAACGAAAGCGAAACTAAATCGCTTCCGCTTCTTAATTAGCTTCTAAACAATTCGTTTGAATGCATTCTCAAGATTGCACAAGTTTTATTCAGGCATTTTATTTTATACATTATTAATTAATTGACAAACTATCGCATACTTAATGTTTTAGATAAGTGTTTGTGCAACCTTTCTATTGCATCAAAACCCTAATAGTCCAGTTTTCTAGGCTTAAATTATTTTCTAGCAAAACTGGACGATTAAGTTTTTAAATGTAATGCAGTCAGTGCTGTTACGAGGACTTATTGGTAGTGTTATATACACTTAAATTAGTGTCCAAATTAAACTTTCTTGTTCCTAAGAGGTGGCTTATTTGTTTGAGTATGTATTTCATTAAGCCCGTATTTAAAAATATATTATACGGCAAAATATACTTAAATTTAAAAAGAAACTCAAAGTTTGTAAGAGTCAATGACTCAGCTTGATTAACGTACATCAATCGATATTTACATCCCGGGCGTCCATAACATGGGGAACATTGGCACGCTATCAAATCGTTAAACAATAGACCTATTTGCAAGCACAGGACTTCTTGAGCCGACATTATATTTAGTAAGCCCTCGGTACAGCACGTACAATGCCTAGCCAATTGAAATATGACACATCGAATATGAAAGTATTTTTTTGCATAGACTATCACGAATATTTTACGATTTACTATACTATGCAAAAATTTGGTAAAAAGTCAGTGGCAAAACAGTAAAAAACATTGATCTAGTTTGTAGATTTTGTGACTTCGGCATGTCATATTCTGTAGGCTCTGAGCTCCCGGGCTCTGTAACCTAGTATCATAATGACGTCATAATCAATCTGTCACCTCTTCATATTTCTTGTCCGACTCCTCAGCGATGAGTTTGGCCTGGGACAGCTGGGCCTCCAAAATGGCAACGCGATCGTCTTCCATATTGGTTCTGTTCTCCAGCGCCTTGCGTATTCTGGTTAGTGCGGGGCCAAACACATGCGTGTTATAACATCGATAAAACGAGGAAACACAAGATAGCGCCACTCATCGCCTTCCCAGCACTAGTGATGTTACGATTTTTCAAATTTCAATGCGTTTAAATTGATCCAGTGAATTTATGGTAAGCTTTATTTAAGTAAAAATAAATTTGATAAATCGTGTAACTCAATCTATTAATCGAGGCCTAGTGTTGTGGCACGTCACAGCTTTCTCGGTCGATCAATCGCCGATATTAGCAAACCGTTCTAAAGTTGGGAAGAACTATGACTTGCGTTATCTTTGATAAATAGTTGTGACTATATTCAAATCAAAATGGCAAAGAGAATCTTTCACCTGTCCAAATAAAATTAATTGCGCTTTCTCGTGGCTTAATTTGAACAGGCGAAGATCTTAACAAGTAAACTAATTGAGGTAAAACAGAAATTGTTACACAGAAAACAAGGGTAAAGTCTAAAATATGGTGGTTAAGGGCAAATAAATCAACAGAAATATGTTCATGCACACTGTTAAAAATATAAAAATAAACTTAGTATTGGAAAGTATAAAGTAATCCAATTTATTGTTGAATTTGAAGAAGCCGTATTGTAATACAGTCTTAATGCCAGGTCTAAATAGAGCGATCTCAGACAGCTTAAGTATTATAATCTGAAGTTAGCAAAGTTTTATCTTTTGGAAAACTTGCAAGTCTTCTGCAGAGATTTTTACATTACGTTTCTTCAAATTTGACTATATTTGTAATCGATTCAGTGATTTTGACGTGAGTCAACTTGACCCTGTAACTTGGCCATATAGAGTCGACCTTAACTCCAGTTCTGGTCTATACATAGAAATGCTTAGTTACGCATGTACGCGGACGCGTTTTGGTTTGTCATTCGTAATGCGTTTGCGTACCTACTGTTAAGACATGGAATTCCTGAATAGCATCTACATATTTGGTCCAGTATGAGATGTTTCTGACCAAGTGTCCAATGGCGACTACACAAAGGGAATAATTTTCAATTTTGCTTTATCTATTCAAGAAAAATTACACATAGTACTCAAGCTATAAATTAAGCTAAAAGGTTTAGCCTTTCGAACACCCCCTTAATGGAAAGCTAAGTGGCCTAGTTTTGTATACAGAAATAGTTTGTGGTATAAGGGCGTCTTTGTCAAACACATAAAATAAATTAAAATAGACCCATACAAAAGCTTAAATTAACCCAGTTCTCAAAGTCGACACAAGTCAATTCTGATTATCTTTTTAAGAGAGCTAGTACAAGAAAGAGTATACCTCAATAGCGCTTAAGTAACACCATTATAAAAGTGATGTGACCCCGTGTAAACCAGTATGGACTCACCGTTCGGACTCATCGGCAGCCTGGCTGGCTTCGGACAGCTTGGCGGTGGCGGTGGCGAGGCGCTCCTCGGACCTCTCGAGGTCCTCCTCCAACAGCTGGATGCGTCTGTTGAGAGCAGCCACTTCGGACTCGGCCTGCGAACGAGGATTATCACGTCAGGTAAAGTAGCTAGTTATTAAACTACGAAAGAAATAGTAAATAGGTTTGAAGGAAATTACGTTGAAGCGTTGGTGCTCGTGTAATATGGATCGCCAATATTATTGACATCGTAGTTCTAGCCTGGAGAGATTATCACAAAACTGAGGCAGAAAGCATAGCAAGAGATACCTAGACAGCAGTGGGATAAGGAATAGGTCAAAATTATAAACGAAATCAGATGATGATGAAGACAACTAAACAATGTTCAATGCGAAACGAATAAATCAACAACAAACGAATCAATAGATTTACCCAATTATTAATAATGCAAAGTCATCTAACTAACACGCCGAAAAGATTATGTCCGTTTAGAAAATTATGTATTAAAAAGTACAAGACTAAAAATACGATACAAACTCGGATCATTCGAATCAAAAGTCCAATAACCAAATAATATCTGATACAGCAAAGACTACTCATATAGAATATCTATCGCGAAAATCTTCCTATCAACTCCATTGTTCATAGGAATTTTGTGTTACGACCGCGCTTAGCTTGTTAATGAGCCGCTAAGAATTACTCATTGCTTTAAGGTAAAAAGAGTGCAGATACTCCGTAAAACGAGGTCTTATAATATATGCGTGAGCGTAAAATTGAAATCGTAAATCCGACATAGATGAAATAAACGCCATGACCATGGAGGAAACAATTGAAAACTTAACAAGGGACAGAGTATCGGACAAGGCGTACAATAATACCAATGCGTTTTATTGTAATTAACCAATATACTTAAACAACGATTTAAATGGTCATAGTTTCAATGATACCAACAAATTCAATATTTAATGTGAGCGTTAAGTAGTTGAGAATAAATAACACAGATTCAAGCAACAGGACACGGATGCGAGACAGGTAACAACGGCTACTCGCCGCGGGGCTCTTGACCGAAAATTAGTGATGTGCGCAATGCATTACTTTCCCGTTACTTTTATCGATATTTACTTTATATGTTCATCGACTACTTTACGTTAACAGGGTTTTGCCGTTGTACAGAATGTATGAAATGTTAAACAGTTAAGTTAAATATACGTGTGAAGAATTTAACCGCGACGTTCATTTCGCGGTAGTTATTTATATTCTATGTGCACATGTGATGACATCACGCGTCCTTGCGGCGAGGGAGCACTCCTCGAGGAATGGTCCTAGTTTCTGATCCTTTTATCCTGTGTCGTCACCGGGCGTTGATGCTAATAATACTCTTGACTAGACTCGCGGTTTCAATCACAGTGCACGTAATAAATTATTTAATATCACATTCGCGGCAATTAACTCGATCTCTAATTGTAACACTCTGACGACCAAAACGACAAGCATTTCTAAGAAGAGCCCAAGTAATAAAATCGTGAAATTTAATGGAGGTTTTTTGTCACCAAACTTGTTAGGTAGATATATGATTTATAGCGTCTGCCCGTAATCACCTTGAACTCTTTGAGCATGATTTGAATTGAGGTTTAAGACTATTCTTATGTTGAGTTAAGCTTTTTATGGTTGGTCAAAGACCTTTATCTTGACAGTATGTTCTAACAAAATCTGTAATTAGCTCCCTTTAGAGGTTCGTTGCTTTGTGCACCTGTACTGTCGAGTAGACTCGCATTGTTTAATTTTTGTGGGATCGGCTAGGGCTGCAGCATTGTGTCGATTCAATGGCCCTGCACAAAAGCGAGCCCTAGCTATTCCAATAAATTCTATTACAATGCTGGTCACGCGAAGGTACACAAAATTTTGATTGCATACACCGTCCCATTCTCCTATATATAATTTCAAATGACTATAATGATTTGAATTTTGCCATCCAAATGAACTTTCTATCGAAGAAAACAAGCAAAAACTTAACGATATTTAAGTTCGTTTTAATTGTTTTACACCTGACGTTATCAGTTTCGTACTAAATTGCAGATAGATACATTTAATTGCTCCAATTAGTGCGCATTCCAGTTAACCGTTTACCGTTTTATTTGGTTGGTACTTGGTATCTTCAAGTGGATAACTGTTTCCTTTGACTATAAATGAGATGTTTAAAGTTGACCTCAACAATAGCTGTTTGAGCATCTTGTTGACTGTTAATGTTGATACACGCCCACAATTTCACTCATTCTATTTCGTTTGGTACTTCTTCTAGTGAGGTCTCTCGAACATCTTTCTAAATCCAATTACGTTTCGTTTCACGGTCATCATCGTTATTAACTATGATAAATAATAATTACATTTTTACTTTTGCATTATCTACCTCAATCGGTAGGATTTCTTATCGCCTCTGATACACGCAAGACGATAAGGCATGCCATGTTTTTTAAGATATGACATACAAGGGAAGGCAAAGATTAGACACGGGCGAGAATATGAATCAACGGTTGATGCCTTATATGCAATTAAGGAAAGTTTAAATTTTATAATTGTCAGTATTATTGCAGGTGCTTATGTTCAGCGGCTTAAAACAGGAGTTACGTCATGTGACGATAACGACCGAAGCGCGGACACGCCTTGCGGCGGCGGCGGCGGCCCTCGAGGACGGCCGCGCCAGGAATGTATCTACACTGGAGGGAGCCGGGCTCCAGCCGCTCCACACCGCGCTCTACATGTGCCACTAGACCGGTACTCGGCCTCCGACGCAACCAAACCTGTTACATGTAACACGAACCGCCGACCGACCACCTACTTACTCCATTCTACTCAAACCTTTACACACCCAGATTAAGGAACACCATTTATCACTTTTGGGAACAACTCCGAATTCAGTGGACAAAACTAGGTACCCGTAAAGAAATATTATTCGCCATCTCTTTCTATGAGATAAGGCCGAGATGAATCTGAAAGAGACGTGAATATGCGTACGTTGCCTGCACACCTAAGTATGGCCGGACATTACTCACTATAGGTAGATAGCGCTAGTCTGATAACTCCCATATTTTGACCCGTTATTAACGATCACAGGTACACATCAGAACTGATATTTCACAAAGCGCACAACACAATTATAAAACACGTTTTCTTACTTCTTCTCTCCTCATAATTTCCACTTGTAATCGTTTGTGATACTCCTCACATTCGTCCTTATATTTCTCCATTTCCTCTTTTGTCTGGCGCATTTTCTTCTTGAGAACGTCCAGAATTGTTCCTTGCTGCATGTTCATCGTCATTTTGATGCACTTTTGTTTTTAAATTGACTTTCTTATCTATAGAAACTAGAGACACCTTCGCCCTAGTCGCGAAAATGCCAACTGAACTGAGTGCTCCGCTCGTTATTGCTCCGTATCGCTGAGATGGGCTCGGCACGAATGAACACACACAGCCGGCGAATAAATAAAATGGCCGCCACGGAGCTTAAGTGCTTCCACTTCACTTAAAATGCCACTTATTGCACCGAGTTTCGTAATACGAATGGAGAGAACTATCGCAGCTAATATCGATAATTTTCTGAGTATTAAAAATAGTATTTCGCACTATTTAACAATTTCAGAATGACTTTGACAGCGAGACACGACATAGACGTCACACGTACGGGCCGCGATAAGCGCAATCGACCTACTGTATCCGAGTGGCTCCACCTGTACACGGTCGCTTGAAACTACATCCTGTAGGGTCAAAAGAGATGCTCGGAGAGAAGCCAACAAATGGGATGGTCGAAACGGTAGAGTGACCGTGCACAATAAAAATTACGGAAGTAGAAATATTTTAATTCAGTGAAGGGCTATTACCGAGCATTGTGTAATAATCATGGGAATTTGTGTCCGAAAACCATTAAAGAATCACAAACGAGAGCTGTCTAACAGTTTTTAAAACATGAAAATTAAATTGAAGATCTTACTAATCAACAATATAATATAACTAAGTAACTACTTTAGGTACATATAACTAAATCATTTATGATAAATTTATAGAAAATAAAATAACACTAATACCTAGAATGCACTAACGCCATCTATCTAAACAGCTAGACACTACAAAAACCGCATTCCGGCTTTCGAATGACAACTCATTGAGTGCGACGCGACGGCACCCAAACGAGCAAGAATTACAAGAACTGCCGAATATATTATGACGTCATTTGGAAAGTATGCAACGTTACCTGTTTAAAATTCCGCTATGTTACTACACGGACAGCAAAAAATTGCCTTGTCTTAGCCTGTCGGTAAAACAGAAGTTCTCGGAACAGACGTAAATTAAATTATTGGAATATTAACATTGTTTGCATACACTGTCTTGTAAAAGACTTAAATAAAGGAAAATTTGGTGATATAAGCAATTTAAATTCTAATATCATTTCGATGACCTGCCATCTGCAAAAGGTTAAAAAATGTCGGTTCGAGAGTTTCATTTATGAAATTTTAAGCGTGACTTTTAGTTTCTATCGGTCAAAAGATTTAGGAAACGCAACGCTAGCCTGTACTTTAGTTTTTTGTGTATTTTTATCTCTGTAGCCTCAGACGACATTATCTGAAAATGTTGACTCATCTCGTTTTTCACATCTGAACGGACAGAAATGTGCACTAATTTTATTGACCTTGGCAACTTATTCACATTTGTAATATAGCACAGGCGCGTTTAGATCTCTACTATATTTATTTTAAAATCCAAACAGAATCAAAGGATTTGTGTAAAAATATTATTTTAACCTTGATATAGTTCTTCTATTGTGTTGTAATGATCGCGTTTAGAGTTAACATGGTATTTTGTATATTAGTTATTGACCGAGCGAGCGAAGCGAATGAAAGGTCTCAGTTTTAACTGGCAAAATTTGCTTTCATTTGTCCGTATGTTGGTAGATCGGAAGTTGGAACTCGCGTACAGGTTGTATTTTTCAACAATCTTGACGAAATTTGTTATACAGGTTCTACGATTTTTTAGTCGTCGGCGATTTTTTATGGGTTCACGTTTTGTTATATTTCAAAATCTAAACTAGTCTCAAATATAGTAAGTAAATTTCAACTTCAGTCCTGTCCTAGTCATGCACTAGTAAAGTGGTGGATGTTACTGGAAGTTTTGAAAACAACACGAACCGGCACGATACTCCACTTTTATAATTTGCCCACACTCGTACACCTAATGAACACGTATTGGGTAATAAACTACAATTATAAGAATACAAGTTTGGAAAATAATACGATTTCATTTAGTACGTTAGCGCTAAAGTCATGTCATGTTATCTATAACATTTGAAGCCCGTTTGAAAATTAATAATGAGTCGTCTAATTAAAGTTCTCAGGTGCAATGTAGAGTATTTTATTACAGCACAATATTATGCTGTGTGATATCAGCACCATATGGTTGGTCAAAGTTATTCCATAAATGGTCAGACAGACCGAATGCTTCAATGCATTGGTCTAATCAACGGTCACGAGCGCAACAGCAATAATGAGTGGTCACCTTTAGAAATATGTCCACGAGAAACCAGCACCGCCATCTGGCAGTGGATGACGTGTTTACGAAGCTACGAATTAATGTATTTAGACGAATGCACAAGCATAGAACGAAATGGAAGAAAATAACGGAATCATTTTGTTGAGCATTAGACGCAAAAATGCTGAAGATGACAGCGGCAAAGTACAAAGCAAAAACAGGGCTGTCTTCTAGCTGAGATAATTTAAACTGTGTTATTAATTGTTCACTCACAAATAACAATGGGGTGAAAATGGGAATGACCACATATCAATTGCCTTCTTCTAAGGAAATTTGCAAACTAGAGAGAGATAAGATAAACTTTTTATTTTTCACATTGACTATTTGTTCATATTGACTGATCTAGCTGATCACTTACTTTATTGTATGCCCTTTTGGGCATACAATAAAGTAAGTAGCTGTTGACACTAAAGTAAATATTTCCACCAACATGTAAAACACAGCTAACAATAAATGATATTGATTGTCACAATATTTTACGTACATTAGAAAAAGAGGCTTAAAAACTAATAAGTGCACAAGTTATTTTTAAAGTAATATTTTTTTTTTAAATCAAATTTTTACAACACACGCTTGTCAAAATTTCCTAAAGTGTAGGCTTGATGACATCCATTATTTCTGAATTGACGTATAATAACAACATCGCAGAAATTGTGTTTTAAAGCATTCGGCCAAATTTCCTTCTCACTCGCTAGCACATTCGACATTTTAACTGAAATGATATTGCTCAGGGTTGGGTTTTTATTTTTATTTTGTTATTAAGACATATAAAATGTCCTAACTATAAAAACTGACGTGGGAATACTTACGTTAAATTGAGTCGGTTATTCCGACTATTGTTTGATTACATCGAGTTATTCAAGTATTCCCTTTTATGAAAATAAACTGTCGTAACTAAATAAAGTAAAAACATAACAGAAGGAATAATTATAACCAAGACTAAACTTGTAAACTATTAGAGAATTTCAAATCGATTTAGAACGGTAGCATTGATTTTATATGTAAAGGAACTAATGTTTACAATGGGGCATTGTCTGATGGCTATTCTAGTGCCATCGTCTGCATTTATATCACCAGTCATGTGTTTCGATGGATGATAGAATTATGATAGAAGTACTGCATACATTTTCGTATCGTTATGTTCTTTTGTAGTCTCATCGCTGTTTTGTGAGGAAACAACGTTATGGTTTAACTTTTATTGCCATTTAACGATTTTTTCGTTGTTTTGAAACGTTTCGGCAACTAATACTAATTCACATAGCGTTTAGATTATCAGGTGAATATATTTATTACACAAAGTTTCATCAAGTAACAAAGTAAGTAACGTACGTCCAAGTAACTTGCACACCCAGCATTACAATTCATCTTTACCGCCATTTTCCTTGATCCTCATTCTAATTTTTGACTTGTTCCTTATCTTAATTCCCTTTCAAACAACATCATCGTTCTAAGTCATTCACCCAGGCTGGGTGGATAGGTAAACTGCTAATGGACAAAACAGCTTTCTGAGATTGGAATATAACTAGCTTTTACAATACATTAAAGCGAAAACTTTTAAAATAAACATTTATGAGCCCTTTCACGCTCACCGCGTTCTCTTTTCGTTTCTCGCTACCACATTTCACATTTTATTGATAAAAATCAAAAATGGCAATAATTGATATTTGGATATTAATAATTGGATAATAATTGGATATTGGCAAATAATTATATTTGTAAAAAAATTTTTAATATTATCTTGAAATCTTTTATATACTCAAACTGTTTTTTACAATTTATAATTATATATGGTAGGAGTAAAAGAATATTTTTTTAAATTCATCTGCATTTAAAAGTAAAACTAATGAAAGCTGTTTGAAAGAATCAACATGAAATTTTGTTCAAAAGATCAATAATGTTTTTTGATCATTTTTGTTCCAAAACCATTTTCGAAATCAACATGAAACATATATTATTTGTTTTATTATATTATTATTATTATTTAAAAAAAAACGAATTTAGCTTATAGAATATTCTTTCCCGAATGTAGCTTTTAGAATGAAAACGATTCCATCTTCTTCTTAATATCTGTGACATCTGGGACATTTTTGCACACACGGTCATCTGACCCCAAACTAAGCAAAGCTTGTGATATGGCTGCCAGAGACTGATATACGTACATAGATATTTTTTAAATACATACTTATATAGATATTAACACCCAGACATAGAACAAACACAAATATTCATAACATGAATGTTTGTCCTAGATGGGAATCGAACCCACGCCCCCAAACACAGAAGGTAGGTTCACTACCAACTGAGCCACCGGGGCAGTAAATATTAATAAAATTGAACATACTGGGGATTTTTTTTTGGGATTTCTATTGATTATTAATTTCTATAGTCGTAATTTTTTACAGCTGCGCCGTAAAACTAAACGTAAGATATAACTGAAAACTTGGAGTTGTTAAAAAATCAACATCGATTCTATTATTGCCAGTTTGGTTAAAAATTGATGTCCGTAACACGTTCACGGATATTTATATAATGTGCATTACAATATCTCTGCCAGTTTTCAGTTGTTGGGCAACACATAATTATCTACGTTTACTTTTTCCAAATGGTCTAGCTTAGCAATTACGTATGAAGTTTCTAAAGTTTTTTCCTATTCTGTACAGCTACTAGACTTACTATTAATTGTAAAGAATTTGGACTACATACTTAGTTTACGTAGGTTGGTATTAAAATGGAGTTCAAAATTTCTTTATTATTATATTTCACTTATTTTCATTACCATGAGTAGGTATTACTTATGACACACAGTCATGATTCTCGACATTATTTCATTTTCTTTTAGGTCTATATTATGAAAATATTTTTAAAAGCTTATGTACATCTAATCAAAATCCGGTTTTTGCGAAGAGGTTATATAATATAAATTTGATTCGATTAAATGGAACAAACTATTATATGGCCCGTTTGTTTCTTATAATCCTGCAGAATTCATGTTTAGCTGTTTAGCCTTTTCAAACAAATCAGATCACGCCCGCATGTCCCTATAGGTATTATTATCAATTCGTTTTCTACGAAACATCACTTATATTATAACTTCATAGTTTCCTTTCAAAGGAAAGTAATACTTTCTAGTTATTGTCTTCAATCTTCTTGGCTTGCACGCAAAATGAAATAAATCCACGTCACCTTTGAAAATATTTTAGAAAGTGCAGAACACATGCCTATTCACAGCTAATACGCATTATTGTTAGTGCAATGCGGTCAATTACGAAAAATTCGACTCTTAGGACGTTCCTGGTTCCTAGATGTAGGTATATATCATGCAAGATCTCTGCAATGATCACTATCAGCAGAGTCAAACGTTCCGTAAATAGGTAAACGTCATTCTTCAGATAGCGAACGAGATAAAATTTAAACTGAGTATGTACGTACTCCTATTTTACTGTATATAATAATATAATCTGCAATATATCGTACTTAATGTTAGTTAATATTACGATATAGTTGAATCGTTTATTCAGACTTCCAAGGATCGAAAATAAAACGTTGCTGGAAAATAAACAGAGCAATTTACAGCAGCAATAAAATGTTTACATTAGATTTAGGGGAAGGGTCAGTAGGGCCACGTGCTCGTTCCGGTGCTAGCGACATCTACCGGGCCAGAGAGAGTGCGGCGATCGTGTGAGTAAACATGTCAAGCAGCTGTCAGTGGCTCAGCTGATCGCCACGCGCGCGATTTGCTCTTAGCTTCAACACTCCCGACTCAACGCGATTAAAAATAGTCCTGTGCGCATTTGGCCCACGCCTGCTTTACTCACACAATCGTACGCTAGCTCAAATAACTAAGGACATTACCCTTCTTAGTGCCGTGTTCTTTATGTTCTGCAACTCGTTCTTGATCAACGCAAATTTCATCATTGTGTCCGAGGAGAATATGGAGCTGCCGAACGCCAGGCCGGGGTAGTCGGCGCAGCGCCTTCTCCGCCTACTCTCGCGTTCTGCCAGCACCTCAGTACACTCGCTCGTACACCTCAGCTTTGCCAGTTCGGCAGTCTCGGGGTCATCATCGGATATCGTATCCGACGGTGCTGGAATAAATTCAGCTCCATCACCCGCCGATCTCTCTTCTAAAAATGAGAAATCATCATCTGAGGTGTCTAACGAGTCGGCGTTTTTAATTCTATTATCCTCGATTGCTTCATCAATATTCCCAGCGTCCTCGATCGTATTTCGATTCGAAAGTGCATCGTCACTATTTGTCCTTGTCACTTCTTGAGATTCACTAACACTATTGACACAAGGCACAACATCGTCTATCTGAGATTGTAAGGTCACTTGTTTGGACGGATCAGTTGTTTGGGGGGCACTGGGGGCGGGCAGGCGGTCGCCCCGCAGCCGCGGGTGGTGTTGGTGCCCCCTGCGCCGCACGGGGGTGCGCCCGTGGGCGTGGGGCGCGGGCGCGGACATTACTACACTCCGCGCAGTCCGTCCGGCAGCGCAATGCCGGCGGCCATATTGAATGCCTGTCACGGAAACTAACAACACTGCGGCGCTGTAGTCGCGGCTTAGCCGCCGCCATCTTTGTTTTCAGTCTGCTTTATCGACTGAGTCATTGTTTCAGCAGAGCGGGAAATTTTAAATGCCATTCCAACTCCAACAACTTTAGTCATCTCTTTATGCAATTTTATAGGAACCTAGCTATTATCGTTAGCTTTACTGGTTTTTTTTTCATTTACATGATTTCGTTTACTCTGTCTATACCAATGCTATTATCTTTTGAACCTATAAATTTCCCGCAGCAACAATTTTCAGTAGGTTATGGAAAGTCCCTACACAAGCTGTAGCGATGATGACGCGCGCAATCCCGGATCTATTTTCGCCGTTATACCGGGCACCGGGCCCATATTAGGTGTCGCTCCCGAAATAGCTCCGCTGCCCCCTACAGCGCCACATTCCCGCGTACTACGTGGGCTTTATGTACAGCTTCGTTAGCTGCCGGCTCCGTGACGTCACATATAAACAAACGGAACCGGATGTTTGGAGCTTTTACTCAGAATTTATAGATAAATAATATTTACGTTCAAAAGTTCTCATTTTTATTTTTGATCGTTTTAAAACGTTTAATTGTAATATTTCTGACGGTACTCGAATGTTCCCATTTACAGCTTAACTGATGAAAAATATACGAACACTGATGATGTTAATGTGTTGACAATCGAATAACTCTTCAACGCACATGATTTATTAGAATGACACGAATAAACCAAATTATAATTAATAACCTCAGATTATTTCGCTGACAAACTAATTGGTTACGTTGTTAGTTCTATTTTCTTGGCGCAGCGGTTGGTCGCCAGAAGTCGATAGGCCAAGGCTTTGGCAGCAATCAAATGTACACTTGACTTCGGCTCCGTCGGACAGTAATTTTAGCTGACACACATTTTATAATTCCTTGATTTACTATCTCGATGACAACATTTCAGATAAAAAGTCTGCATTACTTTTTTATCTGAAATATTTGTTCTATAATTTAAAAATAGGTGCATGCAATAACAGTCATGTTAGTCCGTGAGAATAACCAATACAATACATTCGAATTATCAATAAAATACATCATGTGAACTATCACATTCACAATAGGTATCTGAAAAAGAATATAGACGTGGCGGGATAAGAAATTGTCATGTAATTCGTCAATAATTATCAATATAACCAATACCACATATTTTATCAATTATATATCCACTCCTCTAGTGTTGGTATATTGAGATTAATTTAATGTAACGCAACTAGGCATAGGTACATAGTTTTAGAATGTGATACAGATCTATAAAATGCTACTTAAATAATAATCTTAAAATTATTGCAGTCAGTTTTGTATGTTTATATAAATAAATACAGCTACACACTGCGATTTTTTATTGAATGTGTATTTACGGGAAAACTCTGAATGCATTTATAATATTTTTTTCTTGCTTTTTTTTTCATTTATTAATTTATTGAGTAACTAAAGTTGCACAGAACAACATCAAAGTTGCACTGGATGGTATTCCTGCTAGCAATCTATGTTGCACAAACACTATTCTTTCTAGCGACTAAAAACGAACATAATACTCTTTTCTTCCTAGCAACACAATTTGCACAAAACAAATGTTCCTCCTAGCAACTAAAGTCGCACAGAACACTATTCCTCCTAGAAACCAAAATTGCACAGGACAGTATTCCTAAAATACGATTTTTCTTAGCAACTAAAAATGCTCAGAAGAATTCCTCCTTGCATGTAAAGTTGGTTGTAGCCTCAGAATTCTATGGTTGTAACTATAAGTTGTTCTGTTCTGGGGAGTAATTTATTGTTCTGTGAATGCGGGAAGAGTAATGTAAGCGAAGTCCACGCAGGACTTTTAAATTTTAATATTTGAAAAAGGTTACTATAGCAACAGGTAGAGTAACGCAGGTTTGGGCTAACGAAACCTTACCATAAATATATGTAAAACTATAAATTCAAATCTAGTGAAAATGTATTAGATACCAAGTGATAACATATGAATCTAATGTATAATTTGAGCACAAAAAACGAGTCATAAAATTAATTAATTAATAATCATTAACACTTACTTACAAACTTCGAAAAAAAAAAAACCTCAAATTTACAAATAACCACTCCTAATGGTACCCGGCGCAAAAGAGCCCATTACGCTGGCCGCATTGCCGCGTTGAATAGCAATGGCAATATATGGCCATATGAATAAGAAAAAACAACATGAGTTTGGTCTCAGTCTCACTATTTTCACATAAAGTTTCCTGTCTGGTATTTGGACTACAATACTTGAATCAATATTTGTCCAATTGTGGTTTTGGCTCAAACCAACATATTATTCGGCTTACTATTAAAACAAAGCAAACACGTGAAATAAGCAAGCACTTTGAAGGCTAACAAACACCTCAAAACACAACGAGACTTCCAAAAACACAATCTTAGCAAAATTGCCAATTATCAAATAAGTAGCCTAAAAATTCTAAAGATCACCCCCAGAGGAAACAACGATCAGAAGAAAAACGAAAAACCATCGGATTTTTTTCAACATAACACATTTTTTTCTGACATTACCCTGCCCGAATTTAGCTTCGAATTTCCCTTAATAGCATTAACACGCCTAATAAAAATCACGGACATTGAACCAAAGAAAGGAAAAAATATATTTATAAAAGATATTATTTATTATTTATTTTATTTTCCTGGATGTCATAGAAATAACTTTTTCTTTTTATTTATAACTCGAATTTTTATAAAAATATATAATGTGGTCCGCGCGGATCACAGTCTGAAATCCTTAAATCCTTAGGTCTGTAGGGGCAATAAGATTTTACTCACGTTCTGCAGAGCCTTCTCCTTCTCTTCGAGCTTGCCGTTGACCTGCATGAGACTCTCCTGGGTCTGGTCGAGGTCGTTCTCGATGGTCTGGATCTTCTTCTGAAGCTGTCTCGCCTCCTCTTCGGCCTGGTGGGGATATTATTTCGTTATATAATGAATGATGCTTAATATTGACGTATCTAAGATTCAATTTATTAGAGCGTGAATATTGTGAACTTTCATTTTTCTCACAACATAAAATTTTAACTGCAGATAGATAATCTGAGAGCCAGTTATCGATTTTTGCATTATTATGCACTTTTGTGCATCTCTATCAAACAGAAGTTCTTTGTAATATAACATGGCAATCTCGAATAAGAAATTTCGAAGTTCTACATATTTTTCGAGATGAGATTGAATCTCAGCTTTTGAGAATAGGGGTCCAGGAACTCAACAAAGCCTACAGGCATAGAGAATTCTTAAGGTTGGCGGCCTTAGCCTTCAATACGTCGCCGCGGTCAAGGCCTTGCTCTCTCAGCCGTTGCGAGACGTGTAGTGCATGCCTATTGATTTTTGTATTATTTAGATTAGAATTTTTACTTTTGTAAAGGCTCTAAGATTTTGATTTTTAACGCTGCTCCTTGTTTCTACATTTTGGTATATATATTTCTATATATATCTTATATTTTGCTATCGAATACGTACGAAAGGTTTTCGAAATTATCTAAATAATTACTGTCATCGTTTTTATTTTTCCAGACAAGCTTTTGTAAAACCCGTTATTGGTACTGTTCGTTGATCAAAATGAGTCAAAACTCCATCGAACTGCTGTTAGTTAATGAGGAGTTTCGTTTTCCGACTTCCGTCTCCGTCTTCAGATCAGCTCGCTGTCATAATATTGTATGTATTATCATCGGAACTTGACAGACATGCAAAATTTCAACTCAATTGAGTTGAAAATTGGTCTAAAATTCAGTTGCAAGATTTGACTTTAACATACATAGATACATACATACAAATATTGCAATTGAAATGAAAGCTTGTAAAAATATCATGTTCTGAATTTTCAAGAATTTTAACCTCTCAAAATGACAGAAACGCATTTTTCAAAAGTACACGGCACAATTTTGTATCTTAAAAAAACTTCAGATCCGTGAGCGAGATAGCTGCGCCAAAAATTCTGGCCCTTAAGATACATTTACTACTTTGAAAACTAATAATAAAAAACTATTGTAACTTTATAAAGTTTTATATCCGACTAGATTCGCAAGCTTAGGGCTCGGTATTGAAGCTCGGCCTTTAACCTTCCTCACATATCGAACTCGGTCAAATGTTTAGACTAATCATACATGCACAAAAAAATATATTGCCCTCTATCTTGGGCTGTTGGGTAAAAAGCTTGCACGTTTTGGTTATGGTACCTTCTCAGCGCGGAGGTTGGCGTCCTTGGCCTCCTGCTCGCACATGGCGGCGCGGTCCAGCGCGTTGTCCTTCTCCAGCTTCATCGCCTGCATCTTCTTCTTGATCGCGTCCATGTTGAAGGATTTGTTTTTTCTGCTGCCCTAGGTGAAAATCTGCAAACAGATTTCATAGTTAGTCATTTCGTTGAATAAATCCTTGCTATATCTTCATGTTTGTATTTTCGCACCTGTTTGAATAGAAAGACACCAGTAGATTTAGTAAAAATATTTGACCGAGTGAGCGAAAGAAACGAAAGGTCTCAGTTTTAACTGGCAAAATTATTTGGTTTAGTTTGACATATGTATTTGAATAATTTTGGAATATTTAATTTGCATGCCTGATCTGAGGTTATTGACTGTTAACACTTAATTTAAGATCCATGTTACCCATTAACGAGCAAATAAAGAATTGAATATATTGAATAAATTTGCTTTCATATGTCCGTATGTAGTACATAAGAATACATAGATTGTTTATTACATTATTATTATTACAGGATATTCCTAAAACTATACATTGGTTGAATACAAAGCTTCTTGCAATCCTTACAATACTTTCGCGAAAACTACCAAAACATTCAGAAACGAGCGTCATTATTGTTGCGGCAAGATTTATTGCTACTTTGCTTAACAAATTGAAAATATTCTCGGCGTCTCGTTGAAGTCTATTGTATGGTTATGGTCAAATTTTAAAACTAGGATCTCGTTGATGTCTTTTCTATGGTCGAAAATACAAATGTAGAAACATAATTTTAAAGCTTTGTCTTTTTAGTGCCTTGTTCTTAAGTCACGGGACGAAGTCCGCGTTATCGTCACTCTTGCCCACGGGCTCCATTTTTGAACCTCTATATGATTTCGGACGAAAATATAATGCGAAATGAAAGATTTTGTATTGATAGAAAGAAAATTCGAAAGGTTTCAACAACTCGTTGCGAGTGATACGATTAATTCAAAAATGCGCCTTTCGTTTTGGATTTTGTTCGAAAGTCGGTCATTTCGAATGATACAAGTGATATCAGACGAGCGATTCAAAAATAGAGCATCAGTTCAAAAACATGCGTGGCAATGCACTGCGCTCGTCACACTGAGATATTAAGGTGCAACGTTTCGCTCATCGCGCGAAATTCAAATTTTCTTGCGTTTTTTGTTAATTACAGCTTAATTACTCATCGTGGATTTATTAAAACCAATTTTGCGACAATAAATAAGTTGTTTTAAGAAATTACGGGTAAAATGATCACCTAGATAACATTGGTTTAGCTACAAATCTCAATAAGCTGATTTTAATCTTGGTTTTTGGTTTAGTGAGAAATGTACTTCTACTAGCTTTCAACTTGAATTTTTGGTTGGACTAATTTTTTGAAACAATCTATTTATTATCGCAAAATTATATTATATTTTCATGAACCTACGATGAGTAATTAAGCTGTAATTGACAAAAAAACGCAAGAAAATTTGAATTTCGCGCTCTGTGCGAAACGTTGCACCTTAAATGTTAAATCGGTAATTTCACTGGAAATGCAATTATTCAATGAAAAGTCAATGTAAACATGTATAACGTTTTATAACATTGGTGCCCTGCTATTTATAGAACCGAGGGTGCATTGATCTCAAAAACCGAGGGTTCAAATCGGATTGAACCAAACTTCTAGAACCACAAAATATACCTGAGCAGTGAGGATCTTAAAACAATACAGGGATATAAGGAAACGGTATACTAAGCCCAAAAAGGGCTTATAATACTCATCATTACGAATAACTTTTACTATGGAACCAACCTCGAAATCGAGAAGAAAAAATCAGCTGTTCCATAGAAAAATGTCAATGACATGGTCCAGCCGGTTACTATCATACTCGAGTTACGTTACTCGAAGGAGCTTATTCGGGCCTAATGCAAAGAAATGCATCTTTTCTGTTTTGCATAAATCAGCGAAACGAAACATAATTTAAAATAATGGTGGACCCACGTCCACCATTATTTTAAATTTACCGTTATTCACACACAGCGCCATCTAGCTCTATACTAAGGAAGCTTTTACTATGGGAGCCAGATAACTGATAGAACACATTTTTTTTTTTGACTAATAATTATATTACTACGTATGTTACCTACTACTACATGCGTAAAAGTAATTTTACTTCGCTCGAAGACTATATGAAGAAAGCAGGGTATTCTGGTGCGGTCGAGATTATTTCGGTCACTGTCTTACTTGTTAGAAATGTCGTAAGAGTGGGAGTCATCGAAATAATCCCGGGCCCGCGGATGGTGTAGTATTGAATCCATCTCCGTAGAACTATGATTTACTCTGTGCCATTGCGGATGAATCAAAGGACATTCCTCGTGAGTTCGTGACTCATTGGCGATAATTTCAAAGGATCGAGCGGTCAACGGACCTTCGATGCACATTTTAGTTAAGGTTTATCGACACTCGTATATCCCTTACTGTTACTGTCACGAGACAACCCTTGTTATAAATATCTTATATCGAATTCAGATACATCGATAAATTGTTTTCTGTGAAATTACTTGGATTAATAATAATAATCACCATCAGCCAGAAGACCTGATTGAATTAAGAATTTAAATAATAATGTGCTCAGGGGCCTTATTGCGATGATTGTTAGGGTCAGTTGAACACTGCGCGAATGCGCGCGGCGATTCATGGTCGCGCAGCGATACGATTCATGGTCGCGCAGCGATACGATTCATGGTCGCGCAGCGATACGATTCATGGTCGCGCAGCGATACGATTCGTGGTCGCGCAGCGTTAGTGGCTGAATCTAACAATCATCGCCATAAGCTCCTCACTGTACGGGCCCTGGTCTAGGTGTTGGATAGTTTTCCTTGTCTTTTTGTGTGTTCCATGGCATCCTCGCCACAGGGAAACCTAGTGTGGAGGTATAAGTATATAGCATTACAATTATTATTTGATTGCACGGCTATCTTTATTTCTAAATCAAGTACAGTATTCATCGCCGCTCAATGCTCGTCCAAGAATGCACTCGCGATGATTCGCAAAACAAATAAACGCATTCCACATAAATCTGCGTGTTGACATCAAACCGATGTTTATTTTACTGCTTATACAAGGCTGTTTTCTTGTGTTTGTTTTATTTTCTTGGTAGTTAATTATGACCATTGTTTATATCATTACAGGTACTAGCATAAATGTTATGAGATCAAACGTTAGGCGTTAGAAATGTGTATGGCCGTTTATTAATACTTATTTTAATTACGTATGTTATTCTAAAAGTTTATAGTTCGTCAGAGTTTGTCATTACGTATTCTCGTCATAACAACAACAAATTTATTTATGTAACTTTTAAACTTTCGCGATTTAAACATATAATTAAATAAACTAGTTTTAGCGTGGTTAAGTCCTGATATATTAAATTAAATTTATTTATCTTTTGATGTTTTTTACGCCTCTAACATATTTAATAGTATTACATGTTACTTTGGCTTGTTCCGTCTTTGCCCCAACAGATCTCATCTTAATAGATGGTATGTAATTAGTATGTCGAATACTTAAATTATATTCTGTTCTATTCTATTATAACTCAGTCTTTTTTATAAAATCTATCTAAGCTTAAGAATGCCTATCCCCATGTTTAAATCGTGACTTTGTCGATTTTTCGGTAACTGCAATCAATTATTTCCAGCAAACTTTGTAATTCCTCATTACAAAACGAACGTGATGTTTACCACGAATTCCCTCAAAGTTTCCGATATTTTACCACGATCTAGATAAACAGATGAAACTGGACTCAATTATTGTTTCTCGATTTATTTTAACGTTGGTAACATTTTGAGCAATTCCTATGTAAGTTTCTTTCACAACCTGACAAGCAGAATCTATCATCACCAATGCGATTATAATGCAGTTTGTATTTGAAAACAGGCTTTATTAAGGTAGTATGAATGAATGAATATTAATTATTGTCATACAGTTGCATTCATAACAATTACAAAATATAAAGAAGTTAAGAATTATGGGCTCGTCAACTTGCTATAATTTTTAACAATATTATTTATATCATTGTATACTTATATTATTACTATTATTTACTTATATTATTTGGTGACTCCCTCAGAAAACGACAATATTTTTCCTATTTTTTGTTGGTTGATTGTATTTATTTCGTTTTAATAATTTATCTGTGAAAAGAAATTGTACAGCTAATTAAAAGTTATGAGCATTACGTACTCGTTTAAAAAAAAACTTGTTTTTTTTTGCGCTTTTACATTTTCCATACATTTTGCTATCGAACACGTACGAAAGTTACTTATACTAGAGCTACTGTTCTCATTTTTTTTTAAATTATTTATAAAAAAAACATTGTTGGCCGCGCTGCTCTACAGATAGTTGGTATCAACTTCCAATGACGGAAGTTAGCGACACTGCTCACAGAACTCAATTTTTGAGCCGGGCTGTGTATCATGTTTGTTGGCACCCGCAACCATATTTAATGGAATTTCAATTTCAACACCTATTGTCACACGAGCCAAACGTTGTTTACAACTTGTGTTACATCTGTCAACTGTATTTTTAAACATTGCAAATTTATAAAGGATCGTCTAGATAGGTAGGTATAGGTAATATTCTGTCGCCAAGCATCTAACGGCGTGTTCCGGCAGCCTCAGTTGTGAGCCAGTTCCCATTCCAGCCTACAATGTTTACGAACTCACGCCACTCAGTCTATCCCTCGTAAACCTTGTCACTTAACATCGGCTGAGTTTGTGGTTAAATGCCTAGCCTGTTACATAAAAAAAGTTCCAGATAGTTCCATTATTCCACCCTCCAAATAGACAGCGCCAAAATAGCGGAACTTAAATAGACTTAAATAAACGCAATTCGTTGTAAACAGGTGGTAAACAAGAATTTTGTTCCCTGCCTATTTTTATTTGAGCATATTTACTGCTAGGTTGCTCCATAATACTAATTAAAATGGCTGTTATAGTTCAATTAACTATAACTTTAACCTTAACCATGAAGTTTAGCCAGCATGTGTAATCCGTCATTTTGACCATAGTTAAAATGGTGCAACATATTTTCCTGGTTAACGGGAGTTTGATTGCAGTTACGACTGTAGTTTAATGTTTATCTAGATGGTGCAACCCTCCCTTCAGATTTAGTTGTGCCATTTTAAAACTAAATTTGCCATTTATAAAAGTGGAACTACATTTTGAAATGGAAGGAAAGCAGATAATTTTACCGCTGTCTGATTAATTACGTTTAGAAAATGCCCAACAGAGTCGACGTCAATTCACTGACGGGATTGGATGACGGCTAATCAAAAAAAGCCTCAACATAGATGTTTTTTTATTTTTTATTATTATTTATAGGCTTGCGTTTGACTGCCATCACGCCTGATGGTAAACGAGGATGCAGCCTACGATGGAGCACGCTTGCCTAGAAGAAACCGCGACTTGAAGAGAATTGATTTTTCTGATAATCTTATTATTAAATGCTATCTATTCAATCTACGGACCTCACATTAAAGCCTCCAGATAGGTGGACTGACGACATTGTGAAAGTCGCGGGCAATCTTGGGGACAACCCTGATGTAATTTTTTAGGCCACAGGTAAGCAAACAATATCTGAATAATGAGGTCAAAGGTCAATTTTCACATCTTCGCGTGTTTTCTTTAGTGACTTAATGTTATCGATCACATACCTCCATTTTAATTAATGTTGTTAACCCAAATAAAGTCTACAATTTAAATTAACTTTCAGACATATTTATTACTTAAATTTGTCACAACCTTGGCTTTCTTTACAAGTGGTACGTTTTCAAGGCGGGCTCCAATTTTCCGGTATTTCAAGTGTTACAATGTTTATTGTAAAAATATGTACGAATTATCATACAGTAGATAGATGAGTATAACAAGTTTTTACTCTGATTTAGAATTATTTATTGAATAACTGATACATTATGTTTGTGTTATGCTAGGCGCTAGAATAAAGATAGTATCTATCAGCCTACCCTTATCGGGCTTTCAGTAAACAGGATTTTACACATAAATATATGCAGCCTTAGATTTTTAATAATAAACCATTTTAAATTGATGTCAAAAACGAATTATCGTACAAATTTTATTTAAATAAATATTATATCAACTACATAAGTACTACTTCTACTTATTACTTAGTAAAAAACGTAAATGTCTGATTGAATGAGAACGCGTTTAGTTAAAGTTAATAGATCAGCATTAAGATTTCTGCTTTTATAATTCTAAGCTGGGAGTTAATAGGACACCAGACCAGCCGCAATGTCCAGTCTATATTTATCAGCTGAAAAATGAAAAATCTGACAACCGGCACGCGCATGCGTTAGCCGCCCCCGCGCTATCTCACTATTGGTCAAACGCTGGCAACTTGCCAAATCCGCGGGAAAACTTTAGAATAGACGGCTTCTATTGGCCGCCGAAATTGTAACCGAGCACCGCGGTATTCAAAAATAGATTCGAAATGCGCTTACAAAATTACTGGCAACGATTTGGATGAAAATTAAAGCGTAAACAAATCAATCTGTTCTAATTCACTACAATTAAATTGATTGTCGTATGTTTAAGTTAAAAATCATAAGCCCTCGCAGTTTAATTGCATTAATTAGGAACACTAATTGCATGAGTGATCTTATTTAATCTTCATTCAAGAAATCAAATAGATCTTAAAAAATACACGTCCTACAATCAATCCGTAAATCACCTTGATCCTCACTGCACTTCAAAGCACCTACTTACCGAGATCAATGCACCTTGTTATTTTAAAAAAAACACTTTATTTTTTCACTAGCACTATGGGGGCACTTGAAGAGCGTATGTTACTTACATGTCGAGTCGACGCGAGCTGTGGTGCGACTGGCGAGAAACGCGGGAGTTCGTGCGGTGTCGACTTACGGCCGCGAAAGGAGATGAGGCTGGTCGCCCGCCCCGCTGCTTCTGTGGTTCCATGAGGAAATCCTCCATATCACACATTTTGCACATTACAGGACCTTTGCATCGTACTGAAAAAAATACAGATGTTTTCGGAGCTATCAAGAAAATTGTTCCAATCTTGTACTGCACGACTACAACATATCTTTATGGCCGCCCCAGTTGAATGTTGGTATTCTTTGGTGTAAAACTTTTGGACTACCGATCATTTCGCACATTGCATTGGAAAAACGATAACTTATCCAAAATCTTAAAACGATCAAAGTGAATCTTGGTCTTATTAAACTTTTTCAGTAATTAACACCTGGTTAGTACCTGCTTACTCTGTACTGATGTATATAGTTTCCTGTCCATTCCCTTTTTCCAGGCAGCTCAGCCTACAGCTTTTTTGATCTAGTTCTTGTGGTTATCTACTTTTTATTAATGTTTTCTAACATTCAACGACGTTGCAGTACCTTTCAGAACAACGTTTCAGGAGAACTTACAGAATATCAGTGGGCAACAAGAATTTTACTTATAAAAGTTCTGGTTTGTGGAGTTCTCTTGAAAAAAACGTATAAAATTTAGTTTTAATTTTATTATCCTTAGAAAAAAACGTTTTATGGAGGAATTTAAGTAATTAAGCAAGTCAATCGCGGCTAAGATTAATAATTGATCATTATCAGATGGAATCAGTCTGGGAAACTTCAAGGCAAAAGAACGCTAGTAACTATCTAGGTGCCTTCATGTGCGTACCTGAGAACATATACGTTCATAAAGGCTCCTTTTTTTTTTTTTTCTTATTTTATATGCTTTTTCGCTTTGCGAAAATGTCGCACAAATGGCTCTTTCTTGGCTTGCCTTTTTGTTCCTTGTTTTTTCGTTTACATGAAATCATCACAAGACGCTAAGATATGATGTGTTGGGTTGCAGTCGAGTAGGTATCTTGGATCACACTCACTATAATACCCCTCGATATGACCCAGGATCTTCAGCTTGACAAGGAGGCAAATTTTCTTGCGGGACAGTTACGAGTACCTTCTACCCAGTAGTAAGCACGAAAACTATCGAAAGAACTTCGTTACCTACTTATTCAAAAACAAAAAATGCCATAAAGATAATAAAATGTATAAAGCGTGTGGTTTCCAATTTATATTACAACTCAAACGAGCTGTTCCATTTTTAATACACACCTTAATTTTATAAAATATATTGACAAACTGCATAACTCACGGTAAATTTAAACGGTCGTGAATGACCGTCTGTCATTAAAGTATTATGAATCCTCAGACGAGTTTTAATGAAGTTACTTTTATATATTTTCGATTAGTGTTTTTTTTTTAATGTCAAGGGAAATTTCTTTTATTTCTCTCATTTATTGCGTTAGATTGAAGCCTGGTTATTTACCAACTAAAATCCCGCCGGTGTCCTGTCTTGGTGCTTGACGAAGGGACCCCAGAACTCCAAGGAAACGCACTGAAGCTAGTAGTTCGTAATGAGGCACTGGGACCCTATTCCTGTGCGCTCGAGATTATCTCGGTCACTGTCTCTTTAATTTAGAATTTAAGGGGAGAGAGAGTGACCTAGATAATCTCACGCGCACAGGAATAGGGTCCCTGATACCCTCAAAAGCTCGCTTTGGGTGGATGATCAGATTCCCACTCCCGAGCTCAGGCACTCCCATTGGAATTAAATATCCTATTGCCCCAGTAACAAGGACATAGTCAGTACCGACGTATGCCTTTAGGATTAGTCAGAGAGCTAACCTAATTTTACTGAATACATATTAATTTCCAACAAACCAAATTAGGTCAATTACTTATTCTATAAACCTCACCTATAAAAGGAAAACCACGTCATAATTAAACTGTAACCAACGTCATTCTTGACCACAACCAGATTCTAAATACCTAATTTTATCCAATTCTAAGATATCTTCGAGAATACATTTTCATAAAAACAGTTCTTCAGATTTCGGATATCTTTAAAACTTTTCTTTACTGACGTAAGAGCTATTGTAATATCGAAATAAATGTTTCATCGGCTCGATGACTCAACGGTGCGTGTCATTTATGTAAACAGTTGACCCAGATGGTGCTATAAGGTGTTTACCGTCTTACCTTAGTTCAAGTTACTTAGGTTACCTTTCCACCAGAGACGTCCTAAGCTGCGTAGCGAAGGATGTGTCTTGTGTTAACGAATAGGGCCGTTTGATTTGCATAGCTTAGCTCTTGTGGAAAAGGGTTTAACGAAATTAAGTGTTACATTCTCGTTGCAAAGGAGGATGCGCATTTTACTCACACAACCACGAGTACCTACCTCGCGCATAGCGCATCTTATCTGCTCCGCTAAACCCCCTCAGCTTTGGTGAAAATAGACACATAGCTTCGTAGCTTTGCTCGCAAGTCTCTGGTGGAAGTCGGACTTGTAAGTACATTAATATGGTCGGAGTACTGAGTCTTGTAATTATCATTGTTGCCGTGTTCAAATAGTCGAAAGTCGCTAGTCGAAAATAAAATATAAAAATGCTCCTAAAATAAATAATAATATAATATATAAAAATCAAATACTCCGCAGCGCGCTTTTAAACGGTTCTGATAAAAGCCTCGATTTGTTTTTCGTTTTTGCGATCGAGAGCCGCGAGTTAGAATCCTGAGCAAGCGAAGAATCACGGCCAAAGATTACCTACTGTTTATACTCGGAGAATCACGGCCGATGCGAGTCCTCGATCTTTATTTGTTCTTCTTTCCTGAGTTTTTCGAGATTGTCTGCTGCTTTTCTCGGCTTTTCCCCACAATATGGCCGAAATTTTCCAAACGCACTGCAATGCCGTGCATGATTTCACCTACCCCATGCACTTATACATCATTCTGAGTGGCACTGAACTTAATCTGAAAAGTCTAATTAATAATAACTAATATAAAAATTAAATATAATAAAAAAAAAATTTTTAGCTGAGTTTCAGCTTTCAGTGACATATAAAGTAGGCAGGAGTCCTCTTGTAGATATATTTATTTTACAATGTTTGTGCACGAAGTCCGCGCTCTTCCATTTCTAATGAACATTGAATATTTTATTTCACTTTACCATCTTGGGATTAGTTACTTACTTACTGAGATACTTAAAAACATAAAAATATAGATATTTTATAAATTTTACAAAAATCAATCAAACAAAACATATAGATCTTCGCTTTTTGTCTTTAGTTTTGTAAGGAAAATTTACTAAACTATAGACAAATATATGTGTATCTGAGTTGTGTAGGAACAATTTTGCAAGAGTGTGAGTTTTGTGTTTTGTAATTTAGACACGTGCTATTCCACCGGAGAATTAGAATGTATATCTTCTTTTCTTTTTCGCGTTAGGATCGGTTCATACTTTTCGTCATAACTGTATTTGTCTGTGGTTAACGAACAAACAAACACAACGACAGCGATTTTGTTAAGATACAAATATGTGAGGCATAGGTGGCGAAGTCCCAAATCGTTTAAAAGAGTACTAATCGTAACATAACGCATACATTTTCTTTCAACAATTCATTTCCTTTCATCTTAATTAATAAAAGGCGATGTATGTATATATGTATGTATTGTATTGATCCTTATAGACTAAAACGACTTGAAGGTGATCTTCAGATTAGCCCAGCGGCTGATCCTGTGGAGTTTGGTACCCGTGCGCTAGTAGGCCGATATAAGGCTGTCTCGAGTTTTGGTGGGAATGCGAAAAAACAAAGGTTCTGTCAAAATTTCATAAGAATTGCTATCCTAAAGCACCTTCCCCATAGTTTCCTTATTTTTCCCTCTTGACTTGTTCACAGTGCTCACAGCTGTTCTAAACCCCTTTTTATTATCATCGCCAATGACGGACTTCGTGGCAAACTAGATAATTTAGGCATTATCGCAAACACCGTATTGTACCTCGGTAGACTAGGCAGCTAGCCTTGCTGATATAGGTACCTATCACATTACATTGTATCAAACGAGCATGTTTCAGCCCTTGATATCTTTGTGATATATGATATAAGAAATTAAAAAAATACTTAAGTACGGTATCCTAGGCTTCTTTCATGAAGTAGGTATCTAATGTTTGGCTCTATAACTGGTCCCTAAAGCGAATAAGTATAAGCTGCGTGAAATGCAGCGTCAGAATTTCATCTTGATGGAGTCAGGCAAGCTCTCGATGCCCTACCACCCCATAATAAGGTTTCCTCGTTTAATTAAGGGTAATACTGATGCTGTTGATAAATTCAATCAACCACTCACCTCGAACCGGAATACGCAGCGTAGGCAGGCCTCCCACTGGGTGGACCGACGACATTGTGGAAGTTGCAGGCAACCGGTGTCGGTGTGGCGCTCTAAGGGGGAGGCATAAGGCCTGAGGTCTAAGGGGTTCAGCAGTGGGCGTCTTCTGGCTGATGATTACGATGATGATGACACACCACACCGTCACTTAACAGATGAGTTTATGGTCAGACACAAAAAATTGCCCGTCAAACATATATTTTTTTCGTGGAATTAATATCGCAAAAGCTATTCTATCACGTCACGTATATATTCACATCACAACGAAATGTAGAACATCTTGTGTTATCGGGTAAATGTTTCCGCGGTGAATCACGAGGACGCAGGACAGAAGAATACATCGAACCTTAGAAAGTGTTACTCATCGATTGCAGGAAAAATGAATCGGATGAGAAGAATCCAGCATTTGTATTAGTAACGAGCGAAGGTTTACCTTGGAGCCTGAAGATAGGAAAGCCACCAAACAGATTTAATTGGATGCAATCTGTAATATAACAGAACAAGCCCTTTTCTAAAACTCGCAAAGACCAAACTGCTTATTATACCGATGTGAAATTTGGACCCAATACTCCTAAAATCACGGAAAAGAGAGAGAGATACATTGTTTTTCTCTTCTGTGCCTGAAATGGTCTAGGTCTAGGCGAAATATTTTTGCGAAGTTTCGCCTCAAAAGGGGTGAAATGGCCCCGCAAAGTTTGTATGAAAATAAAATATTTTTTCAAGCTACGCCAATAAAACTCGCTGTAATAAATAAAAAATAAAGAATGGCATCTCTCAGGATTTTTCGAAAATCATACCTATATATGAAGGGCTGAAATGGGATTTTGAAATCACTGTCGAGCGAAGTCGTGTGGGCTACCCCAACATAATTATCCTAGGTGGACAACATTGTGGGTCGCGAGTAACCGGTGGATACGAATGGTACACGTAGTTCAGTGCGGCCTAGCTATGTTCGGCAGTGTCGTCTTCCAGCTGATGATGTTGAATCCTACATAACCCCAATTCAGTCTTGAAGATAAAAAGGAACGCACCTTTTTTTTTTTCTCTTTCCTCCTACGAGGATTTTGGCGTCGCACGTCTTATGCATTTGCCAGTGTCAAGTATACATAATATTTTTTCAAGTTTTGGTGAATATTGTCATATAGGTCATAGTCACAGTCAAAGGCGAGCAAAGCAAGTCACGGTCAACTCCAAGTCATGCCCCAGTAAAGTGGTGAAAACTTTACTAGAGCCTTCTATGGAGTTTTGGAAACAACACGAAAATTCACGTTTCACGACATTATACCATTCACCAACACTCGTGCATATTCACGAACACTTAACGGGTAAAACTTCAACGTTTTTACACATTAACACTCCAAATAACACAAGTTTTGGAAAATAATAAAATGATGCGACATGAATTCTTCACGTTCCCGCCAAAACTCGGAACGCACCTTCTTGGTATTTTTCTATCTATCTTTTCTTTTACCTTTTGTCTTCCTCTTTCTATGTTCAAAACCCTACTAAGTAGGTATACTAAGTTCGTATAGGTCGATGTAGCCCTGATATCAGAGGCTGTAGACCTCTGATATTCTCTAATTGTTGTTATAGGACAAACAATCGACTTCATGTCGACTGCGAAGGTCAGTTTTCGTAAAAACTATCTTAATCCTAACTAATACTAACTATCCTTCCTAACTAATATTATAATTACTTAGGCCGCAGTCGTATCAGGACAAATAAAGCTTCGAGGTATGAAAATGAGTACGTACGTCTCGAGGAAAAAACTTCGCTTGCGCGGTTCAGAACTCTCTACATTACAACTAAACCATACTAAACGTCAAAAACTGCACAAAAATGGATCAACGCCATCTAGCGAACTATAGGAAGTAACTTTGTCTCTCTGTCTGGATGTTTGTCGCGCTATCACGGCTAAGCGCCTGAACGGATCTTGATAAAATTTGAGAATAACTGTATATCACAAACATAGAATACTTTTCTTATGTTCACGCAAACGAAGTAGCGGGTAACAACTGGTATCTAATAAGTACTTCTTCAGTAGAGGTTGAGCTTATTCCGTATTTCATTGATTCGTGTTCATGTGTGCACAAAATGAGCGTAGAATTAAGAGTAGAAGATATGTTCAAAGCGATGCGCGCGCGCTGCCCTATTTCTGTGCGCGGCTCACATGCCTGAAATAACTCTGTTTCGTCACAGCCGCCTTCTTTCTGTTTTATTTTCATTCTCCATAGCAGGCAACTTGCACGACCAGACGCAAAATTTGCTTGCATTACCATCAAAGAATATGTATACTCGTAGTATAGATGACTTGACCTTTGTGATATCTCATTAATTAGCTATAGTTATACGACCCACGATTCTACCTTAATTTAATGTTACTTTTGTTGCAATATAAAATAATTTTCTTTCTTTCTTTCTAATATTTTAGCCAGTTCTGTAGAATCATTTTGCCATTCAACTGGAGGGTATATAGTTAAAACTAGACTACGACTTTTTTTTTCTAATATTTTTTGGCTCCACACGTTTTGTATATAGCTAATGTCAAGTATTGTAATAGTCCAAGTGATATTAAATAATTCACAATTAAAATAAGTCTCAGTCATAGTCTAAATCAAGCAAAGCAAGTCACGGTCAAGTCCAATTCATGCCCCAGTAAAGTGGTGAAAACTTTACTAGAACCTTCTATGGCGTTTTGGAAACAACACGAAATGTCACGTTTCACGACATTTTTACACCATTTTTACACATTAACACTGGAAATAACACAAGTTTTGGAAGATCTACACGATATTAGAATTGTGAACGCGAAATTAACTCAGTTGTTATATTCCTCAGTAGCTTCGCTTCAAGTCATCGGCTGAAATAATTTCCAAAATTTAACAGAGATAATGTGCCGAAGAAGACGAGAGACAAAGAAAGATACTTAAATATATTTTCCTCCTGTTTTCTGTCGTTGGTTTGTGTTTGAGGTGGTCATCGGATCTGTTACCAATGGATGGTGGATAGATACTTAGAAGCACGAAATACACAAAAAAATAAAAATCGTGGGTAAAACATTGCGACCCTATTCTTATAAATAAAGTTATTATTAATGGAACTACACATATAAAGGTATTTCATTAATACCTACAAACTTTATTTAAAAACAAAACGAAAATTACATTACATACATTTTAAGTATTTAAAAAAAACTGAACTTGTTGTGTAATTGTTCAGGGAGGAAACAGGACAATATATTTGTATGGAAGCCGTGGTAGCTCAGTACGGGTCGTGGGATCGAACCCGGGCTTCGGACGGGGCGCCCGACTTTGCTTAATTTCGGTGATCGGACGCGAACCGGTCTTTTCAACGAGGTGTGTGAACTTGGCGACAATACTTTCAAAAACAAATTTTCTATTTAGACATTATGACGTCAAAATAAAATATCGTCAAAACACGCCACAAGACCATATACATAGAATACGCAGCAAAAAGCCAACATTACGCGGTGTTCCCAGGCGGTCACCCATCCAAGTACTGACCGCGCCCGACGTTGCTTAACTTCGGTGATCGGACGAGAACCGGTGTTTTCAACGTGGTATGAACGTTGGCGAAAGAAAACGCGAAAATAAACTACAACTTTTATATTGTGACGTCACACAGTTAAAAATTTCATTACCGTCGAGTCGAATTACGTCACTCACATAATACAAGACAAATCGAAGCAAAAAGCCAACATTACGCGGTGTTCCCAGGCGGTCACCCATCCAAGTACTGACCGCGCCCGACGTTGCTTAACTTCAGTGATCGGACGAGAACCGGTGTTTTCAACGTGGTATGAACGTTGGCGAAAGAAAACGCGAAAATAAACTACAACTTTTATATTGTGACGTCACACAGTTAAAAATTTCATTACCGTCGAGTCGAATTACGTCACTCACATAATACAAGACAAATCGAAGCAAAAAGCCAACATTACGCAGTGTTCCCAGGCGGTCACCCATCCAAGTACTGACCGCGCCCGACGTTGCTTAACTTCGGTGATCGGACGAGAACCGGTGTTTTCAACGTGGTATGAACGTTGGCGAAAGAAGACGCGAAAATAAACTACAATTTTTATATTGTGACGTCACACAGTTAAAAATTTCATTACCGTCGAATCGAATTACGTCACACACATAATACAAGACAAATCGAAGCAAAAAGCCAACATTACGCGGTGTTCCCAGGCGGTCACCCATCCAAGTACTGACCGCGCCCGACGTTGCTTAACTTCGGTGATCGGACGAGAACCGGTGTTTTCAACGTGGTATGAACGTTGGCGAAAGAAGACGCGAAAATAAACTACAACTTTTATATTGAGACGTCACACAGTTAAAAATTGCATTACCGTCGAATCGAATTACGTCACACACATAATACTAGAGAAGCCGAAGCAAAAAGCCAGCATTACGCGGTGTTCCCAGGCGGTCACCCATCCAAGTACTGACCGCGCCCGACGTTGTTTATTTTCGGTGATCGGATGAGAACCGGTGTTTTCAACGCGGTATGAACGTTGGCAACAACGTTTTCGTAAATAAATTTCTATATCACATTATGAAGTCAAACACGCCCATTTTATCAGATCGTACGAAAATCAGTGATCAACCTCAAATCAACAACATTGGCATCTGTCCACCGTACAATAACTCATGAGTGTCGCAACCGACATTACAGCTTCAGAGTGCCACCTTATCTAGTCAGTTGTCAGCGTCGCTAGTGGTCAAGGATAATTTTAGTACCAATTTCATTCACCTTACCAACTCCGAAGTTGAAGGTGTCGCTACTGGCCAAAGAACATTTTTCCCCGTTAGCAAATGTATGGCAGACAACGTCGCAAGTGTTCAAGGGTTATTTTAGTTCCAATGTGATCCAACTGAGAACCTTTACTTTTGACCGTGTCGCTAGTGGCCAAGGAAAATTTTAGTTCCAATTTTTTCCACTAAAGCAAATGTATGGCAGACAGCGTCGCTAGTGATCGATCAACTGAAATAAGAGTGAAATAGTCCCAATTTATTTCCAACTGCACAGGTTAGGTTGGTACTACTGTCGCCGTCTCGTCGCCGACCTCAAGACATTACCGTACTAGTTATTTACACCATAAAAGGCAGTGGCAGGCCCTGATAAACACTGCAAGCCTGCAAGTGCACTTGCATACAGTAACTGGCAAGTTGTATGGCACACGGTAGTATATGTTCTGTGGCACAGGCATACAATTATGATTGAAGTGTTGAAGAAAGTGTTTGGGCAGGTAAGAAAAAAAAACCATTTTGTTTTAATAAAACGGGAATACTCACGTTAAATTGAGTAGGTCATTCCGACTATGGTTTCGATCACATTCCGTGACCTTTATCAAGGAATGCTAGGCAAGACACGCGCGCGAGTATTCCCGTTTTATTAAAACAAAATGTATCAAAACCACGTCAGTTTTCATAGTAAAAAAAACCATGTTTTATTGTTTAAATTTATTTTAACTGAGCGCTGCAGTCGCATTTCTATATCATAGAATTGAAAACTTAATATTGTTATAAAAGTTCGTTAGCTATCTAAAAATCAGCGAGACTAGATAATTTGAACAGTAACACATTGTAACATTTAAACTTTCACGATTTGAATACATGATTTTAGTATTTTATGGAACGATGACACTAAGCCGAAAGCTCATTGTACCTACAAATCATTATGAATAAGTTTTACAACGAAAAATCACGAAAAAAACTGTTCTATACATCTGTTTTTTTTTTCGTGATTTCCGGCTTGGTGCTGTTAAAGTTGTTCATAATGACGAGTAAGTACAATGAGCTCTGATCAATTTGGCTGCGCATCACCGTTCAATTTAACTAAAACCTAAAACTATATGTATTATTACACACTGCGTACTCTCTTTCTTGGCTCACCATTAGCGTCACTTTCATTCACTAATTCCTACTTATACTTATTAAACTTAACAAACCTTATTTTAATTCGTCTTCACCTATTCATGTTCAGTCAAATACCGTTATAGATTCACGTACCTATTGACCTATCTGTAATATAGAAACACTCTTGTTTGCTGACGTCCCACATTTCTTGGCTAGAACTGCGCTCTGCTATATGTACATAGGTAATCAGGTATGCAGTACAATGCCACTGCGCAATGAAATCAAAATATTATTCATCATATTTAATAATTTATTTTCTGTAGCCAAAACTTTCTTAACTAAAGGTAGGTTGGGATCTTCTATTAAGTAAAAAATACCTGTATCAGAAGACCCCGCTCCTCCATATCCATGCCGTAACATTGTAATGGTTACAGATATACAAACTTACAAATTTTAATTATACCAAATATATTTTTAGGTTTTTAAGTAAATAAATTGTAATAATAATAATAAACAATATAATATCCTGTTGGTTTACCTAAATTGGCATGATAATGCAACCGTTCCAGTTGCCGGCTCCGGCTGCGGAGGCATTGCCTTTTTTTTTTTTTTTTTTTTTTGCTAGGGGGAAATCTTCACCAAGATACCCGTCTGCTTTGGGGTGCAGCCGGGTTATGTGGGATTGTACCCACTAAAACCCCCCCGGTGGCCTGCCTTGGTGCTTGACCGAGGGCTCCGGGATCTCCAAGGGAACGCACCGGAGCCCTCAGCACCACGCTTCCTCCCGGGAAAGCTGGTACCTGTCGTGAGACGTTTAAGCCTACAACAGCGTCCGCCACACGACGCTGTTGTCCTCCCCAGGCTCGCTTTGGTAGATGGTGATTAGCGGAGGCATTGCCTAGTCTCGTTTTAAGTCTCTAAGTTTTAAGAGCTCGCTCCCCTAATAAAACATTTATGTTTAGAACACAGAATTATTATTACTTTGGTTTAGAATAAACAATGTTTTTAAGAAATTTTTAATTGTACCTAACATTTTCTATTTTACGAAGAACCAGGGTGTCATTTTTTTTCTAGTTATTTCCTTTTTTTTTTTTTTTTTTTTTTTTTTTCTCCTAAGAGGATTTTGGCGTCGCACGTCTTATGCATTTGCCAGTGTCAAGTATACATATTTATTCTCAAGTTTAGTTAGATATAATCAAACAAGTCATAGTCACTGTCAAAGTCGAGCAAAGCAAGTCATGGTCAAGTCCTAGTCATGCCCCAGTAAAGTGGTGAAAACTTTACTAGAGCCTTCTATGGAGTTTTGGAAACAACACGAAAATTCACGTTTCACGACATTATACCATTCACCAACACTCGTGCATGTTCACGAACACTTAACGGGTAAAAATTCACAGTTGTTACACATTAACACTCGAAATAACACAAGTAATGGAAAATAATATAATGACGCGACATGATTTCTTCACGTTCCCGCCAAAACTCAGTTATTTCCTTCTCCATCGCCGAAACAAAAATTTACTTTGCTAAACTAGGAGGTCGTGGCTAAAAAAACATACTCAGCTACGTTAGCTATAAACCTAATATGTTAGATTTGGCTTCGCTCCCAGTGTGATTCCTACTTTATTCAGTGGACGACCATATGTCCAGCCTTGCGGCCTTTATTATGCTAATTTGGTATTGTATTTTTTCACATTTGTCCTGGTTATGACTTATGAGTAAGTGTCAGTTATCGATAGTCCTTTGACATGTTTGAATGGAACATCTGGCGGTATAGTTCATCTTATTGCGTGTATTTGTAGGTTTCACTGTATGACCTTATGTGACACACATTTTATAAGTTTCTTTACTATGTTTTTAGTTATTTCTTTCGAAGCAAATAAGTCTTCGTACCTGTTAGTCGGACTCAAATGCATAAAAGAAATTGCTGGATACACCAGAAGACAGTTTCATTAGATCAGATTAGGTTCGGATTTTAGATTTAGATTTTTTTGGACAGAAGGTATAAAGATGTTCAAGCACAACAGCTATAAGTACCAGATGGATGCGCATGCCAAGCGTGCTGGCGGCATTAGGTACTCGATTACTCGTACACTCTAAAATGCAGGAGATTAAAAAAATGGCTGTTGACCAAAGGATTTTAAGACATGAACGAATACTTTAATAATGGTAATGTCCATTATCTATTGTTTTATTAGTTTTTGTTTATTTTACTCTTTTGTTATGTAGTTTTAGATTCATTATTCATTACAACCATTTTGTTTTCGATAGTTCCTACTAACGTAAGAAATATTTAGTTAAGAACATACCTATTTCGTTAAGTAGGTAATAATATATTGCAAGCCCGATATGGCTCCACTATTGGAACATTAATCCCTATTCTAAGAACATCTTTGTCCACAGTATTGCATTAAAATAATTCTTATTCTACATGCGTATGGGTTGCCTTTGTTTCCTATGTTTGCTCTATGAAAGTGCCTACTTCATAACATCATGCGAGATACCTAATCCTACTTTCTTAGAACTTAGTTTATTTTCTTAATTAGCGTGTTTTTCGACTGCTGTGCTATACAGATCTTATCTAATGTGCGCCATCGAGATAGGTTTTCAACAACTCCTGCCTGCAGTTTTAGATTTATTAGTATTTTTAAAGCTGTGTGAAAGAAACAGCAGTTCTAATTCGCCGAGGGCGAATAATTTTTCTAACCTGCGTTTTTTTTTTTTTTTTTCAATCCTAAGGGATTGATTCCATACTTTGATTTTATATACAGCTATGGAATTTGGATTAATAAGTTGTTCATAATGAGAACCTTTTGGAGAAACTCAAGAGTCATACAGCGGGCAATGGCAGAGCTATGCTTGGAGTTTATTTGCGCGATAAAATCCGAAACGAGGATATTCGCCGAAGAACCAAAGTTACCGATATAGCTCTCAGAGTTTGCAAGCTGAAGTGGCAATGGGCAGGCCACATCACTCAAAGAACCGATAACCGATGGGGAAGAAAGGTTCTTGAGTGGCGACCACGAACCGGAAGACGTAGCGTTTGCTGAGGGCTCCGGTGCGTTCCCTTGGAGATCCCGGAGCCCTCGGTCAAGCACCAAGGCAGGCCACCGGGGGGGTTTTAGTGGGTATAATCCCACATAACCCGGCTGCACCCCAAAGCAGACGGGTATCTTGGTGAAGATTTCCCCCTCGCAAAAAAAAAAAAAAAAAAAAAAAAAAAAAAGGACTACCACTAGGTGACCGACGACATTGTGAAAGCCGTGGGCAACTGGTGGATGCAAGTGGTACGTTGTCGGTCGGTATTGCGTTCTAAGGGGGAGGCCTATGTTCAGCATTGGACGTCTTCTGGCTGGTAATGTTCATATTAATTAAGAGTCCAATGATATCCTAAGTAATTTCCGTCCTCTGCAATACATAGTATAAGAAACTCCTGCTTCAAGACCACAGACATAATTAAACATTTCAAGACGATGGGTTTAGGCTGAGCATTGTCTGTCAGACAATTGTTAGATTTTTGACCGAGCGATGCGAAGTACGCGAACTGCGTACTGCGTCTGCGTCTGCGTCGATATATTCGTTCGACGGTACTCAGAAACCGTTGATCATATCTTCATGTTTGTATGCAAGATTGTAAATTAGTTCATATCAATACGAGTATAAATTTTAAGTTTGAATAATAGGAAAATTGGTCCAAGGGTTGCGAAGTTATACCTAGGCGTTTCGAGGTCTCAGTTCGAAAAACTAAAACTACTAGTAACTACTACTACTACGAAACTACTAGTTGTATGCATATGTATACATCTTCGACCAAAGTAAAATGAATGGACGGGCCCAAGTAAGATAATTTTTAAGACTTTAAAGTGAGCGCCGGTGCTTACCTTGCTTCAGTCGCTCTCAGTCTGTCAAAAGTGCGTTCGTCAATACATGCGATCCAAATATCCGCAAAAATATGCCTTGATATTATATAATCGCTACAGCTCTTTTTTGTGACAAATTTTAAGGAAGTAGTGTGGTTAGGGCGTCCATTTATTTTACTTTGGTCGAAGATATCACACTAATATTATAAATGCGGAAGTTTGTGTGTCAGTGTGTAAATATGTAAGTGTGTTTGTTCCCGTTCAACTCTGTAAAGGCTGAACGTATTTGAATGAGATTTGGTGTGAAGGTAGCTTATACACTGGAATAAACTACTTTTTATCCCGAAAAATGTAACGGTTCCTGCAGGATGGTGGGTGAAACTGCGGGGCGCAGCTAGTACAAAATACAAATCACGCTCGGCCGCAGCGAGTTATGGGCGATCAAGTTTTTTCCGAGCATGCATCAGTGAGTCAATCCACAAGTGTGTCAGCGTGTCGCGACATTGCCGGCTGACCGGCACATGTTGTAATTATAAAGGACCATTTCAAGGGACTGTCAAGGCGGTTCAGTTATGTGGACAGCAATAAGAATAAGAAAATATTTATTGCTAAGCTGTGTACAATGAGATGTTATCAAGTAAGTTCCAACAGCCTGCCCATCTCGGGCGTACAATCATATACTATTTATAACTATACTATACTTTGACAGCCTTGTGGCTCAGTGGGTGGATTTCCACCTTCCGATCTTTAGATTGTGGGTTCGATTCCCACCCAGGACAAACATTTGTGTGATGAACATGGATGTTTGTTCTTTGTCTGGGTGTTACTATGTATTCTATGTATGTATTTACAACAACAAAAAAAGGTATTTATGTATTCTATCAGTTATCTGGTTCCCATAGTACAAGCTTGCTCAGTTTGGAGCTAGATGGCGCTGTGTGAAAAACGTTCACCAATATTTTATACAAAAACTACCTACTTACGCAAATTATAAGCAAACAATTTGCGGTCCTCAAAATATATTTTAGTGGTATAGAATACTTCTGAGATAAGCCATGACTTCAGTTCTTTTTGAATCTATTGCCTTCTAATAGTTTTATTTCTAAGGGTAAACAGTTATAAATTTTAATAGCCATAGCATATGAACTATTCGAAAACATACTATTATTGGATTGTGGTATACAAGTTTTACTATGAAAACTGACGTGGTTTTGATATATTTTGTTTTAATTTTTTTGAGTGCAAGGCAAGACGAGGTCGCGCGCCTGTCTCGCTGAGCATTCCTTGATAAAGGTCACCGAATGTGATCGAAACTACAGACGGAATAACCGACTCAATTTAACGTGAGTATTCCCGTTTTATTAAAACAAAATGTGGTATACAAATGTTGAACTTATGTCTATGTCTTTTAATTTCGGCACGATTAGAAAACGATTAGCAAATTTAAGTAGGTATATGTTTTATATCTACTTACTTACTTCTTGTGAGTGCTAATCGTGTTTAGATGATATTCATACCTGTGGCTAGGTGGAAGTTTGTAGTGGTAGGAATCTTTTTCAGAGACACCTTTTCACTTTTCTCTTTTCTGGGGAAGTAGTTTTGACAACCTTCCTGGCTTAGTTGGTACGTCGTCTGGCTTTAAAGCAGGTGGTCTTGGGTTCGATGCACAAGCAAGGCAAATAATTTTGAATTATACATTTGAACATCTGCTCTGGGTCTGGGTGTTAGTTGTCTACGTCGTCGTAAAAAAAATGAGTTAATGATACAGAACGCTTCTTTGTCAGCCAAAAAGGTTGACATGTTATTGCTTATCAGTATCCAATTATGATAGAAAATATTAAAAGTTATGTTTCGGATGTCTTGTCGCCAACGTTCATACCACGTTGAAAACACCGGTTCTCGTCCGATCACCGAAGTTAAGCAACGTCGGGCGCGGTCAGTACTTGGATGGGTGACCGCCTGGGAACACCGCGTAATGTTGGCTTTTTGCTTCGGCTTCTCTAGTATTATTTGAGTCTGATGTATTTTTGGCGTAACTAATGAATTTTTGGGCTGTGTGACGTCATAATGTGTGAGCAGAACATTATTTTCAGAATATCTGTCGCCAACGTTCATACTACGTTGAAAACACCGGTTCTCGTCCGATCACCGAAGTTAAGCAACGTCGGGCGCGGTCAGTACTTGGATGGGTGACCGCCTGGGAACACCGCGTAATGTTGGCTTTTTGCTTCGATATGTCTTGTATTATGTGTGTGACGTAATAAATTTTTTAACTGTAAGACGTCACAATGTAAAAATTTGTAGATTATTTTCGCATAAGCTCTCGCCAACGTTCATACCACGTTGAAAACACCGGTTCTCGTCCGATCACCGAAGTTAAGCAACGTCGGGCGCGGTCAGTACTTGGATGGGTGACCGCCTGGGAACACCGCGTAATGTTGGCTTTTTGCTTTTTATTTCCCTTACAAATTAGGTTTGTCTGCGATTCAGTCTTTTCTATTCCGATATGGGGATCCATATTATGTTCCTTGATCCATTCCATCTCATTATAATGCAAGGTGGCCCAAACGTAGGAACCGACATTTTCCACTGGAGGCTACCAGTTCTATTAAGAAAACGACAGTGGCTCCCTCACCCAACTACATATAAGGTTCGCCGGACTGTTATAATTATATATTTTATACTCCGATGACTCATGATGTTTATAAATCCACCAAGCAACACCGCCATAAAAGCTACAAATAAAACCAGACGCGAAATTAAGGTCACAGCTGTAAACACTTTATTGACTTAAAACATTATTACTTACAAACTAAAATAACTACTGAACTTTCCTATGATATTCCGGCGTCGCATTACCGTAGTCCTGGAGATTGAACAAAGTCGATCTGTTTGTCACCATGTACTTTAGGAAGTCTTGTATGTGTGTGAGTACCTGTTGTAAGGACTTCTCGTCTAGCGCTGTGTAGGCGAGCATCGGGCCCATTTTAGCGAACAGCCTCAACAGATGTATGGACCCATATACCTGGGCCATCGGCGTTTCTGGGTAGTCTTGCAAAATGTCGCTATACTGTGGCCGTTCGAACTTGTATAACAGCTGTGACCCTAGAGTCACATTGAAATATTCCTTTATTCCATTTGTAACGTCGACTAAGACGGACTCTTTAGCTTGATTGTGGGATTTGCTGGACTTCTTGAAAGCCAAGTAGTTGTCAACGATTTGGTTGACAGTCAGCTTGGCGGGTAGTAAGGCTAGTTTTTGCTGGCGGGTGATCACGTCCCAGTCGTCTACGAGCCATACTTTTAGTTCTTCGGGTATTTTGATTTTGACTTCTACCTTCGCTAGATACTGCTCCTCGGATTCGATGGACAGATCTAGGCGGCCGCGTTTCTTTCTGTAAAGTTGAAAGACCGTTTGGGAATTAGTTTAGTTTGCGAAATCTCAATTGAGAAGCAGAAGAATACAAATATTAAAAAGTTGGACATATGAATGCGCCCTGCGCCCCGCGGTTTCACCCGCAATTTCTACAAAAACCGAATATTTATCCGGAATAAAAAGTAGGCTACGTGTTAATCCAGGGAATAAGCTACGTCCATAACAAATTTCATTCAAATTCGTTCAGGCGTTAGAGAGTTGAACGGGAACAAACAAACTTACATACTTACACACAAACTTTGGCATTTATAATATTAGTGTTATTTGCAGGGCTAGCACGCGCACTGCGATAAAATCTTCTCTACTCTTTTTGTTAAAGAGGACGCGGTTATGTAAACGTTTTTCTCATTTTCGCACGACAGAGAGTAGAGAAATTTTTATCGCGGTGCGCATACGAGGCCTTCTGGAATACTATTGGCACCACGACAAAATTTAGACGATTATTTTATTTGAGCGAAAATGAGACAAGACAACACCTGTTGCACTCCCAAAAAAATATACAGGGCTATAAGAATAGGGTATGCTAAGCCGAAAAGGGCTCATAGTAATTATGAACAACTTTTAGTATGGGGCCAACCATGACATCGATGGTTGGTCCCATAGTAAAAGTTGTTTACAATCATGAGTACTACGAGCCCCTTTCGGCTTAACATACCCTTTCCTTATAACCCTGTATATAAAAATTAATCCCTATTTCCCTTGGTCACGCCGTAACTTGAGAACGTCTGGATCTATTTTGATGTTTTTTTTTTGGTTTGTTTACTTGTGTCATAATTGTCAGGACACAGCCACATAAGAATAGCACAGATCTTAACACAGTAAATGGTAAATAGCGAACTATTATAATTATAGGGCAGAGTGAACTTTGCTACAAAATCTATATACATTATAAAAAAGAACATGCCCATTTCAAGGAATCAACGCACAGACCAAACCGCTTATGATAGTGACGTGAAATTTTAAACCAATACTTCTCAAATGGTCTATGTATTCCATCTCTAAATGGACCCCCAAAGCTTGTATGAAAATAGAATGTTTTTTTCATACTAAGCCAATGAAACTAGGTTTGTGCAATAAGAATAAAAATATGTAATTATTCGAAAATCAACCAATAAAGAGGTTTCATTTCATTACTGTAGCTTATGCAAGCAAAGCAAGCGGGTAAGCTAGTAAAAATACATAAGCAAAGAAACAATACCAGTCAATCACCTTCCACATTGTATCCCATCCCCACAAAAATAGCACAAATCTTAACACAGTAATTATTGATTACACAAGTAATACAAAACAGTTTTAACACTTGCGTGCACATATCTCACAAGTATACCCACAGGGAGTTTTGGTGGGAATGTGAAGAAATCATGTCGCGTCATTGTATTATTTTACAAAACTTAAGTTACTAACGCTCGACCGTTAATGTGTAAAAGCGCTGGAAGTGTTTGTGAGCATGCACAAGTGTTGGTGAATGGTATAATGTCATGAAACGTGATTTTTCGTGTTGTTTGTGTAGCTCCATAGAAATCTATAGTAAAGTCTCCACCACTTTACTGGGGCATGACTTGGACTTGACCGTGGCTTACTTTGCTCGACTTAAGACTATGGCTGAGACTTGTTTTAATTATGAAATATTACAAAACTTGACACTGGATGATGATTGATGTGATGTGCGGAGCCAAAATGTAAGAGAAAAAAAAATGAATATCATAACCAACAAGTATTATTTTTCGAATCTAACGACACCTCACAATCCAAACTGAACAAACTCAAACTGATTAAACTTTAGGTCACACAAACACATAAAAATTTACACATATCTGTAAAACATTACCTCCTTCAGAGTAGTCGGGTACAATACAACTTGTGCTTTCATGTTTCACACCCCGTATTTCATAACTTAAAACGGCACATGCATCCTCTAGTTATTCTCATAGCAAAGTTAGACTTACACGTGATATTCCGACGGCAAAGCATAAGTAATTATTTTAAAAGAAAACAAAAAAACTCCACTCCAAAAAATTGCTTACAGATAATATTAAAAGATATTCGAAAACTATGGATAGGTATAGTACAAATTCACAAACAAAAGCACCCTGTGTTTACCTGTTTCAAAACTACATTTTATACCGAAAAATTTATCTAAACCATAATTATGTACCATATTTGGCTTGCAACACTTTTCTTGCAAAGATTAATTTATAATAACTATGGTCTTTGTCTAGTCTAGTCTACCTTTGTATTGGACATTTTTAATGATAGATCATCACTAAAAATGTCCAATAAATCCATAGTTATAAAATATCTTTGTTAATATGCACAAAAAACACAGCAGATCATGCTAGCAATATGCATGCTGCATAGTGAATTAACACAGTGCTTACTTGGGTTGATCGGAACCAGAGTCTGTAGGTGCATCTTTGCTCTGGGTCTTAGCTGCCTTGGCGGGGGTCGGAGTAGGCTCTGGATCTTTTCCTGGAATTCAGATTGTTAATTATGAGGTTAAACCAGAAAAATATATATTTTTGTTTTGTGCACCTAATAGCATAATTATGTAGAGATATTTTTAGATATAATTATATTTTCTGGTTCTATAATCTACTGGTAGTTAAATCGGAAAACAATTAGAAAATGTCATTGAATAAACCTGATTTTCAAATTCTTAGCTAGGTCGCTGAACACTAGTGATTATTTATTACTCTAATAATGAGGTAATTCAATCTTCATGGTGCTTAGTATTTAAATACAAGTGTTAAGTTCGCATATTTCTAAAATCAGTAGAATGGTCGCGAAATAATGATTAGCGTCTTTAGACCTTAATGTCTTTAGGCCGTTAGGCATGAAGTAAATAAGACTGGACTCACCAGCAGGCGTAGACGCACGTGACTCCTCGCGGGCCGGAGTAGTAGTGACTGAGGCCGCAGCTGCCTCGGACCTCCTCCCTTTCGCGGGAGCTAAAAACGCAACGTGCAGAGTTGGGTTAAGTGTAGATATAGATTCATAAAACATTCGTCAATTCAAGGACAGATTATGAAATCTTTGATTTTAGATAACTATAACTTACTTTTTTTACTCTTCGCCGGCTGTGCGGTGTGCGCCCTCAATACTTCTTTTTGTCGCTGCACATTAGCTTCATTGTACTTGAGGACACGGCTCTCAGGGACCCACTCGTCCCAACTGAAAACCGTCAATTAAAATAGACCATTAAAATGTTCTGTCAGGAATAGATTTTTTTAATGTTTAACACTCGAAGGCTTACTTTTTGTTCCACCCAGCATAATGTATGAGGTAGCGGATGTGTTTTTCCTTTGTAACATTACTTTTGAGGCATTTTGCCTCGTATATTAAAGGACCGTGAAAACACAACACTTTTTCACCTGAAAAGAGATTTTATTATTGTTATTAATAGGATATATATTAGCACAATAAATGAAACTAACGAGAACAAACTATTTCAGTTTTGGGCAAAAGAAATGAAAAATACCGTCGGCGAACTTTAACTTCGGTGCCATGTTATGTTTACTTTTGTATTTACATAAAAATGGCGTCTTCCTTTTTTTTTTCTTGTCTTTCCTTCTAAGAGGATTTTGGCGTCGCACATCTTATGCATTTGCCAGTGTCAAGTATACTTACATATTTTCAAGTTTTGTTAATTACCAAACAAGTCATAGTCACAGTCAAAGGTGAGCAAAGCAAGTCACGGTCAAGTTCAGGTCAAGTCCCCATAAAGTGGTGAAAACTTTACCAGAGCCTACTTTAGAGTTTTGGACACACTAAAATTCACGTTTGACGATGTTATACCATTCACGAACTCTCGTGCATGTTCACGAACACTTAACGGGTAAAAATTAACCGATTTTACACACGAACACTCCAAATAACACAAGTTTTGGAAAATAATAAAATGACGCGACATGAATTCTTCACGTTCCCGCCAAAACTGGCCTTCCTTCTTTTTTTTTCTCTTTTTTTTGGCTCCACACGTTGGGTATTTAGCCAGTGTCAAGTATTGTAATATTTCAAGTGATGTCAAACATTTCTCGATTAAATTAAGTCTCAGTCATAGTCTCAGTCAAGCAAAGTAAGTCACGGTCAAGTCCACGTCGTGCCCCAGTAAAGTGGAGGAGAATTTACTAGAGGATTCTATGGAGTTTTGGAAACAAAACTCGCTACATGGCCTGACCTGACGCCGTTTGAAAGAGATGGCTATATATAAGTTTCTGGGGAGCGAAAGGGAGAAGCTATAACCTTAATAGTTTGTTTCTTTTGCTCCAGTGAAATTGAAGGCCTCGCTACAGGCCATGTGTAGACACCCTCAAATCTAGCTGTCCCTTTCACACGATGTCAGGTCAGGCCATGTATAGACACCCTTAGAATGACGTTTCACAACATTTTACTATTCACCTACACACATGCACGTTACTGACTACCATCACCACCACTTTACTGAGGTATGATTTAGACTTGACCGTGACTTACTTTACTTGACTTAGACTATGACTGAGACTTGTTTTAATCGTGAAATACTTCTTCACTTCAATCATTACAAAACTTGACACTGGCTAAATACGCAACGTGTGAAGTCAACATTTAAGAGAAAAAAAAAAGTGTGCTGTAAGCGCGGTCCGAAAGAAATCAACAGCGCTGAGCTCCCCGAGTAAAAATATTCTTTGGCGCTGAGCGCTGACGATGCCAACAAGGCCATTGAAAACCAACAGAGCATAATTTTATACGTATAATTATTTACATAATTATATTAAATACATGGGTGTTGCATTGCATCACCTATAGTCTAAAGTTACTGTTTTAAAGATAATTTGGACTTAGCTTTAAATTTGTTTACGTGACAATCATTTCAAAAATTATCATTTAGTTACATCATCACGATTCACCAGAAAACAAAAACAACTGATAAAATGGAAGCTAATGACCTTCGGCCGGAGCCGTGCCTCCAAAAACTTCTTGACTAGTAATAATGCTAACTAGTTTATTTAGTAGCGAGTCGGCACCCGTCGAGGCTAGACGTTTTTCTACAGCGTTTGTAATTCGACTAAAAAATCGTGATGTCTCAGCAAGGGCCGGCGTTTGACGTGAACGCTATGACTCTGACGCGGTGGGTGCTCGCGCAGCAGCGTACGGCGCCCACGGCGACCGGAGACCTCACGCAGCTGCTCAACTCCATCCAGACGGCCGTCAAGGCCATCCAGTCAGCCGTCAGGAAAGCCGGCATCGCTAAACTGTTAGTATTGGAGTCATACAGAATAAAAGTACCTACTTACTTACCTATATCAAAAGTTGATATTTGTAACAAATATTTTTTTAATACTTATTTCGATCTTATGTAAATCATTTGATAAACGTACTCTTTTGTTTTGGTGTCGTGATTTTTATTCATAACAAACTTCAAAAATGTTAAGTTTAGGTATTTTGAACCATACGCTATTATGATTGTAAACTTATATGCACAGAATTCTCCTTGTAAGTAAGGGTCTTTGCTTATATGTGTATTCTGAACGTATCTATTTTAAAGTTATATTATATTTCGTTATGTACCCCTAATTTCTACATTCTCCGTCTCCATCATCCTGACTGTATTTGTCGGAGACGAAGTGAAGATCGTTTACGTTCATCGTTCACTGCTGAACAAAAGCCTCCCCGCATATTGGGTTGCCATAATCCCCACGCTTGGCGGCTTGGGGATTGTAGAACGATCACCGTTCACTAAAAGGACGCTGCTGCCCGTTCTCCCATGGTATGGTCGTAGTTTTAGAACATACCCGGAAATAAAAATCCTGCTGAAAAGTCACGGCGCATAGACCACGGTGGTAGACTCTGGCTCTTATAACATTCATACACCCCAGGCATGGTATCTCGGGCGACACGAACGTGCAAGGCGAGCAGGTGAAGAAGCTGGACGTTCTATCTAATGATCTTTTCATCAACATGCTGACGTCTTCCTTCACCGCCGCGCTGCTCGTCTCGGAGGAAAACCCCACCGCTATACAGGTCAGTAGCAAACGCATTTAGGAGATTCGCACGTTTAGACGCTGCTAACCTGTCATAATTTCAGCATGTGGTACCTATGAAGCCGTTTACTTCAGGTCTAATACGACATTGGATTACACGGTGTGCTTATTTTTTTTGGCACACCATTATTTTGTTGTTCCTTTACTATGTAGAATCAGTTCTGAGGAAAAAATTTAGGTCCTCACACGTAGCAACTGTTCGAACTTTGTTGTACTGTCTGACGTACAAAACTGTTTGTACTTATCATCCATGTGAGGACAAACCAAATAATCTAAAAAGCAGTCGCCGTGTTCCAGGTTCTTCTAGGCAAGCGTGCTCCATCGTAGGCTGCATCTTCGCAGTCAAACGCAAGCCTACAAATTAATTTAAAAAAAAAAAGTCTGGAATGGATCATCATCTTGCAGAATAATTACGCAAATAAATAAATTCTGTATAAGAAAATAAATCTTTGTGAAAACCTTAGAATACATTTACTTACGAAATGTATACTCAAGGTGAAAACTGATTCAGTCTTTCTTCTTTGATGACTGATCATAAGTCTTTGAGAGTTCATAAATCTGTGATACCTACTTACACTACTGGGCCCCGTGGCGTGAGGTTCTTAACTTCAGCCGCCGACACTGTGCGACTGTCAACCTTATCGCACGGTGTTACGATTCGCGGTCGCGCAGAACCTAACGATCATACCCAGCTAGAATAAGGCTGAATAAGGCTTACAGCAGCCGCTGCGATCTCGGTGTTTTGCCCTAAGCCCTTGCCTCCTTACCTTTTATGGTTATGCCCAGTGAGAAGGGAAAGCAGAAACAAGCGGCCAGTCTATTTTTACCTCAAGACATTGCAAGGTCTCATATCAGATATCACAATCTCATAGGTCGCAAAGTGTATAAAAACCTGGTAAGCGCTCTGAACCACCTTGCCATACCAAGTGGTTTAACTTTATGTTTTGAGTAATCTATCATTTGAACTCCGCTGAACTCGATTGAGGTCAGACATTAAAACCCCTTGATAATAACTAATAAGATCCGCTTTCACTAGACATTTGTACGATATTATATTGTTCAAGTTGAATATTTTTTTAACTGCTGTGCTACAAGTGAGCTGAGCTACTGTGCTAGGAATACAAAAAATAAGGCTACCCTTTATCAAAATCGGTTCAGCCTTAGATGAGTCTAATATTAACAGATATATGTACCACCGTTGTTTGGGACCACTCTGTGTGTGGGACAAAATGAAATGCGGTTCTGTGGTAATGATACAAATCGGATATTTGTATAGAACAAATCATACTGTAATGGCAGTCGACTAGGTAACAACGCTACAAAATAATGATGTCGTAGGTGGAGACAGAGAGACGCGGCAAGTACGTAGTTTGCTTCGATCCTCTCGACGGCTCCTCCAACATCGACTGCCTCGTCTCCGTCGGATCTATATTTGCGATTTTCAAGTAAGTAAATAACTACTTACCTAACTGTAGTAGAATCTTGTAAACTTCATACATCTTTGCCTATTAGTCAACAATCAAATAGTAACGTAAACGTGAGAATGCTACGCTCTGCTATGCTCCGTTTTTGGACTTAATGACTGAATGACGAGATGACCAAGTCGCTCGCCTGATGAGAATCGTCACGCTTGTCCAAACCAGGGGCATTATCCCGTAACTCTGGTGGCGATGTCTACGTTTGCTATCCTGCTCGCTCGCATGGTGCGAGTAAGTTGGCGCGAGTGGGACGGCACGCGATGACCATTGCCACCAGAGTTACGGGATAAGGCCCCTGTTCAGTGCCACGTGGAATTATGATCTTCACCAGCTCAAAACCGCGCCCGGCAATGCACTGTGCTCATCAACCTCAGATAGATGTTTCGTTATACCTAGTATTTTCTCTAGAACTTACATTAATGTTTGCACAATACTACTTGGCGATTGAATACCTTGCAATTCTGTGGTGTGGTTGAAAGCTAGGTGTTTCAAAAGGAAGAGCCTGCCGGGTGGTGTAACGACCTGTGGAACCCACTGTCTAATATGTATGGCTCTGTGGTATGGCTACACTATACACTAGCTTGGCTTTAAAGTCGTCCGACATAAGGCAAACATGTTGTGATGTACTTTATCAGAGACTTCACAGAGCTAATATGAAAAATATATCAGGGTAACACAGCGCCCTGCGACCCCACCGTTACCGACCATTCCGTTCACGATTTTAAACAGTACAAACTTCTACTGGCATCTTAATGGCACTTATACTTTTATGACCTTGACGGATTTTTTAGGAAGCTTCGATGTGAGTTGAAGAACGTGAGAAACGCTGTCTGATTACAGAAAGAAGTCGACCGACGAGCCCTCGGAGTCGGACGCGCTCCAGCCAGGCCGCGAGCTCGTGGCCGCGGGATACGCCCTCTACGGCTCCGCGACCATGATGGTGCTCTCTCTAGGGAAGGGCAAGGGAGTCAACGGGTTCATGTACGACCCCTCTATCGGAGAATTCATACTGACCGACCCCAATATGAGGATACCTGAGAAAGGGAATATATTTTCTATCAATGAAGGTAAATGCTTGACAACTAGGTAATTAGGGAAAGTCAAGGAAGTCACGAGTGCATGTATTGGAGAGTTCATAATTCGTTGACTCCCATATGAGAATACCTAGGAAGAGGAATATTTTCACTAATAATGAGTGTTGGAGCTTGGAAATCTGATAATTTTAGTCCGCAAGACTGTGCTGTCTTTACTGTCTTTAGGCAAGGGCAGAGGGGTCAATGGATACACTGAATTAAAATTCTATCGTTACTGTTTTGTAAAAACAAATCGCCCTCTTGCGAGCTAGTAATTGCCAATTGTACTCTGAACGCCAACAGACTTGATGAATATTTTTGTGTTTTTTTTTTTATCGGGCAACTGCCTTTATATACAAAATATAAACTACCTAAACTACTTCGCATAAAAAAATAATATATTTTGGTCTATTTATTATATACTAGCTCGCTCGCACGGCTACAGTAATTGCAAAACCCCATTTCAGCTCTTCAGGGGGGGTAAATTTTCGAAAAATCCTGAGACACGCCTTTTTTTTTACAAACTTTTATTTACCTTGCAATGTTTGTATGTAAGTATGTATGTTGAGGTCAAATCTTGCAACTGAATTTTAGACTAGTTCCTCTTGTTAACTTGATTAGAAATTTAGTCAAGTTCCGATGACAACACAATATTATGAGAGCGAGCTGATCTGATGATGGAGACGAAAGGTGGGAAACGAAACTCCTCAGTAACAAACAGTAGATTGATAGAGTTTGGACTCATTTTGATCAGCTAACAGTGCCAATTATAAAAATATATTTTTATAAACTTATTAAAAAACTTATTAATGTATGACACACACCGAGTTTCATTGGCGTAGCATGAAAAAATATTTTATTTCCTTACAAGCTTTGGGGTCGATTTTAACCATTCTGAGGTGGAATTTCGCAAAATGCGTTCTTATTGTTTTGAGGAGTCCAAATGTCCAAAAAAATAAATGTCCATATGTCTATCATACGCGGTTTGGTTTAAGCGTTGAATCCTAAAAAAAGACGTTCTTTTATAAACATAGTTTTTTTCTTAGAAATGTCATCTTAACAGCATTTTTAATGTCTTATCTAGAAGTCACTGAATTTAAGTTAATACAATATAGGCTTGGATAGATTTCAAAACTCTAAAAATGGCTTGGCTTTTAGAAAACTTCAAAAACTGTTTGACGAAGAGAGCACTTGTCCGATGCGCTGCTCTTGGCTTCCAAAGACTTAGATCCATTAGACGGAGGTGCGACCTATTTAAGTAGTTCATTAATTTTATTATTTTATTCCAGGTTACGCGGCCGAATGGGCAGAAGGTTTAAAGAGTTACATAGAAGATAAGAAGCGCCCCAAGACCGGTAAAGCGTACGGCGCTCGGTACGTGGGCTCGATGGTGGCGGACGTACACAGGACCATCAAGTATGGAGGCATCTTCATGTATCCAGCTACGAGCTCCGCGCCCAACGGAAAGGTAAGTTTTATTGTAAAGGGAAAAACGTACTGATCACACTAGTTGAAAATGTCACCAACGTTGGGGGAAAACGCGGGTTGCGGGGACGTTCTTATTGTCGATCTTTAAGGTTACGCCTACTTGCTGGCAATTACTCAATGAGAGTAAATTTGTATAGGTGTATTTTGGCCGTTGCGTGGAGCGTTTTGAACCTGAGTGGGGAATCTAGGTGTAATCTGTGGGTACACGGTACGTTTGAACACAACTCAGTGTGGCCGAAAATTACTAGCCTGAAAATTTTCATGTTGTTTCATGGGTTCAAAACGACCGCTCTATAGTGGAAATTTTATAATGACCGATCCGGTACGAGGATACCTGAGACGCATAATGTCAACTAAACGACAGAAGCATTAGCGAGCTTAGAAAAAAAAGAGAGGACTATTATTTATATATTATTGAAATGTTAGTTGGTAAGCGCATCACTTGATTACGTCAGGACCGATTTGGCTATATTTGTTTTAAAATGTTCGTAATAGTCCGAATTAAGTTTTTATGGAAATAAATATTTTCGTGTGATGAGGACAACAGTCGGGCACACGTTATCTAATCAACAGGTTATGATAATATTCGACGGGGGCGTGTCACGTCCTAATCACAGATAAACTATAATGACTCGGAGTGCTTCAATCACAGAACGATATCTGATTTATTGTTTGACTGATGATGACGAGCCAATAATTATAAGATAAAGAATAAAATAACAGTAAATATGAGAAATAAGTTTTTGTGGAAAAATATACCTTTCCAAGACCTTGCAAACTGTTTATCTTATCTCTGTTTATCTGTTTCTCCAGAAGACATTAGCTAAATTATGCCAATTGTTTGACTGATGATGACGAGCCAATAATTATAAGATAAAGAATAAAATAACAGAAAATATGAGAAATAAGTTTTTGTGGAAAAATATACTTTTCCAAGACCTTGCAATCCGTTTATCATTATCTCTGATTATCTATGTTTCTCCAGAAGACATTGGCTAAGTTATGGTAACACCGCTGAAGGCACGAAGTAAAGTTGAAGTTTCCAATATCATCTTGGCGTGTGATATCATCTACTTTATTTTTACCCGACTGCCCATAAATGAGGGTAATGAATTTGTAAATATGTATGTTGTGTGTTCCTCCTGCAGCTTAAACAGCTTGACCGATTTGGAAGAGTGACGTTCCTCTCTAAGTACAGAATGTCATAGACTATATTTAGCAGTCGGATTTTTTCTTTCTTTTATTGATAAGTCTTGTTTCAGTTGCGTCTTCTGTACGAGTGCAACCCCATGGCTTTCATAGTAACGGAGGCGGGCGGGCTCGCGACAAACGGAACTATTCCTATCCTGGACATTGAACCCACCTCCATCCACCAACGCGCACCGTGCTACCTCGGATCTAAGAAGGACGTAGCAGAACTTTTGTCCTACTTAAAATGAGCTTTGTACTGTCGAAATAATGCTCAAATTACGATTGACTGCTAGATATAAGTTACAAAAATCGTGTAATAAAGTCAGACTTCTAGTCTCATATAACTCTATTCTTTAGGGTTCTGTTTGTACCCAAAGGGTAATAACGGAACCCTGTAACAATAGAAAAAAAATATTTAACCCTAAGCCTACCCGGACGATACTTTCTACATTCAACATTTGTTACCAACTTCTATAACTGATAGCCTCTGATAGCCTAAGCTGCTTGACCGATTTTGACGAGTGAGTTCTCGTTGGATTCTTATAGTCTTAATTTTTTTATTTGTCTTTATTATCTCTTTTTCTTTAAGTTGATAAAGATTATGCTTGATCCTTATTAACTCCATTCGCTAAACGAAACCAATTTGACAGAACTAAAATTAGCTGCCTCTCTTTTTAATTCAATATGTAGGGAAAAGATGGAAACAATTTTAGAGCTATCAAATTTAGTTTAGTTTAGAAAATGGTACAACAGAATCGGCATCAAGATAACACTTTTTTTTTTTAACTAATATTGTTTCTCGAAAATTTTAAAATACTGCATCGCGTCGTTTGATCTCTCGATGCACTGATCCTTGGCGTTTCTAAGGGTTTTTTCTTTAAACCCGTAATAGGTAACCTATTGAAATGTTCACACAATATGTGTTATTTCAACCTGTCTTATCTTACGATAACAATATTTTCATAATAAAACAAAAGTTATTTTAAACATGACCTCATATATTTACATATACTCTTTCTTAGTTCATCTTCTTATAAAACACATCTTAGCATTCTGAGGCATCCAGTCTTAACATAAATAAAACTTACTTACAAGTCATTGCGTCAATTCTGATGTATCAATTTCTAAACTAAAAAAAAATTAAAAACCATTTAATTAAAAAATAATCTTACATATTGAAAGAAGAGATACATATAAATTCAGTCCTATCATATTATTTAAGTTTAGAAAATATAACAACAGAATCGGCGTCTATGTATGATTTGACATCAATATTAAACCACACGCTCTATTCGATTTTTTGTGGGAGGATCTTAACACTTGAAGAGAAAAAAAAATACGGTTAACATTTGCCAAGATAGACTCCACTTTTTACGACGACGAAATTAATGTTAGATTGATTAGCAAATAACTGTGACGACCTCAAACAAAACCGTCACAAGACATGCAGCGAACAATTATTTCGTTCTGTAGATTTAAAAAAAATATTTCGTTTTGTTGTTCTGTCCCCATTATTATGAACGTTCGTGATTCTGATTGTGATAGCATGCCATCCCGCTCCTACCAACATGCTCTCTTTATACGCGATCCCGTTCGCGCACTATCACTATTAACGAACATCCATGATAAGGAGTTTGGTTCTGTTCTGTATATTTCAAAGAATGACGATGAGGATGATAAAATCAATTATTTCGTTTTGTATTATATTGAAAATGATTTAAAAAATAAATCTTTTTGTAGTTCTGTTACAAAATGCACAAGTTGTTCTCTTTCCTGTAAGAATGCGATGGATACTATCAAGTCGCCTTCTGTCTACGGTTTTGTGTACACAACAATAGCTTTATTAAATGTATAGATCGCCAATTGTTGCCAAAACGATTTAAAAAAAACAAAGGATAAATATATCTTTACCCTACGGGTGTATACTGTGTAGTAGTTAGTGGCGGTGATCACGCGGTGAGCGCCACGAACTGGTGGAACACGTCGAGGATGTGAGGATCCAAGTCCTGAGTGAAGAGCAGGGTCTCCAGCGTGCTGCTGTACTTCTGCACTTGCTCGTGATGCTGGAACAATTAAATAATTTATTTATTTACATCAATTAGCACCAAACACGAATTACGCTAAAGAATTAAAATTAAAAACATGCAAAACAAATGTCAAATATACTTAAATTACACTAGTATTTCGCGGCGAACTGAGACCTCGCGACCTCTATATCTTCACAACCCCTGGACCGATACAGCTAATATTCGAACTTAAAAATTGTATTGAAATGAACTACAAAATTTCATGAAGATCGGATCAACGGTTCGCAAGTGATCATCGGACAAATATACACACAAACATACATACAAAATCCGATTTGTCCAAGTAAACTCTGAGACCTTTGCTTCGCTCGGTCAATAAAATCAAATCCAAATATGTCGTCTAAATAAAACAAAAAAAAAAAAGTCCACAGATTAAATGTCAAACAATAAAAATAAAATAAGAAATATAAGATTAATTAAATTAATATATGTCACTAGCTTAGAATGCTGGACTGTCTTATAACACGTTTTGATAATGGATGACTTAATGTCAAAACTATACTGAACCGGGTATGTCCTTAAAGCAGGGTTCACCGATATATAACAACGGATATATATCAAGATATATAACAATTGATTTTTATCTTGATATATATCAATTGATTTTTTCCTGTCTACTGAACTAAACATTTTGGAGATTAATGTTTACCCTGGCAACACGTAGCGAAAAACTACAATTCAGAATAATTTAGATTGTTTCCCAAAATGGCTCATTTAGAAGTTTAAGTTGGAAAAATCCCCTTTACTTTAACTTACCAGTACGGCTAGCTTTTTATTGAAAATCAAACCTTAACTTCATATCTTATATAAGGTTTATTTTACGAGGTAATAAATAATGAGGATTCCCTGGTGCTCCTAGCGTTAATAATTTTCACTTTCTAGGGAAAATTTGCTTGTTTTTCTTAGCCTGGATATATATCGATATATATAAAAAAACGATTTTTTTTATATTTATTATAAAAATCGGATTTTTTCTAACCCTGTCTTAAACTAGGAAAGGTGATCCGATAGAACCATGATATATACACTCACCACAAGGAACACCTGCCGCAGCCGGCCCACGGTGGCAGTGTACCAGTGAGTGTCGGGGTCCCTGGCGTCAGTGTCGGCACGCACGAGGTGCTCCGATAGGATCATGATGAAGCGTTGGAACACAATGAGGAACAGACGCTTCTGGTCCATGTGCGCAGCTTCCAAACGCTCCTCCATGCGCTCCACAGCCTGTAATATAAACCAGTATTAAAATAATGTTACAATAGTACCAAACACTAAGCCGTGTCATGCTTTGTTGTATCAGGCAGTTTGGAGGTTAACCTCGATGTGGCTATTATTGAAAATAATCTTAAAATAATTAATAGTAACAAAAAGTTTGTATATGAGTATCAATAGACAAATTTTTATTAATGGAAAAAAACAAATTGTACACAAGAACCAAAACCAAAAAGGTAGACAAAAAAATAAAACACCTAATACACATTGTTTTTAACCACAAACCGGTTCCAGCTCAGCATAATACTGGTTGCTAACAACCAGCGCTGGTCTTCTGCTGGAACCGTTGGTGACGTCACGCACTATTACCGCACGGATCGGTAAAAAAAAAATGGAAGATCCAAGGCGGCTTGTTTGGTTTCGGAACCTGCGCGTACGATTGTAGTACTGCCTCGTACAGTTTTACATAACAAATAATTCCTCCCGATGTACCTGCGCAAAAGACCTATTTTAGTAGCGCGGGAAACATCGATCTACCAATGGCAGAGTAGAGTACTACGCGCGCTAAAATATTGCGCTGTAATTGGTCGATCGATTTCGCGGCAGAATCGCGTCGAACGGGCGCCATCTTTTAAAATGTTTAGCAAGCAATACTCTGCCATTTGCGTTTGCAAATAAAGTTCAATGTGTGTAAATAATCATTTATACCTTAGGCAACTATCGAAAACCGGTCTGCGCTTTTCTACGCAAAACGAAAACTGCCCATCGGAAGTATTAGTTGTGTAAAACTGTACTAATAATCTAAAGATTAGAGCGTCAAAGTAAGGATAGGCGTAACGATATCTCCTTTGCATCATATCAGAATAGAGAAGGAAAGTTCAATAAATGATCACCTCTTCGGTGGGCTTGTCCTGGTCTTTCTTTTTCTTGCTGTTGGTATCGTCTTCTGAATCTGAACTGCTGGAATCGGCCCGCGCCAGTGCTTCTCTAGCTTCTTGTAACTCGGCACCTACAAACAAAAAGAACACAGACCGCCAGGTTTAGAGACTTTTTGGCGGCCTTCAATCTCTGATAGCAGGGTTGGTTTTTAACCATGAATAGTTAGCAAATGTTTTTGAATATTAAGAATTGATTTGCTAACAGCGCCTCCAATTTTTACCTTAAGGCTCAAGAACGAGGGTAATGTTTTCACTGTTCATTTATCGGTATTAAAGTCCTATAGTTGACCTCATGATCACAGTTACTTTTTGTCCAAGTTAACCAGGATTCATTGTCCAAACAGACAAAGAAAGATACTTATTTTTTTTGCATTTATAATATTAAAAAAGTGAGTATTATTAGACATCCCTCTGATGTTCTATGAATGTCGCCATAAAAGACCGAAAGATATATAAATAACAACCAATTACACTATGTCAAGGGGACATAGAGAATACTCACTCAGTTTGGAGACGTGCTTGTTCATCTTGTCTATGGTCAAATGCAGTAGCTCCCACAGGTATCCGCTAGTGAAGTACGGCGCCATTTCCTTAGAGAAGAGCCAAGTAGCCACGGCGCTGCACTCCACTATCTGCGTCTTGAGCATTTTGTCGACGAGGACGCAGACCATCTGCGGGTGGCGCTGCCAGAGCTCCCACACGTTGCGCAGGATGCAGATCTGGGCCTCTTCGGATTCCGCTAGGATCTTAAAAGTTGTTAATAAAAAATCTAGCAAGAATTACTCCTTTGGTCCACCATCGGACCTTACAATAAGCTACGTAAAAGATTTTTGACTTACGAATCGTGTGAGTTCCGCTGATGACATTTGACTTCGTAAAATAAACAGACGTCTCAAGTTATTCCACTATAACTTTTGATGGTTCTCGATTGAATGTATGGCTTAACAACTTAGAATCTATGGAGTCACATTTTTAATATTCAACATCACAGCGAAATGACTCGCCGTTGGAGAAGCGCTCTGAATGTATTCTGCAAGCTAAGTGACCACGGTAGTGAGGTGAGAAACTAAGTGAATTTGCACTTTTTTGCTTCTTACTGTAGAAAAATGATGTGGATGTGATGACGTTAGATTTCTTCATTGAGATCGTTCACTCGCTCTCCGAATGAACGAAAATTAAAGGTCTGAATGCAGAGAGAATATTCAATCGGGTTCTTCGCACAACTTCGTTTGACGACATAATTTAGAAAAATAGCGGGTGAACGCTCATTTACTATGTACCGTACAGTGGAATTCATTCGAGTGAGCATTCACCCGAGTGAACCGTCTGATCCCACCTTTAGCTTGTCACCTCTCTTGCGGGTTCACTCAGCTGTCAGAACAGATCGGCAGAACTCTTTAGCAAACTAACCTTGAACACGTAATGGAACTTGGATATAGCAGCGAAGCTATGGGAGATGCTCTTGCTTCCCAGATTGAGCAGTGTTTGCACGAACACGTCTATTTTGAGCGGGTTGTGCGGCGCTGCGTGCGCGGCGGCCGGCGGCTCGCCCTCACGCAGCGGGTTGGGCAGTTCCCGGAGAACGTTCAAGGCTTCCTCGGGGGTGCATTTGTTGCGCACGCAGATGACGAGTTGGTGCGCTGCCTCTGTTCCCGGGAGGGACGCTGGAAACCATTTTGTGCTTGTAGTTTGAATTTTATTTGACACTGGCTATAGTACTTTTTACTTTTTCTGTTTGTCTATAATTTGTGTAGTTTTTATTGAAAGTGTTGTATCTATGTAACAGGCTAAATCCACAAAACGTAGTGAATTAAAACAAAAACGTGTTTTTCTTGCAGTATTCGTCATTTGTTTCTTTTTTGCGACTTTAGGGTGTAAGATAAAAATGCTCTATTGAACGTAATGCGACACTTTTGACAAAACCAAAAAAATAAATGTGTCAATGCGTATGTAATAACAGGGAATTAATAGACACGAAGTTTTATCAATGTTACATCGTTTCAACGGTTGTACAGGCTTACATCGATTTTGGAAACTTTAAATTTACTGATTTTTCTAATAAGCAAGGATAAAAAAATAGTACGTGCAAGGCATTAAAGAGCAAAAATGTATTGGTGCAATTAACGCAGATTTCGACTTTGATAACTTTACTCTACGGAACAATACCGGAGCGATTGCATCAAGGCACTTAATTACATTGAGCTATTATGTACTAAGTAATAGAGATGACATCACAATATATTGCGTAGTTGTGGTCACTTTGCCACACTTCACTCAATCACTCGCTAGAGCTCGCTCGTATGATCACGCGTTGTGATGTAGATTGCATACATAGATACTCGGGCACGTTAGATATTTTTTTCTGTTGTGTGACTGAGTGAAATGTGCCCAATGAAATGGGACATTGTACTGCCGGTGCACAGATCACACCCTAGATTCTGCATTCAGGACGCTCGAAGCAAAGAAACGCATCGATCTAAATACATTATATAAGAAATTACTCTGATTGGTTCATTGTTAGGCGCGAATAGGCGTAACCTTGAGATACGCTTGAGAACGCTTGGTCGCACTCCCCGTGACCCGCGCCTTCCTCAAACTTTGGTGACTATTTGTAGGAACAGCGAATCTCGTAGCGCGATATCTAGTGTGATCTGTGTGCCGGTGTCACCTCTATTACGAAGTAGGTACATAAATAATTACTCAATACTTAATTACTTGGGAATTAGTTACTATACTTCACGCTAGGTACTTTAAAAAAATACTTTTGACATGTCAGTTTTTTACGTTTAAGTGATACATATTGTAGTGCTTGTCGTGTTCTAGAGTAGAGATCACGAATCGCCAAACATATCGTGGAATGGCCCGCATGGGACTCGATGGCGTGACGACACACGAACGGGAGCCAAATGGCGGCTACTGGAGAAGGAAAGCTGAAGATCGGACCGAGTGGCGTGCCTCGGTAGAGACCTTTGTTATTTATGGCACTGGATCACTGACAAACAAGCCTCGCGTGATGGTAAGCGCCACGCTCGCCCATTCCAGTGCCACCCAGAAAAATTTCAACACATCAAAACCACACACGGCAATGCACTGCGCTCGTCGCACTCTTTATGGTTAATAGCCGGCACCCTAAGTGTCTAAATGTCCCCCAATGCACTACCAATTATAGGCAAAATTCATTTTTCATCAGATCTTCGAATACTATTAATAACATGAACTTGTCTGAATTTGGTCTGTTTAATATATCTCCGAACAAAGTCCGCAATTTAATGACTAGAAATTGGTTTGACGGTAACTCGTAACTCTCGAGTTTTAATACTTCCCTTAAGGAATTTAAGATATTTCTCTTTTATCTTTTTGTGGCAAACAAGCTACGTTTAATAGTTAGTTTTAAAGTAAATTTGTTATTCTAGATTCAAAATGCGAAAGCTAATAAATGGTGTTTAGAAATAATTTAATTAATAAGCTAGCTAAGATAACACTGTATGTTTTCCGAAAATAAATAAATAAATAGTAATTATACCGGAAACATGTGTTTACACACTACTATTTGGCGGTTGAATAACTGGCAAAGCTGTGGCTACCACTACAGCATTTGATGGTGATACTACCTTTGATGATTATGATAAAGTGTACATTTTTAAATGGTATACCAAATATATAGGTATACTTTCTGCCAAATAAAATAACTCCAAAAACCCTCTAATACTATAAATTCGAATGTAACTCTGCCTCTGTCTGTTTCTCTGTCTGGGTGTTTGTCGCGTTTTCATGTGCTAAGCGGCTGAACGGATCAAGCTGAGTGATAGATATAGATTAAGGGTCGGAGACGGACATAGGCTACTTTTTATTTGTAGGTCCACGCGAACGAAGTTGCGAGTAACAGCTAGTTTATTATAAGTATGCTGTCATAGTCAGTCTGTTTATCTAAAACTTGGTACAGCGAAGATCGAATGAATATGCACGGAAAGCGGACAAATTCCCAACCCGACCGTGCATGAAGCATATTCCAATTAAGTTGACTAGCCTTGTGGCTCAGTGAGAAGATTTCCACCTTCTGAGCTGTAGGTTGTGGGTTCGATTCCCACCCAGGACAAATATTTGTGTGATGAACACGGATGTTTGTTCATTGTCTGGGTGTTTCTATGTATCCTATGTATATTTACGTATAAAAAAAAAGTATTTATGTATTCTATCAGTTATCTGGTTCCCATAGTACAAGTTTGCTTAGTTTGGGGCTAGATGGCGCTGTGTGTGATAAACGTCCATCAATATTTATTTATTTATAAGTAAACGGTTCGTGCGACAGCGAGCGAATGTGCCTTAACCAGGTATCTCATCGAAAAACATAATAATAGAGTTTTGAGGTGAAGAAGTTATGTCGCTTCATTGTATTATTTTCTAAAAACTTGTGCTATTTCTAGTGTTAATCTGTAAAAAACGCGGATTTTTATTCATTACATGTTCGTGAACGTGCACGAGTGTTGGCGAATAGTATAATGGTGTGAAACGTGCCTATTCGTGTTGTTCCCAAAACTCCATACAAACCTCTAGTAAAGTCTCCACCAATTTATTGGGGCTTGACTTGGACTTGACCGTTACTTACTTTGCTTGACTTAGACTATGACTGAGAGTTGTTTTTGACTTTACTTGAAATATCACAATACTTGACACTGGATGAAATACACAATGTGTGAAACCAAAACATAAGAGAGAAAAAAAAACAATAATAAATCAATGCACATCATCAATACTTGCATTTGAATGCTTAATGTCAATATTCGTGGTTTCGTGTTCGGTTGGAGTTTAAAAATGGCAAAACTAGTTGAAGAGTCGGCGACTAAAATTGGAGAGTTCAACACGACAAGACAAAACACCTGGTTTCCTCGATACAGGCATGCCTAGTGAGGGAACCGATAGACAATAGTTTCTTAAAGTGTAAAGCTATCATGCAAAAACCTATAATGTACCGTTATAATATCCATTACATTAGCTGGTAACTGGTTGTGTGTTTTTGCAGTCAATAAATATTTTTTCATTTTTCATTTCAACGCAGGATCAGATCCCAGTGTTATGTGATTTTGGACGACCGTCCTAGTTTATTCGGCTCGCTGTTGTATGTTTAAATGCCCATCTCTAACTGCGAACGACAATTCGTGCGGCAGAATAGCCGGGGAAAACTGTCCACGAGATGGAAAGTGTGCACGCTATCTTGGAATTTCGCTGGTGCGGCAGCCGTGGAAGAATAGTTTTTTTGCCCGTAGCATCATGTTTATCTAACAAAACGCTGCTTTTGGGTATGTTGAAGATAATTATTTAGGAGGAAAATGAAAAAAAGAATGTTCGTGGATCTTACAATTATTTCCCCGTGAATTTTCAAAAGTTCGTTATCTTGTATGCAACATCCTCACAACCGCTCCCTGGCCATAAAAAAAGCCAAAAAGCACCATAAATAAATAAAATTCTTTAAATATTTACGAAATCTTTCAGTAAATCACCCACGTGTCACCCGCACCATGATATGCGAAATGGAATTTATACTATGAAAACTGACGTGGTTTTGATACATTTTGTTTTAATAAAACGGGAATACTCACGTTAAATTGAGTCGGTTATTCCGACTATAGTTTCGATCACATTCGGTGACCTTTATCAAGGAATGCTCAGCGAGACACGGGCGCGACCTCGTCTACGACTATAGTCGACTATAGTCGGAATAACCGACTCAATTTAACGTGAGTATTCCCGTTTTATTAAAACAAAATGGATTTTATACTATTATCATCTGGAAACAATGTATTAAGTATTGACATTTTAGTCGAGCATTTCGCGTGGCAATGGAAACAATGCTAATCCTAATCCTAACTAATAATAAAAATACTAATGTAACTCTGTCTCTCTGTCTGGGTGTCGTCCAGTCCGTACAAAAAGCGTAGTCTGACACCCACCCACTCCTAAACGTTATCCGAATTCAATGATTTTTTAATATGTTATTTGCACCGTGAAAAACTATGCTTGTACCTACGTTTGAATTATTTTGAATTTCACAATATCTTTTTTGTTATAAAAAAAGTTAAAAAAAAAAATGTGTCGAAATTACGTCGAATAAAAGTAGTTGTTATAAGAATACCATATTTTTATTTGAAAAAACAAAACAGCTGTATAGTTTATCCAAGCCATTAACACCAAAACCAAAAGATTTTGTTAAGATTTAGGGGGAGATAAAAGACTATCCCCGAAACGCTAATTTCATCAAAAAGTTAGGAATATTTATTAACTTTATCTATCGCACGCACGAGAAACAGCGACAGCTATACAATTTCAAATTGTGAATGCGACGTTACTCAGTTTAAAATATTAGTAAAACTGTCGATATTCATAACGACTGCCGGGTCACGTTATTACATGTCATGTCGCAACATGTCATATTACGTGCGTTTGGTAAATTATAATTAGCTGATTTAAATAAAGCTGTATTTAGTAGACTATTTAATACCAACTTATTAAGATTAAGGTGCATCGTTTCACTCATCGCGCGAAATTCAAATTTTCTTGCGTTTTTTGTCAATTACAGCTTAATTACTCATCGTGGGTTTATTGAAACCAATTTTGCGCCAATAAATAAGTTGTTTTAAGAAATTACGGGTAAAATGATTACCTAGATAACATTGGTTTAGCTAAAAATTTCAATAAGCTGATTTTCATCTTGGTTTTTGGTTTAGTGGGAAATGTACTTATACTAGCTTTCAACTTGAATTTTTGATGGTGTAATTTCTTGAAAAAATATATTTATTATCGCAAAATTAGTTTTCATGAACCTACGATGAGTAATTAAGCTGTAATTGACATAAAACGCAAGAAAATTTGAATTTCGCGCGCTTAGTGAAACGTTGCACCTTAAAAGGCTAAACTGAAAAAAAAAAGGTTCCGTGCATCGTTCTGTGTTTTTGGTTCTGTTGTCTAGTATACCCACAGAGTATACCTAAGAGGGAAAACATGGTTACATGAAATTTTCCCGATAAATAAAGAACATTCAAAAGACCTTGATATTCACACATTTTTCGCTAAATCTCTTTCTCAACCAATCTTGACGAAGCTTGGTATACAGGTTCTACGATTTTTTAGTCGTGTGCGATTTTTATTATGGAGTATTTCCCCAGCAATTATAAATATAACCAGAAAAATAATCCACCCCAAACATGTCATTATCAAATATATATTTTATCCAATACACAAGAAAAATGGTAAGAAGGCATCACAACAAACAAAACTACACCTTGAGTGCGTTCCTGTATTTCCGCGAAAAGTGCTCAGAGCTACCAAAGCCGAGGGGGTGGTAAACAATTTCCACGTTTCCACGCCAGTAAGCCCACCACGATGCAATAGGAGCGCACGAGTCACAAAAAATCTCCGACCAGTGAAAAGACTGACCGTGTAGTGTGGTGTAGTGATAAAAATGAAATCCGCGTTGCTATGCGTTTTCTACGCGATTATTGTGAGTTTTATTACAGTTATTTTTGCTTTTTTGAGCATGTCTCATGAAAATTTATAAAATACTAGCTAACGTCCGCGACTTCGCACCCGGTGCTGCGCAGGCTACGGCCTCGTAGGATCAGGACTCGGGACCGAGGCTAGGCTTGGCATTTCAAATACAAAGTAAATATGTCGAACTTGAGTAGAAATGAAGAAGCAACATTTTTCGGATTGACGTCACCGTTTGGACCATACTTGTATGGTCTGGAACTCCTGTGCAAAATTTCCTGCTTCTACCGATTTAGGCAATGCGTTGTCTGACAGTTGATAGAATGTATTAGGAAGATTTGACAAGGGATAAAATTAGCTGAAAATCATGTACTAAAACTGAAAGCAACCCTTGAGTGATAATGATAACAATAAAATTCATTATTAAAAACCTGTAGGAAACTGTTTACTGGATGCAGCAAGTGAAAAAAATATTGTGTATTTTGTTATGCATTGCAGTTTGAAAGAGTGAGTCGAGTTGGAGAATTAAAGTCGAGTCCAATAGAGTGGTGTGTCGAGTCGAGTTGTCTAACTTCTGCTATTCGGAGATTTGAAACATACAAAAAGAGATGTGAGAGTAACTTTTCAAATTCAATTTCTACTACTATTTGTAAACCTATACGTACCTATAATGCATAATAATTCAATAAAAAATAACAATCAATGCTAGACTAGCTAAAAATTCACAAATAACATAGAACTTTGGCCGAGTTAATTAAATTCTCATGAATTAAAAGTTCAAGGATGGTCCATATCTGTACTGGACTAATGTTAACAACAATAACATTAATTCGTAATAATCAACAAGTGCGACGACCTTGTTTTATTCATAACTATTGTTGAACGATGAGATTTTCCCATGTGCCAAGCAAGTGGAGCGATGGTGTACAAACTTAATAGGGTTGCTTGATCTTTGGAGCTTTTGGCAAACGTTTTCTTTTCGTTGACTGTACTAATGTTTAAGTTAAACTTTTTTTTGTGCTGTTGGTATATAAAAAAATAAAAAATATACTGGTTAGACACACAAAACACACTAGGATATCATTGTACTCGTCATTATGAGCAACGTGCAGAAAAACGAATCAACGCCATCTATCTTCTAAAAAATGAGAATTGTTTATTAAAAGGTGAGAATGATTGTTTCCTGATTATTGTGTTTTTACAATCTGAATTTGAATTAGGAGAACATTATCTACAACTTTTTTTATTGCATGGATCGAAAATGGTTCAGAGTGGCCACAAAATGAATCATACAAAACATGTCACACAACTGTTTTGATTATGATGTTTCATTTTTGTTTTATCATAGAAAATGTTATATGTTCTAACTAACATTCCGAATATATTATAGTTTACGTTACTTTATTTCCCTGTCTAATCACTATTTATGACGAATGTTGTATAAACCTATAAAGGGTGATCATATCAGTTCCATTTCATATATTATTAGAATGTAAAATATGTTTACTGATAGCGTATATCAATATATTAAATAAACTGTAATGAAACATGACCGACAGGTTCAATTTAATGTTCCTGGATTGATTAGGTGTGGCAACCCTAGAGACGCTGATGTTGCGTGAAAACCCGAAAGAAATAATGCAGCATTAATATGCAAATGGTATATCATTTACTTGAGCCTCTAAGGCGTGGGATGCCTGGGATTAGGAATTAATTGTTTAGCTTGTTCGGCTATCAGATTAACAAATTGATGTATGGAGTACGCTTGGTGGAACCTACGTTTAATTGTCCGGATCGCGATATTAGATAGATAACTCTTTATTAAAAACACACAAAGGATATTAATAACTATTATAATATACTAGCTGCACCCCACGGTTTCACCCGCTATTCTACAGGAACGGTCACAAAAAAACGGGATAAAAAGTAGTCTAGAGAATAACCTACCTCCATACCAAATTTTATCCAAATCCATTTAGCCGTTACGGAGTTGACTGGGAACAAACACACTTACACCTTAACATTCGCTTTAATAATAATATATATACTTGTTGTTATTCGCGACTTCGTTCGCTTGGACTTAAAAAGTATCCTATGTCCGACTTTGTGTTATACAGTAACTCCTTATCAAATTAGTCCAAGCGTCATCATTACAAAAATTAAAAAGTTACTTCCTATATAGTTCGCTAGATTGCGTTGATCCGTTTTTGTGCATATCTTGACGTTTTGTATGGATATGGACTGACAGTTGTAATGTAGGGAGTTCTGAATCGAGCAAGCCAAGTTTTTTCCTCGAGACGAACGTATTCATTTTATACCTCGAAGCTTTATTGGTCTTGATACGACTGCGGCTATATTCCTCTGAATTATAATATTAGTTAGGATTGTAGAGTGATAAAATATTTGTAATTCTGCCTATTGGATTAATTGGACAAGGCAATGTCCTAAAACTGCGACCTGAGTTGAGAGAGGCCTTTGTACAGTAGTGAAAATCTTCTGGCTGATGATGATGATAATGAATGTGGCCTTAATATAATTTATTCGAATTATTGATAGATTCAAAATCTTTCCCCATTAATTTCACATAGTAACAAAATGAAAGTGGTAGGTAATAATAAGTATCCATAAACAATTTCACTAGAAATTATCTTACGAAATATTACAGACGATATGCTCCGCCACGGTGCACGGACATTTGGGTCTAGATCAAACTTGGCTAGATACTGACTGATCATCTGTTATTGTTGTAGTTACAACAAAGAAATTGGACATTGGGTAATGTCTGCTTATCGATAGCTGAGATCTCGATAGAACATGACCTTCATTTGTTGAACGACGCGGTCGAAAACTTCGGAACAATTATATCAGATCTCTAGATAAACGTATGGTTGGGAGATTTTTTTTTTTTTTTTCTCTAAAATTTTGGCTTCACACGTTGTGTATTTAGCCAGTGTCAAGTTTTGTAATATTTGAAGTGTAGTAAAGTATTTCACGATTGAAACAAGTCTAAGTCAAGTAAAGTAAGTCACAGTTCAGTCCAAGTCATACCCCAGTAAAGTGGTGGAGACTTTACTAAAGGTTTCTATGGAGTTTTGGAAACAACACGAAAAGTCACGTTTCACAACATTATACTATTCACCAACACTCATGCAACGTCACGAACACTTAATTAATAAAAATCCACCATTTTTACACATTAACACTCGAAATAACACAAGTTTTGGAAAATAATATAATGACGCGACATGACTTCTTCACGTTCCCGCCAAAACTGAGGTTGGGAGATTTCATAAGACAGACAATCCGTAGTAAAAATGGGTTGTTCCGTCTTCGCCCCAGCGTGTCTCATCCCATACTTGAGTCATTCCAAACGTGTATTACCAGCTCAAGCCACAACAACAATTTATATTTTATATTTATTCATCAAATGCAAGCCCGAGAAGAATGGATTCTAAGTCGGTGATTCACTTTAGTATCCCTTTAAAATTAAAGGCCTCGCTACATGGCCTGACCTGACATCGTGTGAAAGGGACAGCTAGATTTGAATTTCACGGGAGCAAAAGAAGCAAACTATTAAGGTTATAGCTTCTCCCTTTCGCTCCCCCAAAAACTTATATATAGCCATCACTTTCAAACGATGTCAGGTCAGGCCATGTAGCGAGGCCTCTAGCCTCTAATTATTTTTAATTAATTGAAGTTGGAACTTCAAATATTTACGACAAATGAAAGGCCCCTAGTCAGGCGTCAAGCTGAAAAACATCCAAATAATTATTCGATTGGAAATTCGCAGAGCAGCGAGAATGAGACGCTCGCACGCCATCCGCCGCACTTTCCCGCCGATCGGCATTTTACTTTCAAGCGCATACTAATACATCCATATTTTTAATGACAACGACCTGATTAATCGGTCCACGGATACACAGCTTACGATCCCTTTGATTCCACAACAGTGTAATAACTACTTTGGTTTGGACACTGAATACTTATTGTGGACGTTCGTGATTCTGTTTGTGAAAGCAGTGCCCTTGTTATAACGTTCGTGATCCTGATTGTGATAGCTTGCTATCCCGCTCTACTCGCATTATGCGCAATCCCGCTCGCGTACAATCACTATCACGATCAGGAACATCCATGATAAGGGGGCAGAACGCAGATTCTCGCTTGTACCCACATACTCGCACCATCGCTCACTCACGATAACTATCACAATCAAGGACATTGAATAGTTAGAATCACGAAGTCAACGAAATAAAACAAGTTTATTTTTTTCCAGGTGTACAATGAAGTTAGTTTGGCAGCGGATGAATACTTCAAACCGACACCAATTCCACTGAACGAATGGAACAGCAGCGTGCGACGCGTGGGCAGCACCGCTGGCACGCTGCAGGAAATCATCGCAACCGAAGCGCCACCACAAGTCGCCGCCGCACCCGCGCACTACTGGGAGGACGCACTCAGACATAGCGTTTACCTCACTCTAGTCCGAGACAAGATAGACCAACTCATCGCTAAAGGCTCCACACAACCCAATAGCAAACCAGACCAAAAAAACGACGATCGCGATTTATGGGAGAAGATCAAAGCAGCACCTTTTGACAGACTCAACATCGAAGAACCGGCTATCCTAGGCGATATCACAATTATGTCGAAAGGCCGTCTGTTAGAAGAGAACAACGGATTGAGGTTTACCGAAGACGAAATGTCGAAAGAGAAGTGTAATGAAGACAAATGCAATGAAGGCGTCAAAGCGTACTGGTCCGTCAAAAGAGTTAGACAAAGAGACGCGGAATTGATGCTTGGGAAATATCATTACGAATTGACGTTCTCTGTTAGTTCGCAATCTCCGAAAAAGCAAAAGAGGCCGTACGAAAATCTGATGAGGACGTTTACGGTTCGGGAAGGAACTCCAGTGGAAGAGCCTCAGTATCGCGTCAGAGAACCGACAGCACACGTCCTGCGTCCACAGAGAGCGGTCTGGTTTCACAAGAACATTGTCCCAACGCCACCCCGACAAAGCAAACAAGACCAAGGCTTAGACAGACTGTTCTCGTCGTGGTTTTCAGAGCAGGAACCGCCGAAACGATACAAACAATTGTCTTACGTGCCCCAGATGTATCCACTGGGGTCTAAAGTTGGTCACGTCGGAGCTCCAACAGAGCAGTATCATCAGAAACACGGGCAGGCCCCGTATCCTTACAAACCTCAACCACAAAACATTCATGCAAACTCGTACAAATATTCCCACCCACCTCTAGGGCCTCCGGTAGGAAATCCGCTCGGGCCACCGCCAGTATACAACCCATACACCCAACACCATTACATAGATTTGGATGACATTCGACATCCAAACCAATTCACGCCACCTCCCCCACCAGAAATCAAATACCAGTCTTTGAACATAGTCAAGACTACGAAAGCTGCAGTATTACCAACGCCTCCTATAACATACGCCCCATTAAATATAACGATGGACTTTACACAAAGTTTAAATATAACTGAGACGACTACTACTAGAGACCCAGAAATAATAACCGGTTTCACAATGTATTCCAAGCCCAAGCCACCACCGACTAAGATGAGCTACTTCCCAGAGCACGTTCGCCCGCCAGTGTTCAACGCACCGCCGGGAGTGTTCGTCACGATGGACAAGAAACCGTTCAAGCCGATGCCGCCGATCAAATATGTGCATTCGTACAAGCAGAATAAGAACAAGCCAGTAGACTTCCGAGCGAGCCCGCAAGTCCTGGACGTCCAATTCTCAGACCCAGACCCGCTATCAGACTCTTTCCGCCCGATTGCGATGAGCTACGGCACCAACGCCTCGGACTCGAGCAAACAGGCCGTCAGCGAAAGACGTAAGCCTGTCAGAAAACCGAAGCCTCCGAAAAAACACAACATCATGTCTCACCGACAAACCACGAGCACACCCGAAATAATCACCGCACACGACGATGTTTTAGACGAAATGCACTGGGCTAATATTTTAGGAGCATTTGTTAAGACTACTCCGATGGTGTCGCAAAAACTGAACGTGACCGAGACGACTACGCCTTTGCCGTCCACTACAGTTTCATCCACGACAACTGTACAGTCGACGCCGAACATAAACGAGATTACGACGGTTGTCTCGTATAAGCCCCGTCGCACGCGTCCTCCGCCCAAGTTCACAAAACCAGAGAAGCTAAAGAAACACAAACGTGTCACAACTTCGACGACCACAACGACAACAACGACGACTACTGAGAAAGCACACCATAGGCGACCATCACAGGACTTGACACTGCAAGCGACCTACGCTCCTACTGGCGCCACGGAATCCGGTTGGCAAGCGATGACGAAAACAAAAAACGGAAATCTTTCAACTACACCGATGAGCGCGAACGTAACAAACGTTACTCCGGCATCCGCTACAGAACCCTCAACGACTACGAATCTTGTTCCGACCACCTATCGAGCTGTTACAACTACGCGAACAAAAACAAACACTATGACAACCACAGAAACACCGGTTACAACAACAGAAAAGACCACAACGGTTTCAATAGCGCCACCAAAGAACAATCGATTCAGAGAATCAACGTTGATGATCAAAGGCACTTCAGTCAAACACGACAAATGGAGTTCACCACTTTTAATTGAGAAGAACAAAACAACTGTAGAAAAAGCGAAGTCAGTTGCGGTTGTTTCTGGGAAATTCCCTAGGAGAAAAGGTTCCAATTTCCATAGATACTTTTCTTCGACTCCAAAGATAGTAGATGATGAACGCAACAAAAAAGATCACATAGATCACGTGTTCAACCCTAAACTGAATGTAATTAGCCTTAGTAGTAGCACTGAAGCTACAACCAATGCTGTCACTATAACGACAACTATAAAAACACAAGATACGAATGAAGAATCTGCACATGAAAATGAACAGAGTGAGTTTGACGATTCCAGCGGTACTGAAGAAACTGGAAACGACGATGACACAGAAGACATAACAAACGAAAGTGATGTACACGTAGACGTACATGTAGACAATAACGAATACATATTTGAACCACAAAATTCGGGTCCCAGCAACAAATCAAACGAAGTCGAGCCGGAGATAGAGACAACCACAGAGGAGATCATCGTCACATCAGTACATTCAGCTGCCAAAAACAAAACTAAATGCAAAAAGAAGAAAAATAACCAAACGCCAAGGATTACAAACGAAAGTGAGAACGAAATGTCAGTAGCTCCCATCGAAACTACAACAGAAAAGCTATCGACGGCGGATTTTTTAAACCAAATATTCGGATTAACTGTAGATCAAAATGAAACAGACGGCAACCAGGCCGAGTCTAAATACGTGGACAATGACGAAGATTTAGAAGAGTTTCTGCATTCAATGAATGAAAAGAAAGACGCCAATGAGACGAATGACGAAACTCAATATGAGGACGATAAAGATGAAACAGAGAACTCTCCGTTTAACAACGACGAAGATAATAGATTCCCAAGAAACGCCGGGTCTTCGTACGAAGACTACCAGGACCGTCCGTATAGCTTTCTAGAACTCATGGCCATGGAATAGACTGATTTTTTTTACTAGATTAAATCTCATTATCGCAGCTTGCATTTATTATTTCCGATATGATCTCGTCCAGCGGACGACTTCTCATCTTGTAGACTAAATAGAATACCCCTGGTATAACTATTATTGAAAAAACTTTTGTTGCGTATCGATATGTACAAAATGTAGGCACCATTTACGCCCGATAGGGCGCCATTTTCCATACATTTTGCTGAATATGTGTGAAAGTTTTTTTGATAGAAGATATGGTATTAATTCGTAAAGCAATCAAATCAGACAACAAGATCAGGTGGGCTGTGGCATCGTACTGAATGCTGATTGGTCAAGTTCACGCCCGTCGTACTGACCTATTAGCACACTAATATTATAAATGCGAAAGTAAAGCGTATGCCATTTCGCATTTACTTTGTTTTCGCATTTCGCATTAGTTTGTAAGTGTGTAACTAGGTAAGTATGTAAGTGTGTTTGTTCCCGTTCATCTCTGTAACGGCTAAACGGATTTGAATGAAGTTTGATATGGAGATAGATTATTCTCTGGATTAACACATAGGTTACTTTTCATCCCGGAAAAATATTCGGTTTCTGTAGAATAGCTGGTGAAACCGCGGGGCGCAGCTAGTTAGTAATATATGAGCGCTATTCCGCTAACGCGTTGACTGAAAGTGTTCATCGTTGTCTATGCGGTGAGTGGTCGAGTGCAACGGAAAATATATCATAATAATAATTATAGCGTGAGGTTCAAATACAAAGTTAATAGAGGCATATAAAATACGCCAATGACCTCGATTCTGTTGAACCATTTCCCAAACTAAATTTGACAGCTCTTAAATTATTTCCATACTTTTCTGATACAAAAATGAAAAGGGATGGAGATAATATTAGACCTGTCAGATTAGTTCAGTTTACTGAGTGATACATCAGAATCGACAGCAGTGGCTTACAAAGCGCACATTCCATTTTCAAACGCGTTATTCATGTGTATTGTGTAAATATTTATTTATTCATTAAGTTAGATTTAAGTAATATGTTTGTAACGAATAAATTGTTTTTATTTTTTTTTTGCAAATGATTTAAAAGACGAGCAAGTCATCTGATGCACTCGACTGTAACTTACTTTTGTTTGACTTACCCCCGAATACTGAAACGTTTGTTAACTTTGACGACAGATTAAATCTATTGCTGTCTTTGTCATTTGCTTAGTGCCAGACAAAGGCAGTATTAGAATTAATCTGTTGTCAAAGTTAACAAACGTTTCAGTATCCGGGGGTTAGACTATAACTGAGACTTGTTTCAATTGTAAAATATTATGCTTCACTTGAGGTATTACAATACTTTACACTGGCTGAATACACAAAGTGTGAAGCCTAAATTAAAGAGAAAAATTCACTGATGGTAAGCGTCATGGCGATACCAGGGGCCTTATAATATAACTTATCAAGTTCGCTTTCACGAATGCGAGACTAGGTTAGAGTAACTTAAGTCTATTGCTGTCTTTGTCATTTGCTTAGTGCCAGACAAAGGCAGTATTAGAATTAATCTGTTGTCAAAGTTAACAAACGTTTCAGTATTCGGTGGTTGGTCTTTGTAAAGCTGAGTCTGCCTTTTTTTGCTTCGCGTAGTCGGATATAAATAAATGTGCTGTTCAGTGGCATCCAGAATGTTGACTTCACCAGTTCAAACTTCAAAGCATGCGCGGCAAAGCACTGCGCTCGTCACCCCGAAATATTAGATCTGTTTAATATGCCCAGTAAATTCACTGGAACATTGCACACTACTGCTTGGCGGTTGAATAACTGGTTAATGTACTTCCCCAGAAGGCATCTGCGAAAGATCGCTACCATTATGGTTAGCTTTGCTCTCAGGGTTTGGCAGCGCAAGCAGGCCTCCCACAAGGTGGACCGACGACACTGTGAAAGTCGCGGGCAACCGGTGGATGCAAGTGGCAAGTTGTCGTTTTGTGTGGCGGTCTCAGGGGGAGGCCTTTGTTCAGTAGTGGACGTCTTCCGGCCGATGATGATGACTGAGTGTTCTTACCTGCGCCTTCCATGGAGTATTTGTAGATTGGCTCCGGTTTTAGTGGCACGAACGATGCGAAGGACTCTGGCGCGATGTCTTTTATTCTCTGGTGGTAGGACAACCTGGAGTACGAAATAGTAGATTATACAACAAGTGAATAAAAAGAGAATTTAATTCGAGGGACCTAATCGGATCCCGAGAGCAACGAAGGATTCTAGAGTTGAGCGAGGGCAGTTCTAATGTGCATTCATACTTCATTAATTCATTCATACTTTATTCATTCATTCATTCTTCATTCATACTTCATTCATTCATACTTCATTCATTCATACTTCATTCATTCATACTTCATTCATTCATACTTCATTCATTCATACTTCATTCATTCATACTTCATTCATTCATACTTCATTCATTCATACTTCATTCATTCATACTTCATTCATTCATACTCGCCCGGCTTCGCTCGCGTAGGCTACAGTAAATAAAATACCCCATTGCACCTATTTGGGTGTTGTTTTTCGAAAAATCCTGACACATGCCATAGTTGGGACCAAAGCTCTTGGACATTTTTCCTTTCAGAAATAGTCATGCAATTTTTTTTTTATGCTTAGAGCCCAGTTTCATTGGCTTAACATGAAAAAAAAATTTTTTTTCATACAAACTTTCGGGGTCCATTTTACACTTTCGGAGGTGGAATTTCGCAAAATCCGTTATTGTTCACTTAGACCATTTGAGGAGTCTCGAGTTCAATTTCATATCTTTATCATAAGCGGTTTGGTCTGTGCGTTGATTCCTAGAAAATGGCTTGTTCTTTTATATTTATAGATTCTGTGGTAAAACAGCAAAATCGCAATTAGATCTTAGTAGAACATACCTGAGGCACTTCCCCAGCACCTCCCGTATAAACCTGGGCTTGGGGTGGTCAGCGTCGAGCTGCGTGCACCCCTCCCAGTCCTCCCACGACCACCGGTACTGGAAGTTGCTCAAGTGGTAGGAAAACCAGTTCACGAACCTGAAAAATCGGAAAAATCACACTATTATTATTATAAATGCGTATGTTTGTTCACCATAATCCATAAAGTCAATCCATTCCACAACAGCTGAACTTTGATGAAATTTGTGAATATCCTTTCAAGGAACTAACCAAGTAGTTCCGAAGGCTCGATAGATGGCGCTATTTGCTAAGTACGTTCTACACAAAGAATAGAAAAACATACACAGTAAGTAGTAGTATCGACTAGGCATCTAATTAATAAGTAAACAATAAATATAATCAATTTAATTTGAATTTTGATTTTTGTGACAGAAAAGGCTGCTAATTTAAAGTGGGATTGGACTGGACACATCTGCCGCATGTCGGATGATCTTTGGGCTAAAATTACCACCCAGTGGGTGCCAGATCGCAAACGAACTTGCGGCAGATGGCGGGACGAACACGACAAGCACCAGAACGACCGGCCAGCAATAGCTCAGGACAGAGATAAATGGAGACAAGGTAGGAAGGCCTTTGCCCAGCATTGGAACATGACAGGCTCATATTTTTTATTTTTTTATCATATTCCAGACAAAGCTAATGTTGAAAAAAACTGTGAAACCTGAATCAGCAACGCCATCTAATGAAGTATGATGGAGCTAACTCATTTTCTCCTGATGTAACTGCGCAGTAAACCACTTCTATAAATTTCTATAAATTGTTTAACCTCTGTGTATCTTTATTTTATATGCACTTACAGTTATTGTTATATATAAATGTATATATTTATTTTATTTAGCTTGTCTTTCTTGAAATTTTTTGTAACATCATTATGTCGACAGAGGATCATTATATGTAAAACTTTTTGATAACATGATTCCTCGATACAGGCTTGGCCTACGGTAAACTGACGGTAATATACTTCTAAATTTTAGAAAAACTTCTCTGCAATTTATGTACTATCGGACTTTATTTTCTTGTGTATTTATTTTGTTTAATTATTATTTGCTTATCCTATATGTATGTATTTGCAGTAAATAAACATTTTTTTCATTTTTCTAGTAACGCGGGAAAATTCCATCTACCAAATTTATTTTTCTTTTTCCTTTTTTTGGAATTAGTACTCTTACTAAGCGCGCTAAAATATTGCGCTGTTATACTTGCGCAAGCGATACTCTGCCATTTGCTCTTGCAAACAAAGTTCAAAATAGATTATTTACACATTCAACTACTGTCGGAACCGGTCTGCGCTCTTCCGCCGAAAACTGCTGATGGGAATTATAACTTGTGTAAAACAATACAACAGTCTTACCGATCAAAGCATGCCACGTTCATTGTATCAATCCTCATGAACAATATCTCCGTTGCTTGTGCTAACACCTGTGGCATAGTTGACGGCTGGAGTTTACACAACTCAATCAAAATAGATCCATAACAAATCTCCAAGTATCTCGGCCTCGGTAGATTGAACAGCTCTGCGAATATAACTTCTACGATACAATACTCTAAAGGTATTTTCGCTTTGTATGGAAAACAGAGAAGTTGAGCGGCGCATTCTTTTCTTTCCAAATGGTAAGCTTCTAAAATGTTGTGGAGATGTTCTTCAATAAGGAATCTCTCGATGGAGTGAGCTCCGGGAAGTACTGGGCCGTCTGGGCAGTCAGTGTAGTCGAACATGCGGAAGATTACTCGTGGCATCGGGTATGTGTCGTTGTCATTGTGTGGTGGTGGCTGTAATTGATTAAGAATAATTAATTATAAAGAAATGGTCTAATTTCTGTGCAATAATTTTTATTCCAGTTTTGCTGTGCCCGACGGGGTCCATTATGTAACACCTTGTACTAAAATGGAAAGTTTTCGACCACCTTGTACTTAATGGAAGCAATAAACCATCTGAATCTAAAGCAAAAGGAGCACAACAATGTTATATGTATAACAAGCAGCACCCCGCATTGTATACCCGCTATTCTACAGAAACTGATAAAAAAATATCGGGATAAGAAGTAGCCTATGTGTTAATCCAGGGTATAAGCTACCTCCATACCAAATTTCATCCAAATCTGTTCAGTCTTTACAAAGTTAAACGGGATCAAACACACTTACATACCAACTAACCTTACTTACTTACACACTTAGGCACAAACTTTCACATTTATAATTATTAGTGTGATCATTATCTATTCAATAAGCACAAGATAGATTGCACAAGATTGCTCTGGAGTATAAATAATTGTTTGCATTAAACTCTATAGTCATCATCATCATCAGCCAGAAGACGCCCTCTTAGAGCACAATGACCAACAATATGCCACTTGCATCCATTGGTTGCTCGCGACTTTCACAATGTCGTTGGTTCACCTTGTGGGAGGCCTGCCTGCGCTGCGTCTAGTATCTAGCTCCATAATACTTCTAGGTGAATTTCGATTCCATACAGAGCTGACATAGAAAGGCTACTTTTTAATTTGAAAAAAGTATGTTACATTAACAGATTAAAATTATAACAATTCTTACTGATAAATACTAATTAAAATTATACGCCATTCTGGGATATGATAGGTCGAGTGGGTGACACCAGAATACATCATTAGTGTTTTTTTTTTCATTAGTGTGCATAGGCAAGATATATGTTATTCGAATATGTTACACTGATGATGATTTACATCAAAATTGCAGATAGTGGTTTAAGCTAGTGTCACTGCCGGGAATGGTCTTGTTTTTTTTAGATCACGGCAAAGAGTAAATTTTTTTTTACAGAAAAACTTATAATTACCTGAATAGTCGGGAGAGTGTGCTGTAAAGCTTCACAGAGTATAGAATCAAAGGCAAGGTAAGGCCTCGGGATGTGCTTTTCTGACCAATTATCAGTCTTAAGCTTCTTGATCTGAGCCCAGAGACAATCCAGGTACTCCTCTTGCAAATGCGGAGTGTCTGCTGACCACACCTTCAGCGCATGCCAGTGTTTCTTACTGCGCTTATTCAGGAACACTTCGATAGTTACAAGCAAGTGATCTAGTTGTGATTCCTTCTTTTCATATAACTCACGGCCTACCCAAGGCAGAGCGGACAACACGGCAAACACGAACCAATCACGTCTTACTTGGGGTACGCTGTCCTCATTAGCGCAGTCAACTAATGTCTCCAGCAATGTCAACAAAGATGATGCAGCTAAAACGTGGCAGTTGACCAAGTCAGCGATGAACCTCAGGCAGTACCTCGCCGCGTTCCATTTCCCGATTTTTAAGTTGTCCTTAAAAGTTTTCACTATATACTCGACGAATTCACCGCCAAAGTTGTAGTTCTTTGCATTGAGTAATCCCACCAATGTAGCGTAGATGGTGCACTTCTCCGGCATCCGTATGGCGCAGTCGGTGAGGATGCGCAAAATTTTAACACGGAAGGTGCTCAGGTCGGCTTCCAAAACGCTGGCTAGGCCTTCGAGATTGCTTTCCAAGCTAGAACTGCTTTTCTCTCCGACCCTTAAAATAAGGGATTCCAGTCTATCCTCGATCTCTTGATTTTCTGATACACGACGCCTTTTTCGATGCAAGCGCTCTGAAATAAAGTTGAAGGTGTAGATAGTATGTTCAAAAGATCTATATAGTGGAAGTCTTGTTGGAACTTAACCTAAAAATAAAATTGATATCTTTTTCTTACCGTAGCCTTCGTCATCATCATGACCTCTCCTCCGGTTCATAGCTGCAGGTTCCAGCTTGAGGTTTTACACACAATTGTTGTGAATGCTCGTTTATCAAATTATTTTATTGCCAACAAACTGCAATTTACAGTCGTCAGTTTACTGTTTGATTTGGTTTGCTTTGCTTGTTTGCTTCTTTGCTTTGCTAGCTATGTTTTTTTTTCTCTTACGTTTTGGCTCCACACGTTGTGTATTTAGCCCAGTGTAAAGTATTGTAATATTTCACGTGAAGACAAATATTTCAACTAAATCGGTCAAGTCCACGTCATGCCCCAGTACAGTGGTGGAGACTTAACTAGAGGTTTCTATAGAGTTTTGGAAACAACACGAAACGTCACGTTTCACAGCATTATACTATTCACCAACACTCGTGCACGTTCACGAATACTTAACAGGTAAAAATTCTCCGTTTCTACACATGAACACTCGAAACAACACAAGTTTTGCAAAATAATAAAATGACGCGTGGTAATGGTATAATGTCGTGAAGCGTGAATTTTCGTGTTGTTCCCAAAACTCCGTAGAAGGCTCTAGTAAAGTTTTCACCACTTTATTGGGGCATGACTTGGACTTGATGGTGACTTGCGTTGCTCGCCTTTGACTGTGACTATGACTTGTTTGATAAATTATGTATACTTGACACTGGCAAATGCATAAGACGTGCGACACCAAAGTCCTCTTAGGAGGAAAGAGAAAAATTTTTTTTTTTTGTGTTGTTTTGACAAGACATGACATGTAGTCATGTCAGTCTGACATTTACTATGCACCAAAGATAATATAAATATTTAATACTGGAGTTTTGGCAGGAATGTGAAGAATTCATGTCGCGTCATTTTCTTATTTTCCAAAACTTATGTTATTTCGAGTGTTAATGTGTAAAAACGGTAAATTTTTACCCGTTAAGTGTTCGTGAACATACACGAGTGTTGGTGAATAATATATAATGTCGTGAAACGTGAATTTTCGTGTTGTTCCCAAAACTCCATAGAAGGCTCTAGTAAAGTTTTCACCACTTTACTGGGGCATGACTTGGACTTGACCGTGACTTGCTTTGCTCGCCTTTGACTGTGACTATTACTTTTTTGATAATATCTAGCAAAACTAGAGAATATATATATGTATACATGACACTGGCAAATGCATAAGACGTGCGATGCCAAAATCCTCTTAGGAGGAAAAAAAAAGAAAAAAGAAAAATATAAATACTACGTCTATGTACTCTAACAATACAATACTTACAACATTCACTACAACAGAGGAAAAAAATCTAAAAATGTTTCTATTTACAATTGAGAATTTGTTTTATAAATAAGAAAAATTGACAATTATGTCTTGCAACTACGCTGAAGGTCTGTCGCCATATGAACACAAGGGTGTGCTTGGTATTCCAGAGGTACCCATTTCCTCATGTTTTTATCACATACATATTTATCTCGAGTCCGTATTAAAGAGGATTATCTTATTTTTCATTGCAGAAGTTTGAGCCGATTGATAAATTCAAGGAAAAATGCGAGATTCTCGCTAAGCTAATCAGAGAAAGTAAACATGTGGTGGTCCACACAGGCGCTGGAATCAGCACTTCGGCCGGAATTCCGGACTTCAGGTAAATTTTATGCTGTTCTTTTAAAAAATAAATCGTATGTTTAATTCATGGAATACGTAGTACAAAACCCATGATTTAGCATTCAGGAAAAAGGTATTGTACTTATTATATATATTATACTTATTTATTGGTAGTATTGAGGCCTGTCTTCCGTTTCCAGTTTGCCACATATCACCATCGTCATCCAAATCCTTCTTTATCCCACTGTTATAGATCTCTGTCTTGATGTCTGCTTCGGTCTTATGCTAATAAGGTCCAGGTGTGAACAGCGTTTATTAAAATACCCAACCTGTCTCGCTGCTGGACAAACACCCATATAAACCCTATATAAAAAATATCCAATGTCCATTCTTATGATGTAATTCTAATATCTGCCTTATAAAATTACAAGAAAAAAAAAACAATTGTATACTTAACACTGACAAGGTGAATGGTAGAGTTATTTTCACACTAATAATATTGATATAAATTGTTTTCACTGCACTTGCTGACTCTCCTAAAGCTGATTGATAAAACAACTTTCCAGAGGCCCTAATGGTGTCTGGACTTTGGAAAAACAAGGAAAGAAACCAACAACTAATGTGTCGTTTGCCGAAGCCCTTCCTACCAAAACCCACATGATATTAAAGAAACTGGTGGAATGCAACAAAGTACACTACATTGTCAGCCAAAACATAGATGGGTTGCATCTGAAGTCGGGATTGCCGAGGAAATATTTATCAGAATTGCATGGAAACATGTTTGTCGATGAGTGTAATTTATGTAAAAGGTACTATGCTGTTATTAATAACTTCATCTGAACTTTGAACAATTCTATTGCTGAGGAACTGCTGGGCATACAACATTTTTTTACCAGATAATATCTCAGGGCAAACAGAAATTATATAATATGGTCAACAAAAAATATTAACCTTCAGTCAAATATCCTATTCACTCTTTTAGACTTTTGCAGTAGTTTTTTACTACATTTTAAGTTAGTCCACGATGTTTGTTGTTTATTAGTTCCCGATACTGAAATTGTAGGAAATATCTTTTGAGCACTAATTTAAATCCTATTCACTTTGTTACACCTTTGTATTATCACAACAATTATGTATTTTTTTTTCAAAAAAACTTTTATAGCCCCAATAAAAGAAATGTCATTATATAAATAAATATTATTTATATAAGTAAATAAATTAAATTATTATATAAATAAATATTATTTATATAAACAAGTAACTTTACAGGTTACCCCAAAATGATAATTAGTCAACTAAAATATTTCACAAATAAAACAAAACAAGAAAAACAGTAGAATCAGACTAAAAAAAATGGTAACAAAAATACATATTTTTTTTGTCTTGTTGAAAATGATGTCAGAACTCCGTCAAGCCTTGAAGTTATATCTTACATGCATGAAGTAGTGAATTAATCAATCAATTGTCTGTCATTTCCAGGCAGTTTGTCCGCAGTAGCCCAGTTGAGACGGTCGGTAAGAAGTGCAGTGGAGTGCCGTGTGCATCAGAACACGTGACAAGCCGACCGTGTCGAGGTCGGCTGTACGACGGGGTGCTGGACTGGGAGCACAGCCTGCCCGAGAATGATCTCATCATGGCTGAGTGCCATTCAAGGTGCAAGTACAATAGAGCCTAAAGATAAATAAAATCGCCTTAACACGCCTGATAAAATAATAATAGAACAACCACAATAAAAACTCCTAAAAAGTTGATTGTCCCGGTGGCTTAGTTGGTAGTGATTACTACCAACTAAGCCACCGGGTGACCAATGGTAGTGACATAGTGGTTGGCCTTCTGCGTTTGGGGGCGTGGGTTCGATTCCCATCTAGGACAAACTTTCATGTGGTGAACATCTGTGTTTGTTCTATGTCTGGGTGTTAATATCTAGATAAGTATGTATTTAAAAATATATATGTACATATATCAGTCTCTGGCAGCCATATTACAAGCTTTGCTTAGTTTGGGGTCAGATGACTGTGTGTGCAAAAATGTCCCAGATGTCCCAGAAAAAGGGGTTAGCTAACCCTAAAATAAGGGCAAAATACGAAAAGCACTAAATTATTATTTGAGCGGAATTTAATTTTCAACGGGTTTTTGTTTCATTTTTGGGAGTCTGGGGAAAATTTAGGAAGAAAATCCCTAGATTGGCAACCCCAAGATTATTAGTTATCTTCGAGAGCTAGGCTGTTCGGGTATGGGTAAATGCACAAGCAGAAATGAAGTTGTTTGCAATGTTTCAGCTTAATTATTCTGGCGATCCATGGTGTTTTATAGCCTTTCTTTAACACAATTGTAGCCTAATTTTTGTCTTAATATTTCCAGTGTTGCAGATCTGAGCATATGCCTAGGGACAACTCTACAAATCATTCCAAGTGGCAACTTGCCGCTAGAGACTGTCAAATATGGAGGAAAGCTGGTTTTATGCAATTTACAACCTACCAAACATGTAAGTGCACAATGTTCATAGCAACATAATGACAGGTTACATCGCAAAGGCGTAGACTTGTGACTTTGCCACTGTTTGTAAAAGATAATCTGAACAGGTAGTTACTACTGTAAGTTGCAGATCGATAGTCTTTAGGGTGTCTATACATGGCTTGATCTGACATAGTGTGAAAGGAGGAAACAGAAATTTCACGGGAGCAAAAGAAACAAACTATTACGGTTATAGCTTCTCCCTTTCGCTCCCCCAGAAACTTATATATAGCTATCTCTTTCAAACGATGTCAGGTCAGGCCATGTAGCGAGGCCTATAGATATCCCGGCAATAGTACAAAATACTATTGATGACTTGCTATAGTATTGATATATACATGTACACCACCGACCGTTTTTCTGTCCATACCAAGGTTGCTTGGAAGAAATTGCTTTAGGCGATAAGACCGCCCATTATACTGCAGGATATTTTATTATTGTTTAATTTAATTTTAATTGTATTTTCGGTGTCTAATAAAGTAATATTGTATTGTATTATATGTATATCGATATTTGTTTTGAAAAATAACTATCGATAGTTCGGCAACACTAGTGGTTACCAAAAGGCGACCACTGACATTCATTGATTCTACAGATTATATATATTATACCAACAATTTATTTTGCATTTTATAATCATCATTTTTTTTTTTTTTTTGAGTTCAACTGCGATCAGTCTTCAGACTATGAGCAGTTTTCTTGTTTGTATTTGGTCTTGTAGGAGAGGTGATCCAATGATCATTATCTCCTTTTCTTTATTCATCATTTCTATCCAATTCTATGATGTGTTGTCTGCGTAGCCGCTTTGGATAGCCGATGGTAGTAAGCTGTGTCGCTAGAGGGTTCGGTAGAGGTAAATCATCCTTTTAGAGTTTTTTTTCTAATAAGTGACCAGCATGTAATTTTCAATGATAAGAAAAAGTACAATTGTGATAATTATTTTCACTGTGAGAAAACTTAAACTTTCCCTAACTAACACATTGTTTTGTTCATTACAGTAATGAGAATTTATAGATAGTATAAAATAAAGTCGTTTTAGCGTCTCTCTGTATATCCGCTAACCACGCAATGAATTTCGATGCTGTTTTCACCATCAAGTAGATAATTTTTCACGGAAGGTTTATATCACAGAATTCTCCTTATAAATATGTATAATATTTTTCCTAAAAAAACACCCGAGTGAAACCGGTGCGGGTCGCTAGTAATGTATATTTCCAAAACAAGTAAGTTTACTATTTCTTTACAGGACAACAAAGCAGATTTAATAATACACTACTATGTAGATGACATATTAGAGAAAGTAATGGACATTCTCGGCATAGACGTACCGGAATATAATGTCGAAGAGAATCCTACCAAATGCGCAGAAACAACGATCATCGACTGGACTATACAACGGAAAGACGTCCTCTCCTTGGAGAAAGTATTCAAGACCAAATGCAAGGGGGTGAAGAAAAAAAGGAACTTGATCAAAACTAAGCGGAATAGCTCTGAAATACTCGAACAAAGTGGTGTTAAAAATAAACGTAAATCTGAAGTAGGTTTAATCGAAGCATTTGGAGTAGATGTTAAGCCGGAGATAAAGGAAGAAAGTAACACAGTAATTAATTCAAAAGCAACAAATATTACAAACAATGAAATAAAAACGGAATTAGTACATCAAGATATTTTGGATTCTACAAATAGAGAAAATGGAGTAAACGATCCAAATGGTAAAACCTAGTACTAACTAGGCTACTTCTATGACATAAAATGGTTGAAGATGTTTTAAGACTGTTTAAGAGTAGTAAACCAATTTTCGCTCCAGCATGCACACTTAATATTATTTTTAATGATTTAATATAACTGCGGGTGATATTGAAAAATGGTTTTGCAATGTTTTATTTTGTTTTATGAGAAAATACCTTAAACGCATTATTTATTCCTTTAAATTTTGCCTTCACACACAAAGTATGTATTCAGCCAGTGTCAAGTTTTGTAATATTTCAAGTGAAATATAATATTTCATAGTCTAGTCAAACAAAGTAAGTCACAGCCAAGGCTAAGTCATTCCCCAGTAAAGTGATGGAGACTTTACTGGGGTCGTTATGGAGTTTTGAAAACAACACGAAAAGTCACGTTTCACGGAAATATACTATTCAGATTCTCCAAACGTGCACGTACTCGAACACTTAACGCTTGTACGCATAAGCTGTAAACTGTTATTCATAATTATAATTAATATACATTAACACTCGAAACAACACAAGTTTTGGAAAATAATACAATGACGCGACATGACTTCTTCGCGTTCCCGCCAAAACTCCTACCTTAGATGCATTTTCGTGTTAATTCATAGAAGTTTTCATTTATTCGAACAAGGTGTTTTATTTATTGCTCACTAATTTAATAAGCATATAAGTATGTAATTCAATTTAAAATGTTACTAAAACATGCTATGTATTAGTTACATTAAAAACAGACCAAGGGCCTCTTTCATCATCACAGTAGCTAATCAACACTATGGGTTTATGATAGAGGCTCCAAAACACGGTTATTTAATTAGTTAAGCTAGTAAAGAAAATGTTGCAAAAACATTTTTGAATAATATATTTTTTATATTTAAACCAGCTGCGCCCCTCGGTTTCATCCGCTATTCTATAGAAATCGAATATTTTTCCAGGATAACAGTAGCATATTTGTTAATCCGGGGTGTTAGCTACCTCGATACCAAACTTTATTCAACTTACACTCTTACAGACAAACTTTCGCGTTTATAATAGTAGTGTGAAACATCGGATTGTGTGAGCGAGTGCGCGTAATGTGTCAAAGCGGCCTTTGAGAATATTCAACCTGTTTAAAAAGCTGTTTCATTATTTCATCATTGCCAAACGTTGTGATTTCTGATCAAAGTTTTAGTGGTAACCATAAGTTTAGTAGGTGAACATCTAAATATAAAATGAAGCGCAGTTACGCAATTAATAAAAAGTCAAGTAATAAAAAAGCATTTTATTGCCTGTATAAAAATCTCTTAATTAACAAAAATAACCCTTTGGTTTTTATAGGAATGTCAAAGAAACTATTACAAAATATAAACACATAATAAATATCAAAACACACAGTTCATTCGTATCATATTGTGAAAAAAACGTTATACAGGGTTAAAAGGAAAGGGTATGCGAAAGGAGCTCATATTACTCATGATTGTGAACAACATTTAGCATGGGACCAAACCTGAAATAGAGGGAGAAAAAACAGCTGTTCTCCATAAATTTTGTCAAGTGTCATTTACATTTTTATATGAAACAGCGTTTTTTTTTTTTGTCGATTTCAAGGCTGGTCTCATAGTTAAAGGTGTTCGTAATGAGGAGCACTATGAGCCGTTTTCGGCTTAGCATATTTCCTTATATTCCTGTATAGACAATCCAGCACTCTAAGCTCGTGACATGTTATAAGGTGGGACTCATCCCAGCAGGGAAATTCAAGACCTTCAGGGAATTGGACATTACGAACCTGAACAATACAAATCATGGATTTAAAATCTGACTACATAAAAATATTAAAAAAAAAAACAACAAAATCTATCTTTAAATTTGACCTTGCCTAAGTCTGCCAAAACTGATCAAGTGATATTATCAAGTTGAAAAGCAAAACAATATAGTCTATAAAATGTAGTCTAACACTCCGCACATAAAGAGCAATCCAGCGACACCTTACTCGTCAAAATCGGTCAAGCCATTTAGGCTACAGGAGATAGTACATAGGCACACAAACATACATAGATACACCCCAAAAACATTACAAACACATTGCTTTAAAATGTTAAATGATTAAGATAAGTGCATTTTTTTTAAATTCCTATTCATACACATTTTCAAAATATAATATCTTTAAAATGTTGAAAATGTACGAAAGAACGCTCTTAACCGTTTTGGTGGCCTATACTGACGATTCAAGAAGGTCCTGTGCTAGTCGCAGAGTTCGAAGCGCCCGTTGCAAATTAAGAATAATCGAATAACAAGAATGAAGAATGGCGGTACCTTAAGTGGGCGCATACCCTGGTTCTCGCTATCTCGTTCGCACTTTATCAACATTTTCTAATATAAATATAACAGAGAACAAATTAAAAAAAAATGTTTTATCAATTACTTAGGAATACCATTATCAATCTTTTATAACAATGTTCATGTTATTTTTTCCTTCTCTTTCGCCAAAAGAAAAAGACGATAAACATGAAACATTGCCAATGGTATTCTTAAGTCAATGACAAGACATTTTTTTAAATTTATTCTCCGTTATTTTAAATTAAAAATTGTTGATATATTGCGAACGCGACAGCAAGAACCAGGGTATACTCCTCCTTAAGATTAGAGCCTACCGCCACTTGGCACTTTTTACCAGTTGGCACTTTTTGTTTTCCAAACAAAAAGTGCCAACTGCTACCCACCCCTGAATGTTATCAGACTTCTATGTTTTTTAAAATTTGTTTTCCACACCGTGAAAACTATGCTTAAAGGTTGTTTTTTTAGTATTTTTTTAATTATCGCATAATATTCCTAGTTAAAAAGCACATAAAGTGACGAATTTATTGCGTTGAAATGATGACGGAAAAAGTAGTTTTATTAGAATAACGAAAAATATTTATTAAAAAAACAAAATCAATTTTTTTATGGGGTGATAACAGTTTTTGCTCAAAACGCAAATTTCATCAAAAATTTATGTAATTTCAGCAACTCTATCGTGCGCACGGGAAACAGAGCGACAGCTATACAATATCAAATACCTACTGCGCCAAAACTAACAGAACAAGTAAAAATGTTTTTCGTTCAGGCTAGTACAGAAAGGTACATAATTATATCTAAAGAAATATAATTAAATGTTTCTTATCAGGACTTCCTTAACTGAATTATGAATGTTAAATTATGCGTTAAAATCGCGAAAGTTTAAAGAAATATGTGTCAAATACCTACTGTGGCAGAACTTCGCGAGGAGGACGACCCTCTTAAATCGGCAGTGTAGACCGCCAAATGGTCTGCTCTTAAAACATGAATGAACTCTAGCTGATAGGCCACGTGAGCTGAAACGCCAGCAGCGTGATTATGGGCAGCACTAGATTGTCGACTTGCGCGGTGAGCGCCTCCACGAGCCCGGACACGCTCGCCGCGATCGCGGTCCGGACCAACGCGTTCCTTGCATTCATCAGACCTGGACAACACGGAACAATATGAAGCAGGACTCTGTAAGTTGTGGTAGGAAGGACTCTTTATGTAGTGAGAGGACTTTTTAAGTAGTGATAGGACTTTTTAAGAAGTGGTAGGACTCTTTAAGTTTTGATAGGACTCTAAGCAGTGGTAAGACTCTAAGTAGTGGTAGGACTCTTTAAGTAGTGAGAGGACTCTTAAAGTAGCGGTGGCGGTGGCGGTGTAGTGGTAGGACTCAGTAAGTAGTGATAGGACTCTTTATGTGGTGGTAGGACTCTTTAAGCAGTGGTAGCACTATTTTGCAGAGTCCTCCTGGGGAAGTACCACACTTTGCCTTTACTGTGTTCCGGATTGTAGGGAAATATTTCCAGCGTAATTATTGAGCATAGAGATATTTAACATCTAATATCTCATAATGAATAACGCAGGACATTCAATTATGGGCAAGCGTGACGCGTACCATCAGGCGAGATACTTGCTCAGCTTATCTTTGTCATGAAAAACAAATGTTTAGATAATACAATATCTCACTCAATTATTGTATTACAATTGACAAACTTAAATAACATTAAATAGTAAATAAATTGAAATAAACCCTAAATAAAAATAAATCATAAATATATATATCTCTCACCGAATATTTGCAATGCGTATACCGTCGTTATTTGGGAGAGGATGTTGAAAGCTGTGCCTTCAAGAGATTTGCCGCTATCTGAAAAACAAAACACAATGTTGCATATTTTCACCCGACTGTCCAGAAGAAGCGTGATGTTTTCGGGTATATTATGACGGTAATTGCCCCGTTCAACGCCTGGCGCAGTCAAGTATATTTAGAGAATACTAGCTGTTATCCGTGACTTCGTTCGCGTGGACAACGAAAAAAAAAGTGGCCTATGTCCGTCTCCTACCCTTAAGCTATATCATGAATATGAATATTAATTATGAAATTTGGGAAGAAGCAAGGAGCACAAAGGATTACATCTGAAAATCACAAATTTGTAGACAAATAAGATTTAAAAAAAAATGCAATTAAAAACTTAAATTCCTAGTTGGAGAAATGACCGTGACATTTATCGACGTATGGGAGATATCTTCAAATACAATGTTAAATTTGTACGGGCTCGCACTTGTCCGGTTTTTACTTTTGAGGCAACGAATCCTAAAAAAAAGATGGCAAAGAGTAAAGATTCCTCAGAGTTTTAGCGGGAACGTGAAGAAATTTGGAATTTTGGCGGGAACGTGAAGTTCAAGTAACGTAACTATGTATTTGACTTCATTTGAAATATTACAATAGTTGACACTGGCTAAATACACAACGTGTGGAGCCAAAATTTACGATTAAAAAAATAAACATAAAATATTTCGACAGCAATGACAATGACAGGTAAAACGGTAGGTCTGTTACGCCATCTAGTAAGTATTTTAGAAATACTTTTTTTTTTTTTTTTTGAAAACGCCTCATTCATGTCGCGTCATTTTCTTATTTTCCAAAACTTATGTTATTTCGAGTGTTAATGTGTAAAAACGGTAAATTTTTACCCGTTAAGTGTTCGTGAACATGCACGAGTGTTGGTGAATGGTATAATGTCGTGAAACGTGAATTTTCGTGTTGTTCCCAAAACTCCATAGAAGGCTCTAGTAAAGTTTTCACCACTTTACTGAGGCATGACTTGGACTTGACCGTGACTTGCTTTGCTCGCCTTTGACTGTGACTATGACTTTTTTGATAATATCTAGCAAAACTTGAGAATATATATATGTATACTTGACACTGGCAAATGCATAAGACGTGCGATGCCAAAATCCTCTTAGGAGGAAAGAGAAAAAAAAACGTGAAGGAGTCTTGTCGCGTCATTGTATTATTTTCCAACACATGTATTATTTCGAGTGTTAATGTGTAAAAATAGTGGATTTTTATTCATTAAGTGTTCGTAAACGCGCACGAGTGTTGATGAATAGTATTATGTTGTGAAACGTGACTCTTCCTGTTGTTTCCAAAACTCCATTGAAACCTCTAGTAAAGTCTCCACCGCTTTAATGGAGCTTGACGTACACATGACCGTGACATACTTTGCTTGACTTAGACTATGACTGAGACTTATTTTAATTGTGAAATATTTGACTTAACTTAAAATATTACAATACTTGACACAGAACGTATGGAGCCAAAAAATAAGAGAGAAAAAAATGATTCTTCACCGGTCCACTTGTTGAACCCGTAGCGGGAACCGAACCAGCTGGCCGCGGTGTCCCCCACGCCTATCGCCAGCACGCCGCCCAGCAGCTCCAGCTGGTCCCCGGCGTGGCGCGGCACGAGCAGCAGCGGGCACGCCAGCCCGCAGTACAGGTAGAACGGCGTCATGGCAAACGAACCGCTGTCCTGAAAAAGGTTTTTTTTTTTTTTATCAATTCTTTTCCATTACAGGTGACCCCAATTCGCCCACCCATGGACCATAATCTAAGGTTAAAAAACTAACTTAAAACAATAATACAACAAACAAAGAATAATTTAAAGAAAAACTGTTTTTTTTTGTGGCATGAATGGAAGATGATAATGTAATAATAAAAAAAATAAAAAAAAAAAGCAACAAAAAACCAACACTTATTTATTTTACTAACTTATTTCACTGGTTTCATCACTAGCATCTTAATGGTGTCATAACAATCTATTGTCATTCTGCGAACCTCTGCCTCCGTACAATTAATTATTTAATATTTCATCCTATCTATTCAAAAAGGACGACTTGGACTTGTTTAAGTGCACAAGTTTTATCATTAGATACTATTTAATTTCAATTTAGTTGTTACTATAGAGTAACTAAGTAAGTTAAATAATAATATTACACTAAAATAGGAGGCGCCTTTTATTTTCTCATAGTGGGTGATGAAAAGTATCACTCGGGTGCAAATTTTTTTTTTGCTCGGGCGACGGTCTTTGAATCCCTCGCTACGTTCAGGATTATACTAAAGAATCCCCTTCGCTCTGGATTAAAAAAAGCGCCCTCGCCGTAAAAATATTTTTTTGCTCGCTTATGTTACAATCTACTATTAATTCAAATAAGTGACGAGGCGAGAAGTCGCTCGCCCGATGGCAAGCGTCTCGCGTTGTCCATAACAGTTCAGCCCACTCAGAATTTCAAAAGCCTGCGCGGCAATGTACTGCGCTCGTCACCCGGAGATATTAGATCTTTATGCCCGAATATTTGCATTTTTTTAAAAACTTTTTTGCCTTTTATTCAGCTGTGCATGTCGTCGGGATGTTGATGATGATGATTTTGCTTCAAACCTAACTCTTCAGTCCGGAACAAGTTAACGTTTGCCAATTGAATAACTGGTAGAGGCGTTGTACTTCCTCAGGCAGACATCAAAAGAGTCCTATCACTGGGAAGGCATAAGCGAAACTAAATTTATTGAAAAATAAGCTGCGCCCCGCGGTTTCACCCGCTATTCTACAGAAACCGAATATTTTTCCGGCGTAAAAAGTAACCTGTGTTAATCCAGGGCATAAGCTACCTCCATACCAAATTTCATTCAAATCCGTTCAGCCGTTACAGAATTCAACCGGGACAAACACACTTACAAACGTTCACATTTATAATATTAGTGTGATTGTTAAACCAACATGTTTCACAAATATTTGAGAATTTTCCTATACCTTTTCATCACTGTAGACCAGGAAAGCAGATTGAAGTGACGATGAAATTGGGTCGATGCCGGATTTTCTTAATGCCTGTAAAAACCGAGCTAAATTAATAGCATAATGGCGTCGATTCCCGCTAAACCAACCTTAGTGCTATTACTGTCTTTTACTAATAGAAACACAAGAAAAAGATAGCATGCATTTTAGTTCTGTCAAATGAGTTTACCGATTAAAGCCGCGAAGAAAAACGTACACTAGCGACACTTAAAACTTGTTTTGAAATCGACACCCGCTACGGTCTCGTCTAATTTTATATGGAGAACTAAGATCTGACTAATTTGACAGCACTATAATTCATGCCATCTCTATCTTTTGTTTCTATTTAGTAAAAAACAGCGATAGCTTAATTACGTTTAGTCAGTGCACGGTGGAATTGCGGCCATTATTGAATATAAAACATTGGCAATTGTACCCTAACTCTGTACTCTTGTATTCTGGCTACAACCGCTGCTACCAAGCTAAAACAATTTCTATCAAAACTTTACTGCTATTGGGCTATGACCATTAATACCAGGCTTCGGCTGCCAAATGGAGTAGCCAGTGGCTATTCAGTTGTCTCACTTCTCGTATCGAGAAAGGACGTTAAGTGCTTTGTGCGTCCGTATTGGCGACCGGTTGGACACCGAGTGAGTGAGACGCAGTTGTTTTTTTTTTATAAGTGACTACGTTGGTCAGTATTGACCACGCTCGTGTACATTTTATCGGCGACGTCGCCAGTGTGCCAAGTCTCCACAAGTGAACAGTTGGTTGTGGCTACGCTTCCAAATTGGCGACGTTGCCAAGTGAGTTAACTGCCATAAATTTCAATATGAATTGTTTGGATACGAAGCCAGCGGCGTCGCCGAGTCAGAGCCCTAACTTGACCTGGTAGCAGTAGTATTAGGCTGATATGTATACTTAGCCTGGTATGAATGGTCATAGCCCAGTAGCAGTAAAGTTTTGATAGTAATTGCTTTTTTTTTTTTTTTTTATTGTTCTTGGTGCATCTCCATGGACTCCGAGGTCCATGCCCTTTGTCAACTTTTACTGATATAATATAATACTAACAACATAACAAGAAGAAAATCTACTATACTTATTACTATGTTGCGTGTATACACCGAGCAGTCCAGCTCCCGCAAGCAGCACCCGTTCACGAGTTGACGCATGTGCCAGCCATCGCTCTCCTCAACCATATTTGAGGGAAGAGACGCAACGACCACACGACGCCGCCGCAAGAAGAAGCCTTTATGTGAGCGTGAGTGCTCTGAGTATTTTAGCTTTGTAGCAGCGGGTGTAGCCAGAATATCTTTAGGTAGCCGGCGACGTCGCCATGGCATCTCGGTGAGTCAGGGACCCTATTCGGAGAAATGACATTTTATCTCGGTCACTGTCTCTCTAATTTAGAATTTAATGGGAGTGAGAGTGACCGAGATAAAATGTCATTTCTCCGAATAGGGTCCCAGGGCTCTTATAATCTTACCTCAACTAAAATAAGTAGTCCAAATCCAAATCCTGCAGCCAACAGCATCAGTTGCTGATCGCAAACGATTCCAGACAGGAACACGGTAGAGGCTAGGATGTGAAACGACTTGCGGGTCACTGTGCTAGCTTTAACGGCCAGATTAGTGCGCACTAGTATAACTACTACTGCTATTAGCACCACGGCTAGCCAAAATGAGAACAGTTGTATCTGAAATGTGTAAAAAGTTTAGAATTTTAGCAAGTTTTCAATACAAGTTAGGAGCCACCAAATTTTATTCAAATCCGTTGTCATTACGTTAGTTGGAACTATTTGTTCCCACTCAACTCTGTTACACACATTCAAACTTTTACATTTATAATTTTGGTATGATTATTATGGACTGTACTTTCATGGCATGAGGTAATAAACTTTACTGATTTTGTAAAAGAAAAACAGCGACCCGGAAATTGCTAACATTATATCACACTTCACACTTACACATTATTATAAGCTCGAAAGTTTGTGATTGTGTGTGTACGTTTGTTCCCGCCCAACTCCGCAGCTTATACCCAGAATTCTCACAATAGGCTACTTCATATCTTGTCAAAATTAACAGCGGCTGAAGGATAGCGGGTGCGCCTACAATTTAACGTGTCATGCGAGCCACTGTAGCTCTAAGCAATAAAAACTATTATAACACTAATTGCGCGTCACGATTTCACCCCAGTAGGAAATTTCCTATGTCGTCTTCAAACCTTAAACTATATCTGAGCCAAAATTCAGTGAAAGAGGAACAAACAAACACACTTTCAGATCTTCTCTATATAGTATAAAATAACGTGCTTTCCGTATCTGTATATCCGCTAACTCCTAAACCACACAACGGATTTTGAAGCGGTTTTCATTATCTGTTAGATAATTTTTAACAGAAGGTTAATATAAGTAGAAGAATGTACATTATTCAATTTTGACTTACTCTTTTCGCAGTTCCAAACACATACAACAATGTTTTCTCTAAGCAGTTCATTCCTAGTAATGAATGCAGCATTAAAACGGCGAATAGACCCGCCCCCGCCACTACGTTTCTCAGGTTCCGAAGGTTTCTCTGTCTGTGAGACATGACGGTCAACGCTGTAACAATTACACCCACGCTTGACAACACTGTCTGAAAATACCCAATTGTTTTGCTATTGTTAACTGTTACCCTGGCCATACATTCCCCGTGGGTCGAAACCGTATTTCGGTCAATTTACGAAGGCGCATGCCATGCTAGTGTTCTGTGGCGCTCGCCTTCATAAATTGGCCAGGCTATAGACACGGACTGCCTCGGCGGGGATGTACGTACAGTACTGGTGTTAATTAGATGAACGATGAGGTGAACAGTGCCGGCCTTAACATAACCGGCGCCCAGGGCAAGAAGCTTCTCATCATGAAAAGTAAATAAATATTTCTGTATTTCTGAAATGCATGCAATACAGCAAATTTAATAATAATAATTAATAAAAATAACATGAATTAATTATTAATTTATTTAATTACATATTTTAACAACTTTGCACCTGCTAACTGTTGCCTGGAAGAGATCACTTTCAGCGGCTAGGCCGCCAGTTCTTACATTACTTTTGAGATAATTTTTGTATCCTATGTAAAATCTGGTGTGACCAATAAAGATTTTATCTATCTATCTAGGTGTTACACTTTTGTGTTAAAGAAGCCTCTTCAAGAAATTTGACATGGTCCTTGCCAGTCCCTGAAAGAAAACATGACACCTATGGCGTTTCTCCAGGTTTGGCGTCCCGGGTTGTCATCCAGCTGGCCTACACCAGCCGGCACTGATGTTGAAATGTCATGAGACTAGCCTTTATGTAAAAAGTCAAGCTATTTTCTAACAGTGAAATAAGTTCCCAAGTTTTTGTAGTGGTAGGAGTCTTTTGCAGAGTTGGGGAAGCCACACCACACCTTTGCTAGTTATTCTACAGCCATAGGGTGCAAGCAATACCATGCTCTGGATTAAGGGGCCACGTTTTAAATACTGGCCACACATACCAACAGTGAACCTTATCACACGGGGAAACGATTCCCGGTCGCGCAGCATCGACGGCTGTACCTAACAATGTGTGGGGTGTAGAAGTGCAAGAAAACTAGAAAATCGTGAACAAGACCATGGAGCACAGTGAGATATTATTGTGTGATGATTAAAATTCAACTTACATTAACCACAGAGGTGATTAAATCAAACTCATCATCATCATCCTCAAACTGCCGCATCACTGTCATCACCACAAACAACACAATGCTCTGTACAACGAGCATTGCTTCCCCGATTGTGAATGTTTTTGGGAACCACATCAAAGAGATCCTTAGTAAAGAGCTGAATGCAAATATTGCTGGTAAACTGATTACCAGTGATAACGTGAGATCTGAAAAATAAATTGTACAAATTACTTTTTCACTAGCCAGGGTTCGAAGTGATAATTATCATCAATGATAATCTTTACTAATTTTTATCCATATCATTATCAATTTATTTCTTTTATTAATTTTTATCTATTTAATAATATATCTTTCATTATTTTTATCAAAGATAATTATCAAACTTTATTTATCATGATAATTATCGTGATATATCTTTGAAACAATGATAAAAATAAACTTAAATATTGATACATTTTGTTTTAATAAAACGGGAATACTCACTTTAAATTGAGTCGGTTATTCAGACTATTATGCCTTGTGCAAGGCAAGACGAGGTCGCGCGCGTGTCTCGCTGAGCATTCCTTGATAAAGGTCACCGAATGTGATCGAAACTATAGTCGGAATAACCGACTCAATTTAACGTGAGTATTCCCGTTTTATTAAAACAAAATGTATCAAAACCACGTCAGTTTTCATAGTTAAATATTGATCTTGCCACTTTATAACATTTTTTTCTTAAACAATTATCTTGATTGTCACATATGTTTAAATTATTATTGATAGATAATACTATTCATACTAATTACATAAGGATTGGTAAGTATTTACTTTTTTAATAATTATTATGAAAATTAGTTATTTTATTACTAAAAACAATTAAATGTTTCCTTTTAGTAAAATTTGCTAACATCAATATGTAGGGGTGGGTCATTGGTTCGGTTGTTTTTGGAACAGTATAATTTTTATAATTTTTTAATTATAGGGAACAGCCTATGCTGTACAATTAAATTAATATTTACCTTTTATCACAAAAGTGTACAGCAGCAATGCGGAAACAAGACTCGATGCTATACAGCCACCATACAGCTGCTCCTGGAGCACTAAGCATGATACTGTCAAAAATGCTATGAACAGTACACAATAGAACACCAGTCCCAACGATGTGTATGCTACTACACTGTAAGCTTGTGATACATTGTACATGAAGTTGTAGATCATTAGAACAGCAGGCAAGATTAGACAACACCACAGTCCATTGCTGCTTGCTTCTCTGAAAATAAATATTGCGCACTACTTATAGGCGGCGGAAAAGCAGCTGAAGTAAAGTATTGAAATTAGGTATAGGACGACGAAAAGACCTATAGTCAACAGTGCATGGAAAATGTCAATGTAAATCATGAAAGTTTTAGTGTCCTGTGATTTTGATATGTAAGGATGAGTTTCATTTTTTGGACACTGATAGACCCTTTAATTTTAATCAGTGCAGTATCTGCCGACAGGTACAACTTTGTTGATAAACATGATACAAATAAAGTTCAAGTCAGGCCGGTTAGGTTAAACGTGAAAAATGTCTCTGCAAATATAGTTACCTTGTTTCTATGCGAGCATCGCGTAGATTTCGAGATATAAGGCGGTCATTAGAGTTTAAAAATACGAGATACTTTCTATTTACACGCTCATTTAGCGACTGTAAAAAATTCTGATTCTTGTCAATTTTACTCATTTTCACAACACACTTTAGATCTAGGGATTGAGATTCCCCTATATTATAAAGCTCTTTGGACTGTGATTATTTTTGTTGTTCAATGAATAATTGTCTGAATTATCGGGTTAAATTAAATATTTTCTTTTAAAATGAAGTCCATGTATTTATATTCTCTTTGAAGTACGTTTAGTTTTTTTTTGCCAAGGTTGCTTTGAGAGAGGCAAAGAAGGCTGCGTTCAGGGTCGCGTTCACGACAAAGGTCCGAACCACAACTGTGTCTATACTGTACAGCCCAATAATGTACGACCCGATAATGTACGGCATGGAATGTTTGACCGATAATTCGTTTAGTGGGCTGCTAAATATCAGGTACAATAAGGGCCGTCAATTATCGGCATGTGCCAATAAATCACGACCACGAATGTACAGCCAATAATCCACGTACCTGAGAAGAGTACACGTTTTATCGGGTCGTACATTATTGGCTGTACATTCCTGTGGGCTTATCCCGTAACTCTGAAAGCGATAGCGAGAGTTGCGCGAGCGGGACCGCGCCTATGCGCGGTCCCGCTCGAACTTAGTCGAACTTAGTCGCACTATTGCGACTAAGTTGGTACGAGCGAGATAGCATGCTCTCGCAATCAGAATCATGAACGTTTCAAAGTTAGAGGATAACCCCGCAAGCCATTTAAGGCCTCGCTTGATTACCTGACCTGACATCGTGCGAAAGGGACAGCTAGACTTGAATTTCACGGGAGCAAAAGAAATAAACTACTAAGGCTATAGCTTTTCCCTCTCGCTCCTCAGTAACTCATATTTAGCCATCTCTTTCATGCTAGGTCAGGTCAGGTAATGTATAGCAACTCTTATGGTACGTGCTGATAATTTACGGCCGATAATGAACAGCCTAATAAAAGACGACCCAGCCCGTATTGATCTGAAAAACGCCTATTGGTCGATGTGTCTATGACCTCTTTTGATTACATGTTTCGTTTGGACGCGATGTTGTATATAGAGAACAGATTCAAATACCTTAACCAACTGTCATGTTACAAGGCTTAACAGTAGGTTACCAGACTTTTATAAAAAAAAACACCCTAATCAGTTTTGACATTCCAAAGATTTCCCAGTTGTCATAAAAAAATACGTTAACCTACTACCTGCAATCCTTATATTTGTAATCTGTGTCTTATTTTTACTATCGCGTTCAAACGAAGCATGAATGAGGGATGGGTAGTTTTTTATCAGGCTGTACATTATCGGGACGTGTATTATCGGCCCGACACGATAATGTACGGCATGATATTTCAGGTCCCGATAAAATGCACAGTCTGATATTTCATGTACTGGTACACCAATTATCATGCTGTACAATACGGGCTATACATTATCGGGTAGGTAATTATAGGGACTCACATTATTGCCACTGACAGTGACAGTGTCACGAACAGTGACAGTTTTGACACATGTACTGTTGCTTAGAGGTGGGTCGTTGACGATTTTTACGTTAATTTCATTTATTAATATTTCATGAATGGTTAACAGGTTGAATAAACAGTTTCTTTTTTCAAAACAATGTTAGCTTATTATCGTTTTGGATAATTAACGATTGTATTAATATCAGGTGGTTGGAGATAAAATTAGAAAGATTTAATTATGAAATTGCCGTTCCTTCGTATTTTTTCCAGGACTATTTAGGATTTGCTGGGTAGTTGCTTAGCAAAGGAACGGTTTATAGCCCAGAGGTACATAAAAGAAATTCCATTTTATAACGTACATTTGCTATATTTACATGACTGAATGTTCCATCATATTATCCACAGTTACTAATATCTATTGTACATAATTACATCACCAGATAACACTATATTACAAGTCATTTCGATCCAATGAGGAGTATTAAAAAAAAAATGACAAAATAAATTCAATCAAATACGACGCACCCAATAATTACTAATAAGTAGGTAATAATCAATTAATTGTGTAAACTGTAAATAAACAAAAAATATCAAACGCTTTCTTCCCTAATAATAATAACTAATAACTTGACACCGTACCTTTTGTCTTAATAAATTCTATTTTGCAGGCAATAAGTTTATTTTTTGCGTAATTGTTGCGAGCACCCTGAGCGGGAATACCATCGATCGTGGCTCGCGGAAGTTCGGGTGATAATGGGATTCGGATGTATTGTATTCGTTTTGTTTTAATAAAACGGGAATACTCTCGTTAAATTGATTCGGTTATTCCGACTATAGTTTCGATCACATTCGGTGACCTTTATCAAGGAATGCTCAGCGAGACACTTCATAAAAACAAAAAGCGTATATCGCTGAGCATTTCTTAAGTCGGAATAACCGAATCAATTTAACATGAGTATTCCCGTTTTATTAAAACAAAATGTATCAAAACCACGTCAGTTTTCATAGTAATATTGTATTCGTAATCGTGCCAAACGTTTCGAGTGCATTGAGCGTTGACCAAAATTAACAAGTTTTGAAATTATTAGGTTTTGAAATTTTAACTAATTTACATTTATTGTTAGAAAACTGTTCATGCGTTGACGATGAGGCGTTTTCAAAAAAAAAAAAAAGTATTTCTAAAATACTTACTAGATGGCGTAACAGACCTACCGTTTTACCTGTCATTGTCATTTCTGTCGAAATATTTTATGTTTATTTTTTAAATCGTAAATTTTGGCTCCACACGTGCATTTAGCCAGTATCAACTATTGTAATATTTCAAATGAAGTCAAATACATAGTTACGTTACTTGAAATTGTCTAAATAAACATGTCGAGCAAAAAACACGAGAAAAAAAAGGCACACGTACATTTTTTTGTCTTTCATGTCTTGACAGTGACAGAAAAAACGCAAGGTACATCTAACGCCATCTATTGGGTACTTTTATAACCAGGATTTCTTTTTTTTTTGAAAACGCCTCATTGAAAAGCTATTGAAAAAAACCATATTATCGTTTAATCAACGCCCAACGCCCACCTCTACTGTTGTTGTTTTTATGTCACATTTTGATTTTGAATTTTATAATTATTTAGATTACGTGCGGTGAGGACGGAAAGGTGCTTGCTCCAACGTAGTATTTGTATTCTAGTAATCTTTGCGTACACGCGGCACGGTATTTGTGCGCACGGTATTTGAAACTGGAAATATAAAACTCCTGGTCACGGTGCCGGCCGGCTGACATTAGATTATCTTTGTAGTTAAGTGTGTTAAAAACTATTAACATGCTTAGGAACTTGAGTAAAGTGGTACAGCTGCAGAAGGCGAGGTTTGCAACCGCCCCGGCTCCACAAAGCAATCCGGAAGTTTTATATTCTGGGGTAAGCATTTTTGACCTTTCCAATAAACCATGTATTATATTTTATTATTCAAATGAGTTCAAAACGACTCTTCACGTGTTCATTACAAAGAGTTTAAGAAGAAAGAATTAAATCTAACTATTTCAGAACTAACAGCAAGCTAAAGAGACCAAATCAACTAGATTATGAGCTTGCCCGCATGACTGCAATAATTTCAAACCCCCATTTCCACTCTTCTGGGGTTGATTTTCGTAAAAAATAGTTTTTGTAGTGGTAGGGCTCTCTTGCAGAGTCCGCCTGGGGAAGTACCAAACCTTTGCCAGTTATTCAATCGCAAAGCAGTAGTGTGCAAGCATTACTGTGTTCCGAATTGAAGGGCAATGTTTCCAGCGTAATTACTGAGCATACAGAGATTTAACATCTACAGCGTGACGCCCGCAGTGCTTTGCCGCGCATAGTTTTGAACTATTGAAGTTCAAACTTCAGGGTGGCACTGAACTATTATGGGCAAGCGTGACACTTAACATCAGGTGAGCGACTTGCCCGTCTCGTCACCGAGTAACATTTAAAAAAAGAAACAGCAATAATTTCATGGGAATAGAAGGAACAAACTAACAAGATTATAATTTGTTTCTTTTCGTATCAGAACAGGCACAGATCAAGGGTGTATAATAATATATTATATGTAGTTCAAGCAAGTACAGAAGCTTTTTTTTGGTTAGTTTAATTCCATCACCAAAATCTTAAAAATCACCTTCATAATGGATCTTTTGCAGCTATTCATCAATAACGAATGGGTGAAGTCTTCAGACGGCAAGACCTTCAAAACATTAAATCCGGCTAATGAGGCAGTCATTGCAGAGGTACAACAAGCAGGAAAAGCTGATGTAGACAAAGCAGTACAAGCCGCTAAAGATGCCTTTAAGTAAGTTCATAAACATAGTCACAATTATTAATCTTTATTAATCCACTTGGACTGGACTAATAGTGTCCTTTTTTCAAATCATACTAATTCATCATTATGATGAAGAAAAGTAGTTTTTATTAGAATACCAAAAGTATTTGCCATTGACATCAAAGACATAAGATTTTGATAACATTTTTCCCCCGAAACGCTAATTCCATCAAAAATTATCAACAACAGCAATACTATTTTCAAGCATCTACTTTGCCAAAAACCACTTAAACCAAACTTAATTTCACACATCTTGAAAAAATTCAAATTCAGTCTAGTAAAAAAGTATCCCAGAAAAATTAAAAAAAACTGTAAAATCGCGAAGAAGCGAAAAGGACCAACGCTTTCAGGGTTGGTTTCATAGTAAAAATTGAACAATTTTTACTATGAACTATTTACCATCATGAGTACTATGAGCCCCTTTCAGCTTAGCATACCAACCCAGTGTAGGGACACACAAAAATACTCACATGGTTATCCACACACACCCCAAAACCAAGTTCTTGGGCAGTTCAACAGTTCAAGAACTGTAACTGACTGACTTCCGGATTCAACCGCAATTTTCTAGCTTTCTAGTATTTTCCGTGATAAAAATTATTCTATATCCACCCCCATGACTTCTTTGCCAAACTTCAAAAAACTTCCCCATTACTTCTTTGCCAAACTTCAAAAAACTTCCCCATTACTTCTTTGCCAAACTTCAAAAAACTTCCCTATTACTTCTTTGCCAAACTTCAAAAAACTTCCCCATTACTTCTTTGCCAAACTTCAAAAAACTTCCCCATTACTTCTTTGCCACACTTCAAAAAACTTCCCCATTACTTCTTTGCCAAACTTCAAAAAACTTCCCCATTACTTCTTTGCCACACTTCAAAAAACTTTAAGTAATACCAAAGGCGCACGGGACTTGTCTCCGTGACAGTTTCGTCACTCTGGGACTCTGGGACTCTGGTCGTCTACGGTGTCGTTTAGGTTGTATCCTGGTATCATTCTCTAAACAAAATAGCATTAGATATTTTTTCATTCTCTTCATCTCTTCTCATAAAACAAAATGAAAAGATATTCACATCATTTAAGTCCTGTCAAAATATTTATTTTAGAAATTGGTAGTTACAACAGAATCGACACCGATGATTATCTATGTATGTATATCGATAAGATATGGATGTCAGATGATAAGTTGGTAATGATTAGGTATCGCAATGAATAAAATGTGTGCAAAATGCATGCGGCGTTTGCTCCCGCTATCTTAAGGAACCCTTCTTTTTTATCTACTAGCTGATACACGCGACTTCATACGCAGGCTTAGGGCTCAGAATTGTAACTCGGACTTTGTGCTCTCAAATACAAAGTGAAAATTACGAACTTCCACACAAAGTTTTATCCCTAAGGTATAATACCTAAAATGCTTTCCGTTTCGCTCAGCGCGCGAATTTCAAATCTTCTTGCGTTTTTTGTCAATTACAGCTTAATTACACATCGTAGGTCCATGAAAACTAATTTTGCATAAATAGATTGTTTCAAGAAATTACACCAAACAAAAATTCTAGTTGAAAGCTAGTATAAGTACATTTCTCACTAACCAAAAACCAAGATGAAAATTAGCTTATTGAGATTCGTAGCTTAACCAATGTTATCTAGGTGATCATTCTACCCGTGATTTCAACAAACAACATATTTAATGGCGCAAAATTGGTTTCAACAAATCCACGATGAGTAATTAAGCAAGAAAATTTGAATTTCTCGCGATGTGCGAAACGTACCTTAATAACCGTAATTGACTTAGAAATATAGCTCTTACAAAAACATTTATATTGCCAGGTTGGGCTCCCCATGGCGGTCAATGGACGCTTCGGAAAGAGGAGTGCTTATCAACAGGCTTGCTGACCTCATCGAACGAGACAGGGTTTACTTAGCGGTGAGATCAGGCTCTATTCTGGGCCCCTATTCGGAGATATGACAAATTGATGTCGATTTCGAGATTCCAATCTCGACTGTCTCTCGTCTCGATTGCCTCCGACCGCTCGATGTATCTCGGTCGCTAGCCATCGTGACTATCTCGAAAGATAGCGTTGAGTATAAGAAATTTAAGAATAACCGGTGGGGAAGAAGGGTCCTTGAGTGGCGACCACGAACCGGAAGACGCAGCGTAGGAAAGCCTCCCACTAGATGGACCGACGACATTGCGAAAGTAGCGGGCAACTGGTGTCGGCCGGCACCCGTTGTCGGTCGGCGTGCCGCTCTAAGGGGGAGACCTATGTTCAGCAGTGGACGTTTTATGGCTGATGATGATCAAAGAGAAAAAAAAAAAGAAATAAATAAGAAAAATAATTTGGTCTCAGCTTTTGAGAATAGGGGTCCTGAAAGAATTCGATTCAATATAAATGACGGAGACATAGGGTCTGCCCTATGTCTCTGTCATGTACAGTCTGGATGACGGAGACAGCGAGTGTAGATATTAACAACAAACTCTATGAAGGTTAAAATTCGGTTAACAATCACATCACAATATTACGCTAATATCACAATTTAGAGCCACTTACTGATTAGCCTTGCTAGGACACAAGGCTAATCAGTAAAAATAAGAACCGAGCTGAAAACTTTATTAGCGCGATTCAGAACTCTCCCTACTTTATAACTGTCAGCCCAGAGAAAACGTCGAAAATTCACAAAACGGATCAACGCCATCTACTAAAAGATGAGTATGTTTTTTCCACAAACCGCGGGGCGCAGCTAGTAAAAATATAAAAGCAAATGTCACAATAGACTACATACACTACATACATAATTGACTGCCTCGGTGGCTCAGTTGGTAGTGAACCTACCTTCTGTGTTTGGGGGCGTGGGTTCGATTCCCATCTAGGACAAACATTCATGTGATGAATATTTGTGTTTGTTCTATGTCTGGGTGTTAATATTTATATAAGTATGTATTTAAAAATATCTATGTACGTATATCAGTCTCTGGCAGCCATATTACAAGCTTTGCTTAGTTTGGGGTCAGATGACCGTGTGTGCAAAAATGTCCCAGATATTTATTTATTTATTTATAATATAATCACTAGGGTTCTTGTGACTCTGTAAAGTTATCATCAAAATAATGATTACTTACATGTAAGTAATACATAACACCTCGCAAGGTCGCAAGATTACCTTGATTACTTTAAAAAAATGTTTCCAGTGCATTTTATACGAGTCAGTCGCCTGCAAACCAGTCTGGCGCAAGTGCCTAGTAGTAGTAGTTAAAAAAGCGACTTGAACATGTATGAAACGTGTACTAGAAATAACGGCGGCTGTCGCTGCCTTGCTCTATCGATCTCTGGACTCTATCGCACTATCTCTATCGGTATTCAGTTCTTGTACATTCATATTCAAATTATTTATTTCAACTAAGTACAGATCAATAATGTAGCAGCACTATACCCCAAACTGGGTTCAATTAAGTACCCGTATCTTGGGGCTTAGGCCTTCCCTTCAAATTAAACTATTTAAAAGTATACGTTTAAAAGTTAGCATGTTTCATACAATCGCCTTTTTTAATTTTTCTCTATACTCATGTCTCTTAAACGTCGTGATGATATCCTCTTTGCTGCAAACCTGCATACGCCTACTTACCTACCTAGCCTACCTGCCTAGTCTAGTTTACCTTGACTCGCCGATTTTAAGCTAAAAACATCCTTGTGTAGGTCTTTAAAGAGTCTAGAGTTCTTATCTCGCCATTCGTACATGAAGGGTTCGTTCTATGACACTTTATACCACAACTTTTGTAAGTTTTTCAACCGCAGTAGTGTGCAAACATTACGGTGTTCGGGATTGAAGGGCATTTTGTCCAGCGAAATTACTGGGCATAGATAGATTTCACATCCATTATTTCAGGATGACGAGCGCAGTGCGTTGCCGCGAATTGTTTCGTTCAAAATTCTGATTAGCACTGGACTGTTATTAGCAAGCATGACGCTTACCATCAGGCGAGATACTTGGTCGTTTCGGTCACAAAAAAAATAGGTTATTTTTTTAAAATTACTTCTATGAAATTCAAGTATAGCTATCCCTTTCGCATAAAATTAGATCAGGTGCGTTTGCAGAAGTTATGAAATAACCCTTATATTTCTTCCCACAGAGTCTAGAGACTCTGGACAACGGCAAGCCATACACGGCGGCGTACTACGGCGACCTGGCAGGTGTGGTCAAGAACCTGAGGTACTACGCTGGATGGGCGGACAAGAACCACGGGCTAGTCGTGCCTACCGATGGAAAGTACTTCGCTTATACTCGACACGAGCCTGTGGGTAAGTTTCCAAGGAGAATGCGATTCCAAATAGTGAAGAAAAGGCGACTTAAACCGTTATTTAAAGCCCTTTGACCGAAATACAGTAGTCTCGCTCGAGCATTTTCACATTATTTAGAATAGACGTACACATTTATTTATTTTCAATAATGTTCATAGAAAAACAAAATGGCCGACTGCATAATGTGGCCTATGTCACTCCGGACGTAAAGAGGAATTCAACGATACCTCACTTGTCAGAATCGGTCAAGCCGTTTAGGCTACAGGAGGAACACACAAACATACTTACATACACCCCAAAAACATTAAACTCCTTCTTGTATGACTTCCGTAAAATGTGTTAGTAAACAACTAACACATTTTGGTAACAATTACCTATTTCATAGATAAACTTCCATAGATAGGTAGTAGTAGTGGTATTGGTAATGGTAAGGCTCTGTCTGCCACAGCTTTGCGAGCCATTCAACCGCCAAGCAGTAGTGTGCATAAAATTACTGTGTTCCAGATTGAAGGGCAATGTTTCCAGCATAAATAGATTTAACATTTAATATCTCAGGGTGGCGAGCGCAGTGCATTGCCGCTCGGTTTAATATGCTGAGTGGCACTGAACTGTATGGGCAAGCGTGAAGCTTGAGATCACGTGATTGACTTAATATTGCTAGTCTCAACGCAAAGTTCAATAAATGGTATGACATGGCATTTTACAAAATATCGTATCGACATTGATAATAAATTATCATCGTTCTGATATTTATATCGCTAAGTGTAAAACCAGTTTCTTTAAGAACTGCGTTTGTTTATAAAAAATCAACTTGTTACATAACCGGCGCGGGCCGCCTCATGCGGACTTGATTCAAGGCTTAATATTATATATTTTATCATCATCATCATCAGCCACATGCAGTCCACTGCTGAACATAGGCCTCCACCTTTTGCCTTGTTGCCGGGGCACTAGAATACGGCTTCGGTATCCCCAGCATGTAGTAAGAGCCTACTAAAAGGGGACCTCTGGGCTCGGGGGTGGTTAGAAGTGAGGCTCTGAGCATCTACCGAAGCGAGCACAGGGAGCACGACAGCGTCGAGTGGCGGACGCTGTTGTAGGCTTAGGCGTCTCACAAATGCTAGCTGTCCCGGGAGGAGCTGAAGCGGGGTGCTGAAGGCTCCGGTGTGATCCCTTGGAGATCCTGGAGCCCTCGGCCAAGCACCAAGGCAGGCCACTCTCCGGTGGCCGGTGGTTTTAGTGGGTATCTTGTGAAGATTTCCCCTTAGCAAAAAAAAAATAGGTCTCTCCGACCGACAACTTGCCACTCTTGCGACTTTCATAATGCTGTTCTAATCGAGTCAGTTCGACCCACAATTTCGATAAAACCGTCGTCCCACCTCGTTACAGTTTCTTTTTTTTTTTTTTTTTCTTGATGACGAGACGAGCAAGTCGCTCACCAGATGTTAAGCTTCACGCCTGCCCATAACAATTCAGTGCCACCCAGAATTTTGAACTTCAACAGTTCAAAACCATGCGCGGCATTGCGTTGCGCTCGTCACCCTGAGATATTAAATGCTAAATCTCTTTATGCTCAGTAATTACGCTGGAAACATTGCGGAACATAGTAATGTTTTGCACACAACTGCTTGGCGGTTGAATAACTGGCAAAGGTCGTTCCTCAGTGCTCTTACTATCTGTATTTTAATAATGATTTGTATCCAACGACAAATCTATTTTTAGCTAACACACGATAAGATAATGAGAGTGCAGTACAAATAATGACTTGGTACTGGAGAAAACAAAAAGCAAATTTTGAAGCGAAACGTGACCGCATCTTATGACTAGCCTCGTGGCACAGTGAGAAGTTTTTCGCTTTCTGAGCTGTAGGTTGTGGTCTCGATTCCTAACCAAGACAAATATTTGTGTGATGAACATGAATGTTTGTTCTTTGTCTGGGGTGTATCTATGTATTCTATGAAAGTATTTACAAAAAAATAAGTATTTATGTATTTTATCAGTTGTCTGGTTCTCATAGTACAAGCTTGCTCATAGCTTTGCTTAGTTTGGGGCGCTGTATGTAAAACAGTCCACCAAGAGCTGAATCGAAGCGAACTACTAGTTTACTAGTTTCGATTGCCCCGGTGGCTCAGTTGGTAGTGAACCTACGTTCTGTGCTTGGGGGCGTGGGTTCGATTCCCATCTAGGACAAACATTCATGTGATGAATATTTGTGTTTGTTCTATGTCTGGGTGTTAATATCTATATAAGTATGTATTTAAAAAATATCTATGCACGTATATCAGTCTCTGGCAGCCATATTACAAGCTTTGCTTAGTTTGGGGTCAGATGACCGCGTGTGTAAAAAAAAAAAAAAATTAACTTCTATGTAATTAATAACTATGTACATACGTGTCAAATAACACTTTTCTAATTTTCTTATTGTCTTATTTGTTCATAGTACTTTATAATCACTTGTACTATATGCGCTAAAATTGTATTTATACTACACAAACTGAAATGGTTTCGTTCTTCTGAGTCTTCTAAATATATCCGTGTTCGAGGAGCGGATTGACTTCGACATTCACGGTGGTGAAGCCTGACTTTGCGAGCTTCTGCGTACTTTTGTATGATTTCGTCCACGACCTCGGCTTGAAGGTCCCGATGGAGATCGGTTTTTCTTAGGGCGACGCCAGGACGCTAGCCCTGCCACTTGCCCACCTTCGCTCGCATACAGTTGGCTTTGACAGTTGTCTCAATTCGCAGGTGTATGCGGTCAGATAATCCCGTGGAACTTCCCTCTTCTGATGGCGGCGTGGAAGCTGGGCCCGGCGCTCGCCACCGGCTGCACGCTCGTCATGAAACCGGCGGAACAGACCCCGCTCACGGCGCTCTACATCGCGCAACTAGTCAAGGTAACGCACACACACGACTTGATGTCCTGTAAACATCGCATCACGACTTGATGTCCTGTAAACATCACATCACGACTTGATGTCCTGTAAAACATCACATCACGACTTGATGTCCTGTAGACATCACATCACAACTTAATTTGCAACACAAAAAAGTTAGCGGATATAAATTATAATAGAGAATTAGCACCGTATACAAAAAATATGAATAAGAAATAGATGTAAGATTTGTGAACGAACAAAATAAATAAATAAAGACAGAGAAAAAAGATAATGTACAAAAAATACAAGGACCTCCTTGTATTTTTTGTTTTGTACAAAAAATGCAAGGAGGTACTGGAATGCTGTATATAACATATTTATTGACCGAGCGAAGCGAATGTCTCAGAGTTTACTGGGACAAATCGGCATTTGTATGTATGTTTGTGTGTATATTTGTTCGATGGGGTCAGATGACCGTGTGTGCAAAAATGTCCCAGATATTTATTTATTTATTATGATAACTTGCGAACCGTTGATCCGATCTTCATGAAATTTTGTAAGCAAGTAGTTTATTTCAATACAATTTTTAAGTTCCAATATGAGCTGAATCGGTCCAGGGGTTGTGACGATATAGGGGTCGCGAGGTCTCAGTTCTGCGCGAACTACTAGTATATAGACAATGACGTGCCTTGAGTGAAACATTTTTATACGCACTTTCGTGCTAATGTGCTGAGTGAAAGTACCCTATGCAGGTGTTTATGGGGTATGCAGTCGTTGCACACACATCACATCTTCCCGTGGAACTGACAGCGCTGTGAATGCTAACAAAATTAAATAATTAAAGGTTAATGCTGACTCTAAATGAAGTGAAAAATAAAAAAAATGTTTATTTACTGCAAATACATACATATAGGATAAGCAAATAATAATTAAACAAAATAAATACACAAGAAAATAAAGTCCGATAGTACACAAATTGCAGAGAAGTTTTTCTAAAATTTAGAAGTCAGTTTCCTCACTAGGCAAAGCCTGTATCGAGGAATCCTGTTTTCAAAAAGTTTTACATATAATGATCCTCTGTCGACATAATGATGTTACAAAAAATTTCAAGAAAGACAAGCTAAATAAAATAAATATATACATTTATATATAACAATAACTGTAAGTGCATATAAAATAAAGATACACGGAGGTTAAACAAATGAGGGTTATAACACCTGTCCTGTTCCTCGCGTTAACTGTAATAAATTTAAAACACGCGGTCGAGACGAGCTTTCGATCGGTGTTGGGCCAATGACCCAATCTCCTGTGCGTTCCTGTCTGCACCCTTGTAGCTCAACGAGCTACAAGCTACGAGCTACGAGCCACGAGGTCGCGGCTAGCTTGTAGCTGATGTGTGTGTTGTACCGTGTGCAGGAGGCTGGTTTCCCTCCGGGCGTGGTGAACATGCTGCCCGGATACGGGGACGCGGGCGCCGCGCTGGTCGACCATCCCGATGTCGACAAGATCGCTTTCACTGGTCAGTTGTAAAATTCATTACCTCAAGAACTTTTGTTAAGCTGAGTTTTGGCTGGAACGTGAAGGAATCATGTCGCGTCATTTTATTATTTCCCAAAACTTGTGTTATTTCGAGTGTTAATGTGTAAAAACGGTGAGTTTTTACCCGTTAAGTGTTCGTGAACATGCACGAGTGTTGGTGAATGGTATAATGTCGTGAAACGTGAATTTTCGTGTTGTTTCCAAAACTCCACAGAAAGCTCTAGTAAAGTTTTCACCACTTTACTGGGGCATGACTTGGACTTGACCGTGACTTGCTTTGCTCGCCTTTGACTGTGACTATGACTTGTTTTTTTTTTTATAATTTGAAAATATAAAAGTATACTTGACACTGGCAAATGCATAAGACGTGCGACGCCAAAATCCTCTCAGGAGGAAACAGAGAAAAAAAACTTTTGTTAAACAAAAGTGTCCGACTCTGAAGAGTAGGGGGAGGGGGGAATTTGAAATCTAAGAAACGTTGGCCGATGGGTATCATATAAAGTATTTAATTTTTTCTGTTTTATCCGACTGCCCAAGAAGGAGGGTAATGTTTTTGGGGTGTATGTATGTTTGTGTGTTTCTATATTGCCTCCTGTAGGCTGGCTGTACCGATTTTGCTACATTTGCGGTTAGATGCAACAACATGTAGACTGCAACATGTAGATGTTGCAGTCGGGTATTTTGTTTTTACTTTTAATAATATTACTTGTCATGATAGTTTTTAAAAAGTTAAAAAATCAACCCCTCAAATCTAAGTTTACGAAACGTTCCAAATATGAATTAATTGAGCCCAGTACAAATTCATGACAAATAAAATGCAGCTTTTAAATACGACCGATTTTTACTTGCGTTTTGAAGAATTTATTAATTGCGATATGTTACTTGGCGTTAAGGGGAGGTCCAATCGCAAAACAACAACAAGTAGCATTTTTCAGCGCTTTGTTCGAAGTGACGAGATTACTTAATCAGGTGCAAAAAATACTGCAGATAGAAAATAAAACTGAAATTACGTTTAACGTTTTAATAAAATTTCGAAAATCTGTCTTAGTGACAAAATAAAAAATCGCAAAATGACCCCCTGAAAACCCTTCTGAAATCAAATGCTCTGAATTTTCAGCGGTAACTACAAATTTCCTTTAACAAATTAAATATCCAGGCTAGTGGTTTATACGGCGAACCAGGTAGTTTTTTTATTTGTTTTCTATATTTCCGATAATAATCGGCAAAAAAGCAATGAGAAACTACAATTTACCGTTTTCTCATCAAGTATGATAAGCGATTTTCAACTTAAAACCTTAGATCTTCAAGCGGGACAGTACTCATTTCAAATTACGATAAGTCCTCGCCTTAACAGGTTTTTCTTTGGTGCAGGTTCAACGGAAGTGGGCAAGTTGATCCAACGCAACGCTGCCGGCACCCTGAAGCGGATCACTCTGGAGCTGGGCGGGAAGTCCCCCAACATCATCCTCGGGGACGTGGACCTGGAGGCCGCCGTGGAGGCCGCGCACACGGCGCTCTTCTACAACATGGGCCAGTGCTGCACCGCCGGTCGGTCTACTATAATAATTATTGATTTAGATTGAGTAATCTTAAGTAATTTTTAGAGTATCTATTAAATATTTGACCGAGCGAAGCGAAGGTCTCAGAGTTTACTGGGACAAACCGGCATTTGTATAATAATAATAATAATAAATATCTGGGACATTATTGCACACACGGTCATCTGACCCCAAACTAAGCAAAGCTTGTGATATGGCTGCCAGAGACTGATATACGTACATAGATATTTTTAAATACATACTTATGTATGTTTGTGTGTATATTTGTCCGATGATAACTTGCGAACCGTTGACCCGATCTTCATGAAATTTTCTTCATGTAGGCAAGTAGTTCATTTCAATACAATTTTCAAGTTCGAATATGAGATGAATCGGTCCAGGGGTTGTAAAGATATAGGGGTCGCGAGGTCTCAGTTCGGCGAGAACTACTAGTTATGTACCTGGGTAAGAACTCTGTTCCTCAGACTAGGAATACCTGTATCCTGAGGTCACAGCGAGACTACACGCCAGGACTATACGCCTGGCCCTCATTCAGCAGTGGACGTCTTCTGGCCGCTGATGATGATGAAGGCAGAATTAGATCCCATTTCCCGTACTCGCCAACATTTGTTGAATGCCAGTTCGTTTGGTGTTTTAAAGGTTGTCATTTTGTTGTTTGTGGTGGTGATTGATTTTAAAATTGCAGTACGCTTGTTAAATCTAAGTCGTTTTTTGAACTTTTTTCAAGACATTTTTGTAATTATCTTTTTGAGTTACTGAAAAGACAATTGAATTCAATTCTTTATTTGCTCGTTAATGGGTAACATAGACCTTAAATTAAGTTTGAACAGCTAATAACAACCTCAGATCAGGCATGCAAATTAATTATTCTAAAATTATTTAAATACATATGTCAAAAGAAATTAACTCTTTAATTTTAATAAAACACGTTAAATTAAGTCGGTTATTCCGACTATAGTTTCGATCACATTCGGTGACCTTTATCAAGGAATGCTAAGCGTGACACGCGCGCGACCTCGTCTCGCCTTGCACTAATTTAATATTCTGCGTGATAAACATACAAGCGACACGATGTCTTATCCAAAAAATATTTATTGTATAAAAGTTTTCTCTCACTCGCCACTTTTTTGGCTCCGCTCGAAATTTAAGCAATCAAGGCAAATCATTTGGCAGGGATTTAAAAATCCCAGGCGGTAAAAGATTCATCCGCTCAGTTGGTAGTGAACCTACCTTCTGTGTTCGGGGGCGTGGGTTCGATTCCCATCTAGGACAAACACTCATGTGATGAACATTTGTGTTTGTTCTATGTCTGGGTGTTATATCTATATAAGTATGTATTTAAAAATATATATGTACGTATATCAGTCTCTGGCAGCCATATTACAAGCTTTGATCAGTTTGGGGTCAGATGACCGTGTGTGCAAAAATGTCCCAGATATTTATTATTATTATCTCTTCCCAGGTTCCAGGACGTTCGTGGAGGACAAAATATACGACAAGTTCGTGGAGCTGTCGGCCGAGCGCGCCAGGAACCGGGTCGTGGGGGACCCCTTCAGGGCCGACGTGGAGTCCGGCCCGCAGGTTGGCGACGCACATTATTATACTATTTTTTTTAATTTATTATTTATAGGCTTGCGTTTGACTGCCAATACGTCTGATGTCAAACGAGGATGCAGCCTACGATGGAGCAGCTTGTCTAGAAGAAACCGATTCACTTGCGACTTGAAGACACCCAGATTATAATTATCAGGAAAGACCCACTCGGGCAGCGCATTCCACTGTTCAGCAGTTCGAATAAAGAAAGTTGAATCAAACCGTTTCGTACGAGTTTTTGGTATATCGACCATGAAACGGTGCCGCTTTTTCGAGGTCCTGGCTGTCCGATAGAAGAATGGGCAGGGGGGAATTAGATCATGCAAACTTCCATCACGACAGCTGACCGGTTCTCATCATCATTATCTACAACACTAGAGCAACTGTGCTACTGGCGACCCGGAGCCTCGGTACGGATTTTCATGGCGCTGGATTGGATCTGGAAGAGAAAAAAAAAACAAGCTCGAAAAAAAAATGAGGGTAGATCTCAACACCCTCATTTCGCACCGAGATGACCCGCATTATTTGACCACGGCTATTGAAATATGGCCGAAACGTCGAGTACAGCACATTTCGCTATTAAATTCGCTAGTAATAGTAACACACACTAGTCTTAATAGCCAAAATTTAAGAAAAAACATAATACTTTACTTTTAGTAAATAAGAATTTGTTTTCTTTATACCAAAGTTTATTTATCTATATAATGTAAGTTGTTATGACACGTTTAGCAAATCGCAGGCGTGTTAAATTTTAAGTGATGATTTAATTAACGTTTCTGTATACGGTTCTCAAGGATAACAGGGTCTCAGATGTTTGACGCGAACTTAAATATTTGATTGGCGTTTCAGTATTCGGGCGTAAGCTGAGTTATTAGTTTCTTATTTTAATACTATGTTTTCAAATAGACACTGTAAGGAGTAAAGAGAAAGACCTGCTTGATTGTACTTATAAAAATGAATAATTACTAATAGTAATGTTACTTTTCCGTCCTTAAGTAAAACTAATCAATTCTGTATTAAGTGTGATTTTGAGACTTGAGTGAGACTGATTATTGTTCAATATTAACCTTGATTCATTGTCTTTTTCCATTCATATATAGAAAATTTTCATGAAATACTTTAAAGGTTTCATCGCTAACACACAACCCGGCCGGGTTGGCGACGAATGCAACCGGACCCGGCAGGGTTGAGAAACATACCGAGTTGCAATCTCTAGTAACATACCATTACGTTCGTCAAAAAAATGGGCTAAATTGTGAGCAGTCAAATTTTAGTTAGGTTGTAAAAGAAATGTCGAAATTGTTTCGTGAAACTCGGCAGATGAGTTAATATCTCATTACTCGGCATACTGATGACGGAGTAGAGTTACCCTGGGTAGGCGCTGTTTGCAAGGCAAACCCAATCAACAAGATGCGTTAAATGGGAGTTCAAGGACTTACATCCGAATACTGAAACGTTTGTTAACTTTGACGACAGATTAAGTCTAGTGCTGCCTTTGTCATTTGCTTAGTGCCACAAAATGGCAGTATTAGAATTAATCTGTTGTCAAAGTTATCGAACGTTTCAGTATTCGGGGGTTATTGCTTTAAACGCAAACAAGCCGGTCACGATTCTAGATTGCTCGAGTCAGCAGATTGAGTGTAATATGATTGTAGATCGACGCCGAGCAACACGGCAAGATCCTCGGGCTGATCGAGCGCGGGAAGCAACAAGGCGCGCGCTGCGTCGCCGGCGGCGCGCGCCTCGGCCAGCTCGGGTACTACGTGCAGCCCACCGTCTTCAGCCACGTCACCGACGACATGGACATCGCCACTACCGAGGTAACATATACCAACAAGGCGCGCGCCTCGGCCAGCTCGGGTACTACGTGCAGCCCACCGTCTTCAGCCACGTCACCGACGACATGGACATCGCCACTACCGAGGTAACATATACCAACAAGGCGCGCGCCTCGGCCAGCTCGGGTACTACGTGCAGCCCACCGTCTTCAGCCACGTCACCGACGACATGGACATCGCCACTACCGAGGTAACATATACCAACAAGGCGCGCGCCTCGGCCAGCTCGGGTACTACGTGCAGCCCACCGTCTTCAGCCACGTCACCGACGACATGGACATCGCCACTACCGAGGTAACATATACCAACAAGGCGCGCGCCTCGGCCAGCTCGGGTACTACGTGCAGCCCACCGTCTTCAGCCACGTCACCGACGACATGGACATCGCCACTACCGAGGTAACATATACCAACAAGGCGCGCGCCTCGGCCAGCTCGGGTACTACGTGCAGCCCACCGTCTTCAGCCACGTCACTGACGACATGGACATCGCCACTACCGAGGTAACATGACGTCAGTTCAAATAAAATAACAAGCAATGGTGTCGATTCTATTGTACATCTCACAAAACTAAAATGTTGATCCAATGATGATGAAAATGACCCAAGCAGGCGTTATTGCAATTGTCAACCCCAAAGTGGATGGTAATCTTATATACTCGTACACAAAATAGTCTTTATGGTGGAAGGACCAAAGCGAGCTTGTGAAGACTTGATCGACCTGTCTTTCCAATTAAACCTGTGCTAAGGATACCATTGTCTTACTTGTGCTCGCTCCCTGGACCGGTCTTTCCCAGTACCAACGATATTTTTATGTGTGACCCAAACAAAAACACTGGGACTCCACGGAACAATTTTAGCCTCTGTATAGAGACTGTCAAAGTGTTAAAAATAACGATTTTAGCCATCTCGCGACAACCTCGCTTTTTACCATCCAAGGTTAAAAGCGAGGTTTTAAATTTGTATGTCATTTCAGATCTTCGGTCCGGTCCAGCAGATCATTAAGTTCTCAAAGCTGGAGGAGGTGGTGGAGCGCGCTAATAACTCTGTGTACGGGCTCGCGGCCGCCGTCTTCACTAAGGACCTCGATAATGCCAACTATCTCATACAGGTATGGTTTTATTTAAAAAACAAACGTGTGTAATACTGCTGGTATGCAAGTTACAAAAAAAAAAGTTTGTTTGTCTTGTCTTATTTATTTATTTTTTTAGATTTTATAATAAGGTGCAAAAAATACTGCAAGTAGAAAATAAAACTAATAATTTTAACAAAAAAAACCGACTTCATAAGAACCATTTTCTTTCTTTTTTTGTAAAGTAATTTTTTGCTTTGTCAATAATAGAGATGTTCTTGGCGACACCCATGAAATGCGTGTCATTTATGAGTTCCGATGGCAGTCTTTGGTCTTCTTCATCATATCCACTTCACCAGATGATACTTTTTGAAAATACCACAATCGCTATATGTATGTCTATAGCATTTGAGGAGTTCCCTCAATTAACGGATCCCATTATCAGAACTGGATTTTGATAAAAATGAGATCAATCGGGATATATACTTTCAAATTATAAAAGATTTCTCCGAATCAGTTTATAAAAGACGGAGGTCTCAGATAACAAACATAAATAAAAACTATCGAAAGAACCTTTTTTTTCGGAAATCGATTAAAAAATACGTTTTACCGAATAAAATTACAAAAGAAAAATCTCAGAAAGACAGCACTGAATTCTTTTTTTTTTAATTTGTTCCGAATTTTCATCGGTTATTTACGAAACTTGTGAAAGGATCTATTCTTTTGTTGCAGAAAATCCGCGCCGGCACCGTGTGGGTGAACGACTACAACGTGTTCGGTAACCAGATACCGTTCGGCGGGTTCAAGCAGTCCGGCGTCGGCCGCGAGAACGGGCCCTACGGGACACACAACTACACTGAAGTCAAGGCCGTCGTCGTCAAACTCACCGACAAGAACTCGTAAACTGCTAACTCACCGACAAGAACTCGTAAACTGCAAACTCACCGACAAGAACTCGTAAACTGCAAACTCACCGACAAGAACTCGTAAACTGCAAACTCACCGACAAGAACTCGTAAACTGCAAACTCACCGACAAGAACTCGTAAACTGCAAACTCACCGACAAGAACTCGTAAACTGCAAACTCACCGACGAGAACTCGTAAACTGCAAACTCACCGACAAGAACTCGTAAAATGCAAACTCACCGACGAGAACTCGTAAACTGCAAACTCACCGACAAGAACTCGTAAAATGCAAACTCACCGACGAGAACTCGTAAACTGCAAACTCACCGACAAGAACTCGTAAAATGCAAACTCACCGACAAGAACTCGTAAACTGCAAACTCACCGACAAGAACTCGTAAACTGCAAACTCACCGACAAGAACTCGTAAACTGCAAACTCACCGACGAGAACTCGTAAACTGCAAACTCACCGACAAGAACTCGTAAAATGCAAACTCACCGACGAGAACTCGTAAACTGCAAACTCACCGACAAGAACTCGTAAAATGCAAACTCACCGACGAGAACTCGTAAACTGCAAACTCACCGACAAGAACTCGTAAAATGCAAACTCACCGACAAGAACTCTTAAACTGCAAACTCACCGACAAGAACTCGTAAAACTATTGTAAATACACAACGTGTAGAGCCAAAAAATAAGATTTGAAAAAACACGCTACGTGTTTTGTTTTTCTTTTATAATACTAGCTGTTACCCGCGACTTCGTTCGCGTGGACATACAAGAAATAAAAAAGCTTAATTTCGAAAACAGTACAACAGAATCTAATCCAGTAAATAACTAACCCGTGGCCCGTCTTTTGCTCTGAATTAAAAAATAAAAAATTTACGTACATACCATACTTTTTTATAGCAAATACTAGTTATTGAATCATAGTTGGTGCCATGTATGTTCACTTGTATTTAGTTTCTTTTTAAAATACTAGCTGTCAACCGCGACTTCGTTCGCGTGGACCAATAAAAAAAAGTAGCCTATATCCGTCTCCGTCTCCTATATATATGCAAAAATTCATGTCGATCCGTTCAGCCATGAAGCTGTGATAACGCCACCAACACCCAGACCAGACACAGTGAGACAGAGTTACATTGGCATTTATAATATTAGTTAGGATTTTTAGTTGAGAGAATTTGTTACTTAGAAGCTTAGAACTAAGCGCACACTTAGAATTAGCTGAGAGCTATAAGCAATAAGTCTGAATGATCATTTTTTTTTTTTCTTTTTCCTCCTTAAAGGATTTTGGCGTCGCACGTCTTATGCATTTGCCAGTGTCAAGTATACATATTTATTCTCAAGTTTAGTTAGATATAATCAAACAAGTCATAGTCACTTTCAAAGTCGAGCAAAGCAAGTCACGGTCAAGTCCTAGTCATGCCCCAGTAAAGTGGTGAAAACTTTACTAGAGCCTTCTATGGAGTTTTGGAAACAACACGAAAATTCACGTTTCACGACATTATACCATTCACCAACACTCGTGCATGTTCACGAACACTTAACGGGTAGAAATTCACAGTTTTTACACATTAACACTCGAAATAACACAAGTAATGGAAAATAATATAATGACGCGACATGATTTCTTCACGTTCCCGCCAAAAAAAAAAACCCTGAATGATCATTCTATGAGTAGTTAAATAGGTGCGGTCCGAATTATGAAAATAACGCTTACGACGCTAACAGCTAACGGTTGTTGTTGTATGTCAAATCGGATCACTCCTGTGAGCGCTATAAGCGCGGGATCATGGGCTCTATTTTTGAATCGCTCGTCTGATTTCACAGGAAAATATGATAAATTATAGATTTCTATTGATAGAAAGCAAATTCGAATGGTTCAATGGTCGCGTTCGTGAGTAATTTATTTAAAAAATGCGACTTTTGTTTGAGATTTCATTCGAAACTCGGTCATTTCGCATAATATTTTTGTGCGAAATATCTTACGAGCGATTCAAAAATCGAGCTCCATAAGCACTGAGTGCGACGTCTTACCTCTCGTTGGTGCTAGCACGGTTTAGAGTGGCTACACATGGCCTGACCTGACTTCGTGTGAAAGGGTCAGCTAGACTTGAATTTCACGGGAGCAAAAGAAACAAACTATTAAGGTTATAGCTTCTCCCTTTCGCTCCCCGAGAAACTTATGTATAGCCATCTCTTTCACACGATGTCAGGTCAGGCCATGTATAGCCGCCCTTAGTTGGCGTTACTGGAACATGGACCGGCAATGACCGCGCCAACCCTATGCTAATAGGACATCTCGGACAAGTTATGTATCCGATTGTCTTCCACCGTTTAAAATATAACTCGTAAGTAATATGTTAACTATGCGATATCGATATTATTCAGTTTTTTTGTCACATACTCAATTATTGGCTGTTATTTTTCTGTGCCATTCGTTTTTATAATTCTTTTTGTTATACTTGTTGCCATCCTGTGGTCAAACGTTTTTTTTTAAATAAACTTGTATTTTTAAGGTGTTTTTTAATTAATATATCATGTCTACTGATAAATGCTTTAAATTACTAAGTATGTCCCACTTTTTTAAAACGGAAAGTCAAAGTCATTTATTGGCAAATATTCATCTACAAGTCAAAAATAATAACCTTTTGTATAAATTGAGTATTGCTGATTGTAAGTATAAATGTTTGTGTGTTCCTATGTAGCTAAACGGCTTGACCGATTTTGACGAGTGATGTGTAGTTGGATTCCTCTTTAGGTCCGGAGTGAAATAGGCTACATTTTGCTGTGGGGATTTTGTTTATAGTTTTAAAAAAAATATGGGTACTAGCTGCGCCCCGCGGTTTCACCCGCTATTCTACAGAGACCGAATATTTGTCCGGGATAAAAAGTATGTGTTATTTGTAAATCCAGGGGTAAGCTACCTCCATACGATATTTCATTCAAATCCGTTCAGCCGTTACAGAGTTGAACGGGAAAAAACACCTACTTACATACAAACTTTCATATTTATAATATTAGTGTGATTTATCTCTTCAGGCTTAACAGTGCAGTATCAACGCCCTCATCCACGTTACATTTAAAAACCGTGTCGTGTATAGATTATTCAATGAAACCACCACCAAAGAATGTACCGAGCAAGACATCACTAAGTTGAAGAAAGAGCCGAATTCTGTCAATAAGTCAGTGAAACATCACATAAACGATTCTGCGCATGCGGGTGCTACATCAGTATTGGCCAGGCGTCCGACCCGGGAGCACGCTTCCCAACTTTGGTCAGAATCTTAAATAATCGTAAATTATATAAAAGAATTATGTCGTCCTGTTCCATAAAATGGTGTGGAAAAAACAGTAAAAATTCAAATTACAAAACAGACGGTATAACTTTTCACCGGTAAGTTATACGGTTATACATTGCGCTTGAGGGCTGTGACTGCGGAATAGAGGATGACCAATTTTCACGAAAATAAAGCACGCCATGAGCAGCCTTCATTCACATTTAGAATTCTCTATGTTCGCTTTCTTTTAGCGTAACTATTTCATAGTCGTGGTGGTTCGTGGTGCTCATCTAAGCAACAAGGTGTCATGGCGTGCGCATGGTATGTGTTCTCGCGGAAAATTAGCAATCCGTAAATTTTCAAACGCATGCATGCCATGCGTGTGGCTTGTTTACGACTGCATGCCACCACACGTCTCACTCAAAGCAGTGTATACGGAGCAAAAGACCGTTTGTACACGTTGCGTCATATTCACGGTAAGTTGGCATCTGCAATTTGTAATATTATTTATTCTGTGGCTAGGGAATAATCTAGAATTGAAAAGTATTCTAAGGGACATAAGATAATAACAACATTATAATACCCTACCGGTTCCACATACCTATGTCCGAGTTACATTTCTCGTCATTTTAGTTTATATATGTGTAAGTATATGCATATCGGATGCATATACAATTATACACGTATATATCTTTTTCTTACACGAACCAACTTAAAACAACTGATTTCTACTATAATAAGTAATAAAGTTGTGGTAGCTCAGTGGGAGCACGCTCGCCTCACATATCGAATACATCGTGGGTTCGAACCCGGGCGGGCCCGTACCAGTAGCTCTTTGGAACTTATGTACGGATATACCACTGACTTTTCCCGCACTGGGCCAGCGTGATAGATATGGCCTGATATGGCACAATCATCACCCTTCGAGGGTATGCTGATATCTCAGAAATGAGACTGTGGGATGTTAAAAGGATGTAGTAGTAGATTTAGTTTCAAGTAAATGGTACAGCGCAAGCCTTTTTAAGGTGCAACGTTTCACTCAGCGCGGCAAAATCAAATTTTCTTGCGTTTTATGTCAATTACAACTTAATTACTTATCGTGGGTTCATGAAAATGAATTTTGCGCTAATAAATAGGTTATATCAAGAAATTACACCAACCAAAAAATCATGGTGAAAGCTAGTATAAGTACACTTCTCACTAATCGCAAAACCAAGATAAAAATCAGCTTATTGAGATTCGTAGCTAAACCAATATTATCTAGGTGATAATTTTAGCCGTAATTTCTTGATACGACCTATTTATTGTCGCAAAATTTGGTTTCATAAAGCCACGATGAATAATTAAGCTGTAATTGACGAAAAACGCAAGAATATTTGAATTTCCCACGCTGACCGAAACGTTGCACCTTAAATCAAAATTTTGTTTTTGGAATATTTTTTTATGCCATTTTACTAATTACCAAAGAGAATACTACGTCTAATTACACCGGTTGGTAAGTGGCTAATTTTTCCTGCAGGTTTCCAAAAGATCCAAATATAAAGGAGGCGTGGATTGCTACGACAAAAAAAGAAAATTGGTTTCCAACAGCGTATAGTGTGATTTGTTCAAGGCACTTCTCAGCGGACTGCTTCGAAAAGCTGAAAGGTAACCGGCGAAGATTGTTCGCTTCGGCGGTTCCTACTCTCCTCTTACCCCATTTGGTAAGGTCCTTGGATATTATATCGTAGGTACCTTCTCTGTGCGTGCTAAAAATAACTTTATTGCGACCTAATTGAGAGTCTATGTACGTCTACCTAGGTACTATATTTATTTTATTCCTTTATATGCCTCTATACTTCGACCAAAGTAAAATGAAGACGGGACAAATAAGATAATTTTGAAGTCATGAGAAATAGACTCCAGCCGTCTAGTTGGTGCCTGTTTTTTATCCCTCCACGGTTTCCTCCGTCTACGACTGGCTATCTATCTTCGACTTTCCAAATAAAGAGACGAGCCTTAATTCTGTAACTACAAATTTCTGCCAAAATACTTATATACCTACATACCTACATAATTATAATATAAAACAAAATCCATTACTTACCTACGTAAAGCATGCTTAGAAAACCCAAACACCTCAAAACAAATCTACAAAAAAATGGTGTAACATTTCACATGTAAGGTGTTTTTTTTTGTAATTAATTATTTTTTACTTTACTTCTGTTTAAATTAGGTATTTAAAATAATAATTGTTGTTTAAAGATCTAGGAGTAGGACGTCTAATTTATGAAAATGTGACAGAAGTATTTGTTAGCAGAATCAAACGCGTACGCGTAGTCTCCATCCTTTTAACGCCCCTTCCACAGCCACACGCAAATACTCCGTTCGCCGGGGCACAATCTCGTGCAAATGCTCTCAGTTCGTGTTTGTATTTCTACTGAGAATATAGTCCGCAAAATTTTCAATAGGAAATATTAAGGAACAATAAAAAATGCCGAGTTGTGCAATAAAATGGTGCGGGAAGAACACAAAGACTTCTGGCTCCACAAAAGATGGGATTTCATTCCACAGGTAAGCTTACTTTAGTCGTAATTAGAAAACTCAATCATAAACATACATGGCGTCGATGATTTTCTTGCCGTCCCGTACTGCTCCATGTAGTTTAATGTAGCGCCATCCCTTTCCCACGCTTTGGCACCTACTCCATGCGTAACTAGTGGGGTGCCGTTTGATTTCATATAAGTTATCGATATCCAGCTTGAATTAGATTAGGGTGCCTATACAATTATACATGGCCTGACCTGACATCGTGTGAAAGAGATGGCTACATATAAGTTTCTGGGGGAGGGAAAGGGAGAAGGTATTACCTTAATAGTTTGTTTCTTTTACTCCTATGAAATTCAAGTCTAGCTGTCCCTTTCGCACGATGTCAGGTCAGGCCATGTACAGGCACCTTTGAGAAACTATGGTCATAAACTCTCGTATCACTCTAATCACACTAATATTGCAAATGCGAAAGTTTGTGTGTAAGTGTTTAAATGTGTAAGTGTGTTTGTTCCCGTTCAACTCCGTAGTGGGTAAACGGATTTAAGTGTTTTTTCGTATGAACGAAGTTTGTAAAAAAATTATTTTATAGTATCAAATACAAAAACGCACTATTGTGGCTATAAGATCAAGTATTATAGCGCTGTACTTTTGGCACAGCATGGCTAACTATAAGAAATAACCGAACAACAACACAAAGTTTCGCATTTATAATATTAGTGTAATAATATGGTAAATACATGGAACAATAATTTCTGAGTCTCTAGTATTTGATACAGGCCCAATAAAAAAAACTTTAAATTTTGAAATAAAAAGCATAAAAGTATGATTGTAGTCTACTCAATGACCTTGGTATAAAGATACACCAAATGTCAAGGTCAAATAACTAGTTTTTTTTTACGTTTCTTCATGAAAAATAAATTTCTAACTGAATATTCGGTTTTGGGTCAGCATTCTATACAAATTAATTCAAATTTCGGGTCTAACCTTTCCATTTACGAGCTCGTGACATGCGGACGGATAGACATAAGAGTTCTCTTTGCTTTGTTTCTGCTTTAATTGTAGGTTTCCAAAGATCGCAGAAATAAAAGAAAAGTGGATCGAAGCAACTCAGCGGGAGAACTGGTATCCACAAGAAGATCATGTCATCTGTTCAAGGCACTTTACACCTGATTGTTTGGATAATTCGCATAAAAAACGCCGTTTATTTTGTACGGCAGTTCCGACGCTATTTTTACCGGTTTTGGTAAGTAGTTATAATGTTACTTTGGAAACTGACTTAGTTTTAACAATACTAGAATAATCACGTGAAGTGCTAGTTTGATTCGCGCACCGAGGGTTCCACACAACTTTTTTTACGCAAAACCATTATAGCTGTAAAACCGCCGAACATTGCTGTAACGAAAAGATAAAAATTTTAAAGATTGAACGACACACTTAACTTTGTAATTGTAAAAATGTTCTCCCATATATCTATATACGTCACGGCCACTTCTCTAACTGAAAATGTAAGTTTGTTATGGCAAAAAATAGTATAAAAAATATTCAGCTGTTCTATAAGACGTCGCTTCTTGCTAAATTTCATAATTGTATGTAGAAAGGTTTTGATTAATTTGCGATTGTCAAAATAAATGGTCGTATTTTTTATTACGTTGGCATAGAAGTAAAAACTTGATTTTTTCAGCTTCAAGAGACTGTAGAATTTAAGTATGTGTTAATTTCAACTTAAATGCGTTGGTGAAATAATGTGACTTGTTAGACACTTAAACAGACGGACAACGGATTTTTTCTTTATGAGGTATGGAAACCTAAAATTAAAAAAAAAAAGTATATTTCATATTAAGTCGTTAATAATAATTGGTATAACCATATATAATTGGCATATACACTAAAAATATATGGGTCTAAATACAGAGTATTCGAGTGTTTAGAAACGTACCTTAAACGGTTCTTCACATCAATAATTTTTACTCCTTAATTTAATAGGATGATGTTAGTGACTCTTACTTTTAATATATGGACAATATATTAAACCGACTATTATTTTCAGATGTCATCAAATTGTACATCTGATTTGAAAGTGTACAAGCATATGAAACCTGGTCCTTCTCATGAATATATTCTACCAGTAAGTTTATTTATCATGATGACGCTTTGAATATTAACCAGAAAAGGACGAGGTATTCGTTCGATTCTGCTAACAAATAATACTGTCACTTTTTCAACAACTCTACGTCACAGATCTCAAATTTAAACAATTTTAAATAATTTATATAGAACTAAACAATAATTACCAAAAAAACACTCATGTGTTATGTCAATACCATTGTTATAAGGTAGTATATTTGATTTAAGTTATAAGGTGTTTGGATTTTATAAACATGCTCTAAACGTAATGGATTTTGTGTTATACATATTTGCAGAAAGTTGTAGTCACAGAAGGTTCGTCTTTTTAGTTGGAAGGAAAGTCAAATTGATAACGTAACTGAATCTAGCGTAGCTATGTTTATTTCCAAATGTTACCAAACAGGGTGTGTAATTGTAATTAATATGATGAAAATACATCTTAAAGTAAAACTATAGTTCCTAATATATATATATATGTAACTAAATAAATATTATATATATATATATATATATATATATATATAAGTCGTAAAGTCGTAAGTAAGTTAAAGTAAAACTATAGTTCCTAATATTTATTTAGTTATATATATATATATATATATATATATATATATACATATTTTAATTAAGTCGTGCCAGCATCCCATTATTATATATTTATCAACACGATAACTTTGAATAAATTGTATCGATATTACATTATTGTCAATAATGGTGCCGCATCACTATACTTGTGTTCCCTTCTTTTGAGCCAGGGTTGCCTATTTAGGAGTTTTCTCCCAAAAATGTAGGGGGCAAATAATGTGTTTTTTTTTAATCCCATAGATTTGCGTTTGACCACATCCTACCTATGTTTATGCCTATAATATTTTATTAAAGATAGGTTTTTAACTTCAAATTGACGCTTTGAATTCGGCTCCGCTGCAGTCTGCGTACAGCCGCCAAAGGGTGTCTGGCCAAAACCTGACCTGACATCAAATGGACAAATGGCCTGACCTGACATCGTGTGAAAGGGACAGCTAGATTTGAATTTTACGGCAGCAAAAGAAACAAACTATTAAGATTATAGCTTCTCCTTTTCGCTCCCGCAGAAATTTATATATAGCTATCTCATTCAAACGATGTCAGGTCAGGCCATGTAGCGAGGCCTAAAGAGTGCGAATAAAGATGCAAAAAGTTAGGGAGTAAAAGAGATAGGTGTAATGAAATCTGTCCAAAAATATGTATTTGCGGGGTCATTTTAAAGGCCTCGCTACAAAATTGAGACGTTGGACTATTAAGTGGTTTGTGCTTACATCGTTTCACTAAACTTAGAGAAGGTGTTACGATTAGTGAGCGGTGATACATTGATCAGAAAAAATAGAAAATCAAAGGGTGAAAATGTCGAAACTGAGGAAGATAAGAGAAGAACAGATACCATTTCCAAGTGAAAATGAGACAACTTCTAACCAAAATTCAAAATGTATATAGAGACCAGTAAAAAAAAGCTATTGGAACATGCAATTTTTATTGATTTTGTCCCAAATACGGCAATTATGAGGTATAGATACGGCAGCCCTAAAATCGACTTGGAACAACACTGGCGGCAATGGCAAAGCCAATATACAATAATTATTAGTACACCAAATTCGTACTATTTAGTCTAACTAAAGACTTGAGCGTTCATTTCAAAGGCAACCTCTACTTCTATTACTACCTTTTACTTGACCTTTCTCCATCAATTTCTTCAAATTATTACTTCTAACTTAACTTTGGTGCTTTTTTTTAGCTCAATGAAGACGAGGCGAGCAATCATGAAGATCCGACCACTTCGTCAATAATTCAAAAGGCTTTAGAATGTCATACAAAAGTGGAATCTACTGAAGAGATTACAAAAGGCAATTCACCGTTGCATTCCACAGTTTCCACAGCAGAAAAAGCACTCTGTAGAAGAGTCTCGGACCTTTCAGTGAGACTGAAACAAGCAAAGCTCCATGTAAAAAGACTTCAAGATATGAACAGACTCTTGAAGAAGAAAGTTACCACACTGACGGGTTCTTTAGAGAAATTGAAGACCAAAGGATCAATAACACAAGAGAATATCGACATAGAGCGCTTGCAGGCCTCAAATAGGCAGCTGAGGAAGAAAGTAGCGATGTTGAGGCATCTGCTAAATGAGCAAAAGAAGAAAAACATATGCGCTAAACGGAATGTAGTTTGGTGTCCGCCACCTGAAGAAATTGAGACCGAATCTGACAGAGAAGCCTCTGACTGAGAACTCAAGTGCAACACTATGCGATAATTTAGTGCTGCAATTTAGCAAACTAACTATAACCGAGATTGCATGCTTATATAGTTGTGTGAGATGGCAAATAGGTTGATCCACCAACCCGCACTGGGCCAGTGTGGTGGATATGGACTAATAACTCCTCGAAGGTAGGCCGATATCCCAGCAGTGGGATGCAGAGAAATATAGATAGCCTATATGGTGAAAACCATATAGGATTTAATATACTTAAAAATAAAATTGATTTGTTAAAAATACGTAAAATAGACAATGTAATGTAATCACCATTTTTTTGTCATTTTCAATCGGCATTCCATCACATCATTTGACCTCTTTTCCACGCAGAAAACTGTTTTGTTAATAATCATTTGCAATTTTATGTTTTCCCTTTTATTAGAATAAAAAAAATACTACATAATTGTATACAAAACTATGTTTAATATAAAATTTCAAGAAATATGTAATTGGTAGATCGCACAAGGATTCATCAGTAAACCGTTCTGATCTTGGGTCTAATCAGCGGGCTTATCCTCTAACTTTGACACGTTCGTTATTCTGATTGCGAGAGTATGCCATCTCGCTCGTAGCAACTTAGTCGCACTATGCGTGGTCCCGCTCGCGCAACTCTCTCTATCGCATTCAGAGTTACGGGATAAGCCCACAGGTTGGCCACCCCTGGTGTACACGGTATCGATTGGTTTTTGACCGTTTTCCAAAGGCCATTCTTCGGCTTTTTTCTTCCACCCATGGCCAGCAATAATTATAGGTAAAAAATATTTTGGCTAAATAAATAAAAACAGTTGATTCATAATAAGTTTTATTTCAACAGTTAAACCTCGAATCGACCACGCTTCTCAACAATACTTTAAAATTGCGTTTTATAAACAAGCATACATTAAAAATCAACCTGATAAGAATTCTACAAAATACCAAAACATGTACCAAATAGAGGAAATAATTAACTTTGGTTTCTACCTATAAAGTTTGTAATTAAAAATACGTGAAACGATTCAAATAAAGTGAGTATTATGACAAAAACCTTTCAAAGGTGCTATCCAATAATAGATTGCCCCCTACAGAAACCGCATTTACGAGATCTTTATTATTCCGACCAAAAGTCTTAGATTTTAAGGTGCAACGTTTCGATCAGCGCGCGAAATTCAAATTTTCTTGCGTTTTATGTCAATTACAGCTTAATTACTCATCGTAGGTTCATGAAAACTAATTTTGCGATAATAAATAGATTGTTTCAAGAAATTACACAAACCAAAAATTCAAGTTTAAAGCTAGTGTAAGTACATTTTCCACTAAACCAAAAACCAAGATGAAAATCAGCTTATTGAAATTTGTAGCTAAACCAATGTTATTTAGGTCATTATTTTACCCATAATTTCTTAAAACAACTTATTTATTGGCGCAAAATTGGTTTAAATAAATCCACGACGAGTAATTTTTTTCCTGTTGCTTGGTAAGCTATCATTCCGAGTACGGAATCTATAGGGTAATCTGTGTATCTAATCTAAAAAAATCACAAACAGTGGAATGTATCGGTGCCACTTAATCTAAAAATCACATAGCCTTTCAATAAACAACTAAACTCTTACAAAATATAAAACATACCTAATCTAAAACAAATGTAAGAAAACCTATGAAAGTATCTTTGGGTTTTCTATATTAAATGCGAGGACATTTGGACGGTAGTAACTATGGCAAGTAACATAATTGCTTTTAAATTTGTCAAATACAATATATCTTACGCAATAGGAATTAATGAAGGCGGGCCCGTAGCTAAGAACCGCATTAGGCGCATCTCACACCAATATTTCACAGGACACAAAACATTTATCGCATACCTACATTTAAACGAGTTCGCTAATAGACGACACACCACATTTCTTCACAGAATATGTGTCACGTGACACAAATGTCTTTGGTGTGTGTGTTGCGCCTAAGATAGATTGCGAGCGCGCAATACGAGTGTTTTTTCAGTATCAAAACAGCAGAGTATAAGTGATAAGTAAGAATTAAAATTATCACGTTAGCTTAAATTAATGCACTTTAAATTAATGTGCCCCTTATTACACCGACTAAAAAAGATGTAAAAGTATGCACTCGCTGCGCTCAGGACAAACATAATAATGCACAGCGCAGATAACGTGACAATTTTAAGATTTTTTTTTATATGTCACACAGAACACAATATTTCAATGATGCAAAAGCGCTGGGAGTGCGATGATTTTGATGTTAACTTTGACAACAGATTAATTCTAATGCTGCCTTTGTCTGACAATAAGCAAATGACAAAGGCAGCAATAGACTTAATCTGTTGTCAAAGTTAACAAACGTTTCAGTATTCGGCTGTGGGACTTTTTTTATTAATTTTAATATATTATTATGTGTCAGGTCCATGTATAAAGGATACATTAATGATGCTCAGACAGTGCAAACATTATAAGCAACACTAAAGGCTAGTCATGACATTACTTTTAACACTTACATCTCCTGTATCGGGCCTGAAGGAAGGTATGACAAAGGATGCCGATGACTACAGTTACATTATTTAAAAATGCTAAATATAAACCAAAATTCTGTTTACTGTTTATATGTATAAGTAAATAGTTATTAATTATATAGTAATAAATATATTTGCTAGTCTAACTGGATTTTGTAGCTGGTAGCCAATAATCTACTGTAAAATATAAAAAAGTTTTCATTCAATGTATTTGCTTCCTTACATTTTTATTAGCCACTGAGGACCCGCTATGTTAGATAATTCACAAAATAAATAAACAATAAAAAAAAAATTCAAAAGATGATTGCAGCCGGACAATACTGTTTTAACTTTTCACATCCAGTTATTACTGAAAGTCTATACGAAATTTGAACAATTGCTTCATTCCGTATTCAGGTCTGAGAGCTAAATAAATATCAAAACATCACTCACTTCATTCATTCTTTTTCAGAATCTTCGTTCATAGACGAAAGATTCTCTTCAGAAATCTTTCCCAGACAGCCACACCCCAGAGTCTGGATGTCGGTCGCCATGTCCTCGAGCAGCTTCTCCTCGATCTTCCGCTCGAGCAGCTCGAACTCGTCACTATCCGTCTGGCATTTGAGACATTCGTCGGACGAGGAGTCCTGATAAGGCATCACGTTTTCTATATTCACTTGTACTTCGTCCTTGTCGTTTGTTATTAGAGATGGGCTGCTGTTGCTTAGGATTCTCGTTTCTCTTCTGATCGGAGCGAACACCTCCGATTTCGGTCGAACTTTGACATTCTTCCTTAGTAAATTAGGGGTGGGGTTAGTGGCGCGTTTGTCTTTGGGAACGACGCGTTGGATTCTCTCTTCGATCAACGATATGCTCCGTTTGAATACAACGGTGTCCTGTGATAGTTCACAGCCGTCGATGGCGTCCTTGGACTCGGTGTCAGAGTTGTCGCATCTGAAGTCAATGAAATATATAAATACTAGCTGTTATTTATTTAAAGAAACACCAACAGTATACATATTAATTATTAACTATGGAGTAACACTTTTTAAATCAGATACAGTTCTGATATGTACACCAGTAACGGGTGTTTCCAACATTCACCGTTACAAGTGAATATTTTTTATTTTTAATATTTATAAACACCTAATTCACAATTTCACCCGCTATTCAAGAGAAACCGAATATTTTTCCGGGATAAAAAATAGCCTATGTGTGAATCTAGGGTGTAAGCGTATAGAGGTCTATACGAAATTTCAATCAAATCCGTTCAGCCTTCACAGACTTGAACGGGAACAAACACATTTACATTATATTACATTTACCTACTTACTCACAAACTTTCGCATTTATAATATTAATGTGAGTTATTGGTAAGTAACGCACAACCTCTTGTAGGCATGTTCCCTACATCATACCTAACAACTTCTGTCCCATGTTCCATTGCCAAAATAAAAACAAAAAATGTTTAAAATGTCTCCAGATGAAAATGACATTAAGCGGTTTTAAATGAGGAGGAATAGGATTGCGTTTACGAGTGGTGTCTATAATATAATGTAATGCCCAATCACAGATCACATACCGCATTACGAGATTCGTTGTTCCTACAAAAAGTCACCAAAGACTGAGGGAGGCGCGGGTCGCGGGGAGTGCGACCGAGCGTTCTCATTGGCTATCTCAAAGTTACGCCTACTCGCGCCTGACAATCAACCAATCAGAGTAATTTCTTATAAGTGTATTTAGACTGATGCGTGGTGCACTTCGAGGTCCTGAATGCAGAATCTAGGGTGTGATCTGTGGCGCGGACCAATAAAAAAAGTAGCATATGGCCGTCACTATATCTATGCAAACATTCAGGTCGATCCGTTCGTGATAACTCGACGAACACCCAGACAGAGAGACAGAGTTACATTCGCATTTATATAGTATTAGTCAGGTTCACAGATCACACCCAAGAGTCTGCATTCAGGACGCTCGAAGCGCACCACGCATCAGTCTAAATACACTTATAAGAAATTACTCTGATTGGTTGATTGTCAGGCGCGAGAAGGCGTAACCTTGAGCTAGCCAATGAGAACGCTCGGTCGCACTCCTCGCGACTCACACTGACGTTACTTTTTGTAGGAACAACGAGTCTCGTAATGCGGTATCTAGTCTGATCAGTGATCAGGCTAAATAAGTGTTTTATAACCTGAAGTAGATTGTGTCGCATCCGTTCTCCTGCTTCACCTTGATGAGGCAGCAGTCGTCTTCCTTCTCGCACAGTATCTCGTGCAGCGAGCCGTGTAAGGGAATCAGCTTCACTCGCCCACCGAAGTTCTCCTGCATGTGGGTCGAGAGGTCGTCGTCGATGTACAGATCCTCGGTGCTTCTGGCTTCCTGTTACCGTTTTAAAACAAGTCATGTTATCAAAATAAAAACAAGATACCCGACTGCAAAATGTAGCCTATGTCTTACTATGAAGACTGACGTGGTTTTGATATATTTTATTTTAATAAAACGGGAATACTCACGTTAAATTCACCGTTAAAGTTCACCGAATGCGATCGAAACTATAGTCGGAATAACCGACTCAATTTAACGTGAGTATTCCCGTTTTATTAAAACAAAATGTAGCCTGTCACTCCGGACGGAAAGAGAAATCCAACGACAAGTCGAAATCGGTCAAGCCGTTAAGGCTACATAGATAGATTAACTCTTTATTTTACATACATTTAAAAAGAGGCTTAAAAACTAGTGAGCAACTGGCGGCCTTATCGCTGAAAGCGATCTCTTCCAGGCAACCTTAGAATGGAGAGGATTCATAAAAGACGGGGTGTGCAATGATGGAGATTGTGTGATACTTATACTCTAATAAACCAATATAATTATAGACATACAAACTAACTATAGTGCGTACTAATAAATAAATTACATAAGATAATGACAATATACTAAGAAATAACAGAAATAGAATTACAGGCTACAGGAGGTAATACAGGGTTATAAGGAAAGGGCATTGCTAAGCCGAGAGGGGCTCATAGTACTCATCATTATGAACAACTTTTACTATGGGACCAACCCTGAAATCGAGAAAAAAACAGCTGTTCCATAGATAAATGTCAATGACTCGACAAAATGTGTGGATAGGCAGTTTTTTTCTTGATTTCAGGGTTGGTCTTATAGTAAAAGTTGTTCACAGACGCACCTTACCATCAGGCGAGCCACTTGCTCACTCAGTTGTATAAAAAAAGTGGTTTGAGATATGTTTTTCTCAATTTTACAACAAAAGCAGTTCCGCAATTGAATTATTTATTTTAAAACTCCGCCATGATACACGCCTTCATTTCCTGGCATTTGGTGTTTTTATGTCGGTTTGTTTTTGTTGAAGTAGCGCTGTAAAACTATAGATAATTAAACTAAACAAAAAATGTGATAACGATTTTAAATATACGACAAACCAGAAGAACCAACCATATTGCTAAGACGACTAATTTTTGAAATTTGCGACTGAATGATGGCATGCTTGTCACCTACGTAAGCACTGTATTTCGTTCCTGTTTTTGGTGCGTCGATGTTGAATCCATACTTGTGAAGATCTATGCATCCAAATTTATTACTAAAATTTTCGTAGAATCCTACAAAATATCTACAATTATTTTTACTTACCTGAATAGCATTGAAAGCCTGGCATCTCTTCAAACCACCGATATGTTGATCATCCGTCAAAGTGTCTTCGATCGAAACATTCAGCTTATCCTTGGGGTTATCGCAAATAGTCACATTCACACAGTTGTCCAACACCTGTAGACTATTCTCCCCTGAACGACTGAAGGTAATTTGCAGCAATGGTTTATTGTTCCCATTGATTTTAACTCTTGAAAATGACTTTACAGTGTCTTTCTTTAAAGTCCTTTCTGCGTCGTCGCTGTTTAAAGATTCCATGATGTTAGAAACTCCTTTGTTCAACAAGTCTTCGTTTCTGTGAGACACAGTAGAATTGTCGTCAGACATCTCGTCGATTAAATACTGGAATTCTTTTCGGACTAGATCCCGAATGAAGTCTTCTATGCCATTTGTGTCGGTGCCTTGGTCTGTCGTTTCGGTGCTGTCTTCGGTTGCAATACTGAAATGAAAAAAATAGAAATGCAGATGACAATATAATGAGAGAATCTGTAGCAAAAAGCCAACATTACGCGGTGTTCCCAGGCGGTCACCCATCCAAGTACTGACCGCGCCCGACGTTGCTTAACTTCGGTGATCGGACGAGAACCGGTGTTTTCAACGTGGTATGAACGTTGGCGAAATAATATCCAAACAAATCTGCCTGTATCCGATTTATGTCGTCATAAAATGACGAAGCAAAACAGAAGATGTTTGTGTTGTATCAATGTATCATAGTATTCAATGACATCTATAAATAGGAATCAGTGAATGAATACGGTTTAAAATCAGCACATTTTTACCATTTGCACTGTCAGCGTGCAAAAAGTAGTTAGTGCACGGTGTGCGCTAATGTCAAATTTAAATTGACATCTGTGAATTCCTGTATTCTGTATTTTTTATCGACAAAAATGGAGTGAATGCAGGCCACAGTCTTCTGTGAAGACAGAAATGAAACTGTGGCCATCAAATTATAAGACACTGAGACAGATAACCTGAAAAAAGAAACTATCTGACATAAGCTGTATAAGCATCATTTACTGCTACCGGTAATTTTAAATAATTCTATCGGTAATCTGAGAATAGTGCTGTGGGCTGTATTATTATTAAGTTTACCACTCAAGTGTTATATTTTATAATATGGCTGTATGCTGTTCCTTAATAAATAAATAAATAAATAAATAAGAATAAGAACGCTAATGAACGGTTTAATTTGTTGGCGCACTATTAGCGTACTAGCAATTTAAACCGATCGATATCAGTGTTTGTGGTTTTTGCACTGTAGGCGCATTTTAAACCGTTGCCAATTTATCGTATAGTTCATTGTTTCACTCGTCCCGTAACGGGACTTTGAATTGCACTTATTAAAGTGATATTTGAAAATTATAGCGTCATACAATTTAAAAACGGATGAAACAAGCATAAATAGCACAAAATCAAAATGCATGTAAAATGATACTGAACTAACTTTTTCAACGTAGTGTGAACGTTGGTGACAGAAGTTACGAAAATAATGCAGTATTTTCAAACTGTGACGTCGAATACAAAAAAAAAAACAATACAGTAGAGACCTTACGTCACAAGGCAAAAAAATAAAATCCGTATCAAAAATCCAAAATTACGCGGTGTTCCCAGGCGGTCAAAGTACTGACCGCGCCCGTCGTTGCATAACTTCGGTGATCGGACAAGAAAACCGTTGTTTTCAACATGGTATGAACGTAGGCCAAAGAAAATGTGATTTTCGCATTGTATCGTGTTAAAGTAGAAAAAACCCAAAATACAGTTACGTATAGCGTATAACATACGTCTACTAACATGACATGATAATGAAAACAAACGGCAAAAAGCCAACATTACGCGGTGTTCCCAGGCGGTCACCCATCCAAGTACTGACCGCGCCCGACGTTGCTTAACTTCGGTGATCGGACGAGAACCGGTGTTTTCAACGTGGTATGAACGTTGGCGAAAGAAGATTCGAAAATAATCTACATTTTTTTTATATTGTGACGTCACACAGTTAAACATTTCATTACTGTCGAGTCGAAACACGTCACACAATATACAAAACAAATCGAAGCAAAAAGCCAACATTACGCGGTGTTCCCAGGCGGTCACCCATCCAAGTACTGACCGCGCCCGACGTTGCTTAACTTCGGTGATCGGACGAGAACCGGTGTTTTCAACGTGGTATGAACGTTGGCGAAAGAAGATTCGAAAATAATCTACAATTTTTTATATTGTGACGTCACACAGTTAAACATTTCATTACTGTCGAGTCGAAACACGTCACACAATATACAAAACAAATCGAAGCAAAAAGCCAACATTACGCGGTGTTCCCAGGCGGTCACCCATCCAAGTACTGACCGCGCCCGACGTTACTTAACTTCGGTGATCGGACGAGAACCGGTGTTTTCAACGTGGTATGAACGTTGGCGACAAATTTCCTAACAAACTCGCTTGTATCCAATAAGGCAATAAGGAATGTGTCGTGTCTAGCATTATGACGTCATATGCTAAACAAGATAAGAATATAATTTGCTCTTTCACTCACCCCTTATCAGAGTTTTTCTTCCATGTATTGAAGCGGTCGGGGCTGCCAGCTGCGAAGTTGAGGCCTTTCGCTATGTTGTCGCGCGCTTGACAGAATTGTTCCCAATTCCCACCTAGAACATTGTAATGTTTTCATCTAGACTTTGGTTTATTAATGCCCCCGTGGACATTTTCACATTTTGAAGAGCCATCTTTATCACTTAGCGTGAATTTCCAAAAACTGAAATAACAAACAGGTTTTTTTTAAAAATATTTTTTGTTATTTCCGTCTCTTCCTTCATTCCAATTTAAAGTTTAAAAATATAAACTGTGATATACAACTTTTATGTGGTATTTCAGTTTTTGAAAATTCGCATTTAGTAATTTTATGTCAAAAACGTTGTACTTATGAGCAACGAAGAGGTTGTACGAGGAGAGCAAAGGCTCATGGGCTACACAAAGGCCAGATCTGTCGACCACAGTCCCTGTGTCACTTAGAACTTAATTTTTTTATGACTGTGCTGTCGTTGGCCTCAACAGCATTGAGGCCAACCAAGGAAAACAGCAATTCTGTTTTCTTTTGGCGACAACAGATGGCATTGGGCCCTGAAAAGCGACTAGCATAAGCCATAATATAGCCATAGTTGCCATAATTACCTCGCTTGGCAGACGGCTTGGGGATACCGTTTACTAAGAGGAAGCCGCTGCCCGTCCTCTCGTGGTTCTGGTCGCAGTGCAGTTTTAGGAAAAACATTATTAATAAAAAAAACTTTAAACTTACCTCGTAGTTAGTAGGCGTGATAAGGATAGCTATAGACAATAAAAAGCAACATGCGTTTTAAAAAGATATAGGTTAATAAGTATATTATAATCACTAAAAAGTTAATAACATAATCATGCAAGATGACAGTTTAATTAATCTTGGCTCATAAAAAAGCTGACAACAAAATTGAGTACTTCAACAACAAATCGGTTTTAAATAAGAAGATATTTTAATGTAATGCCAGACAGAGAGCGCAATATTTTGAAATATTACGTGACGTTTCACGTGTGTAACATAAATTCTATAGCAAAATTCGCGTGAAAGGGACAGAGAATCCTGTCTCGATCCCCACTAAAAACTTAAAACGCTTATATTTTAAAAATTTATGAGCCGATTTATTTCTTCAGTGATATATTTTATGCCTAATACCCAAATTAACTATATTTTTCAATAAGCCCTTTATTTCTGATCAATTAAATGACCAAAATGCTGGCGTTTATTGGGCTAAACGCATAAGTATTGCCATTCAGCGTGGTAATGCCGCCAGCATGCTGGGTACGCTGCCAACTGGTAGTGGGCTTGAGCATTTGGATTATCTATAGACCTTTAATGGTCTCTGGATAATTCAACTGTTATTTTTATGTAGTAGGTTAAGTAGTTTAGGTAGTTGTAGTTTGTATGTATTTTGCTTAGTTACTAAAGTCACTTGCCCGATAAAAAATAATAATTAAAAACCAGTCTCTACCTTATCGTAATTTAGTACCAACCACCACAAGCACAATAGTGAAATAAATTATTATTACATATATTCCAAATAAAGAGGATTTCATATCCAATTTAATAACTCAAACGAAGCATTTATATAAAAGAACCGAATTATGTGACTCCCTTAAAAATTACAACAAAAGTAAGCCCTGTGTTATATGAGAAGATGCGAGCTGTTACCCGCGACTTCGCTCGAGTGGAGTTACAAAAAAAGTAGCGTACGTCAGACTCTTAAACTATACTAATATCTAAACACGACACAAACAATCTATGCAAAAAATCAGCTTCATCCTTTCAGCCGTTTAGCCGTGATATCGCGACAAACACTCAGACAGAGAGACGGATAGACAAAAAGAGAGATAGAGAGAAAGACAGAGACAGAGATTCAGAGTTACATTCGAATTTATAATAATAGTTAGGATAAGATTACTCTTAATAATTAGGATATTAAATTACAATAGAGTTTTTTCACCCATTAGTGACAAAAATGAGATTTGTATTAGTTATTTTACCCGTATGACACAAAAAAAGGAGGATGAGAACATTCTCCTGTCCTCCAAGGTGACTGTTTTTTTTTTAAATATCTGTTACTTCAGAACTCCGTCGTTTATGAACCGATTTGAAAGGAGATATTCCAGATTGGTCGCATTTTTATATCAAAATCTGGTTCTGATAATGGAACTTTTAATATTATAGGCATACATGTAGCGATTTCGGTGTTTTCATCAACGTGCCAAGAATTTGCATTCAGAAAGTATCATTTGGTGCGGTCGGTTTTTTTCCAAAAATAACTATTATTGGGTGAATCGAGGAGGTTTTTAGAAGTACAGTACCTAAATAAAATATATCTTATTGAGTCCGATTAAGTCTTATATTACCGTTGTTGGTGGAAGTGGGCGTTCTTTTGTGTGGTTTCTTCGAGTTGAGTTGAGGCAAAGATTGTTGCAATGTGTCCACGCAGTGAGACGCTGGCTTCACGGCTGATATTTGGGATCTGAAACTGTAAAAAATACAATACTAGTGCGAGTAATCTTTATTAAGAGTTTTTGCAAATATTTAGTAATTAGAAAATTATATAATGGAGCAAAAAGCCAACATTACGCGGTGTTCCCAGGCGGTCACCCATCCAAGTACTGACCGCGCCCGACGTTGCTTAACTTCGCTGATCGGACGAGAACCGGTGTTTTCAACGTGGTATGAACGTTGGCGAAAGAAAATGCGAAAAAGGACCTTAATTTTCGCTTTGTGACGTAATATAGTCAAACAAGCCAAAATACAGAAGTTCCTTACGTATAAATATAATACGTCTCATGACATGATAGTGAAAACAAACAGCAAAAAGCCAACATTACGCGGTGTTCCCAGGCGGTCACCCATCCAAGTACTGACCGCGCCCGACGTTGCTTAAGGCGCAGGGTAGTGCAAAATTAAATTGGGCATTTAGGCGCCGCACGAGCGCCATCTACGGGTGGCGCGCTGCCCTACTATCGAACTAGCGCTTCTATGCGGCTAGATGGCGCGCGGCCGGTCCGGCGTCTCAGAAGATACCTACTGAGTTGCAGTGTTGTTCTCCATACAGCAATTGCCATATTATACGGTTTTTAGGCACGCTACGCTTCAAATACACAGCATACGGCAGCACTTCCAAAGCCGTATAATATTTGTATGAAATATACGGCAATCCACGAAAGAGTTAAAAAAACTGCCATTACTAATTTTTCGTGTAACGTAACGCACCGAGCACCCGGAATTCCCCGTTGAAAAACGCCCTCTATGAATACGACAATATTGAGATGTTGGACTATTAAGTGATTTGTATTTACATCGCTTCACTGAGCTTAGAGAAGGTGTTACGATTAGTGATACATTGATCAGAAAAAAAAGAAAATTCAAGGGTGAAAATGTCGACACTGCGGAAGATAAGAGAAGAAGAGATACCATTTCCAAGTGAATATACACAATTCAAAATATACATGGAGACCAGTAAATAAAAGCTAAGAATCATAATCTTGAATACAAATTAATGAAAAATTAGAACATACGGCAATTTTTTTTGATTTTGTCCCAAATACGGCAATTTTGAAGTGTAGATACGGCAGCCCCAAAATCGACTTGGAACAACACTGCAGTGAGTTGTTTCAATGTTTTCATTACAGAATATTTTATGACCAGAGACTCATCTCTTCAGAAGAGAACAATTTTTTTTTTATTGAACCAAAATTTAGTACGCGAGCTTAATGTTAATGAAGAAAAAACATACAAGTTAATTTTGATCACACTTCAACTAATATTATAAATGTGAAAAATTTGTTTATTTTTGATTTATTATAAACTATGATTGATTTTTGAATATTATAACATTAGCTGATGTGCCTTTATAAAGTGATATATTTTTCATTAAAATACAAAGAAACTCGGTTTGTTTACTAAAAAAATAAAGAACTGTTTATGAACGGTTAAGGCATGCAACGATGACGAACAAAAAAACATTAATTTAGCATTTGCAATGCGTGATTGACGTTTTAGAAACAACTTTGATGGTCTTGGTTTCCGCCCACTCTTATTTCACATATTTATTTTATGATACTAATACTCGATACTAAACCACTAGAATACACTCGATAATCAAACCAAACGGCTTGAGCTTAGGTATCTGCCTATACTATACCCACAGATCATCTGTGACTATACCGCACGGGCGCTGAAAAGTGCAAGCATGCTCATCCACGAGAGCGACGTTGCCATTCCGTCCCATCCGCGGGTCGCACTTTGCGGCGTTGCGTTCGTGGATGTGAGAGCGACGTTGCCATTCCGTCCCGTCCATACAAATACAAAACACCTATTGCCTGATCGTATTTTGCGAGCACAATACGTTCGTGAAGAGCGACGTTTTTGTAGGCGCAAATAGTTTTTGTTTAAAAAATCGTTATGTTGATCACTGTTCGAAACAAATAGACCTGTACAGAAAAGATACGCACTATAAGAACAACTAGTCCGAGTTTGCTACTAAGCGAATGTGAAACACCCATAAAAAACGCTTTGCTAGATCTTGGTACATCAAAGTAGTTGAAATAGTTGTGGGTGTTCACTGGTGCTAGCTATAACCGACAGCAAGTACTTGGAGTCGGCAATAATAACTACAAGATATGTGTAATAGGATGTATAAATATCGACGCTCCACATGCTATATTTTTCGCCAGAAATGTTTCTAAAAACACCTTGTTTTCGTGTTTTTGCCTTTCCCATCACCTTAACTTCGGTGATCGGACGAGAACCGGTGTTTTCAACGTGGTATGAACGTTGGCGAAGGCGAATTCGAAAAGAATCTACTATTTTTTATATTGTGACGTCACATTCAAAAATTTCATAAATACACGTCACACAATAATACAAGAGAGATCGAAGCAAAAAGCCAACATTACGCGGTGTTCCCAGGCGGTCACCCATCCAAGTACTGACCGCGCCCGACGTTGCTTAACTTCGGTGATCGGACGAGAACCGGTGTTTTCAACGTGGTATGAACGTTGGCGACAACACTTCCAAATTGAACAGTCTGATTACTTTGTTTGACGTCAATAAGTTACTCGACAACGTGAAGAAGTTCAATGAACCTTTTTTCCTCTGGTAGCGACATGGACCTTCCCGCCTTCCTATTAGCCTCATATATCCATCGCTCGTGTATAGCGACGAGCGGCTTCACATTCACGCCGGCCAGCAGATCCTCGTCCAGTTTGTTCCTGCGGCCCCGGTCGGCGGGGGATTTGAACCATGACCGCTCTTGGGTCTCGTTGATGCCTGGAGTCGAGTCTTGCGGGACGGCCCTGAAAGCATATCATAAACTATCGGAAGTGGCATAGAAAAAATATACGAGGAGAATGACAATCTCATACAAAAAAGTGTACCTCCGAAAAATGAGCATGAATCTAGATGGCGCTTACATATTTATTTTTAGTTAATGTTCAAACCGCTATAAAAGCCAATGTAAATATGGACAAATAAAAACATTGTATCGCTATAATTAAGTCAGCAAAAAAAAAAATATGTGTTTCTAAAAATCATGTTTTCAAATCTTCATCTCTTGAGATCCTGGCGTGATTCATTGATCCATCGTGATTGATCCAAATAAAATTAATAATGCTACTGATATTATTAATGCAAAAATATTCCTAACAAGTAGGGTTTTTCCTCCGTAGCGTTACGAATGAGCTAGCTCAGGTTTCTATCTCAAGTCCAGCAGAAATTGTGACGAACATGGCGCAGTTTAAAGTCTAGTGCTTATCAGTTACTACAATCGGATTACGCATCTTTCTATGGCCATTGTCACTCTTCTTTTTATAATTTCTCTATGGTAGTGGTTAAAATATTCGAAATATAATAATATAATATAATCATGTCGCGTTATTTTATTATTTTCCAAAACTTGTGTTATAATCGGTGATTTCAACCCTTTAAGTGTTCGTGAACATGCACGAGTGTTGGTGAATGGTATAATGTCATGAAACGTGAATTTTCGTGTTGTTACCAAAACACCATAGAAGGCTTTAGTAAAGATTTCACCACTTTACTGGGGCATGACTTGGACTTGACCGTGACTCGCTTTGCTCGCCTTTGACTGTGAGTATGACTTGTTTGATAATATCTAACAAACCTTGAAAATATATAAGTATACTTGACACTGGCAAATGCATAAGACTTGCGACGCCAAAATCCGCTTAGAAGGAAAGAGAAGATAAAAAGAGCTGAGATGATATCCTAACTCTTTTTCAAAAATCTATCAAAGCGCCTAGTTGATGCGACACCTGGCCTAAATGCTGGCTTTAATGAGGCGGAACGCATTACCATTCAGCGTGTTAATGTAGCCAGCAAGCAGGGTACGCTGGCGGCTAGTAGTGGGCTTCAGCATTTGGATTATCTTTATACCTTCAATGGTTACCAGACACAGTGTGATTACTGTGCAGCATGCTTGTAATGGCATTGAGCGTCGTCGGACGATCTTACTGAACGGCCCAGGTAATACAACTGTTCTATTTGTGTACTACCAAGTAGTTTGTATGTATTTTTTTCAGTTAAAAAATCATAATTAGCTCGTCTCTTATAACGCAAGTCAATTTCGTAAGAATGTATGTTTGTCTGTTACTATGTGAACACAGTTCACACCCTAGATTCTGCATTCAGGGCGCTCGAAGCGCACCACGCATCAGTCTAAATACACATATACTTATAAGAAATTACTGATTGGTTGATTGTTAGGCGCGAGTAGGCGTAACCTTGAGATAGCCAATGAGAACGCTTGGTCGTACTCCCCGAGACCCGCGCCGCGCCTCAAACTTTGGTGACTTTTTGAAGGAACAAAGAATATCGTAATGCGGTATACAGTGTGATCTGTGTATGTGAACTAACACATGAACGGCTTGACCGATTTTGGATTGCGAGATGTCGTTAGTGTCGTCCTTATAACCAGATTTCAGTGTCACAACACAGGCTACATTTTGCAGCCGGGTATTTTGTTATTATTTTAATAATATTACTTGTCGAGATGGTTCCAAACTGCCGCAATGCGAGGCCAATTTAATGGTGCTAATTTCAGAGTAAGGCTACTAACGCAAGATAACTTATAATACAATAACATGCCTACTGATGGAAAATGTCTAACCATTTCTGACCTTTTTAATCCTGCAGCACTGATCCTCACAGTAACAGTTTCAACGTTTTCGGGTGATGGCTCCAAACTACGGTCTTGCGACGCCGTGTTATTTTCGGAGCTGGCTTGAATTTCAGGTGAACAACTCGTCGACTTTGGAATAGTATCGGGACTCTCAGGAGATCTTATTTCAGGCCGAACGGTTTCACAATCTGCAAAGACACAGCAAAAAGCCAACATTACGTGGTGTTCCCAGGCGGTCACCCATCCAAGTACTGACCGCGCCCGACGTTGCTTAACTTCGGTGATCGGACGAGAACCGGTGTTTTCAACGTGGTATGAACGTTGGCGACAGCAAATTCGAAAATAATCTAATAATTTCACATTGTGTCGTCGAATACCTATTAAAAAACAATACAGAGACGTCCACAGACATACGTGTTACGTCACAAGAGTAAAACCTGAAAATTAGTAGCAAAAAGCCAACATTACGCGGTGTTCCCAGGCGGTCACCCATCCAAGTACTGACCGCGCCCGACGTTGCTTAACTTCGGTGATCGGACGAGAACCGGTGTTTTCAACGTGGTATGAACGTTGGCGACAGCAAATTCGAAAATAATCTAATAATTTCACATTGTGTCGTCGAATACCTATTAAAAAACAATACAGAGACGTCCACAGACATACGTGTTACGTCACAAGAGTAAAACCTGAAAATTAGTAGCAAAAAGCCAACATTACGCGGTGTTCCCAGGCGGTCACCCATCCAAGTACTGACCGCGCCCGACGTTGCTTAACTTCGGTGATCGGACGAGAACCGGTGTTTTCAACGTGGTATGAACGTTGGCGACAGCAAATTCGAAAATAATCTAATAATTTCACATTGTGTCGTCGAATACCTATTAAAAAACAATACAGAGACGTCCACAGACATACGTGTTACGTCACAAGAGTAAAACCTGAAAATTAGTAGCAAAAAGCCAACATTACGCGGTGTTCCCAGGCGGTCACCCATCCAAGTACTGACCGCGCCCGACGTTGCTTAACTTCGGTGATCGGACGAGAACCGGTGTTTTCAACGTGGTATGAACGTTGGCGACAGCAAATTCGAAAATAATCTAATAATTTCACATTGTGTCGTCGAATACCTATTAAAAAACAATACAGAGACGTCCACAGACATACGTGTTACGTCACAAGAGTAAAACCTGAAAATTAGTAGCAAAAAGCCAACATTACGCGGTGTTCCCAGGCGGTCACCCATCCAAGTACTGACCGCGCCCGACGTTGCTTAACTTCGGTGATCGGACGAGAACCGGTGTTTTCAACGTGGTATGAACGTTGGCGACAGCAGATTCGAAAATAATCTAATAATTTCACATTGTGTCGTCGAATACCTATTAAAAAACAATACAGAGACGTCCACAGACATACGTGTTACGTCACAAGAGTAAAACCTGAAAATTAGTAGCAAAAAGCCAACATTACGCGGTGTTCCCAGGCGGTCACTCATCCAAGTAATGACCGCGCCCGACGTTGCTTAACTTCGGTGATCGGACGAGAACCGGTGTTTTCAAAGTGGTATGAACGTTGACGATAAATAATTAAAATATTTCCTAAAAAAAAATCTGAACTACGTCACTGAGATCAGTGACGAGATCTAAAAAACAAAATATGTGAAAATAATTGTCCGTCTCTGTAAAAATATCAATTTTTTCTTACCTTCCTTATTTGATATTTTTAGAAGACTTTTCTTTTTATCTTCTTGCAATTTCGTCTCTGAACTTCTTTCATTTGCAATCACTTCTCCAGAAAGCCAAGCGTTCTTCCTTAGTTTATTGCTACGAGCTATTGGCGTATTTGGCAAGCTATAGTTTTTTATATCAAAATTGTAAGACGACCGCTCTTTTCCGTTTTGTTTCTTTAGCAAAGGCTTTATAGAGTCCAAATTGTATTCCGGCACTTTAATATGCAAAGGTTTGTAGGATTTAGGAGTGAAACTCCTGCTTAGCTTCGCTGTAGATCTTTCGACGCTTTGATCTTTATAGCTATCGTCATTGGGCCCAAGATTGTTAGTACGATTCGGGCTTAGAATACTACAGTACTCAGTCGAATCGCTTCGATGCAACGAGCCTGGCGTATCCATCTTAATTCTCGCCTTAACCTTTGCTATTGGAGTCGAACAGGCGCTTGAGAAGTCTTTTTCAGGCAAAAGCTGGTACTTGGACAAAGATACGTTGTCTTTTTCATCTTCATCATCATCGATGAAGCATTTCTGTGCAAAAGCGTACGTAGTCGAGTATGTTTTTGTGATAGATTCGTAAACTGGATTATCGCTTTTGCTGTTGTCCTTTTCACTGCTATCTGAGGTGCTATCAGTATCCTTAGTTTCCTTTGGTTTGTGTATGACAGCTTTGTGTTGGACGTTCTTAGGGCTGTGGTCAGAATCGGTGGGGGATGTGGTATCCCACCCGACCGAGCTGAAGTTAGATTTCTTTGTGGACAGTCGAGCCGGGATTATGATGTAGCCGAGGCCGTCGAGATTACTCTGCAAAGAAACTTGTGGTTAGATTTATTAACTTTTCCGAGGACATTCTAGTAGCTACATATATAAGTCTTACCTCGGGATTCTGAAACGATGGTTAACTTTGACAACAGATTAATTCTAATGCTGCCTTTGTCTGGCACTAAGCAAATGACAAAGACAGCAATAGACTTAATCTGTTGTCAAAGTTAACAAACGTTTCTGAATCCCGAGGTTAGACGTTTAATCACTAATGTTGGGCTTGTTGTATCAATAGGACCAGAATACAAATAAAATAACGCCATGACTTTTATATTCACACTAAGACATCGGACAGTAATAAGTAAATATTTTTTTTTTTTGTTGTTGGGATTTGCGTGTAATATGTTCATATATTTTTTATGACTAATAAAAAATATTTCATTTTTGTACAAACACAATTACACGAAATTGACACAGAAATTATGTAACCCACCAATTAAGTTGATCTTCGTGTATTATGGCGGTACTAGTTCTCGGCGTTTGAATTAGTAGTAGCTTTAAAAACAAAGGGCTTTTCCCGTAACTCTGAAAGCGATAGCGAGAGTTGCGCGAGCGGGACCGCGTATAGTGCAACTAAGTTGGTACGAGCGAGATGGCATGCTCTCGCAATAAGAATCACGAACGTTTCAAAGTTAGCGGTTATCCGCTAACCGCAGGTTTAAATACAATAACGTACAAAATTTTCGAAGCATGTCAAAACAAGCAGCAAAAAGCCAACATTACGCGGTGTTCCCAGGCGGTCACCCATCCAAGTACTGACCGCGCCCGACGTTGCTTAACTTCGGTGATCGGACGAGAACCGGTGTTTTCAACGTGGTATGAACGTTGGCGAAAGAAAACGCGAAAATTAATTTTGATTGTCGCATTGTGAGGTCATATACCTAGTAAATAAACCCAAAGTACTGTTATTTACTTACAAAATATGTCTTCTGACATGACAGTGAAAACAAACGGCAAAAAGCCAACATTACGCGGTGTTCCCAGGCGGTCACCCATCCAAGTACTGACCGCGCCCGACGTTGCTTAACTTCGGTGATCGGACGAGAACCGGTGTTTTCAACGTGGTATGAACGTTGGCGACAGCAAATTCGAAAATAATCTAATAATTTCACATTGTGTCGTCGAATACCTATTAAAAAACAATACAGAGACGTCCACAGACATACGTGTTACGTCACAAGAGTAAAACCTGAAAATTAGTAGCAAAAAGCCAACATTACGCGGTGTTCCCAGGCGGTCACCCATCCAAGTACTGACCGCGCCCGACGTTGCTTAACTTCGGTGATCGGACGAGAACCGGTGTTTTCAACGTGGTATGAACGTTGGCGACAGAAAATCCGAAAAAGGACGTATATTTTCACATCAAATCATTACTTACTGTCTCCATCGAAACGAGCAGTAAACAATTTTGTAACATCATTATGTCGACAGAGAATCATTAATTAAAACTGCCTCGATACAGGCTTTGCCTAGTAAAGAAACTGATGGTAATGTACTTCTAGATTTTAGAAAAAAGTCTCTGCAATTTATGTACTTACTATCGAACTTTATTTTCTTGTGTATTTATTTTATTTTATCATTATTATTATTTTTAGTGTATCCTAAATGTACGGTATGTATATTTGCAGTAAATAAACATTATTATTTTTTTCCAGACCACTTTCAATATCTTTATTTCTTACAAAACTTTGTCATCAGTTTGACATTGCTCGAAGTATAATTAATAATTATACTAAGTCTTTTAAAATGAAGTAAGTGTCCTGTACGTGTGTTTTTTTTTCAGATGTACCGCTTGCAAAATATTGGCCGAAGGTTGCTTGCAATGTGCCCCCCCCCTTCCCCCTGCCATTTCTAAATTATGCAAATCAGAAATTGGTTTCTTCCCTGTTGATAGATGTTAGTTAAAACTATCTTTTAAAATAATTCCGGGCAACATGTGATAAAGACTTTATGAGATAAGCGGAAAATACCGATATATACTTCAAACTAGGGATGTTACGGAGATTCGGCTCCGATTCCGAAAAGTCGGAACTTCCGAATGATATTAAATCTCCGATTTCGACTTCGGTTCCGATACTTTTAAATCGGAGGTTAGAATCGGAGGGCGAAATAGGCAGCGCGTAGCGTATAAACAGGTGAAGCTGTTTTGGATGCCGGACGTAGGTTCGAAGTGATCGGCACAGAAATGAAATCACAGTCCGATGTGGGTATAAGTTTGTATTTCTGACCACACAATATTGTCCAAGTCCGGATAGGCAAGTACGTGCTTCTTAAATTATTAACAATCAAAAGGCGAGTGCGGTGCGCGTGAGAGGCGAAGGACGCGTGAAACGTGCGTCCCGAGCGGAAGCGAGTGGCTGACTGTCCTTGGCGATGGGCTCCCGGCGCGGGATTCATCCCTTGCGATTGGGGCGCCCTCTGACCCGATCTCTCGCGCGCACGCCGACGCACTTGCGTGTGTGTGTGTGGTGGCGAATATGTCGCCACACCACCCACCCACGGAGAAAAGTACGCCCAAACAATACAATAAAAACAACAAAATCAAACAATGACAATGACTAGTAGGCGGTAATAGTTAAAAAATAATATTCATAAATGCTTACAGCTAATTATAATCCTATCCTAACTAATATTATACATCAATCGGTGTTTTAAAACGGACATGTCGTCCTGTCCGAGTGACGTATGGAAGGACTGATTTCGAATCGGCCTTGGCCGAAGTTTTGGGTGGGACTGGGCCTGTGGATGTGGATGGAGGGGGAAGTGGAGTCTGTGGAAGGTGAGGTGGTGTTGGTGGTGATGCCTCTTCTATGTAAGCTGGCTTCACTCGATCCAGACTGACTTGGACTTCCCTGCTCCCCACGGTAATGTAAATGGTTTTGCTATCTCTCTTAGTTACTGGGTGTGGTCCAGTATAAGGTGGCTTCAACGACGTCTTGACGGAGTCATCCCGTAGAAAAACATGCGTGCAAGTTTCAAGGTCTTTGAATATGAATGGGCGAAGTTGCCTATGGCTCGATCCTGGGACTGGTTTGAGATCTGCCATGTGATTTCGTAATTGTGATGAGAAGTTATGTATGTCATCAATAAGAAGGTTGTCGATTTCTGTTGCAGGACTCAAAAATTCTCCAGGTAGTCTGAGTGGTTCGCCGTATACGAGTTCAGCAGCCGAAGTCCGAAGATCCTCTTTTAAAGCTGCTCGCATGCCAAGCAACACCAGCGGCAGAGCGGCACACCATGTACCTCCGTGGCACATGAGGGCCGCTTTCAATTGGCGATGCAACCTCTCCACCATGCCGTTGGCACATGGATGGTAGCTGGTGGTGCGTGTGCGTTGCACTGAGCATTGCTTCAAAAGAGCTTTGAATAAGGCGGACTCGAATTGTCGGCCTTGGTCCGTTGTAACGATGGAAGGGACGCCAAAACGAGCGATCCAATTCATCGTGAATGTTTCGGCTACCTCCTCTGCAGTGATGCCAACCATGGGCCAAACCTCTGGCCATCGGGTGAATCTGTCCACAGCCGTTAAACAATACTGGAAACCTTTGCTCGAGGGCATCGGGCCAATTATATCGATGTGGATGTGACGAAAGCGGTTGGTTGGGGTGGTAAAACTTCCTAAAGGTGTTTTAGTATGTCTCGAAACCTTGCTGCGTTGACATGGCAGGCATTCCCGAGCCCATTTACGACAGTCCTTGCTGATAGAAGGCCAAACAAAACGATCAGCCACCAAGCGTGCAGAAGCCTGCGCACCAGGGTGGCTAAGGTTGTGAATTTTGTTGAAATAACTGCGACGGAAGGAAGGTGTCACAAATGGTCGTGACTTTCCGTTTGACGTGTCGCAGGTGATAGATATGTTGGAACCAGGAATGCAAACTTTTTCCAGTTTAAGGGAGGAGTTGGTCATGGCGTCCTGGAGCTCCTTGTCTGTGGCTTGTTCTTCCGCCAACGCTGCAAAACTCTCCTCGAGGGAGATGGCTTCGATCCGCGACATTGCATCAGCAACCACGTTGTCCTCGCCCTTCACGTGTACAACGTCGGTTGTGAATTGGGAGATGAAGGTCAACTGGTTGAGCTGAACGGGGGGAAGCTTTTCGCGGCGTTGGGTGAAAGCGTAGATAAGTGGCTTGTGGTCCGTGTAAATCGTGACATTTTGAACCTCTAGCAGGTGGCGAAAGTGTTGCACACTTTCGTACACACCGAGGAGTTCGCGATAATACGCGGGCCACTGAGCTTGTTTGTCTGTAAGTTTCTTACTGAAAAAGGCCAAGGGCTGCCAGTGGTCACCAATTTTCTGTTGGAGGCAAGATCCCACGTGAACTGAAGAAGCGTCCGTAAAGAGTCCCAAAGCAGCGTTGCTAACTGGGTGAGCAAGGAGGGTAGCATTGGCTAGGCTATCCTTGCACTTCTGGAAAGCGAGTTCGAGTTCAGGCGTCCAGGGTACTGGCTTCGGTCCCTTGAGCTTAGAAGAAGCTAAGATGTTGATGAGCGGCGCTTGAAGTTCTGCTGCACAAGGAAGAAATCGGCGATAAAAGTTTATCATGCCCAGAAATCTGCGAAGCCCTTGCACGGTTTTGGGCAAGGGGTAGTTCTGCAGTGCTTCGATTCTCTCCTTGGGAGGGCGTGTGCCATCTTTGTTGATGCGATATCCCAAGAAAGTGACCTCGTCAGCGCCAAAAACGCACTTGGATGCGTTGACTACAACGCCATAGTCGACCAGGCGTTGGAACAAGGTGCGCAGGTGTTCCAGGTGCTTTTCAGCTGTATCGGAAAACACAAGCACATCGTCGATGTACGGGTAGCAAAAATCGAGTCCCCTCACGACTTCGTCAATGAAACGCTGGAACGTTTGTCCTGCGTTTTGAAGTCCGAAAGTCATGAAGGGAAACTCGAACAGACCAAATGGTGTGGTGATAGCGGTTTTGCAGATGTCAGCCTCATGAACTGGAAGTTGTTGATAGGCCTTAACCAGGTCGATTGTGCTGAAGATGGCAGAACCTGCGATGTTCTGTGAAAAGTCTGCAATATGCCTAACGGGGTAGCGGTCTGGTATGGTCCTAGCGTTCAAAGCGCGATAATCCCCGCATGGCCGCCATCCATCTCCTTTCTTCACCATGTGCAGTGGTGAGGCCCAAGGGCTATCGGACGGTCTGGCTGTACCACAGTTCACCATGTCATTAAATTCCTTCTTGGCGGCTGCCAGCTTCTGTGGATCGAGGCGGCGTGGACGGCAGGAAACTGGCTGGCCATCGGTTGTTACGATGTGGTGAGCCGTGGTATGTTTCACTTGCCGTGGAAGTCCAGGTGGTCGAGTCAAATCCGGAAATTCCAAGAGAAGCTTGGAATACGGCGAGGTCTCGTTCACAGATACGGCTTTGACGCTGACTTGGTTTACTTGAGCGACTGAAGCAGCAGTGGTCAGACTTGTGTTTCCGTCGATTAGGCGTTTGTGTCGGAGGTCGGGTAGCAGGTTATAATAGCTAAGGAAATCCGACCCTATTATGGGCGTTTCTACGTCCGCGATTGTAAAATTCCACTGGAAATCACGACGTAGGCCCAAATTGAGACGAAGGGAAATGCTGCCGTAGGTATTAATTGTGCTGCCGTTTGCTGCAGCAAGTTGATATCCCGTTGATGAAGTATCGCGACTTTTGGCTAAACGTTGAGGATAGCAGCAAAGGTCACTACCAGTATCAATGAGGAATCGGCGTGCAGTCGACTTGTCTGTAACAAATAAGCGGCGACAAGATATGTCGCGGTCAGTCGCCGCGTTTACTGCCCGCTGTTTGCGTTTCCCTGGCTCTGGTCTTTCCAGCTGCATGGGCTGACGCATTTCATCGCCTTCTTTTTATAGGTGCGATGGTACCAGCAAAGGGAGGAACGCGATGAAGACCTGGAAGCAGGATTTGATCCATTTTTGTCCGTGCGGGACCGTGAGCGTGATCGATGGTCGGCGCTAAGAGCCTCGACAATTTTCGTCAGCTGCTCGACCCGGAGGGAGAGCTGTGTCAGCTCGGATGACTGCGTGGCGACGGCATGGACCGCAGGAGTTGCCACTTCGAGGATCTTATCCGCGATGTCCGCTGCTTTTTCAAGAGGCAGGTCTTCTTGCGCGGCCAAAATGGCCTGTACATTTCCTGGCAGGCGGCGCATCCAAAGTTGGCGAATAATGTCATCGCTTTTGAAATCTGAGCCGGCCAAGGAGCGGAGTCGCCGCAAAAATTGCGAAGGCTTCCGATCTCCGATGTCTTCTTCCCCAAGAAGTCGCCTGACTCTGTCTTCACTAGAGGCAGATAGGCGCTTGATGAGTTCCGTTTTGAGGTATTGGTAGCAGTTAGTGTCAGGAGGATGTTCAATAATGTCGGCTACTTCGCCGGCAATTTTTGAGTCCAGCATTGCTACCACGTGACTATACTTTGTCCGTTCCTGTTTGATCCCCGCTATTTCGAATTGAGCCTCCACTTGGCCAAACCACACAGTAGGCTTGTCGGCCCAAAAAGCAGGTAATTTTACTGTTACTGCCATTGTGCGTCTGTCCTGGCTATCCTGCAGCTGCCTAAGCTGGTCCTGGAGCAGCTTAATTTGTTCCTCGGATGTTGCCATTATCGTGGAGTACAGGGAAGCCAAAGAATTTAAACCGGAAATGACGGGTACTGCGGATTAGTCAATTAACAACTAACAGGAAACGGAAGTTACGGAAAAAAGGAATGGGCACCGGAAGTGACGTAATACACACTATATCTAGTCAATAATCAGTACACGATTTATGTCTAAAATAAGAACCTTAAAATTAAATATAAATATTCTAAAATAAATAAAAAAAAATATCCGTGACACGAAATATAAAAACAATGAAAACACAATCAATGTAAACGGTAGATGATAAAAATAATAATCAATTTAAAAATCGACAAAACACACAAAGAACAAAAATAAAATCTACCAAAAAGAGACTATAATAATTAATAATAATGGCGAATTATATGACTGGTAGGAATGTTACGTGTGTTCGTTCACTGTCGAAAATGTTTTGAACTGCGCGAAATCACTGAGATGTTTAATTAAGTAGTTATTGGGTTAAACTGAAAACAACACAGCACATTTTATGAAAGTTTGAATGTTTGTTGACGTAGTGGATCAGTTAGGTATTGGAATTCGCTCACCGGGATGTGGTAGGTATACTCCCTTTACTTTGTACACGGGGGGATTGTGTCGCTGTGTAGAGGGCGTTGTCCGCTGGCCGCCCGCGTCGAGATGCTGGTTTCGTCGTCGTAATGTCGGCGCTGGCGCGTCGATTTTCGTGATGCGGAGGGTTTGCAAAACTTTGCAATCCGTGGTCACTGCTGCTGATGGTTTTGACGAGTCGAAAACACGGCGCGCGATGTCGCGAGAGTCGGCCAGGGCGCGGCTGCGCAACGGGGTCAATGAACTTTGCGCGGCGCCGCGGCTGGAGCGAACACGATGGCGGCGCGCACACGGCTTCTGCGCCCGATGTTGTTGGAATACCCAAATGAGCGTGTAGATCAGCGAATGTTGACTTGAACGGAGCGGGGCGCGCGGTGCGGCGGCTAGTTGATGTTTTTGTTGCACGCTGCTGTTCGTGATAGCGCCGCGTAGCCGATTCAAAATGTCCGCCGTAGTTTTCAGGAGTCTTATATGGCCGCAATGCGGTGTTTGTTTATGCCTCACTGAATCACTGCACCTGTGCACTGTTTGACGAACGGATTGTCTGTCTTCACGTTCGCGCGTGAAAGTCGGAAAAGGTCACCAATGAAGCTGTTTTGGATGCCGGACGTTGTAGCTACCTAGTAGACGGTGCAGAAATGAAATTAGTCCAATGTAGGCATTAGGTTATATTTCTGATCACACGGTTTACTCGATATTATAGGTATACAGTCCGAATACGTGCTTCTTATTAATTAAAATTGAGTATCGATCAAAAGGCGAGTGCGGTGCGCGTGAGAGGCGAAGGACGCGTGAAACGTGCGTCCCAAGCGGAAGCGAGTGGCTGACTGTCCTTGGCGATGGGCTCCCGGCGCGGGATTCATCCCTTGCGATTGGGGCGCCCTCTGACCCGATCTCTCGCGCGCACGCCGACGCACTTGCGTGTGTGTGTGTGGTGGCGAATATGTCGCCACACAGGTTTATACTTGACACGCGGAGAATCGCGCCGCGCGCTTTCCGTTTATTACTTTTTCACTTGTCATTTCTTATTTGAGAAAGACGGTTCATTTGTTTTGTTTGTTTTTATGCTTGGGTTTCTGATGAGTGTTGTGTGTTTTTATTTAATGTGTGACATTTTATTAGTGTCCTAATAATGAAACCAAAAACAAGCCTTATTTGGAACTTCTTTAATGAAATTTCTGCGAATATGGCAAAGTGTAAACTTTGTAATAATAAGATATATTCACGATAGGGAGGCACGACTACATCGTTTAAAGGTAATTTAAAATGTGTACAATGAGGGCGATTAAACTGCTAAACCTCCATTTTCCTCGACTGTACTTTGTCCATTTGTTCATTTACTTTTAGATAGGTTGAAAACATAAGTTACATTCTAAGGTAGCCATCAAAAAGATAATAAACGAATGGACAAAGATGGAATGATGGACAAAGATGGATGGAATGGATCTCTCATCTGCCTCCGCCTCCGACTCCGGTTCCGATATATCCCTGCTTCAAACGTCCTAGAAAAATGACTCCTACTAATCAAAATGAGTCTAAACTCCATCAATCGACTGTTAGTTACTGAGGACTTCAGTTCCCCACCTTTCGTCTCCATCATCACAGCAGCTCGTTGTCCTAATACTGTATTGTCATCGGAACTTGACAGGCATGCAAAATTTCAACACAATTGAACAAAACTGGTGTAAAATCCAGTTGGAATATTCGACCTGAACAAACATACATACATACAAACATTCAAGTTAAAAGCTTGTACAAATAAGAATAATGGTGTTAACGTGAGCTTTGTAATAGCGCCATCTAGTATTGTAAGAACTAACTATCTGCTAGGTGCTTTTTTCCACTCTGTGTGACGGGTGGTTTGTCAGGTTTGCTTTGCATCAAGACGGAACCTATTCCAGCTTATAATCTTACCAATTTATGTGGAGCCACCATCGTATTTGTGAATAATAATTTGGCCAACTACAGCTAAACAGACTCACGCTTTGTCAAAAAAATCATAGCATAATGACCTTCACTGTTTGAAGCGTTTTTTGCATTGTTTCCAGGTCTATCCTTGTGCTTCGGTCCAGCCTGAGCCCCGATTGTAGTAACGATAGCAAGCAACCAGGGTACGTGCCATCTTGAGGCAAGGGAACTCCAGTTTGCCATAATGTGTAGTGCTCTTTTAGGGCTTCGTAGGTTAGCAGTTTCCATGGTATGGAGGCTGAAATAAAGATAATTTTGTGTGACATGAAGTTCAGATTTTGGGCATGCTTTAGAGCCACCAATTATTATTTATCTGTAAAGTTGCATTGGTCTATCGTATTTCATCAACAAAAACTGACAACCATCTATAGAAAATATTTAGTACGACATTTTTTTTCTTTTATGTTTTGGCTCCACGCGTTGTGTATTTAGCCAGCGTCAAGTATTGTAATACATATTTCGAGTAAAGTAGAATATTTCACAATTAAAGTAAGTCTCAGTCATTATATAAGTCAAGCAAAGTAAGTCACAGTCAAGTCCACGTCACGCCCCAGTATAGTGATGGAGACTTTACTAGAGGTTTCTGTGTAGTTTTGGACACCACACAGTCACGTTTCACAACATTATACTATTCACAACACACGAGTGTTCACGTTCACGAACACTTAATGGATAAAAATCCACAATTTTTACACATGAACACTCGAAATAACACAAGTTTTTGAAAACAATATATGGACGCGACATAACTTATCACGTTCCCGCCAAAACTCAGTACGGTCATTGGTCACAGATAAGTACATCGTACTGAATACAAGTGGCTCCATCTGTTACGAAAGAAGGACGGAGGTTACAAAATAGGATTCGACTATTACTTATATGATTTTTAAAGCATTATCACACCAGAAAACCACAAAAAGAGGACGTTTTTATCGTCGGCTATTTCTCTCAATTTCCCGATAATTTGAACAAAATCATCGTGATAAAACGAGAGTTTTATGACATATATTTTTACCGTCGGTTAGATTAAAGCTTACCGTCGAACGAAGTGATTCAAGCGATAGAAGATGTATGTAAACTAGGTGATAAAATACCTAGATCTGGATTGTAATGCTTACCATTACAGCCCTCCCACAGGATCAAGCAAAGAGAGTAAACATCGCTTTTCGCACAAGGATGCACCATGCTGTCTTCAGTGGGTGTGAACAGCTCAGGAGCTTGCCATCGATACATCTCACTGTTTTGAAAGTTTTCATAGGGTTTCGCTACTGCATACGATTTCAAGTACGCCTCTGATGGATTTGCCGATAGTAAAGGTTCGTTATCGGAAGTCTTTCCCTCGCGTGTATCTGCAAACAAAAACAGCAAAAAGCCAACATTACGCGGTGTTCCCAGGCGGTCACCCATCCAAGTACTGACCGCGCCCGACGTTGCTTAACTTCGGTGATCGGACGAGAACCGGTGTTTTCAACGTGGTATGAACGTTGGCGACAAAAATTCCGAAAATAATGTTCTGCTCACACATTATGACGTCACACGGCCCAAAAATTCATTAGTTACGCCAAAAATACATCAGACTCAAATAATACTAGAGAAGCCGAAACAAAAAGCCAACATTACGCGGTGTTCCCAGGCGGTCACCCATCCAAGTACTGACCGCGCCCGACGTTGCTTAACTTCGGTGATCGGACGAGAACCGGTGTTTTCAACGTGGTATGAACGTTGGCGAAAGAAAATGCAAAAATGAACTTTTATTTTCGCATTGTGAAGTCTTACACTTAATCTTTAATTTTAATGAATAAGGTTTAATATACTAACCTTCAATATTCACATACTGCGGCTCAGGCGAGTATATTTCGTAGCCCTTATCAATATCTTTCAACCGTTTATAGTCCTTCCGCACCTTGACACAAGGTCCTAAATCGGCAAGCTTGGCCGTGTCGTGGCTAGTGATCATGATAGCCATGCTATTGAGTTCTGTATGTATGTAGCCTTGCATTTGTAGGAAAATCATCGCATTTGCGATGTCTAGGGTGTATTGGACGGCAGTTTGAGCGCTTAGTATACGACCCTGGAAACAAAACCAGTGGGGAAACTCATTAACGCCATTTTTCGAGCTTGTAGGCATAATTACTTGTAGATTAATTTTTCTGAGATAATCTATGGGATTACACCCGAGCCGCGTTTTAAGAATTCTGACAGATGCAATAATATTGTAAAAATCCGATTGAAATTCGTCAATTCTGATAATTATTGGTTGTGTTTTGAAAGTAAGATTGTAGCTTATAGAGAATAACAGCAAAAACTTGTATATTTTAATTCATCTTTTACAGTGTTCGTTTCTTAGGTTGTCAGTACGTTTCTTAACTCGGCTCCGCTATACTAATCCGATACTGTTTCTTATTGACTGCGTGACCAAAGCGAACGAAAGACCTCAGTATTAACTGGCAAAATTTGTTTTAATCTGTCCGTATGTTGGTACTCGCGTACAGATCGTATTTTTCAACCAATCTTGACGAAACTTGGTATACAGGTTCTACAACTTTGTATTTTTTTTATCGCTTCGATTTTCGATTGGAGGTCTATTTCCCCCAAAAACTTTTTTGTACAATCAAGATGAAGAGATTGTCGGTGAAGAGGTTGTCAAGATATATAAGGTCGTGAGTTCTCTGTTCGATGTACCGAACTAAAACCTCACGATCTTATATCTTGACAACCTCTTCACCGATTTTGCTAATATTCGATATTCTTATTAAGAATTGAATACCAAAAGTTTATGCCAAATATCATCAAAATCGGCTGGTAAGTGGCGCCGCAAAAAACTTCGCTATTTTAGGGGAAAATACCCCACCAATCAAAAATTGCCGACGACTAAAAGTTTCTATCAAATTGTAGAATTGCGATTGTACAAAAAAGTTCATGCTCGCGAGGTCTATTGTTCGCAGAACTTCAAGTTTATAGAAAGCTACAAAATTATGAAGGACGAGTGGCTACGTTTTGTTCATTGCGCGAATGAAGCCGCCAGCAAAAGCTATAAACAATAAACACACTGTATAAAACAGTTGTAGTAATATACATTTTTCCGGCTTACAGCCGAATACTGAAACGTTTGTTAACTTTGACAACAGATTAAGACTATTGCTGCCTTTGTCACTTGCTTAGTGCCAGACAAAGGCAGCATTGGAATTAATCTGTTGTCAAAGTTAACAAACGCTTCAATATTCGGCTGTAAGTGTGTCAACTGTCTAGGTCTTGCGAAGATGATAAATCGACTGAATGGAGAGATTATTTTGTGTATGTAAAGAAGGCATGCAGGTACTAACTAAAATTATAAATATTCGTAGTAGTTTGTTTTTACCTGAACATGAAGTACACCGAATAGGGAATCCACGCATCTCTCGCAAATGATATGCACATTGTTGTGCACATCTGGATACAGCCCCATTAGGAGAATAATGTTTGGATGACGGCATTTTCTGTAAATAATACGGACAACCTTTTACAGTACGAAAATAAATCAATATCACGCAAGTCCTTTACCCTTTAGCAGCAATAAAGATTGATAAGATAATATAAAGTTTATTGCTCAGAACTGTGTACATAGGTGTCATAAAATTATTAACTGTTAAAATTAAAATGCATCATAAATATAGCAAAAGAACATAAATTATATACGTATCTGATGGATTTATCGAAAGTAAGGATTAGTCGTCCTCCCGCAAGTATTTATAAAATCAAAACAGCAAAAAGCCAACATTACGCGGTGTTCCCAGGCGGTCACCCATCCAAGTACTGACCGCGCCCGACGTTGCTTAACTTCGGTGATCGGACGAGAACCGGTGTTTTCAACGTGGTATGAACGTTGGCGAAAGAAGACGCGAAAATAATTTTCAATTTTTAATATTGTGACGTCACACAGTAAAAAATTTAATTACCGTCGAGTCGAAATATGTCACACACAATATACAAAACAAATCGAAGCAAAAAGCCAACATTACGCGGTGTTCCCAGGCGGTCACCCATCCAAGTACTGACCGCGCCCGACGTTGCTTAACTTCGGTGATCGGACGAGAACCGGTGTTTTCAACGTGGTATGAACGTTGGCGAAAGAAGATTCGAAAATAATCTACAATTTTTTATATTGTGACGTCACAGTTAAACATTTCTTTACTGTCGAGTCGAAACACGTCACACACAATATACAAAACAAATCGAAGCAAAAAGCCAACATTACGCGGTGTTCCCAGGCGGTCACCCATCCAAGTACTGACCGCGCCCGACGTTGCTTAACTTCGGTGATCGGACGAGAACCGGTGTTTTCAACGTGGTATGAACGTTGGCGATCAAACACATCGAATAATGTCTCCTGATACTGGCATTGCGATTTTACACGCATCTCAAAAGGTCAAAATACCATCACTACAAAACAATAATAAATACACGGTGTAAGGCGGTCACTCATTAGACGTATACCACGTCTAATGCCGTCTCTCAAAAGGTCAAAATACCATCACTACAAAACAATAATAAATACACGGTGTAAGGCGGTCACTCATTAGACGTATACCACGTCTAATGAGTGACCGCATTAGACGTGGTATACGTCTAATGAGTGACCGCCTTACACCGTGTATTTATTATTGTTTTGTAGTGATGGTATTTTGACCTTTTGAGATGCGTGTAAAATCGCAATGCCAATGCAAAAATTAATTTTGATTGTCGCATTGTGAGGTCATAAACCTAGTAAATAAACCCAAAGTACTGTTATTTACTTACAAAATATGTCAGTGAAAACAAACGGCAAAAAGCCAACATTACGCGGTGTTCCCAGGCGGTCACCCATCCAAGTACTGACCGCGCCCGACGTTGTTTAACTTCGGTGATCGGACGAGAACCGGTGTTTTCAACGTGGTATGAACGTTGGCGATCAAACACATCGAATAATGTCTCCTGATACTGGCATTGCGATTTTACACGCATCTCAAAAGGTCAAAATACCATCACTACAAAACAATAATAAATACACGGTGTAAGGCGGTCACTCATTAGACGTGGTATATATGAACGTTCACAACAAAATATTTGAAGAACAATTAATATCTGACTTCAGTTTAATGATATTTATGAACCGTTTATTCCTGACTTGGCGTTTGTTCAAATGTGCTTACCTCGGAGGCAATTGTGATCATCGATATGATGAGTAAAAATAATATCGACTTATCTGGAAAGTTGGCAGATGACGGAATTTAGAACTTACTATGCGGCTAAAACCGTACTACACAACGTCGGCTGTTAGTTTTGTGTAGATAGTAAGATGGTGGCTCTTTCACTCAACACTACAGATTATTCGGTTGTTATCGATAATCTGTAGGCTTCTACACTTTGTATCATTGTTTTTTTTATATGGTCAACGTACACACATACAACAACGTACAATCAACGCACAGACGAAACCTCTCATGATCTTAGTCATCACAATTTTCAGCCCGTAATCGCCCGCTGCTGAGCATAGGCCTCTCTTCTTGTACGCCATTTATGCCGGTCCTGTGCCAATCTTGTCCAGGTTCGACCCGCGATTTTCTCAATATCGTCATCCCAACGAGCTGGAGGGCGACCAATGCCTCTTTTACCGGTACGCGGCCACCAAAGAGACGTGAAATTTTGAAATATTAAAAACGGAATATCTAAGGATTTTGCGAAAATCAACCCCTGAAGAGGTGAAATGGAGTGTTTAATTTACTTTAGTAGCCTGCGTAGTAGTGGGAGCGAAGCCGTGCGGGCATGCTAGTAAATAGATAAAGACTTTTGTAGGTATGATCTAATTCAAACTTTATGGCGGCTGTGAAGTGCGCTGCGAGCGAGGCTCAGTCCAATCGGCTTCTCCAACGCCTGCGCACAACTACTAGGTATGTGAATGTTACGCAGCACCTCGCTCGCTAATTTCACAGCCGCCATAAAGTTTAAATCCTACAATAGAGTCAACTCACCTCAGTATATTGATTTCAGTGTTCCTTTTCATTCTAACATGGTCGACGGTGACGCCGCCGAGTTTCTTCATCTGCACGGGCTCGACGCCCCAGCGGCCGTGGTTCCATATCTTCAACCGGTCCGCGTTTATGTCGAGGTTACGAGCGCTTGCTATTGGCAGTCCGTAGGCGCTACAATCGCTCTGTAAAACGTTCAGAGAAATGCCATAATTTTAAAAGAGACCTGCGTTTACAGACGGCACTGGTGTTTTTGGGGCTTTTACTAGATACACCAACACTAGGAGTTTGCGCTGAACAGTGACCACTCGATACCTAAACCGATTTTGATACTGAAATAAACTAATATGTACTTGGTTACAAAACTTACAAATTTTCATGAAGATCAGATCAACAGTTCAACATACATACAAATACAGAACATACGTAGAAACTAGCCAGCTTGCTCCCATACTCCGAGATCCTCGATTTACTCGGTCAATTATTAAAAAAATCACAAATAACTCTTTCTCTACAGTTCAAAATTCTGGGTGTCATTGAACTGTTATGGGCAAGCATGACGCTTGCGATCAGGCAAGCGTCATGCTCGTCTCGTCAATAAGTTACATTAAAAAAAAGAGGAAGGAACCTATGTCCCCACCACTTGTCACAATCAATTAGATAAATTTATCGGCGCATCACACACCAAAGATACATTTGTGTTACGTGGTTTTTTTTTTATGAAGAAATGAGGTGTGTTGTCTGTTAGCGCACTTGTATTTAAAATTAAGTCTACGATAAACGTTTTGTGTGGTGTACAACATTTGTAGTATTGGTGTGTGGTGCGCCTAGTTACTTACTTTGCTATCATCAGACTTGCTAGCACTAGGCGACTTTGTGAGCAGCTGTTCATCAGCCCACTGATCCAAATGCTTCAATTCACTCATCACTTCCCACAGGTTATCATCAGCGCTGTGGTCTCTATTATCGGAGGAAATAAATTCCTTATTCGAATGACTAGACTTTACTTCTCCGGCCGTGTTCAAGCCGTCAACCTCCTCCTCGGACCTAGAACCTTCTAAAAAGGTCTTTACGTCGAAAGACAGAGAGTTGTTTTTGAAAAACTCAGGCGGGGATACCGCATCGTCGTTTTCTTTGAAATCAATGTGCTTTTGTACTTTGAAGTCAGGCGATCGGTCACTGTGTTTCGTATGGCGTTTCGATTTGTGAGGTTCGGTGAAGGCAGAGGTTGTGAACATGTTCCCTCCTGGCATGAAGACCTGGAAAAAGTGACAAACTACTAAATAACTGCACAACAGGTCTTAGCGGCCATAAGCCTGTTTCACAAAAAAAAAACTACCATCACAGGAGCTGAGTGGGACGCTTCTTGCTCCCAATAACTGTGGTTTGGTTCGGTAGCATGGGTAAAAATTACTTCAGAAACTTTTTCTTTCACATATCTAACATTGTTGTTATCGAAATATGAGGACTCTTGCACATCATGGGGTCATCGAAAGATGAAAAGGTAAAACGCGCATAATATAAATACACAATAATACAAAAGCTGAAGCAAAAAGCCAACATTACGCGGTGTTCCCAGGCGGTCACCCATCCAAGTACTGACCGCGCCCGACGTTGCTTAACTTCGGTGATCGGACGAGAACCGGTGTTTTCAACGTGGTATGAACGTTGGCGAAAGCAATTTCGTAAAAATCTAGTAATTTTTATATTATGACGTCACAAAGTCAAAAATTTAACTACCTTTGAGTGAAATACACGTCACACAAGAAAAGTCGAAAAGTAAAAAGCCAACATTACGCGGTGTTCCCAGGCGGTCACCCATCCAAGTACTGACCGCGCCCGACGTTGCTTAACTTCGGTGATCGGACGAGAACCGGTGTTTTCAACGTGGTATGAACGTTGGCGATATACTTTACGAAAAAGTACTTTTATTTTCACTCTATGTGCGATCTAAGTGTGTGTGACATAATGTTATAAGTACATATACATTTACAGGAAAAATAATGCATTCAATGCTGACCAACTTTAAAGTTGAGAACTAAATAATTTTAGAATGTGGGCACAGAACATATACAGGGTTATTAGGAAAGGGTATGATGAGCCAAAAGAGGCTCATAGTAGTCATGATTGTGAACAACTTTTACTATGGAACCAACCCTGAAATCGAGAAAAAAATCTACTGTTCCGTAGATTTTGTCGTGTCAATGACACATTTCTATGGAACAGATGATTTTTTTCTCGATACCACGGTTGGTATAATAGTAAAAGTTGTTCATAATGATGAGTACTATGAGCCCCTTTCGGCTTAGCATACCTTTTCCTTATAACTCTATATATGGATGTCAGCATTGTTTGGAAAATACGATGGTGGCTCCCTCAATCAACTCTTTAGATAAGCAGGTCGTAATCGTAAAACTTAATACCTGATTTTGAAACAGGAACTGTATGTTTGGAACTCCTTCGTATGCTTTCTCTGGAGTGTTGCTGCGAGCGCGTTTATGCTTCTTGTACTTGACTGCGGATTTCTTTTCATAGTTAAAAGTGTTGTCATGATCTTTAGCGCAATCCGTACAACTTATTGGTAAGGAATGACGTCCGCATTTCTTTTTCTCTGGGGTAATTTCTACCGCTCTAACTCCTCGATTCGATTGATTTTCTTGAGTTGAGTCTTTCACACCTGTAGATCGCTTTGTTTGGATTTCTAGAGCTTCTAGATCTTTCGGGCCTGAGGATCGCCTCGCTTGGAATTCTGCTAAGTCACGCTTGTATTCTTCGGTGCGTATGGTGCCGATTTGCGCTCCAATAGATATCTCAGTGGCGCTCTGTGATTGGTGGACGTTGGGTGTGGTGTCGTCGGGAGTGACGTTGTGACGGGTGGTGACCGTCACACGCTCTCTGGGGACAAGACAAGAGAGAACACTTGACGGCCTAATTTGAATAAAATGTGATTTTTCTATTCAGCGCACCCAATTATATTTTACTCGAAATATTATTGTGGCGCACTTAGTTTATACTCAAGTGATTATTACACTAATAGTGGGGTTATACAAATAATCTATGATAGCATCGAACAGAGTTTAGGGTTTAGTTAGAATTTGCAATTATCAGATTTTTAGACTATCTCTTTTCATCTGCTCGCGAAAGTGTATAGCGCTATATTTTTCCCGTAATATCCTCCTAAAAAAGTTCAAGAACAGTTTTGGAAATATTCAAAGGTTTGAAATCGTTCTGATGATAATGTAAACTACAATAAATGGTGTCTTGATTAGTTGAGAAAACAAGTTTCTCCTAGGTAAGCGTGCTTCATCCTAGGCCGAACATCAGGCAGAAGGAAAGAATAAAAAAAAAAATAAAAAAAAAAGCAGACCGATCTTTAGAACTTTTGATATTTTTATTGAGCCGCCAATCCAGCCGTGTCCAGCCTTCCTTGCTAAAGCCTTAGATGTAAAGAGGGCGGACGACAGAGAATGTCACAGCTTCAAATCCTAGTTAGGTACAATATTAAGCTTGAAGTATGCTGGAAGATAAAACTCTTACAAAAACTATGTAAGCCTCGGTCGCTATAGGTGTAATGGAAGTAAGGACATGGAATACTCTTTGAGAGCTAAAGCAAAAAGCCAACATTACGCGGTGTTCCCAGGCGGTCACCCATCCAAGTACTGACCGCGCCCGACGTTGCTTAACTTCGGTGATCGGACGAGAACCGGTGTTTTCAACGTGGTATGAACGTTGGCGAAAGAAAACGCAAAAATTAATTTTGATTGTCGCATTGTGAGGTCATACACCTAGTAAATAAACCCAAAGTACTGTTATTTACTTACAAAATATGTCTTCTGACATGACAGTGAAAACAAACGGCAAAAAGCCAACATTACGCGGTGTTCCCAGGCGGTCACCCATCCAAGTACTGACCGCGCCCGACGTTGTTTAACTTCGGTGATCGGACGAGAACCGGTGTTTTCAACGTGGTATGAACGTTGACGCATACCGAAGCGAAAAAGACTATTATATCATTTTTGCCATCGTGACCCAAAAACAAATAAATGTAGAATAATAAGATACAATTTTATCTAAACTTTCCTATAAAAAAATAGAGTTAAAGAAAATGGAATATTACGACTTAAAATCTGAACAGCGAACTGACACTGTTATTGGAAATATAGTAGAAATTTGAATGCATCTTTTGTAACCCACAAAGAATCTCAAAGAAGATCATCAAAACTAATGTTTTCGGTCTCAAGCGGAGCCCAAAATGTACTTGATGTTTTTTTGCATTTCCTTTTATTTACTACTAGCTTGCCCGCATGGATTCGCTCGCATAGGCTACAGTAACTTAAAAAAACAAAAGAAAAAAACCCATTTCGCCTCTTTAGGGGTTGATTTTGAAAAAAAAAACGAGACATGGCTGGCATTTTTATTTTTTATTATTAGTACAGTATTTTTCCATACAAACTTTTGGGGTTCATTTTAATCCTTTAGAGGTGGAATTTCGTAAAACCCCTTCTTATTGTTTACCTAGACCTAGATAGACCATTTGAGGTATCATCACCATCATCATCCACAGCCTTCCTTATCCCACTGCTGGGTATAGGCCTCTCTCTTGCTATGCCATCTGCCTCGGTCCTGTGCCAATCTAGTCCAGGTTCGACCCGCGATGGTGACGATATCGTCGTTTGAAGTATATTGAGTTCAAATTTCACGTCTCTATCAAGAGTGGTTTGGTCAGTGTGTCGATTCCTAGAAACGGGCTTATAGGTTATCTACAGCCTAGTGTCCCAATCCTGGGCAAAAGCCTCCCTTACCTCCTGCCAGACTTCTTGGTCTTCGGCTTTGGTGGTCCAGTGTTTGTCGTGCGAGTTCAGCTCGTCACGCCACCTTCGGCTGGGTCAACCCAGAGGTCGTTTTGATATTGCGAACCAATCTGTGCTGGCCTTTGCCTTTACATTTTCCAAGTGCCTAAGATAATTATAGCAAAAGAAAATACGATGTCGTCTTGTAAAAAGCTATATACTGGCCGCAATTCCACTGTGCACTCACAAAACGCAATTAAGCTATGGCTGTCTTTTACTAAATAGAAACACAAGATAGAGATAGCATGAATTATAGTCCTGTCAAATTAGTCAGATCTTAGTTCTCCATACAATCTTAGACAAGACAGTAGCGAGTGCCGTTTTAAAACAAGTGTCGCTAGTGTAAGTTTTTCTTCGCGGCCTGAATCGATAAACTCGTTTGACAGAACTAAAATGCATGCTATCTATTTATTGTGTTTCTATTAGTAAAAGACAACAATAGCACTTAAGTTTGGTTAAGCAGGAATCGACTCCACTATGTTCCGTAACACGCACGCTTTAAAAAAACAAACGCACGCATTCAACATAACACAATGGGCAGAGAAAAAAGCCTCCACAATACGTAAACCTGAGGGAATTGCGGCAAAATCGTAGTTAAACTACAATATAAATATTGAACAGTTTTTGTCGTCTTTTGTGCCTTTGTCATAATTTATGTAACAAGTTTTCCTTTAGCATTAGAAGCTACGATTTTAAGTTTTATTGCGACAAAGTAGTTAAATGTTAACTGATTTCTAAATCGCGAGTTGTACAAAGTACAACGATCTTTCAAACTAGATTCAAGATCGATGCGCCACAAAGCAATGCTCATTCTTGTATGTTTAACCCTTTACAACCGAAAAAACTTTTTTGCGATTCTAGTAGCAAAATGTTTTTTTTTGTTTTTTAATGAGTCTAAGTAACCAAAAAAAATAAAGTTAAAAAATCCCAGGTTTATAGTTAACCCAGAAACCTACCCGCACGATCGTGAGCCGCAGGTCATACGTGACATAGTCATGATCGTGAGGGTAATTTAAGTTAGTACTGGTATTATAGTATTTTGATGTAAAATTAAACAAATTTGTGCGTAACCATCCTCTACATTTATTATGCATTCATTATTCTAACATTTATTCGGTTACACTGATACCTTTGCAGCACCATCGAAGTTGAGGACGTGCCTGTGTAATTATACGCCATCAAAACGGCCTTGTTGCCCCTCCACTTGACTGTGGCAGAGGGTTTAGCCACGTACTGCTAACATTCACCTCGAACCTTCCTAGCATCCGTCTTGATCTTAAAATTGATCGCCGTATGGTCATGTATCCTGTTCAGCATAATTTTTCGAGTGCTGTGAAGATTGCGCTTGTGCATCTCTTCAATCAATACGACAGGCGAAAATATCTGTAATGGTAGATGCAGCTTCCAGGTAGAATACTCGTGACCAGATGGAGAACCACAGAAGGTCCTAGACCAATACTTATATCTCCATACAAGGTTTTGGCCCTCGGTAAATGTTAAAGTGGAGCATCAAACCCTCACCTCGAGCATGAAGTTGTCCAGTCCATTGGAGCACGGTTTGTTTCGGACTACTTGATGCAGAATATACCTACACCAGACTAACATCATGACACAGATCATGACCAGTAAATGGAACCATATCAAGGCCTCTTTCAAGTGTTAATTCCTCTTTTACTCGATCAATCATTGGCTGTATCCTTCCACAATGGGCTGTTTCTTTCATTTGGTGGGGGTTCATCGGTACTGATGACGTGCAGTGCATTGCGAACCAACAAAACCTATCCCCAACCATTTGCCGAGTTAAGGACTCTAATTTTAATCCACCTCTCCAGTACATCCACGTTCTAGGATAGGGAATACATTCAATGATGATATGAATGGAAAAACTCTTGCCATTTCAGTAGACTTAATTTTCAATTCCTGGCCTGTTCTTCTTAGGTGATACATCTTCTCTGTATCTGGCAACTTCTACATACAATTCTCTATAAATATAGTTTGGGAAATACCTTTTTTGAGTCCTCACAGGAGACTCTAGCAGCAGAAAATGGTCATGACTAAAGTCTTCAAAGGTATCTTTTATGGTATCTTCTAGAGCCTCTTGTTAGGAGGTGGGCGCGAAGATCGAAGGCACGGAGCTGATCCTGATGACACAGGAGTGGCTGTGATCGGATTCTGTTCCAACTCCTTCTGTAGTACTGCTGCAGATTCTGGTTCAGGGATCTGAATATCACCGAAGATGCTAGGTTGAATGTCATCGTCGTCATCGTCAAAACCTTCGATGTCGGAGAAGTTTCCATCACCTAATGTGATCATCATTAAGGTTTCCTACTAAAAATTAAAAATAAATCATAACTACACATTTAATTTACGAAAAATAATCTTGGAAAATAATACATATTCCCAAATAATATTACGACCCTACACCCGGGATCACACGATCGTAGCGGTCATTATTTTCAACATAATTGTACTTTAACTGTGGGGATTAACACAATATTAAAGTAATATACGTACTAAGCAATCTTTAACGATAAACATTAGTGAAAACCCTATTCAAAAACTCTAAAATTACTATCAAAAATTATTACTTACCCGCTCCGCGGCGGGCGTCAAAGAACGCAGCCATCTTTTATCGCTGCTCACAGGTGAGTAACTGCCCGCACATTGCGCCTGCATTTTTTTCCACGCGTAAAATATCCCTCACAAACGATCGACACCGGTTGAATCCGGAAAAACGAAACGGATTGGCGCCAATATTTTTTTTTTTATTACCCTCACGCCTGTATTGACCCGAGTGTAAAGGGATAGAGCATTTACAGCTCTGATGAGGCCAGCGGTTTTGGCGCGAACCGCCGTCCAACGAGAAATAACTAGTAGTTCGCACTGAACTGAAACCTGGCGACCCCTATATCTTCACAACCCCTGGACCGATTCAGCTCATATTCGTACTTAAAACTTGTATTGAAAAGAACTACTTGCCTACAAAATTTCATGAAGATCGGATCAACGGTTCGCAAGTTATCATCGGACAAATATACACACAAACATACATACAAATGCCGATTTGTCCCAGTAAACTCTGAGACCTTCGCTTCGCTCGGTCAAATATTTTCCTCTTATTTTCTCTCATTGGGAAGTACGTCCGTTATCTATGGATACGGAAGCACGCCATCACTCACGGTCGCGCATTTGAGATATGGATCGTAACGGTATAACAAATATGGTTGAATTATTGAATTCTTTATTTGAACATCGACCCATGATTTTTTTGTAGGTATTGTTGAATCTATGGTTTAAAAGATCGTTGGAGTGGCGAGACAAAACCGTGGGACGCTGGTCGTTGCGGGTCAGCGACGTGATACACTTGACGGGCTTTATGGCTATAACAGTTCGACCAATTTACCTGTACAGTTGAACGAGGGAGCTACCATCGTATTTTTCAACACTACGCAAACATCTACAAAAATCTGGTAGATAATGCAACAAAAAATATGCGACAGCAACATAAGATTCGAAAATGATTTACATTGTAAGGTCAAACACTGAATGAAATATTAATTATAAGGTCAAAAATACGTGACAAAAAGCCAACATTACGCGGTGTTCCCAGGCGGTCACCCATCCAAGTACTGACCGCGCCCGACGTTGCTTAACTTCGGTGATCGGACGAGAACCGGTGTTTTCAACGTGGTATGAACGTTGGCGAAAGAAGATTCGAAAATAATCTACAATTTTTTATATTGTGACGTCACACAGTTAAACATTTCATTACTGTCGAGTCGAAACACGTCACACCATATACAAAACAAATCGAAGCAAAAAGCCAACATTACGCGGTGTTCCCAGGCGGTCACCCATCCAAGTACTGACCGCGCCCGACGTTGCTTAACTTCGGTGATCGGACGAGAACCGGTGTTTTCAACGTGGTATGAACGTTGGCGACAATGTATATGAAAATAATCTTCTATTTTTATATTATGACGTCACACAGTCAAAAGAGATAATTCATAGTTGCGTCAAAAATACGTCACACACAATAATAGAAGAGAAATCGAAGCAAAAAGCCAACATTACGCGGTGTTCCCAGGCGGTCACCCATCCAAGTACTGACCGCGCCCGACGTTGCTTAACTTCGGTGATCGGACGAGAACCGGTGTTTTCAACGTGGTATGAACGTTGGCAACAAAGAACATGAAAAACGACTTCTATTATCACAATGTGACGTCATATCGTTAAAAAACGAAAATACAGTACGTATAGCATACGTCACGAGGTATGATAATGAAAAGCCACAGCAAAAAGCCAACATTACGCGGTGTTCCCAGGCGGTCACCCATCCAAGTACTGACCGCGCCCGACGTTGCTTAACTTCGGTGATCGGACGAGAACCGGTGTTTTCAACGTGGTATGAACGTTGGCAACATGAGATACGAATAATTATTTCTATAATCACATACAATTGAGACAAGTAATATTATTAAAAGAAAAACAAAATACCAAATTGTAAAATTATTAAGCCTATGACACTCCGCATGAGGTAATAATAGGAAATAAAAACCGCTTGTTACCCGTAATACGGTCCATTTGTCCGGTCAATCACAAACATACAAACTTATAAATTATACTTACACATTACCCTCCTTCTTGGGCGGTCGGGTAAAAAATTAAAAATAACGAAATGCGTAAATCTGTAGCAAATAAGGTACCCTACGGCATGCCCGGGCGGTCACCCATCTACTAATTAATGAGTTTAGACCTGCATGACGAAAACCAAATGCCAACTAAAACTCGGAGGTGGTTGTTATTACAACAAAGAAACATCACGATAAAATCTCATCAGCTACTAAAATTAGCCAGTGAAATCGTTCAAGAAAGTATCGTAAGCTTACACCGAGACTTTATAAAAGACACATGCTAAACTGAACCGTTTCCTAGCTCTTAAATCAAAGGCTTTAGGTTCATAATTTCAGAACACGTCTATCAAAAAGATAACAATGATAAAATGAGCTTTTTATGAGGAAAGAAACGATTGTAATCATGACAAACGTTCTCTGAACTTCGATACACTTTTACCGATTACCAATTCGATAGGCTTCCGAGTTGGCAATGTAAAATTCCCAGCAGACAGAGCCGGCAAATACGTGCCTTATTGTTCTAGACGCTAAAAATCAACATAAATCTTAGAGCAAGAACAAAGGCAAACATTTGTTTACGAGATTATAACTATATATATACTTAATATATATACTTAAACTTATATATTGGTAAGAGATTATAACGCTGATAGGTAGATCTGACATTCACTTGTATTGTAGAAAGAAGCGCAGAACAATCGCCGCGAACCGAACATCGAAAACCAAACCACAGATTATCCTCAAGGTGGTTTGTAAAGGACTCTTGCATGAGTACGCCTGGAGAGTACGTACCACGACTTAGCCAGTTATTCGACTGCCAAGCAGTAGAGGTAAGCAGTAGGCCTCCTAATAGGTGGATTGCGGATGTCGATGACAGGATTTTGTTAAGTAATCATCATCATCATTGGCAGCTTATTCAGCCCACTGCAGAGCATAAGCCTCCTCCCTCTTTCGCCAATCTACCCTGTTTTGTGCCAATCTCGTCCAGGTGTTGCCGCAAAACTTTTGGATGTCGTCACGCCATCGCTGTATCGGTCTACCAGGGCTACGCTTACCATCACGTGGCCACCATTTTGTTAAGTAAACTGATGTGAAAATTCTATTATTCTGAAAGACTTAAGTTCGCAGGCGGCAAAATTTCGAAGCAATTTTTTGTTGATTCCGTACCAATTGTTCGACGGAATGCTCGTCGTGAGAGTCTTGCGCTCCATTTTTGAGTTTGGATTCCCAATCAGTTGATAAACCTGAGCATTTACTTCAATAGTGCATGTTAGGAATGCTATATTACAAATTACGAGAATGGGTTTCGTTTTTGAATCGGTCGTATGGTATTTCGCACGAAAATACATGCGAAATGACTGCTTGCGAAAGAAATCGCAAGCAAAAGGCGAATTTTCATAATCATACTACTGGTTTGAGCCATTCGAATTTGCTTCTGTCAATAGAAAATATTTCAATCCGCATTTTCGTACGAATTATCATATGACCGATTTAAAAATGGAGCCCTTTCTCGTAATTTGTAATGTAGCATTCGCTAGAATGCTCAATTGAAGTAAATACTCCGGTTTATGAACTCGCGGGAACAATCGCGAATGCTTAGCCAAGAGCAATAGACAAAGATAATGAAACTAATTGACCACGAATGCAAGAAAAAATAAATTACAATACTAACCATCCCGGACGCAGGGCGAGCGAGCTATAAATACTATTGGTGCGGCAAAAAACGTCAGGACATTCATGAGTTGGTATGTATTGGTGAGTTTACGCTATTTTGCACTTATATTTTGCTAATATTTTCATGAGGTACGAGTTATCAACTGATTATATGATCTGTGGAGATCCGAGATAAGTCGTGAAAAAATGAGATCGCGAGAGATTGATGATAACACGATTTTATAATCTTACAACGACTTTACGACGGCTCGATCATAATTTATAAGTCATCGCGGACCGGAAGTTATATTACGCTACAAATAAGTACAAACAATGACTTACGTAATTTACTAATTAAAGTAGAAAGCATCTCGAATAGATAAGCTTTTAAGTCTTCGGCCAAACGTTTCGGGTGTCACGATAATGCTTACAAATAAAAATATGCCCATCAATTTTTTGATAGCAATCATAGAATGATATTAGCGGTGCCGATCAACGAAATAAGTACTTAGGTGAAAGTGAAATTTAAATAGCAAACATTGTTTTATAATGTATTTGAAGTCAAAAGATTCCAGGTATCTGAGGTAATTAGAAAAGACGTCGGTCACGATTCTGCTATTTTGGAGTAAAGTGCGATTCACAACGCGAGCGAAAAGTCGAAGCCGTTGAAACATGCTCTTCCATACCTGGGAGCCTATTCCTGTGCGCTCCAGATTATCTCGGTCACTCTCACTCCCATTAAATTCTAAATTAGAGAGACAGTGGCCGATATAATCTCGAGCGCACAGGAATAGGGTCCCTGGCGGAGTGGTGGTAACGCCAGCATGCATAAGCAAGAGTGGAATACGTAATTCGTTATTGTTTTGTTATTTTGTACCTTGGTTTTTGTTACTGTGATGATTTAGACCAAGGATCTTGTATCACACTGGATAGAGTGATTGCTTTGGCAGCGTGTCCACTTTCTGTTGTGACGTTTAGTGAGTAGGGAAGTGAAAACTAGTGCAGAATCTATCGATAAAAATGTACACAGTGTACAAAACTAAGAATTTGTAAATTAAGAACACAATGTTTGCAAAAATATGTACTTTATTGAACATCGAAACTCGTAATTGCCATGTAAATAGTACGAATATATGTAGTATATATAGTAACTATGACAGTTAATAAGTATCTACACCGTCTCCTAGTTTCTTTTATTCTTCCTAGTTTTTTAATTGACAGCCCAGTCATAAAACTAGATTTTTCAAAACGTTTTCAACAAAGTCGAGAGTATTTAAGTGGCTCCCAGTTTTCGCGACTAACAGCCTTTATCCACTGATTTCTGATTTCCGGACATTTTGGAAACCTATAACAAAATGTTTTATTTTAATTAATTGTTTAACCATGACACAACATTGGTACAAATTATCATACATTTCAAGCCGCTAAAGCTTCAAAACGATTAAAATTAATTATCGATAGAATACGTATCAAGCCGATTAAACGCGGAAAGGAATTAACGGTTCATGTTTCACTTAATATAGTATATGTAGGATATTACAAGAATATTATTAGATAAATATCGACCAAATATCGACAAAGTTTGAAACGTGCAGTGGTACTTCACTAGCAGGAACACGTAAAACAATGCATTTATTTATCTTAAATTAATGCTTAAATTCATTACCAAATAACACTGCGTGATAGTTGTATGACTTCAAACATGTATATTCTTTAAGTGAAACGAATATTTAGCTTTGATTCTGGTTATTTTAGGTAAAAAACGCTACAAAAGACTTACGTGTGAAATGATAATTCGGGATCTTTTACTCCCCCTTTCGTTGTTCTCGATGCACAATACACAGCACAACACGCCATAATGCCACTATGTATAACAATATTAAGTATTCACAGCGATATTTTAATCCAATCTGCTTTTTTAATAAGACGGGTCGCAATGTTGTGACCGACTAGTCGGTCACAAAATGGACACAGAGTGCGAGGTTGCCAATCTTACAATAGCTCTCTCGCTTACTCTATGCGACGACCCGTGAAATAAAAAGAGAAACATGACAATGTGAACGTCGGAGCGGCAACGTCTCATGGGTCTGTCCAGTATGATGCTTCGTCTAAGATTTAGACAGTAGGTATGTTTTGTTTCTGGGCTCTTTCTTGCTCACTGTTTTTGTCATTGTTGCTTTCCGTCAAAACCGTTTCCGTGCCGACGTTACGGGAGATTTGAGTGGGGGTCCTGTAGTATTGCTAACTATCGTGAACTTTGTATCGTACCGAGCGTGACGTCACCATCAGAAAACCAGCGCTGATTGTCTACAACCAGCATTATGCTGAGTTGGGATCGGTTTCGTGACAAACCATAGGATTGATTTTGTAATTGTATTGTTTCTTTTTTTTCTTTCTTTTATGTACTATGTATGTGTTTGTCAAATTTCTGTATTTATAATTCAAACACGTTAGACAAGACAAAAAAAGCCCCTGTCCATGTGTTTGTCCCATGGATTCTCGACACAGGGAATCTTAGTGGGGATCTGCGATTGAGTCGTGTGAATCGTTAGCGATAAATCCTTTCTCGTGATCCATCATTGGCTGCCCGCGAAAGATAACACTAATATAGATACTCGAAAGTACAAAACCGTGGTTGTTCAGTGGGTGCACGCTCGCCTCATTTATGTGGGGTCGCGGGATCGAACCCGGGCAGGCCCGTACCAATGACTTCTTTGGAAGTTACGTACGGATATACCACTTTTCGGTGAAAGGGCGGCAAATTTAGGGACCGACTTTTAAAAATCGGTCCTTAAATTTGATCCCCAAAAATGTGACCTATTATTTTGCCTAAAACTTACTATTTTGCGCTATTTTTTATACAATTTCATCTATTTTACTGAATTATCAAAATCTAGTAGGTAGAGTTAAGAGCGGCAAAAATTTAAAAGCCTATACTTGGAAAATGTAAAAATCCGCCGCTGTCTTTACCACATAATATACGTGAGATAAACACGGCTGGCGAGCTTGCCTCGCGGTATGAATCGTACCTTTACTCTTTTGTGGCGATTCCGATTGCGAAACTAAAGTGCAGAGTTAGCGGAATTGTTCTGTGTGCCGCTGCGGGAGTCAATGGCTTCAGAAAGCGTAAGACGTGCCCAATCTGACCATTCAGCTCTAAATGGGATTGCAATTTGAATGTTCGATTGAAGTTCGCAATGACGCGATGCTGTTTGAAGAGGAGACATATGAACCTTATTCTATTTTATACATACAGCAAAATTCAGAATTCAGAAGATAGCATCGTTCGCGTATTCTCTTGCGTGCTTTTCCGGTCCTGTGCCAATCTCTGCCGCTCGTATGTAGCTAACAGATCTTAGAGACATACCGCAAGCCAATGAGAGATAAGATAAATATATGTTTGTCTCTTTCTCTCTCGTTTGTTAAGTCGGCCATCGGCACCTACCAAGTTTCCAATGACTTCTCACCGAAACGCGACTTTTTACCCTACTCTCTAAGAAAGAGGGTAATTTTTTCGAGTGTATGTAACTGTGTTTTTGTGTAAATTAATTAGCTTGAACGGCTTGACCGATTTTGATGGGTCAGGTATCGTTAGATTCCTCCAGTGTCAAAGGTACTTTGCAGTCAGTTTTTTTCCTTTTAATAACAATACTTGTATAGTAATACAATACTCTCGTCCGCCAGATCTGACTGTGAAAGCGAATCGTCGCGGTCACTCTCGCCTTCTCGCGCGCGTTGTGCGTCTGTAGTTATTTATTGCGGATAATTACGTTTCATTGTGCATACTTACTACAATTTATTTTTTGAACTAAAATTTCTGTTTTTTTTTGTAATAATAGTATTATTTCGCTAAAAAAAAAAATAACTACTTAGTATAGTTAATTTTTTGGTGCATATTCATTGAATTTATTAATATTTAACAAGGATTTTCACAAAAGAAAGAATTTGTTGCAAAATATTTTACAACCACAGTAAATCTATTTAAAAAAAAAAAAAAGATTGTGCGAGCGAGAAAGCACGTATTGTGTGACAACATCCTTAAACTGTTCATTTAGAATAAAATTAAGGTAGGCTTAAAGAAGCAGGCAAAAAGGTGCATGTTTCAAATTGGACAATATTTCTAGGATTTATGTTCTTGTAAGACTTACATTTTCTTGTAAGAATCAATCAAATTTGTCATGACAAAAAACAGTCTGCAACTTAATTAAGTACAGCAATTCTCTAGATTTGAAAATCAACTAGGTAGGTATGTGTTGATTTTCAATTTCAACAACTTCAGCTATTCATGGAGAGTGAGGGGAAAAAATTAAATATCTATATAAATAAATAAATATCTACCTCAGAAAAAGTTACCTATTGCTTCCTATTGCAAGTACTATTTGAATAATATGTGATCTTCTTTTCTAGTTTGCATGAAACAAGATAGGTCAAGTTTTATCATGTGTATTATCCTACCTAATTTTATATACCTAATTATTACCTACCACTTGTAGTAATAGCCAGATATTTTATTTCAGTTAATATCACCTACTCACCATTTCAGAATGTCCTTCTCCTTCAAACTGTCAAACTTCTCTTAACACCGAGAACATGTGGGTAGTCAGAAATATTTTTTTATCCGTTTAAAAATAATTTCAAATTCAGAACATGTCAATCTTGGACTGGACGGTGATTAGATTTGTGCAATTAAACTGCAATCGTGTGTCACAATAGATGGTATTTTCAATTGAAAATGAACCCGGAGCATAGAAACTATTATTTATTCTATGCTGGCCTTTTCACAATGATTGGCTCCGATGGGCCATTGAATTTGAGTCAAAAGAGTTTACATCTGATGATTCAGCTAGGTGGAGGCATTACATCATGCAGAGTCTCCATTGTTAGCTAGGAATGTAGGTAATTTTAAAAAGCAATTTCAATTTCAGCTCTCACTTTTGCAAATTGCAGTGCTCAGGTGTTCTAATTAAGAAATTTTGATTTAGGAGATAAGAATCTAGAAGAAATCGTAGACAGAGAAATCAAAGAAATGGTGTTTTATTTAAAAAATCTTTTCTGGAGAGGATGGTAGCGCCATCTCGATTCAAGAGGTAAGAAATAGGTGAGCTATATTGTAGGAACTTTGTTTTTCTGGCTAAGGATATCATCATTTTTAATATGAAAATAGGTACTTGGCACATGTTCTACTGTTATACTGGTTGGACAGGTAGCCTACTTGGGTAGATAAAGTGACAGTATTTACGCTTTTCTAATTATGTTCGAAGGTTTGTTCTACTCACCGACGTAGCCACTTGAACACACCCATGTCCTGCTTCATCCACTTTTTTCTTCAAAAATAGCACTGTATAAACGCCTTCTGCACTTAACAGTGTTTACTCTACAAAAAGTAACTTTTTTCGATGTAAAACCGAAAGCCCGGCGATGCGAATAGCACGCGGAACATTACCGGCGCATTACGACTCCGTTCGGTATAAAAAAACTGCTACCAACAATGACCATCGATACATTGTGCGGTCGGACAAAACATCACGAACAACGCGCCGCTCGCAATGACTTGAATTTGGTTTTTTGTACAAATTACTTTTCGTCTCGGTCCGGTGATCCACTGGTCGCGGAACGGTCGTCGCGCGTCGGGCCTCGCTTGAGTCTAGTTTGCCGCGGTCACAGGCGACTCGTCAACCGTGTAGTGCACCGACCACCTCCATTATTTTATTCCGCTATTTTTATGACCACTTTCAGGGTAGTTTGTAAAAGATACTAGAAAAGAGACATTTAACGAACACTATTAGTAGGTACTTACCCTAAGGAGCTATCTTTCGACTTGGTTTTATTCACTTTTGTGGCTTTGTATTCATTTAAAAACTTCTTCATTATATTTCAAGATATCAACACCTTATTCTATTTAGGATGCCCTAGGCTTTCACTTTAATAATGGTTTGTTAGTCTAAAGAGGCGAAATTCCCTTTGTTTATTTTTGATGTAGATACGTCACAAATGATCGTCAGTTCGTCACATCTTGAAATCTTTCATTCAAAACCTTTTTTGTTCATTCATTTCATTGCGAAATAATTAAATATTTTAGATTGATACTTTAGTATAATTCTTTTTTACACGCCAAATACACCAATTTTAAAATATAAAAATAATTAAAATCTATCACGATAGAGCCTTGATATCCATAAACTGTAATTTTTATATAAAAAATCGTTAAACGTGTCTTATGCCATTTCCGGTGCAATTTCAACAGTAGGGTAACCTAGGGTAACGATAGCATCCAAAATGACAGGACAAGTAGTAACATAATATTATACGTACATATATAGATATATGTTGTAAACAGACACGCGGATACGGTATGGCAGAAAAATAGTAGGAGGCTATAAAACTTATTTTAATTTATTAAAAATACTACTCGCCTAATAACTATACTATCTCACTAATTAGGGTAGGTATGTTAGTATGTGTGTGTTGTGTGTGTATTACTATGTTTATTCTTAATCAATGTTATGTGTTACTATTATTGTGCGTAATTATGTAAGTGTGAACAAACACACTTACATATTTAAGCACAAATTTTTGCATTTATAATATTTGTGTGATTTTACAAATCTACGCAGTCTAGCGCCGAGTCTACGGGAGCGGAAAACAACTTTCATATTCATATTCATATTCATATTCATATTCATATTCATATTCATATTCATATTCATATTCATATTCATATTCATATTCATATTTATTTTAGCATTCCACAATGTATTATTTATCCACTTTTAGCTACGAATCTCAATAAGCTGATTTTTATCTTGGTTTTAGGTTTAGTGAGAAATGTACTTATACTAGCTTTCACCTTGATGTTTTGGTTGGCGTAATTTATTCATACAACCAATTTATTAGCGCAAAATTCATTTTCATGAACCCACGATGAGTAATTAAACTGTAATTGACAAAAAACGCAAGAAAATTTGAATTTACCGTGCTAAGCGAAACGTTGCACCTTAATCAGAAATGTATGAGTTTTGGCGGGAATGAGAAAAAGTCATGTCGCGACCTTGTATTATTTTCCAAAACTTGTGTTATTTCGAGTGTAAGGGTGTCTACACATGGCCTGACCTGACATCGTGTGAAAGGGACAGCTAGATTTGAATTTCACGGGAGCAAAAGAAACAAACTATTAAAGTTATAGCTTCTCCCTTTCGCTCCCCTAGAAACTTATATATAGCCATCTCTTTTAAACGATGTCAGGTCAGGCCGTGTAGCGAGGCCTTTAAGGTGTAAAATGGTGGATTTTTAGTCATTAAAGTGTTCGTGAACGTGTACAAGAGTTGGTGAATAGTATAATGTTGTGAAACGTGACTCTTCATGTTGTTTCCAAAACTCCATAGAAACCTCTAGTAGCCGGTGGAAAAAAGTGGTGACTTGACTGGGGTATGACGTGGACTTGACCGTGACTACTTTGCTTGACTTAGACTATGACTGACACTTATTTTGACAATATTTGACTTCACTTGCAATATTACAATACTTGACACTGGCTAAAAACACAACGTGTGAAGCCAAAACATAAGAGAAAATAGAAATAAGTTAAATGTCATTATTTTCTCATGTGTCATTGTCATTAATGCAAAATTGTTTTGATTTTGGAACACTGTTTATGTTTACAGTTGCGTTTGATTCAGTTTATATATCTTCATACGTTTTCCTTTCGTTTTCCGTTGAAAGTATTCATGGACGAGCTTCGAGGGCCTAGTATTCAGATAGTTTTACATGTTAAAGAAGGTAGTTTAGCATTACAAAAATTCAGGTCCAGTGGTGCAACTGTTTACTGCACTGATGTCAATAACATCTGTGATTTTCAGGTCTGGGATTTGGTTTCCTGAGGTCCCCCTTCATTGTGACTGGCTCTCTGAATGGGTATATGCTTGAGACAGACCCTGTAGTACCAGGTCATGCCCCAGTGTTTGATGCTGAGTTAGTCTGGGAGGCTGACAAAAGAAGGTTTCGAAGGTAAGCACATGTATTGAAAATTCGCAGTAAATGCACATTGCGTAAATAGACATAGATAAAGTCAAGACTCTAAATATCATACGAATTTCTATTTCAGTCTACGAGTACAAAATGTCCCTATCAAGGTGGAAGTATACTCAATGGGCACACAGGGGCGGAAGGACAAGATTGGCTATTTACTCCTTAGCTTGCTCGGTGCTCAGCCGTGCCCCTCCAACAAGATCATTGATGTAAGACAACATTTTTACTAGAGTTGATTTGTTTGTTTTTAAACTGTGCCGACTAGTTTTACTAAGGAATTCTGTTATTAGACATTTGTGAAAAAATATACAAGCAAACACACAATATAAACACTGATTTGTCCCATACACTTTTCTCGTATCAATTAGTGGGCTAAGGGCAGGAAGATGATATCACATACACTCTGAAACGTTAGCTTTCCTCAATCAATAAACTATTTTTAATTTTGTTTGTTTGTAGAAGTCTACAAACAAATAAACTACTGGAATTCTAAAAGCTACACTATTTCTTAGAAACATAGGCTATGTTGTGTAAAGTTTTGTTCAAAGCGCTGAAGAACCTGCAGCTTAAAGTTAACTTTAAATACTAAGCTAGCATGGCTATAGGTTTCCGATTGTGTAACACAGGTGAAGTACTCATGGCACAAACTACTCGGTGTCAAGTCTGAGGGGAAATGCTGCCATCCGCAGCTGATGATGAGCCTGTCTATCGAAGACAGGGTCAGCACTCCCACACCTGTGAGTAACTAACCTGAGAGCACTAAAATTGCCTTTGTCTCTTTTATTTTCAATGTAGAAGAAAAGGATGGCACCAATGTTAGATGTTCTAGTAGTATGAATTTAATTTTTTTTTGGTCATGTATGGTGAACCTTTCTACTGAGTGCCGAGACGAGCAATTCGCTCACCTGATGGTAAGCGCCACGCCTGGCTATAACAGATCAGTACCATCGAGATGGAAGCTTTACTGGAAGCTCCTATGGGGTTTTGGAAACCATAAGAAAAGTCACGTTTCACAACATTATACTATTCACAAACAGTCATGCTTGATCATTTAATGGTGACCTTTTGTGTTGTTTCCAAAACTCCGTAGAAGCTTCCAGTAAAGCAATACCACAACTTGACTGAAGCATGGTTTGGACTTGACAATGACTTAGACTATGATTGAGACTTGTGATGTTTGTGAAAAAATACGCTTTACTTGAAAATGAAATTAATTAACTTGACACTGGCTAAATACACTATATGTGGAGCCAAAACAATATGCAAAATTTTTTTTTCGAAATAATACAATGGCGCGACATTACTTCTACGCGTTCCCGCCAAAACTATTATTTCTTGTTTCAGAGAAATGAACTCCGCATGTTTCACAGCAACGAGATTGCATACCCTTCTGTTGATAACAGCAATCTGCCCGCAGCGAGGGGTATGCTCATGACTTTGAGTAAGTGCACTGCTTAAAGGGGGACCGGTTGACGCCCTATGCATTCTTATGCAAAGCTAGTAAAGCGTTGCTCGAAGTTGTTAAGCAACTCTCGCTTCAATCTGCATAAGAACAGAGGCGCAACTTTATTGATTACTGCCAAAGGGTCCGCTTTTATATCAAAGCTGTCACAAATGCTGTCACAAATGCAAATGACGCTGGCCAAACACGCTTGCCAAGCGTCGGCGAGCGCAAATCATTGTCATAGCTAAAAATATGCCAACTTTACCTAAGAAAATGTCTATAGTAAAGCTAGTAGCATTTTAGTGGCTCTGTTGGGATGAAAAATTACAAAGAACTCTCTGAAGTCTGAATACTTCTAGTATAATTCTACTATAATTTACATAGTCCATATGCGACTATTTTCTAAAGTAAATGTGCCAATTTTCATGGTCCAAGCGTCCATATTCTAACGCACATGTGCCAATTTTCAAGATGTTCCATTTAGATGTGCTAATTTAATAGTCCAAACACGCAATTTTTCATCGTCGTAATGTGCTAATTTAAAAGTCAAAATATTCCAATTGTTATAGTCAAATCTTCTAATCTACAAATGTGCCAATTTTCAGTCTAAATATGCTAATTTTCATAGTACAAATGGATACTGATAACAAGAAGATTATTACATGTCAACCCACAAAAAATATAAAAATGAGTTAATGATTCAAAACGCTTCTTTGGCCGACAAAGAAGCGTATCATTAACACATTTTTTTTTTTTTGTGGTTTGACTTGTTATTGCTTATCAGTATCCAAATATGCAAATATTCCAAATTTCAAAGTCCAAATGTGCCAAATATCATGCTAATTGTCATAATCTAAAGGTGCCAAACTTCATAGTCCATAATTTTGTGCTAATTGTCATAATGCAAAGGAGCCAAATTTCATAGTCAATCTATGTGCTAATTGTCATAATCCAAATGTGCCAAATTTCATTGTCCATATGTGCTAATTGTCATCATACAAAGGAGCCAAATTTCATAGTCAATCTATGTGCTAATGTCATAATCCAAATGTGCCAAATTTCATAGTTTTTAGCACATAATATTATGTGCTAAATGTCATAATCCAAATGTGCCATTTCTCTTTTTGCAAATTTTCGTAGTTTTTATGAATTGTTCTAAAGTGCCAATTTTCAAAGTACGTATGATTAAATGTTCCAGGTGAATACATAGCGGAAAGCAAGAAGACCGCTTCGTCGGCCGACCTCCAACCGCAGCTGCTGTGCGACGAGGGCCTCATACAGGTCGGCGGCGGCAACCACCACTTCGTACTCACCTTCATCATAGGATCCGTCGAGAATCTCGATTTGGTTAGTTATTTTTTTAACCACCAATGCAAAAAGAGGGGTGATATATCTGTACTTAGAAAAATTTGAAACATAAAAAAAATATGCTATATATATAATCAAAGTATGTGTCTGTCTGTGGCCTCGTAGCTCCCTAACGGATGGACGGATTTTGATCTAGTTTTTTATTTGAATAATGATTTGGTGGATATTATTGCAAACCCGCGTCTCTTATAAGGGGAAAACCTTTGTTCAGCAGTGGACGTCTTCCGGCTGATGATGATGATGACGGTGACTTGGTTGAGTTTTTTTTGTTTTTTTTTGTTTTTTTTTTTTAGGATTTTTAAATTTTGATGTCGATTCTATTGGCTATGGTATTTGGCTATTGGCTATTGCTGTTGGCCTGACTGTATTTATACTCGTATCTAGGGTTAAAAGTTATACAAAGTATTACATTAATGCAGGTACCATGTTAGCAACAATGTTTTTTTTTTGTAAGTCTATAAACAGTTATACAGGGTTATAGGGCTAAGCCGAAAAGGGCTCATAGTACTCATCATTATAAACAACTTTTACTATGGGATCAACCCTGAAAAATCGAGGGAGGGGAAACAGCTGCTCCATAGAAAAATGTCAATGACACTCGACAAAATGTATGGAACAGCTTTCCCCCCCCCCCTCGAATTCAGGGTTGGTCCCATAGTAAAAGTTGTTCACAATTATGAGTACTATGAGCCCCTTTCGGCTTAGCATACCCTTTCCCTATAATCCTGTACAACTGTGTATAGAAAAAAAAAGCTCTAAAAAAAAAAAGCTCTAGTTTTGGTCGCATAATATCATGGTTAAACAGAAGCCTAGTTCGATGTTAACAAGTTACATATATATTTTTTCGATTCCCGATCGATTCAGTAAATAGCTCAGCTATTAAACGAGTGGACTGATTTTAATTTAACATGGATAAGAAACAAGAGTTTGCAAGCTGAAGTGGTGGGGATAATAACCGGTGGGGAAGAAGGGTTTTTGAGTGGCGACCACGAACCGGAAGACGTAGCGTAGGGACGTAAAGTCCCAACCGGTGGATGCAAGTGGCCCGTTGTCGGTCGGTGTGGCGCTCTAAGGAAAGGCCTATGTTCAACGTCGTCGTCGTCGGACGTCTTATGGCTGATGATGATGATGAAGAAACACGCACAAAGTCGTGGTAGCTCAGTGGGAGCACGCTCGCCTCATATCCGTGAGGTCGTGGGTTCAAACCCGGTCCGGCCCGTACAAATGAATTCCTTGGAACCACAGTACGTACTGTACTGTATTGTACTGTATTTCGGTGAAGGATAACATCGTGAGGAAACCCGCATATTTCCGGAGAAGAAATTCGATGAATCTGCCGCACTCAGCCAGCACGGACCTAAACATCATTTGAGAGTAGGCCCGTGTCCCAGCAGTGGGATGTTTAAAGGCTGATGTAGGAGGAATCCAATACAAAAAACGCATTCAAATCGGTCCACCCGTTTGATAGCTGCAATGCCACTGAACCGCGTGCGAAGTTGCGGGATTCGCATTAGCTAGTAATGTTGGAAAATTGATTGATTAATATTTTGCGTTATTGCAGCTACTTCCAGAAGCAAGTACAAGCAAAGAAATTGATTGCTACGTCGCATATTCAGTTTTCACACATAGCATCATGACTGACAGGTATTTAAACATTTATTTTTTATTTATTTTATATTACTCGGTGGCAAGACGAGCAAGTCGCTCACATGATGTTAAGCGTCACGCTTGCCCATAATAGTTCAGTGCCACCCAGAATTTTGAACTTCAACAGTTCAAAACTATGCGCGGCAATGCACTGCGCTCGTCACCCTGAGATGTTAGATGTTAAATCGCTGTATGCCCAGTAATTACGCTGGAAACATTACCCTTCAATCCGGAACACAGTAATGCTTGCACACTACTGCTTGGCGGTTGAATAACTGGCTAAGGTGTGGTACTTCCCCAGGCGGACTCTGCAAGAGAGCCCTACACAACTTTAACATTGAATTATTAATTAAGTATTTTATTTATTTATTTAGGTTCACCTACACTGTGCACACCATTACAATGTCAAAGATGTACGCAAATAAAATATAACTAAATGTCACAACACTTACAGGTGAAGACAGCTTGCAATAATAGAGCAAGGTACTATAATTATAAATACAATTGAATAATTACATCATCATCATCATCATTCACAGCCTTCCTTATCCCACTGCTGGGTATAGGCCTCTCTCTTGCTGTGCCATCTGCCTCGGTCCTGTGCCAATCTAGTCCAGGTTCGACCCGCGATGGTGACGATATCGTCGACCCATCTCGGGAGCTCATGAAAAGTAATTTTTTTTTTTAATGTTTTGGCATAACCAAATACACTCCCTAATAATTACATAAAAGTCAAAAAATTTTATTTAAAAGTAATAATATGAATTATCATTATTTATCAAAAATCAGTCTTCCTAAATACATTAATGTTATATATTGTATTGTCTATTTTTTTATTGTGAGATGGATGTTAGTGGCTAGATCGTTTTAGATATCCCGTGAGTACTAATAGTAATGTTCTTATTGTCCTAATCTGTTGTGATGTTTTAATCTCAATAAACGAATTTAATTTAAATTTAAATTGTATGTAATTCATTAATATTATATACTTGACATTGCTTTAATTTATTTGTTGTCGTTTGACAAAAATATTATTTTGCTACTTTTATTTGTATTTTTGTTGATATTTTAGTGATTATGTACCTAACCCCCGAATACTGAAACGTTTGTTAACTTTGACGACTGATTATGTCTATTGCTGTCTTTGTCATTTGCTCAGTGTCAGACAAAGGCAGTATTAGAATTAATCTGTTGTCGAAGTTAACAAACGTTTCAGTATACGGGGGTTAAAATGACTTGTGAAAAAAAGTGTATATTTAAATTTAATATAATTTAAATTTAATTTAATAATTTTCATACACAACTCGTCGTGATATATTGTTTGGTGACGCAGGGTTGTCGCGACGTCCGCGTGCGCGCGCTTCAACCAGCGCACGTCGCTGCGGCTCGCGTCGCGGCTGGCGGCCCTGGGACGGTACTTCGCCGAGTGTCCGCACGTTGTTGCCAAAATATGCGCCGGAGAACGCGAAATTGGTATGTCTATCGGTTTTGTTACATTACGCCGAAAACCTTGTTCAAATCCCTACACAACTAAGGTTTCAATGAAGAAAATCGTTTTGGGGGTATCTTGGATAAGTATGTGCTGGCTGGATCTGGATATCTCTCGCAAGTCCTTGCTAAGATAAAAATTTGCAGTATTATAGATCTGATAAAGCTTCTCAGATAGGACTAATCGTTGCTTCACAAGCTGAGCGCGAAATCCTTTCACGTAAATAACACGTAATATTAACACTTATATTATACTTAAGTTGATATTGTAATACCCGCAGTCGCCTAATGCTCACCTTTCATCTTCTGAGCATAGGTGTACGCTGAAAACCAGCCCTGCGTGACCTTTCGGGAGCACGCAGCATAGCGCTGAGCGTACCCCTATTGCCAACCTAGTATTTGCTTATGCTACAGTTTCCATTTTTATTATTTTTTTGTTTTGTTATTGGCAATAAATATATTCTTATTCTTAAATACTACGATTTTAGTCCATATTTTTTCTAGTAATATAGTTCATATAGGCTTGTATATATAAAAAGGTACAAAGGTTTTCAAACAGTGTGTTCTTTTCGTAGGGCTTGAGTCAGCGCCTAATTTTCACGAATGGAGACTGGGGCAAAAGAGACTCATTCATAGGATTTGTTAACAACCGACGCGCCAACTGTGTGTTTTGTGCTTTTGGCCATTAGATTTGTCAAAGGGAATGTCCGGGTTGCATACTGAGGTAGAGGGTAAACAATCTTGCAAAATCAGCCGCTACTGCGCCACTTTTTCTTTGGGTGGCATCGTTCCATCGCTAAGAGGATTTCTTTTAACAATTGTGAAGGTGTAATCAACTATAACTCTGTGCGAACAGGCATAAAAATCTGACCTGGGGCTCTAGTCTCGACTTTTCGTTACAGCACTTTGCGACCGAATTCGGTCGCTATGACGCAAAAATTCAACAACAACGAACACTAATTGTTCTGAAAAACGCAAAATTAGCGTTGAATTTTGCGTCATAGCGACCGAATTCGGTCGCAAAGTGCATAGCGAATAGTCGAGACTAGCGGCCCTGGGGCCCTAGTCTCGACTTTTTCGCAAAATTTCGACAACGAATTTTTGTCGAATTTTTGCGTCATAGCGACCGAATTCGGTCGCAAAGTGCTGTAGCGAAAAGTCGAGACTAGCGCCCCTGGAAGTTTTGAGAAATATACTTTTTCAATCAAAAAAGTTATCATAAACATCATTAACATAAAGTTACCACAGTTACATCTTAAATTTTGAGGTCCCTTTGATTATTGCGATATCCCTACATAATTACACAGACCGTATCGCTGTTGATTCATAAACCATTTCCTCTACAATTTTGCCCAGTCTCCTTTACCCAGTCATGAAAAGTAAACATTTTTTTTAAATGTTTTGGCATAACCAAGGACACTCCCTAAACTGGTTATCCAACAGGTAAAAACACTAGTGATTGGTTATAGAAACTTGAATAGCTAATGTATAATTTTCCTCAGGCATATGCAGTTTGGATCTTCGAAAATTGGTTCCAACAGACAACCCGCAACATTTCCTCGAAAAATTCTGCAATGCAGATCGTGCGCTTACCATCCACGAGCGATGCTTCATACTGCCTTGCGAGTCGGGGCGAGGCGGCGACGCTAACAGGAGGCCGCATGTCGACGTGGAGATGAGCTTGAAATATATTGGCCCGAAGGAATCGCAGGTATTTTTTTTACTCGTATTTTGGCTCCACAAATAGTGTATTTAGCGAGTGTCAAGTTTTGTTATTTTCAAGTAAAACATAGTTTTTTTCAATATTAACAATTTCAGTCACCGTCCAGTCCAAGTCATGTTTCTGTAAAGTGGTGGAAGCGCTACTTACTGGAAGTTTCTGCGGAATTTTGGAATCAACACGAAAACTCACGTTTCACGACATTATATTATTAACCGTCACTCCGATCACGAGCACTTAATTGATAAAAATCTACCCTTTTTACACACTAAAACTCTGAACAACCCAAGTTTTGGAAAATAATACAATGACCGATGACCTAAAATATATTGTATTTCCAGAAACCGTCGGTCCTGACAGCACGAAGCGCGACGCAGCTCGCGAGCGGTACGAAACGTGACACCGGTCCCAAACACGATATCCTGGACTACAGGAGCGGCAGCTGCACCAACCTCCACCAGGACGTGGGAGGCACCGGGTACACAAACATAGCTTCCAGAAATACTGCCAGGTAAAGGCCTATTTCTATGTCCTAAAATCGGAATACGCAGCGTAGGCAGGCCTCCCTAGGCAGGACTTATCGCCTTCTCTTTCCTTGGAAATATGTGTGAAAATGATGGCAATAATTTTAGAGCTGACAAATTTACTTTAGTTAAGAAAATGGCACAACAGAATAGACACCATTACCTTTTTAAAAAAACCATTACAGATACAAGAACGCGTCAGGCGACCAGATTATCCAGACGAACGAAATAGCGGAACTTATAAAAAAAATGTGCGATTCGTTCACTCAGAGGCAGGAACGACTACTCGCGACGAGAATGAAACCGGTCACGAGCGACATGCAGGTTCAGTGCGAGCGCGAGCGGGACGGGGATATGAAGAGCGAGAAAAACGATAAAGGTTCTCCGAGGAGTGTTTCGTCTAAGAAAAGCTTTGAGGGCTATGAAAGGTATCTCTTTTTGAACCTTTTGAGAAATTTAATTTAAAACTCGGATCCTCGTATAGAATTCGAAAAAAGTCAGTCAGGACGGTGGAAACGCACCACGCTCCGGCCAAAAATATATATTTTTTGCATTATAAGCATTTATTCAGTGACAGCAATGTTTATAAGTAAGGCCGAAGATGAATAGCCTCACTTCCGTTTCCGCTTTGGTATAGTAAAAGATTTTCATAACGAGTATAATGCGACCCTTTCGGCTTAGTACAACCGTGTTGTTACCGTTCCTTACAACCCAGGTTGTTGTTATCGTTCCGTGAACCACAGGCTGTTGTTACCGTTCCGTGTAACCCAGCGTGTTGTTACCGTTCCGTGAACCACTGGCTGTTGTTACCGTTCCGTGTAACCCAGCGTGTTGTTACCGTTCCGTGAACCACAGGCTGTTGTTACCGTTCCGTGTAACCCAGCGTGTTGTTACCGTCCCGTGAACCACTGGCTGTTGTTACCGTTCCGTGTAACCCAGCGTGTTGTTACCGTTCCGTGAACCACAGGCTGTTGTTACCGTTCCGTGTAACCCAGCGTGTTGTTACCGTTCCGTGAACCACTGGCTGTTGTTACCGTTCCGTGTAACCCAGCGTGTTGTTACCGTTCCGTGAACCACAGGCTGTTGTTACCGTTCCGTGTAACCCAGCGTGTTGTTACCGTTCCGTGAACCACAGGCTGTTGTTACCGTTCCGTGTAACCCAGCGTGTTGTTACCGTTCCGTGAACCACAGGCTGTTGTTACCGTTCCGTGTAACCCAGCGTGTTGTTACCGTTCCGTCTAACTCAGGTTGTTGATTACTGTTCCGTGTAAACCAGAGTTTGTTACAGGGAACCAGTCAAGTTGGAGACTAGCAAAAGTGACACATGCATATGCAATGAAAAAGGTAAATACATTTGAATAAAATTATCAAATATATATTTTTTTAATTAAACTATATGGCGTCCATATATAAATCATCCAGCCAGAAGACGTCTCCTGCTGAATGCAGGCCTTAAATACAGGGTGGGTTACCATAATTCCCACGCTTGGCAGGAGGCTTGGGGATAGCAGAATGCTCACAGTTTACGTAGAGGACACTGCTGCTCGTCCTCCGGTGGTACCGGACGCAGGAACTTTATTTTTTAAATCTTACTTGGTGACGAGCTAAGCAAGTTTCTCACCTGATGTTAAGCGTCACCAGCCAACGTCTTGCCAAACAGAATTTTCAACTTTGACAGTACAAAACCATGCGCGGCAATGCACTATGCGCTCGCTATCAGCTCTTGTTGAGCCGTTATGGAGTTGAATTGGATCAAATATACTTACGCAATTACATACAAACTTTCGCGTTTATTGACCGAGCGAAGCGAATGCCTCAGAGTTTACTGGGACAAATCGGCATTTGTATGTATGTTTGCGTGTGTATTTGTCCGACGATAACTTGCGAACCGTTGCTCCGATCTTCATGAAATTTTGTAGGCAAGTAGTTCATTTCAATACAATTTTTAAGTTCGAATATGAGCTGAATCGGTCCAGGGGTTGTGAAGATATAGGGGTCGCGAGGTCTCAGTTCGCCGCGAACTACTAGTAATATTAGTGATTAATTTAATTTCAGATATGGTGAAACGAGTTCTTTCGTTCAAAGACCGCGACGAAATAATGCAGAAGTTTGTCGAAGAATTGGAAGATTGGAAGGAAAAACAACAGGAGCTCTATAAACATCAAGTTAATAACATCTCATACATCTTACGAACTGTACTTTGGTGTCTGTGTCTTACTGTATACTTGTCTGACGACATTTTGCTTCTTTCAATTTTTGCTTCTTCGATTCCCACCTAGAACAAACATGTGCAATGTGCATGGATGTTTGTTGTTTGTCTGGGTGTTCTCTCTCTCTCTGTTTCCTCCTGAGAGGATTTTGGCGTCGCACGTCATGCATTTGCCAGTGTCATGTATACTTATATATTTTCAAGTTTTGTTAAATAATATCAAACAAGTCATAGTCATAGTCACAGTCAAAGGCGAGCAAAGCAAGTCACGGTCGAGTCTAAGACATGCCACAGTAAAGTGGTAAAAACTTTACTAAAGCCTTCTATGGAGTTTTGGAAACAACACGAATATTCACGTTTCACGACATTATACCATTCACCAACACTCGTGCATGTTCACGAACACTTAACGGGTAAAAATTCACCATTTTTACACATTAACACTCGAAATAACACCAGTTTTGGAAAATAATAAAATGACGCGACATGATTTCTTCACGTTCCCGCCAAAAACCCCGATGTTTGTTCTTTGTCTGGGTGTTTCTATGTATGAATTGACAAAAAAAAAGTATTTATGTATTCTATCAGTCATCTGGTTCCCATAGTAAAAGCTTGCTTAGTTTGCGGCTAGATGGCGCTGTGTAAAAAAAGTCAATATTAAAAAAAAATATGTGAATATTTATTTATTTTCAGCTTAAACGCAAAGAAGAGTACCACCTAGATCTCCTGTCTCGCGAATGGACGAAGAAGCGTCTAGAACTAGAATCTAAGCTGACAAAGGGCATAGACCAGTGTCGCACCCTCGCGGGGGACCTCAGCCGCGCCACAGAGGACTTTAGACTTAGAGGCTATAGGAATACGGAACGAGAGAGAAAGGTAACGATAGCTGGTCATCCACTAACATACATTCTTGTCAAAATAAAAAAATGTCAACATAAAAACAGCCTTAAAACATATTCTTTTTAAATGATGCTGTTTGTTATATATATATTATATATATAATACAGAAAACAGCCTTAAAAGATTTTTTTTTTTAATTTGCTCTGTATTGTATATAATACAGGATAAAATTATATTTTAAGGCTGTTTTTAAGTTAACATTTTCTATTTTGAGGAAGGAGAAAAAAAAATTTTTTTTTTCCTTTTTTTTTTTTTCAAAAGAACAAGAAAATAACATAAAAATTGCTTTAAAATATTGACATTATTATTGTACTATGAAAAGTGACGTGGTTTTAACACATTTTGTTTTAATAAAATACTCACGCTAAATTGAGTCGGTTATTCCGATCATATTCGGCAAGACAGGACGAGGTCGCGCGCGTGTCACGCTTATAGCACTCCTTGATAAAGTTCTCTACAAAAAAAAAAGTATTTTTTCCTCACTCAGTAATGGGTAACGAACCAGAAGACGCAGCGTAGGTAGACCTCCCACTAGGGGGACCGACGACATTGTGAAAGTCGCGGGCAACCGGTGAATTCAAGTGGCACGTTGTCGGTCGGTGTGGAGCTCTAAGGGGGACGCCTATGTTCAGCAGTGGACGGCTTCTGGCGATGATGATGATGAATGTTTTTATATTTTAAAAAGTCGACAAATTGCGAACGACGTATAAGGGAAGCCATTAAATAGCGGCTCAGCCAACGTTAAAAAAAATGAGCTGTTCCATAGAAAATTGTCTATATATGACAATAATAATAATAAACTGCATAATTTTATGTAAATACTAGCTGCGCCCCGCGGTTTCACCCGCTATTATACAGAAACCGTTTTTTTTTTTTCGGAATAAAAAGTAGCCTTCGTGTTAATCCAGGGTTTAAGCTATCTCCATACTAAATTCCATTCAAATCCGTTTAGCCGTTACAGAGTTGAACGGGAACAAACACACTTACATACTTACCTACTTACTAACTTTTGCATTTATAATATTAGTGTGATAGTTGTACGGAACCCTCGGTACGCGTGTAAGAGTCGTACTTGTACGGTTTTTCTGAGGTATATGCCATTATTTCAGTTGCTAGAAGCAAAGAAAGGTCTCGAAGCGCACTACACGGCTAAATACCAAGAACTTAGAGAGGCCTCTCAGAAGATGGAGGACGACATGAACCATCGACTGAAGATGAAGGACATGGCCATCGAGGAGCAGGACCTTAAAATCATGCAGTTGGAGAAGCAAGTCGACACTCTCAAGGTAACCGCAGGGACTTACCGTCAAACTCGGTTGCACCGATTTTGATGAAAATTTAAATGACTATAGTCTGAATCGTGTGGAAGGACATAGGCTACTTATTTTATGAATGACCGAGCCTTGTTGTTTTCCTCATTGTGGGCATGATCTCCTTGCTCCATCAATACTGGTTCAGCCATTTCCTATCATATCGACGTTTAGTCGTAGTTTTTTTTTTATTAGTGTAATTTTGTGACGAGACGAGCAAGTCGCTCACCTGATGTTAAGCGTCACGCTTGCCCATAACAGTTCAGTGCCACCCTGAATTTTGAACTTCAACAGTTCAAAACTATGCGCGGCAATGCACTGCGCTCGTCACCCTGAGATGTTAGATGTTAAATCTCTGTATGCCCAGTAATTACGCTGGAAACATTGCCCTTCAATCCGGAACACAGTAATGCTTGCACACTACTGCTTGACGGTTGAATTACTGGCAAAGGTGTGGTACTTCCCCAGGCGGACTCTGCAGACGAGCCCTACCACAACCAAAAGAACTTGTACTGCTGGAAGAAGCTTCCCCTATATTATTTTGCCATAATCCTTTGGCATAATTGGCTTTTCTTGGGTGTCGCAGAACGCTCGTCGTTTACTAAGAAGACGCTGCTGCCCGTCGTCCCGTGGTTTCGGTTGCAGTTTTTAAACATACCTAGGCCCGCGTCTCAGCCGTTTCGCCGTAAAAAATAACATAAAGTGACACATTTGAAATTAATGAATGAATGAATGAATGAATATTCTTTATTGTCATACAGTTGCATTCCTAACAATAACAAAATATAAAAAAGTTAAGAATGCTTCCATTATGGACTCGTCAATTTGCTACAATTTTTAACAAAGTGTTTAACAAACATGCTAAAGTCATAAATCATTTTCCAGAATAATCTAAAAAATTCGGAAAAGGACGCAGACAGCAAATATTCCGGACTGACGAAGGACCAAACGGCGAGCCTTATCCAAGAACTGGTAATATAGTACAATAATATACCTAGTATAATATATACTAGGTGTTTTCCAAGACTTCGTTCGCATGGACCTACAAAAAAAATTACCCTATGTCCGTCTCCGACAAGAGAGTATTTCGAGAGAAAGATAGCGCTATACTCTTTCGCGCGCAGATGAAAAGAGATGGCTTAAGCGCGCGCTAGTCAAAAAAGCAGATAATTGCTAATTACATCTAAGCCAGGAAATCAATCGTAATTCTGTTCCATGCTTAGATATTATTATTACCTCACTATTAGTGTAATAATCACTTTTATACAGGGTTATTGACCGAGCGAAGCGAATGCCTCAGAGTTTACTGGGACAAATCGACATTTGTATGTATGTTTGCGTGTATATTTGTCCGATGATAACTTGCGAATCGTTGATACGATCTTCATGAAATTTCGTAAGCAAGTGTTCATTTCAATACAATTTTTATGTTTGACTATGAGCTGAATCGGTCCAGGGGTTGTGAAGATATAGGGGACGCGAGGTCTCAGTTCGCCGCGAACTACTAGTTTATTTATTGTTTGTTTTCGCAGCGTTGCCTGGAGGAGAAGCTCGACAGCGCGGTGCAGTCCAAAGCGTTTTTCAAAGAACAATGGGGACGAGCCGTTAGGGAGTTACACCTGATCAAGCTGAGCGACCGCCGGCGCTTGTTGAGCCAACTGCACCAACACCGGCAGGAGATCGGGGACGCGTATGTATACATACATTATTAAAACTGGCTAACTAAGACTTGTGGAAGAAAAAAACCGGTCAAGTGCGAGTCTGAATCGCGCGCATAGGGTTCCGTACCAATTTTTTGACTGAAAATTGCTCTAACGACAAGATAAGTCGCATTGAAGGACAAAATTAATATTGTATACGCAAAAAAAGTGAAAAACACCAAAAATTAACGATTTTTTCCTTTACTTGTGCTGTAAGACCTTACTTCTTGCCAAATTTCATGATACTAGATCAACGGGAATTACCCTCTCGATTTTGATTTACTTGAGGGTAGTTTTTGAAAGTGTCAAAATAAGACAATAAAAATACGCCCATTGGCCCCATTTTTATATTTCGTTGACTTAGCACTCCACGTACCTACATCAAGACAAGACAAGATCAAGACAAGTTTCAGTACAAGGCAAGACGAGGTCGCGCGCGTGTCACGCTTAGCATTCCTTGATAAAGGTCACCGAATGTGATCGAAACTATAATCGGAATAACCGACATAATTTAACGTGATTATTCCCGTTTTATTAAAACAAAATTTATTAAGACGTTTGGTGATGATAAATTTCATTTCATTTAATTGTTCCAGTTTGGACCCCTTAGAAGACCAAGACGAGAATGCGAAAAGTCCAATAGATATAAACAAGCTGAAGGACGATTTCTACGTGGACCTGTTGGCCAACACGCCCGCTTTAGGATCTCACTCTATGATAAGTCAGTACACAAGTCATATTATTAGAAGAAAAACAAAATGACCGACTGCAAAATAAAGCCTTTCTCTCCGCACGTAAAGACAACTCACTCGTGAAAATCAGTCAAGCCGTTTTGATAACAGGAGGTTATCTAGGACACAAATAAACATTCTAATCCTAACTAATACTATGATTCAGAGGAATTAGCCGCTGTCGTATCAGGACCAAATAAAGCTTCGAGGTATAAAAATGAATACGTTCATCTCGAGGAAAATATTTCGATTGCGCGATTCAGAACTCCTTACATTACAACAGTTAGTCCATACAAAACGTCGAAAAATGCACAAAAATGGATGAACGCCATCTAGCGAACTATAGGAAGTAACTTTGTCTCTCTGTCTGGATGTCTGTCGCTTTATCACGGCTACACGGCTGAACGGATCTTGATAAAATTTGATAAGGACTGTATGTCACTAAGACTAAGGATATTTTTTTATGTCCACGCGAATGAAGTCGCGGGTAACAACTTACATAAACCCTAAAAACATTGCGTCCATAATCCTTGCGATTGGCAGGCAGTATGGGGATCGCATAACGCTCACGGTTTACTAAGATAACGCTGCTGCCAGTCCTGCGGTGGTTCTGGTTAAGTTTAACATACCACACCTCCGGGTATGTCCATACATCTGTAAATATACATAACAATACAAAATAAATAACAGGATACATCTGTAACTGTGTTTATTAATTATTCTACATTATTATTTTCAGGCAATTCGGGCCCTGAGGGATTAGATATGTTTGACTTGAAGTAAGTTCCAGACGCATTTAAAAAAAAAATTGTATACCCTTTAGTTTTCTTTCCAGTTTTAATCTTAGCGGATTTAGACCAAACCCAAAAGAAGCAAAAACAAGCAAACTTCTTTAAATTTCATTTCAACCTAAAGAGGCGACGACAAGACGTTTCAATAAGAAACACAGTTTTTTACTTTTTCAATGTGATCTCATAGAACATCTAACCTGTAGACAGCTTGTACTTAGGGTGTCTACACATGGCCTGACCTGGCATCGTTTGAAAGAGATGGCTATATATAAGTTTCTGGGGGAGCGAAAGGGAGAAGCTATAACCTTAATAGTTTGTTTCTTTTGCTCCCGTGAAATTCAAATCTAGCTGTCTCTTTCACACGGTGTCAGGTCAGGCCATGTAGCGAGGCCTTTATTCCGCCGTCACGAAAATATTACGCACAAATCTCCTGGAACTTTGACTTGAACGTGACTTACTTTGCTACATTTAGACTGTGATTGAAGCTTGTTTTAATTGTGAAATATTTTACTTCACTTGTAATGTTGCAAAACTGGACACTGAATAAGCCTTTAATTGACACTATACATTGTGTGGAGCCAAAACTTTAGAGAAAACAAAACGTAAAATGAACATCAAAAACCGGGCTGTTGTCAATGTCACTTACTTTTTTCACTGTACTTCAGGGTAGCCAGATTAGGGGCTTTCCTGAATGTCGGGGACAAATTAAAAATATGGTATACAATTGTCCTTAATGGCGGATACAGACTACTCAAGGCTGATAGCGCTATAGATATAAAAGTGAGATGGATGCATCTGCACCACCCGAAAACAAAACCTAGAGACCTACATATTTAAAAAAAAATTTAAAATGTACTTAGGTCTTTCTACTTCTAGGCTTTGGACGGTAGTATGGACTATCAATGAGCTTTTTTCGTTTTTGACATTTCATTCAGTTTCTTTCATCCAAAATAGATGGCGTGGCAATCGTCAAACAGATCCGTCAAAGTTGACGGAATCTTTAAGCAATATTTGTCAAAGTTGAAGAATATTGTTTAAAGATTGCGCATGCCTTCAATTTTGGATGGACGAACATAAAATGTCAAAAAGTATAACGGCTCATTATGCCATCTGCCCCGGTCTTACGGTAATAAAATGCAAAAAAATAAATTTCAGGAATGCGCCTAAAAACCCGATGAACGAGAAAATAAATGAGCTAATATCTCAGCGGGACAGACTGATCCAACAAGACAACCCGGATGAAGATATGTTGAAGCAACTCAACCACGAAATTAGAAACTTACTGCTTAACTGCGGAAACTGATTAAAATATTTCTAGAAATTACCCATTTTCTTGGGCAGTTGGGTAAATATAAACAGATACCATATCGATTACACTTACTAAAGTAGTGAAACAGTATTTATAAATGTTTTTAAATTTGAATAACAGTATCTTGGGTATTGTGGTGTTATTTTTATTTGTTGGCAATAAATAATTTATTAATGTTTTATTTGTACATTTTATTTTAAAATATGCTGCCAACAACTTAGACATGGTGCTCAAGGTATACGCGAAAATCTTTCTGAGCTGTCGGTTTTTAGTGTAAGTGCGTCGTTTGGCTGGGTAGTACGCATGTTTCGGGAGTCTGAGAGATGTGGATGGAATCTGTGCAGTATGACTTACATTCACAGAGCTCACTGGGGTGGGTAGTAACGCTAAAATACCGTAATTTTTTGCTTGAATGTAAACGGTTCTTACAAACCATTAGGTATATTCTAAGAGGATTTTTTTGAAATAACTAGTTCTGCGCTTATCATATTTAGGCTTCACTTTTATTCGGTATATTAGGGTAGAGGTTAGAATCGTTTGTAAACTAGCACTTTTTTTTTGCACACTAACTGAGACTGCACGGAGACCCGCGTGCACCGCTTCGCATTCACTTCAAGATCGCCTACGTAATACGCTGCGTTAGTCTTGCGATGTAAAACACGGGCCTGATCTAATTTTTTATGAAGAGGATTGCTACACATAAATTTCATTGGGAGTAAATGAAACAAACTATTAAGGTCATAGATTATCCCTATTACTCCCAACGAATTCAAAAGCTACCTTTTTCGCATGATATCTGATCAGGTAGTGTATCGAGGCCTTTATTAAACAAACCGCTTGCTTAGCCGCTTTCGCAGGTCCCCAATGTGCACTATGACATAGAGGAAAAAAACCCAACTCAAAACAAAACACCTGGCAACATTACGTTTGATTCCAAGCAAGCTGTTTGACGTAATATAAATCTATTATTTTTTCGTGATTTGTTCGATGATTCAATTCAAAAGTAATTAACTATTAAGTGTTTAAAAATACATTATAGCAGTGTTTTCGTTCTGTTATTGAGACTCACAATACTACTCAGTGCTGAATTTTATACTTTATCATGGCGAAAACAAAAGTAACTGGAGCCACGAGTAGACTGAAGCAGGACTATCTACGGCTAAAAAACGACCCCGTTCCATATGTAACAGCGGAGCCAGTGCCTTCCAACATATTAGAATGGCATTATGTTGTGAAAGGGCCCGAAAAGAGTCCATACGAAGGCGGATACTATCACGGAAAGATTATATTCCCCAGAGAGTTTCCATTCAAACCGCCGTCTATTTACATGATCACACCGAATGGCAGGTTTAAGACAAACACACGGCTGTGTCTCAGCATCACGGACTTCCATCCGGACACGTGGAACCCAGCATGGTCCATCTCTACCATCCTCACGGGCTTGCTAAGCTTTATGCTGGAGAAGACGCCCACTCTTGGCTCGATGGAAACTTCAGATTACCAAAAGCGATGTTTTGCAGCCGAGTCCTTAGAGATAAACATGAAGAACAAGATGTTTTGTGAATTGTTTCCTGACTATGTGGAAGAGATTGAGTTGCTGTTGAAGCAAAGGCAAGAAGCCATGCTTCAGGCCGAGCCGCCGGCGCCCGATGGGGAGGTCACCTCAGACCACCAGTCCAACATGCACTCCATACTGACAAACTTATTTGTGCTTGTAGGCTTTGTTTTTCTCTCATACATGGTCAAATATGTAGTAATCTCCATATCCGATTAGAAAATAAACTGATCCATTTGTTAAAATGTAAATATTGTAATTTATTTTGTAAATAATGCTTGTCTGTAGAATTAAATGTTGTTACTTAAAATGCAAATTTAAGTTCATGAGCCAAATAGTTATACACAATTTATGATATGGATATAGCAGTTCTGGTATGGAGAAACATGCATAGCCATAATAATGTTACATTAGATACCTATCTAGTAACTAAGTTGTTCAATTTTGCAAAAGAAATTAGGAGGCTCTAACACAGTGGTGTCTATGACTTTGTTCAGTTAGACTGATCAATTTCGTAGTAGATACCTATACTGTACAAATTTGTACCATCAGTTTAAATATTATCGAAGATAATAAAATCAAGTGATCGCACTAGCTGAAACATTATATAAAAACAAAAGAAATCTCCCCACATTGTGTATAGGATGAGGTTGCTTTGCTATTATTTTTGCACTTACAGTTGGGTGGCTCAAAATGGATTTATGCAATCTGCATTATTAATAAGCTTATGCTATTTTGAGTGTAATATTTTTGTGCCAGACGAATAGGTAAAATATGTCACCAGTAATATGTTCTGGGATTAAAATATTACCACAACGCAGTAAGATATATTATGTATGATAGTAAGATATAATTTAGATACAAGCTTACCAACAATTGGTTCTTCAATTTAGTTTTGTGAAGTTCTTGAAGAAGTTATCTGTGCATATTTCTGTTGAGACCTTGGTCTATGTTTCTGACAACAATAATCTATGTTCATATTAACCTATCCCTATCAGTTAACTACATGGTCTAGACATTTTCTCGCTATGAAAGCTTTATGTAATTCAAATATTTTAGAACTTGTAATTTGCACTAATTCCGTATTTAGGAATGCAGAAATATAAAAATATGTTTTATAATTGGCTTCGTATTTGTTGCATAGTGATTATGTTATTTATGTTTGTTTCATTTGTGTTAGTCATTTCTTAAATGCCTTACTTATAAATACCTCTCAAAGTAGAGTAAAATTAGTTATATTAGTATTGCACACTTCATTTTTGTACTGCGCAGAATTAAAATGACATTCATAAATTTTAGGTGTTTTTATATGTAAGGCTGTTAATTCAAAGTTTTTTTTTTTAGTATTGAGATCAACTGCGATCAGTCTTCAGACTATGAGCAGTTTTCTTGTTTGCAATTCAAAGTTGAGTAAAATTAGTTATAATAGTATTGCACACTTCATTTTTGTACTGCGCAGAATTAAAATGACATTCATCAATTTAAGGTGTTTTTATATGTAAGGCTGTTAATTGTATATAACTTTACTATACATTCTGATGTAAAAATCTACTTCTTTTCTTGACTTGCATTTTTGTCTAGGAATCTATCTGACGGGGTTCCATTTTTGAATCACTTGTATCATTCGAAATTACCTAGTTTCGAACGAAATCCCAACCAGTCGCTATTGCAGTCATGTCACTCGTTAATGCAGCGAATGGTTTGAACCATTCGAATTTCCTTTCTACCAACAGTTTTTTTTTATTTTGCATGATGATTGCGTGTGAAATTATGCAAGTGATTAAAAAAATGGAGCCCCTGTCAATATTAGTTGTTATTAGCATAAAAAATGAGCCTATAACCTTTTATTGTTATCTATTGTTACCATCGATTGAAGTTATTTGAAATTTTAATTTAGTTTAAGTTTGATTTGAAATTATTTCTACTGTGATTGCGGGTCATCAGAATTTGTAATATTCCAATAAATGTATTCCATGTATTGTTTTAGTACCCATCTTTAACTTATTAAACCTAGTGAAAAGAAGATAAGGTTAACGGTGTCGATTTTGATGTAGCCTTTTCTGAACTAAATCAAATTTGACATTTCCAAAATTCCTTCCATCCTTTACTCAGATATTGAAATGAAAAGAGATGCAGGTAATTTTGGTCCTATCAGAACTTAGTAAGTACATCAGAATCAATGCAAATATCTAATTTAGTTTCGTTTAGAGATTGAGTTTCTATTAGGAATGGAAATAAAACCTAAAATTCTATAGTAGGTACTACAGTGCAGCCAACTTATGTATTGTGAAGGCAAAGTAACTAACTAAAGTAACTAAATCTTTACACTAGAAAAGTCGGAAATTATGATGGTGGCTCCCCCAATCAAATTCTACAGTTAATTTGGCTACAATGTATCTACTCTTAATAGTGTTGATTCAGTAGTAGTCTATACACGATATGAGCATAGGGATAGCTAGATTTGAATTTCATGGGAGTAAAAGAAACAAACTAGTTAGTAAATGTAGCGGTGCGCGCTACGTGCTGAGCAGATAAGTGAAGTATAGCGCAAGCACAGCGCTCAGTCCTCACATATTCATCTGTGTCCTCACCTCATCCTTGTGTATGGAGTTTTGGGAAATACTAATAAGTCTGAACTTTCGTTGTGTAAACCCAACTAGGACCCTTTAGGCAATTTACACATACAAGTCAAGAGATTGAGATTCATTGAGCTGATGTTCCCCTCCAAGGCCTTAGTTCAGCAGCGTACATCTTTTGGCTGATGATATAATCTTACCAAATTCGAACGCGCGCTTCTATCTGCATAAGATAGGTGTGACATTCCTAAAACGGCCTGTGTAGGCCGCAAAATGGTGCAGCCTAAAGAACAGAGACACGTCAGAGTAGTGGTACAATGGAACGACAACAACGGATAGGTTTATTTATTAGTATTTACCAGTATTTTAGTAAAAAGTAAGCTTCAGTTAGTTAATAAATGGGTTTTTATCCGACTGCGTAAGGACAGTAATTGTTTTTGGGGTGTATGTAATTATATAAGTACTAGCTGCGCCCCGCGGTTCCACAGAAACCGAATATTTTCCGGGATAAAAAGTAAAAGTAGCCTATGTGTTAATCCAGGGTGTAAACCACCTCAATACAGAATTTCATTAAAATCTGTTCAGCCGTTACAGAGTTGAAAGGGAACAAAAACACTAACATAGTTACACACAAACTTTCGCATTTATAATATTAGTTTGTGTTACTATATTACTTCCTATGTAGCCTAAACGGCTTAACCGATTTTGACAAGGTGTCTTTGGATTCCTCATTACGTCCGAAATGACCATAGGCTTTGACATTTTGCAGTCGGGTATTTTGGTTTTCTTTTCTTATGTATTACTTGTTGATTTATATTATCTATCCTTTTATAATACAAATACATAAATGGCCTGTGCGTATTTAAATAATTACATTTTATTCCTAGCACATATATTGCATCATTGACTACATATAAAAAGTAAATAAAGTTATTTTTACAACGGTAAACGCGTTTTTTTTCTACTGGTACTCACTTATTAGGAAAGTCATTTTATTAAAACTCTCATTAGTTTGTTCACAATTTATTTACACAAGTAAAATCGACACTACAATTATATTTACGGCCTTATTAAATTGCCAAACTAAGTTCTGCGCAATACAAAAATGAATGAATAAATATAATGTATGTAATATGAGCAGCGCCATCTAGCGTCATCTAGATGGCACTGCTCTTGCTTCATACAAATCATAGTTAGGAGGATGGTCCTTCCGCGAGGTTTTGGCGCATTCGATACTTGAAATTGTATAGCTGTCGCTCTGTTTCTCTTGCATGCAATACAGAAAGTTAGTGAATTTTCCTAACTTGTTGATGAATTTGCGTTTAGTTGGTAGTCTGCTAGCACCCCCTAAAAATCAAAATCTTTTGTTTTTGGTGTCAAAGGCTTGTAAACTTGTATCTAAATAAGAACTGGTTGTTCCGTCTTTATCCCAGCGATCTCATCCCATTTCTTGACTCATTAATATATGCCGCTGTTTTGTTTAATTTTATTTTTTTAAGATATTCTAACGACTACTTTTCTTCGTCGTATTTTCGACGCAAAAAAATATATTATTATAAGTGTCTATAACAACGAAGATATAGCGAAATTAAAAAAATATGAATCATGCAAGCATAGCTTTTCATGATGTAGATAACTTTAGGGTTGGGTATCAAACTACGCTTTTTGTATGGACGAGACGGCGGTATACTCTATTCTTACGTTCTTCCCAATACAAAAATGAAGGGGGAAATACTAACATCACTTATACCATATTTTTACCATATAAGGGCGTTTAAAACGCCCTTATATGGTAAAATCGAGACCTTTGCTTAAAATACATACAAACAAAAATCATAAAAATCTAATTCATACTTTACATAAGTACAGTCTACATTTTTAAGAAACAACATAGATTCTACTAATAAAATAAGAAGCGAACTTATTATCAGTTATTGATTAATAAATATAATATAAATAAAAATAAACTATCTATAGTCTTTCTTTAAAGATGTCCAACTATGTAAACAAATATGGCGGAGAATCAACTAATGATAATAATTACAGCAAAGCAAAGAATTTTGAAACAAAGATGTCTAAAAAGTTGCAAATTTTTCAACATAAATCAAATCATAATACATAAAATATCAATGTTCATAAATTAGTAACTTCAGAGCTGACATTGGGATTACAAAAAAAAAGTGCATGTACATAGAAACATCTAAAAAGAATCAGACCAACCCCCGAATTAACTTTGACAACACATTAATTCTAATACTGCCTTTGTCTTTCACTAAGCAAATGACAAAGTGTTGTATTACGACCTAGTAGTTGTAATCAAAAAGTTTCTGACAATTATTTAAATTATTAGAATTGTGTTACTTGACTGATGTCCGATCTGTTAGTTCGTATTTTTACAAAAATAATAATTGTTTTCTTTAAAAGATTAAATTAACATTCTTCACCAGCCAGCTTTACAATTAATTCCAACACAAAGAGAGCAACAGACTTAATCTCTCGTCAAAGTTAAGAAACGTTTCAGTATTCGTGAATAAGCAGATTACAGCTCTAAAATTATGTTGCTTGAATAACTGAATGAGCGAAATATACATAATAACATTATCTCATGTTAGTTTGTTATTACAATGTATCTAAAGCACTGATTAGTACTTTTTTATGGTGATTTACAAAATATTTTTTTCCGTAATATTGTAGACTAGTGAAAAACACTAAAAACATTACACAGTAATTATATACCGACATAACGAAAATACCCTTATTACCTAAGACTAATTTTTATTAGTCTTTTAACCTAAAAATCATACATATTTAAACTTAAGTTACATAGTTTCATAATTTAAAGGTACAATTTATAATGTATTACTGTTTCCATGTGTAATGTGTATAAACATGTATGTTGTATAAACATACTTTTGTTGATTGGAATTGATTACTTGTTTTCTTCCTCATCTTCATCCCAATCACTAACTAAGCTTTTTATTTTGTCCTGCTTCTCCGGGTTTTCAGTTTCAGTAGACTCGAGTGTGGCATTTTCAATATTTTCGTCTGCAGTAGGTGCATTTTCATTTGCAGACTCATTACCTTCCTGTGAATCGTTATCTTCCCAATCGTTTAATAAACAAGAAATTTTTTCTTGTGCAACGACAGGATCAACAATTACAGCAACAGAATTTTCTTGAATGTAATCTGATTCATCTTGTGAAGAATTTGCTATGTCATTTTCATCGGTGTTCTCGTTTTCTGTTATTTCCTCTGGGATTTCTTGTTCTGTTTGCACTGTTGTCATTTGTTTGTCTACTTCTTGTTGAATGTTTTCAATTGATTCTTCTAATTCACTGTCTTCAATATTTTCTTGTTGGTTGATAATTTGTGCATTGTTGTCAACTTGAGACGTTATTTCGGCTAGGTTTTCTTCCCGTTCAGGATCCACATCTTGAACATTTTCTTCTGTCCACTCAGAATTTGTAGTTTGATTTTTCTCATTACTAACAACCAACATTAGTTCAGGATTGTTGGTAACTTGACAAACGTTGGATACAGAAGCATGTTCTCCATCACTTTCCTGAATATTTTCTTCTTCAGCAGTTTGAATCTCATTGATCACTTCACCAGATTGATCCTGCTCAGGAACTTCCATATTTTCAATTACAGCTTCAATGGTTTGTTCTGTTTCTGAATATGTCTGTGACTCTATGTGGTCTGGCTGTGTGTACGTCTGTGACTCAATAAGTTCTGCATCTTCAACAGTGGCACTTTTCGGATCAATATTTTCTGACTCCATTACATCACAGACAGCAATTTCTGAAGGTTCATTTGAGTCAACAGTCTCTTCTACATCTTGTTCAGTCGGAACTTCATTGCTGACTTCCATTGAAGATGTGTTTTGTATATTATCTTCACATACCACATTAATGTTTTCATCCACATTAGCTGGCAATATTTCTTCTGTAACCATGTCTTCTTGACTCTGGTTAGCAGGTGTAATATCCATGTTATTATCAGTAGTTTCTTTAATATTCAAAGGTAGCTCTACCTGAGGAAGGTCAATCACGTCATTGTTTGATTCTACAATATCTGAAGCTTGGATTTGATTGGTTGGTTCAGTGACTGGCGTTATTTCAATATGGTCAGTGTTTACAATTTCACTAAGATCACTCTGCCAGACTTCGACTTGTTTTTCTAAAGCCTGAGTATTCATGATTGGAGCTGTTGTTGTGATGGTTTCAAAATTTTGTGTAATGATTGCTGATGACTGGACAAATTGCGCTCCTAGGCCTTGTGTGGTAAGGAGTTGGTATTGCTTATTATCACCCCCAACTGAGTGACTGTATACCACTACTATGTTCGAGTTATCTGAAGCCACTGCCTCAGAAACATTTAGAGGGTAATTATCTTGGATGATCATCATATCATTTGCTTGAGTAGTGTCCAAATCTATTGTTGTGGTGTCTAAAGTTGATGCGTGAGGAGCAGTCAGCACAGTCAGGGTTTTGTTGGAATCATTACTATCAAATATAATGGGCTGGTTGGAAGACATTAAGGCTTTATATTCTTCTTCATTTGAAACATAAATTGGTATGGATTCAGTTATATTATCTGGATTCTTGAGCAAAATGTTAGCATGTTGTATATTTTCTTCATTTGTATATTCCATTGATGTTGTGGGTGTAACAGACTGAAGGCCATGATCAGACAAAATATATTCCTGGGTAATATCCTTTGATTTTCTTGGAATAAGTTGGTTATCCCTCATAATATATTCAGTGTTATCTATCATGACAATTTCTTCATGTGTATCATTATCAGTTCTTAAACTTACATCTGGAATATAATCGTTATTAGTACTCTGTAGCTTTTTGGCAACTTTATTTTTATGAGTTAGTGCCTGTCCTGATAAGCCTGCATTGAGAATTGTTTGCTTTGAGTTTGGTGTCTGTTCTGGAGTGGTTTTAGTGACAATACTTATATTTCCATCTGGCCTTTGCTGAATTTGGTACTGAATATCCAATTCTTGGAAATCATTCAATATTGGCTCTGATTTTACAACAGTTTTCTTTTCTTCTTGTTCCTCCTCAGAGTCATCGATGATGCCGTCGTTTATTGCTTCAACTTTATGATTTATTTTTAAATGAGCACACAGGTTGCTTTCTCTCAAGAAGTTCTTTTGGCAGTAAATGCACTGGAAGTTTGATTTCCTTTCAGCGGAGTATTTATGCCCAGTGTTTTGAATATGTGTCAGCAGCTGCGTGGATGAATGAAAAGCAGCGGGGCAAACATTGCAGCGGAATTTTTTGATATCAGCATGTGATAATTTATGTTTAACAAGGAGAGCTTCTGTTAATGCAACATAGCTGCAGTTGTTACATTTCGGGAAACGATATTGTGGTGGAGGTTCCACACCATGTTTAGTATATAAATGGTGTAGTAAATAGTTTCTCTTTGTAGATCTTTGTCCACAGTATTCACAGATGTTTAAGACTGGTTTCTCATTATGTACCTCAACGAGATGACGTCTAAATTTGTAATAGCTGGTGAAGTTCATTGCTTTCCCAGGTGTACCACATATGAGGCATATCCAAGGACCGTCAATATTTTCAGCTCCCAGAGCGATCAGTTTTGCTGCTTGCATAGAATCCAGAACATCAGTTTCAAAAGTGAAATCTACTTCCTTTTCAACTTTGATCGGTTTGGATACAGCTGGAACCGGTGATGTTTTTTGTTTCTTAGTAGTTTTACTAGGAGTGTTGAGAATTTTGAGTTTTATGTTTTTGTTGCTCTTTACTAAATGTGGATATTTTTTTAGTACTTCACTTATTATCTTGGCATGATCTAAGTTCGCAGGTGACTTTGTTAGTACTCTATTATTCTTCGTTTCAATAGTCAATTTGCCATCTGCATTTTTGTCTAAAATTTGATCAAACAGTTGATTGGTGTCTCTGGAAGATCCTGGTTTACTAATAAATTGTTCTGAAAACAATTCTGCTTCGTCTGCAACAGAAGTATCTTCAAATAATGGATCTTGCTCTGGCTTAGTTGGCCTTTTACACTGCACTATGTCTACAGTGGACACTCCAAACTTCTTAGAGGTCGAAGCTTCACCAAGTTTTGGGCGCTTTGCATATTGTTTTCTAGTTTCTGGGTGCACCATCAACGGCTGAGAGGTATATGAAATATTACAGAAAGAGTTTTCAAAAATGTTATCTGAATCCAACTCTTCAGGTAACTCGTACCTAGTAGGACGAGGTTCGCCCGAAACTACTTTTTTGTAATATCTTTGATCGAGTGGTATGGGTGATGGTTCACGGTATGATCGGAAACCGTTATTTGAAGTTTGCTTATTCACAGGCAGATAAACCTTTTTGTCTCTGTATACTGTTGTTTTTTCTACAAAAGCCTTGTTATGAGACCGCTTGTAGGTTATAGGGGCAGTGGTGACAACTTCTGTAGCACTGATGCTTTTAATCATTTGTTTGACACCTTCTACATGTTTCACTGCTTTTTTTGCTACTGGTGCATAGTGTTGGATGGTTTTAACCTTTGGCCGGTGTGAGTCGAGAAGTTTCGTCAACACTGGCATGTTCATTATCTCGGAACATTGGTGCAATCTTTCAAGAAGCTCCATTTTGAATTCTAACTGACCCGTGTACATGAAATTCACGATTGGAACGACAATGTCGGCCTGCAGGTCTTCCGGCATCACTAAACAATCTTCGTACATTTCGCATGTTCTTTCCAGTAGCTCAAAGTACTCGGTGCAAGCACTCAACACTAAGCGGTGCACCTTCAGCTGGGCATTGTCTTGGAATTGTAGAGTCAAGTCACAGTAGTCTGTGCGATTGAAAAAGTGCTTTAACCTTTGGAGGAAATATATTCCCCAGTTATCTACTTTCACTTGCTTCACGTCGTCACCCATCGTCGTTGCTTTACCGTATCATAACATAAATTTCTTGAAGAAGCATCAGTGTTTACCTGAAAAACACAGTTTCCATTGATATTTCATGAATATAAACAATAGTGTACATATGAATATGGTAAAAATCGATTGCCGGGACGGTGAATGTGGCCGGAATACATTGGGGACGCGGTGGGTGACGCCAAGGCAAATTATAACCACGGAATATATATCTTGAATTTTCCGCCACATTATAAGCGTATGGGTTGTTGAAGTTACTTACGATTATGAATCCAAACAGTTCCAACACTTTGTATAGTTAGTATTTCAGTAACTTGGACTCGTCGCATTGAAAACTCCACCAAATACAAAATTACTGCACCAACTTGTCGTCTCGCCATTCAACTTGACAAGGCGCACGCAAGATGGCGGTGTTCATCGACCTCATTCACTCCAGCCGCGCCGCTTGCAGCCGCTTGTTTAGCATACGCAGTCATAATCTCTACTTTAAATTTAGAAATATTAAACTCGGGTTAGGAAAATATTTAGAATACCGTCACAATAGTTCTGTAATCTTTTTTATAAGTTGAATTTCAATCGACTTCGTGTTGATTTATATTTTAAATTTAAATGACGAAAAGTAATATCACTGACTTCGAAGCTGCTTCTTTTATTCCTCCAAGGTAGCTGCTCTGTACCTGGTACACATGCGCCATCTTCACAAATCAAAGAAAGCTAGAACTATTGATCGGACGCGTTCTAATTTTACAACGTTACATTTTATGAAATGTTCGAATGACGCATTACATTGTACCTATTTTGCTGTCTTAGTTTACATAGGTGTAATATCAAACAATAGATGGCTCTGCTGTTTGAAAATTGTTCATAATACAACAATAACATCACCTTTTACATCGGACGTCTTTAATATGGCGTCAACACAGAATTCTCCTTATATTGGGCGGCAAATAGAAATCAGTGTTTAACATCATTTTCCAAGTATAAAAAGATGTAACTTTTTGGTTTCTGGACTGGTATAGGTATACCGCAAAGCACAGAATACCCTAGAATACGGATACGTATAGAAAAAAATTAGAGTAATTACCGTACATTCCGTTACCCAAGTACTCGATTCTTTCAATTCAGCAAATAAGACGAGTACGTATTAAAATGCTAAAAGGTTAAATAGCAAACGGCTAAACGTCTAGGTTCAAAATGTTTAAAATCTTAATTTTAAATGGTTTGAAAGCCAAAACTTCATAATGTCAAAAAAAAAAGTCTAATGGTCAGAAAGCCTTATTTCAAAACACAGATGAATTCTATTCATCTGTGTTTCAAAATGACCAAGTTCGAAAGATTTAGAGTGAAAATGACTAATATTCAAATTATACAACTGTTACACTTACTCTTTACCGCTTCGCCAGCCGCTACCGCGGCACGCTCGCGCTTTTTGTTGTTGCACTTCAAACATAATCTAACCTACTGTTCAGCGCCATTATTTTATGTTAGTTACTTTTTAGCGCTTCACCGGCCGCTGCCGCGGCACGCTATAGGGCAGCTGTTACATAATGTAGTGTCTTCGAACCACAGATGAATCTTGCTTCGAACATACGGTGCCTATGTTTGAATTGCGAAAAATAACGCGAGATTATAAAACGAATCAAAATATTAAAAGAAAACTACACGAACGATAAAATAACATTGGACACGTACTTATGTAAAGAGAAGTTGTAATTGTTTATTGTAAAATTATTGTTTAGAAAATGAAGCATTTTAATAATAAGGTATTAAATGCGGAATAAGGTATTTGTAAAATTAATAGATTGTGAAAAGTTGTCTGTAAAGTAATATTTTGTCAATACTGCAAGGTGAAACATTAGTTCAACCGTTCAGGGCTACTATGTATTTGAAACATCAACAACATTATACAAAGCAAATTAGCCAGACAAAGAATAAAATGACAAAAAAATAAAAAATAAGAATACCCTATGTTCGATTTTTTTTAAGGAACAGTAAATTCCATTATAATCAGTAGGTACTAAGATTGCTCACAGTTTTTGCAGAGCACCTAGTTTCAATTTTACTACATTTTGAACTTAGACTTATGGACTATTATAATTTTGAATCATTTAGTGTTTTAAACGTTTGGCATATCAAATTTCGCTAATTTGATCTTGTTCATAAGGACTTTCGATATCTTAAAGCATTTAACATTTAAATTTTAGACATTTTGAACTTAAACATTTCGCCGTTTGCTATTTCAATTTTTAACATTTAAATACGTTCCTTCTTAAACTAAGGAGAATTCTGTGCTTACCATAATCTCGCCCTGCCCCCAACCAGACAGCTCGTTTTAAGCTACCGTCTGCCTTCACGAAAATATTACGCGCAAAATAGTAGTTGGCTTTTGGAGGCTAATCCTAGGCGCAACTTGTACGAATTCATTTTGATTCGGCGCCGTGTAGAGTTATATTTTAAAGATATTTCTCTGTAAATTCTGTGTGGTCAATCAAGTGGTTTTATTATCAATCGAGCACAAGGACTAACTTTGGTCACGGAATCTTGGCCATTAGGTAAAGTCCTAGATTGGTCCTACCTACGGCTGGTCGTACCTAGAATTGCTTTTCAAACGAAGAAAAACTGTAGATACGTGCAAAAATGGTAGGTACACCTCATACACCTCTACTTTAAATTTACACCTATACAACAGTAAACTAACTAGTATTAGCGCCATCTATATATTTCATAAAAATACTTGGACACACACGAAAAAAACACAAGAAACTTAAATACGTTAGGTCGATTTCGTACTGCTGAAAGCTACAATCAGTAGATGGCGTTATTGTACCACTGACAATGCAATGGTTCAAATAGAATGAGGAGTATTCCAAAAAAAAAAAAGTAGTTCTAAAATACTTACTAGATGGCGTAACAGACCTATCGTTTTACCTGTCATTGTCATTTCTGTCGAAAATTTTTGTTTATTTTTTAAATCGTAAATTTTGGCTCCACACGTTGTGTATTTAGCCAGTGTCAACTATTGTAATATTTCAAATGCAGTCAAATCCATACTTACATTACTTGAAATTGCCTAAATACACATGTGGAGCCAAAAAACACGAGAAAAAAAAGGCGCACGTACATTTTTTTGTCTTTCATGTCTTGACAGTGACAGAAAACCTCAAGGTACATCTAACGCCATCTATTGGGTACTTTTATTACTAGGATTCCTTTTTTTTTGGAAAACGCCTCATAACACAAGTATTGGCAAATTATACACTGGGAGTTTTGGCGGGAACGTGAAGAAGTCATGTCGCGTCATTATATTATTTTCCAAAACTTGTATTATTTTGAGTGTTAATGTGTAAAAATGGTGGATTTTTATTCATTAAGTGTTCGTGACCGTGCACGAATGTTGGTGAATAGTATATTGTCGTGAAACGTGACTTTTCGTGTTATTTCCAAAACTCCACAAAAACCTTTTGTAAAGTCTCCACCACTTTACTGGGGTATGACTTGGACATGACCGTGACTTACTTTACTTGACTTAGACTATGACTGAGACTTGTTTTATTTGTGAAATACTTTACTTCACTTCAAATAATACAAAACTTGACACTGGCTAAATACACAACGTGTGAAGCCAAAATTTAAGAGAAAAAAAATTATACACTGACGTGACATGACTTGTTCACGTTCCCGCCAAAACTCGATTTTGCTTTTATTCACAATTCTTGTTTAGAAGAATTGTTTGAAGAATTGTTGAATTGAAAGAAATTAGTTTAGGTTTGCGCCACGCCGGCGTGCCGCCGCCGAGTACCCTAAGCGCGCCGCCGCCGCCGCCGGGTCTTTAAAAGAGTCGCGCCGATTATGAAAATTCGTCATTTTTAAATCACCATCTTCGTGCGCGCGGCTCTCGCCCCCTACGCTTTGCATCCATTAGTGTTGGAGATATTTATTTGGTGATTTGGGTGATTCTTAAAATCTTGGACCCTTAGAATATAGGTAGTTATTCTAATCTTGGAACAAGAAAAATAAGTACGTGTTTTCCTGGCTTGCAAGACTGGCGCGATGGCTTCTTTCCATCCCAGTTACCAGTAAACTTAGTGAAAGGGTTTTCGGTAAGGGAAGGGATTGCTTTGCATTTAACACCATCCCAGCCCGATCGAGGGACCAGCACGCTTATTCCCAAGCTAGACGGAAAGTTTCGAATCGACATTGAAAATCTCCTTCGAATACGGATCGGCTTTCGAATGAGAGCAAAAACCTGATTCCGAAATCCGAGCGGATTCAACTTCGGTATTCGTCGGCTTTTTCCGATCGAGTAGTCATAGACAATCATACCTATCTATATGTTGCAGCGTTTGCAGAGATTGTTTCATATTGGTAGAAAACTGAATCCATGGTAGAAATTTAACTGTTCGAAATCTTAGTTTATTCTAACCACCAATTAGCAAAAACGTAATGTAATGTACGTTGTTTTACCAATGAAATTAATAAAATTACATAGTGCAAACTGCAATCCTGCAAATTGCATTTTAGATTTAAAAATATGAGACTTAATTCTGAAATAGCATACTTCGTAAACAGAAATCTAATAATGTCAAACTTAGTTTTGGCGGGGACGTGAATTCATGTCGCGTCATTTTATTATTTTCCAAATTTGTGTTATTTCGAGTGTTTATGTGTAAAAACTGTGAATTTTTACACATAGAAGGTAAAGTTTTCACCACTTTACTGGGGCATGACTTTGACTTGTTTTGCTCGCCTTTGACCGTGACTATGACTTGTTTGATAACATCTAACAAAACTTGAGAATATATATGTGGATACTGATAACCAATAATATGTCAAACCACAAAAAAAAAAATTGTTAATGATCGCTTCCGTAGGGCGCCTACACATGGCCTGACCTGACACCGCGTGAAAGGGACAGCTAGACTTGAATTTCACGGGAGTAAAAGAAACAAACTATCAAGGCGATAGCTTCTCCCTTTCGCTCCCTCAGAAAGTTATATATAGCCATCTCTTTCGCACGATGTCAGGTCAGGCCGTGTAGCGAAGCCTTTGGCTGACAAAGAAGCGTTCTGTAACATTAAAAAAAAACTTTTTTTTTTGTTGGTTGACATGTTATTGCTTATCAGTATCCATGTATACTTGACACTGGCCAATGGATAAGACGTGCGACGCCAAAATCGGTCATGAAAAGGATCGGTAAGGTCTCGTATGGAACGGTGAAGGAGGATATGTTGCCCCTGCCATCGCCCACGCTGGCGATTCATTTCGCGAAATGCGAGTAAATGCTCCATCTAAAAATAAACGTAGGTTTTGAAATATACATGTAGAAAAGATTTTTAATATTTGTTGTGGCAAATGGCAAGGCGAGCAAATCCCTCGCCTGATGGTAAGCGTCACGCTTGCCCATAACAGCACCCAGAATTATTTATTATTCTTAAGTCATAAAGTCCTTCCATATACCTACGTATTACTTTACTAGGGTTGTTTTATTACTTACTTGTTAATTATTTACCTTGAAATAAATAAAAAGTCCAAAACACAGTAAATTGTTGTAAGAAATCGTCTCTGGCTCTCTAGACGGATTGGTTCCGAGAGCAAATAGCTGTCGGAAACTTTTCGAATGAAAATCAGCTGATGTGTCGATTTGAGCCGTCAAACGATTTCGAATTCGGGTTTGTGAATCGCTGTAAAGCAATTCGAAACGGAAACGTTCCCGTATTCGATCCGAAAAGCAATGGGAATAGCCGCGCTCTGTCTCCCTGAGGCGACATCCCAGGTCCGATGCACTAGGGGGCACTAGCTCCGGCCTTGTGGCGGCGTTTACATGGGCCAATTCAAAAGCCTTTCTATTGGCATGTTTTTCCAAAGAGCCCCAAAAACATGACGGCATTAGATTCCGGCGCCACGCCAGGGTCTGACTCCAGCGCGCCGCCGCCAGCTTTCTTGACTGCGGCGCGGACCTCCATATAGAATTTCTTGAGAATCTAGCGAGTACTTTGCAAGTAAATAAGGGTGTCTACACATGGCCTGACCTGACATCGTGTGAAAGGAACAGCTACATTTGAATTTCACGGGAGCAAAAGAAACAAACTATTAAGATTATAGCTTCTCCCTTTCGCTCCTCCAGATACTTATATATAGCCATCTCTTTCAAACGCTGTCAGGTCAGGCCATGTAGCGAGGCCTTAAAGGTTTTTTTTAAATTGGGAATCCTGAGTTACGGGAACACTGTCTCAGGAGCCATTACTCATTTTGTATGAAAACTATTTTGGCGTAGTTAAAATTTAAGAAAAAATAATCATTAAACTATTACTGGTTATTTTTTATTCCAATACAATGAAACGAAACTTACATGAAACTGAGTCGATCCGCATTAAAAAAAATGATCCAAGCAACTTATTTTTATGGAGAACTCACGCTCGACAAAAAAAAAAACTACGCCAAAATCGTTTTAATTATCTACTAAGAAAAGTTAGTCAAATTTAATAAACTACTAACTAATGCCAGCTGAGCTTTAAATAACTAACTATAACTACTTCTACTAATCCAATTTTACCCTTCGGTTTTTTTTTGTTCTGTACTTTTTTTTAATATTATAAGTCCACGCGAACGAAGTCGCAGGTAACAGCTAGTCCTGTATAATTTATCTATGGTATCAGATAGCCAGTTTTTTGTACAGAACATGTGTCAGAGTTTTTGGCGGGAACGTGAAGAATTCATGTCGCGTCATTTTATTATTTTCCAAAACTTGTGTTATTTCGAGTGTTAATGTGTAGAAACGGTGAATTTCTACCCGTTAAGTGTTCGTGTACATGCACCAGTGTTGGTGAATGGTATAATGTCGTGAAACGTGAATTTTCGTATTGTTTCCAAAATTCCATAGAAGGCTCTAGTAAAGTTTTTACCACTTTACTGGGGCATGACTTGGACTTGACCGTGACTTTCTTTGCTTGACTTTGACCGTGACTATGATTTGTTTGATAATATCTAACAAAACTTGAGAATATATTATATATACTTGACACTGGCAAATGCATAAGACGTGCGACGCCAAAATCCTCTTAGGAGGAAAGAGAAAAAAAAAAACAATACATAGGGTCAAACTATTAGGTATTCTAAAATATAATCTGGATAAAAATTAGCACTTTTTCATCGTATTTTTTCTATGATTTATTTATTAGTAGTAACATGCTACATAATAATTATAATGTTAACTAGAGGCAATTTAAGATAAATCTTATCAGATTCCCGCGATACAGGTTTAGCCTAGTGCGGAAATAACTGCGCTGTCACTGTCGAAACTTTCATAGACATAATATAACTAGTACCTAGTTCGCGGCGAACTGAGACCTCGCGAGCCCTATATCTTCACAACCCCTGGACCGATTCAGTTCATATTCGAACTTAAAAATTGTATTGAAATGAACTACTTGCCTACAAAATTTCATGAAGATCGGATCAACGGTTCGCAAGTTATCATCGGACAAATATACACACAAACATACAATCATACATACAAAAGCCGATTTGTCCCAGTAAACTCTGAGACCTTCGCTTCGGTCGGTCAATAAATATAAATATATTAAAGGTGTGCCAAGTGTGTTAAAAGTTTATTTTTATATTATATCCACAGAATTCTCCTTGATTATATCCTAATCTGAGCCTATGTTTATGCTAATAAATATATTTTTAATTTTTCATTATTGTTGCTGAACTAATGTAACGCTTAAAAGTTAAACTAGATGCGATTATAGTGCCAACTTTAGAGTACATTAAAACTGTTTAAGTCGAAGTCGACTTGCGCTCGAACTGAGGGAAAGAATACAAGCTTTTTGGCATATCTACGAGTACATAACATATATTTATTGTGTGGGTGTTCAGAACCCTCGGTACACGAGTCCGATTCGCACTTGGCCGGTTTTTATCTTTTTATCGCGACAACCGAAAACTTTATACTATCGCGATGGCTAAACCCACTTTGCAACCGTCCAGTCTTCTACCTGAGCTAAGAAAAGAAAGTTTTAGGAGCAGAGCTGATTTGCTGGATTCCGGCCCGCCCAGCTCAGTCCCCGCCCACCGGGGCTGGGCAGCTTTGTACCTTGGAGTTGGATTTTGAAGTCAGTGTGCATTAGACCTTGGAGCAGAGCGCACGGTGTCATAGTATATTACTTAGTGTAGTTCCGAATTTCGTTCGTCTATTTGGAGCGGGGTAGCAACACAAGGTGAGAACTTTAAAGTTTTGTTAATAATATTTAACGACTATCGCAACCTTTACACTTTATTTCAAATTATGATCTTGCTAGAAACCTGCCTGTTGAATGCTGTAATCTATTGTCAAGAGAATCTGCTCATTATTTACTGACCAGACACATGATGACCATCAAGTACAGAAAATACAGAAATATTTATTACGCAACAAAAAATACAGACACACAAAAAAACATAAAAATAAATAAGAGTGTAAGCAAAAGTGTCGTAGTGTGTTCGTATAATGTGCGTAGCATGACATGCTATGGGTACTTACATTAAGTGGAGGTACATAAGGAAGGTATTTTTTAAATGTAGTGCGTTCTTAGGTTGTGCGTAGTAGTGAATGCTGCAAAACAAATGATATGAAGATATTTTGGGGGAGGATGTACACCGTGAAAGACTATGCTTGTTTATTTGTTTTTTTTTTTCTAATTTTGCAATATCTTCGTTGTTATAGGCACTTAAACTGACGATTATTTTGCGTCAAAAATACGACGAAGAAATGTAGTTGTTAATATAATACTTACCATAAACATTATGTTACATATGTTATAATATGTTTTATCCAAGCCATTGATCAAAAACAAAAGATTTTGTTAAGATTTAGGGGGTGATAGCAAATTACCCCCGAAACGCTAATTTCATCAAAAAGCTACGAAAATTCACTTTCTCTATCGCACGCACGAGAAACAAAGTGACAGCTATACAATTTTAAAATTCGAATGCGCCAAAACTTCGCGGAAGGACTATCCTCGAAGTAAGAACCAGTAAGAACACTACCATCTAGATGACGTTAGACGGTGCTTCTCTTATTTTATACAAATTATAGTCACGTCAAACAAGTCATAGTCATAGTCGAACCCGACCAAAGTAAGTCACGACATTATACCATTCATTAACACTCGTGCATGTTTACGAACACTTAATGGGTAATAATTCACCGTTTTTATATTATACATTAACACTCGAAATAACACAAGTTTTGGAAAATAATAAAATGACGCGACATGAATTCTTCACGCTCCCGTCAAAACTCCACCCAGAGTTTAGAACTAACAGTTCACACTCTGCGTGGCAGTGCACTGCTCTCGTTTGTTTTAAATCTCTTTACTCTCTAGAATTTCGCTAGAAACATTGCCCTTCAATCCGATAACAACTACATATAACTGAACACTACTGCTTGGCGGTTGAATAACTGACAAAGGTGTGATACTTCCCCAGGCAGACTTTTCTTTTCTCTTAAATTTTGGCTTCACACGTTGTGTATAAGCCAGTGTCAAGTTTTGTTATATTTGAAGTGAAGTATTTCACAATTAAAATAAGTCTCAGTCATAGGCTGAGTCAAGTAGAGTAAATCACGGTCAAGTCCAAGTCATACCCCAGTAAAGTGGTGGAGACTTTACTAAAGGTTTCTATGGAGTTTTGGAAACAACATGAAAAGGCACGTTTCACGACATTATGCTATTCACTAACAACGGTACACGGTCACGAACAATTAATGAATTATTCATTAATTATTCATTAATTGTTCGTGTCACGAAAGTCAAAGTGTTCAAGTCACGAACAATTAATGAATTATTCATTAATTGTTCGTGACTTGTTCTACCATTTTTACCCATTAACACTCGAAATAACACAAGTTTTGGAAAATAATACAATGACGCGACATGACTTCTTCACGTTCCCGCCAAAACTCTCAGGCAGACTTTGTCTAGAGTCTTTCCGCTACAACTACCTCAAAAACGGACTAAGCAAATATGAATAAAGGTACTTTAACATTTCACTCAACTTGGTCTTTAAGATACTAAGGCCCTTCACAAAAAGTGCAAAGCTTTTAAAGAACACTGTAGAATTCTACCTTTTTATCGAGCTATAGATTTTCAAGAGCGGGCGAAAAGTGGCGCGGGGAAATGCACAATTAAATTATTAAGTGACAGCTGCAGTGTGATGCTGGCGGAGTGGTTGCCCGACTTGGGCTGAAAAGGTTCGATTTCTATCTGTACCAGGATTTGTTAAAAATCCGACACCCTAATCCTAACTAATATTATAATTCAGAGGAATATAGCCGCAGTCGTTCGAGGTGTAAAAAGGAATACGTTCGTATCGAGGAAAAAACTTCGCTTGCGCGACTCAGTACTTCACTTACAATTGTCAGTCCATACAAAACGTTAAAAAAATGCACAAAAGTTGATCAACGCCATTTAGCAAACTATAGGAAGTAGCTTTCGTGTCTGGTTGCTTGTCGTGTTATCACGGCTAAACGGCTGAACGGATCTTGATAAAATTTGATAAGGAGTTACTGTAATCACAAAGACGGACATAGGATACTTTCTTATGTCCACGCGCGAACGCGCGTAACAACTAGTTAACTTTTGCTTTAACCTTAACCATGAATTTTGCCAGCATGTGCTATCCGTCATTTTGACCATAGTTATAATGGTGTAACACATTTTCCTGCTTAAGGCGAGGTCCAATCGCAAAACAACAATTGTTAAAATATATATAAGTTAAAAATATATACAGTATAAGTAAAATAGTAAAATATATAAGTTTAAAATATATAGGTACTTAGGTACGTTCAGAATATTTAAGATTGTAATCAATAATTTCAAAATATCGAAAGGACGATATACATAAACTTAAATTCTATAAAGTTTGTTACTAATAATGGTGGAAATATTGAACATGAAACTGCATATATACGTTTGGAAACAATAATTTCAAATTTTTGCGAAAAAAATTCACGATTCAAAATATAACAAAAGCCAAAAATTAGGCCGGCCCGTATGCAAATGCGGCCAGGAGCGAAATGCTAATTTCCGTGGGAGAGCCGCCAAAGTTTTTAATCTCATGTGACGTCACCACCCCCTCCCCCTCGACGTCAAGGGGATGATTGAAAGCTCCTCATTCTCGACGTCAAGGGGATGATTGAAAGCTCCTCATTTGTGTTTTTATTACTTTTTAATTCTTTTTTCTCATCTTCTCGAGTGGTTCTTTATACTTGTTCTTCAATAAGAAAAAGTACATTACTTTTAAAAGGCCGACTGCGAAATTTTGGTCTTGACTATCACGACGACAAATCGCACAAATCAAATCTGTCCAGTCGTCGCTACTGGAACACAGAAACATAAATATATCACTAGTAGTTCGCGGCGAACTGAGACTTCGCGAGCCCTATATCTATACAACCCTTGGACCGATTCAGCTCATATTCGAACTAAAAAATTGTATTGAAATGAACTTGCCTACAAAATTTCATGAAAATCGGATCAACGGTTCGCAAGTTATCAGCGGACAAATATACATACAAACATACATACAAATGCCGATTTGTCCCAGTTCTGAGACCTTCGCTTCGCTCGGTCAATAACGCTGGCCCAGTGCGGTTGGGCGGATTCACATACGCCATCGAATTTCTTCTCCGGAAATATGCAGATTTCTTCACGATGTTTTTCCTTCAATGAAAAGCCAGTGGTTTATATATCCGTACGTAAGTTCCAAAGAACTCATTGGTACGGCCCCGCTCGGGTTCGAACCCACGACCCCACGAATGTGAGAAGAGCGTTGCCACTGAGCTACCACGGCTTTATACTTGTAATCCTTTTATCGGTCGCATAAATGCAAAGAGCCGAGTGCACACTTGCATTCAGCATTTGAGTAGTATTATTTACACTGTGGCGCAGGGTACTATTTCACCCCTCGTGATGATTCCGCTTGCGACCCTGATATGTCAATCATTTCGGAATTTACATTCAAGCAGCTGATGTGATACTTATGTGAATATAATATTTGGAACTTGGTACCCTTTTCGTGTTGTTTAAAAAATCGGTTGCGAGCTAAAGTTTTGTTCTTAGCTGTGTTTGTCCTATATCCTTTTTTTTTCTCTCTTATGTTTTGGCTCCGCATGTTGTGTATTTAGCCAGTGTCAAGTATTGTAATATTTCAAGTGAAGTCAAATATTTCACAATTAAAATAATTCTCAGTCATAGTTTAAGTCAAGCAAAGTAAGTCACGGTCAAGTCCGCGGATAGTAATGACAGGATGCGACATTACTTCACGTTCCCGCCAAAACTCCCTTATAACCTTTAGGATTATGTTATTCGAATTTTCGAATTTCGGAACGAAGTAGCGAACTCAAAACAATTGTCAAAAAGGACTTAAAATTACATAATATAATAATAAACAAAATAAACTATCTAAAAGAACGCTATCAGTGGGAATTGTTCCCAATTGTTCTACCTTTAGGTAGATGTAGATGAATTGTGATATAGACGTCGATTCTGTGGACGGAGATATATAAAAAAAAAAGACAATTCTAAAATTGTTGCCATTGTCTAGAAACATACTGATATGAAAAGAGACTTAGATAATTTAAGTACTGTTGGGTTAGTTTAATTTAGCGAGTGGCACAATCTTTACTTCGACGCTACTATCTTTACTTGAAATTAGTCCAATCACTGAAATCAGTACATTTGCAAATTAAAGTTATCGTCGATAGTAAATAGCGTATAATTCTTGAAAATATGCTAATCGTTGTTGAAAACTGAATTATTTAAATGATTTAGGGCGATGATTTTGATAGGTATAGTACCGCAAAAACCTTGAATATATTTTTTTTTTCTTTCCTCCTAGGAGGATTGTGGCGTCAAACGTCTTATGCATTTGCCAGTGTCAAGTATACATATAATAGATTTTCAAGTTTTATTATTATGATTAAATATTATCAAACGAGTCATAGTCACAGTCAAAGGCGAGCAAAGTAAGTCGCGGTCAAGTCCAAGTCATACCCCAGTAAAGCGGTGAAAACTTTACTAGAGCCTTCGATGGAGTTTTGGAAACAGCACGAAAATTCACGTTTCACGACATTATACCATTCACCAACACCTCATGCATGATCACGAAAAAAAACGGGTAAAACTTCACCGTTTTTACACATTAACACTCGAAATAACACAAGTTTTGGAAAATAATAAAATGACGCGACATAAATTCTTCACGTTCTCGCAAAACTCTTGAATACATTGTTTTAGAGGATGTAGCATGTGACATTTCCGTGGAGTTGCAATAACACCGTGACAAATCTAGCTCGTTATCGGAATTACCGAGTTTGTGACATTTACTGGACGTAACATTGCTCCCCTCTGTAATTTTCTGTGATCTACACTGTACGATGCAATTTATGTCGATATGAAAAGTTTTTAGATTATATCGAACATAATTTACAAAGATGTTTATACATTAGTTTATGCGTTCAACTCAAGTGTTTAAAAATGAGCAGGTTATTTTTATTTTGTTTCAATTTCTAAAAGCGACAATAGTGTCTATAGGTACTGTTTGTTTGGTTTTTTTCTGTCCTTGCTATGTACAATCTGGTGTGAACCACAAAGAGTTTATCTATCTACTGTGGTAGCTCTTACTAAACAAATCTGACAATACTTAAATTATTCTGCTTCTCTTTACATTTAAAGTATGTGAGAAAAGGATGGCAGCTATTTTAGAGCTGTCAAATTTAAATTTAGAAAATGGTACCACACAATGAACACCTATGCGGTAACCCATCTACGGTATCTATTATTATTATTTTTTAAATATGCTAACGAATGGTGATAAATGGTTGATAATGTGACATTTCCGTCGCCTCGCAATAATACCGTGACAAATTTCGTTCGTTACCGAAATTACAACGTTTGTGACATTTAGCGGACGTTTCTCCCCTCTGTAGCCTACTGCAGTGTACCAATGCCTTTATAAGCATTTTGGTTTGTGCTTTGTAGCATAGCCTAGGAGTCCGTGTTTGATTACTAATCTAAATAATAAAATAAAATATAAAATACTAATAATATTAGTGTGATTACACACTAATATTATAAATGCGAAAGTTTGTAAGTGTGTAACAATGTAATTATTTGATAAAGGGTGTTTGTTCCCATTCAACTCCATAACGGCAGAACGCATTTGAATGAAATTTGGTATGGAGGTAGCTTACACTCAGGATTAACACATACGCTACTTTTTATCCCGAAAAATTTAACGTTTAGCGGGTGGAACCACGGGGCGCAGCTAGTGGAACATATATATTTTTTCACAGAGTTTATAAACTTTTTTTCTTTTTTTTTCGTAGCTTTTGATTTCCCATGACCGTGCCTTGCCTCACAGATTTTTTCCAACTTGTTTTCTATAACAAATTACTTTGGTTTCTGAATAACTCTTGCACTAAACACAAGGGTCGCCTCATCCCTACTTAATATGAGGTTACGAACTAATATCATTACTGCGAGGGCTGCACTCACCCTTCTTTTTAGCGGCTTTGTTCTATAACCGATAATTTCTTTCAATAAAACGTGTCCGATTCGAGCTAACAATACATCTATTCACTCGTACAGAATGTGTTCTGTTTTAGTCGTTGCTTGGGAGCGTAGCGTTGAATTCGAACCCAGTGAAGTGACAGATGTGAAGTTTGGAGGTTTTGGTCAGTGTCGTTTTAGATGTAAATTCTTTATTTGATCTGTATCGATTCGCTCCATACTATAAGTGTTAATCAACATCATAATACTTAACTAAAGAACGAGGTAAGCCTACAGATTTTTAATTACGTTTTACGAAGTTATAGTTAATCCAAATTAACAAACGGATATTTTAGATGTTTAGTTCCGTCAACGTTGGCATATTCACACTTCACTGTTACTATACTAGACGACTGACATTCTAGGAATATCACTGTGATTGATCCTAGATCATTGTAATCACAGAAAAGAAAAAGTTTTTAATCTTAGCTTTGTCTTTTCTATGATTGTAATCATCATTATGAACTTTCACTATGGAACCAACAATGGAATCTAAAAAAAATATTCCATAGAAAAATTTCATTCATCCTCGACGAAATGTTTGTAAAAGCCGTTTCTTTTTTCATTTAGGTACATATACATTTCATAATTCATGTACTGGTGTTAACATAAAAATATAGATTGAGAATCTCTATTCTTATTAATATTTTTTTTGGGCAAGCGTACTTAAATGTTGATAAACTATGTAAATTAGCAACCCACCTAGATCTGTCAAAATCTAGTTCTTGATTCGGCTCCGGTATGATCTCGCAGCTTCTCAACACGGAATAATATACCTGACTCGTACCTACTCGCATACTTTCCATCTACTTGTACTATTATTGTTTAAGTCGCAGTGATGACACACACACATACATGCACCCACTCACGCACAACACCCATGTACAGTTACAATTTTTCTAAATTTTTTTTGTTCTTACTTTAATTTTCCCCCTTTTTGTTGTCGCTGGGAGTCTTAAGTAGTCTCTAGTGTAAAGTTAGATATCTTATTTTATTTTCTATATGTGTTCTTTTTTTCAACAAATCGCATAGTACCTTTAAACTTATATACTATGCTCTCGATAAAAGAGGCTCCCACAATACGGGCGTTGAGTCTTGTATGGGGCCGCAGGATATCCTTGGATTATGTAATCTAATACAATGCAATATAACTTTATTATACACCAAAAGACAATTAAACTTAAATAAAAACAATAATAGAAAAACCGGTAGTATAATGGGCGGCCTTATCGGCTAATGCGATTTCTGCCAGACAACCTTGGGATGGACAGAATTAACTGTAACTGGACTGTTGGACTGTAATTATCGATAGGCATTTTTATGCAAACAAAGTTTGTATCCAAATAATATAAATTTTCTATCGCAATTAAATTTTACTTTACTTACTTCAAATAATAAAACAAGCGCTCTCTACATTTATCGAGATCTCTATATATATATTTTATCATTCATAATTTTAATTTCTTTCTAATAAAGTCTGAAGCTGTACGCTGGTTTTAAACAAAAATTAAAGCTTGTTTAAAAACAATTAAGCAATAACAAAAGGTATCCGGGGGAAGACGGCATTAATTAGCATTGGAACCGCGAAGACGTCTCCCAAAAGTAGCTATTAATTCCCCCCTGATCGTTGGCTCCCGAAGTGTTTGAACAAATAAAACTGATTCCTGTTATAAATATTTCAGTTTGATGTTTCGTTTCGATGGTATTATTAATAAGGCTTCACACAGATTCACCATAAGAATACAGTACACCGCCGTCTTGTTCATACAAAATAGTCGTAGTCTGATACCCACCCCTAGATGTTATCCGATTACAATGATTTTTATTACGTTATCAACACCGTGGAAAACTATGCTTTGTTTGTTTTTTTTAATCTTGCAATATCTTCGTTGATAGAGGCTAAAGTGTCATTTTTTTTCGTCGAAAATACGACAATCAAAGGAAGTTGTTATTAGAATGCCATAAACATTTTTTGAAAAAACAAAATATTGCGGCATAGATTTTTTTTTTCTCTTAAATTTTGGCTTCACACGTTGTGTATTTAGCCAGTGTCAAGTTTTGTATTATTTGAAGTGAAGTGAAGTATTTCACAAATAAAACAAGTCTCAGTCATAGTCTAAGTCAAGTAAAGTAAGTCACGGTCATGTCCAAGTCATACCCCAGTAAAGTGGTGGAGACTTTACAAAAGGTTTCTGTGGAGTTTTGGAAATAACACGAAAAGTCACGTTTCACGACAATATACTATTCACCAACACTCGTGCACGGTCACGAACACTTAATGAATAAAAATCCACCGTTTTTACACATTAAAACTCAAAATAACACAAGTTTTGAAAAATAATATAATGACGCGATATGACTTCTTCACGTTCCCGCCAAAACTCCCGGCATAGATTATGGTTTATCCAAGCTATTGACATGTGTGCGATTGAGATCTCGCAAGTCTTACGTAGTATTTATATCATACATTCTTATCTATGATTTATATTCTCTTTGCTCGCAAGTCGGGGTGGAGGATTGAGGGCCCACACTCAAAGGTCTGTAACTATTTACCTATAATTTTACATATTACAAAATATTTTTTTACGATTGTTTTAAGACTTTTACTAAAACCTTGGATAGATACATTTCGCGAATTCCAGTTTGGGCTCTCAATCCTCACACACGTAGCTATTGAGACCAAACACAAAAGATTTTGTTAAGATAACAGACTACCCCGAACGCTATTTTTATCAAAAAGTTAGGTAAATTCACTAACTCTCTCTATTGCACGCACTAGAAACAGAGCGACAGCTATACGATTTCAAATATCGAATGCGCCAAAACCTCGCGGGAGGACTATCCTCTTAAGGTTTCCATTGATGAAATGACACGTACGGATATCCATTTTAAACTCTCTCTTTCAAACTTCGCTCAACGTCTCATTTGGCTTTGATTTTCCTCTTCTTATCAGCTCTTAGACGTCCACTACTGGACGAAGCCGCCTACCTATTTGCCATAAGCCCTACAGTTGGCCGCACTTTATGAACCATTACATACCAAATATGAGTCAGGTGCCGCCTAGTGGCTGCGCAGTACCTGAGTATTGTGCGCGGCATCTATGCTCATATTTGGTGTAAAGGGTTCATAATGTGTAAAAGGTAAAAATGGTGTAAAAGGTGTGCAAAGTAGAGCATCTTGTACACTGGTTGGCAAGTTGTTCTACAAGAAATTCCTTATAGAACAACTCGCCAACCAGCGTACAAGATGCTCTACTTTTTTTAAAAGTTTTAAGTCCACGCTTTTTCACCAATTTACCTGTTGGCTAGCGACGATGTGAAGATGGAAGATACAGCACGCAGACTACTGACACGCTTACGGTTTTTCATTATCATCAGCCAGAAGACGTCCACTTCTGTATAAATGCCTCCTTCTTTTTGAGGTGGGAGGGAGTTGCCATCGCAAAACTATCACCGTTTACTATAGGATGATGCTGCCTGTCCTCCGGTGGTGGCTTGTAGAAGTTTCTTTCTGAGGAGAGTTTCTTGGGAGTTTTGGCGGGAACGTGAAGAATTCATGTCGCGTCATTTTATTATTTTCCAAAACTTGTGTTATTTCAAGTGTTAATGTGTAAAAACTGTGAATTTTTACCCGTTAAGTGTTTGTGAACATGCACGAGTGTTGCTGAATGGTATAATGTCGTAAAACGTGAATTTCCATGTTGTATCCAATACTCCATAGAAGGCTCTTGTAAAGTTTTCACCACTTTACTGGGGCATGACTTGGACTTGACCGTGACATACTTTGCTTGACTTAGACTGTGACTATGACTTTGTTGATAATATTTAACAAAACTTGAAAATATATAATGTATACTTGACACTGGCAAATGCATAACACGTGCGACGCCAAAAGCCTCTTAGGAAGAGAAAAAAAAAAAAAAAAACACGCTGTCTAACTCATTAGATTGAAAAGTAAAATCATAGATGAATGTATACTAGAGTAAAATCACTACATGAACCATATTTGTAAGTAGTTATGATTTTCTTCAGATTTCCCAATCCAACAACAAGAAAAAGCCATCTAAAAGAGTTTCAATATCCGAGCAAATATTAATCACTGCTGGATTAAAACGCAGGGGAGTCTCACAATAAAAACGAAACGGGAGTCTGCAAACAGGAATTCAATCCCTAAATTGTCAGTCTACAAAAGAAGCCATTAGCGGGCAAACTCGCGGGTGGTCATAGTCTCCATGGAAATCAGAGGAAAGGCGACTTTTGATTAATTAGCCCTATTCTTTCGAAGACGACGCGAAAATCGAGTAGAGAATCGACAGAAAAACAATATAGAGCAAAAACCCTAAGAGAGGTCTCAGCCAGCCTTTTAACATCCCACTGCTGGGATATCGGCCTACCATCGAAGAGTAATTGGGCCACATCCACCTGAATCCACCACGCTGGCCCAGTGTGGGTTAGCGGATTCACATACGCCATTGAATGTCTTCTCCGGAAAAATCAGATTTCCTCACGATATTTTTTCTTTACCGAAAAGCCCTGGTATATAATCCTAGGTAACTTATTGCATAGTGCGGATCCGTCCGGGTTCAATCCCGTAACCCCACCGTATCCGTAAACGTATATGTGGAGAGGACTTAAACACTTAAAACAGAATACCGGTGACTAACTCCCAGAGCTGGGGCCTTATCATGTAAATCTGGTGGCGATGGTCATCGCGTGCCGTTCCACTCGCGCCAACTCGCGCGCACCGTGTGAGCGAGCGGCATAGTGAACGAAGACCATCACCACCAGAGTTACAGGATAAGGCCCCTGGTCCGGCATAACTTTACGACTGAGTCTAACGATACACTATAGCATTGCTCGGAACATTGCTCGGAGTATTGTCTCGCTCGCAGGTAATAGTCGTCCTAACAGTTAAACATTGTGTGGTGAAGACATGGCGACTGAAATTGTTATATGGGTTGTTAACTTGTTAACAGTCTTTCGCCGAGCCAGTCCGAGTCCAACTAGAGCCCAAAGTTTTTGACTAAATATAAGTACGTCACACGTCTTTTTCTGTTTAAATGTCATTGAGGTACAACACAGGTAAAACAAGTCTTTAGTAAGTCAATTACAGTAACAGTCCAGTCATTAGTGGTTTAGTTAGTAATCCACGCTTCAGTATAGTGGAGGATGCTTTACTAGTAGTTTCTACGGAGGTTTGGAAACAACACGAAAAAGCGCGATTCGCGACTTTTATATTGGCTTAGGCTTGTATCGTAGGAGCTGTTATTCTGTAGAATTTTCTACTCGGAGACGACGCTGACGCCTTGGCTTGGAAAACAATATGGCGACGGAGCCGTTATATTGGGACATATCCGGTGGCTGGGAAGGATTAATTTACGTTTATTAATTTGCTTGTTACAAGTTTTATGACTTGGCTGAGTGACGGCGGAGGGAATAGGATTTTGTTTTCTCTTTTCTTCTCATCTTTTTTCTTCATCTAGCCGGGTCCAGATATAGGTAAAAACTATAATAATATTCAAAAGGCAGTAATCTTGAATACCTGCAGAATTGTACGGAAGTTATTAACTCTACAGTAGCACTTGGCTCTGGCCCGTGCCAAAATCACCTCCGTAACCGGAGAGAACACGAAAGTGTAAAATAATAATAATAAAGCCTTTTTATTTTCCTTAATATAGAGTACAAAAAAAAAAAAAAACTATAAGGCCCTTATATAGTCATTTAAAAGGCCCTGATTTAATCAAGATGTTTTCCATTAAAAACCACGGGCAACGAGACCAGTAAAGAAAACAAATGGAAAATATATTTTTCTCTTTTTTCCGTCTTTTTAATAAACGGCGATACCCACGTACCAAATCCGCAAGCCTGTAAGAGCGAATATACGATCAGCTCTGTTCTTAGCAACTCAATGTCCCAAGTTTTAGGGCCGAGTCTTTTGGGCAACTTCTGGGCCTAGACAGAAATATATTTTTCAAGATCGGGCGGTTGCGTCGCCCAGCAGGGCGTCCCAAATATTGTTGGTCCAACGCCATGTAGAGATCTTCGCGACTGCGTGAAGTAGCACAGCGCTTCGATGGGATTTTATTGTCGGAGACCAAGACCTTCTTTGGGGCAACTGCACTAGCTTGTTAAGTAGTGAGTGAATAAAAACTGCCTGAATCACAGAAGAGAAAAAAATAAAAACTTCTTTCGTTTCTCTTTTAATTTTTACTTCTTCTTTTTTTTTCTTCTACTCTTTTTTTTCTTTTTCTTATCTTTCTCTTTTATGTGGTCTGAATACGGCATTCCGCTCGAGAAAACAATGGGGTTATGTGGGAGGTTCCCAACCTACAAAAGCTTCAACGCGTCTATCCTTCCGCCGCTTGTGGCGGGAACGCGGAAACGCATTCGCACGCAAATCCTAATCCTTTTTTTTTTGTAGGGCTACGCGAACGAAGTCACAGCTAGTAATTTAACATAGCACAGCTAATTAGCACAACTCAACATATACTTTAGCAGAGACTAGATATTTTTTTTATTATAGACTAGTTTCCTATTTATACAGTTCGCTCTAAATCAAAACTAAAAAGCTGCTAATCCTCGTATTAGTAAACAATCCAGTATAAGCACTTACGAAAGAGGCTGTACCCACAAGAATATTGCCTCCGCACATGGCACAAGTTTCTTTGCATTTATTAATATTGCAGAGATTTATGGGAACAACTTTTTAATATTTATGGCGGGTAATAAATTCCTGGCGACGAGCTTTCGAGGGATAGGGTTGATTTCCTCCTTGGGGTGGTTTCGGGAAATCAACAAGTAGGTAAGTAAATATTGTTTTTTGGTAATTTTAGAGGCTTTTGTGTAGTAACATTATGCAAGATGTAGTATTCTTACACTATATTGAATTAATTATAAGGGCGTTTAAGATTTCATTTCTTTTATACAAAAAAATAAAAAAAAAAGCTCTCCTGAATGGAATGCTGGAATGAAAACGAAAATATTTGGTCTCATCAGATTATCGTCGAAAAGGACAATCAAAATTATTATGTGCTCCACCTGAACACCGAACCACGTCCCATTTATGAAATTATCCAGTCCTGCAAAAAAAAAAAACTCAGGGCTATACTGAAAAAAATATGAAATACCAAGTACAAAACTTGAAATTACTCCTAAAATTCGACTAAGATCCGACTTATTTCAGTCTAATAACAACAAGATAAACAACCAAATTAAAGCTACATTTTTTTTTGTTAATGACGCACTTACCATATTATAATATGGTGCCTCGTCAATGTTACAATCTAGCCTTCAGACTAATAAGTAATTTGACTTTAAGTTAAGCTGCTAAGTACAGTAAAATCTTAGAACGTGTCCACTTTTTTCTTGTATTCTAGAGAATACAAGAAAAAAGTGTAAAGAGAAAAGAAATAATAATAACAAAGTGTTAGTGGACACGTTTTAAGATTTTACTGTACTTAGCAGCTTAAGTTAAAGTCAAATTATACTATTAAGTAAATTATATTATACTTTTTTCTTGTACTTTTTTACAAGAAAAAAATATAATTCAAAGAAAAAGTTTCAGCAAAATCGCAAAATAACTTAGCGCACTAAAAATTCCTTTGATAATGATTACAGAAGAGAAAAAACGTTTACTTCTAGATTTCTCTTCTCTGTGATGACGATTATTTATTTCTAACAAAGCTACGAAGCCCTACCATGTGCTTGTCACGATATGCACTTGACAGATCGATGAAGCCTCTCACTTAGAATATCACTAACTCACCTTACACAAATAAAACATTTCAGGTTCTCTCCCAATCATAGAATGCCAACTTACCCCAGTTTATATTCACAGCGTAATTTAATTAAAGTTCAATTCTCATCCAGCCCAACTATTAATCATACACAGTATGTCATCGGCCTACCCTCGGCACTTTAGAAATGTCTTGGTGTCTTACATTATCTTCATGTCTGCTGGCGACTTACAGGCTTTCACATTAAGACAAATTTCACGCTGACTTTGAATGAATAATACGATATCATCCAGGGGCGCTAGTCTCGACTTTTCGCTACAGTACTTTGCGACCGAATTCGGTCGCTATGACGCAAAAATTCGCCAACGAACGCGAATTGTAAACGAAAAAACGCAAATATAGCGTTGAATTTTGCATTTTGCGAAAATTCAACTAGTAGCTATACTTTTACAACTTGATAATTTTCATAAAATAGTTGGCTGTTGAGAGTTTGTAAGCTTTTATGTACGAACGTACGAACACAATCTGTGTTTTGAAGTACCCATTCAATTAATATTGAAGTATCAATTATTTTACTAAGCTGCGCCCCGCGGTTTCACCCGCTATCCTACAAGAACCGTATATTTTTTCAGGATATAAAGTAGGTAATCCAGGGAACAAGCTATCTCCATATCAAGTATCACAAATCCGGTCAGCCGTTACGGAGTTAAGTCAGGAAAAATATACATAAACTTTCGCATTCATAATAATAGTGTGATTATTCAATAAATAATAATAAATAATAAAGTCATCAGATTCATCACAATTCGCAGATATCAGTTTTACCTTGAAATGATACCGGAAATCGTTACAGCGGTTCTCGAGAAATAAAAAAAAATTTATATATTTTGAAAAAAATCTCGCTCGTTTCAATGGCTGAATTACTGTAATTTTGAACACAAATAATTTGTTGTTACGGTCGAAGATTGTAAACACAATTTTATTGTGGCTTATGTATCACATGCCACGTCACTAAGATAGGCAATGGGCATCGAGCTTCAAATGAGGCATGAAAGTGACTTCAATACCCTGGATTAAGTTATTGGCTCTAAGTGTAGCATAATTTAAAAATTTTGGTAATTTTAATAAATTCGTTTATTTTTTGGTATGTTTTATTATGACCTACGAAAAAACTTAGAGGGAAAAGTTGTAATACTTAAAATACCCTACTGTGTAATACCAAGACGATCACATTATTAGCTGCGGACAAAGAGTGGCAGACGGCCGCTGGATTTAGGGTCAACATCCACCGACACAACATAGATAAGTAGCTGAAGCCGGACTGAGATCTCGCGAGTCCTATGTATTCACAACCTCTGTAGCAATTACACTCATTTTCGACTTACAAATACCGACTTGTTCTCGTTCGCTTCGCAAGGTCAATTATACTAGTAGTTCGCGGTGACTTGGTTTGACTGGAATTGTTTGAAATTAGAACGAGGCCCTGCGCAACAACAAAATAGTAGTTGTTGGAGTTGGAAAAGCCGATTACGCTGAGCCTCGCTCGCAGCTCACTTCACAGCTGCCATAAACCTGAAATTGTTTTGTAGACACCGAGACCTTCGCTTTACTCGAAAAAAAAAACATGCGGTTGTCCCAAACCCGTTTTCCCTAATAGCGTAGTGGATTGTAGTCCCGAGATTTACTCTCAGATTAAGATTCATCCGAGATATTTGCCGACGGGCTCGGGAGGTACCCTCATTGTTTGAACGGCACCGGGCGGCGGCTAATTCCCTTAAAAGACGGACTTCTATCGCTCTGATTATATTTTAAGGGGTTCGTTGTTCGAGTATGATAGCCTATAGGTATATCTGCTGCTTTAAAATGATGAACGGTACCTCATAACTTATCATAATATGAAATTTGTATATCCACAGACTATACTACTATCCACTATATCAACCTATCCATAGAGGTAGGGAATCTGCCACGCCACACCCAATGCTTAGAAAACTGAGTTTTAGTTTCTGTAGCATATAGCTACGCAAAAGTTACGAACACACTGCAAAATTTTAAAAATAGATACTTGCTTTCCCTGACTACATTATGGTGTTAGTGAGGACGCGCTATGACAGTTAAAAAAAGAACCTTCACATTTTTTTTCCGAATCATGTCGCTACACAAAAGTTACGAATGTGTTGCAAAATTTTAAAAATATATATCTTCGCTACATTTTACTTTATGTCATGCACTGCTACGCCCAAGCTGCGAATAGTTACGAAATTTAAAAAATAAATTAAATTATTATTAAATAATAATAAAAATAAATAAACATTTCAGTTCTTATAGCAGCTACGTACTAGTTACGAATGCGCTACTACGTTTTAGAAATAGATAAATTTACTCAATTTTAGTTCCAGTGCCATGTAGCTAACCCAGCTACAAACGAGTTACATTTTAGAAATTGATAATATTAAAAAAAAAAAATGTTTCTGTATCACGTAACTACGCAGAAGTTAAGAACGAGCCACGATATTTTAAAAATAGGATCCTTCACTTAATATTAGTTCCTGTAGCATGTGAATAGCTACGCAAAAGCTACGAACAAAGATTGCACGTACGCACTACAAATAACATTTTAAAAACACATTCCAATACTTTTTTTAACACCTATTATAGGCATGCAAAAAATACTCGTCTCAGTTTCAATTCCCAAAGATAATATAATTCCGTTCACTCACCGCGGGCGAAATAAACGGTTACTTCTCGCTGTCACTCATTAAATGGCGCGCTACGATTTTACACAGACCCAAAAACGATGGCACTGGATAAACATTAATCTTATAAATTAATATCTAAGATAAATATATAGCTACTAGGTATATCGGATAGCAGTTTTTTGTTGTCTCTGAGACAGAAACTGCAATACTATAAAGTATATGAGGTGTGCTGAAAACGTATAGTGAGTAACATATTGCTTAACCGACTTCCAAAAAAAGAGGAGGCTCTCAAGTCGACTGAATATTTTTTTAAGAAAAAGATTTTTTTCCTTCTTTTCTTTTCGGATTTTGATGAAAATAGAACTAATCTGGAAGTAAGTCCTTTCAAGTAAAATAATAATTTTCCAAATTGGGTTTCAAATGTCGGAGCTAGGAGTGAACAAACATAAAGAATACAGTCGAATTGAGAACCTCCTCCTTTTTTTGGAAGTTGGTGAAAATAAATCTGAAAGGATGTATTTTCAGCCAATCTATTAAAAAAAAAAAAAAAAAAAATTGGTTCCTCATAAAGTGCAACTTGGAGTTTTGGCGGGTACGTGAAGAATTCACGTCGCGTCATTTTATTATTTTTCAAAATTGTGTTATTTCGAGTGTTAATGTGTAAAAACGGTGAATTTCTACCCGTTAAGTGTTCGTAAAATTAGTCTTTATTTAAAGATTGTTTTTTCCCTTATCAATTTTGGCTCCATACAAAACGTATTAAGTCTGTGTCAAATTTAATAAAATTTAAAGTTAATCGAAATATTTCACAATAAAATTATATAATATCTATATATATATAATCTTTGTCTTCACATCCAGTTTCGGTACCTCCAACGCACGTCGAGGCATCAGTTCGTTGTAAAGACGCGTCCACATGTGCGTCATCCGTAAACAATAAACCTTTCAGCGCTCGTCGCCATTGTCGCGCGCGTCCCGACGGCCATTGTGCATGCGATTTTATGCAAGGACTTTTTAATGTCTCTAATCGCATGGGTTTGTCGTTCTGTATGTAGCTCTGGGTTTTGAAATACTGCGGGGAAAATATAAATACTTTGACGTATTTTATTTCAGTGTGGATAATAGAAATAATAAGCCAGCCATAACGTAGCTCACCTAGGTGTTCCAAACACTGATGTTAAGCAACGGACGACACGGATGGGTGACCGCGAGTAGCATTTTATAACTGAGCGCTACCCTGGATCGGATGACACGTTTAATTGTAGGTCCCGGTTGTTCTTCCTATAACAACAACCGCTAAGCCATGTCAAACGATTTCAAGCGGCCTAAAAAACCTGACCAGGGCTAGCCTTTGTGCCTATACGAACTTACGTATAACGCGAGTTCTTAGTATTTCTACACGCTGTTGCTTTGTTTGGTCTTTTTAAATAAAAATTCGGATCTTGATCTTCCTAAAAAAAAAAACTTTTTTTTTCATGTTCAGCAAGCCTAGCATGCGCATCGCGACAAAATCTTCTCTACTCTTTATGTCGTGCGACAATGAGACAAACGTATACATAATCGTAGTTGTGTCCCGTTTTTGCACGAAAAAAAGAGTAAAGAGTTAAAAAAGAGGCCTGCATTAAAATGTTATGGGCAAGCGTGACTGCGTGACGCTTACCATTAGGTGAGCAAATTGCTCGTCTAGTCACAGTAGCATACAAAAAACAATTATTCCACATTCAAGTGAATTTAATGTAAACGTGCTAAAAAGGCTCATTAATTATAGCCACATTTATGTTGAGTCTAATTAAAATATACAAATAAATAAAAATACAAACGGTGGTCTAAATACAGTTTTATTGTAAAAATAAAATGTATATATATTTTTAAACAATTTTAAAAAGGTTTTCTATCCCCTACCTCTTAACATTTCCATATGTACAGGGTCCGTGAAGGTAAAACCCGTGCAATGTAAACTTTAGTCTCAATTTTGCCGTCTCTGTTTGCTCATTAGATTCGGATCCGGCATACTTGATAAGTGTTCCGTCTCGGGTGAACAGTCTGTGGAGTTTAGATTTACGTTGTGTGGTTTTTCATGGTTGTTATATGTTTTTTTTTCTTCTATATTTTGGCTACAAACAGTGTATTTAGCCAGTGTCAAGTTTGACATTTTTAAGTAAAACATAGTATTTCACAACTGTTCAGTCCAAGTCATACTTCAGTACTCACGTATAGTTACACGCATACGTAAAGAGGAGTTAAAAAATAAAAAAAAAAAAAACACTTTACTTGCGTCTATCTAACATAAACGAATTCAAAACATTGAATTACTTACGAATTAGCATATCGGGTACACGTGTGAAATCAGATGGGAATCGCGTATCGAAATGGAAAATAAATACATGAGTGGGTTTGCTTGTCGCGGCGATGTGCTGTCGAAATGCGATACTCCCGCCGTGTCTAAATACGAGTGTACCCACGTCACACAGGCGTGTCCTCACTGAAGTCGATTCTGTTGCACCATAACTAACATAACTACTATCAAAACAAATCACATCAAATATATTTTATTGGTACAAAAACTATTTCTAAATGAACAACCAACGTACTTGGCAACAAGTAAGACGGACTCCGACCTAGGTACTAGAAAGTCAAAAATATTATAATCCTAATATATATATTATTCAGAGGAATATAGCCGTACTCGTAGCGGGACCGAAGCTTCGAGGTATAAAAATGACTACGTTCGTCTCGAGTAAAAAACTTCGCTTGCGCGATTCAGAACTCCCTACATTACAACTGTCAGTACATACAAAATGTCAAAAAATGCCAAAAATTGATCAACGCCATCTAGCGAACTATAGGAACTAACTGAGCTAAAAAAAACAAGAAACTAAATAAAAACAAAATTCTAAAAAGAGTTAGTTATTCTACGTTTTTTACGTGAGTCGGAAAAATCGGGATGGCATGCGATCATAATCAGAATTACTAACGTACATAATAAGGGTGCAGAATACTTTAGTGGGCAAAATAGTAGGCCTACATTTTATAAAAAGTTGACAGACTTTGCTACGTTTTGTGTCTACGCCGTAGCTTCTGTAGAAGCGTAGCTCCATTATTACCAACGACATGCTACGACACAAAGAAACCGAGTCGCGGTTCCGTCGCTGATGCGCGAAGCAATGGATAAGTCATATAAAAAACAAGGAAGGTCGGTACCGTAATGTTCAGCGATATACCGGATTTTAGCGTCATCAGTCAATGAATAATGTTATTACCATGGGGTCGATTATATTGTACCGTTCTTCTCTAAAATTGTTGCAAACCCTTTTTCAAATATCGAGCGGAAAAGAGACGCAGCGAATTTTTTAGTTAATTTTAAACAGGATCGAACCAAATTAAGCAATCAAAACCATCATTTTGATCATCCTCATTTGGAACAAATCTGAAAAATATGTACATACTCGCACCTACTTGATGTAAATTTTTAGATGCCTCAAAGTTTTACTACATACATGCTTTATAATGCTTTGACTAATTATTGTTTTGTGACATTCCTGCCATAATTTAAATATAAAATATTTTTTCTTACCCATTAAAAAAAAAAAAAAAAAAAAAAATTATCACAAACGTAAATAATTATTTCTATATATGAAATCTAAACTTATTTATTATTTTATTTGTGTCCGATTCTGGTTTTTTGTCAAATCTGATTTAAAATTCGTACATCCCAGGCCGTCGCTGACGGAATGCAAACGACAATATGGCATTGTGTACCGAGCGATACGATAACGCTTTTATTATTATTAGGTAAGGGAGAAATAAGCTATGGAATAAGAAGCATTTTGCGTCGTAAACGTACGTACTTTAACGTGAAATGGCGGAATGTAGCTCCAGAAATGTTTATGTCAATGGCTTTAGAATAGAGTCGAAAACATTTGCTGTGCACAGAAAATAATGAATAGTGCGTCTGTGACAACTTTTTTTTCAGACCTTAAGGATATTGGCGTCGCACGTCTCGTGCATTTGTTAGTGCCCAGTATAAACAAATAATTTCAAGGTTGGGTAAAAAATGTCAAACAAGCCATAGTCACGGTCAAGTCCAAGTCAAGCCCCAGTAAAGTGCTGAAAACTTTACTAGAACCTTCTATGTAGATTTAGAAACAACAATGCCATGTTTCACAACATTTATACCATTCGCCAACATAAAACGAAAAAATCCACCGTTTTAAATTACACAAGAATTGGCAAATAATACAATGACACGACATGATTACTTAAGGTTCCCGCTAATACTCCAAATGCAACGTTATGTTAGAATTATTTAAAAAAAAAACATATAAACACATACATTCACAAACAAATATTTACGTCAAATGAAAACATCTCAAAGCGTTCTAATAATTAACGAAACTCGTAACCACAATCTTGACTATAACATAATTATTATCAGACGTAGTAACGCGTCTTTGATTAACGTAACATGTGTTACATCTGTCCCTAGTGTTTGTTTGTGAAGGGATCTTATGGAATAATACGACGTTAATTAATTAACACGTTTTCATTAGTTTTAATTGGTCATATTTTAAACAATTTTCAAAAACGAAACTTGAATTTTATTCTAAAATTGGACATCCTTTTCTCTCACGTTGAAATTAAATGAGGTTTTATGAGGTGCAGATAATTGATCGGGCGAAGCGAAGGTCTCAGGGTCTATGGTAGCAAATTGGCATTTGTATGTTTCTATATTTGTATGTGTTTTTGCATGTACTTATATTTGACCGACGATAACTTGCGAACAGTTGATATGATCTTCATGAAAGATAGCTTAAATTTTGACATATAGGAAGTGATCAAGTAATAATATTTCACAATAAAAGCAAGACTCAGTTTTTGTAAAGGTTCCTTTTTACCAATTTTGTACGGAACCCTAAAGTAACAGACGTCGAAATTTGAAAATATTATGAAGTAGGTTTATCTGTAACCATTGACATAAGTGGTATTATCGTTAAAATGTTATGTGAAAATTTGAATTAATCTAGATACCTACGCAAACTGCGTAACAATAATAGATCCTACGATTATAACGCAAAGTGTAGCTTACTTCAGGTGCAACGTTTCACTCAGCGCGCGAAATTCAAATTTTCTTGTGTTTTCTGTCAGTTACAGCGTAATTACTCATCGTAGGTTCATGAAAACTAATTTTGCGACAATAAATAAGTCGTATCAAGATCACCAACCAAAAATTCAAGTTGAAAGCTAGTATAAGGATATTTCTCACTAAACCAAAAACCAAGATGAAAATCAGCTTATTGAGATTTGTAGCTAAACCAATGTTATCTAGGTGATCATATTACCCGTAACTTCTTAAAACAACTTATTTATTGGCGCAAAATTGGTTTCAATATATCCACGATGAGTAATTAAGCTGTAATTGACAAAAAACGCAACAAAATTTGAATTTCGCACGATGAGCGAAACGTTGCACCTTCATTGCAATCAATAATAACGAATGTGATATATATTTTATCATTTCAATTTCATCTACCTGCTATTTTTCTCTTACAACTCATTTCCCTATGATAGCGAATACTGGAAACGGGCATCGTTCATTCAAGCGTCATTACCTCGTTCATTCGTTCCTTTCGTTCATTTGCTATATTCGTGGTTATCTGTGATAGATCTCGATAGGAAATTGGCTACATTCAGATTTCTGGTTGAGCGAGCTGGTTGATTACATAGCTAACAATTGGTCGAAATAGTTGATGGGGAGCCACCGTCGTTATTGCTGAACATAACCGAAAGTTTCATAAGAAAAGTTTTAGTACCCTCGTTTCGCCAACTTTATAGATGAGTTGATCGGTTTGTAGTAAGCTGTGTTCTCGGTGCTATTATCATGATGCTTGATATTTTTTTTGTGATTTATTATTGTTTTTTTTTATATTGACAAGATGTTAATCAAACTCATAACCCTCTTTTTTCGTAGTCGGGTAATAACTGGTGTTTTGGTTATTGAGAATAACAGATGTTTAGTTAAATATGTATAATTACAGAGGAAGTAAAAGTAGTTGACTAGCCTTGTGGCTACGTGGGTGGATTCACGCCTTCTGAACTGTAGGTTGTGGATTCGATTCCCACTCAGGGCAAACATTTGTGTGATGAACATGAAAGTTTGTTCTTTGTCTGGGTGTTTCTATGTATTCTATTTAAGTATTTACAAAAAAAAAAACTATCATTACGTTCCCATAGTACAAGCTTGCTTAGTTTGGGGCTAGAATGCTTTGTGTGTGGAAAACGTCCACCAATTTATTTATGTATTTAATTGGTTTATGAAGTTATTTTTTGGGATGTGCTTTTCCCGGGAAGCGAGTGCTTAGGAAGTATAGAATTTTATGACAACCCTGAAACGAACTATCTACAACGATGTTAATTGAATATGCTAATAATTTCCTTATTTATCAACAGTTTTTTTCGTTGTTCTGTTTAATTTTGGTCTGCTTTTTACGAGGCCATCATATTATTTATCTAGGCAAACTAAAAAAATAAACTTTTTTTTTTCTTAAGTCTTTTATAAAGCAATAGTACAAATTATTTTTTATTTTATTTTATTTTATAGAATATGGATCCCCAACAGAAGTTACACATTACTTACAAATCATGCATATATTCGGAAGTAGGCTAGGTATAGAGGAGTTCTAGTTAACAGGGCACAGGGGTTATGCACGATAGAAAGGATGAAAGGTTAGGTGTTTGACGATGTTGTACGATGTGTCTCTTTCAAGGGTACAACATGATCTGTGACCATTTTGTAATTCAAAAATTCAAATTCAAATTTATTGTTTTTTTTTTTTTTGATTGCGAAGCTGTTTGTCATAACGGCCTCTACAGCTATAACCGGACTTTGAAAATTTATTAAGCCTGTGGGCCTGGGTTATAAAGTTAGTATGGTAAAACAGTTTAGATTTTCCAGATCCCGCTTTATCAGCGTACAAGCGAATCCTTAAATTATAGATATTCAAACATTAGTGACAGTTAATTACATTGAAATTATGTCAAAATGTTTGTATCAATCGTAAGTAAAATTAAATATGACACAATCATCATGTCACACATGTAGTGTTCTATGTTTACCTCGATGAAGTCCATTCTATGCTATCCCTTCCAAATAACACCAATTCGAAATATGTAGAGAGCATAAAATGTTTTTTTTTTTTTTTTTTACAATATTGTTCCACGGACTCCGGGGTCCGTGCCATACGGAATATAAAAACTAAAGACTTTACAAAAGGAATATACAAATAAAGAGGTAAGTGCTATTATAGATTTGCGTGCATACTCCGAGCAGTCCAGCTCCCGCAAACAGCACCCGTTCACGAGTTGACGCATGTGCCAGGATAAAATGGTTATGTTTGGCCCTTTTATTCTGGTTAACTTATCAAAAGCCTGGTCCATACTTTTTATTTTTAAACAGACCTTTTAAAAGGTTGGCGACGCGGTCCGCTGTTACGTTTGGAGGCAAAAGCCTGTGTCAGTCATAAAATAGATAGATGCGTGCCTCCGATGAGTTGCACGGGAAAAAGCTCTACAAAAATACGCACCTGTGGTTTTTGTTATTTTTCCGTGCAATATTTTATGACGACTAGTTGTCAAAATAACTATTCAAAATTTGGTATCTATAATTTCTAATGTAACGCTGTTTATCTGTCTGGATGTACAAACTAAACGGCTGAATGGAACGACATGAATTTTTGCATTGATATAACTTGAGGGTCGGACAGTGACATAGGCTACTTATAATAACTTTTGACTGCCCCGGTGGCTCAGTTGGTAGCGAACCTACCTTCTGTGTTTGGGGGCGTGGGTTCGATTCCCATCTAGGACAAACATTCATGTGATGAATATTTGTGTTTGTTCTATGTCTGGGTGTTAATAAGTATGTATTTAAAAATATCTATGTGTAGCAGCCATATTACAAGCTTTGCTTAGTTTGGGGTCAGATGACCGTGTGTGCAAAAAATGTCCCAGATATTTATTTATTTATTATCTTGGGAAAATGTATAAATTTTTCCATGCGGGTGAAACTGCGGGGCGCAGCTTATTTTGACATATTTACTGCATTCCTGCGAGAAAATACTAATTTGTAATATTTTAATTCTAAATATACTTTTCTAAAATGAGTTATAACTAATTATAGATTTTGAACTTTAAGGCGAGGTTCAATCGCAAAACACCAAAAGTAGCATTTTTCAGCGCTTTGTACGAAGTGACGAGATTACTTATACAGGTGCAAAAAATACTGCAGATTGAAAATAAAACTGAAATAACGTTTAACCGAATAAAATTTCGAAAATCTGTCTTAGTGACAAAATAAAAAATCGCAAAATGTCCCACAGAAAAACGCTTCTGAAATCAAATGTTTTGAATTTTCAGCGGTAACTACAAATTAAATATCCAGGCTAGTGGTTTATACGGCGAACCAGGTAGTTTTTTTTATTTGATTTCTATATTTCCGATAATCGGCAAAAAAGCAATGAAAAACTACAATTTACCGTTTTCTCATCAAGTATGATATGCGATTATCAACTTTAAAGCTTAGAACTTTGAGCGGACAATACTCATTTCAAATCACGATCAGCCCTCGCCTTAACTAAAATTAATAACCAGCCTTCTTTTTCTTCTTTTTAGCTTAGACGTCCACTGCTGGACGAAGCCTCCCCACTATATGGGGCTAACTTGAATAGCTATTTGATTTGTCTAATTAATATTTACTTTCTGTACATAGAAAGCATAGAAACGATTACACGATAAGTATCGAATAGTCTCCAGCAGATGTTTTCTCTATGCCTGACAGATTTTTTAAAAAGATTTTTTATTGCAATATTACATTACATTACATTATCAGCCAGAAGACGTCCACTGCTGAACATAGGCCTTCCCCTTAGAGCGCCACACCGAACGACAATGTGCCACTTGCATCCACCGATTGCCGGCAACTTTCACAATGTCGTCGGTCCACCTAGTGGGAGGCCTGCCTACGCTTTGTCTTCGGGTTCGTGGTCGCCACTCAAGAACCTTTCTTCCCCATCGGTTCTTCGAGTGATGTGGCCTGCCCATTGCCACTTCAAATGCAATATTATGTCATCAATTTTCAACTGAATAGTTAATAACGCTATAATTATGCTTAGTTTATCTTTTAGTATAACAATTAAGTGAAATATATAATTTACGCGAAAAAAATTAACTAAGTAAAAGTATGAAAAGAACACGGGATTTTTGTTCACTTTAACTGTAAAAAGTCAGTTTACAGTTTGTAGTCAGTCAGTCAGTCAGTGTAGTCAGTCAGTTGTAGTTTGTTGTCAGTTTGTAGTTTAGTTTGTTTCAGTTTTTCAACGGTCATCTGATAGCGAACGGACTATAAAAAACATTCAGGTTTATTATATTAGAAAACAAACGACCTGGAAACTAATTCTGTACTAAATAATTCACCTATTTGTTTTCTATCTGCGAAACTTCACAGTCACATCTCAACTCATAAAACCTACCAAATTAAGCTCAAATCAGTAGACCGTTATAAATCATACTCCGCAAGTACCTATCTTGGATAATCGGGTACGTTTTAAAGCCGTCATCGGCTTAGCACCCCTATACCCCCCAACCCCCTAGCGCCCCCAGACCCCCAAGCCCAGGGGGTGTTCCCCCCAACGGTGGCACTTCACGTGCGTTTTGACGCGATTATCATACCGCTCGGTATCTGAGCGCAATATTGTTTGAGTTAAGATGTTAGAAAGGCGGTAACCTGGAGGTGGTATTATTAATTACATATCATCAGTAAAAAAAAAACAAGATAAACTTAAATAAAGAGGAAAGTGATAATTATTAATAGAAATTCTAAATTCTATTTGGAATATTTTTAAAATAGGAATTACATGTTTATATGTGACATTCAATTCACAGATTCTACAACAAAATATAATCATAGTCTATGAACGAATCTTGGAGTGGTAATTATTTTTTTTATACTTTATTTTTGCGCCAACGTCCACACATCAAGTCTCTCTCTTAGCACAAACGTTTTTTTTTTTTAGAATACAGGCCCTTTTTCACGATTTTGAACCGTATACCAAGGATCAAGCTCAATTTTTATCAACAAAAGTGTAGCCTAAATTCGTCGTTTTCGCTTTGATCACATTTTTTTTGTCGTTGCAAACGACGCTAACGAACCCTTAAAACTGATACCGCATCCAAATTTTTCAACACCACATCGCTTCTTTTCTCACCGACGATGTGGTTTTTGAATCTGCTTCCTTTGTGACGGTTTTAATATGGAAATTAACGTTTGCCGTGAGCTTCGACGACAGCTTCCATTGTAAAACCACTTTACCTTAAAATGCACGTCATACGGTTGAAAATTCTGTAAACAATACCAAAGCTGGTGCTAAATCTCGGCTGGAACGAATTTGTCGCTAAAATCCGCGCGTTCAAGCCACCTAATTGAATTTTTTATTTACTTTAACAGCGGTTTTTTTTCGTTAAACGTTTTGTGGGTTTTTGTGAGAGGCGTAAGGGGTTTGAATTGTAACAGACGTATTAAAGTGCACTCAGTTTTTTTTCTGTACATATTTATGAGTTCAGATTTAGGCGTAGTAAAATATTTTTTCACAATAATATCTTAAAAATACGGATTGGCTCAGCTGGCGCTTAAATAAACTTGATGATATCAGAATATTATATAGTATTAGCTGCGCCCCGCGGTCACACCCGCTATTATACAGAAATCGAAGATTTTTTCGAGATAAATAGTAGCGTGTGTTAATCCAAGGTGAAACCTCCATACCAAATTTAGAGATATATAGTATACACGACGACTGGTTCGACATTTCGAGGATATAATGAAGAAAGTGGGTGAAATTTGGATTCTTAAACGCCCACGTTCAGACATTCAGGTGAACATACTAAAAAACGAACGAAAAAAAAAAAAAAAAAACTTAAGATATCCACTTTTGCCTAATCTTATATTTATTGTAACATTTTAAGGCATAACTATGAAAATATTACTTTCTCATTTTACACTTCAGTTATTTGTGTAGAATTCCCAATAATTAAAAGATACCCGGAGCTCCGCTGCTCGTCGGCCGAAACGTTTGTTTTTATCAGTTTTCGGTATTCCGGTACCGAGGACGACAGGAAGCGGTATCAAAGGACACATCCAGATAACGATCTCTTTTACATCTGTGCATTATGTTTGTGAATAGTGCAGTAATGCTACAGCGCTACGGAATTCATAGACTCGTAGCAATGCTACGAATATTCGTAGCACGTTTGGTTATGTTGTTTTTTTTTGTGCGATTTTCATAGATGGCGGAGTTGAAAAGGTTTTGTATAGAATTTTTATTTTTTTATTTTTGATGCTACCTGATGATCTGCCATAAACTACATACATATTTCGTAGTAACACAAAAGTTTCGTGAATAAGCAGGTAGAGTTTTTAGATCGCCGGACGTCCTAAAGAAACTGTATCGATTCATTTTTCAACAGGTTTCTTCAAATACATTGAAATATAAATAAACCTAATGTTGTTTTTCGATTCCGTGCACCGCATTAGTTATTATTTTTAGATTAGACATGATTTTGAGATATATGACTTTTGGTTACGTTAAATTGGAAAAGATAATTACATTCCTACATCAGATTTTCTCGATAAAAAAATCAAGGAATGCTATAAGCGTTCCACGCGCGCGACCTCGTCTTGCCTTCCTTGTCTTGTCTTGCAACGTGAGTATTTCCGTTTTATTAAAACAAAATGAGTTTTTAACCGACTTCCAAAAAAAAGGAGGTTGTTTTTTTCATAGTATGATCTTTAGATTATACAGACCTATAGGTACATTTATCTCTATCAACACCAAACAATATTAAAAGTAGGTCGGTACACTCCCATCGATTAAAAACCTACCTATGATGTCTCGGCAGACGTAGGTATTTAGCCGCGAGGGAATTCGTCATGTTTGCACGCAAGACTCGCTTCACGCCGTATCAACTGTTTGAATAGAGATACGCCGCTCTGGATTTATTGTGCACAACTGAGACAGTAGGGTTGAAACGTAAGAGTTTTTTAAATGTAAGCATGTCACCGCATGCTTACATTTTTTTTTTGTTTGTCCTGTACCAGTATCTGCGAACAGTAGGACTATACAGATTTTTTGTGTGACTGGTTTGGCGAGGTAAGTGAGCGCATCTCCTTTAATTAATATAGGTGACTTGTAGTCAGTTTTTAAGTACAGCTTTCTCTCCAGCCTAGGTTTGTATCAATGCTCTACGAGTTCCATAGCTAAATGATTGGGTTGTTGTAATAGACAGTGGCTATATTTTTTGTACACTTTTGTTATTTCTTCTTTGACTGTGGTCATCTCCGGGTTGCTGTTAATTTCTGCATTGGTTGTGTACAAGGACACTTCGCTTATTGTTCTCAGTATAGTGTTCTGCATCCGTTGGATGTTGCGGTAGCCGCGATAACGCGACAAACATCCAGACATAGAAACAAAGTTACTTCCTATGGTTCGCTAGATGGCGTTTATCTATTACTATGTTTATCTATTTATGTTTATTATTATTATCGTTTGTGCTTTTTTTGTGACGTTTTGTATGTACGACAGTTGTAATATCTGAATTGCGCAAGCAAATTTTTTTCCTCGAGACAAACGTATTCATTTTCTTACCTTGAAGCTTTACTGGTCCTATATACGATTGCGGCTACATTCCTCTGAAGGAATAGGATAAGGATGCTATAAGCATTTTTTCATTTTTTGTTCGCGAATTATTATGTTATTGTGTTGTATGTGGCAGCGCGTTGCGAATGTGGATACCGCGAAAAACTGACTGTAGTTTTGTGGTACTCCTTTTGTTTGAAACTAAAATGTACTGTAATGAATAAACGATTAAAAAACAATGATGTGTGAGTTGCATGCTACTATATCAGCCTTTAAACATCCCACTGCTGGGATATCAGCCTACCCTCTAAGGGTGAATAGGCCATATCCACCACGCTGGCCCAGTGCGGGTTGACGGATTCACATACGCCATCGAATTTCTTCTCCGGAGATATGCAGGTTTCCTCACGATGTTTTCCTTCACCGTAAAGCCAGTGGTATCTGTACGTAAGTTTCAAAGAACTCATTGGTACGGGCCCGCCCGGGTTCGAACCTGCTACCTCAGGAATGTGAGGCGAGCTTTCTCCCACTGAGCTACCACGACTTATAGGTGTACGAGTTGCATGCGGTTCCCCACAATTGAATACCATACTTACATATTGGCTTGAGTAGAATTATATGCTTTTGTATATGAGCAGTTAAGCATAAACATAATGCGTACATAAAAAAAACTATCCATAATTCTAATAATTGTACATTGAGTGATAAGACCTGCACAGACGAGCTGGGAGCTTTGGGTGTTTTGTGCGCAAAACAGTATATATATAAATAAATAGTATATAGGGCTATAAGGAAAGGGTATGCTAAACCGAAAGAGGCTCACAGTACTAAAGATTGTGACAATGTTTACTATGGGACCAAGTCTGAAATCGAGAAAAAGTCTACTGTTCCATACATTTTGTCGAGTCTCATTGACATTTTTCTATGGAACAACTAATATTTTTTCTCGATTTCAGAGTTGGTCCCTTCTTAATTTTTATTTGACCGAGCGAAGCGAATGTCTCAGAGTTTACTTGGACAAATCGGCATTTGTATGTATGTTTGTGTGTATATTTGTCCGACGATAACTTACGAACCGTTGATCCGATCTTCATGAAATTTTGTAGGCAAGTAGTTCATTTCAATACAATATTTAAGTTCGAATATGAGCTGAATCGGTCCAGGGGTTATGAAGATATAGGGACCGCGAGGTCTCAGTTCGCCGCGAACTACTAGTTATAATGATGAGTAATAGGATCTCTTTTCGGCTTAGCATCCTCTTTTCTTATAACCCTGTTTAATCGTTAGTGTTCTTTTTCTGGTACAATAATAATAAAAATAAAATTATTTATCTTTCACTTTACAAATAATATTTTTACAAAAGTACCTAAATTAACATTAACTAAAACAAAATATGGAAGCCAATGTTCAGCAGTGGACGTCTCCCGGCTGATGATTATGTTAATAAACCTACCTAATATTTATATAGGAACTTTTAATGTTTGGTAGGTATATCGACTAATGTTAAAAGTAAAAATAACTCCCAAATATAATAAGTAATACATCCAATCTCAGTCTTCCGTACAACCCTATATCCCACCCTACCCCACTCCACCCCATTTATTGTCCCACAAATCCGATGTATCGCTTTCACTTCAAACTCGGCGATATGTTAATGTGACATTTAATTCCTATCATTCAGGGATGCCATATTAATACATACATTTGTATAGGTTTTGTAAGTGTGTGTGACAACCCTGTGATGTTATGAATTTCAAGACAGTGTGTGTAACTGAAGCCTTTGTTGATTGAATTGAAGATGACTGTAGTTAACGAGGTACTTATATAAACTAAACTATGTCAGTTATGTAACTTATTTATACCCGACTGTCTAAGAAGGAGGAAAATAATTTCGGAATGTATGTATGTGTGAATGAAAGTAGTAGCTCCTGTAGCCTAAGCGGCTTGACCAATTTTGATGAGTGAGGTTTCGTTGGTTGCCTCTTTACGTCCGGAGTGATAGGCAATGTAGCTTAACTCACTTCGAGAGTGAAATAGTCGTTTTGCACTCGGGTATTGTGTTGAGACATAAAATTATCTTATCTTGTTTGTTCCCAAGATTTGAGATAATTTTGCTCCATGTAGTACTTAGATCCTACAGCGAGCGTTCTTGAGTTCGGGGTCAAAGTTCTCGCGAAACTTATCTTTAGAGATTGCTATTCTGTGTCTGTGAGATGTTTGAAAGATCCAAGCCATCGCATGCATTACAGTGAACGTAGGACTGTGAACAAAATTGTGACCGCTCGCTGTGAGGCCGGCGCTTTAGAGTGAATTCTGTTTTTGAATTTATTACTTGTCATATTTCTCCAGCGCACATACACCTACCTATATCGCACCATAAAACAGAATAAAAAAAAAGCTCAAATCCGCTCTCAAGCCCTGTACACGGATGTGCGCCCCGTATCGAATATTGCCAATAAAACAGCGGTGAGCTGAAAAATCGATGTCGACAGACGAATGCATCGCGGTGTATCGCATCCTATAGCATAGCTCGTGATTGTGTAACGGCATGCGTCGTGATTTGAATTTATTAAACGGGACTGTCACTCGGTGTCTTTGTAGTTTGAGAAATCGGTGGAATCTCCGCAATGTTTCGCAAAAGGCAACTTGTGGAACTCGTGTCCGACCCCCATGGCTCAAAAGGACCCTTGCGGGTCACGAGTTCCGGAAAACCCTGTAGTTTTTAAGTGTGACTAATTTGAAGATAGTACTTACCTTAACACTATGTTTTTTTATTTTTTTATTACAACAGACGTGACAACACCTATACAGTCCAGGACCAATTCGATGTTACAGTTAATTTTATTTCATTTTATTATTCTTTATTAACGATTTATATTTTCACAAAGCCTATAAGCGGCTCTGTGAATTGTGCCAGATTGCACTCAAAAATATCTACTTTTCGGACATCATGTTCAACAACGATGATGATCTCTAGACGACAATGCCAAAGACAGACTCATTCTGAAACTCGTCAGAGATAAGTCTCAGCAAGTGCAGTGCTCGTTACACAATGGGAGCATTGTTCCCGCGGTGATAATCACCGACGACCGACAGGCTTGCCGGTGCTTTTATACTTTACGACTAAACGATTTCTGTAAAGATTTTTCTGTGTCGTAGCTACCAGGTATCGTACCATTAAGTTCGTTAGATTCAGCAGGCGAAGCTGCGCGACCGTGAATTTTAACATGGTCGCGCAGCGTCGGCGGTTGTATCTAACAATTATCGCAATAAGGTTTTCAAGTACGAGACCAGGGCCCGTACCGTGTGGTGCGTATCGTGTTGCCATGATTTTAGGCTCGGCCGACAACGCCCTAGTCCTGCGTCCCTAGCACTGGTTTGACATAACTGATTGCTTGTTTAGAGGCCTTAACCACGCTAAAAACTATATTATTTTTTTACCTCGTCGTTTAGGCTATGTTCCAATAGCCATGGTCACGAGCTGACTGGAGAATGCGGGTCGTCTCGGTGCGAAATTAGGGTGTTGAGATCAACCGTCATTTGTTTGTAAAGTACCTAGTTAGAAATCGGAATGTATAAGACTCTCTCCAGACAAGACACCCCATTCATTCACGGCTTCGCGCGTCCCATTCACATGAGCCCGTCCGCTCGCTCGGTCATTTGCTGATTGATTTACATTCACCCTTTTGTTGCAGATGAGCTCCGTTCAAGAAGAGAAACCACCTACAGAAGTTCCAAAAACCAGCGTACGAGACATCAGAAACACAGAACTTGTATCCAGGCTTCTAGCTGCTACACCACCATACTTATACAGCGCCTTACCCCTTCAACCTCATGCATTTTTCTTCAGCGAAATGCTAAGATCCTTTGTCAGCGCTCGTCATGGATGCCGACCGCCTCATTACCAGCGGAGATTGAAACGAAGAACCCACAAATACTTCGCGGAGAACGAAAGCGATTGGCGACGAGACTGGCCGAAACAGGAAGAGGAAAAGAAAGAAGAAATACGTCCGGAAGTTCCCTTAGAATTGACGGTGGAAAAGCATCCTAGAGTACGCGAACCTTCACCGAGGACGCTGTCTCCGAAAACTGAGCACATGAAGACGAGCAGTCCCGGACTTGGACGACAATCTTCGTACGTCGATGTTGGGACGGAAGAACTGCCAAAACCTTCGCCTGTAGGAAGAAGTCCTCAAGACAATTCTGTACCACAACCTAATTTGATTTTACCCCCACCGCCGCCGATGTGGTATCCACCACTATACAATCCACAATTCGGAGTAGATCCCTTGAACTTCTTCATCGATTTACGCGTTTCGGGACACATTTACGATAGAAAACGCATGGCAGAAGGTGACACGAATGGTCAAGAGGTTCCGCCACCAGAAGTTAGCTTGGACAAGCGCTTGGGCAGAGATTTTGGGCAACGACCTCGGCATGTTTCGGCTTTTTCCGTGCCTGTTCGGAGCAGTCCCCCAGAAGGTGGTGAAAACTTTTTCGAGGGTAAATCTGGGATGGTGAACGGGACTTCGTACATAATGAGGAATTTAAAACGCGTATATCATGAACTCCATACGTCCCAAGACGGCAAAGAAGAAGCGAGTAAAGACGAGGACACGAAGGTGGAGTCATCGGATGTAGACGATGAAGATATTATAGATTAGCTTTCTGAGTATATTGAGTCAGTCAAGATACCTATTAACCATTTGAATGTGACCTACATGTTAAGCATCTACTTCCTACTCTAAGGGTCGACACACATAGGTAATAGCTTTGCGTTGCAACGACGACGACGCAACGCTACATTAGCATTGTCTTGGAAAGTCGTGCGTCGTAGCACCGTAGCTTGAGCCTTGAGATGACCATTCTTCCTAGAACTGTGAACCTTGTCCGACTTATTTATATAACCAGTGATTTCATGTGGAAGTGATAGCTAGATATGTTTTTTTTTTAAATATTTTTTTATTTATTTTACTCGGCGACGAGACGAGCAAGTCGCTCACCTGATGTTAAGCGTCACGCTTGCCCATAACAGTTATATGCCACCCAGAATTTTGAACTTCAACAGTTCAAAACTATGCGCGGCAATGCACTGCGCTCGTCACCCTGAGATGTTAAATCTCTGTATGCCCATTAATTACGCTGGAAACATTGCCCTTCAATCCGGAACACAGTAATGCTTGCACATAACTGCTTGGCGGTTGAATAACAGGCAAAGGTGTGGTACTTCCCCAGGCGGACTCTGCAAGAGAGCCCTACCACTACAAAAAGCTTAATAATGGAAGCATAAGGGACAAACTATGACCTTTTTTGTTTGCTTCCTTTATTCCCATGAAATTCAAGTCTAGCTTGGTAGGTAGATATACATTTATTTATATGACCTACAGATAGTACGTATTTGTGTCTGTAGAAGCTAATAACCGGAGTGCCGAGTGCGAGTTTTTGTAGTGGCGTTTACCTATTCGACCGCGTTTACCTTAAATATTATTTGTATGAAGTAAGGAGCAGTGCCATCTAGATGACGCTAGACGGCGCTGCTCTTATTTCATTAATATTTATTTATTTTTTATTAATTATATTTCACAAATTATACGATCGAGTAAGTAAACGCATTTGGAAAAACTCGCAGTGGGCACTCTGTAACGTTGCATGACGCATGTTTCTGCGTTGCGTCATGTATCGTACCAACGCCTTTATGTGTGTCGGCCCTAATCTCACTATTATAAATGCTGTAATATATATGTAAGTACGTAGCTATTAAATTAAATCAGGATCTCATATATTTATATTTAAATTCTAGTCAAAAATTACCATAACACAAGTACACCTACTTACCTAGTCAATGGTGAATTTTATATCAATACTAGCTGTTACCCGCGACTTCGTTCCCGTAGACCTACAAAAAAAAAGTAGCTTATGTCCGTCTACTACTCTTAAGCTATATCTATGCAAAAATTCAGGACGACCTGTTCAGCCGTTTAGCCGTGATTACGCGATAAACACCCGGATAGAGAGACAGAAAGAAAGAGTTACATTCGCATTTACCTATTTATGATGTTATAGCTATCTAAATTATCTATCTAATATTAAAACTATATACGCAGTAGATATCTAACTAAAATCTACTTTTCAAATACGTGTTAGTAATTACTAAACTAGATATAAACTGAAATATTAAAATTAAATAAATATACCTACACTTATTGTTTATTATTACTATGTAATTTTAAGTCCTACAGCCAAGCCATTTCCAGATCATCAGCATCATCTTTATATCCTAAAGTACCTACAATTTTTTTTTTTTATAGTGGACTCTTTCTTTTGACCACAATCTCAGCTGATGGAAAGCGACGATGTAGCTGAAGATGAACCTTTATTTTCAATAAAAAAAATTACTAGCTTGCTACTGTAAATGAAGCCTTTCACCTCTATAAGGGTTGATTTTCGAAAAATCTTGAGACATGCCTTTTTTTAATGCTTATTACACACACCGACTTTCATTGGCGTAGTATAAAACAATATTCTGAGTCTTATTCCGTCCTGAGTGATTTTGACTTATGGCAAAAACATGAAGATGCCTTGTCGCGTCATATATAATTTTTCAAAACTTGTGTTATTTCTAGTGTTCAAGCGTTCGTGAACGAGCACGAGTGTTATTGAAGGTGCAACGTTTCGCTCGGCGCGCGAAATTCAAATTTTCTTGCGTTTTATGTCAATTACAGCTTAATTACTCATCGTAGGTTCATGAAAACTAATTTTGCGATAATAAATATATTGTTTCAAGAAATTACACTAACTAAAAATTCAAGTTGAAAGCTAGTATAAGTACATTTCCCACTAAACCAAAAACCAAGCTGAAAATCAGCTTATTGAGATTCTTAGCTAAACCAATGTTATTTAGGTAATCATTTAACCCGTAATTTCTTAAAACAACTTATTTATTAGCGCAAAATTGGTTTCAATAAATCCACGATGAGTAATTAAGCTGTAATTGATAAAAAACGCAAGAAAATTTGAATTTCGCGCGATGAGTGAAACGATGCACCTGAATAGTATGACTATTACCGTCATGGCGCTACTTCCGCATATCTATCCAAAATTTAAATGAGGGGAAATGCTAAAAGTGGCGTCTTTTCATCTGAGAGTGGCGCATATTATAGTCCGATTTTACGTTGGATTTCAAACACAAAGATCTAGATTTTTTAAAAATTAAGATGACGGCGTCTGTAATTTCCGTATATAACAAAGTACTCTGTGGTCTGTAACTACTAAACCTAAGCACTATGTGGTCAATGATTTGAGAAATATCTAAATTCCTGTGAGCTTGTACAGATGGCGCTAACACAAAATATTTAAATTGACATTGACATATCGTTACTAGAGACAAAATATCTGTAGTTGCCAGTGAAAAAACATAGATGTAGTTTTTGCGAGCACTACATATTTCAGCTATTTCTATTTGTACGTTACCTATATATATCTATTGTTATTTTGGAAAATGATATACAAACAAGAGCGTGCACATATTTCTAATGTAACAAAATACAGTGTATAATTTAAGGCCAAGAAAATTTATCAATGATGAGTAAATAAATTGTAGAAAGAATAGTACGCATGATTGGCAACACCAGTCACCACGCGATTTTCGTGAATTTCTTCTCTTTTGAAAACTCTTCTCGAAAAAATATCTGATTCACGGCAAATATTCGCATAAAAATCTTTCAAAATGTACGGACAACAACCTGTTTTAGTTCTGAGTGAGTATTTCACGTATTTAATGCAATATTTGTTGAATTATAAGGGATTTTTACTATAATGGTGATATCATTGCAGGCCAAAACACAAAACGTGAATTCGGCCGGAAAGTTCAGGTGGAAAATATAAATGCTGGAAAGGTAAATCAACCTAACAACTATTCTAAATCTAATATTTCTCCTAAAATTAATCTAATTAAGTCGTAACCATTGTTGTTTTATGTGTATTTTAGATGATAGCAGACGTTATTCGAACATGCCTCGGGCCGCAGGCTATGTTGAAAATGTTGATGGACCCCATGGGCGGTATCGTGATGACGAACGATGGAAACGCTATCCTCCGCGAGATCACAGTGCAGCACCCAGCGGCCAAAACCATGATCGAAATCGCCAGAACTCAAGATGAAGAGGTTAGAATTTGAATCATCTTGTGTAAAGCAACGTCCTTCAATGAACATACTTCTGAGGGACTACTCATATGCTCATACAATTCTTGCAAGTTTCATGTAATGACAGAAATGTTATTGATGCATTTATATGTCATCATATAAATTCATCTTCATGGAGAAAAAGGAAAATATAAAAGGACATTTTGAAAACAACTAACAAAAGACTAACACTTTCTTTGTGGGGAAACCACAGCATCATGGTAATACACTTTCTAATAGGTAATTGGCTGGCCAGCCCTAGTTTATTATTCAGACTTTGTTTGTTTACCATCCTCAACCATACCGTCATCCGAGTTTGATGACAAAACACCTAGTCTCTTAAACCTAAAAGCAAAAAGTCATAGACAAAATTTAATGTTCAAAATACTCACCAGTGTAGTACATAAGTGGTGTTTAGAAAAGTTTGTTTTATGACTGAGTTGCCAGGCAACTTGCTGTGCAATAAATTCTAAAAAGTCGATTGCTACTGCAGTTTTGCCTTCACAGGAATCATATAAATTTATTTATTAATGGGTGTATGAATGTATGTTTTTTGTGTTCCTACATTACCTTCTGTGTGTTCTTGTGCTCAACTGAGGTGTCAGTTAGATAGGCAGGCTATATTTCGCATTAGGGTTTTTGATTTCTTTGTAAATAATATTGGTTAATGCATACCTACTTAAATGTTTTCACTGAATTGACTTTCGCCTATATGTTTTTGAGCATTCTATTTATAGGTTGGCGATGGCACCACATCAGTCATCGTCCTAGCAGGAGAGATACTGGCAGTAGCTGAGCCCTTCCTCCAACAGAACATCCACCCAACGGTCATCATCAGGGAGTACCGGCAGGCTTTGGAAGACGCAGTCAAACTGCTGCAAGATAAAATTTCTGTACCGGTGGATTTGAATGATAGAGACAAACTGAAGGAAGTTGTGAGTATCACAGTAACAGTTCTGGTTTTTGGCTTGTTAGTCTCTGCTTTAAAGATTTTAGTGTATCACCATGCTTATGGAATGTCACAATGAGAAAGACCAGTGTGAAGGAACGGTCAGTCAGTCGGAACGTGTTTCGGTTACGAAATTTAAACGCAACTAATGCAATCTTTCAGACTCAGTCAGAATACTGCATAAACTAGTGGAAGAATCACCATGACGTGTACATCAAGCCACTAAATACATTAAAAAAAACAGGATTCAGGGTTTATTATAATTATGATATTTTATTTTGGAAACCCTGTTCTGTATATTACTATTTTATATTTGAATCTGTTAATCAAGTCTTTTTTTCACATAAATGGACATGTTTCTTAATGATCTTCTGATTTATTCGGCGTATTTTATTCCATTTATGTATATTTCTTGTCAATTTTATTGTCAAATATTGTTGGCATACAGGGCTTGCTATCGCTTGTCTAGTGCAGAAGACTGAAACAAGCATTGTGTTTATATAATTTCTGAGAAAAGGCCACCAGTTGTGGCTCTGCTTTACAAGTGTTTATTTAACTTGCAAAATTTTTCTTGCAATTGAATTTTAGACCAGTTTCCCTTGTTCAATTGAGTTGACATTTTGCATGCCTGTCAAGTTCCGATGACAATACAATATATATATATATTATGAGAGCGAGGTGATCTGATGATGGAGAAGCAAGGTGGCAAAAGGAACTCCTCAGTAACTAACAGTATATTGATGGAGTTTGGCCTCATTTCGACTTGTCTTTTACTTTAAATTTATGAAAGCTTGTCTGGAATAACAAATTTTGTCATTTCTGGTGTGCAACGAAGATACATAATGTATATCTATCGTGTTACAGATCCGTTCATGTGTGGGTACCAAGTACATCGGGCGCTGGGCGGACCTCGCCGTGGACATCGCTCTGGACGCCGTCAGCACCGTCACTATAAATGAAAACGGCAGAGTTGAGGTCGACATCAAGAAGTGAGTTTTTGTTTTTTGGAGTGGTGGAACTCTTTTACAGAGGTAGAGTGATAACTCTAACCTAGAAAAACAAATACTATCGTAGTATAGTGCTTATTCAAGAGGCAGCTAATTCGCAGCCTCTCTTAAAGTGATCTCTGACAGGCAGAGTCCACCAGGGGAAGCACTATCTACACCTTTGTCAGTTATTCAAACGCCAAGCAGTGTGCCGCACATATGTGACGAGCACATTGCCGTACAGGGTTATGAACTTACTGTTAAGAACATAGTCTGCGAGGTTTGAAATTGTATAGCTGTCGCTCCGTTTCTCGTGTGTGCGAAAGAGAGAGTTAGTGAATTTTCATAACTTTCTGATGAAATTGGCGTTTCGGTTAGTCTGTTATTAAAAATCTATGTCTAAAAAACTAACTGATGGAGAACTTTCTATACGCGATACAATACGGAACGAGGATATTCGTCGAAGAACCAAAGTCACCCATATAGCTTCAGGGTTTGCAAGCTGAAGTGGTAATAGGCAGGCCACTCGAAGAACCGATAACCGATGGGGAAGAAAGGTCTTGAGTGGCAATCGCGAGCTGGAAGACGCAATCTAGGTAGGCCTCCCATTAGGTGGACACGCGGGTAGCCGGTGGTTTTCTTGAAGTCGGTTTATTTTTTTGTTTAATTTATTTTCAGCTCTTTGTTTTTTTTTTTTTCAATTTGCAACACTACTATATCATTTTCGGTCCCCAGCTACGCGAAAATCGAGAAGATCCCCGGCGGCAGCATCGAGGAGTCGCGCGTGCTCAGCGGCGTGATGTTCAACAAGGACGTGACCCACCCCAAGATGCGGCGTTACATCGAGAACCCCCGCATAGTCCTGCTGGACTGCCCGCTCGAGTACAAGAAAGGAGAGAGCCAGACCAACATTGAGATTCTCGGGGAGCAGGTATAAAATAATATGATTGCGGATATTTTTTTCGCGATTCTCTGCGCCCCTATTATGAACCTTCGTGATTCTGGTTGTGATAGCATGCCATCCCGCTTGCGCACGATCACTATCACGAACAGGCACATCACACTAATATTAAGTATGCGAAAGTTTGTGCGTAAGTATGTAAGTAGGTCTGCTTCCCTTCAACTCTGTAACAGCTGAACGGATTTGAATGAAATTTGGTTTTCATACACCCCGGAATAACACATCTAGGCTACTTTTTATCCAGGTTTTAAAACCCTGTTATATATCAGAGTTATAAAACAGGGTTAACCAGGGTTTACCAGGTTTTTAAAAGACCCATACAAAGGTATTTAATTTGATTTTATGTAATGTGCCCATGACTATGGACTGGTTCCGAAATAAATGATTTTTAATTTAATTTAAAGGTGCAGGAATATTGAAAGGTATGTTTGTACTCATCATTATGAACTACTTTTAATAAGGGACCAAACCTAAATTCGAGAATCGGGGAAGACGTCTCTTAAATGTACTGCAGTGTTACTTAGTGTACGTAGGCTTAGTAAATAAAATTGTGTAAGGATTCGTTTACTATACTATTCTTTTATTCGTCTCAGGACTTCACGAAGCTGCTGCAACTGGAAGAAGAGCACGTGCAGCGCCAGTGTGAAGACATCATCGCCCTGAAGCCCGACATCGTGTTCACCGAGAAGGGAGTCTCCGACCTGGCGCAGCACTACTTGGTGAAGGCCGGCATCACTGCTATCCGCAGGTTGGTGTTGCCAGCAATTACCAGGATTCTCCCTGTGCAATAAGCATACAATTAATAATTTATAAAAAAAAATACTTCTATACTTCAATCAATCAATCAATCTTTCTTTTTTTTAAATTCATTTATTCATTACACAGTTACATTTTATTTTTAAGAAATGGAGGACCGCAAAACTTCAGTAAGTTTGTCGCGGTATCCACATTCGCAACGCGCTGCCATAAAAACACAATAACATAAAAAAATATGAGAACTGACATACTTAAAAAATAAAAAATAGTTCATTTATAAAGTAGTACAAATATCTTAGACAACAAAATAAGCAGGTATCTATTATATCCCACAGAGTGACATACGATTCTGACTCGGGCGCTGTTCACGTCTCACTAAACCAGGACTAGTGGGCCGACGTAAACATCGATTATACAGAATGTTGTGAATTGACTCATCAATATATTTATTTTCATTTTAATGTTAAAAAATTGTACTTATATCAAACTAAGAAACAAATATACCATAGCGTAGATAGTTTATTTTTCAATAATCAAATCATTTATTTGCAATAATACATGTTAATAATGGTGTTATAAACCATTTTAGTATCACGGTGTATCTATTCTGCAAGCAGACGTAATATTGGTGCTTGTTGACCGATTGAACGAAGCGAACGAAATTCTCTGCTTTAACTGGCAAACTTTCATCTATACATATGTTTGGTCGTATTTTTCTTCACCAATCACCAATCTTGATGAAACTTGGTATACAGATTCTACAATTTTATAGATTTTTGTTGTCGGCGAATTTTAATTGGAGTGGTATTTCCCCCATAGAGAGGGAAAGTTTGCTGCGGCGCCATTTACCGGCCGATTTTTTTTCTACCAAATAATTATCAAAATCAGCCGGTTCAATTCCCCCATTCTTGGGAGAAATACCCCTCAATCAAAAATCGCAGACGACAGAAAAATCTATTAAATCGGAGAATTGAGGTTTTGCTTAAAAAAAAAATGTGCTTGCGAGGTCTACTGTTCACAGAACTACTAGTTGTACTAATGTAACTTTAGCGATGAGAGCTTAGTGGTTAGTGCTTTCGGATCGCATGCCGCAGTGTGTGGGGTCTAATCCCAACCTTGAGCTACCGGAGAATGACGTTCGACAAAACACAATAAAAAAAATATTACAATACTATACTTGTGCACCAAAAATATTATTAATAAGTACAAGTAAGGGATAACAATACACCAGTCGGATAAAAAGCGCTCAAGAATAAACTTGGATTTCGACGTGAGATAGGTATGCCAATATTTTCATTGGTTATGTATAACATTGTAAGTGTATTCCTAAGTAGCAGCGCCCCGCGGTTTCACCCGCTATCCTAAAGGAACTGTATAAAATCCAGGATATAAACGACGATGATAGTAAATGTGTTAATCCAGGATATCGGCTACCTCCATACCAAATTTCATTCAAATCCGTTCAGCTGTTACAAAGTTGAACGGGAACAAACACAGTTACCTCCGAATACTGAAACGTTTGTTAACTTTGAAAAAAGATTAATTCTAATACTGCCTTTGTCTGGCACTAAGCAAATGACAAAGGCAGCAATAGACTTAATCTGTCATCAAAGTTAACAAACGTTTCAGTATTCGGGGGTTACCTACTTACATACTTACCTATTTACACACTTACGCACATGCTTTCGCATTTATACTATTCGTGTGATTTCCCAGACTGCGTAAGACGGACAACAACCGTCTCGCGCGCGCGTGCGGCGCCACCATCGTAAACCGCACGGAGGAGATCAAGGAATCGGACATCGGCACTCTCGCGGGGAAGTTCGAGATCAAGAAGATCGGCGACGAGTATTTCACCTTCGTGACTGAATGCAAGAACCCCAAAGCCTGCACCATCCTGCTGCGAGGCGCCTCCAAGGACGTCCTCAACGAGATCGAGAGGAATCTGCAGGACGCGCTTCACGTTGCCAAGAATTTGGTAAGTTTCAAACAGATCACACGATATCTAAGCAACATAACAAAAATGAGGTAGTGCACGAGTGCGGTTTAAAATGTGCACATAGTTACCATTTGCACTGTCAGCGTGCAATAAAGGCTCCTGTCAGACACATGACGTCATGAGTGACGTCATTATAGCGTGCTCACGGTGCTCACAAGAATGAGGTAGTGCACTGTGTGCGCTAATGTCAAATTCAAATTGACATCTGTTAATTCTGTCATTCTGTGTTTTTTTATCGAAAACAATGGATTTAATGCAGGCCACAGTCTTTGAAGGCAGAAATGAAATTGTGGCCATCAAATTATGAGACACTGACCCCCGAATACTGAAACGTTTGTTAACTTTGACGACAGATTAAGTCTATTGCTGTCTTTGTCATTTGCTTAGTGTCAGACAAAGGCTGTATTAGAATTAATCTGTTCTCAAAGTGAACGAACGTTTGAGTATTCGGGGGTCAGACGGATAACCTGAAAACTGAAATCTGACATAAGCACGCTATTGGACGGTTTAATTTGTCGGCGGCGCACTATTAGCGTACTAGCAGTTTAAACCGATCGAGTTCATCAGAGTTCGTGGTTTCTGCACTGTGCGAATTTTTTGAGAATTTTGAGATTTTGAAATTTTGAGAATTTTTGAGAAGCCTAGGCTTCTCAAAAAAGCGCCTTGAAGTGTTAGAACAACGAATTATTGCTGTTTAGGGAGGAAATCAACGAAATACCCTAATAGGGTGTGGGTTTTTTTTATAGAGCGCTCTACCGATGCTTTTCCAGCGCACCCAAAGGGTAAAAAAATATAAATGTTGATATAATGTTAATGTTGATTGTTGAGGTCGCGCGCATGTCACTCTTAGCATTCCTTGATAAACCTCACCGAATGTGATCGAAACTATAGTCGGAATAATCGACTCAATTTAACTATTTCCGTTTTATTAAAACAAAAATAATGTTAATGTTGATTGTTGAGGTCGCGCGCGTGTCACGCTTAACATTCCTTGATAAAGGTCACCGAATGTGATCGAAACTATAGTCGGAATAACCGACGCAATTTAACGACAGTATTCACGTTTTATTACAACAAAATGTTGGTATTGTTTCCAGGTACTGAACCCGCGACTAGTGGCCGGCGGCGGCGCTGTGGAGATGGCCGTGTCGCAGCTGCTCGGGGCGAACGCGGCCCACAACACTCCGTACCGCGCGGTCGCGCAGGCTTTAGGTACAACTGCTACCCTTCACACGCGTGACAAGATAAATACATAAACTAGTAGTTCGCGCCGAACTGACACCTCGCGACCCCGATATCCTCACAACCCCTGGACCGATTCAGCTCATATTCGAACTTGAAAATTATATTGAAATGAACTTACTACTTGCCTACAAAATTCCATGAAGATCGGATCAACGGTTCGCGAGTTATCATCGGACAAATATACACACAAACATACACATACAAATGCCGATTTGTCCCAGTAAACTCTGAGACCTTCGCTTCGCTCGGTCAATAATAAATATTGGTGGACGTTTTTCACACAGCGCCATCTAGCCCCAAACTAAACAAGCTTGTATTATGGGAACCAGATTACTGATAGATCACACAAACGTTTGTTCTGGGCGGGCATCGAACCCACAACCTACAGCTCAGAAGGCGGAAAACCTCCCACTGAGCCACAAGGATACTCCAATAGTGCTCACATAGCTATCCCTGCAGTTAAACTATGTATCTCGCACTGCTCTTCGCGTTGCAGCGTATATTGCGAAAGTCGCGCCTCTCCTCGCGCTTTTCATCTCTTTTATGTCTTTGGCCTGCCAACGCTCTATCTCCATCTCGCCGTTCTTTTGACTCGTGCTCAAAAAAACCTTCATACTGCTATACAACCAATATGAAGGTTAGGATTTTTTTCCTAACCGTCACACCAGTGTGACTGCAGTGTGAATGTTAGTCGGCCACGAGCAAAACAGACATACCACTGTATTTGTGTGAGTTATGGGAATATAATAATTTTAAATTCTAATAAGTTTGACTTACGATTTTACTGGAACTGCTTTGACATCAGTACCGCCATTTTATTTGTTCTATTTGCAAACCAATTAGAAATGGTATTAATTTTGTTGTCGAGAGAGAGAGAGAGAGATATGTATTATTTATATATTGTTCACACCAGATTATAAATAATTATAGCCATAGCCGAAAACTATGGACATCAGAGCAACGAGAGAAAAAAAGAGGTTTTTTTTTTCTGGTTTGTTAGAAAGCATTCCGCACCAACCACATCTTTAGATCTGTTTGACTTTAGGATAGCAAGCTTTAAAAAAAACATTGTTGAAATCGATCTGTACCAGCCAGGTCGAGCGGGCAGTCATTTTAAGTTGACAGACAATAATTGCAGTGAAGTAGGTATCACTACATTTTTTACATTTCAGTGACAACTGAAACGTAAAAGCTGTTGTAGCGCAGTGGGAACACGCTCGCCTCACATTCGCGGGGTCGTGGGCCCGTACCAATGAGTTCTTTGGAACTTACTTACGGATATACCACTGGCTTCTCGATTAAAAAACAAAAGTTAGGTGCTTCCTGGCTGTTTAATTTCTATAGTGAAATGCAAGTCATCTTATTGTTGTTAGTTTATAAAAAGTAATTTGTCTCCCCTCACAGAGATCATCCCCCGCACGCTAGCGCAGAACTGCGGCGCGAACACCATCCGCACCCTGACGGCGCTGCGCGCGCGCCACGCCGCGGGGGGCTCCGCCGCCGGCATCGACGGCGAGACCGGCGAGATCGTCGACATGGCCGTCAAGGGCATCTGGGAACCGCTCGCTGTCAAACTGCAGGTAATGTCACACGGTTAAAGAATCCCCTGCTGTCAAACTATAAGTAATGTCATACTGTAAGAGAAGGGATTCTCTTACAGTATGACATTACCTGTAGTTTAAAATTTGCTTTTAAACTACAGGTAATGTCATACTGTAAGAGAACCCCTTGCTTTCAAACTACAGGTAATGTCACACGGTTAAAGAATCCCCTGCTGTCATACTGTAAGAGAAGGGGTTCTCTTACAGTATGACATTACCTGTAGTTTAAAATTTGCTTTTAAACTACAGGTAATGTCATACACTAAGAGAATCCCTCGCTTTCAAACTACAGGTAATGTCATACTATAAGAGAACCCCTTGCTTTCAAACTACAGGTAATGTCATACTGTAAGAGAACCCCTTGCTTTCAAACTACAGGTAATGTCATACTGTAAGAGAACCCCTTGCTTTCAAACTACAGGTAATGTCATACTGTAAGAGAACCCCTTGCTTTCAAACTACAGGTAATGTCATACTGTAAGAGAACCCCTTGCTTTCAAACTACAGGTAATGTCATACTGTAAGAGAACCCCTTGCTTTCAAACTACAGGTAATGTCATACTGTAAGAGAACCCCTTGCTTTAAAATAACAGGTAATGTGTCTTACACATTTTCGTCGTTTGCGCAGGCTTTATATTTGAAATACTTTTTTTATCTAATTGATAAAATCTAATTGAGAATTTACCTATTTTTTTTAATTTCCAGGTGTACAAAACAGCGGTGGAGACGGCGATCCTGCTCCTGCGAATCGACGACATCGTCTCCGGGACCAAAAAGCAGGGAGGCAACGAACCCGCCGCGCCCGCCGCCATGGCGCAACACGAATAGAACATTGTACAATGTGCTAGAACATTCTCAGACGTGCTAGAACATTCTCGGACGTGCTAGAACATTCTCGGACGTGCTAGAACATTCTCGGACGTGCTAGTTACGTTGTTTACTTGATAAGGCGTGCTGGAACGTTCTAGACAGAGCTAGGATATGTTAGAATAACTAATTCATTTTAATATCGCTGTTTGGGAAGGAAATCAATAAATGATTGTTTACTGTGTGACACAAAATATAAAGAACGTCAAACGTGGAGTTTAGTCGGTCTTATTTTCTCTTTAGTGCTAAAGAGAGACAAACTACAAAATTTGCGTTTGATGATTTATCTTACTAACGGTACTAAAAACCTGCATCTCTTTTTATTTCCATATGTGAGCAAAAGATGGCAACAATTTTAGAGCTGTCATATTTCAAGCGCATGCAGAAGAAACCTCTTCGAAATACAACACACGGCCGGACGAGGTCCTGATAGCGCTTACGATTGGGCGGCTCAAAATTCATTCAAGCAATTTTCCATTTTGCGCTTAATATTTTCGTGATATGAATATCTACGAGCTGTTAATTGGTTAAATGGTCTGTGGTATGTACGTATGTCTTGATTTCGTCCCCAAACAGGCGAATATCGTATTAAAACCCCGCTTAAGTATTGAGTTAGCTTGTGGGGAATTTACACGGGTCTATTTCCGCCGCACGGCGAGAATCGGCTTGTGTAAATCGGCCTTTACGCATTATCAGTCGATTTTGAGTATCAAATAATTGGATACTGATAAGCAAATACATGCCAAACCACAAAAAAAAAAAAAAAAAAAGTTGATGATACAGAACGCTTCTTTGGCTGACAAAGAAGCGTTCTGTATCATTAACTATTTTTTTATTTTTTGTTGGTTGACATGTTATTGCTTATCAGTATCCAATTAAGCTAGTTCCAATTACTGATATTTCAATACAAACTTAGCTTATTTCTAATTTTATTGCTAACTACGATGCCTTATTTATATTTGCAAATGAACTCGCTATATAACTGTTCTGGTAACATTTTGCATCTTATATTCTTGGTCACAGTTCGAATACACAGGAGCGCATTTATGTTTTCAAATGGATGTTTAAAAAGAACAATAATAGTATTAAAATTTTATATAAACTCACTAAAGGTTTGTTTAATTTCTCGTAGCATTAAGAGGATAGTCATGCCGCGAGGTTTTGGCGCTTTCGGTGTTTGAAATTGTTTAACTGTCGCTCTGTTTCTCGTGCGTGCGATAGATTTAGTGAATTTTCCTAACTTTTCGATGAAATTAGCGTTTCGGGGTAGTCTGTTATCACCCCCTAAATCTTAACAAAATCTTTTGTTTATGGTGTTAATGCCTTGGATAAACTATGACGCAATGTTGTTCTTTTTTTTCAAAAATTGTTTCATCTGTATCAGCCTTTAAACATCCCACTGCTGGGATCAGCCTACCCTCGAAGGGTGATTAGGCCATATCCACCACGCTGGCCATATATTTCTTCTCCGGAAATATGCAGGTTTCCTCTCGATGTTTTCCTTCACCGTAAAGCCAGTGGTATATATCCGTACGTAAGTTCCAAATAACTCATTGGTACGGGCCCGCCCGGGTTCAAAAAAAGGTTTATGGGATTTTAATTATAGCTGTTCCATACATTTTTCTATGGAATAGCTGATATTTTTTTACTAAAAGTTGTTGATACTGACGAGTACTATGAGCCCTTTTCTGCTTAGCATACCCTTCCGTATAACCTTGTGTAAGTTACATCAAGCCAAGAAAAAGCGCCCGTGGTCCATTTAAACATTCAACTTTGATTGTCCCAGTCACAGATGAGACAATTTGGTGGGGCAGATTTGAACTACCGAGGGGAACTGAGCAAGTTGACCAAAAATCGACGAAAAATCCATTAGATGAAAATTAAACATCGGCAAAACATTGTAAATGCGCAAAACATGCGTTTGAATACCGCCGGCTATTAAAAATTATTAAAATAATGTTGTTTTTTGCCGGCAATTTACTAGTGAAAGTTTCATCACAAATTCTAAATTAATTTTGTTTTTTTAAATGTCTCGTCTGCTTGACACATTGAATTTGGAAAAAACCATTGGCTCCCGACACAAAGTCTGAGTAGTTCGGGAGCAAAGATAAAATGTACCCTACACTAGCGCTAGGGACCTCACACCTGCAAATTGTGGAATGAGCTTCCACCTGCGGTATTTCCGAGTAACTACAACATGGGGATCTTCAAAAGGTCTGTTAACAGAGTCTTTAAAGGTCGGCAACGTATCTGTGATGCCCCTGGTGTTACAGGTATCCATAGGCGACGGTGATCGCTTACCATCAGGCGGCCGGTCTGCTTGTTTGCCACCTATGGCCAACTGCGTATTGTAATGCCCAAGTAAATAATTTTGTGTTCATGAACATACAATTAACATGAGTTTGGCTGTGAAAAAAAGCCTTATCAGCATAGAACAATAATTTACATTGGTCTGTGTCATAGACCGATGTAAACTATAATTGTTCTCTATGTGTATGCTATCAGTAACCTTGATCTTTTCCTTGCTTCAAGGCATCGTTTTTGTTGGTTTTGGTGGAAAATGAGATGAGTCCAGAGCAAGAATCCTCAACGGAGCATCCACGATATAATAAAGCAATAGCCTCGCTGCCGCAGCCCGCTGTGGTCAAAAATGCGGCCTAATTATAACATTTTCCAAAGTATCTAATATATCCATGCACTGGTGGTAAATAAATCAAAATTACTAAGTTCATTTGGGCCATATCGGACATATCACAAGACCAACTTAAATAAAAAAAAAAGTTTTTAATTATGATATCAAAACAATTAGTTAATTATCAATAACTAGATGATAAAAGCCAACAAAAGAAGCACAACCTTTTTAACATATAAAAACAAAAGCTTTTCATATAATAATCTGTCGCAGAGTTTATTAAACTGGAATCCTGATGTTCCGATAAGCTAATCATTTATTTATCGTTGATTCCGCGACAGGCGACACGCATCTAAATCGCATTGTTTGAAACCCTACACCAAAAATTGGATAACAGTTCTTTGAGCGCGTTTCCATTTTGGTTGAGACGGTTTTGAGTTTTTTTTTTAATGGATCTTGGTGAAATCAGAAATCAGAAATATTTATTGGCCAAAATAACATTGAATATTACAGGCAAGTCACTGCCACGGTGAAGAGACGAGCAGTTCGCTCGCCTGATGTTAAGGATCTACCAGATCACATAATGCACAAAAAGAGCTCTTTTCGGACGATGTTTTCTATAAGAATTCTTAAAGTATCCGAGTAGAAAAAATATACATAGGCTTTAGAAGACTCTTATCTAGTCAAAAGTTCATACCAGTACACGATATGAATTACTTCGCTCGATAGAAAAATATCTTGAATGTAAAACGTTTTTGGAATTTTTCCAAATTAAACTGTGATTTCTGTACATCATTACTCTTATACCATAACAAATCCAAAACAATTCACCTGCCCATAACAATTCAGTGCCGCTCAGAATTTTGAACTTCTACAGTTCAAAACCACGAGCGGCAATGCACTGCGCTCGTCACTATTAGATATGATGTAAATAAATATGCTTTATGCCCAGTAAAGTTTTAAGAATAGAGAGTGATAAGAGTTTTAGTTTTGTGAGTTCTAGGATTGTTTTTAGGTCTAATTTACTTAAAGAAATAATTAAAAGGTTTATTTTAAACTGAAATTAGTGGAAGTGGCAGAGTCCACTTGGGGAAGCACCGCACCCATTCCAGTTATTTAATCGCTAAGAAGTAGTGCGTCAACATTGAAGGGCACTGTTTGCAAAGAAAATACTGGGCATAAAGATGATTTTCATCTGGAAGTTTTTGAGCATTGAGCTACATCACAAATAATGTTTTCCTTCTCGCAATAAGCTGCTGTATCGTATGCTATATACTTTTCTATGCTTTCACTCTGTTTATAATTATGTACATAATTATTAGGTATTATTGTTATTTATAAAATCGGTTATAACCAATTACATATATAAAAAAATAAAAATTAAAGTAACAAGTATGTATTGTTGTAGTAATAATAGGAAACGTAGTATTATATGTTAAACTATGTTTATGTAGGCAAAGCTATAGGTAATATCATCATAATAGTATTATCATCATCCATAATTATTATTATGTCTATTTTTTGTATATCAAATAATCCTTCATAATAGTAAGTACACCCTAGCCTTTTTTCATATTATCCTCTCCAGGCCAAGGTTGCCTGGAAGAGATCGCTATAAGCGTTAAGACTGCCAGTTGTTACTCTAGTTTTTTAAGTCGTTTTATCCTATGTACCTATACCATTTCTGGTGTGAACAATATACAAGGTGTTACTGAAAGGTGCAACAATATTGAAATGTATGTATGTACTCATCATTATGAACAACTTTTACTATGGGACCAACCCTGAAATCGCGGGAAATACACCCTTGCCATAGAAAAATGTCAATGACATTCGAAAATTGTTTCCCCCCTCAGATAAGATACCTTATATACTTAGATCTAAGTATATATCTTTGGGTGACGAGCGTATATAGTGTATATCCGCGTAGCCGTGTGTAACCTACAGAAGAGGAAAATTTTTTACCTTTACTTCTCTCTTCTGTGGTGTAACCGTTTAAAACTCTGGGTGGCACTGGACTGTTGCTGGCAAGCGTGCCGCGTACCTGAAACATCTGGCGTTCGCCTTGTTGGCCGTCATTATGAAACAATCAATACACGTAAGAGTGTCTACACACGAAACGATTTGGTCAGTTCCGACATCGCTTGAAAGAGATGGCTATATATAAGTTTCTGGGGAAGCGAAAGGGAGAAGCTATAACCTTAAAAACAAACTATTAAGGTTATAGCTTCTCCCTTTCGCTTCCCCAGAAACTTATATATAGCCATCTCTTTCAAGCGATGTCGGGACCGACCAAATCGTTTCGTGTGTAGACACTCTAAAGCCCAGTGGGCAGTGGACACGGTTTCCGATTGTGTGGACAAACAATAAGGTCGCGCGCCGTGACCACTCCATGGGACTGCTTGTGTTGGCATTGTGGTGGTGAACACCGTGCCAGCTGGTGGATTACGGCCAGGTAAGATTGATTTGTAATTATTTAAAAAAAATGGAGAATTTATAGTTTCAATGTATGGATAATCCTCTTAGAACACTGGTTTTCTAATAAAGACTTTACAATTAACGCCTTTATCAGAGGGTATTTATATTTATCTCCAGAGTCTACGGGAACTAATTGGCGTTTGTTTGTATGACTGTAGCTTATATTATACTAGTTGATACCCGTGACTTCGTTCGTAAAGTAGCCTATGTCCGTCTCACGATCCTTACTTTTTTTTTGTAAGTCCACGCCAACGAATAGAGGCGTAACAGCTAGTAATTATACATACATATAAAAGAACAAGCTGTTTACTAGGAATCAACGCACAGACCAAATCGCTTAAGATAGAAAGGTGAAATTTGAACCTAGTACTCCTCAAATGGTCTAGGTGAACAATATTTAGTAGCAATTTTTATAATTTTTTTTTTTTATATGAAGGGATTTTGCGAAATTCCTCTTCTAAATGGTAAATGGACCCCTAAAGTATGTATGGAAATAAAATATTTTTTCATGCTAAGCCAATGTGCTCGGTTTATGTAACTAATATTCATATTCTTTATTTGCCACTAAGTGTACAAAGGTCTTATATTATAATATACACTTAAAAGACTTAGTCGCCCATTTCAGGCATTGCAAAATTACGAGGACGCTACATATCAAAGTCTTAATATTATAAAATTAAATAAATCGTGTCGATAAAAATAAGGACGGAGAGATGATGATGATGAGACAGAATAAAAAAATAATAATACAAATAAGCATAAAAAATAAAGAAAGGCACAATATCTCAGGATTTTTCGAAAATCAATTCTCAAAGAGGCTACAAGTAAATGAAACTCCCATGTTTCATTTACTCAGCGTAGGCGAGCGAAGCCGTGCAGGCAAGCTAGTCAGTATTAGTATATTTGTAATTATGTTTGTGTGTGTATTTTTCTGACAAACATACAATGATAATATTTGATGGCAATTAAAATAAATTACCGAACATATACAAAACGAAGCAAAATTAACCAATTTTACAACAAAACTAAAAAAAACCTTGCACTAAACTGATTTATTTTACTCTATTTTAAGAACATCTTTGTACACAGTATTGCAATAAAATAATTCTTATTCTTGTACAACCTCGTTTAGTGACGATGCAAATCCTGTGTCCATCGACCCGGCCCAGGCTGCACCTTTAACTAGGCCATTCGCCTCCAATACAAGGCTTAACAAACTGGCATAACGGTGATTGATAGTAAATAGACAATTGTCAATAGCTGAACTATGTGGAGCGTAACGGCTAGTCATACTATCGCCGAACCCGTGGGAGTATACTACTGGCTTTGTTATATTTTATTTTTATTCAGTAGCATTTAGTAGCCGGAGCGTGGGTGGGTGTGTTACTATACATACAACGACGACGAATGTGCTAAATAATAATGTTTTGCGCATTTATTTTATTTTATTATTATTTTTTCTTATTATTTGGCTCCACACGTTTTGTATTTAGCCAGTGTCAAGTATTGTAATATTTCAAGTGATGTCAAATATTTTACAATTAAAATAAGTCTCAGTCATAGTCTAAGTCAATCAAATTAAGTCACGGTCAAGTCCACGTCATGCCCCTGTAAAGTGGTGGAGAGTTTACTAGAGGTTTATAGGGAGTTTTGGGAACAACACGAAGAGTCACGTTTCACAACATTATACTATTCACCAACACTAGTGCACGTTCACGAACACTTAATGGATAAAAATCCATTATTTTTATACATTAACACTCGATATAACACAAGTTTTGGAAAATAATACAATGACGCGACATGACTTCTTCACGTTCCCGCCAAAAACTCTTTATTATTTTTATTATATGTATTTTATTTTTAAGGTATTTGTGATACCAGGCCATGATATAATACAGTATAGTTCCGTTTAGACGCTTTAAGTCAGTTTTTTTTCTTCATCTTTTAGCTCCACATATTGTGTATTTAGCCAGTGTCAAGTATTGTAATATTTCAAGTGATGTCAAATATTTCACAATTAAAATACGTCTCAGTCATAGTCTAAGTCAAGCAAAGTAAGTCACGGTCAAGTCCACGTCATGCCCCATTAAAGTGGTGGAGACTTTACGAGAGGTTTCTATGGAGTTTTGGAAACAAATACGAAGAGTCACGTTTCACAACATTATACTATTTACCAACACTCGTGCACGTTCACGACCCTTTTTTACACATTAACACTCGAAAAGTTTTAGAAAATAATACATTGCCGCGACACTTGGCTTCTTCACGTTCCCGCCAAAAACTCAGTTTAGTTGCATTGCAGTTTTCATCTTTTGACAGTTTTAAGTTTGATGTCTTTTGTTATGGTAATAGTATATTACTGTCGCGGTCTGTAATAACTGTGTTGTTGGCAGCGATGATGATGGCCGAAAGCAAGCGCAGGTCCAGGCCATCACAGCGCGGTCAACATTTCAGCCCCTGATGGACAAGCTTGGTTTTTACAGCGGGGACAGCAAGGGCTGACGCCAGTAATGAAATTTTATACAAGTTAGCTGGCGCTTATTCGAGTTGCGGTGCAAGGTCGACTTTGCTCAGGGAAGGTTGTCAAAACGACCACATTACGAGCATTTTTGAGTAAAATTATTTTTAGTCTATAGGTCCGGTAAGGCGTATGCAGACAGATTGGTTCCATTGAGACAGGTTGAAGTTTCTTGCAAAGAGCATATTAAATCACTGGTTTCTTGTTGGAGGAAAACTGTGTTTGCTAGTTAGGTTAGGTTGGTTGGTGGAATGCTTTTAGTGAGGTACATGTGTCAAGTCAAGGAAGTCGTAGTAGTTTAGTGGGAGCCTTATATTCGTGGTTTCGATGGCTTTTCGGTGAAGGAAAACATCGTGACGATAACTGCGTATTTAGAGAAGAAATTCGATGGCGTATGTGAATCTGCCAACCCACACTGGGCCAGCGTGGTGGATGTGGCCCAATCACTCTCAGAGGGTAGTCTATTGGGATATTAAAAGACTGATGCAGAGAAGGCTTAATACTTTAGAAACTTTGTTTTAGCTTTTATAGATACGCAAAGGAAAGTTTGGTTAATAAAAGCACTTGCGTAAAATGTCCACTCCGGATTCCGCAAATTCCACGTTTCTATTTACTAACATAGAGGATAATTTTTGCAACAACCATCAGATCACCTCGCACGTAATGATAGCTATTACTCCAAATATTAGGTAAAAGCGAGGCCAGGGTATTTACAATATGGGCAGATAACGTTCATGGTCCGTCGGCCTGCGCCCGCGCCGCTTCCGTTTGATTTCATCACGTTTCCGTCACCAAACACCGCGGGCTCCCAGACGGCAACGTGCGCAGGTCGTTAGAAATCCCACTTATATTATAAATGCGAATGTTTGTGTGTAAGTAGATAAGTATGCAAGTATTTAAGTGTGTTTGATCCCTTTCAACTCTGTAACGGCTGAACGGATTTGAATGAAATATGGTATGGATGTAGCCCCTGGAACATGTAACACAAAAATTTTCTTTATCCAAGAAAAATATTCTGTTCTGTAGTATAGCGGATGAAACCACAGGGCGCTGCTAGAGTTATCTAATTATTATCGTGTCCATATTAACTGGTATAATTTAATATAGGTACCAAAGATAGTCAAGCCGTACAAGCTATAGAACAAACTACATAGAAGTACACACATACACACATGCCCACGAAAACATTACTCTCTTTCTTGTCCAGTCGCGTAAAATAGTTTCAAAGCTTGTTATTGTTGGGTTCTACGAATACACTTAACAACGCAAATTATGAGAGCAACCAGCGTAATGTCAATTACTTGAGGTAGCTTCCAGCTCCTAGTATCTATAGTTTATGTGAATCAATACACAACTTATAGTTGTGTTCAGATAGCCTGTGGTGGCGTTTTTAGCTGATTTAAAGCGTTCGGTTTGATAATTTTGCGCCACTTTGGCTAATTACCCAAAATGATGGATAAAATCACCTGCGAATAACTAATATGTCAGTCTGTCTCTGATTGGACTAGATAAACTCGAATGATAAAAAAATATCACAATGACCCACGCCCACTAGGTGGGTCAAAAGTGGCAGTTCACGTTGGCATTTTTAGCTGATTTTGAGCTATCTAAACAGTGAACGAAAACAGTTAAAAATGAAGTTATACACGCATTCCCAAAACGAGCGCTGTGTGTGGGCGTTGTGGTGGGCGCTTTTGGCGTTTGTAAGTTATTTTTCCCAACTTAGGACAAAATTAACAATTCAATATGCTGGCCTCTATTTCGCCTAAAGGTTGAGCATCGCAATACAACTTGGTAATGGGGCCAGCATTTTGGGAACAATTCCCACTGATAGCGGTCTTTTAGATTAGTTTATTTTATTTAAATTTTCTTTTCTGTAATTTCTTATTTAATTAGTTATTAATGTAGTATTGAAAAATTGATTGATTTTTTTGAATTTGATATGTAAACAAAAAAAAAATTGTTTACCTGAAAATATTCTAAATATTTGTTCAAAAATATTAATTTCTTGTTCGAAATAAAATATGACTTAGGGCTATCCGAATAAGACTTTAAAGGCATTTTCATGTTTATAGAAAATCTTCGAAGATGAAAAATTCAAGGACGATGTTTCTGTGGTGGAGCATCTTCCTTCCGACGGCAATGTGCATAGATTTGCATCATGGGTTCGAGGCACAAACTGAGGTATGTTCCAGTATTCACGACAATTTAATGTTATTTTTCGTTAAACACCAACTTATTTAACAACTGAAGTTTTCACTAATGCGGCTTATAAATACCACTGTCCAAAAAAATCTGAAATGCTTTCTAAAAATGTACTTACACGTTCCCAAACGTTACCTGCTTCCCACAGATACACATTTAGACACAGTTTATTCGGAGACGATGTCCGAACCGAAAACACGTATACCTAATACTCTAAATTCTGAACAACATTTACTAAAGGACCAATCAGAATAAAGCGGCAAAAAACAAAGCTGTTCCATAGAAAAATATCATTCACTTTCAACGAAATGAGTGGATGAGCTGTTTATTTTCACGATTTTATGGTTGGTCCCGGAATAAAAGTTGTTCTGAATAACAAGTACTTACTTAGTTATACGTATTTTGCGTTCGTAAATACTATACCTACTTTTGGTAGTGGGAGGGCTCTTCTGCAGAGTCCGCCTGGGGAAGTACCACACCTTTGCCAGTTATTAACCGCCAAGCAGTAGTGTGAAAGCATTCCTGTGTTCCGGATTGAAGGGAAATGTTTCCAGCGTAATTATTGGGCACATAAGTATTTGACATCTAATATCTCAGAGCGACGAGCGCAGTGCATTGCCGCGCATGGTTTTGAGCTGCCGAGGTTCAAAATTCTGGATGGCACTGAACTGTTATGGGCAAGGGTGAAGTTTAACATCTGGTGAGCGACTAGCTCGTCTCGTCACCAAATTCCATTAAAAAAAACTTTTCATATAGGTATTAATTCGAAGATCTTTGTCATTTTCGTAATATACAGCATAATTACTGAAAGGTGTGATAATATTGAACGGTATATAAATATGTACTCATCATTATGAACAACTTTTATGATGAGACCAAGACCAGAAATCACGGAAAAATTATCAGTTGTTCCCAAATTTATAAGGAGAATTCTGTGGTTGTTCCATATATTTTGTTGAGTGACATTGTGATAGTTCAATGTCTGTTAATTTAATTCTATTGTGTCTATGCATCTTTGTCATCCGAAATAAAGTTTTATTATTACTATTGTCATTTTTCTATAGAACAGATTTTTTTTTGCGGGATTGGCCCCATAGTAACGAGTACATACATAGGTACTTTTCAATATTATCACACCTTTAAGTTACATCTGGTATAGGTAAATACGAAATAAAATATGTAATTTGCAAAATGCCTGCCATCTCTATAAGGACCATAATAACATAATCAAGATGACCATAAATCTTCGCAAAATTATCATTAACCGAATGTTGGCAATAGTGATAACAAATGAAATGAATTCTCAAACAAGCATCTTCTGACCAAACTCAACCTTTAACTTCAGATCAACATTGAACCCGACTCAGTACGAGACCGACGCGGAGTCATCGAAGAAGAAAAGTTCTTCAACGTGCACTCTGACCATAGACAACAAATGAACCAACCCGCTCCATGGATACCCGGCCCCTTACCGCCAGAAGACCCTACTACCAAGATATCCCTCACCAACGACATCAAAGAAGCTTTACCATTGTATCAAACAACAGAAAGAGTGACGGACAAACCAACTGGACGCGGCGCTAGAGCTTCGAACGAAAACTGGATTAAACTGCCTTTCGCCAATCGTGATGACTCTCAATCAGGAGATATCCTCACCCCTCCTCAACCTTCAGGAGACCTGATCAACTCCCGAATGCCTCGCGTCAACTTCGTCACTCAAAACAAAGTGTTAGAAGCATCAGAGTCTCGCGATGACAAGGCGATTCAACGAGCGACAAGGACGGAGCAACTGAGAACTGAATTCGTAAGGCCTGAAGAAGAAGACAGAGCGAAATATAAGCCAGTTTATCCAAGACAAGCTGTTTTCTATCCTGATGAATCTCGACGACCGTTTTATGATGACCGCTACTACCCCGTGGATGATATGTATAGACGTGCTGATCCTTACTACCCTGTCTATGATCAGAGACGCTTCTACCCCTCTTATCCAGGAGGAGCCTCAAGAGTTGATAGATATGATGAGCCTTACGACAACATTGTACCGAGAAAACCCAAGAGAATTATCTACTATGCTCACTTACCTGAAGTGGTACGAACTCCACCGAGCGTTGATCTGAGATATCGTTATTCCGTCGATCCTTACAGGCGATTTGATGACGATGTTTACGCAAGAAATGGTCGCTATGATTACAGATTTAGGAACAGATATCCGTATGCTCCAATAAGGAAAGAAGAGAGAAATTACAGAGACCTCGCTCCGGCCGCTACCGTTCCCAAAGATAAGAAGATTGAAGACAAAGTGACTCCTACACCGGTCTTACCGCAGAAAGAAGACAAGACGAGGAATATTGCCAATAACAGAGTGAACGTTAACAGAAATCTGATCAATAGCCATCAGTATCACGACAGTGGAGATACCTATAATGATGCAGCAAAAGCTTACCGTAATTCAATGAGGCCTGATGAAGGATTTCTCAGGTTTGAAGAACCGCTGTTCCAAACACCAGTCGACGACCCGTATCAAAGGAAATACTGACGAAAAAAACTTTAAAAAGATAATACTTGGTTTGTTTTTCAATTAGGAAAAATAGCAAGTAACTTCGGTAACATAGTATTTATTAATAGACGTCATTTGTAAACATTTCACGAGGTGTCCGATCCTGTCGCGAATAAACGTAATAGCGAACCTCTGTTTTAATTATTCCACGACAAATTGTACAAGCAATAAATCGGCCGTTTAATTTAAAACAAGCCGAGGGTGAAGATGAATTTCATTAAGGATTAATTAATGTCATCCTTAAGCCGTTGTTTTTCCACGCGAATAAAAAACATCTGTCGACGAGTGGCGTGGCGCGACGAGTTTTCTTGAGGTAATTAAGCAATAAATTTTGCGGCATCCGAGGTGGGGGCCGATTACACTGGGCGTTTAAGAAAATGGATGTTCAGAAAAGCGTACAGACCGACGTGACTAATTAGAATTGAGGGCTTAGAAAAAATCCTACGACGTGACAGCTTGTAATCAAGGGAAATAGATTTGGTGTATTTTTTGAGTTTTTAATGTTGGGGCTAGAGCGGTTTGCGGATTAATGCGAGGGCTATAAATTACGCAGTAATTAAATGTCTCGTCTGGAGGGCCGCGGCCACGCCTGAGGACTGAGTCGAGAGTTGGGTTTAAATAATTTCAACGAGATTCGGCAACTTATGGGTCATGTAAGTAGGTATAGTTTTGCCTTGTGGCGGCAATCTCGCTCGACGATTGCTGAATAGGTAGAGTCTGCATTTGGAAAAACTCAACAAAAACAAACAATTATACTAAACAGCTAGGTAGTCATCATCATCATCATCAGCCAGAAGACGTGCACTGCTGAACATATGCATCCACCTTAGAACGCCACACCGACCGACAACTTGCCACATCCACCGGTTGCCCGCGACTTTCACAATTTCGTCGGTGCACCTAGTCGGAGGCCTGCCTACGCTGCGTATTCCAGTTCGTGGTCGCCACTCAAGAAACTAAGCTAGTGACTAGATGAAAAGCGTGAAAGTGTCATTAACGGTTATTTTAAGAGTTAATAAACTATTGACAGCAAGCCATCAACTCCATACAAACTTGTAGGCAGAGATATATAATACTTTGTGTAAACATCGCTTCGGGAGACCACAATCGGGCTTGATTAACTAAATACATACATTATTTATAGATCCATTCACGATCCGTGTACTTTATCAACTCTATGAGGACGTCATTAAGTAGTATTTTACTAAGAAAGTGCCTTCCTTGAGTCGTCATGGTCACTTATTTCGAGTGTTTTCTTAAATACAAGTCGAGTCAATAATTTATTTTTACAAGCAACTAGTTGTTACAAGCGACTTCGTTCGCGTCGACCTTCAAAAAAAAGTAGCCTATGTCAGCTCATATTCAGCTCGTTCAGATCCGTTCGCAGCCGTTTAGCCGAGATAACGCTACAAAAACCCAGACAGAGAGACAGACAGATAGACCTCGGAATTCTGAAACGTTTTTTAACTTTGACAACAGGTTAAGTTTATTGCTGTTTTTGTCATTTGCCAGACAAAGGCAGCATTAGAATTAATCTGTTGTCAAAGTTAACAAACGTTTCAGAATCCCGAGGAGAGAGACAGATTTACATTCGCTTTTATAATATTAGTTAGGATCTTAGGTAAGAGTTTTGTAAACACAATAATAGCCAATAATACCAATTCTGTGATAATTACTATTACCACAGAATTGGTATTATTGGGTATTATTGTATGTACTATGAGCTCCATATAACCCTGTTTAGATTATTCTGTGGTAATTTAATTACCACAGAATAATCTAAACAGGGTTATAAGTTAATTACCACAGAATAATCTAAACAGGGTTATAAGTTAATTACCACAAAATAATCTAAACAGGGTTATAAGTTATAACAAAAAGGTACGCAAAGACGAATGGAGCTCATAGTACTTTTGATTGTGAACAACTTTTACTATGGTAAGAAAAATAAGACCGAGAAAAAAAAAAAAACTGTTGCTCGATCAATTTTGTAGAGTGTCATTGTCATTTTTCTATGGAACAGCTGTTTTTTTTCGCGATTTCTGTGTTGGTCTCATAGTAAAAGTTGTTTATAATGATGAGAACTATGACCCCTTTTCAGCTTAGTATACCCTTTCCTTATAACCCTGTATATGTAAAAGAACAAGCCCTTTTCTAGGAATAACGCACAGACCCAACCGCTTTTGATAGAAACGTGAAATTTGGACCCCCTACTCCTCAAATGATCTAGGACAATTAGAACGGATTGTGCGAGATTCCACCCCTAAAGGGGTAAAATGGACCTCCAAGTTTTGTATGAAAATAAAAACTTTTTTCATACGCCAATGAAACTGTTTGTATACTGAGAACAAAAAAAAAGAAGCAAATGTCTCAGGATTTTTAGTAAATCAACCCATAAAGAGATGAAATGGGGTGTTTTATTTTGCCTATGCTAAGCCCTGCGTGTGAGCTAGTTAATAATAATACAAAATTATAGGAGATTCATAATAAACTGGAGGAAAAATTGAGATTCGCTAACGTCACAACAAAGTTAATTTTAGTAGCGCGAAGCGAAGCGTAACTACTCCAGATAAATACTACAGGCGTGAAACGCTTGCACGAGAAGGCGAGATTGATTACTCTGTCACTTTCGCACTCTTTAATTCAGATGTCTGATGGCACGTCTAGGATAGGTGCCGATCTAATGCGAGACATAATGGTGTCGATTCTGTTACATCAGTCTCTAAACTAAACTAATCAGACATGACTAAAATTATCTGCGTCCTTTTTTATTTATTATGTATAAATCAGAACAATATGGTAACTCTTCATACAAATCTTGTCCTGACAATTACGAACACAACAAAAAATAAATCAACATCTGAATCAAAATCAAAAAAGCTGAACATCTGTCCAGCTATTCTCAAGTTATGGCGTGACCAAGGGTAATAGGGATTAATTTTTAAATATATAAGATTAATATATCTAACTCAGCATTGCCATCCAGCGTGGCAATGCTGCCAGCATTCTGGCCACACTCCCCTCCACCAAGGGGCTTGTAGATTAATTAGGTTTTTGTATTTATTTATTTTTGTTTATAAATTGTTTTAATTTTAAGTAGGTAAGTAAGTAGGCTATATTTTATTGTAAATATGTATATAATTTTTGATTATTAAATGATTATTTTCAAGATAGAATAGATTATAGAAGTCATTGGTAAGTAAGCTTAGGTTTATCTATGTAAAAACATACTTTATTTATTTATTTTGCATCAATTAGCACCGAACACGAATTACGCTAATGATAATTAAAATTAAAAACATGCAAAACAAATGTCAAATACACTTAAATTACATAAAATCAAATCAAAATATGTCAAGTAAAATTAAAATTACTACTTGTCAGGAACGTACGTTATAAGAACGTATGTTCTTTACTTGGGCTGAAGGTTATATAGTCATATATAGTCACGTACGTATTAAGTATTTAGCTACAAAATATTCTAAGTTAGTGTTCGCCTGAAGAAAATAAATATAGTAAGCCCTTTTGGCTTATCCTCAAGCAAGATATTCGGTCAGTATTAGTATTAGTCAGTATGAGCATTACGTGAGACGTCTCTAACAAAGGGTTCCATAGCTAATTGGGCCCTTGTTGCGGTAACTGAATAAAGGGTTATTGTGTACCTGCCTTTGGCTGTCTTAATTATTAAGTATATTGAGAGAAAAACTGCGAAGAGATTATTTGGGTAATCTATCGCTGTTCCAAAATTTTTGAAGTTCGATTTTTAATTGGCCGAACACGGTTCCCTGAGCTTTTTTTTCAAAGGATTCTCATACATATTTTTTGAATTATTTTTATATTTTTTAGGTTTAGGCAGATAGGGCAAAAGAAAATATAAGCTCCTAAGAAGCATTTGCTTGCATCTTTGTCCACGTTGAAATAGTAAAGTACCGTTGGCCACTCGAGGTTGGTAAATTACAAAATCTGATTAGAAAAATTGAAGGGAAGAATGAATACAAAAAAGTGTACCGACGAAAAAACAGCATAAACTAGATGGCGCTTACTTACATAAACAGCTAATGTTCAAACCGCTATGGTAACTTTTAAACTTTCGCGATCTGTACACGTAATTTTAATGTTTGTTGTCAGGACTCAGCTCGTGACCACGGCTATTGCAACATGGCCGAAACGTCGAGGTAAATAAATGAAATAGTTTTTAGCGTGGTTAAGTCCTCACAACAAAGATAAATTTATAGAAACACTAGTTGCGCCCCGCGGTTTTGCCCGCTGTTCTACAGAAACCAAATACTTTTCCGGGATAAAAAGTAGCATGTGTTAATCCAGTGTATATAAGTATCAAATTGCATCCAAACCCGTTCAGCCGTTACAGAGTTGAACGGGAACAAACACACTTACATACTTACCCACTTACATACTTACACACTTACACACAAACTTTCCTATTTGACCGAGCGAAGCGAAGGTCTCAGAGTTTACTGGGACAAATCGGCATTTGTATGTTTGTTTGTATGTTTGTGTGTATATTTGTCCGATGATAACTTGCGAACCGTGGATCCGATCTTCATGAAATTTTGTAGGCAAGTAGTTCATTTCAATACAATTTTTAAATTCGAATATGAGCTGAATCGGTCCAGGGGTTATGAAGATATAGAGGTTGCGAGGTCTTAGTTCGCCGCGAACTACTAGTTATAATATGAGTGTGATAGTATTGGTATATATGTCCGCAATTTAAGGTTATTTAAGGATAGATGACTTATACAATATATTTTCAACGCCATATCTTGAGAACCTGTCGTCTTTTGCAAATAAAATACAAAATTAATAAATTTTACTATGAAAACTGACGTGATTTTGATACATTTTGTTTTAATAAAACGGGAATACTCACGTTAATTTATTCCTTGATAAAGGTCACCGAATGTGATCGAAACTATGGTCGGAATAACCGACTCAATTTAACGTGAGTATTCCCGTTTTATTAAAACAAAATTAATAAATTTACCGATATTACTAATGCAAAAATATTCATAGCAAGTAGCGTATTCTCCGTAACATTACGAATTAGTTATCTTGGGTTTCTATTTCAAGTCAAGCAGAAATTGTGACGATCATGTCGCGGATCAAAGCACAGGCGACATCTTACGTCCTTAACAGTTACTAAAATCGGGTTACGCATTTTCTTTGGCCAATGCACTCTAATTTTTATAATTTTTCTATGGTACGAGTATAAAACAAATGTTTAATCTGAGTGAGCCAAAATGAGTGACTGAGTGACAGTTTATTTTTTTATTATTATTATTTTACTCGTTGACGTCACGCTTGCCCATAACAGTTCAGTGCCACCCAGAATTATGAACTTCAACAGTTCATAACCATGCGCGGCAATGCACTGCGCTCGTCACCCTGAGATGTTAGATGTAAAATCTCTGTATGCCCAGTAATTACGCTGGAAACATTAACCCTTCAATCCGGAACACAGTAATGCTTGCACACTACTGCTTGGCGGTTGAATAAGGCGGTTGAATAACTGGCAAAGGTGTGGTACTTCCCCAGGCGGACTCTGCAAGAGAGCCCTACCACTACAAAAAATGAAAAAGTATGTACACTTCACAACCAAATTAATAACACTCCAAAACCGACAACAGTATATTTAATTCCCCACAACCCGTACAATGTTATGGTTTAACCCAAAACTTAACCCCTTACTAACCATCTTTAAAGTCCTCGAAATGGCTATAAAGCTTTCCAAAACGAGGTCATAAAGTCACCGTAACAAACTGTATTGGTAACTTGGCATTACGACTTCGGAGTGTCTATTAACATGTCAATAACAATTTGGCGAATTGCTTTTATGTGTGTGCATGGTGTAGGTACATATGGCGTATGTGTGCTTGATATGAGACTGCCGCTGGCAAAGGGGTGTATTCAGGGTTGGTGCAGCATTTTTTGTCCTTATTAAGTTCCATTAAAAAAATACCAGAGAATATACAAAGTGCATAGTATATATTATATACTTGGTAGGTAAGTTTGGTTTATTTTTACCCGATTGTACTAGAGCGAGGGTAATGTTTTTGGATTGTATGTAAGTATGTTTGTGTGTGTTTGTGTGTATTGTTACAAAGTATTCGCGTGAAAACGTCTCTCTTGGTATAATTTCCCATCAGGTATATAATAATTATAATATAATTAAAGAGGAAAGAAGCGGAACTTAGACTCGGTCGACGCAATCGGTGGCCGTACAACAGCGCACAAGCCTCAAGTCACGAAGGCGCCCCACTCATTTTGTTGATGATTTGATCAGGGTACGCTACCAATAACGGATTTTATAAAAGCTTGTCTGAAAGTTTTGTACAAAAGTTTCCACGTTACAAAGGAGTGAAGAAACTTTCGAAGAAAGTGTTGCAAAACCTAGATTTTAGCATTGATATATCGCCACCCCTATCAACTCAAACTCTGTCCTGCAGTCAAGGGTCGTCCCAGAGATTCCGTTAAATTGATAATTTTCTGCTCCCTAATAACATAACCGTTACATCACTTATTCACTACCGGAGATATGATCCCGGTATTCCAAATTAATATTTATTCCCGGTTGTCCCTTGTCCCGGGACTTTAAATTAATTCGGGAATTGTTCCCGGGTCACGTTAATAGTTATGATTGTTTAGTGAAATGGGGATTTGGATAGTTTTGGCGTGTTGGCTAATTAGTTTGGGGATTGTCCTTATTTGGCTATTGTTTGGGATCAGCTTGATGAGATGGCGTTTTACAATGAAATTGTTAGGCAGAAAAAAGGTGATTATTTCTATAATTACGATTTGCAATGATTTCGTAACATCCTAGATTGATCTAGCGCACTGATTTCTATTTTACTAGTAAGATTATACTTTGAACTAAAGCTTAAATTGCGGACATATACCAATACTATTTCAAATGTTCATCGTCTTAATAGCGGTTTGAAAATTAGCTGATTAAATACGTAAGCGTCAGTCACTACGGTACGGTAAGGTACACTTTTTTGTATGAGATTGTAATTCTTCTCGTATAATTTTTCTGTGCTTAAACTGACTGTATGAATAAATGAGTATAATATAATATACAAGGTCCATGTATACATAGTAGTAGCATATAAAATAAGGTCTATTGTACTAGTTGCTTGGTGCAATAAAATACCTATTACTGAATTTCTCATTGGTGATGTAGGTATGTAGGTAGGTAGGTTTACGGACCAGCCTCATAAATTATTTTAAAAAAAAAGTGTATCATCGACATCAACGACAAAGTATAAATTTCCGCGAAAGCCTTAAAACCCCAATATCTCATATCGTAACGATCTTGCTTATTTAATTTTATGTGACATTTTATTAGATGTTTTAAAATGACAAAGGCATTTGACTTCTTAGAAGAATTTTTGTCCTCGGATGAGACATTGAAGATGATTTGCATACTTTGTTGCGTATCGGAATTTCTGATGAGGTATTTAGCGATGAGTCGTTGCGGCTTATCTACTACCGCCGCGGAAACTTATCAATAGCCTGACGAGGCTATTAACTTTATAATTATTCATAAATACTTATAGTAGGTAGGTAGTTGACTAGTAGTGACCTAACTGCCCAAGGAGCTTAATGTTTTTGGGTGAGTATTTTGATAGATAGACAGATAACTCTTTATTGTTCACACCAGAAATTACATGCATAATACAAAAATCTACTTAAAAACTATATATTATGTATTTATTATTATTTATTTTTATATGTAAGATTGTATATTTATCTTATCTATCTATACTTTTGTATTCCTATGTTACCCGCCTGAAGCCTAAGTGGCTTGACCAATTTTGACGAGAAATGTGGCGTTGGATGACTTTTTAAGTCCTGAGTGGTGTATATTGCAGTGGCTATATTTTGCAGTCGGGTTTTTTGTTTTTCTTTTAATAATAATTCTTGTAGATCTATTAGCTGTATGAATGAAATGTCGAAAGTTATCAGAAATAAACCGAACTGCGTTTTCACCATGTATTGACGTTCTCTTATTTCCCTTACGAATACGCTCTCTCTTTTATTGGACGTCATCTATCAAACGGGGGAGAAAGAGACAAAAATATATTTTCCTCTTTTTTACTGTCATTAATAAATAATAATAATAAATATCTGGGACATTATTGCACACACGGTCATCTGACCCCAAACTAAGCAAAGCTTGTAATATGGCTGCCAGAGACTGATATACGTACATAGATATTTTTTAAATACATACTTATATAGATATTAACACCCAGACATAGAACAAACACAAATATTCATCACATAAATGTTTGTCCTAGATGGGAATCGAACCCACGCCCCCAAGCACAGAACGTAGTTTCACTACCAACTGAGCCACCGGGGCATTGGTCTGCTGTCTATGGTTTACAAGTGCGTTAACGCTGATTACATCTCAGAGTGTTATCTAATTTATTATTTTTTAACGGGCAGGTGCTTTTATTAACTAATCAAAATACATACAAACTACAACTACCTAAACTACTTAACCAGAGACCATTAAAGTTCTATAGATAGTCCAAATGTTCAAGCACAGTACCTGTTAGCATCGTACCCAGCATGCTGGTAGCAGTACCACGCTGAATGATTATGACAATTCTTAAACGTTGAGCCAAATAAACGCCAGCATTTTGGTCACGCGTCGCATCAACCAGGCTCTCTGATAAGTTTTTTAAATTATTGCACTATTGCTTGTTCGGTGTCCAAATCCAAAACGTAATTTTGTCTTAGAATTTCGATTTTCATCTGTTTCGTCGCAATATTTTCCCGTCTAATTATTAGTGAATACAGGAATCACAAGCAAACTATATAGGGTCGAATGTAAGCTGCTTTGTTGTCAATCTGGCTTCAACAAATGCTAAAAGAATATATGGCAGGATCGCGTCATAACGAAAACAAACCTCAGAGAAGCAATACTCATAAACTTCCGCCTGTTTCTTGTTTTAGTATCTTTTCTGCTATATATGGTAAAAGTAGCAAGCAGATGGCAACTTTGCGAACTCCATAGATTCTGCAAAACTTGAGACATTTTCATGACAGAGCTGCGGTAGAACTTGAAAACCTTATATGCTCGAATAAACTTTCACCATCACCTAATTTATAACTGCTGGGCCCGTTTCTTGTGCTTATTGCGATGATTGTTAGGGTTAGCCACAGAAAATACGCGATAGGTTCATGGTCGCCCGACGACGGCGGCTGAACCTACGAATGAATCATCGAAATAAGCACGTCACAGTACAGGACCCCTATTCTCAAAAGCTTAATTTGAAGACATTTAAGAAACACACACACACACCGCATCTTACACCCCGTTACATTTTTATTGCATAATATAAGACTTTTTAATGTATATATTTTTTTGCACTTTGGCTATTTATTGGCTTAGTAATAATGTACATTATAAATTCGTGTTTACTTACCTTATTATTTTGTTTTACATACTTATGTATGGCATACTTATGGTATACTTATGGCATACTTATGGCATACTTATGGCATACTTATGGCATACTTATGGCATACTTATGGCATACTTATGGCATACTTATGGCATACTTATGGCATACTTATGGCATACTTATGGCATACTTATGGCATACTTATGGCATACTTATGTAGTACATAGGAGAGGCCACTGGCTCCCGACACAGTCTATGACTAGTTTGGGAGACTTTGGGATCAACAATTTAGCTGTAATTTTTGTATTGCCCAAATAAATTTGATTTGATTTGTAACGATACGCTTTCTTGTTGTGAACACAGAAAGCTTAACATTAAAAATACTTTTTTTAGATATACAGGGTTATAAGGAAAGGGTATGCTAAGCTGAAAGGGGCTTATAGTACTTCTGATTGTGAACAATGTTTACTATGGGACTAAAACTGAAATCGAGAAAAAAATAACAGCTGTTCCATACATTTTGTCGAGTGTCATTGACATTTTTCTATGGAACAGCTGATTATTTTTTCTCGATTTCAGCTTTAGTCCCATATTAAAATTTGTTCATAATGATGAGTGCTATGAGTACTTTTCGGCTTAGCATACCCTTTCCTTATAACCCTGTAGGTATATCAAAACGAAAATTATTTTTAATGTTTCTGATATAATGTGACTAAAATAATACAGTTTTTGAAAATTCATAATTAATCAGAATAATATTCTGTTGCTCTCGTGCACGATTAATTGAATACTTATCTAATTACACAACTTATCGAGCGTTTGTGCATGAGCTCCGTTAGCAAGCGCTTCGTCGATTGTCTTGAGGCTTTCAGAAGGATGAATATTTAACCAACATTACAAAATTAAGTCATGCATCATTCAAATTTACGATTATTGGCCGCGAAACGAGCATAAAGCTCTTCCGTTGGCCGTGGCTTGTCGCACGTCACCGTGCGGCGTCGCAGCGATACGCATGATAAACGCAGCGGCCGCCGCGCGACAAAGACCCCATTAAACTATAGAACACGACTATAAAGTAGCGCTTACTGTGCGATGATGACGTGCAACGAGATGGTTAAGTTGCTCTATTTTTAATTTTTTATTTATCTTTCCTCCTAAGAGGATTTTGGCGTCGCACGTTTTATGCATTTGCCAGTGTCAAGTATACATATATATTTTCAAGGCTTGTTAAATATTATCAAACAAGTCATAGTCACAGTCAAAGGCGAGTAAAGCAAGTCACGATCGAGTCAAAGTCATGCCCCAGTAAAGTGGTGAAAACTTTACTAGGAGTTTTGGAAACAACACGAAAATTCACGTTTCACGACATAATGCCATTAACCAATACTCGTGCATGTTCACGAACACTTAACGGGTAAAAATTCACCGTTTTTACACATTAACACATCAACACAAGTTATGGAAAATAATAGAATGACGCGACATGACTTCTTCACGTTCCCGCCAAAACTCCGTTGCTCTATTTGTATTCTTACTAGGGCCATGGGCTTCATTTTTGAATCGCTCGCATGATATTTCGCACGAAAATATCATGCGAATTGAGAGATTTTCTATTGATAGAAGCAAAATCAAATGGATCAAACCACTCGTTGCTAGTGATATGATTATTTCAAAAATACTTAAATAAATATTGGTGGACGTTTTTCATCAGAATGAAATTGAAGTCAAATGACATCTTATCATCGTTACATTGCTCCTAGAGATTTGTACGGTTGACAGGCTAGGCGCTTGACCACAGCTTGGGCGACGCAAATGACGGTGTCCTTGACATGTATGTAAGACCATATTATGATGTACCTAAACTTCTTGCGAAAGGTGAGTACAATACAATACAATATAGCTTTATTATACACCAAAAAGACAAACTTAAAAAAAAAATAACAATAATATTTTAAAAACGGTAGTATAATGGGCGGCCTTATCGCCTAAAGCGATTTCTTCCAGACAACCTTTGGATAGACAGAATTATGCCTTAAAAACTACGGTCGGTGGTGTAGATACATAAAAAAAAAAATATGAAAAAAAAAAAATGTAAGGTATACTAAGACTTAATTTCAGCGCAGTAAAGGTACAAACGAATAACGTCATATTTTTTTTCTTTTGCTCCCATTCATATTTTCATATTTTTCATTTTATTTCATTTATTTATTTTATTTCATTTCATTTATTTATCATTTTATTTTTATTTTTTTCATTTTTTTTATTTCATATTTTTTTTCATATCCAGCTACCCTTTTCGAATGATATCATAGTCTAGATTCTCTTAGTATTATATTCGACTTGATTCTTCGAGTTCTTCATATAATAGTCATCGAACATCACATACCTGGGTAAGTTCGTTTGATCACTAATTATATGGGTTCCCTCGCGATGTTATCCTGGATTTTATAGAGCACTCTTCCAGCCGATGCGCGCATATATACAGTATTATTTCGCGCCGTACATGCATTACGGCGATCATTTCATATTTTACGCCAATGCGTGTGCGTTTTTTTATGTTACTGATTGAGTGGCAACCACGAGCTGGAAGACGCAGCGTACGTAGGCCTCCCACTAGGTGAACTGACGACATTTTGAAGATCGCGGGTAAACGGTGGACGCAAGCTTCAAATTGTCGTTCAGTGTGGCGGTGTTTGTTCAGCAGTGGACGAATTCAGGCTGTTGATGACTGAATGATGAGATGAGCATATTGCCCGCATGATAGTAAGCGTCACGGTTGCCCATGACAGTTCAGGCCATATTAATAAATAAATAATAATAAATATTGGTGGACGCTTTTTACACACAGCGCCATCTAGCCCCAAACTAAGCAAGCTTGTACTATGGGAACCAGATGACTGATAGAATACATAAATACATACATAGAATACATAGAAACACACAGACAAAGAAGAAACATCCATAACTACACACAAACATTTACATCACATCACACAAATATTTGTGCTTGCTGGGAATCGAGCCCACAACCTACAGCTCAGAAGGTGGAAATCGGCCCACTGAGCCACAAGGCTAGTCAAAGATAGATTCTTACAATAGATTACAAAGACAAACTTTTTGTTATTTTTTGCTTTTTGTTATAAGCCAAAACATCACAAGCACATACAGATTCCTCATATTGAAAAATTGAAAAATTGAAATTGAAAAATTATTTATTTACTGCAAAAACACATACAAACAGCTACCAGCTTATGTAATGGATATTATAACAGTACATATTTATAGGTTTTTGCATGATAGCTAAAGGCAAGGTAAAGGTAAATGATGAGAAGAATGATAAGGTATGATAGGTAAAGGCTTTAGTACCATGGACCACATACACACGCTCCGCCAGATTATACAGAAAACCGAAGAGTATAATCGGCCATTATGCCTGGCGTTTGTGGACTATGAGAAAGCCTTCGATTCCATCGAGACCTGGGCGGTATTGCAGTCCGTTCAGCGATGTCATATCGACTATAGGTATATCGAGGTGATGAAGTGTTTGTATAGGAACGCCACCATGTCAATCCGGTTGCAGGACGAGAGCACGAAACCAATCCAATTGCAGAAAGGGAGACAGGGAGACGTTATTTCTCCGAAACTGTTCACGAACGCATTGGAGGACGTTTTCAAGCTCTTGGACTGGAACGGATACGGCATCAACATTAATGGCGAATACATCACTCACCTTCGTTTTGCCGATGATATAGTAATCATGGCAGAGTCGCTAGAGGACCTCAATAACATGCTCAACGACCTCAGCAGCGTTTCTCAACAGGTGGGTCTTAAAATGAACATGGACAAGACGAAAATCATGTCAAATGCCCATGTTGTACCCGTACCGGTGGTCGTTGGGAACGATGCGCTCGAATTTGTTGACCATTATAACTACCTTGGACAGACTGTCCAGTTAGGTAAGTCCAACTTCGACAAAGAGGTCGCTCGAAGAATCCAACTCGGATGGGCAGCGTTCGGGAAATTGCGTAATATCTTCTCGTCCAAAATCCCGCAGTGCCTGAAGACAAGGGTCTTCAACCAATGTGTGTTGCCAGTGATGACATATGGAACTGAAACGTGGTCCTTGACTACTGGCCTTTTGGAGAAACTCAGAGTCGCACAGCGGGCAATGGAGAGAGCTATGCTCGGAGTTTCTTTGCGCGATAAGATCCGGAACGAGGATATTCGTCGAAGAACCAAAGTCACCGATATAGCTCTCAGAGTTTGCAAGCTGAAGTGGCAATGGGCAGGCCACATCACTCGAAGAACCGATAACCGATGGGGAAGAAAGGTTCTTGAGTGGCGACCACGAACCGGAAGACGAAGCGTAGGCAGGCCTCCCACTAGGTGGACCGACGACATTGTGAAAGTCGCGGGCAACCGGTGGATGCAAGTGGCACATTGTCGGTCGGTGTGGCGGTCTAAGGGGGAGGCCTATGTTCAGCAGTGGACGTCTTCTGGCTGATAATGTAATGTAATGCATGATAGCTTTACACTTTTCAACTATTGTCTATCGGTTCCCTCACTAGGCAAGCCTGTATCGAGGAAACCAGGTACCCAAGGTAACAATTCAAATTAGCTATACCTCACTAGCAAGACAGTGGCCGGTTTACAGAAAATGTTTTTAAATGTAGTAAATAAACTATGGCAAGAGAAGACAAATAATAATGAGAAAAAAAAAAAAAGACAATTATATGAACCCTATGAAACAATTTTTAATAGGTCTTCTGTTTTGTCGTATGTTAACGTTTTAAGCCATTTTAGCATGACTCGTTTCGCTTCGCTAACCCTTCGCTATTATGAAGGAATATTTCTTATTTATTCCCGACATAAAGTTGATAAGCGATTTTATCTCGATCTCGCTCTGATGTCGAAAGAACGGACATGGTGTTATGACATTTTTATTTTGAACGTATTGAAATACAGAAAACGTAGATAAATAGATAGATAGATATATTGATTCAATCTTTATTGTCCACTCAAAATTTTACATACATTTATAAAAAGGCTTAAAAACTAGTGTAAGAACTGGCGGCCTTATCGCTGGAAGCGATCTCTTCCAGGCAACCTTACCCAACGTAGAGCCAAGTGCTAACGTAGAGCTGTAAAGTTTTGTTATCAGTGACAAAAAATAATTTTACTTTTCAAGATTTGTATTCTAATTCTCAACTATCGATTTTCGGCCGTTTGTAAATTTTAGTTTTTTTTAAGGTCAATCGATTTAACTGCTGATAAAAAAAAGTTTAATCAGCCGCTAAAAAATAAATCAATCATTGGTCAACAGCTATCATTTAACGGGGTTGCCGAAAGTTATTTGTCAATCGTTTTTCACCAGAAGGGTTGCAATAAATTACAGGGCTAAATACATCAAAGCTCACTTTGAACTTTAACTCCCCAAGATAAGAATCAAAATAAGCTTCAGAACACGTCAACGTTGTTCGTGCAATGTTTTCTATCACATCGATCAAAGAAAAATAGCTATTAAGCTTTCCGCAATAAAGATAGACCTTAATGCAAGGTGAAAATGGCAAAAGTAGGGTGGCAATAAATTAAGTCTCGGAATCTAGGAGTATTCGTATCGGTCACTGATAAAAGTCCTCTTTTGCACGACCGGCTTGTGATCTTTCATTAGTGTTGTCTCGCGGTCACAACTTATCGATAAAATTGCAGATTTCTTATCGATAAGCTCGTTCCTATTTTATTTTCTACTGTACTTGTGCTCAATTCACAGTAGATAAGTTTTTCTGACTAAAACTATAAAGATTTTTTTATAAATTTCACTTTAAAAATCTGCGAGTAAATTAAGTTTTGGTGTAATTATCAGGCTTTAGATATGTGAAATTGTTTTAATTTCTGTGAATTCCGTTTTCTAAGACAAGGTTGAAGACGGAACAAGCCAAATATTACACTAAAATATCTGAATAAAATCTTGTTGTTGTGTAAACTTTCTGTAAATAGTAGTTCGCGCCGAATTGAGACCTCGCGATCCCTATATCTTCACAACCCCTGGACCGATTCAGCTCATATTTGAACTTAAATATTGTATTGAAATGAACTACTTGGCTACAAAATTTCATGAAGATCGGATCAACGGTTCGCAAGTTATCATCGTACACAAACATACAAACATACATACAAATGCCGATTTGTCCCAGTAAACTCTGAGACCTTCGCTTCGCTCGGTCAAAAAAGTAGTAATCTGACGAGAAAACGAAATTTAAAGTATGATTTTTTGTAAATTGAAGATTTCACTAGGTTACTTGTTAGCATTTTGAAAAATAACAATCACTCTTCGTTGCTCAGAAAACAAATAAATACACACGAGGAAATCGTACAAGTAGCTTTGCCGCTAAGCAAAAGCATAGAAAGGATAACAGGAAAATTATACTAAACACTAAAGGATATCAACAAAGTTACTGTTAGATAATATGGAGTAAGAAGCAAGCCGACCTCTATTATGATAGCGGTATAAGAGTCGTGATCAAAACCCCTGGTGCTTAGATAGCCAGCTTTGGAACCATTAGATACCTGCTTACCTTTTGCTTGTTTAACCTCGGGGTTCTGAAACGTTTGTTAACTTTGACAGCAGATGAATTTTAATGTTGCATTTGTCTGGCACTAAGCAAATGACAAAGACAGCAACAGACTTAGTCTGTCGTCAAAGTTAACAAACGTTTCAGAATCCCGGGGCAGACACTTATTAATTACTAGTTGTTACTCGAGACTTCGTTCGTGTGGACGTAAAAAGTATCCTATGTCTGGCTGTGTGATATACAGTAACTCCTTATCTAATTTTATCAAGATCCGTTCAGCCGTTTAGCCGTGATAATGCAACTAACATCCAGACAAAGAAACAAAGTTACTTCCAATAGTTCGCTAGATGGCATTGATGCATTTTTTGTATGGACTGTCCAACGATATTTATTACTATTATTATTAATTTTCACATAGCTCTATTTCTATGATTTATAAATTTAACATTCAGTTGCTTAGATTTTTTTGAAATTCGTTACCGACTGTACTTTGTTATCGATATCGATAAACTAGTCACATCTCTATATCTTCGTGTTTCCAAGCACGTCCTGATCAGCTGCGAGCCTTTGTCTGTTTTCTTTTTAATTACGCTCAATAAATACCCTCTTGCAAGCCTCTATTTAAGATGGGGAGTCCACGATCGATTTCCTTAGGGAGAGTGAGGTGGCTTGTGGTCACACTCAATATTCGATACAAGGACTCCTTAGTATATAGTACACAGACTATCACAGCTTTTGATCTTTTGGGGCAAATGTAACGTATGATTCTATTTCATTCTTTATTTAAAATAGCCCTCCTTTTTCGTCGTCGGGTAAAAATAAGTAACTTTTCAGTTTGAACCAAAACGTTAGTTACTCTATCCTATATATGTTATAATACCTGTTACCCGCGACTTCACGTGGACATAAAAAAAAGTAGCTAATGTCCGTCTCGACCCTTAAGCTATATCTATGCAAAAATTCAGCTCAATACGCTTAGCCGATTAGCCGTGATAACGCGACAAACAGATTTTGAGTTTCGTCTCTTTCCGGGTGGTCATTTTCGACTCTCGTTTTTCAAGAAAATTTACAAATTCAACTCAGTTTCTAAATATCGGGTCCTTTTTCTTGTATCTTTTTTTATTCGGCTCGGGCTCTTTTGACAAAGCGGTATCAGTGGTCGTGGTTGATAACAAGGTGGTACATGGTGAGTCTAACGTAGTTAATCTTCCTGGTGACTACACTATTCAATTTAAACTCGATTTCTCAAGTGTCCTGATCGATTTACCGAGGATTTGAAGGCACGAACTTGTTTTATAGGATGGCTGGTGGTCACGCTTATATTTGAATTCACTGCGTTTGTCCTGAATCGTGGCAAGGCTTTGAGTTGTCGATTTGTACCATTGGGTACAATTGTACCATTGTAACACTGTTTTTTAAAGAACTAGAAAAAAGAACTTCAAAAGCTCAAAACAGAATCAGGCTGAAAACTGTGTTGTGCATTGACAGCGCCTCTTTTATTAGTAGAGGTCATGGTATAACAATCTACTAAACCAGGAATGGCCACCCGTGCCCTGGAGCCGAGGTCTATGAATGTGGGTTTGTTAACCCTTGCCTATCGTAAGAGTCAATTAAAACCAAATCTAACCGTATACGAGCTCAGAGATCCCCTCTCAAAGATTAAAGGCTCTTCGGAGGTTAGACTTGGGACTTGGGAACCTTACCTCCCAGAACTTTGCGAGCCCAGAAAAGACAAAGGCGCGGTGTGGCCCGTGCCGTTGTAGAGCAAAGAACAACAACAATAAAAGAGTGTGTCAGGGTGTTTATTACTGTGTCATCTCTGCGACGAACAAGTCGTTATAAGAGTCAGGGTTGCAGATATGACAAAATCTGGATCGAGTATATCTGGAGAGGTCATGACCTCACGACATACGCTCGACACTATATTTTCAAAAACTTTCCCACCAAAATGTTCAATATTCCTGCTTACTTCCTCAGTCGGCAGCCATAACACTTAATTCTCTATCCGCATGACATTCATAAGACCAATACGCGCACCGCCATTTTTCTGGGCACTTACTGAATTTTTCACACGGCCAAAGTGATTTTCCCTCTAACATTACAGCGGATTATGGCGATACCTTAACGTTATGGCGGTAATAAAACGACATTACTAAATGTAAATCTCATAATGCGGGAGCGAAAACTTCAGGTTGCGGTCGCAAAGGACGGGAAAAAAATAGCACTTGGTGGAGCTAGTCGGGAGAGTAGATTTTAGTTAGCAAAGTTCTGGTCAGAAAGCAAAAGCAAAAAAGCAAGCTCGTTTTCAAACATTTTGGTAAATCATATCATCATTTTTATCGTAGTAGGGTTCTAGTATATATTTACTAGTATTTATGATATTGAATGACGTTCATAATAGTTCAGCGCTATCCTTTTTTTTTGTTTTTTCTGTTGGCATCGGAGGTACAAAACTTGGCATAGGGCTTCACCCGTAGAACATTTAATTTGTGCTCAGTAATTTCACTAACACTGCCCGTGTTAATGAAATTACTGACAATCCGATACACAACTATTTGCACACTACAGCTTATCCTAACTATTATAATTCAGAGGAATATAGCTGCAGTCTTATCAGGACCAATAAAGCTTCGACGTATGAAAATTAATACGTTCGTCTCGAGAAAAAAACATCGCTTGCGCGATTCAGAACTCCCTACATTACAACTGTCAGTCCATACAAAACGTCAAAAACTGAACAAAAATGGATCAATTGTAGCACCATAGCCAGCGAATCTACGAACTATAACTTAAGTATTTTTTTCTCTCTGTCTGGATGTTTGTCGCGCTATCACGGCTAAGCGGCTGAACAGATCTTGATAAAATTTGATAAGGAATTTTATTGGTTCTATTTTCCACATGTTTTTTAAAAACATATAAATCAGTTTAGCCTTTTAGTCGCGGAAAGTTTGCTAGCAGATAGAAGCATAGAGTCAGTATAACACCGTTTTAAACTTTCGTTGTTATACATTTAAGTTAGAACTCACGGGAGAAAAAAGTAATGAAAAACGTGGTAAATATCTCGTGAGTATACTAATTTCAATGTTTGAGTCAGCATAAAGCAGTCATAAGCAGTCAGTCCGCAGTCGCCTAGTGTTCACCTTCCATATTTTGAGCATAGGTGTACGCTGAAAATCAGCCCTGCGTGACCTTTCGGGAGCACGCAACATAGCTCTGAGCGTACCCGTATTGCCAAACTAGTTTTTGCTTATGCTGCCGTGTCAATTTTTATTATTTTTTGTTTTGTTTTTTTGGCAATAAATATATTCTGATTATTATAATTTGTTTTCCGTGGTTCATTGCTTTTTAGACCTCTACCTTAAAAACACTAAAATCTACCCGTAAAATAAAGTGTCCCATCAAAAGGGCAGGGCCGTATTTGCGCCCATTTGTAATGCGGGGGCGACGCGAACGGCTCCCTGTGGAACACGTTTGTGTTTTATTGATATTTCGGAGGAATCATTTCCGCGACTGAGTACGACTCTCGGGGGCGCCACCGTTTGTATTGATGGCCGAATGATGACGGACTTAGGATTCTAAATGGACTTGACTCGTATTTTTTTTTTTGTTATTTCTACTTGTCGAGCCAAATACGAGTGAAGTGGCCACATATTTATATGGGTTTATTTATTAACTGCATTAATTTCTTACCACCAATCATCAGTATCTCGGACGCTATTTCGCTTATTTCTTGTACCTAGTTATATACAAATAGTCTTATCAACCTTTGATAGTTAGCCCTTCCATATTGGATTTCGAGCGGGAACACGGGCACGCTTTCGCACACGACCGTGAACCCGCCGCGGCCGTCCGTCTCCGGACCCTCCTCCGGGGTCGGGTGCAGCACCCTTCCTCCGTCGCGACACGCCAGGACACATGGCGGCCGTAACGCCTTCCCGGGGACCCGGCCGATGGGCGCCAGATGACCCCGTGTCTGGACGCCCGAGGCCCCCCTGCGACGGGTCAGTTGAGTGGCCCCGCCGCCTGCCACTTTGGTCGCAGAGGATAGGGTGATCCACCATACCGACACTCCTCTTCCTCTGCGACCCCACCGCGTCCGCTGTGGCAGCTTCAACGTGGGCTTAGGTAGGAAGCCCAGAGAAGCGGCCCCGCCTCGGGTTCCTCTTCGATTCACCGTGGGTGAGCAGTCCACGGTTACTAAGCCCCCCGCCACGAAAAGGCGGGAGGGAACCCACCGGGGGGAACTTGATCCAGCCCTGGAACAACAACTTGCGGAACACACCAGTGATATAAGCTAACCTTTTCTTAACGACTGCAAGTTATGTTACTGGATGATCGGTTTGATTGAACAAGCTTTACTATACACTTTTTTTATGACATATTTTGTTATCGGTACAACCTTATCTCTACCAGTCAAATCTCATTTTCTACTAAAATAATTTATAAGTATTCTCAATTTTGACTATGAAAAAAGTGCAAGGCAGGTGCAAGTCCATTTAGTAAACACATTGGCAAACGTGCGGCATTATAATTCATTCATAGCATGATATGAAAAATCAGTTTTTTCAACGGAGACACTGAAAAAAATTTACGTAGAGTCAACAAACATGAAAAATATTAACAAAAATAAAAATCGTTTATCGACGGCAGGAAAGGCCATGGTTTCATTGTCGGTCCCCAAATGCTCCGCAATGACAAAGGTGGGACTCGTTCGTGTTTGCCCCAATTCGCAGGCTGATAGAAAGAGAGGTTTTATTATCCATAAGTGTTCCAATGTTGGCAGTCGGCAAATCCTGAAGCCAAAACCCCGACTCCTTATTTTCAGAAGCGAGAAGACGAGCAACTTCCACCGGCGATGTTGCATTTATTTAGAAGCTCTTGATGGAGTTTTTTGTATAATGGCTCGTCCCAAAGCCTCAGCAAATGGAGTTTGCCTGGAAGGCATTCTCCTGGACATTTTGTTGTCCAGGCAGTACCCTCGGGCAATGAATTAATTTCAGTTTTTGCTAAAGAATTTTCTACAATTTTCGAGAAAAGAGCCTTTGTACTATGGACTGAGGATAAAAACGCCGGGAGAGAAACACTAGAAATTTTGCCAGGTAGTCATTTCTTTCTTCTATATCTTTGACGAGCTTTCAGGCTTAGTTGGTAGCGCGACTGCCTTATAAGCAGAAGGTTCCGGGTTCGATTCCCAGCCGGGGAGATGTTTAAACGATGAATTTTAATATATGGTCTGAGGGTTAGTAGTTCGTGTCTGTGTGTGCCATAGCATCCCGGACACAGAGAAACCTTGGAGATCGATGAGGTTGAACCTTTGTTCATTTATTTATCTCTTTCAAATGCCCGTAGAAGCATACAGTATACAGTTCTTATGCTTTATAAGCAAAGTAAGTACCACACCTTTGCCAGTTAATCAACCGCCAAGCAGCTGTGTGCAAACATGAAAGTGTACCGGAAATTACTGGGCATACGGAGATTTAACATCTAATATCTCAGGATGACGAGCGCAGTGCATTGCCGCGCATGGTTTTGAACTGTAAAAGTTCAAAATTTTGGGTGGCATATTCATATTCATATTCTTTATTTGCCATTAAGTGTACACAGGTCTTATTATAATATAATACGCACTTAAAACTTAGTCGCCCATTTCGGGCATTGCAAAATTATGAGGACCTTACATTTCAAAGTTTTTTTTAATGTTATAAAATTAAATAAATAGTTTCGATAAAAATAAGGACCGAGAGATGAATAGATCAGATCGTCATATTTTCTTATTAGCCTTAGGCATTGAATTGTTATGGGCAAACGTGACGCTTAACATCAGGTGAGCGATTTGCTCGTCTCGTTACTCAGTAACAAAAGACTAGAAAAAAAATTATACCGTAAAAATCCTGAGCCATAATTTACACTGACAACTCGAATTAACCGTCTACACCAAAACCCAGACACGCATAAACTTCACCAAGAAATAAAACAAAGCGTTTGTCGCCATCCAATCTCATAATAAATATCGTCGGGCGACAAATATTTCTGCGGACAATGTATGGCAAAAGATAAAAAGCGAGCGCGACATGAGCTTCGACCGATATCGGCAGCGCCGTAAATCGAAATTCGATAACGTGGCCGCGGGGAATATTGTCACCTGTGGCCACAGATCACACTAGATACCGCATTACGAGATTCGTTGTTCTAACTAAAAGTCAGCAGAGTTTGAGGAAGGCGCAGATCGCAGGGAGTGCGACCAAGCGTTCTCATTGGCTATCTTAAGGTTTCGCCTTCTCGCGCCTAATAATCAACCAATCAGAGTAATTTTTGATAAGTGTATTTAGACTGATGCGTGGTGCGCTTCGAGTGTTCTGAATTCAGAATCTAGGGTGTGATCTGTGCCTGTGACATAGAGAAAATGTATAAACAAGAGTGCCAATGGCCATAGAAAGATGCGTAACCCGATAATAGTAACTAATAAGGACGCAAGATGTCGCTGGTGCTTTAAACTGCAACATGATTGACACAATTTTTGCTTGACTTGATACGGAGAAAAAACGCTACTTGCGAGGAATATTTTCGCATTAGTAATATCAGCAAAATTATTATTCTTATATTTTAGGTTCTCAAGAGATGGCGTCGAAAGCATATTTTTTGGAAATGTGTTTTTACGTCGTTTATTGTAATATAATTTGAACTAAGCCTTATTATGCGGACATATACCAATAATACTAGGTTTCTATACGAACCATAACTTCATCGGATTTTATAGCGGTTTGAACATAAACATGACTAAACACGCGCCAGTAGTAAGCTGTTTTTTCAGGGAGGCACTTTTTTGTATGAGATTGTCATTCTTCTCGTATAATTTTTCTATGCCCGTGAGATATCCGTATAACCAGTTTTAGCTGTGCACAGATTACCCATAGACGCTACAACAACAACTACACAAGTAAAACATGGGTTTTTTACTGAATTGCGGCCACCTCACAGCACTATGAAGTGTGTGAATATTTTGTATCTAAAAACACAAACAAAATTTCACAGGGCTTTGAATTCCATCCCGAGCGTAAACTTTTATTACCCCGAACTTTTTAATAGGTTTGCGTTTGATCACGTCATCCAATACGCATCATTACTGACGCGCATTGCTTACGCGTCAGGTAAGCAATGAAATTATCAATGATGGATCACACTTACCGAAAAGATACTTGAATTGAATTTTTCAACAGGTTCATTCCTAATGAACCTGTTGAAAAGTCGTTGTAAATCGTCGTTACGAAAATTTTCTTTATGTACTAGGTATATATTGTGTATTATATTTTCCTTTTTTCGCTGTACTTGTTCGCACACAACTAATATACCGTACCACGTGACGTCACCTGCTGGCCCCAACAGAATACCAGCGCTAGTTGCTTACAGCCAGCTTACGCTGAGTTGGGGCCGGTTTCGTGACAAATATATATACACTTCCTGTCTATTACGTTTATATTAAATTTATATTATTTTTTTGTGTTTTTGTATTTTTTGTTGCGAAATAAATATTTCTGTATTTCTGTTGCCGTAGAGTATAAATACTTTGTCGACACGTGTTTCACCTCGAGACGACTAAACGCTAGAGATTTGATTGATTTCCGCAAAGAAACGCCTGAATCGATCAATCCAGAAACACCCTAGTTCTCGTACGTCTTTTATATTTCAAAAAGGTTACCTTCCCCCTGTTTTTCTCGTACATTCTTTAGCACTAGGTAAACACGAGTTATCTCCGATAACAATGAATCTCGCTATCGAGCGGTATTGTCGCCTGATAAACTCCCTTGCTGATATCTCTGAGTGGGCATCCTTGTACGCCTTCCTTGGACACCGGCCGCCCGAGGATTACTTTGTACACAGTATTAAAGATTGAGAACTTACGAGTTCTGTGATGTTCTATGCAATACGAATAAGTAATCGTCATCAATCAGAAGACGTTTTTATTATATCTACCAAATCCCTCGCTTGGCAGGTAAATAAATAAAAATAAATAAATATTGGTGGACGTTTCTCACACAACGCCATCTAGCCCCAAACTAAGCAAGCTTGTACTATGGGAACCAGATATATGATAGAGACACATAAATACACATCGGACAGATATACATAAATACTTTTTTTTTGTAAATACATACATAGAATACATAGAAACACCCAGACAAAGAACAAACATTCATGTTCATCACACAAATGTTTGTCCTGGGTGGGAATCGAACCCACAACGTATAAAGCACAAGGCGGAAATCCACCCACTGAGCCATAAGGCTAGTCACTCAAAAAGTGGCTCAAAACGCTCACCGTTTACTTAGAGAACGCTGCTGCCCTGCCCGTCTTCCAGTTGTACTGGTCGTTGTTTTAGGACGGGTATGTCCTAAAATAACGATCCGAGTTTCCGGGTTTTAATAAATAAATAATTACAGGTAATTAATCGAGCTAAAAAGCTCTTTGTACATCTGGCAGACTAGGCTTCTGACCATAGGTCTCTTCTTGTTAAATGTGTGTTTGATTATGGTCAACACTTAGAACCTGAAAAGGTAACATACTTTGAAATAAGGCTGCGACGGAGCACACTGTTAAGAGCTTGATGATACATTTCAACTTGGTTGCTAGCCATACGAGCCTTTAAAATGCATAGTCTTGTTCTTACAAGACTATGATAAAGTCAAACATAAAATTAAAAATGTGTGTTTTCTTCCACCTGAAGCCTAACTTATTTTTTTAAGATGTTAAATCTCTTTATGCTCTGCAATTTCAGTGGAAAAATTGTAGTTCATTTCAGAACTTGGAAATATTTGCACACTATTGCTTGATGGTTGAATAACTCGCAAAGGCGTGGTATCCCAAGCTGAGCCACAGCTTACAAGCTTACAAAATCTCTATCTTCTGTGGCATAGCTGGTATTGCTGCTCCAAGCACAATTTAACAGATCTACCGTACTGCGTCATGTAACTAGAAGTGCACGAGTGCTTTACCGCCGGCCGCCTGTCGATTTATGCGCGCGCGCACCCGTCTGCGTAGATTAGCCTGATCGATGTGGGATCGCGACGCTTTGTGCGCTTGCGACTCGACTTGTACTGCTCGCGTTGACAAAAGAGCTCTCAAGCTGGAAATATACAATAGTTTCGATAGTTTTAGAGTACACTTCAACCTTTTCAGTAACAGTTATGGCCGATGGTTTCGGCTTTGTAGGGACCTTGTTTTTCAGTCCTTAGTTTTCCTTTTTTTAAATAATAACGTCGTTTTAAAGTAGCGTAAACACTTTAAAAATTTCCTTCTTGCCATCAGATACTTTTCTAAAACCTTTAAATGTGTTAACGTGGGGACACTTAACTCCTGATAAACTTTATACTGATAAAACTGAACCCAAAAATATATATAAAAAAAAAAAAAAAAACGTTATTTACGTCTTGACACGGTGCTTACCGACATAGCTTTCAAGGTTTGCAAGATGAAATGATAATGGGCAGGCCACATCGCTCGCAGAACCGATAACCGATGGGGAAGAATGGTTCTTGAGTGACGACCACGAACCGGAAAATACAGCGTAGGCAGGCCCCACTAGGTGGACCGAAGATATTGTTCAAAGTCGCGGAGAACCGGTGATTGCAAAGTGCCAGGTTTTTGTTTGGTGCGGCGCTCTAAGGGGAGACTTATGCTCAGCAGTGGATATCTATCAGCTGATAATGACGGTCTGATAATTTTTGAGTCTTACTATGGACAGTTTTGAATTTAATTTGAGAAAAAATGGGGCCATAACCAATCGAAGGGTTTTGAAACAATTTTTATACCTCTACTTAGGGTCTTTACTATCTTTCTATAAATATTTAACTGATACAAATCAACACCCTTCGTCGAAATTTACTAAAAAAAACCACATACACAAACCTTTAAGTACTCTAATATTAACACTTATACTTAAGTTGATATTGTAATACCCGCAGTCGCCTAATGCTCACCTTTCATCTTTTGAGCATAGGTGTACGCTGAAAAGCAGCCCTGCGTGACCTTTCGGGAGCATGCAGCATAGCGCTGAGCGTACCCCTATTGCCAATCTAGTTTTTGCTTATGCTTAATTATTTTTTTTGCATTAAATATATTCTTATTCTTATCTACTAACACTTTTAGTAACGATCTTTTATGGAAGTATTGCAGCTTTCGTAGCCAGCATACTTTCAGTCAAATAGTTCGCTAGACTTTTCTTTCGAAGTAACAGTGTATATCTAAAGAACTGTGTATGACATAGTGTTTGGGAAGCCGTTGAATTAGTTCCTTAAGTTTGGCACTTGTACTTATGTTTTCGGACAGGGTGTTCACAAAACAAAGCGTAGTAATTAGTCAATAGGGGTTGGGCCAAGTCGTAACAAGACATTCGGAGCTGCCATTTCACCGCCGTGTTTATTAGCCCCGCTGTCCCCAACTAATTTATTGGGCCCTTAACGCCCTTTGCCCTAGATGGATCACCTAATTTAACATTAACGCCACCTTGAGGAGTTGCCGATGGACCATCATAATTTTCGTTTCTTAGGCATTTGTTTGGATATTTCTTATTGCGTGTGTATGTACAGAAGTACTTTACTAGTATAGCTTGGACGTTCGCGCGCAAAACGCCTTTTCTATTCGTTTCTATTGTGCGTATAAGTTCTGATAGTGTTGCTGGTTCTTTACAAATCATAGAAGCTAGAATTAGAATAGGGTTGATTAGATAGGCAGACAAAAAAAAAAATTAACATAAAAATAATTGTTATTCTAAAGTTTACTAACCAAATGTGACCCCTGTTGTCATTAAAAAAAGAAATTTGAATTTAAATTTTAATCAAGAATGTTTATTTTTCAATTTCAACTCAGTAATTTTTATTGAAAAAAGTGTTAAAACAACGTGGACGAGATATATCTAGCTGAAATTGAGGAGCGAGCCTATTTGCATATTTATATGTACTTACTTAGCAGTAGTCTATTTAGACTGTAATTATATCTCTATTAAGTTGAGATAGTAATGCCACTTGTATTTTAAAGCATGTAGACTATTATTACTAGCTCTAATATCAACACCAATAATAACAAATACTTTAAATAAACAAAACATCGCCAACACGAAAAAGGTCATCTAAACATGCCAATAATTTTGTCACGTCCCCAAATAAATATCGTTTTATTTATCGCTGTTGCAAGACAAAGGTCGATGGTCGTCGTAATTACCTGGAAGTGTCCTGGAGCCCGACATTATGGGGACTCCCTGTGGAGTGACAATCATGCACGTACTCGTGGGTACGCGGGCATTATGAACGTGCTCACTGACAGCAATTTTATTGGAAGACTCAGAAAAATCAGAACGGGACCTACTTACAGTTTATTTTCCACCAAGGTACATGCCGTGATCTAAGTGATGGGTTTCATCGACGTGCAAATAAACAATTGAATTGCGGCTTTTGACTTGTTCATCTATTGGTTTGTGTGCAGTTTTTTTTAAGTGTGCGCTCGTAGAGTCTTGAGTCGTAGCTCACGCTTTGCCACACTCAACGCACCTCCCTCAAGAAATGGCAATTTTTTTTCTGTATGACTAACTAATTTTTATGCTAAATCCAAAGCAATAAGTTTAGTATAATAACCAATGTTGAAAAACGGCAATTATGAGTAGAGAGGTACTGCAATCCTGTTAAAATCTGCAGATTTGCTTACTACTTGCTAATTGCCCTGCAGTTTTTTACAGCATTCCCGAATTTTTCCGATTGAAAAATTTATTAATTAAGGTCAATTCAGCCGCATTGACGCTAAACTTTTGTGTTAAAAAACAGCGAGTGAAACATTACATGGCATTGCATTGCATTACATTACATTACATTAGATTGCATTGCATTGCGTTGCATTGAATTGTATTACAATACATTACATTTGAAGAATTATTCTTGAACAAACTTTGTTAGTGATCACTGGTCAGTAAAATAAAGTACTTACGTTTACCCTTCTTTAGTTTAAAGTAGCTTTTGTTGTGTCTCTTCAATACATTGTGGTCACTGTGAAGGGGAGAGAGAAGCAGAGGATAAAGACGTCCCAACATTAATTATCTCAAAGACCAGCCTCTGATTGCCAACTTCGGATTCTGTTTGTTTATTAGTTCGCACACGGATGATGGGTCCGTAACTTTGCCATGAGTTTATTGCCAGGAGTGAACTATACACAGGTAGTCAATGTGTGAGCAGCGAACATGCCTAGGTATGCTTGAATTCAACCTGATGCCGGGGCACTAGATTACGGCCCTGCCCATAGTAATAGCCTACTAAAAGGGGACCTCTGTGCTTGTGGAAAGGATGACCCCAAAGCAACGGTGAAAAATCTTCGAAGATTTCTCCTCGCCAAAAAAATAACGTTTGGAAATAATGAATAGGGTACGCAAAATTAAATAATTATTACGTAAGAATGAGAAAGTATTATTTCATATTAGGCATTCTGCTAGGGTGGGATGTAGAGATATAGACACTACGGTTTCACAACAATAAAAGAGAATTATCAAGTTTTAACATTGTTTTAGTTGGGATGGGTCTAAAAGTTATATAAATGGTTGCCTTACCCGACTGCCCAAGAAGAAGGGTGGAATGTTTCTGAGGTATATGTATTTATGTATGTTTGTGTATTCCTAATATTACTTCTTATGACCTCAACGGCTTGATTTTGACGAACGACAAAATTATTCGAGGAATTTCGTTTACTTTTTTTTTGCTGGCAGTCATGTAAAGAACAAATGTATTCCGTGTCACGAAATATGCTTGCAAATGTACCTGATAAGATTATGAATTATGATACTGTCTAGAAATATGTGTCGCGCGTGATTTTGAAAAAGTTACTTAACGTTATTTTTGAACAACGTGAAAATAAATCTCATCTTTAGTGAGATCAAGCCTACTTACGAAATTAATAAAATCTTCATTAATATTTATGGGAAACTCCACGTCATGTCCCACTTTGGAGCGTTTTAAAGCAGCGGAAATTATAAGCATTATCAGATTATGACGGTTAGATTATACCAGTTCTCTATGATTAAGTTAATTTTGAATGTGCCAGTGCCTTAGCTTTTGAAAAAGGTCATAAAGCTCGTATTGTGACAGGTTATTTGTTTCAAATAATGTATAAAAGTCGGCAAACATCTTAAACAAACAGTGGCGTAAGTACTGGAAGAAAAAGTACGTTATACAAGTCGATATCTTCCTGTGCAGATACCTAAAATCGAAATTTGCGTAAATGACGTCATTTTTCAAGATATTTGCCGGCTATTGTATGTCCTGACATGTGTCAAAACACTAACAACAAAGTACCTTATCCAAAATAATTATGATATTTTTAAATAAAAAAAAATATCAATTACTACTGCGCGCTGAGATTGATCGTCGGCTCAATTAAAAATTGTTTGCTATAAGATAATTCCTCTATACTAAAGGCATTCTAGTAAAAGCATTCTGCAATATAGTTCATCGTTCTTTCCTACAAAATATTAACAGCATACATACAAGACAAAACAGAAATTTTGAATTGCTGGTCTTACATAGCCGGTAATGCATCTAAAGATAAAAACTCATTATATTAGTGGGAGTCAACAGGAATATAAATCCTGGGGACCCCAAGGGGGCGAAGAGCTGGGAGACAGAGGAAATAACCCAAAATTTTGCCCAATCGGGTCCACATGTTTTGCGAGAATGAGTTGGTAATCGTTGAACTGGGTCGATCGAGATCTGCCTGGGCAGATCGCGATACGCCGGCATTTCTTGATTTGCCTGTCTAATAACCGCCATATATATAAAGCATAACGTTTGCCAATTTGCCCGGCCATGCTTGGCCTAATCGATTCTGTAGGATGACCAAATAACAAGGAAATAAAATGAAGTTTAGATAATAATTATTTTACTAGATAAAAAGAAGTTTAGATGATAAAGATTTACCCAGCTGCGGATTTGTTGTGACGCCGCCAACTTCCTCGCACTTAAGCACACAGCTGACAGAGCGCAAGCAGCGCCACAAGCGTCGCGAAACGGAACGATTTACGATGCGCCTAGTCATATCTCGATGTGGTCAAGTCAAGACTGCAAGAGAAAATCCCTCTGCCCAACTCTATACTGAGCATATCATAAAATAATCGTCCAAATCAAGAAATGCATATTGTGGCATATTGTGATTTGCCAGGCAGATCTCGATTGGCCCAGTTCAACTATTAGCCCACAACACATACTTAACGAAATGCTTATCATTAAATTTAATGTAATGTCACGGTATCGTTTTGTTGGAGTTTATGCGTACGGTGCTCATCACTACTAGCCCGAGGCGCTGGCGGCCAGTCCCGTGGCATCCTCGTCATTATTCAACGTAGGGCTGTCATTTTTTTTTTACCGGACAATTCCATTTGTGTTTGGTTTGAGACATTTGGACCGCCGGAGCACGGAGGTCATCAAATGTTCAGATCTCTATTAGTGCGCCTGGTTGATACGAAGCGAGACCTAATTACTGCAGGCAGGCATTCCCATCCAGCGGGATAATGCCGTCAGTATACTGGGTACGCCGTCAAATGCCAGTAGGAGTATTAGTGGTCTAGTGCGTTTGGATTATCTTTATACCTCCAATGGCCCCTGGGTAGACAAAACGTTAAAACCCACTATTAGTTGGCAGCGTACTCAGTATGCCGGTGGCATTGCCACGTTAAATGACAATCCTTATCCGTTGCGCCAGATGAGCGCCAGTAATTTCACGCGTCTCATCAGCCAGGCGCTCTGATAGATTTTTGATGGGTTGTTATTAATTTAATTATCAGGCAACAGATTTTGAAAATAGTTAAGACGTGCCCAGCAGACCCGCTTAGTGCTTCACAATTATTATAGGTTTTTACCATCACATTCTCAGTACTTAAGACACTGATAGCTCAGTCCGGCCTTGACATCTTCCAGCCATTGACGCATCGGACTTAAAAGCTTCTCTCTCACTCTCTCCCTTTCACCCTCTCCAGAGTTTTTCCACGATGATCAATAAGGGAGATCAAGACAGAAAAGTCAGCTGAATTTTTTGCTTGGGCAGCCCTGAGACACAAAGCGGCGTCAAGAGTGACCGTCCGTAAATTATTTGTTCAAATTTAGAACAGGATCGGTTAAACGTTTCGGGCCACCAATAAGTAATGTGCTCACCAGATTATGTCGACCTTCCTTGGAGCCCTCATTACAGTCAATATCCTTGAAAGGGCAGGGGGTAAAGAAGAAAACGAAGGGTTTGGTTACGCTGGTCGGTTGGTCGCAATTACTTGGACGGTCCAGTGACAAATGTTTATGAGTTTGTCACTTGAGCAGGAGCAAAGGGGATAATAATGCAGTTGTGAGCCTGGGGCGTGGAGTTTCTGAAGCAAGCTTGATTGTAAGGTTCGATTAATGTTAGCTGGTAATTTGCGAAAGCTTTAGCTGGATACATTGACGTGGCGATAGGACAAAACTTATTTTTGGGTTGGTGTAAGTACGTTTTGTAAATGATAAGTTAGATACAGATGTTTTGTGCAATCAATGAATCAAGAGATCTTTGATTTGCTCGTTAAATTACAAACAAACGTAAGGGTTCCTTGTAGTACTACGGAATCCTAAAAACTGATATCAAAAGCTATCCAGACCGAGGTTATAGCTTTAAACATTTCCTTACCTACATTAATTTTACCGGATGAGCTGAAACACCAAAAAACTATGTTTGCTACCGTTGTTGGTGAAACAAAGCTCTTTGGTTGTAGCTATGCATGTGTGTATAGAGCAAGAACAGTTCGTAGTTTGTGTGTGAACAGCGAAATGGTTCCATCAACAAGATGTTGTGCCGCTCGCTGCCGAATGACATTACCGAGTACGTGCTTGCTTTAGTTGGCTACGAAATTGACGGAAACTATCAACATTAACTAAGAGGTTTGGTCTCATCGGTTTGCGAGTTGGTGAACTAATGTATTTACGAGTTTTGGCGGGAACGTGAAGAAGTCATGTCGCGTCATTGTATTATTTTCCAAAACTTGTGTTATTTCGAGTGTTTATGTGTAAAAATTGTGTATTTTTATCCACTAAGTGGTCGAGAACGTGCACGAGTGTTGGTGAATAGTATAATGTTGTTAAGCATGACTCTTCGTGTTGTTTCCCAAACCCCCACAAAACTTCTTGTAAAGTAAAGTCTCCACCACTTTACAGGGGCGTGACGTGGTCTTGACCGTGTTTTCCTTTCCTTGACTTAGTCAATGACTGAGACTTATTTTGATTGTGAAATATTTGACTTCACTTGAAATATTACAATACTTGAAACTGGATAAATAAACAACGTGTGGAGCCAAAACATAGGAGAAAAAAAAAACATTAACTAATGTTTACACGAGTTTTGGCGGGAACGTGAAGGAGTCGTGTCGAGTCATTGTATTATTCTCCAAAACTTATGTTATTTCGAGTTTTAATGTTTAAAATCGGTGTAAAAAATGTAATGTGTAAAATTAAGTGTTCCGTAACGTGCACCAGTGTTGGTGAATAGTATAATAGAATGGAACGTGACGTTTTAGTTGTGAAATATTTTACTTCACTTGAATAATTACAAAACTTGACACTGGCTACATAGTACATACCCAACTTCTGAAGCCAAAATTTAGTTTTTTTTTTATATATATTTTTTTTCTAAAGACAGCTGGGCGTGTTTCTCCAACATAAAATACCAGGTCCGATGTAAATTACTTGAAATTGATAGATTCACACGTAAGTACTAAATTATTATTGTTTTTCCTTTAATATTGGTACATATGTTGTTTAAACTCGGAGACTTTCGAACACCAGGGGCGCTAGTCTCGACTTTTCGCTACAGCACTTTGCGACAGAGCACTTTGCGACAGAATTCCGTCGCAAAGTGCTGTAGCGAAAAGTCGAGACTAGTGCCCCAGCAATCATTGTCAAAAAATACATCCCACTTGTTTTCTGATCTGGGGTATTCAAAATGGTACCTAATGGTGCAGCTAAAAATCTGGGTGAGCAGGCGTCGTGATTAACGAGCACGCTTCATGCGTCGTTACTAGATTGTACCCACAGGCATAACTAAAAGGTTTATGCAGAAATTCGATATGCTTGGCATGATCAGGATCGACATAAGTTTAACCTCAAATACGTAGGCTATGGCACCTTTTCAGACGTTACGCCACCATGGCTGTAGGGTGATATAGTCCGCCAATGTAGTGGCCACTCGGCGTAAGTCCGAGAGTCGTTACAGCACTGCAATCATTCTCTCGTGAGCTCCGACTATCGCACGTAATTAACCAATGTCCGCCGTCTCCTTCGCCACAACGATAGTGTTACTAGATAAGACTAATAAGGACATTAGTTAAGTTAGGTTAAGTTAGTTAATTATTACAATAGCTAAGCTTATAATTTAAGAGTAATTTGTATTGCCATATGCACTCATGGGGGAAGACGCTAGACGCTGAAATACAGTGTTATGCTAGTTCGGGAACCAGAGGCTTCGAAACGTTTTATGTACCGCTCTTATGTGTCAAATAAAAAAAAAACAATTCTTTAAAATTCAGGTTTGTACTTGTAAGATACTATACAGCGAGACGGCGAATACTGACCTTTTGCTGTAACAATTTTCAGGCTAATTTTCTGTTGTTAACATTGAAGTAAGAAAATCTGTCGCTATTAATATATAATAATCTGTTGATAGACAGATTTGCGAAGGCAATTAAGTGCGAATTAATTGCGAAGGCCGTTAAGTGCGCTAATATCGTATATCTCGTAAAATATCACTAGGTATGTAGGTATAGCTTATACTCTGAACTCACTTTATGGTTTTGTATTGCACCATCTAGCTCTCTAGCGTAGAACCACGTCGTCAGTTGGTCACTCCCTGCCAATTCGTGCTTCATTAGCCATTTCGGCTAACGACCCTGCCGGGGACACAACACGCAGTGTTATACCCCCGCGGTGATGGAATGGTGTCCAATCTTGCACAACAAATGAGGAAATGAACGGACGGCCTGTTGTTTCGAAGTTCTTGTTACTTGTTTATTTCTCGGTGGAAAAGTTTCGTGAATATTCCGGGCAAATAATTAGATAATACAACTTCGAATGGCGTTGTGGCAAGCTACACAATGGGGCGACAACAAGAAAAACTCTATTTTGGTCACTAGTGAGCACAGAAAAGATATTTTTTACGTAGAACTTAACTGGTGTTTGTCATTGAAATTTAAGAGGCGTAAGGGCGTAAATAGGTATAAATACACTATTTATTTATTTATATATATATTAATTAAAACGGTACAAAACACCAATTACATTAATTAATTAAAGGAACAATTATGATTTATGGTTGTATACATTCAAGTCAAAGTTCATTTCATACTATGAAATCTGACCTGGTTTGACACACTTTTAACCGACTTTCCAAATAAAAGGAAGAGGCTCTCAAGTCGACAGTATTTTTTTTAAATAGAACGGCAATAACCGACTCAATTTTAACGTGAGAATGTATTTCCGTTTTATTAAAATAAAAGTTAGGAAATAAAGTTAGGAAATATTACCTCTGTCTCAACCGAGTCAATTCAAGGTGAATATCTTATATTATTAGCGTATTTTTTAAATAGAATGCCTCAAACAATAATTTGTTTTACTTATTAAAAATCTGACAAAGCGTCCGCAATCAAAGAACAAAAATCTGCAGCGACAAAGATTGTTTAAATAACTGATGGCCAAAAACCTCTCTCCCTGTAAAAGAATTCCCACAGAACAAAGAACAAAGACAGAAAGTTATTCCGGCAGAATATTAGTAGCGGTGAAATATTATCCGGGAAAAGTTTCCGGAAATTTCGACGTTTCAAACCGCGAGACATTTGCGAGATGCCGGATGAACGTTTGACGGAAGTGAGTTTTACGTTATGGAAATTATTATTGAAACAGAAGAGTTTGCACTTAGATAAAATGTAACGACAATAACAATTTTACTATGAAAACCGACGTGGTACACATTTTGTTTTAATAAAACGGGAATACTCAAGTTTAATTGAGTCGGTTATTCCGACAATGCTCGCCTATGACTATGTTTGTCTTGTGCAAGAAAAGGTCGCGCGCGTGTCACGTGCATTCTTTAATAAAGGTCACCGAATGTGATTGAGACTATAGTCAGAAAAACCAACTCAATTTGACCGAACTGCCCCGGTGGCTCAGTTGGTAGTGAACCTACCTTCTGTGTTTGGGGGCGTGGGTTCGATTCCCATCTAGGACAAGCATTTATGTGATGAATATTTGTGTTTGTTCTATGTCTGGGTGTTAATATCTATATAAGTATGTATTTAAAAATATCTATGTACGTATATCAGTCTCTGGCAGCCATATTACAAGCTTTGTTTAGTTTGGGGTCAGATGACCGTGTGTGCAATAATGTCCCAGATATTTATTAACTCAATTTGCTGAGTTGGAGCCGGTTTCGTGACAAATATTATATAGGTACACTACCTGTCTATTACGTGTATATTTAATTAATTATTATGTTTCTTTTGTGTGTCTGTATTTTTTGTTACGAAATAAATATTTCTTGTATTTAACGTGAGTATTCCCGTTTTATTAAAACAAAATGAGACAATAATAATAATTTTAAAAAAAACGACAAAAATACTCTGAAATGCGATAGGTATAGAAACGTTCTTGGCGCCACCCGTGAAATACTTATTATTGAGAAGTTCCGATGGCCATCTGTGGTCCTCTTAATCAGTTCCACTTCACGCAATTATATTTTATGAATGCATGTTGATGAAAATACCAAAATCGCTACATGTATGCCTTTAATATTTGAGGAGTTCCTTCAATTTCTCATGGATCCCATTATCAGAACTGGAAACGGGGCAAATCTGAATGTAGATTCTTTCAAAATATTTTTTTCCTATCGGCTTATAACTGACTAGTGATTTAATAATTAAATTTAGTAATACATTCATGATTTCGTTCAGAGTAAATAATCATTTTCATCAGCCAGGAGACGTCCACTGCTAAACAAAGGCCTATCCCTCAGACAAGGAGTGGGATGACATAATGCGCACGTCTGGTAGGCAGCTCGTGGATCGCACAACGCCTACTGTTTGCTAAGAGGACGCCATAAAAAAATCATAAGGAACAGCTGTTTTTTTCCGTGTATTTTCAAAGTCGATGAACAAAAGCTGTTCAATATATTGCACTAGCTGCACCCCGCGGTTTCACCCGCTATTCTACAGACACCGAATTTTCTCCGTATATTACTTATAAAATATAAAAATATAAATATAATATATCCGTAACTTATAAAAAGTAGCCTATGTGTTAATCCAGGGTGTAAGCTACCTCGATATCAAATTTCATTCAAATCCGTTCAGCCGTTACAGAGTTGAACGGGAACAAACCCACTTACACACAAACTTTGGCATTTACAATAGTAGTGTGATTATTAGTCCTGCGTTTCTGTGGGAAGCCACAGAAAATGGCCTCCTGTCGCGATGATGAATCCATAGACGCAACTATGCACAACTTTATTTTAATACCCTATGTTACTTACGGCCAAAACTTGTCAGCAAAATTAAAAATTTTGGAACGATTTTCAAACCTTTTACGTAGAAAATAGAGTTCATGTTCAACATTCATATTTCAGATATTTTAATATCGAAGACCGAAAGTCAAATTTATGACATTTTGTTGGGTTCATAAAACGTCATCGTCGCGTCGGATAAATGAATTTATAGAAGCATTAGCAAATTTTTCCGGCGGGCAGTCATGTTTATCACATGTTTTGGTAGTTTTGCATTACCTTAAAAGACGATATTTAATTTTACTTCTTTCGACCATATTGACTCTAAAACTTTGGCCCCATTATTTTCTATTCGTTCTCTGTTCGACTATGACGTCATAAAACTATTATTAGTTAAAGAAAGAAAATTCAGAAAAATATTTCAATATTTCAGGTAAGGTTCGTGAGAAAATTGGCTGCGTAAAAAAGACGAAGACGCAAAATCTAAGGATTTCTCAAGAGAATAGAATAGAATTGTTTATTGGCCTTATAACATTGGTAGTTACACTGGGCAAGTCACATTTACAAAATATTTAGTTCATAATTACATGATTTCAAATATCTAATCAAAAGCCACAACAAAAAATAAGTACTAATAATAATGAATTTAATAAAAAAAATAGTTTAATTTAATAAAATATGATTAATAATAATGTCAGCAAGTTTTATAAATGTCAAAAAATATTTCAAGAGTCAAAAGTTATCTAATAATTCAAATATGTCCCCACTATTAATTGTTCGAAAATAAATAGAATTTAATATTATTAATCTTATCGTTTCAAATTAATAACAAGTAGGTTCTAATCACATTTACACCTGTCCATTAGAGACGAATCGTAATTCAAAAATTTAAGGGGTTGCTATCAATCTACACACGAGGAGCAGCTGTCCAACAGAATGTAAGTACAGCTTGACCGGCAGTGGTTAATCTACCGTGAGGACACGTCACTCCGACGTGAAATTCAATTGGAAACCGGATTTTTCCGGTTCCGCTCGAGGGGAAATTCTTTAAGTGATGTTTTTGGATGTTCTTGGTAGATTACACTTGTGTTGACTTGTGTTATGGGATGATGGGACTGAATTTAATTGACAAGTTATTGGGGTGGGTAGCTGGTTAAGTAAATTTAAAAAATGCGTAAAAAATTTATTTATTGTATATAAGTGTTTTTAATTTATCAATAAGCTAATTATATTTTTAAGTAATATATTTTTGGGTTGGCATTTATTTTATTGTAGCCAACTGACTTAAAAAAAAACTAATTTGTTTATTTGTAAATTTTCTTAAAAAAACCGAAAGAATCCCGATATTTCTAACATCGAAAACACATACTTTTATTCTAGAACCTAAACTTTGAAAGTGGCATCAATTTCAAGTTCCCCAATACTTATTTTGTGAGTGGCTCTTGCAGTGCCCTAAGTAAACTTCCCCCAATAAAACTATTAGAATGTATGTCACGGGCCCCTGAGAGGCCACATTTCACCCCAAAACGAGGGAGCACGTCTCCAGCGGATTTTAAAGTATTCGATAGCTTTGACTTGTGCGAATTGCTTTTTGAAGCAGATACGTAAGCACCGATAAAAGTTGAACGTGTGACTAGAATGATAAAAAAAGAAAATTGTGAGCTACACAGTTTTAAAAAAAAGTTGGATTAAATTCTTTTCGCATAATAATATTCCAGTTCCAAGAGGATTGGGAACGATTTGGTGCACAAACGCGACAGAAAGCAATTTTGATCTCACAAAAAGGCAAAAACATTGCCCTTTCCAATTTTACAAAGAGCCTCTACAAAAGATCACTCACGTTAACTATGAATGGCCGAAAACAAGCTCGCATAGACCCGAATGAAAATTAAAAAGATATACATTTCAAAAACGGAACTGAAAATAGGAATTGAATTTAAGTACATTTTAAATTCCGAACCCCCGGTTTTGACTGGACGAAATAATAGAATCCCCGTGTTCGAAATACAAATCCTTTTTGATCTTTTTCGCGTGTTGTATCCCCTTAACGACTGAGGCATTTGCGCGGCACGCAACTAATGGATTATTTTCTTCGTGTGTTCTTTTTTTGTGAAGCGATTTGGGTCTTTTTTGGTGGCGCTGTTGATTCCTTTATAGGTACGTTTCTACCACTTGGTAAAGAACCCTCTTGTTTCTTATTTTGAGGATGTAAATTTGTTGCCGTGTATGGCTTAGGAGGTCTTGTTTATGTGGTGGGTTGCGAAAGAGGAAACAAAACGTTGACAAGGACGGGGTGTGATTGGATTAGGAGGGTTGACTTTATAGTCGTCGGGCAATTTGGAAATTGACTTTTGGAATCTGTTTTTGCATGCTGCGGCTTTGGTCGTTTGTTTTTACCGGTGGGTGTCAATTTATCAATTGTTATTGGGTTTGAATACTTACTGAAGCCAATTTTGTGGATTAGAAGGGTTCCACTGATGTAGTGAACTGACTGAATGTATAATAGGTACGGCAAGTGTGTTGTAATGTAATTTGATTTGGGTTTCCTGTTGCTCATTTATTCTACCTCGTGAGTACTTCATTATTGCTTTTCGCCCGACGTCTTCGTTTGGTGTTTTATAATGACGCTCTTTCGCCCGCACAATTTTAATAATAATGAAATGCTGAGGGAGAAAATAAAAATCTGTTTTTTACATTTTCTTTATTAGATATTTCATTTAAAAATAATCAAAATAAAAAAAAACATCATACAGGTTGTTCTTGAACTCACGAGTTCTTCATTCTGTACAAGTTTTACACTACTATTTTCGACTTTACCTTATACAACGATACATTAGTTCTCTGAAATCAACTTTATCTCAAAACATTCTCGTGTCGACACCCCACAGTTATCGTGCAATGATGGATAGACCGTCACAAAGGGGACGCCATAATAGTAGAAGTGTTCTGGTAAATTCGGAAAACAAAGAAATTAACGTTTTATTTTAATAAAACGGGAATAATCACGTTATATGGAGTCTGTTACGTCGCGCGCGCGAGTCTTGCCCATAGCATTCCTCGATAAAGATCACCGTATTTGAGCGAAACTTAGTCGGAATAACCGACTCAATTAAAACGGTGTCAGTTTTCTTAGTAAAGAAATGCAATTAAATAGTGGAACTAGCGTCCTCTAAAATAATAAGTTAAATATTAGAAATCCTATTAAGTAGTTAACTATTATTAAATTAACTCTGTCTCTGTCTATGTATCTGTCTGTCTGTATCTGTATGTCTGTCTGGGTGTTTGTCGCGTTATCACGGCTAAACGGCTGATCAAACCGATCTCAATTTTTGCATAATAAGGACGGAACCGGACATAAGCTACTTTTTTTTTGTTCGTCGACGCGAACGAAGTCACGGGTAATAACTAGTTCTGTATAAACTTTTTATAGCTACTGTTGTTATACGTATATTAGATTCTTATAAAAACAGTAGAATAAATAACAAGAAGCTTACCAAGGTATCATCAGTTCGATTCTGAGTATGTCACAAACTGCGAACACAACCACCAGAGGGCGGCAGCATTATCTTAGTAAGCGGTATATCTGCGATCCCCAAGCCCCCTGCGTGGGGATTACGGCAACCCCGCCAAAATGGGAGAGGCTCTGCCCAGAGTGGACGTGTGAGACCTGATAGAAGAAGAAGCGTTTTTCTGAAAATGCGAAAAAGTACTGTATATTTTTTTTTTTAGAACTTGATTACGGGACGAGCAAGTCACTTGATGTTAGGCATCACGCTTGCCCATAACAGTTCAGTGCCATCCAGAATTGCACTGCGCAATTGCATGAGCGGCAACGCTCTGCTCTCGTCACCCATATTAAATGTGTAATCTCTTTATACCCAGTAATTACGCTGGAAACATTGCCCTTCATTGCGGAACAGATTAATGCTTGTACGCTGCTGCTTGGTGGTTGAATAACTGGCAAAAGGTGTAGTACTTCCCCAGGCGGACTCTGCAGGAGAGCCTAAACTCAATCTCTACTCAAATTCTGTTGTACTATTCTATAAACTGATGTAGAAACTACGAACTGCCCTTAAATTATTGTCTATGTTTTATAGCATACTAGCTGTTACCCGCGACTACGTTCGCGTGAACCTACAAGGATAAGTAACCTATGTCCGTCTCCGATCCTTAAGCTATATATGCAAAAATTCAGCTCGATCCGTTCAGCCGTGATAACACGACAAAAATTGAGACAGAGAGACAGATAGACAGAGAGACAGACAGAGAGAGATACAGAGTCACATTCGCATTTATAATATTAGTTAGGATTGAAATGAAAAGAGACGCAGATCATTTTAGTCTTGTCATATTGGTATGGTTTATAACAGAATCGACATTGGTTACAGTTACCCCCGAATACTAAAACGCTTTTTAACTTTGACAACATTTTAATTCTAATGCTGCCTTTGTCTGGCACTAAGGCAGCAACAGACTTAATCTGTCGTCAAAGTTAACATACGTTTCAGTATTCGGGGGTTAGACACCCAAAGCTACTGCAGGGACGTTCGTTATTAATGGCCCGATTGCTAACTTTTTTTATTTTCAAATTGAGAATCTCTCAAAAGCTACAAATATTTGCGTAGCGACCAACAAACAAAACTGAAAACAAACATCTTATCTTCATAACTTATTGATTTATCGCAGAACTCGAAACACGAATATATCTATCATTGGAAATCTCGTCACTCCCAGGGGTGGGCGGATGACGTGGGCACATTAAAAAGTTTCTGTTGGCAATACTGGACCGCTGGCAACATTAGCACAACAATACTCAGCCGATCCGTCATCGTATGACTACTGATATATTTTAATGGAGATGTAGTTTTGTCCGGGCTTGGTTTTCGCGGTGAGTATTTCGGATTTGATACCAATGCCGTTCAAGTAGCCTGCGCTACTTGAGCAGGATGCACGTATGCTAACATGCGTGCGTCCTGCTCTTTTTGTTCTGGTTCCCCAGGTTACTTGCACGTGATAGCTATAAATAATTAAAAATATATTTAATTTATTAAGAGATATTTAAAATTTCTGAGTCCCGTTTACAAGAATATTATTAATTTAAAATATTACAGTCGTTGTCATAAATATTTGAGGAGAATTCATTTTGACGGATGTGGCAATACTGATTATTCATATACAGAGTTATAAGGAAAGGTTATGCTAAGCCGAAAAGGGCTTATAGTACTCATCATTATGAACTACTTTTGCTATGGGACCAACCCAGAAATCCAGAAAAAATAATCAGCTCTTTCATATATTTTGTCGAATGCCATTGACATTTTTCTATAGAACAGCTGATATTTTTTTTTCGATATCAAGATATCGTGTTTGTTATTATTTTGGGAGAAAAAATAAAATTATCAAGTCATAAAACAAAACTTGAATGAAAAAAGTTGTGTGTGTGATGTAAGGAAGCTGCCTGTATGATAAAGGTTGCTCTCTGTATATCTGTCGGTCTGTCTGGGTGTTTGTCGCCACGGCTAAACGGCTGAACGGATCAACCTGAATGTTTGTATAGATATAGCTTAAAGGTCGGAGACGGATATAGGGTACTTTTTTTGTAGGTCCACACAAACGAAGTCGCGGATAACAGCTAGTGTGTCATAAATCATGATATAGAAAGATTCAGCATCAACGCAAATGCTTCTACAAGACGCCCTCTATCAATCACTTACGGAAACCTATCAGAGTGTATCCATTATGCAAGAGATAAGTTCTTACAATGTTCGTGGTTCTTACCTTGTGTATAGGGACAACATCGAATATCTAGGTATATAGAACAGTGGCCTACGTAGTTAGTCTTTCTATTTGTGACTAAACTGTATCTAAAACTAACATTTTACGTGTTTGACCACGTTTGGTTCACGCTTTACATATTTCTTATTTCTATAAGCATCATGGTAACTTGTAATTTATAGGACAAGCATACTTCGCTAGTCTACCACACTAACATTATAAATGCGAAAGTTTGTGTGTAAGTGTGTAAGTAGGTAACTCTGCAGTAACCTACGTACTTAGTGTTTTCATTTGTGACTTTACTGTATCTAAAACATAAAATTAAGTGTTGAGTGAGTTTTGGCGGGAACACGAAGAAGTCATGTCGCGTCATATTTTTTTTTTAACTTTGTTATTTGGTATGTCAATGTGTAAAAACAGTGGATTTTTTATTTTATTTTGTGTTTGTGAACGTGCTCGCGTGTTGGTGAATGGTGTGATGTCGGGAAACGACTTTTATTTTTGCTGCCAAAGCTCCATAGAAAGCTCTAGTAAAGTATCCAACACTTTAGTGAAGCATGACTTGGACTTGAACGTGACTTACTTTGCTTGACTCAGATTATAACTGACACTTGTTTCAATTGTGAAATATTTTACTTCCCTTGAAATATTACCAAACTTGATACTGGCTAAATAAATACACAAAGCGTGGAGCCAAAATATTAGAGTAAATAAAAAAAAAAAAAAATATCTGGGACATTTTTGCACACATCGT